>CATPCP010000153.1:1299726-2599452 GCA_955652365.1 Eristalinus aeneus | reverse complement strand
TAAGTGAAAATCACAAAAATTCATATAGTGTGGTAAGTGAAAATCACAAAATTTCACATAGACGGGTAAATGAATATCACAAAAATTAACTTTGCCAGGTAAGTGAATATCGCTTAAGTTCCGGACCCGGGCAAATGAAATTCGCAAAAATCGCAAGGTAAGTGAAAATCGCAAAAAATTCACTTTGCCGGGTAAGTGAAAATCGAAAAAACTCCTTAGCCGGGCAAGTGAAAATCGAAAAAACTCCTTAGCCGGGCAAGTGAAAAGCGCAAAAAATCACAAAGTCGGGTAAATTAAAATCACAAAAATTCACATAGACGGGTAAATGAAGATCACAAAAATTAACTTTGCCGTGTAAGTGAAAATCGGTAAAATTCCTTACCCGGGTAAGTGAAATGCGTGGTAAGTGAATATCGCTGAAAATCACTTTTCCGGGTAAGTGAAAATCGTAAAAATACACTTTCTCGGAAAAGTGAAAAACGCAAAAATTCACTTAGTCCGGTAAGTGAAAATCGCTAAAATTCACTTAGTCGGGTAAGTGAAAATCGCAAAAATTCACCAGTCCAGGTAAGTGAAAATCACAAAAATGCATATATTGTGGTAAGTGAAAATCGCTAAAATTCCTCAGCGGGGTAAGTGAAAATCAGAAAAATTTCTTTGCCAGGTAAGTGAAAATCGATAAGATTCCTTAGTAGGGTAAGTGAAAATCACAAAAAATCACAAAGCCGTGTAAATTAAAATCGTAAAAACTCACTTTCCCGGGTAAGTAAAAATCGCTAAAAATTTTTTGCCAGGTAAGTGAAAATCGCACAAATTGCAAAAATTCACTTTGCCGGGTATGTGAATATCACAAAAATTCCTTAGTCGGGTTAGTGAAAATCACAAATTCCCTTAAACGGGTAAGTGAAAATCACAAAAATGCATATAGTGTGGTAAGTAAAAATCGCTAAAATTCCTTAGCGGGGTAAGTGAAAATCACAAAAATTTCTTAGCCAGGTAAGTGAAAATCGCTAAGATTCCTTAGCCGGGTAAGTGAAAATCACAAAAATTCACATAGCCGGGTAGATGAAAATGGCAAAAATTCACTTTGCCGTTTAAGTGAAAATCATAAAAATTCACATGACCGGGTAGGTGCAAATCGTAAAACTTCACTTTGCCGGGTATGTGAATATCACAAAAATTCCTTAGTCGGGTAAGTGAAGATCACAAATTCGCTTAACCGGGTAAGTGAAAATCACAAAAATGCATATAGTGTGGTAAGTGAAAATCGCTAAAATTCCTTAGCGGGGTAAGTGAAAATCACAAAAATTTATATAGCCGAGTAAATGGAAATCACTAAAATTCACATAGCCGGGTAAATGAAGATCACAAAAATTCACTTTGCCGGGTATGTGAAAATCGCAAAAATTCCTTAGCCTGGTAAGTGAAAATCACAAAATTTCACATAGACGGGTAAATGAAGATCACAAAAATTCACTTTGCCGGGTAAGTGAATATCGCTAAGATTCCTTACCAGGGCAAATGAAATTCACAAAAATTCACTTTGCCGAGTAAGTAAAAATTGCAAAAATTCACAGCCGGGTAAGTGAAAATCACAAATATTCACGTATCGTGGTAAGTGAATATCGCTGAAAATCACTTTTCCGGGTAAATGAAAATCGTAAAAATTCACTTTCTCGGGTAAGTGAAAATCGCAAAAAGTCATTTAGTCAGGTAAGTGAAAATCGCGAAAATTCTCTTAGCAAGGTAAGTGAAAATCACAAAAATTCAGTTAGCCGGGTAAGTGAAAATCGCAAAAATTCACTTAGCCAGGTAAGTGAAACTCACATAAATTCACTTAGCGCGGTAAGTGAAAATCGCCAAAAATCACTCAGTCGGGTAAGTGAAAATCGCACAAATTCACTTAGCCAGGTATGTGAAAATCACAAGATTTCACTTAGCCAGGTAAGTGAAAATCGGTAAAATTCTCTTTTCAGGGTAAGTGAAAATCGTAAAAATTCACCTTCCCGGGTAATTGAAAATCGCGAAAATTCTCTTAGTCGGGTAAGTGAAAATCGCTAAAATTCCTTTGCCTGGTAAGTGAAAATCGCAAAAATTAGTAAGTCGGGTAGGTGAAAATCACAAATTCACTTAACCAGGTAAGTGAAAATCACAAAAATGCATACAGTGTGGTAAGTGAAAATCGCTAAAATTCACATTGCCGAGTAAATTGCAAATCGTAAAAATGAACTTTACTGGGTAAGTGAAAATCTCTAAAAATTCCTTAGTGGGGTAAGTGAAAATCGCAAAAATTGCAAAAATTCACTTTCCCGGGTATGTGAAAATCGCAAAAATTCTTTAGTCGGGTAAGTGAAAATCACAAAAATTTCTTAGCCAGGTAAGTGAAAATCGCTAAAATTCCTTAGCTGGGTAAGTGGAAATCACAAAAATTCACATAGCCGGGTAAACGAAAATCGCAAAAATTCACTTAGCCAGGTAAGTGAAAGTCCCGAAAATTCACTTAGCCGGGTAAGTGAAAATCACAAAAATGCATATAGTGTGGTAAGTGAAAGTCGCTAAAATTCCTTAGCGGGGTAAGTGAAAATCACAAAAATTTATATAGCCGAGTAAATGAAAATCACTAAAATTCACATAGCCGGGTAAATGAAGATCACAAAAATTCACTTTGCCGGGTATGTGAAAAGTGCACAAATTCCTTAGCCTGGTAAGTGAAAATCACAAAATTTCACATAGACGGGTAAATGAAGATCACAAAAATTCACTTTGCCGGGTAAGTGAATATCGCTAAGATTCCTTACCAGGGCAAGTGAAATTTACAAAAATTCACTTTGCCGAGTAAGTAAAAATTGCAAAAATTCACAGCCGGGTAAGTGAAAATCACAAATATTCACGTATCGTGGTAAGTGAATATCGCTGAAAATCACTTTTCCGGGTAAATGAAAATCGTAAAAATTCACTTTCTCGGGTAAGTGAAAATCGCAAAAAGTCATTTAGTCAGGTAAGTGAAAATCGTGAAAATTCTCTTAGCAAGGTAAGTGAAAGTCACAAAAATTCAGTTAGCCGGGTAAGTGAAAATCGCAAAAATTCACTTAGCCAGGTAAGTGAAACTCACATAAATTCACTTAGCGCGGTAAGTGAAAATCGCCAAAAATCACTCAGTCGGGTAAGTGAAAATCGCACAAATTCACTTAGCCAGGTATGTGAAAATCACAAAATTTCACTTAGCCAGGTAAGTGAAAATCGGTAAAATTCTCTTTTCAGGGTAAGTGAAAATCGTAAAAATTCACCTTCCCGGGTAATTGAAAATCGCGAAAATTCTCTTAGTCGGGTAAGTGAAAATCGCTAAAATTCCTTTGCCTGGTAAGTGAAAATCGCAAAAATTAGTAAGTCGGGTAGGTGAAAATCACAAATTCACTTAACCAGGTAAGTGAAAATCACAAAAATGCATATAGTGTGGTAAGTGAAAATCGCTAAAATTCACATTGCCGAGTAAATGCAAATCGTAAAAATGAACTTTACTGGGTAAGTGAAAATCTCTAAAAATTCCTTAGTGGGGTAAGTGAAAATCGCAAAAATTGCAAAAATTCACTTTCCCGGGTATGTGAAAATCGCAAAAATTCTTTAGTCGGGTAAGTGAAAATCACAAAAATTTCTTAGCCAGGTAAGTGAAAATCACAAAAATTCACTAAGCCAGGTAAGTGAAAATCACAAAAATGCATATATTGTGTTAAGTGAAAATCGCTAAAATTCCTTAGCAGGGAAAGTGAAAATCAGAAAAATTTCTTTGCCAGGTAAGTGAAAATCGCTAAGATTCCTTAGCCGGGTAAGTGAAAATCACAAAAAATCACAAAGCCGGGTAAATTAAAATCGCAAAAATTCACGTTGCCGTTTAAGTGAAAATCACAAAAATTCACATAGACGTGTAAATGAAGATCACAAAAATTAACTTTTCCGGGTAAGTGAAAATCGCAAAAATTTTTTAGCAATGTAAGTGAATATCGCTGAAAATCACTTTGCAGGGTAAGTGAAAATCACAAAAATTCACATAGTCGGGTAAGTGAAAATCGCTAAAATTCATATGGCCGGGTAAGTGCAAATCGTAAAAAATCACTTTTCCGGGTACGTGAAAATCGCAAAAATTCACTTAGTCGGGTAAATGAAGATCACAAAAATTAACTTTGCCGGGTAAGTGAATATCGCTTAAATTCCGTACCCGGGCAAATGAAATTCGCAAAAATCGCAAGGTAAGTTAAAATCGCAAAAAATCACAAAGTCGAGTAAATTAAAATCACAAAAATTCACATAGACGGGTAAATGAAGATCACAAAAATTAACTTTGCCGGGTAAGTGAAAATCGGTAAAATTCCTTACCCGGGTAAGTGAAATTCGCAAAAATTCACTTTGCCGAATAAGTAAAAATTGCAAAAATTCACAGCCGGGTAAGTGAAAATCACAAAATTTCACATAGTTGGGTAAATGAAGATCACAAAAATTAACTTTGCCGGGTAAGTCAATATCGCTTAAATTCCGTACCCGGGCAAATGAAATTCGCAAAAATCGCAAAGTAAGTTAAAATCGCAAAAAATCACAAAGTCGGGTAAATTAAAATCACAAAAATTCACATAGACGGGTAAATGAAGATCACAAAAATTAACTTTTCCGGGTAAGTGAAAATCGTAAAAATACACTTTCTCGTGTAAGTGAAAATCGCAAAAATTCACTAATCCATGTATGTGAAAATTACAAATTCACTTAACCGGGTTAGCGAAAATCACAAAAATGCTTATAGTGTGGTAAGTGAAAATCGCTAAAATTCCTCAGCGGGGTAAGTGAAAATCGCACAAATTCACTTAGCCAGGTATGTGAAAATCACAAAAATTCACTTAGCCAGGTAAGTGAAAATCGGTAAAATTCTCTTTTCAGGGTAAGTGAAAATCGTAAAAATTCACCTTCCCGGGTAATTGAAAATCGCTAAAATTCTCTTAGTCGGGTAAGTGAAAATCGCTAAAATTCCTTTGCCTGGTAAGTGAAAATCGCAAAAATTAGTAAGTCGGGTAGGTGAAAATCACAAATTCACTTAACCAGGTAAGTAAAAATCACAAAAATGCATATAGTGTGGTAAGTGAAAATCGCTAAAACTCACATTGCCGAGTAAATGCAAATCGTAAAAATGAACTTTACTGGGTAAGTGAAAATCTCTAAAAATTCCTTAGTGGGGTAAGTGAAAATCGCAAAAATTGCAAAAATTCACTTTCCCGGGTATGTGAAAATCGCAAAAATTCTTTAGTCGGGTAAGTGAAAATCACAAAAATTTCTTAGCCAGGTAAGTGAAAATCGCTAAAATTCCTTAGCTGGGTAAGTGGAAATCACAAAAATTCACATAGCCGGGTAAACGAAAATCGCAAAAATTCACTTAGCCAGGTAAGTGAAAGTCCCGAAAATTCACTTAGCCGGGTAAGTGAAAATCACAAAAATTCATATAGTGTGGTAAGTGAAAATCGCTAAAATTCCTTAGCGGGGAAAGTGAAAATTAGAAAAATTTCTTTGCCAGGTAAGTGAAAATCGCTAAGATTCCTTAGCCGGGTAAGTGAAAATCACAAAAAATCACAAAGCCGGGTAAATTAAAATCGCAAAAATTCACGTTGCCGTTTAAGTGAAAATCACAAAAATTCACATAGACGTGTAAATGAAGATCACAAAAATTAACTTTTCCGGGTAAGTGAAAATCGTAAAAATACACTTTCTCGTGTAAGTGAAAATCGCAAAAATTCACTTAGTCCGGTAAGTGAAAATCGCAAAAATTCTCTTAGCAATGTAAGTGAATATCGCTGAAAATCACTTTGCAGGGTAAGTGAAAATCACAAAAATTCACTTAGTCGGGTAAGTGAAAATCGCTAAAATTCACATGGCCGGGTAAGTGCAAATCGTAAAAAATCACTTTTCCGGGTACGTGAAAATCACAAAAATTCACTTAGTCCGGTAAGTGAAAATCGCAAAAATTCTCTTAGCAATGTAAGTGAATATCGCTGAAAATCACTTTGCAGGGTAAGTGAAAATCACAAAAATTAACTTTGCCGGGTAAGTGAATATCGCTTAAATTCCGTACCCGGCCAAATGAAATTCGCAAAAATCGCAAGGTAAGTTAAAATCGCAAAAAATCACAAAGTCGGGTAAATTAAAATCACAAAAATTCACATAGACGGGTAAATGAAGATCACAAAAATTAACTTTGCCGGGTAAGTGAAAATCGGTAAAATTCCTTACCCGGGTAAGTGAAATTCGCAAAAATTAACTTTGCCGAATAAGTAAAAATTGCAAAAATTCACAGCCGGGTAAGTGAAAATCACAAAATTTAACATAGACGGGTAAATGAAGATCACAAAAATTAACTTTGCCGGGTAAGTCAATATCGCTTAAATTCCGTACCCGGGCAATCGAAATTCGCAAAAATCGCAAGGTAAGTTAAAATCGCAAAAAATCACAAAGTCGGGTAAATTAAAATCACAAAAATTCACATAGACGGGTAAATGAAGATCACAAAAATTAACTTTTCCGGGTAAGTGAAAATCGTAAAAATACACTTTCTCGTGTAAGTGAAAATCGCAAAAATTCACTTAGTCCGGTAAGAGAAAATCGCAAAAATTCTCTTAGCAATGTAAGTGAATATCGCTGAAAATCACTTTGCAGGGTAAGTGAAAATCACAAAAATGCACTTAGTCGGGTAAGTGAAAATCGCAAAAATTCACTTAGTCGGGTAAGTGAAAATCGCAAAAATTCACTAATCCATGTATGTGAAAATTACAAATTCACTTAACCGGGTTAGTGGAAATCACAAAAATGCATATAGTGTGGTAAGTGAAAATCGCAAAAATTCACTTAGTCGGGTAAGTGAAAATCGCAAAAATTCACTAATCCATGTATGTGAAAATTACAAATTCACTTAACCGGGTTAGTGGAAATCACAAAAATGCATATAGTGTGGTAAGTGAAAATCGCTAAAATTCCTCAGCGGGGTAAGTGAAAATCGCACAAATTCACTTAGCCAGGTATGTGAAAATCACAAAAATTCACTTAGCCAGGTAAGTGAAAATCGGTAAAATTCTCTTTTCAGGGTAAGTGAAAGTCGTAAAAATTCACCTTCCCGGGTAATTGAAAATCGCGAAAATTCTCTTAGTCGGGTAAGTGAAAATCGCTAAAATTCCTTTGCCTGGTAAGTGAAAATCGCAAAAATTAGTAAGTCGGGTAGGTGAAAATCACAAATTCACTTAACCAGGTAAGTAAAAATCACAAAAATGCATATAGTGTGGTAAGTGAAAATCGCTAAAATTCACATTGCCGAGTAAATGCAAATCGTAAAAATGAACTTTACTGGGTAAGTGAAAATCTCTAAAAATTCCTTAGTGGGGTAAGTGAAAATCGCAAAAATTGCAAAAATTCACTTTCCCGGGTATGTGAAAATCGCAAAAATTCTTTAGTCGGGTAAGTGAAAATCACAAAAATTTCTTAGCCAGGTAAGTGAAAATCGCTAAAATTCCTTAGCTGGGTAAGTGGAAATCACAAAAATTCACATAGCCGGGTAAACGAAAATCGCAAAAATTCACTTAGCCAGGTAAGTGAAAGTCCCGAAAATTCACTTAGCCGGGTAAGTGAAAATCACAAAAATTCATATAGTGTGGTAAGTGAAAATCGCTAAAATTCCTTAGCGGGGAAAGTGAAAATTAGAAAAATTTCTTTGCCAGGTAAGTGAAAATCGCTAAGATTCCTTAGCCGGGTAAGTGAAAATCACAAAAAATCACAAAGCCGGGTAAATTAAAATCGCAAAAATTCACGTTGCCGTTTAAGTGAAAATCACAAAAATTCACATAGACGTGTAAATGAAGATCACAAAAATTAACTTTTCCGGGTAAGTGAAAATCGTAAAAATACACTTTCTCGTGTAACTGAAAATCGCAAAAATTCACTTAGTCCGGTAAGTGAAAATCGCAAAAATTCTCTTAGCAATGTAAGTGAATATCGCTGAAAATCACTTTGCAGGGTAAGTGAAAATCACAAAAATTCACTTAGTCGGGTAAGTGAAAATCGCTAAAATTCACATGGCCGGGTAAGTGCAAATCGTAAAAAATCACTTTTCCGGGTACGTGAAAATCGCAAAAATTCACTTAGTCGGGTAAATGAAGATCACAAAAATTAACTTTGCCGGGTAAGTGAATATCGCTTAAATTCCGTACCCGGGTAAGTGAAATTCGCAAAAATTAACTTTGCCGAATAAGTAAAAATTGCAAAAATTCACAGCCGGGTAAGTGAAAATCACAAAATTTAACATAGACGGGTAAATGAAGATCACAAAAATTAACTTTGCCGGGTAAGTCAATATCGCTTAAATTCCGTACCCGGGCAAACGAAATTCGCAAAAATCGCAAGGTAAGTTAAAATCGCAAAAAATCACAAAGTCGGGTAAATTAAAATCACAAAAATTCACATAGACGGGTAAATGAAGATCACAAAAATTAACTTTGCCGGGTAAGTGAAAATCGGTAAAATTCCTTACCCGGGTAAGTGAAATTCGCAAAAATTAACTTTGCCGAATAAGTAAAAATTGCAAAAATTCACAGCCGGGTAAGTGAAAATCACAAAATTTAACATAGACGGGTAAATGAAGATCACAAAAATTAACTTTGCCGGGTAAGTCAATATCGCTTAAATTCCGTACCCGGGCAAACGAAATTCGCAAAAATCGCAAGGTAAGTTAAAATCGCAAAAAATCACAAAGTCGGGTAAATTAAAATCACAAAAATTCACATAGACGGGTAAATGAAGATCACAAAAATTAACTTTTCCGGGTAAGTGAAAATCGTAAAAATACACTTTCTCGTGTAAGTGAAAATCGCAAAAATTCACTTAGTCCGGTAAGAGAAAATCGCAAAAATTCTCTTAGCAATGTAAGTGAATATCGCTGAAAATCACTTTGCAGGGTAAGTGAAAATCACAAAAATGCACTTAGTCGGGTAAGTGAAAATCGCAAAAATTCACTTAGTCGGGTAAGTGAAAATCGCAAAAATTCACTAATCCATGTATGTGAAAATTACAAATTCACTTAACCGGGTTAGTGGAAATCACAAAAATGCATATAGTGTGGTAAGTGAAAATCGCTAAAATTCCTTAGCGGGGTAAGTGAAAATCACAAAAATTTCTTAGCCAGGTAAGTGAAAATCGCTAAGATTCCTTAGCCGGGTAAGTGAAAATCACAAAAATTCACATAGCCGGGTAAATGAAAATCGCAAAAATTCACTTTGCCGTTTAAGTGAAAATCATAAAAATTCACATGGCCGGGTAGGTGCAAATCGTAAAAATTCACTTTGCCGGGTATGTGAATATCACAAAAATTCCTTAGTCGGGTAAGTGAAAATCACAAATTCGCTTAACCGGGTAAGTGAAAATCACAAAAATGCATATAGTGTGGTAAGTGAAAATCGCTAAAATTCCTCAGCGGGGTAAGTGAAAATCACAAAAATTTCTTAGCCAGGTAAGTGAAAATCGCTAAGATTCCTTAGCCGGGTAAGTGAAAATCACAAAAATTCACTTTGCCGGGTATGTGAAAATCGCAAAAATTCCTTAGCCGGGTAAGTGAAAATCACAAAATTTCACATAGACGGGTAAATGAAGATCACAAAAATTCACTTTGCCGGGTAAGTGAATATCGCTAAGATTCCTTACCCGGGTAAGTGAATATCGCTAAGATTCCTTACCCGGGTAAGTAAAAATTGCAAAAATTCACAGCCGCGTAAGTGAAAATCACAAATATTCACGTAGCGTGGTAAGTGAATATCGCTGAAAATCACTTTTCCGGGTAAGTGAAAATCGTAAAAATTCACTTTCTCGGGTAAGTGAAAAACGCAAAAATTCACTTAGCCAGGTATGTGAAAATCACAAAAATGCATATAGTGTGGAAAGTGAAAATCGCTAAAATTCCTTAGAGGGGTAAGTGAAAATCACAAAAATTTCTTAGCCAGGGAAGCGAAAATCGCTAAGATTCCTTAGCCGGGTAAGTGAAAACCACAAAAAATCACAAAGCCGGGTAAATTAAAATCGCAAAAATTCACTTTGCCGTTTAAGTGAAAATCACAAAAATTCACATAGACGGGTATAAGAATATCACAAAAATTCACTTTGCCGGGTATGTGAAAATCGAAAAAACTCCTGAGCCGGGCAAGTGAAAATCGCAAAAACCGCAAGGTAAGCGAAAATCGCAAAAAATTCACTTAACCGAGTAAGTAAAAATTGCAAAAATTCACAGCCGGGTAAGTGAAAATCACATATATTCACATAGCGTGGTAAATGAATATCGCTGAAAATCACTTTCCCGGGTAAGTGAAATTCGTAAAAATTCACTTTCTCGGGTAAGTGAAAATCGCAAATATTCTCTTAGCAAGGTAAGTGAAAATCACAAAAATTCAGTTAGCCGGGTAAGTGAAAATCGCAAAAATTCACTTAGCCATTTAAGTGAAACTCACATAAATTCACTTAGCACGGTAAGTGAAAATCGCCAAATCACTCAGTCGGGTAAGTGAAAATCGCAAAAATTCACTTAGCCAGGTATGTGAAAATCACAAAAATTCACTTAGCCAGGTAAGTGAAAATCGGTAAAATTCTCTTTTCAGGGTAAGTGAAAATCGTAAAAATTCACCTTCCCGGGTAATTGAAAATCGCGAAAATTCACTTAGTCGGGTAAGTGAAAATCGCTAAAATTCTTTTGCCTGGTAAGTGAAAATCGCAGAAATTCCTTAGTCGGGTAAGTGAAAATCACAAATTCACTTAACCAGGTAAGTGAAAATCACAAAAATGCATATAGTGTGGTAAGTGAAAATCGCTAAAATTCACATTGCCGAGTAAGTGCAAATCGTAAAAATGCACTTTACTGGGTAAGTGAAAATCTCTAAAACTTCCTTAGTGGGTTAAGTGAAAATCGCAAAAATTGCAAAAATTCACTTTCCCGGGTAAGTGAAAATCGCAAAAATTCTTTAGTCGGCTAAGTGAAAATCACAAAAATTTCTTAGCCAGGTAAGTGAAAATCGTTAAATTCCTTAGCTGGGTAAGTGAAAATCACAAAAATTCACATAGCCGGGTAAACGAAAATCGCAAAAATTAACTTAGCCAATTAAGTGAAAGTCCCGAAAATGCACTTAGCCGGGTAAGTGAAAATCACAAAAATTCATATAGTGTGGTAAGTGAAAATCGCTAAAATTCATATTGCCGGGTAAGTGCAAATCGTAAAAATTCACTTTCCCGGGTAAGTGAAAATCGCTAAAAAATTTTTGCCAGGTAAGTGAAAATCGCACAAATTGAAAAAATTCACTTTGCCGGATATGTGAATATCACAAAAATTCCTTAGTCGGGTAAGTGAAAATCTCAAATTCACTTAACCGGGTAAGTTGAAATCACAAAAATGCATATAGTGTGGTAAGTGAAAATCGCTAAAATTACTTAGCGGGGTAAGTGAAAATCACAAAAATTTCTTAGCCAGGTAAGTGAAAATCGCTAAGATTCCTTAGCCGGGTAAGTGAAAATCACAAAAATTTACATAGCCGGGTAAATGAAAATCACAAAAATTCACATAGCCGGGTAAATGAAGATCACAAAAATTCACTTTGCCGGGTATGTAAAAATCGCAAAAATTCCTTAGCCGGGTAAGTGAAAATCACAAAATTTCATATAGACGGGTAAATGGAGATCACAAACATTCACTTTGCCGGGTAAGTAAAAATTGCAAAAATTCACAGCCTGGTAAGTGAAAATCACAAATATTCACGTAGCGTGGTAAGTGAATATCGCTGAAAATCACTTTTCCGGGTAAGTGAAAATCGTAAAAATTCACTTTCTCGGGTAAGTGAAAATCGCAAAAAGTCATTTAGTCAGGTAAGTGAAAATCGCGAAAATTCACTTAGTCGGGAAAGTGAAAATCGCAAAAATTCACTTAGCCAGGTAAGTGAAAATCACAAAAATGTATATAGTGTGGAAAGTGAAAATCGATAAAATTCCTTAGAGGGGTACGTGAAAATCACAAAAATTTCTTAGCCAGGGAAGCGAAAATCGCTAAGATTCCTTAGCCGGGTAAGTGAAAATCACAAAAAATCACAAAGCCGGGTAAATTAAAATCGCAAAAATCGCAAGGTAAGTGAAAATCGCAAAAAATTCACTTTGTTGAGTAAGTAAAAATTGCAAAAATTCACACATAGCGTGGTAAATGAATATCGCTGAAAATCACTTTCCCGGGTAAGTGAAATTCGTAAAAATTCACTTTCTCGGGTAAGTGAAAATCGCAAAAATTCTTTAGTCCGGTAAGTGAAAATCGCAAAAATTCACTTAGCCAGGTAAGTGAAACTCACATAAATTCACTTAGCACGGTAAGTGAAAATCGCCAAAAATCACTCAGTCGGGTAGGTGAAAATCGCAAAAATTCACTTAGCCAGGTAAGTGAAAATCGGTAAAATTCTCTTTTCAGGGTAAGTGAAAATCGTAAAAATTCACCTTCCCGGGTAATTGAAAATCGCGAAAATTCACTTAGTCGCGTAAGTGAAAATCGCTAAAATTCCTTTGCCTGGTAAGTGAAAATCGCAAAAATTCCTTAGTCGGGTAAGTGAAAATCACAAATTTTCTTAACCAGGTAAGTGAAAATCACAAAAATGCATATAGTGTGGTAAGTGAAAATCGCTAAAATTCACATTGCCGAGTAAGTGCAAATCGTAAAAATGCAGTTTACTGGGTAAGTGAAAATCTCTAAAACTTCCTTAGTGGACTAAGTGAAAATCGCAAAAATTGTAAAAATTCACTCTCCCGGGTAAGTGAAAATCGTTAAAATTCTCTTTTCAGGGTAAGTGAAAATCGTAAAAATTCACCTTCCCGGGTAATTGAAAATCGCGAAAATTCACTTAGTCGCGTAAGTGAAAATCGCTAAAATTCCTTTGCCTGGTAAGTGAAAATCGCAAAAATTCTTTAGTCGGGTAAGTGAAAATTACAAAAATTCACATAGCCGGGTAAACGAAAATCGCAAAAATTCACTTAGCCAGGTAAGTGAAAGTCCCGAAAATTCACTTGGCCGGGTAAGTGAAAATCACAAAAATTCATATATTGTGGTAAGTGAAAATCGCTTAAAATTCACATTGCCGGGTAAGTGAAAATCGCTAAAATTCCTTAGCGGGGTAAGTGAAAATCAGAAAAATTTCTTTGCCAGGTAATTGAAAATCGCTAAGATTCTTTAGCCGGGTAAATGAAAATCACAAAAAATCACAAAGCCGGGTAAATTAAAATCGCAAAAATTCACTTTGCCGTTTAAGTGAAAATCACAAAAATGCACATAGACAGGTAAATGAATATCACAAAAATTCACTTTGCCGGGTATGTGAAAATCGAAAAAAACTCCTTAGCCGGGCAAGTGAAAATCGCAAAAATTCACTAATCCATGTATGTGAAAATCACAAAAATCACTTAGCCGGGTAAGTTAAAATCACAAAAATTCATATAGTGTGGTAAGTGAAAATCGCTAAAATTCATATTGCCGGGTAAGTGCAAATCGTAAAAATTCAATTTCCCGGGTAAGTGAAAATCACAAAATTTCACATAGACGGGTAAATGAAGATCACAAAAATTAACTTTGCCGGGTAAGTGAAAATCGGTAAAATTCCTTACCCGGGTAAGTGAAAATCGCAAAAATTCTCTTAGCAATGTAAGTGAATATCGCTGAAAATCACTTTGCCGGGTAAGTGAAAATCACAAAAATTCACTTAGTCGGGTAAGTGAAAATCGCTAAAATTCACATGGCCGGGGAAGTGCAAATTGTAAAAAATCACTTTTTCGGGTAAGTGAAAATCGCAAAAATTCACTTAGTCGGGTAAGTGAAAATCGCAAAAATTCACTAATCCATGTAAGTGAAAATCACAAAAATCACTTAGCCGGGTAAGTGAAAATCACAAAAATTCACATAGTGTGGTAAGTGAAAATCACTAAAATTCATATTGCCAGGTAAGTGCAAATCGTAAAAATTCACTTTCCCGGGTAAGTGAAAATCACAAAGTTTCACACAGACGGGTAAATGAAGATCACAAAAATTAACTTTGCCGGGTAAGTGAATATCGCTTAAATTCCGTACCCGGGCAAATGAAATTCGCAAAAATCGCAAGGTAAGTGAAAATCGCAAAAAATTCACTTTTCCGGGTAAGTGAAAATCGAAAAAACTCCTTAGCCGGGCAAGTGAAAATCGCAAAAAATCACAAAGTCGGGTAAATTAAAATCGAAAAAATTCACTTTGCCGTTTAATTGAAAATCACAAAAATTCACATAGACGGGTAAATGAAGATCACAAAAATTAACTTTGCCGGGTAAGTGAAAATCGGTAAAATTCCCTACCCGGGTAAGTGAAATTCGCAAAAATTCACTTTGCCGAGTAAGTAAAAATTGAAAAAATTCACAGCCGGGTAAGTGAAAATCACAAAAATTCACTTAGTCGGGTAAGTGAAAATCGCTAAAATTCACATGGCCGGTTAAGTGCAAATCGTAAAAAATCACTTTTCCGGGTAAGTGAAAATCGCAAAAATTCACTTAGTCGGGTAAGTGAAAATCTCAAAAATTCACTTATCCATGTAAGTGAAATTCACTTAGCCGGGTAAGTGAAAATCACAAAAATTCATATAGTGTGGTAAGTGAAAATCGCTAAAATTCATATTGCCGGGTAAGTGCAAATCGTAAAAATTCACTTTCCCGGGTAAGTGAAAACCGCTATAAATGTGTTCCCAGGTAAGTGAAAATCGCACAAATTGCAAAAATTCACTTTGCCGGATATGTGAATATCACAAAAATTCCTTAGTCGGGTAAGTGAAAATCACAAATTCACTTAACCGGGTAAGTGAAAATCACAAAAATGCATATAGTGTGGTAAGTGAAAATCGCTAAAATTTCCTTAGCGGGGTAAGCCGGGTAAGTAAAAATCACAAAAATTTCTTAGCCAGGTAAGTGAAAATCGCTAAGATTCCTTAGCCGGACAAGTGAAAATCACAAAAATTCACACAGCCGGGTAAATGAAAATCGCCTAAAATTCACTTTGCCGTTTTAGTGAAAATCATAACAATTCACATGACCGGGTTGGTGCAATCCGTAAAAATTCACTTTCCCGGAGATGTGAATATCACAAAAATTCCTTAGTCGGGTAAGTGAAAATCACAAATTCGCTTAACCGGGTAAGTGAAAGGCACAAAAATGCCTATAGTGTGGTAAGTGAAAATCGCTAAAACTCCTTAGCGGGGTAAGTGAAAATCGCAAAAACTTCTTAGCCAGGTAAGTGAAAATCGCTGAGATTCCTTAGCCGGGTAAGTGAAAATCACAAAAATTTACATAGCCGGGTAAATGAAAATCACAAAAATTCACATAGACGGGTAAATGAATATCACAAAAATTCACGGGTATGTGAAAATAGCAAAAATTCCTTAGCCGGGTAAGAGAAAATCGCTAAAATTCCCTAGTCGGGTAAGTGAAAGTCGCAAAAATGCAGTTAGCCAGGTAAGTGAAAATCGCAAAAATTCACTTAGCCAGGTAAGTGAAACTCACATAAATTCACTTAGCGCGGTAAGTCAAAATCGCTAAAATTCACTCAGTCGGGTAAGTGAAAATCGCAAAAATTCACTTAGCCAGGTAAGTGAAAATCACAAAAATTCACTTAGCCAGATAGGTGAAAATCACAAAAATTCATTTAGCGCGGTAAGTGAAAATCAATAAAATTTTCTTTTCAGGGTAAGTGAAAATCGTAAATAATTCACATTCCCGGGTAATTGAAAATCGCGAAAATTCACTTAGTCGGGTAAGTGAAAATCGCTAAAATTCCTTTGCCGGGTAAGTGAAAATCGCAAAAATTCCTTAGTCGGGTAAGTGAAAATCATAAATTCACTTAACCGGGTAAGTGAAAATCACAATAATTCATTTAGCCGGGTAAATGAAAATCGCAAAAATTTACTTTCCCGGGTAAGTGAAAATCGCTAAAATTCCCTAGTCGGGTAAGTGAAAGTCGCAAAAATTCAGTTAGCCAGGTAAGTGAAAATCGAAAAAATTCACTTATCGGAGTAAGTGAAAATCAGAAAAATTCACATAGACGGGTAAATGAATATCACAAAAATTCACTTTGCCGGGTATGTGAAAATCGAAAAAACTCCTTTGCCGGGCAAATGAAATTCGCAAAAATCGCAAGGTAAATCGCCAAAATTCACTTAGTCGGGTATGTAAAAATCGCAAAAATTCACTTAGTCGGGTAAGTGAAAATCGCAAAAATTCACTAATCCATGTATGTGAAACTCACAAAAATCACTTAGCCGGGTAGGTGAAAATCACAAAAATTCATATAGTGTGGTAAGTGAAAATCGATAAAATTCATATTGCCGGGTAAGTGCAAATCGTAAAAATTCACTTTTCCGGGTAAGTGAAAATCACAATATTTCACATAGAAGGGTAAATGAAGATCACAAAAATTAACTTTGCCGGGTAAGTGAAAATCGGTAAAATTCCTTACCCGGGTAAGTGAAATTCGCAAAAATTCACTTTGCCGAGTAAGTAAAAATTGCAAAAATTCACAATTTGTGAAAATCACAAATATTCACATAGCGTGGTTAGTGAATATCGCTGAAAATTACTTTCCCGGGTAAGTGAAAATCGTAAAAATTCACTTTCTCGGGTAAGTGAAAATCGCAAAAATTCACTTAGTCCGGTAAGTGAAAATCGCAAAAATTCTCTTAGCAATGTAAGTGAATATCGCTGAAAATCACTTTGCCGGGTAAGTGAAAATCACAAAAATTCACTTAGTCGGGTAAGTGAAAATCGCTAAAATTCACATGGCCGGGTAAGTGCAAATCGTAAAAAATCACTTTTCCGGGTAAGTGGAAATCGCAAAAATTCACTTAGTCGGGTAAGTGAAAATCGCAAAAATTCACTAATCCATGTAAGTGAAAATCACAAAAATCACTTAGCCGGGTAAGTGAAAATCACAAAAATTCATATAGTGTGGTAAGTGAAAATCGCTAAAATTCATATTGCCGGGTAAGTGCAAATCGTAAAAATTCACTTTCCCGGGTAAGTGAAAATCACAAAATTTCACATAGACGGGTAAATGAAGATCACAAAAATTAACTTTGCCGGGTAAGGGAATATCGCTTAAATTCCGTACCCGGGCAAATGAAATTCGCAAAAATCGCAAGGTAAGTGAAAATCGCAAAAAATTCACTTTTCCGGGTAAGTGAAAATCGAAAAAACTCCTTAGCCGGGCAAGTGAAAATCGCAAAAATCGCAAAAAATCACAAAGTTTGGTAAATTAAAATCGAAAAAATTCACTTTGCCGTTTAAGTGAAAATCACAAAAATTCACATAGACGGGTAAATGAAGATCACAAAAATTAACTTTGCCGGGTAAGTGAAATTCGGTAAAATTCCTTACCCGGGTAAGTGAAATTCGCAAAAATTCACTTTGCCGAGTAAGTAAAAATTGCAAAAATTCACAGCCGGGTAAGTGAAAATCACAAAAATTCACATAGCGTGGTAAGTGAATATCGCTGAAAATCACTTTACCGGGTAAGTGAAAATCACAAAAATTCACTTAGTCGGGTAAGTGAAAATCGCTAAAATTCACATGAAGTTACATAGCCGGGTAAATAAAAATCACAAAAATTCACATAGCCGGGTAAATGAAGATCACAAAAATTCACATAGCAGGGTAAATGAAGATCACAAAAATTCACTTTGCCGGGTATGTGAAAATAGCAAAAATTCCTTAGCCGGGTATGTGAAAATCACAAAATTTCACATAGACGGGTAAATGAAGATCACAAAAATTCACTTTGCCGGGTAAGTGAAAATCGCTAAAATTCACATGAATTTACATAGCCGGGTAAATGAAAATCACAAAAATTCACATAGCCGGGTAAATGAAGATCACAAAAATTCACATAGCAGGGTAAATGAAGATCACAAAAATTCACTTTGCCGGGTATGTGAAAATAGCATAAATTCCTTAGCCGGGTAAGTGAAAATCACAAAATTTCACATAGACGGGTAAAGGAAGATCACAAAACTTCACTTTGCCGGGTAAGTGAATATCGCTAAGATTCCTTACCCGGGTAAGTGAAAATCGCTAAAATTCCCTAGTCGGGTAAGTGAAAGTCGCAAAAATGCAGTTAGCCAGGTAAGTGAAAATCGCAAAAATTCACTTAGCCAGGTAAGTGAAACTCACATAAATTCACTTAGCGCGGTAAGTCAAAATCGCAAAAAATCACTCAGTCGGGTAAGTGAAAATCGCAAAAATTCACTTTGCCAGGTAAGTGAAAATCACAAAATTTCACATAGACGGGTAAATGAAGATCACAAAAATTAACTTTGCGGGGTAAGTGAAAATCGGTAAAATTCCTTATCCGGGTAAGCCGGGTAAGTAAAAATTGGTAAAATTCCTTACCCGGGTAAGTGAAAATCGGTAAAATTCCTTACCAGGGTAAGTGAAATTCCCAAAAATTCACTTTGCCGCGTAAGTAAAAATTGCAAAAATTCACAGCCGGGTAAGTGAAAATCACAAATATTCACATAGCGTGGTAAGTGAATATCGCTGAAAATCACTTTGCCGGGTAAGTGAAAATCACAAAAATTCACTTAGTCGGGTAAGTGAAAATCGCTAAAATTCACATGAATTTACATAGCCGGGTAAATGAAAATCACAAAAATTCACATAGCCGGGTAAATGAAGATCACAAAAATTCACATAGCAGGGTAAATGAAGATCACAAAAATTCACTTTGCCGGGTATGTGAAAATAGCAAAAATTCCTTAGCCGGGTAAGTGAAAATCACAAAATTTCACATAGACGGGTAAATGAAGATCACAAAAATTCACTTTGCCGGGTAAGTGAATATCGCTTAGATTCCTTACCCGGGTAAGTGAAAATCGCTAAAATTCCCTAGTCGGGTAAGTGAAAGTCGCAAAAATGCAGTTAGCCAGGTAAGTGAAAATCGCAAAAATTCACTTAGCCAGGTAAGTGAAACTCACATAAATTCACTTAGCGCGGTAAGTCAAAATCGCTAAAATTCACTCAGTCGGGTAAGTGAAAATCGCAAAAATTCACATAGCCGGGTAAATGAAGATCACAAAAATTCACTTTGCCGGGTAAGTGAAAATCGCTAAAATTCACATGAATTTACATAGCCGGGTAAATGAAAATCACAAAAATTCACATAGCCGGGTAAATGAAGATCACAAAAATTCACATAGCAGGGTAAATGAAGATCACAAAAATTCACTTTGCCGGGTATGTGAAAATAGCAAAAATTCCTTAGCCGGGTAAGAGAAAATCGCTAAAATTCCCTAGTCGGGTAAGTGAAAGTCGCAAAAATGCAGTTAGCCAGGTAAGTGAAAATCGCAAAAATTCACTTAGCCAGGTAAGTGAAACTCACATAAATTCACTTAGCGCGGTAAGTCAAAATCGCTAAAATTCACTCAGTCAGGTAAGTGAAAATCGCAAAAATTCACTTAGCCAGGTAAGTGAAAATCACAAAAATTCACTTAGCCAGATAGGTGAAAATCACAAAAATTCATTTAGCGCGGTAAGTGAAAATCAATAAAATTTTCTTTTCAGGGTAAGTGAAAATCGTAAATAATTCACATTCCCGGGTAATTGAAAATCGCGAAAATTCACTTAGTCGGGTAAGTGAAAATCGCTAAAATTCCTTTGCCGGGTAAGTGAAAATCGCAAAAATTCCTTAGTCGGGTAAGTGAAAATCATAAATTCACTTAACCGGGTAAGTGAAAATCACAATAATTCATTTAGCCGGGTAAATGAAAATCGCAAAAATTTACTTTCCCGGGTAAGTGAAAATCGCTAAAATTCCCTAGTCGGGTAAGTGAAAGTCGCAAAAATTCAGTTAGCCAGGTAAGTGAAAATCGAAAAAATTCACTTATCGGAGTAAGTGAAAATCAGAAAAATTCACATAGACGGGTAAATGAATATCACAAAAATTCACTTTGCCGGGTATGTGAAAATCGAAAAAACTCCTTTGCCGGGCAAATGAAATTCGCAAAAATCGCAAGGTAAATCGCCAAAATTCACTTAGTCGGGTATGTAAAAATCGCAAAAATTCACTTAGTCGGGTAAGTGAAAATCGCAAAAATTCACTAATCCATGTATGTGAAACTCACAAAAATCACTTAGCCGGGTAGGTGAAAATCACAAAAATTCATATAGTGTGGTAAGTGAAAATCGATAAAATTCATATTGCCGGGTAAGTGCAAATCGTAAAAATTCACTTTCCCGGGTAAGTGAAAATCACAATATTTCACATAGAAGGGTAAATGAAGATCACAAAAATTAACTTTGCCGGGTAAGTGAAAATCGGTAAAATTCCTTACCCGGGTAAGTGAAATTCGCAAAAATTCACTTTGCCGAGTAAGTAAAAATTGCAAAAATTCACAATTTGTGAAAATCACAAATATTCACATAGCGTGGTTAGTGAATATCGCTGAAAATTACTTTCCCGGGTAAGTGAAAATCGTAAAAATTCACTTTCTCGGGTAAGTGAAAATCGCAAAAATTCACTTAGTCCGGTAAGTGAAAATCGCAAAAATTCTCTTAGCAATGTAAGTGAATATCGCTGAAAATCACTTTGCCGGGTAAGTGAAAATCACAAAAATTCACTTAGTCGGGTAAGTGAAAATCGCTAAAATTCACATGGCCGGGTAAGTGCAAATCGTAAAAAATCACTTTTCCGGGTAAGTGGAAATCGCAAAAATTCACTTAGTCGGGTAAGTGAAAATCGCAAAAATTCACTAATCCATGTAAGTGAAAATCACAAAAATCACTTAGCCGGGTAAGTGAAAATCACAAAAATTCATATAGTGTGGTAAGTGAAAATCGCTAAAATTCATATTGCCGGGTAAGTGCAAATCGTAAAAATTCACTTTCCCGGGTAAGTGAAAATCACAAAATTTCACATAGACGGGTAAATGAAGATCACAAAAATTAACTTTGCCGGGTAAGGGAATATCGCTTAAATTCCGTACCCGGGCAAATGAAATTCGCAAAAATCGCAAGGTAAGTGAAAATCGCAAAAAATTCACTTTTCCGGGTAAGTGAAAATCGAAAAAACTCCTTAGCCGGGCAAGTGAAAATCGCAAAAATCGCAAAAAATCACAAAGTTTGGTAAATTAAAATCGAAAAAATTCACTTTGCCGTTTAAGTGAAAATCACAAAAATTCACATAGACGGGTAAATGAAGATCACAAAAATTAACTTTGCCGGGTAAGTGAAAATCGGTAAAATTCCTTACCCGGGTAAGTGAAATTCGCAAAAATTCACTTTGCCGAGTAAGTAAAAATTGCAAAAATTCACAGCCGGGTAAGTGAAAATCACAAATATTCACATAGCGTGGTAAGTGAATATCGCTGAAAATCACTTTACCGGGTAAGTGAAAATCACAAAAATTCACTTAGTCGGGTAAGTGAAAATCGCTAAAATTCACATGAAGTTACATAGCCGGGTAAATAAAAATCACAAAAATTCACATAGCCGGGTAAATGAAGATCACAAAAATTCACATAGCAGGGTAAATGAAGATCACAAAAATTCACTTTGCCGGGTATGTGAAAATAGCAAAAATTCCTTAGCCGGGTATGTGAAAATCACAAAATTTCACATAGACGGGTAAATGAAGATCACAAAAATTCACTTTGCCGGGTAAGTGAAAATCGCTAAAATTCACATGAATTTACATAGCCGGGTAAATGAAAATCACAAAAATTCACATAGCCGGGTAAATGAAGATCACAAAAATTCACATAGCAGGGTAAATGAAGATCACAAAAATTCACTTTGCCGGGTATGTGAAAATAGCAAAAATTCCTTAGCCGGGTAAGTGAAAATCACAAAATTTCACATAGACGGGTAAAGGAAGATCACAAAAATTCACTTTGCCGGGTAAGTGAATATCGCTAAGATTCCTTACCCGGGTAAGTGAAAATCGCTAAAATTCCCTAGTCGGGTAAGTGAAAGTCGCAAAAATGCAGTTAGCCAGGTAAGTGAAAATCGCAAAAATTCACTTAGCCAGGTAAGTGAAACTCACATAAATTCACTTAGCGCGGTAAGTCAAAATCGCAAAAAATCACTCAGTCGGGTAAGTGAAAATCGCAAAAATTCACTTTGCCAGGTAAGTGAAAATCACAAAATTTCACATAGACGGGTAAATGAAGATCACAAAAATTAACTTTGCGGGGTAAGTGAAAATCGGTAAAATTCCTTATCCGGGTAAGCCGGGTAAGTAAAAATTGGTAAAATTCCTTACCCGGGTAAGTGAAAATCGGTAAAATTCCTTACCAGGGTAAGTGAAATTCCCAAAAATTCACTTTGCCGCGTAAGTAAAAATTGCAAAAATTCACAGCCGGGTAAGTGAAAATCACAAATATTCACATAGCGTGGTAAGTGAATATCGCTGAAAATCACTTTGCCGGGTAAGTGAAAATCACAAAAATTCACTTAGTCGGGTAAGTGAAAATCGCTAAAATTCACATGAATTTACATAGCCGGGTAAATGAAAATCACAAAAATTCACATAGCCGGGTAAATGAAGATCACAAAAATTCACATAGCAGGGTAAATGAAGATCACAAAAATTCACTTTGCCGGGTATGTGAAAATAGCAAAAATTCCTTAGCCGGGTAAGTGAAAATCACAAAATTTCACATAGACGGGTAAATGAAGATCACAAAAATTCACTTTGCCGGGTAAGTGAATATCGCTTAGATTCCTTACCCGGGTAAGTGAAAATCGCTAAAATTCCCTAGTCGGGTAAGTGAAAGTCGCAAAAACGCAGTTAGCCAGGTAAGTGAAAATCGCAAATATTCACTTAGCCAGGTAAGTGAAACTCACATAAATTCACTTAGCGCGGTAAGTCAAAATCGCTAAAATTCACTCAGTCGGGTAAGTGAAAATCGCAAAAATTCACTTAGCCAGGTAAGTGAAAATCACAAAAATTCACTTAGCCAGATAGGTGAAAATCACAAAAATTCATTTAGCGCGGTAAGTGAAAATCAATAAAATTTTCTTTTCAGGGTAAGTGAAAATCGTAAAAAATTCACATTCCCGGGTAATTGAAAATCGCGAAAATTCACTTAGTCGGGTAAGTGAAAATCGCTAAAATTCCTTTGCCGGGTAAGTGAAAATCGCAAAAATTCCTTAGTCGGGTAAGTGAAAATCATAAATTCACTTAACCGGGTAAGTGAAAATCACAATAATTCATTTAGCCGGGTAAATGAAAATCGCAAAAATTTACTTTCCCGGGTAAGTGAAAATCGCTAAAATTCCCTAGTCGGGTAAGTGAAAGTCGCAAAAATTCAGTTAGCCAGGTAAGTGAAAATCGAAAAAATTCACTTATCGGAGTAAGTGAAAATCAGAAAAATTCACATAGACGGGTAAATGAATATCACAAAAATTCACTTTGCCGGGTATGTGAAAATCGAAAAAACTCCTTTGCCGGGCAAATGAAATTCGCAAAAATCGCAAGGTAAGTGAAAATCGCCAAAATTCACTTAGTCGGGTATGTAAAAATCGCAAAAATTCACTTAGTCGGGTAAGTGAAAATCGCAAAAATTCACTAATCCATGTATGTGAAACTCACAAAAATCACTTAGCCGGGTAGGTGAAAATCACAAAAATTCATATAGTGTGGTAAGTGAAAATCGATAAAATTCATATTGCCGGGTAAGTGCAAATCGTAAAAATTCACTTTCCCGGGTAAGTGAAAATCACAATATTTCACATAGAAGGGTAAATGAAGATCACAAAAATTAACTTTGCCGGGTAAGTGAAAATCGGTAAAATTCCTTACCCGGGTAAGTGAAATTCGCAAAAATTCACTTTGCCGAGTAAGTAAAAATTGCAAAAATTCACAATTTGTGAAAATCACAAATATTCACATAGCGTGGTTAGTGAATATCGCTGAAAATTACTTTCCCGGGTAAGTGAAAATCGTAAAAATTCACTTTCTCGGGTAAGTGAAAATCGCAAAAATTCACTTAGTCCGGTAAGTGAAAATCGCAAAAATTCTCTTAGCAATGTAAGTGAATATCGCTGAAAATCACTTTGCCGGGTAAGTGAAAATCACAAAAATTCACTTAGTCGGGTAAGTGAAAATCGCTAAAATTCACATGGCCGGGTAAGTGCAAATCGTAAAAAATCACTTTTCCGGGTAAGTGGAAATCGCAAAAATTCACTTAGTCGGGTAAGTGAAAATCGCAAAAATTCACTAATCCATGTAAGTGAAAATCACAAAAATCACTTAGCCGGGTAAGTGAAAATCACAAAAATTCATATAGTGTGGTAAGTGAAAATCGCTAAAATTCATATTGCCGGGTAAGTGCAAATCGTAAAAATTCACTTTCCCGGGTAAGTGAAAATCACAAAATTTCACATAGACGGGTAAATGAAGATCACAAAAATTAACTTTGCCGGGTAAGGGAATATCGCTTAAATTCCGTACCCGGGCAAATGAAATTCGCAAAAATCGCAAGGTAAGTGAAAATCGCAAAAAATTCACTTTTCCGGGTAAGTGAAAATCGAAAAAACTCCTTAGCCGGGCAAGTGAAAATCGCAAAAATCGCAAAAAATCACAAAGTTAGGTAAATTAAAATCGAAAAAATTCACTTTGCCGTTTAAGTGAAAATCACAAAAATTCACATAGACGGGTAAATGAAGATCACAAAAATTAACTTTGCCGGGTAAGTGAAAATCGGTAAAATTCCTTACCCGGGTAAGTGAAATTCGCAAAAATTCACTTTGCCGAGTAAGTAAAAATTGCAAAAATTCACAGCCGGGTAAGTGAAAATCACAAATATTCACATAGCGTGGTAAGTGAATATCGCTGAAAATCACTTTACCGGGTAAGTGAAAATCACAAAAATTCACTTAGTCGGGTAAGTGAAAATCGCTAAAATTCACATGAAGTTACATAGCCGGGTAAATAAAAATCACAAAAATTCACATAGCCGGGTAAATGAAGATCACAAAAATTCACATAGCAGGGTAAATGAAGATCACAAAAATTCACTTTGCCGGGTATGTGAAAATAGCAAAAATTCCTTAGCCGGGTATGTGAAAATCACAAAATTTCACATAGACGGGTAAATGAAGATCACAAAAATTCACTTTGCCGGGTAAGTGAAAATCGCTAAAATTCACATGAATTTACATAGCCGGGTAAATGAAAATCACAAAAATTCACATAGCAGGGTAAATGAAGATCACAAAAATTCACTTTGCCGGGTATGTGAAAATAGCAAAAATTCCTTAGCCGGGTAAGTGAAAATCACAAAATTTCACATAGACGGGTAAAGGAAGATCACAAAAATTCACTTTGCCGGGTAAGTGAAAATCGCAAAAATTCCCTAGTCGGGTAAGTGAAAGTCGCAAAAATGCAGTTAGCCAGGTAAGTGAAAATCGCAAAAATTCACTTAGCCAGGTAAGTGAAACTCACATAAATTCACTTAGCGCGGTAAGTCAAAATCGCTAAAATTCACTCAGTCGGGTAAGTGAAAATCGCAAAAATTCACTTAGCCAGGTAAGTGAAAATCACAAAAATTCACTTAGCCAGATACGTGAAAATCACAAAAATTCACTTAGCGCGGTAAGTGAAAATCGGTAAAATTTTCTTTTCAGGGTAAGTGAAAATCGTAAAAAACTCACATTCCCGGGTAATTGAAAATCGCGAAAATTCACTTAGTCGTGTAAGTGAAAATCGCTAAAATTCCTTTGCCGGGTAAGTGAAAATCGCAAAAATTCCTTAGTCGGGTAAGTGAAAATCATAAATTCACTTAACCGGGTAAGTGAAAATCACAAAAATTCATTTAGCCGGGTAAATGAAAATCGCAAAAATTTACTTTCCCGGGTAAGTGAAAATCGCTAAAATTCCCTAGTCGGGTAAGTGAAAGTCGCAAAAATTCAGTTAGCCAGGTAAGTGAAAATCGCAAAAATTCACTTATCGGAGTAAGTGAAAATCAGAAAAATTCACATAGACGGGTAAACGAATATCACAAAAATTCACTTTGCCGGGTATGTGAAAATCGAAAAAACTCCTTTGCTGGGCAAATGAAATTCGCAAAAATCGCAAGGTAAGTGAAAATCGCAAAAATTCACTTAGTCGGGTATGTGAAAATCGCAAAAATTCACTAATCCATGTATGTGAAAATCACAAAAATCACTTAGCCGGGTAAGTGAAAATCACAAAAATTCATATAGTGTGGTAAGTGAAAATCGATAAAATTCACATTGCTGGGTAAGTGCAAATCGTAAAAATTCACTTTCCCGGGTAAGTGAAAATCACAAAATTTTACATAGAAGGGTAAATGAAGATCACAAAAATTAACTTTGCCGGGTAAGTGAAAATCGGTAAAATTCCTTACCCGGGTAAGTGAAATTCGCAAAAATTCACTGTGCCGAGTAAGTAAAACTTGCAAAAATTCACAGCCGGGTAAGTGAAAATCACAAATATTCACATAGCGTGGTAAGTGAATGTCGCTGAAAATTACTTTCCCGGGTAAGTGAAAATCGTAAAAATTCACTTTCTCGGGTAAGTGAAAATCGCAAAAATTCACTTAGTCCGGTAAGTGAAAATCGCAAAAATTCTCTTAGTAATGTAAGTGAATATCGCTGAAAATCACTTTGCCGGATAAGTGAAAATCACAAAAATTCACTTAGTCGGGTAAGTGAAAATCGCTAAAATTCACATGGCCGGGTAAGTGCAAATCGTAAAAAATCACTTTTCCGGGTAAGTGAATATCGCAAAAATTCACTTAGTCGGGTAAGTGAAAATCGCAAAAATTCACTAATCCATGTAAGTGAAAATCACAAAAATCACTTAGCCGGGTAAGTGAAAATCACAAAAATTCATATAGTGTGGTAAGTGAAAATCGCTAAAATTCATATTGCCGGGTAAGTGCAAATCGTAAAAATTCACTTTCCCGGGTAAGTGAAAATCACAAAATTTCACATAGACGGGTAAATGAAGATCACGAAAATTAACTTTGCCGGGTAAGGGAATATCGCTTAAATTCCGTACCAGGGCAAATAAAATTCGCAAAAATCGCAAGGTAAGTGAAAATCGCAAAAAATTCACTTTTCCGGGTAAGTGAAAATCGAAAAAACTCCTTGGCCGGGCAAGTGAAAATCGCAAAAATCGCAAACAATCACAAAGTCTGGTAAATTAAAATCGAAAAAATTCACTTTGCCGTTTAAGTGAAAATCACAAAAATTCACATAGACGGGTAAATGAAGATCACAAAAATTAACTTTGCCGGGTAAGTAAAAATCGGTAAAATTCCTTACCCGGGTAAGTGAAATTCGCAAAAATTCACTTTGCCGAGTAAGTAAAAATTTGCAAAAATTCACAGCCGGGTAAGTGAAAATCACAAATATTCACATAGCGTGGTAAGTGAATATCGCTGAAATTCACTTTGCCGGGTAAGTGAAAATCACAAAAATTCACTTAGTCGGGTAAGTGAAAATCGCTAAAATTCACATGGCCGGTTAAGTGCAAATCGTAAAAAATCACTTTTCCGGGTAAGTGAATATCGCAAAAATTCACTTAGTCGGGTAAGTAAAAATCTCAAAAATTCACTAATCCGTGTAAGTGAAAATCACAAAAATCACTTAGCCGGGTAAGTGAATATCACAAAAATTCATATAGTGTGGTAAGTGAAAATCGCTAAAATTCATATTGCCGGGTAAGTGCAAATCGTAAAAATTCACTTTCCCGGGTAAGTGAAAATCGCTATAAAATTTTTGCCAGGTAAGTGAAAATCGCACAAATTGCAAAAATTCACTTTGCCGGGTATGTGAATATCACAAAAATTCTTTAATCGGGTAAGTGAAAATCACAAATTCACCTAACCGGGTAAGTGAAAATCACTAAAATGCATATAGTGTGGTAAATGAAAATCGCAAAAATTCCTTAGCGGGGTAAGTGAAAATCACAAAAATTTCTTAGCCAGGTAAGTGAAAATCGCTAAGATTCCTTAGCCGGGTAAGTGAAAATCACAAAAATTCACATAGCCGGGTAAATGAAAATCACAAAAATTCACATAGCCGGGTAAATGAATATCACAAAAATTCACTTTGCCGGGTATGTGAAAATAGCAAAAATTCCTTAGCCGGGTAAGTGAAAATCACAAAATTTCACATTAAAGGGTAAATGAAGATCACAAAAATTCACTTTGCCGGGTAAGTGAATATCGCTAAGATTCCTTACCCGGGTAAGTGAAAATCGCTAAAATTCCCTAGTCGGGTAGTTGAAAGTCTCAAAAAATTCACATAGTCGGGTAAGTGAAAATCGCAAAAATTCACTAATCCATGTAAGTGAAAATCACAAAAATCACTTAGCCGGGTAAGTGAAAATCACAAAAATTCATATAGTGTGGTAAGTGAAAATCGCTAAAATTCATATTGCCGGGTAAGTGCAAATCGTAAAAATTCACTTTCCCGGGTAAGTGAAAATCACAAAATTTCACATAGACGGGTAAATGAAGATCACAAAAATTAACTTTTCCGGGTAAGTGAATATTGCTTAAATTCCGTACCCGGGCAAATGGAATTCGCAAAAATCGCAAGGTATGTGAAAATCGCAAAAAATTCAATTTGCCGGGTAAGTGAAAATCGAAAAAACTCCTTAGCCGGGCAAGTGAAAATCGCAAAAATCGTAAAAAATCACAAAGTCGGGTAAATTAATATCGAAAAAATTCACTGTGCCGTTTAAGTGAAAATCACAAAAATTCACATAGACAGGTAAATGAAGATCACAAAAATTCACTTTGCCGGGTAAGTGAAAATCGGTAAAATTCCTTACCCGGGTAAGCCGGGTAAGTAAAAATCGGTAAAAGTCCTTACCCGGGTAAGTGAAAATCGGTAAAATTCCTTACCAGGGTAAGTGAAATTCCCAAAAATTCACTTTGCCGAGTAAGTAAAAATTGCAAAAATTCACAGCCGGGTAAGTAAAAATCACAAATATTCACATAGCGTGGTAAGTGAATATCGCTGAAAATCACTTTGCCGGGTAAGTGAAAATCACAAAAATTCACTTAGTCGGGTAAGTGAAAATCGCTAAAATTCACATGAATTTACATAGCCGGGTAAATGAAAATCACAAAAATTCACATAGCCGGGTAAATGAAGATCAAAAAAATTCACATAGCAGGGTAAATGAAGATCACAAAAATTCACTTTGCCGGGTATGTGAAAATAGCAAAAATTCCTTAGCCGGGTAAGGGAAAATCACAAAATTTCACATATACGGGTAAATGAAGATCACAAAAATTCACTTTGCCGGGTAAGTGAATATCGCTAAGATTCCTTACCCGGGTAAAAGAAAATCGTTAAAATTCCATAGTCGGATAAGTGAAAGTCGCAAAAATGCAGTTAGCCAGGTAAGTGAAAATCGCAAAAATTCACTTAGCCAGGTAAGTGAAACTCACATAAATTCACTTAGCGCGGTAAGTCAAAATCGCTAAAATTCACTCAGTCGGGTAAGTGAAAATCGCAAAAATTCACTTAGCCAGGTAAGTGAAAATCACAAAAATTCACTTAGCCAGATAAGTGAAAATCACAAAAATTCACTTAGCGCGGTAAGTGAAAATCGGTAAAATTTTCTTTTCAGGGTAAGTGAAAATCGTAAAATATTCACATTCCCGGGTAATTGAAAATCGCGAAAATTCACTTAGTCGGGTAAGTGAAAATCGCTAAAATTCCTTTGCCGGGTAAGTGAAAATCGCAAAAATTCCTTAGTCGGGTAAGTGAAAATAATAAATTCACTTAACCGGGTAAGTGAAAATCACAAAAATTCATTTAGCCGGGTAAAAGAAAATCGCAAAAATTTACTTTCCCGGGTAAGTGAAAATCGCTAAAATTCCCTAGTCGGGAACGTGAAAGTCGCAAAAATTCAGTTAGCTAGGTAAGTGACAATCGCAAAAATTCACTTATCCGAGTAAGTGAAAATCACAAAAATTCACTAATCCAAGTAAGTGAAAATCACAAAAATCACTTAGCCGGGTAAGTGAAAATCACAAAAATTCATATAGTGTGGTAAGTGAAAATCGCTAAAATTCCCTAGTCGGGTAAGTGAAAGTCGCAAAAATTCAGTTAGCCAGGTAAGTGACAATCGCAAAAATTCACTTATCCGAGTAAGTGAAAATCACAAAAATTCACATAGACGGGTAAATGCAGATCACAAAAATTAACTTTGCCAGGTAAGTGAATATCGCTTAAATTCCGTACCCGGGCAAATGAAATTCGCAAAAATCGCAAGGTAAGTGAAAATCGCAAAAAATTCACTTTGCCGGGTAAGTGAAAATCGCTAAAATTCACATGAATTTACATAGCCGGGTAAATGAAAATCACAGAAATTCACATAGCCAGGTAAATGAAGATCAAAAAAATTCACATAGCAGGGTAAATGAAGATCACAAAAATTCACTTTGCCGGGTATGTGAAAATAGCAAAAATTCCTTAGCCGGGTAAGGGAAAATCACAAAATTTCACATATACGGGTAAATGAAGATCACAAAAATTCACTTTGCCGGGTAAGTGAATATCGCTAAGATTCCTTACCCGGGTAAGGGAAAATCGCTAAAATTCAGTTAGCTAGGTAAGTGACAATCGCAAAAATTCACTTATCCGAGTAAGTGAAAATCACAAAAATTCACATAGACGGGTAAATGAATATCACAAAAATTCACTTTGCCGGGTATGTGAAAATCGAAAAAAACTCCTTAGCCGGGCAAATGAAATTCGCAAAAATCACAAGGTAAGTGAAAATCGCAAAAATTCACTTAGTCGGGTAAGTGAAAATCACAAAAATTCACTAATCCATGTAAGTGAAAATCACAAAAATCACTTAGCCGGGTAAGTGAAAATCACAATTATTCACATAGCGTGGTCAGTGAATATCGCTGAAAATCACTTTCCCGAGTAAGTGAAAATCGTAAAAATTCACTTTCTCGGGTAAGTCAAAATCGCAAAAATTCCCTTAGTCCGGTAAGTGAAAATCGCAAAAATTCTCTTAGCAAGGTAAGTGAATATCGCTGAAAATCACAAAAATTCACTTAGTCCGGTAAGTGAAAATCGCAAAAATTCTCTTAGCAAGGTAAGTGAATATCGCTGAAAATCACATGGCCGGGTAAGTGCAAATCGTAAAAATTCACTTTTCCGGGTAAGTGAAAATCGCAAAAATTCACTTAGTCGGGTAAGTGAAAATCGCGAAAATTTACTTAGTCGGGTAAATGAAAATCTCTAAAATTCACATGGCCGGGTAAGTGCAAATCGTAAAAATTCACTTTTCCGGGTAAGTGAAAATCGCAAAAATTGACTTAGCCAGGTAAGTGAAAATCGCTAAGATTCCTTAACCGGGTAAATGAAAATCACAAAAATTCACATAGCCGGGTAAATGAAAATCGCTAAAATTCAGTTTGCCGTTTAAGTGAAAATCACAAAAATTCACATAGACAGGTAAATGAAGATCACAAAAATTCACTTTTTATGTGAATATCGCTAAAATTCCTTACCCAGGTAAGTGAAATTCGCAAAAATTCACTTTGCCGAGTAAGTAAAAATTGCAAAAATCACAGCACGGTAAGTGAAAATCACAAATATTCACATAGCGTGGTAAGTGAAATCGCTGAAAATCACTTTGCCAGGTAAGTGAAAATCGTAAAAATTCACTTTCTCGGGTAAGTGAAAATCGCAAAAATTCACTTAGCCAGGTAAGTGAAACTCACATAAATTTACTTAGCGCGGTAAGTTAAAATCGCTAAAATTCACCCAGTCGGGTAAGTGAAAATCGCAAAAATTCACTTAGCCAGGTAAGTGAAAATCACAAAAATTCACTTTGCCAGGTAAGTAAAAATCACAAAAAATTCACTTAGCGCTGTAAGTGAAAATCGGTAAAATTCTCTTTTCAGGGTAAGTGAAAATCGTAAAAATTCACCTTCCCGGGTATGTGAAAATCTCGAAAATTCTCTTAGTCGGGTAAGTGAAAATCGCTAAAATTCCTTTGCCGGGTAAGTGAAAATCGCAAAAATTCCTTAGTCGGGTAAGTGAAAATCACAACTTCACATAACCGGGTAAGTGAAAATCACAAAAATTCATTTAGCCGGGTTAATGAAAATCGCAAAAATTTACTTTTCCGGGTAAGTGAAAATCGCTGAAATTCCCTAGTCGGGTAAGTGAAAGTCGCGAAAATTCAGTTAGCCAGGTAAGTGAAAATCGCAAAAATTCACTTATCCGGGTAAGTGACAATCACAAAAATTCACTTTGCCGTGTAAGTGTAAATCGTAAAAATTAACTTACCCTGGTAAGTGAAAATCGCGAGAATTCACTTAGTCGGGTAAGTGAAAATCACAAATTCACTTAACCGGGTAAGTGAAAATCACAGAAATTCATTTAGCCGGGTAAATGAAAATCGCAAAAATTTACTTTCCCGGGTAAGTGAAAATCGCTAAAATTCCCTAGTCGGGTAAGTGAAAGTCGCGAAAATTCAGTTAGCCAGGTAAGTGAAAATCGCAAAAATTCACTTAGCCAGGTAAGTGAAAATCACTAAAATTCACGAAGCCGATTAAGTGAAAATCGCACAAATTCACATAGACGGGTAAATGAAGATCACAAACATTCACTTTGCCTTGTATGTGAAAATCGCAAGGTAAATGAAAATCGCTAAAATTCACATTGCCGGGTAAGGGAAAATCGCTAAAATTCCTAAGCCGTGTAAGTGAAAATCTCGAAAATTGCAAAAATTCACTTTGCGGTGTATGTAAAAATCACAAAAACTACTTAGTCGGGCAGGTGAAAATCACAAATTCACTTAACCGGGTAAGTGAAAATCACAAAAATTCATTTAGCCGGGTAAATGAAAATCGCTAAAATTCACATTGCCGGGTAAGAGAAAATCGCTAAAATTCCTAAGCCGTGTGAGTGAAAATCTCGAAAATTGCAAAAATTCACTTTGCGGTGTATGTAAGAATCACAAAAATTACTTAGTCGGGCAGGTGAAAATCACAAATTCACTTAACCGGGCAAATGAAAATCACAAAAATTCATATAGTGTGGTAAGTGAAAATCGCTAAAATTCACATTGTCGTGTAAGTGCAAATCGTAAAAAATCACTTTCCCGGGTAAGTCAAAATCGCTAAAATTCCTCAGCCGGGTATGTGAAAATCGCAATAACAAAAACTCACATAGTGGGGTTAGTGGAAGTTGCTTAAATTTCTTAGCCAGGTAAGTGAAAATCACTAAAATTCACGTAGCCGGGTAAGTGATAATCACAAATATTCACATAGCCAGGTAAGTGAAAATAACAAATATTAACATAGTGGTATAAGTGAAAATCGATGGCTGGGTGATGTGGGAACAGGGTAGGCACTGATTGGTATCAACCTGGCGATGCCCAGCTGCTGTAACTGTCTTCCACACACCAATTGTGCTTATTCTACCTCCACGTTGGTAGCCATCGGGTACTGGTTGTTGTTCACCCGAACTCAACCTGCCAAACCTATAAGTGCGACCTCCGCCCAAGAGGTATAAAAAAGGGCCTGGTCCTCCAGGTTGGGGGTGTGCGTCGGGGTAACTGCCCGGCCACATTAAAAAATAAACAGTTACGAATCAACCGAATGCCTCGGATATGGATGGATTCACTGTTGACGACCCACGCAAACGAAAAAAGGATAATGATCTACGGATATGCACGTGGAATGTGAGGTCCCTAAACAGACCACGTGCAGCCGATGAACTTGCGGAGGCCCTGGACTGCTATAAAGCAGACATTACCGCAATTCAGGAAATGCGGTGGGATGGGCCGGGCAAGAGAAGAGTGAGAAACTGCGACATATACCACGGCGACTGCTACAGGGAGAGAGGGAAACGCTTATTTGGATGCGGTTTTGTTGTTCGAGGCAGACTTAGGCAAAAAGTCTTAAGCTTCCAATACATAAGCGAACGCCTCATAACAATCCGCATCAAGGCTAAATTCGGGAATATAAGCCTCATATGCGCCCACGCCCCGACAGAGGAAAAAGATGACAGCAGTAAAGAGGACTTCTATCATCTCCTAGAAAGGACATATGATCGATGCCCCAGCTACGACACCAAGATAGTTCTAGGAGATTTCAACGCTCAGCTGGGAAGAGAAGAAGTCTTTGCTAAAGTCATCGGAAGACACAGCCTGCACGCCAACACCTCCGGAAACGGACTCAGGCTAGTTGACTTCGCCTCGGGGCGAAATCTCTCTGTGGTCAGCACGCGGTTCCCACACCTAAAACATTCATAAAGGTACCTGGCGATCACCTGATCAATCAACCGTCAACCAGATTGATCACGTTGCGATCGACGTCAGACACTCCTCCAATATCCTCGATGTCCGAACCTTCCGAGGTGCAAACATCGACTCGGATCATCACCTTGTTGTAGCCAAGGTAAGAACACGGATATCGAGAGAGCAACGGAGTCGAGACAAGCCAAGACGGTTTGATGTCGGAAAGCTACAATCGCAACCGACCGCTAGAGCCTTTGCCGATCGATTCTCCCTGAAACTATCTCAAAGTTCGGCGCTGCCTGCACAAACAAGCCATCAAGAGGCCGCCACTGATGTGCTGGGTTTTATGCCACCACCTAAGAGGAACCCATGGTTTGACGACGAGTGTAGGCAGGCGCATGCAGCCAAACAAGAAGCGTACAAGGCAACGCTGCATCGAACGACGAGAGCTGTTTGTGAGCTCTACAAACAGAGAAGAAGGGAAGAGAACCGGCTTCTCAGAAGAAAAAAGAAAGAGCACGAGAAGCGCGCGGTCGAGGAAATGGAGAGGTGCTATGGCAGGAATGATGTCCGAAATTTTTACCACAAGATAAAACAGTTATCCGGTGGTTATAAGGCTCGGACAGAAGCCTGCCGGGATCAAAATGGACAACTAGTGGTAGAGTCGCAGTCGGTGCTGAGAATCTGGAAGGATCATTTCTGCAGACTCCTAAACGGCGATGACGTCGCAAATTCCGCTGTTAGACAGAATGTCCCACTCAATTTGGACGACGATGGACAAGAATTCCGTCCCCCCGACTTTGACGAGGTCAAGATAGCAATATCGAGACTGAAATCGAACAAAGCTGCTGGCGCGGACGGACTATCCGCAGAGCTGTTCAAAGCGGCTGGGGATGAGCTGGTTGGGTGCATGCACCAGCTCATCTGTGAGATATGGTAAGAGGAAAGCATGCCCGACGAGTGGAATCTCAGCATCGTTTGTCCGGTCCACAAGAAAGGAGACCCCTTCGACTGCGCCAACTACCGAGGGATCAGTCTTCTTAACATTGCATATAAGATTTTCTCTGCCGTACTGTGTGAGCGCCTGAAACCGTTCGTCAACAACCTGATAGGTCCTTATCAGTGTGGTTTCAGGCCAGGGAAGTCCACAATCGACCAGATCTTCACACTGCGGCAGATCCTGGAGAAGTCCCAAGAAGTACAAATCGACACCCACCATCTATTTGTCGATTTCAAGGCCGCGTATGACAGCGTGCATAGAGACGAGCTATACAGTGCCATGTCTAGTTTTGGCATCCCTACCAAACTCGTCAGATTGTGTAGGATGACGATGGAGAACTCTCGCTGCTCCGTCAAGGTCGGTAGCGAACTCACCGATACCTTCGATGTCAAAAAAGGATTTAGACAAGGCGACGCGCTGTCATGCGACTTCTTTAACATCATCCTTGAGGGGATCGTGCGGAACTCACACGTCAACACCAGAGGCACGATCTTCCACAAGTCCGTTCAATTGCTAGCTTATGCGGATGACATTGACGTGATCGGCCGAACTCAGCGAGCCGTCAATGAGGCGTTTGCTAGCATTGAAACGGAAGCGGCTAAAGTGGGACTGGTGGTAAACGAGGGCAAAACGAAGTATATGCTGTCATCGAAGAAGGACGCAGAACATCGACGTCTCGGACAGAGCGTCACTATGGGCAGCAGACACTTCGAGGTAGTGAAGGACTTCGTCTATCTCGGCTCCGCGGTGAATAGGGACAACAACATCAGTACCGAAATCAAGCGCAGAATCACTCTTGCCAATCGCTGTTTCTTTGGGCTCAAGAGGCAATTGAGTAATAAAGCCCTCTCCCGAACGACCAAAGTGACTTTGTACAACACCTTGATCATCCCAGTCCTGCTCTACGGCGCAGAAACCTGGACGCTACTAAAAGCGGATGAGGAAGCCATTGGTCTCTTCGAGAGAAAAGTTCTGCGTGCGATTTTTGGTCCTGTTTGCGTTGATGGCATCTGGAGGAGAAGATTCAACCACGAACTGTATGGGCTGTACGGCGGCATGAGCCTAGTCAAGCGTCTACGGATACAACGCTTAAGGTGGCTAGGCCATGTAGAGCGCATGGACAGCACTGCTCCGGCCCGAAGAGTTTTCGAATCCGAACCACAGGGACAACGCAACAGAGGACGTCCTAGACTGAGATGGCGCACACAAGTGGAAAAGGACCTCAACCATCTTGGAGTGCGCAATTGGAGACAGCTGGCAAGAGATCGTGCTAGCTGGAGAGGCATGTTGGTTGAGGCCCAGGTCCACCCCGGACTGTAGCGCCATCCGAAGAAGAAGAAGATAAGTGAAAATCGCTTAAATTCCTTAGACGAGTAAGTGAAAATCGCAAAAATTCGTTAGCCGGGTAAGTCAAAATCGCAAAAATGTCTCCGCCTTGTAAGTGAAAATCGCTGAAAGTCCTAATCCGTGTAAGTAAAAATTGCAAACATTTCTTAATGTGGTAAGTGAAAATAAGAAAAAGTTCTTAGCCGGATAAGTGAAAATCGCAAAAATCGCAAAAATTCACTTTGTCGGGTATGTTAAAATCGCAAGGTAAGTGAAAATCGCAAAAATTCACTTCGCAGGTTCAGTGAAAATCGAAAAAATCCGTTAGTCGGGTAAGAGAAAATCACAAAAATGCACTTAGCCAGGTATTTGAAAATCGCTAAAATTCCTTAACTGGGTAAGTGAAAATCACAAAAATTCACATAGACGGGTAAATGAAAAACGCAAAAATTCACTTTGCCGGGTAAGTGAAAATCACTAAAATTCATATAGTGTGGTAAGAAAAAATGCAAAAATTCACAGCCGGGTAAGTGAAAATCACAAAAATTCATTTAGCTGGGTAAGTGAAAATAACGAAAATTCACATAGTGGGGTAAGTGAAAATCACTTAAATTCCTTAGGCGGGTAAGCGAAAATCGCTTCAATTCCAAAAAATTCCTTACTCGGGTATGTGAATATCGCAAAAATTTCTTAGCCGGGTAAGTGAAAATCGCAAATGTTCACTTAGCCGGGCATGTAAAAATCACAAAAATTCACATAGCGCAGTATGTGAAAATCACAAAAATTCACTTAGATAGGTAAATGAAGACCGCGAAAATTCACCTTCCTTGGTAAGTGAAAATCGCAGGAATTCCTTAGCCAGGTAAGTAAAAATCACAAATATTCACATAGCCGGGTAAGTGAAAATAACAAAAATTCACATAGTGGGGTAGGTGAAAATCGCTTAAGTTCCCTACGCGTGTAAGTGAAAATTGCAAAAATTCGTTAGTCGCGTAAGTGAAAATCACAAAACTTTCTCTCCAGGTAAGTGAAAATCGCTAAAATTCCTTAACCGGGTAAGTGAAAATCACAAAAATTCACTTAACCGGGTAAATGAAAAGCGCTAAAATTCACATTGCGGGGTAAGCGAAAATCACAAAAATCACTTAGTCGGGTAAGTGAAAATCCCTAAAATTCACATTGCCGGGTAAGTGCAAATAGTAAAAATTCACTTTCCCGGGTTAGTGAAGATCGCTAAATTTTTTTTGCCGGGTAAGTGAAAATCGGAAAAATTGCAAAAATTCACTTTGCCGGGTATGTGAATATCACAAAAATTCCTTAGTCGGGTAAGTGACATTCACAAATTCACTTAACCGGGTAAGTGAAAATCACAAAAATGCATATAGTGTTGTAAGTGAAAATCGCTAAAATTCCTTAGCGGGGTTGGTGAAAATCACAAAAATTTCTTAGGCAGGTAAGTGAAAATCGCTAAGATTCCTTAGCCGTGTAAATGAAAATCACAAAAATTCACATAGCCGGGTAAATTAAAATCGCAAAAATTCACTTTGCCGTTTAAGTGAAAATCACAAAAATTCACATAGACGGGTAAATGAATATCACAAAAATTCACTTTGCCAATTATGTGAAAATCGAAAAAATTCCTTAGCCGGGCAAGTGAAAATCGCAAAAATCTAAAGGTAAGTGAAAATCGCAAAAAATTCACTTTGCCGGGTAAGTGAAAATCACAAAATTTCACATAGACGGGTAAATGAAGATCACAAAAATTTACTTTGCCGGGTAAGTGAATATCGCTAAAATTCCTTAACCGGGTAAGTGAAATTCGCAAAAATTCACTTTACCGAGTAAGTAAAAATCACAAATTTCACATAGACGGGTAAATGAAGATCACAAAAATGTACTTTGCCGTTTAAGTGAAAATCACAAAAATTCACATAGACGGGTAAATGAATATCACAAAAATTCACTTTGCCAATTATGTGAATATCGAAAAAATTCCTTAGCCGGGCAAGTGAAAATCGCAAAAATCTAAAGGTAAGTGAAAATCGCAAAAAATTCACTTTGCCGGGTAAGTGAAAATCACAAAATTTCACATAGACGGGTAAATGAAGATCACAAAAATTTACTTTGCCGGGTAAGTGAATATCGCTAAAATTCCTTACCCTGGTAAGTGAAATTCGCAAAAATTCACTTTGCCGAGTAAGTAAAAATTGCAAAAATTCACAGCGGTGTACGTGATAATCACAAATATTCACATAGCGTGGTAAGTGAATATCGTGAAAATCACTTTCCCGGGTAAGTGAAAATCGTAAAAATTCACTTTCTCGGGTAAGTGAAAATCGCAAAAATTCACTTAGTCCGGTAAGTGAAAATTGCAAAAATTCTCTTAGCAAGGTAAGTGAATATCGCTGAAAATCACTTTGCCGGGTAAGTGAAAATCACAAAAATTCATTTAGCGCGGTAAGTGAAAATCGCTAAAATTCACATGGCCGAGTAAGGGCAAATCGAAAAATTCACTTTTCCGGGTAAGTGAAAATCGCAAAAATTCACTTAGTCGGGTAAGTGAAAATCGCAAAAATTCACTTAGCCATGTAAGTGATAATCACAAAAATCACTTAGCTGGGTAAGTGAAAATCACAAAAATTCATATAGTGTGGTAAATGAAAATCGCTAAAATTCACATTGCCGGGTAAGAGCCAATCGCAAAAATTCACTTTCCCGTTTAAGTGAAAATCGCAAAAATTGCTTCACTTACCCGGGTAAGTGAAAATCACAAAAATGCATATAGTGTGGTAAGTGAAAATCTCTAAAATTCCTTAGCGGGGTAAGTGAAAATCACAAAAATTTCTTAGGCAGGTAAGTGAAAATCGCTAAGATTCCTTAGCCGGGTAAATGAAAATCATATAAATTCACATAGCCGGGTAAATGAAAATCGCTAAAATTCACATAGACAGGTAAATGAAGATCACAAAAATTCACTTTGTATGTGAATATCGCAAAAATTCTCTTAGCAAGGTAAGTGAATATCGCTGAAAATCACTTTGCCAGGTAAGTGAAACTCACATAAATTCACTTAGCGCGGTAAGTCAAAATCGCTAAAATTCACTCAGTCGGGTAAGTGAAAATCGCAAAAATTCACTTAGCCAGGTAAGTGAAAATCACAAAAATTCACTTAGCGCGGTAAGTCAAAATCGCTAAAATTCACTCAGTCGGGTAAGTGAAAATCGCAAAAATTCACTTAGGCAGGTAAGTGAAAATCACAAAAATTCACTTAGTCAGGTAAGTGAAAATCACAAAAATTCACTTAGCGCGGTAAGTGAAAATCGGTAAAATTCTCTTTTCAGCGTTAGTGAAAATCGAAAAAATTCACCTTCCCGGGTAATTGAAAATCGCAAAAATTCACTTAGTTAGTGAAAATCGCTAAAATTCCTTTGCCGGGTAAGTGAAAATCGCAAAAATTCCTTAGTCGGGTTCAACCGGGTAAGTGAAAATCACAAAAATTCATTTAGCCGGGTAAATGAAAATCGCAAAAATTCACTTTGCCTTGTATGTGAAAATCGCAAGGTAAATGAAAATCGCTAAAATTCACATTGCCGGGTAAGTCAAAATCGCAAAAATTTCTAATCCTTGTAAGTGAAAATCGCTGAAAGTCCTAATCCGTGTAAGTAAAAATTGCAAACATTTCTTAATGTGGTAAGTGAAAATCCGAAAAATTTCTTAGCCGGTTAAGTGAAAATCGCAAAAATCGCAAAAATTCACTTTGTCGGGTAAGTTAAAATCGCAAGGTAAGTGAAAATCGCAAAAATTCACTTCGCAGGTTCAGTGAAAATCGAAAAAATCCGTTAGTCGGGTAAGAGAAAATCACAAAAATTTCTTAGCCAGGTATGTGAAAATCGCTAAAATTCCTTAACTGGGTAAGTGAAAATCACAAAAATGCACATAGACGGGTAAATGAAAAACGCAAAAATTCACTTTGCCGGGTAAGTGAAAATCACAAGAATTCATATGGTGTGGTAAGAAAAAATACAAAAATTCACAACCGGGTAAATGGAAATCACAAAAATTCATTTAGCTGGGTAAGTGAAAATAACAAAAATTCACATAGTGGGGTAAGTGAAAATCACTTAAATTCCTTAGGCGGGTAAGTGAAAATCGCTTCAATTCCAAAAAATTCCTTACTCGGGTAAGTGAATATCGCCAAAATTCCTTAGCCGGGTAAGTGAAAATCGCAAATGTTCACTTAGCCGGGTAAGTAAAAATCACAAAAATTCACATAGCGCAGTATGTGAAAATCACAAAAATTCACTTAGATGGGTACATGAAGACCGCGAAAATTCACCTTCCTTGGTAAGTGAAAATCGCAAGAATTCCTTAGCCAGGTAAGTAAAAATCGCAAATATTCACATAGCCGGGTAAGTGAAAATAACAAAAATTCACATTGTGGGGTAAGTGAAAATCGCTTAAGTTCCCTACGCGTGTAAGTGAAAATCGAAAAAATTCGTTAGTCGGGTAAGTGAAAATCACAAAACATTCTATCCAGGTAAGTGAAAATCGCTAAAATTCCTTAACCGGGTAAGTGAAAATCACAAAAATTCACTTAACCGGGTAAATGAAAAACGCAAAAATTCACTTTGCCGGGTAAGCGAAAATCACAAAAATTCACGTAGCCGGGTTAGTGAAAATCACAAAAATTAATATAGTGTGGTAAGTAAAAAATGCAAAACTTCACAGCCGGGTAAGTGAAAATCACAAAAATTCATTTAGCCGGGTAAGTTAAAATAACAAAAATTCACATAGTGGTGTAAGAGAAAATCGCTTAAATTCCTTAGGCGGGTAAGTGAAAATCGCAAAAAATGCCTTACACTAATAAGTAAAAATCGCAAAAATGCCTTAGCCGGGTAAGTTAAAATCGCAAACATTTCTTCGCCTTGTAAGTGAAAATCGCTGAAATTCCTAAGCCGTGTAAGTAAAAATTGCAAAAATTTCTTAACGGGGTAAGTGAAAATCACAAAAATTTCTTAGCCGGTTAAGTGAAAATCACAAAAATTCACTTTGTCGGGTATGTGAAAATTGCAAGGTAAGTGAAAATCGCAAAAATTCACATCGCCGGGTCAGTGAATATCGCAAAAATTCCGTACTCGGGTAAGTGAAAATCGTAAAATTTTTTTTCCCGGATAAGTGGAAAATCACAAAAATTCACTTAGCCAAGTAAGTGAAAATCACAAAAATCTTTTAGCCGGTTCAGTGAAAATCGTAAAAATTCTCTAGCCGGGTAAATGAAAATAAGAAAAATTCACATAGTGGGGTAGGTGAAAGTTCCCTACGCGTGTAAGTAAAAATCGCAAAAATTCCTTAGCCGGGTAAGTGAAAATCGCAAAAATTCCTTACACGGGTAAGTGAAATTGCCAAAAATTCACTTTGCCGGGTAAGTGAAAATTGCAAAAAGTCACAGCCGGGTAAGTGAAAATCACAAATATTCACTTAGCGATGTAAGTGAAAATCGCTAAAATACACTTTGCCGGGTAAGTGAAAATCGTAAAAATTCACTTTCTTGGGTAAGTGAAAATCGCGAAACTCACTTAGCCAGGTAAGTGAAAATTACAAAAATTCTTTTAGCTGAGTAAGTGAAAATAACAAAAATTCACATAGTGGGGTAAATGAAAATTGCTAAAATTAAGTAGGCGGGTAAGTGAAAATAGCTTAAATGCCTTAGGCGGGTAAGTGAAAATCGCAAGAGATTCCATATCCGGATAAGTACTAATCGCAAAAATTCCTTATACGGGTATGTGAAAATCGCAAGGTAAGTGAAAATCGCAAGGTAAGTCAAAATCGCAATAATACACTTTTCCGAGTAAGTGAAAATCGTAAAAATTTAATAGCCGGGTAAATAAAAATTGCAAAAAAATTTGCAAAAATTCACTTTGCCGGGTATGTTAAAATCGCAAGGCAAGTGAAAATCGCAAAATTTCACTTCGCAGGGTCAGTGAAAATAGCAAAAGTTTGTTGGTCGGGTAAGCGAAAATCACAAAAATTCACATAGACGGGTAGATGAAGTTCACAAAAATTCACTTTGCCTTGTATGTTAAAAACGCAAGGTATGTGAAAATTGCTAAAATTTACATTGCAGGGTAAGCGCAAATCGGAAAAATTTACTTTCCCGTGTAAGTGAAAATCGCTTAAATTCCTTAGCCGGGTATCTGAAGATCGCAAGGTAAGTGAAAATCGCCAAAAAAAAATTGGAGTGGTAAGTGAAAATCGCAAAAGTTCTATAGCCGGATAAGCGAAAATCGCAAAAATTCCTTAGCCCGATAAGTGAAAGTCGCAAAAATTGACTTTCACGAGTAAGTAAAAAATGCAAAAATTCAGGGCCGGGTAAGTGAAAATCACAAAAACTCTTTTAGCCGGGTAAATGAAAATAATAAAAATTCACATAGTGGAGTAAGTGAAAATCACTTACATTAATTAGGCTGGTAAGTAAAAATCGCTTTAATGCCTTGGGCGGGTAAGTGAAAATCGCAAAAATTCATATAGTGTGGTAAGTGAAAATCGCTTCTATTCACATTGCCGGGTATGTGCAAATCGCAAGAATTCACTTTCCCGGCTAAGTGAAAATCGCAAAAATTCCTAAGCCGGGTAAGTGAAAATCTCGAAAATTGCAAAAATTCACTTTCCTGTGTATGTAAAAATCACAAAAATTACTTAGTCGGGTAAGTGAAAATCACAAATTCACTTAACCGGGTAAATGAAAATCACAAAAATTCATATAGTGTGGGAAGTGAAAATCGCTAAAATTCACATTGCCGGGTAAGTGCAAATCGCAAGAATTCACTTTCCCGGCTAAGTGAAAATCTCTAAAGGTCCTAAGCCGGGTAAGTGAAAATCTCGAAAATTGCAAAAATTCACTTTCCTGTGTATGTAAAAATCACAAAAATTACTTAGTCGGGTAAGTGAAAATCACAAATTCACTTAACCAGGTAAATGAAAATCAATAAAATTCATATAGCGTGGTAAGTGAAAATCGCAAAAATTCCTTAGTCGCGTAAGTGAAAATCGCAAAAATTCATATAGTGTAGTAAGTAAAGATCGCTTAAATTCACATTGCCGGATAAGTGCGAATCGTAAGAAATCACTTTCCCGGCTATGTGAAAATCGCTAAAATTCCTAAGGCGGGTAAGTGAAAATCTCGAAAATTGCAAAAATTTACTTTCCGGGGTATGAAAAATAACAAAAACTACTTAGTCGGGTAAGTGAAACTCACAAATTCACTAACCCGGGTAAATCAAAATCACAAAAATTCATATAGTGTGATAAGTGAAAATCGCTAAAATTCACATTGGTTGTAAGTGCAAATCGTAAGAATTCACTTTCCCGGCTAAGTGAAAATCGTAAAAATTCACTTAGTCGGATAAGTGGAAATCGCAAAAATTCACATAGCCATGTAAGTAAAAATCACAAAAATTCACTTAGACGGCTAAGTGAATATCATAAAAATTCACTTAGCCACGTAAGTGAAAATCACACAAATTCACTTAGTGCGGTAAGTGAAAATTGCAAAAATTCACTTTACCGGGTAGGTGAAAATCGTAAAAATTCACTTTCCTGGGTAAGTGAAAATCACAAAAATTCACTCATCCGGGTAAGTGAAAATCACAAAAATTCATATACTGTGGTAAATGAAAATCGCTAAAATTCACTTTACCGGGTAAGTGAAAATCGTAAAAATTTACTTTCGCTGGTAAGTGAAAGTCGCCAAAATTCACATAGTCGGGTAGGAAAAAATTGCAAAAATTCACTTAGCCAGGTAAGTGAAAATTACACAAGTTTACTTAGCGCGGTAAGTGAAAATCGCTAAAATTCACTTTGCCGGGTAAGTGAAAATCGTAAAAATTAATTTTCCTGAGTAAGTGAAAATCGCGAAATTCACTTAGTCGGGTAAGTGAAAATCGCAAAAATTCACTTCGCCAGGTAAGTGAAAATCGCCTACATTCATCAGGCGGGTAAGTTAAAATCGCTTAAATGCCTTGGACGGGTAAGTGAAAATCGCAAAAATTCATATAGTGTGGTAAGTGAAAATCGCTTAAATTCACATTGCCGGGTAAGTGCGAATCGTAAGAATTCACTTTCGCGGCTAAGTGAAAATCGCAAAAATTCACTTAGTCGGGTAAGTGAAAATCGTATTAATTCACTTAGCCATTTGTGTGAAAATCACACAAATCACTTAGCCGAGTAAGTGAAAATATCAAAAATTCATATTGTGTGAAAAGTGAAAATCGCTAAGATTCACTTTCCCGGGAAAGTGAAATTCGCAAAAATTCACTTAGTCGGGTAAGTGAAAATCGTATTAATTCACTTAGCCATTTGTGTGAAAATCACAAAAATTACTTAGCCGGTTAGGTGAAAATTACAAAGATTCACGTAGAAAGGTAAGTGAATATCGCAAAAATTCACGTAGCCGGGTAAGAGCAAATCACAAAAATTCGCTTAGCCAGGTAGGTGAAAATCACATAAATTCACGTAGCCAAGTAAGTGAAAATCGCAAAAATTCACTTAGCCGGTTAAGTAAAAACCACAAAAATTCACTTTACCGGGTAAGTGAAAATCACAAAAATTCACTTAACCGGGTAAATGAAAAACGCAAAAATTCACTTTGCCGGGTAAGCGAAAATCACAAAAATTCACGTAGCCGGGTTAGTGAAAATCACAAAAATTAATATAGTGTGGTAAGTAAAAAATGCAAAACTTCACAGCCGGGTAAGTGAAAATCACAAAAATTTCTTAGCCGGTTAAGTGAAAATCACAAAAATTCACTTTGTCGGGTATGTGAAAATTGCAAGGTAAGTGAAAATCGCAAAAATTCACATCGCCGGGTAAATAAAAATTGCAAAAAAATTTGCAAAAATTCACTTTGCCGGGTATGTTAAAATCGCAAGGCAAGTGAAAATGGCAAAATTTCGCTTCGCAGGGTCAGTGAAAATAGCAAAAGTTTGTTGGTCGGGTAAGCGAAAATCACAAAAATTCACATAGACGGGTAGATGAAGTTCACAAAAATTCACTTTGCCTTGTATGTTAAAATCGCAAGGTATGTGAAAATTGCTAAAATTTACATTGCAGGGTAAGCGCAAATCGGAAAAATTTACTTTCCCGTGTAAGTGAAAATCGCTAAAATTCCTTAGCCGGGTATCTGAAGATCGCAAGGTAAGTGAAAATCGCCAAAAAAAATTGGAGTGGTAAGTGAAAATCGCAAAAGTTCTATAGCCGGATAAGCGAAAATCGCAAAAATTCCTTAGCCCGATAAGTGAAAGTCGCAAAAATTGACTTTCACGAGCAAGTAAAAAATGCAAAAATTCAAGGCCGGGTAAGTGAAAATCACAAAAACTCTTTTAGCCGGGTAAGTGAAAATAATAAAAATTCACATAGTGGAGTAAGTGAAAATCACTTACATTAATTAGACTGGTAAGTAAAAATCGCTTTAATGCCTTGGGCGGGTAAGTGAAAATCGCAAAAATTCATATAGTGTGGTAAGTGAAAATCGCTTCTATTCACATTGCCGGGTATGTGCAAATCGCAAGAATTCACTTTCCCGGTTAAGTGAAAATCGCAAAAATTCCTAAGCCGGGTAAGTGAAAATCTCGAAAATTGCAAAAATTCACTTTCCTGTGTATGTAAAAATCACAAAAATTACTTAGTCGGGTAAGTGAAAATCACAAATTCACTTAACCGGGTAAATGAAAATCACAAAAATTCATATAGTGTGGGAAGTGAAAATCGCTAAAATTCACATTGCCGGGTAAGTGCAAATCGCAAGAATTCACTTTCCCGGCTAAGTGAAAATCTCTAAAATTCCTAAGCCGGGTAAGTGAAAATCTCGAAAATTGCAAAAATTCACTTTCCTGTGTATGTTAAAATCACAAAAATTACTTAGTCGGGTAAGTGAAAATCACAAATTCACTTAACCAGGTAAATGAAAATCAATAAAATTCATATAGCGTGGTAAGTGAAAATCGCAAAAATTCCTTAGTCGCGTAAGTGAAAATCGCAAAAATTCACTTAGGCAGGTAAGTGAAAATCGCAAAAATACACTTGGCCTGGTAAGTGAATATCGCAAAAGTTCCTTAGCCGGATAAGCGAAAATCGCAAAAATTCCTTAGCCCGATAAGTGAAAGTTGCAAAAATTGACTTTGCCGAAAAAGTAAAAAATACAAAAATTCAAGGCCGGGTAAGTGAAAATCACAAAAACTCTTTTAGCCGGGTAAGTGAAAATAATAAAAATTCACATAGTGGAGTAAGTGAAAATCACTTACATTAATAAGGCTGGTTAGTAAAAATCGCTTTAATGCCTTGGGCGGGTAAGTGAAAATCGCAAAAATTCATATAGTGTAGTAAGTGAAGATCGCTTAAATTCACATTGCCGGATAAGTGCGAATCGTAAGAAATCACTTTCCCGGCTATGTGAAAATCGCTAAAATTCCTAAGGCGGGTAAGTGAAAATCTCGAAAATTGCAAAAATTTACTTTCCGGGGTATGAAACATAACAAAAACTACTTAGTCGGGTAAGTGAAACTCACAAATTCACTAACCCGGGTAAATCAAAATCACAAAAATTCATATAGCGCGGTAAGTGAAAATCGCTAAAATTCACTTTGCCGGGTAAGTGAAAATCGTAAAAATTCATTTTCCTGAGTAAGTGAAAATCGCAAAAATTCACTTCGCCAGGTAAGTGAAAATCGCCTACATTCCTCAGGCGGGTAAGTTAAAATCGCTTAAATGCCTTGGACGGGTAAGTGAAAATCGCAAAAATTCATATAGTGTGGTAAGTGAAAATCGCTTAAATTCACATTGCCGGATAAGTGCGAATCGTAAGAATTCACTTTCGCGGCTAAGTGAAAATCGCAAAAATTCACTTAGTCGTGTAAGTGAAAATCGTATTAATTCACTTAGCCATTTGTGTGAAAATCACACAAATCACTTAGCCGAGTAAGTGAAAATATCAAAAATTCATATAGTGTGAAAAGTGAAAATCGCTAAGATTCACTTTCCCGGGTAAGTGAAATTCGCAAAAATTCACTTAGTCGGGTAAGTGAAAATCGTATTAATTCACTTAGCCATTTGTGTGAAAATCACAAAAATTACTTAGCCGGTTAGGTGAAAATCACAAAGATTTACGTAGAAAGGTAAGTGAATATCGCAAAAATTCACGTAGCCGGGTAAGAGCAAATCACAAAAATTCGCTTAGCCAGGTAGGTGAAAATCACATAAATTCACGTAGCCAAGTAAGTGAAAATCGCAAAAATTCACTTAGCCGGTTAAGTAAAAACCACAAAAATTCACTTTACCGGGTAAGTGGAAATCGTAAGAATTTACTTTAGCTCGTAAGTGAAAATCGCGAAAATTCACTTAGTCGGGTAAGTGAAAATCGCAAAAATTCACTTCGCCAGGTAAGTGAAAATTACAAAAATTCATTTAGCTGGGTAAGTTAAAATAACAAATATTCACATAGTGGGGTAAATGAAAATCGCTTAAATTCCTTAGGCGGGTATGTGAAAATCGCTTAAATGCCTTAAGCGGGTAAGTAAAAATCGCAGAAGATTCCATACCCAGGTAGGTACAAATCGCGAAAATTCCTTAGACCGGTATGTGAAAATTGCAAGGTAAGTGAAAATCGTAAGGTAAGTGAAAATCGCAATAATACACTTGGCTGGGTAAGTCAAATACGCAAAAATTGCAAAAATTCACTTTGCCGGTTATGTTAAAATCGCAAGGTAAGTGAAAATCGCAAGGTATGTAAAAATCGCTAAAATTCACTTTCCCGGGTAAGTGCGAATCGTAAGAATTCACTTTCCCGGCTAAGTGAAAATCGATAAAATTCCTAAGCCGGGTAAGTGGAAATCTCGAAAATGCAAAAATTCACTTTCCGGGCTATGTAAAAATCACAAAAATTACTTAGTCGGGTAAGTGTAAATCAAAAATTCACATAACCAGGTAAATGAAAATCACAAAAATTCATATAGTGTGGTAAGTGAAAAGCGCTAAAATTTACATTGCCGGGTAAGTGCAAATCGTAAGAATTCGCTTACATTCCTTAGACGGGTAAGTGAAAATCGCCTGTATTCACTTAGCCGGGTAAGTAAAAATCACAAAAATTCACATGCGCGGTAAGTGAAAATCGCTAAAATTCACTTTGCCGGATAAGTGAAAATCGCAAAAATTCACTTTCCCGGGTAAGTGAAAATCGCGAAAATTCACTTAGTCGGGTAAGTGAAAATCGTATTAATTCACTTAGCTATTTGTGTGAAAATCACACAAATCACTTAGCCGAGTAAGTGAAAATCACAAAAATTCATATAGTGTGAAAAGTGAAAATCGCTAAGATTCACTTTCCCGGGTAAGTGAAAATCGCAAAAATTCACTTAGTCGGGTAAGTGAAAATCGTATTAATTCACTTAGCCATTTGTATGAAAATCACAAAAATTACTTAGCCGGGTAGGTGAAAATCACAAAAATTCACGTAGAAAGGTAAGTAAATATCGCAAAAATTCACTTAGCCGGGTAAGAGCAAATCACAAAAATTCACTTAGCCAGGTAGGTGAAAATCACATAAATTCACGTAGCCAAGTAAGTGAAAATCGCAAAAATTCACTTAGCCGGTTAAGAAAAAACCACAAAAATTCACTTTACCGGGTAAGTGGAAATCGTAAGAATTTACTTTAGCTCGTAAATGAAAATCGCGAAAATTCACTTAGAAGGGTAAGTGAAAATCGCAAAAATTCACTTAGCCGGGTAAGTAAAAACCACAAAAATTCACTTTGCGGGGTAAGTGGAAATCCTAAGAATTTACTTTCCCGAGTAAGTGAAAATCGCGAGAATTCACTTAGACGGGTAAGTGAAAATCGCAAAAATTCACTTAGCCGGGTAAGTAAGAACCAAAAAAATTCACTTTGCCGGGTAAGTGGAAATCGTAAGAATTGCAAAAATTCTCTTCGCAGGGTCAGTGAAAATCGCAAAAATTTTTTAGTCGCGTAAGTGAAAATCGCAAAAATTCACTTTGGCAGGTAAGTCAAAATCGCAAAAATACACTTGGCCTGGTAAGTGAAAATCGCAAAAGTTCCTTAGCCGGATAAGCGAAAATCGCAAAAATTCCTTAGCCCGATAAGTGAAAGTCGCAAAAATTGACTTTGCCGAGTAAGTAAAAAATACAAAAATTCAAGGCCGGGTAAGTGAAAATCACAGAAACTCTTTTAACCGGGTAAGTGAAAATAATAAAAGTTCACATAGCGGAGTAAGTGAAAATCACTTACATTAATAAGGCTGGTAAGTAAAAATCGCTTTAATGCCTTGGGCGGGTAAGTGAAAATCGCAAAAATTCATATAGTGTGGTAAATGAAAATCGCTAAAATTCACTTTACCGGGTAAGTGAAAATCGTAAAAATTTACTTTCGCTGGTAAGCGAAAGTCGCCAAAATTCACATAGTCGGGTAGGAAAAAATTGCAAAAATTTACTAATCCAGGTAAGTGAAAATTACACACGTTCACTTAGCGCGGTAAGTGAAAATCGCTAAAATTCACTTTGCCGGGTAAGTGAAAATCGTAAAAATTCATTTTCCTGAGTAAGTGAAAATCGCGAAATTCACTTAGTCGGGTAAGTAAAAATCGCAAAAATTCACTTAGTGCGGTAAGTGAAAATTGCAAAAATTCACTTTACCGGGTAGGTGAAAATCACAAAAATTCATATACTGTGGTAAATGAAAATCGCTAAAATTCACTTTACCGGGTAAGTGAAAATCGTAAAAATTTACTTTCGCTGGTAAGTGAAAGTCGCCAAAATTCACATAGTCGGGTAGGAAAAAATTGCAAAAATTTACTAATCCAGGTAAGTGAAAATTACACACGTTCACTTAGCGCGGTAAGTGAAAATCGCTAAAATTCACTTTGCCGGGTAAGTGAAAATCGTAAAAATTCATTTTCCTGAGTAAGTGAAAATCGCGAAATTCACTTAGTCGGGTAAGCGAAAATCGCAAAAATTCACTTCGCCAGGTAAGTGAAAATTACAAAAATTCATTTAGCTGGGTAAGTTAAAATAACAAATATTCACATAGTGGGGTAAATGAAAATCGCTTAAATTCCTTAGGCGGGTATGTGAAAATCGCTTAAGTGCCTTAAGCGGGTAAGTGAAAATCGCAGAAGATTCCATACCCAGGTAAGTACAAATCGCGAAAATTCCTTAGGCCGGTATGTGAAAATTGCAAGGTAAGTGGAAACCGCAAGGTAAGTGAAAATCGCAATAATACACTTGGCCGGATAAGTGAAATACGCAAAAATTGCAAAAATTCACTTTGCCGGTTATGTTAAAATCGCAAGGTAAGTGAAAATCGCAAGGTAAGTAAAAATTGCTAAAATTCACTTTGACGGGTAAGTGCAAATCGCAAAAATTCACTTTGCCGAATAAGTAAAAAATGCAAAAATTCACAGCCGGGTAAGTGAAAATCACAAAAATTCATTTAGCCGGGTAAGTGAAAATAATAAAAATTCACATAGTGAGGTAAGTGAAAATCGCCTACATTCCTCAGGCGGGTAAGTTAAAATCGCTTAAATGCCTTGGACGGGTAAGTGAAAATCGCAAAAATTCATATAGTGTGGTAAGTGAAAATCGCTTAAATTCACATTGCCGGGTAAGTGCGAATCGTAAGAATTCACTTTCGCGGCTAGGTGAAAATCGATAAAATTCCTAAGCCGAGTAAGTGGAAATCTCGAAAATGCAAAAATTCACTTTCCGGGCTATGTAAAAATCACAAAAATTACTTAGTCGGGTAAGTGTAAATCAAAAATTCACATAACCGGGTAAATGAAAATCACAAAAATTCATATAGTGTGGTAAGTGAAAATCGCTAAAATTTACATTGCCGGCTAAGTGCAAATCGTAAGAATTCGCTTACATTCCTTAGACGGGTAAGTGAAAATCGCCTGTTTTCACTTAGCCGGGTAAGTAAAAATCACAAAAATTCACATGCGCGGTAAGTGAAAATCGCTAAAATTCACTTTGCCGGATAAGTGAAAATCGCAAAAATTCACTTTCCCGGGTAAGTGAAAATCGCAAAAATTCACTTAGTCGGGTAAGTGAAAATCGTATTAATTCACTTAGCCATTTGTGTGAAAATCACACAAATCACTTAGCCGAGTAAGTGAAAATCACAAAAATTCATATAGTGTGAAAAGTGAAAATCGCTAAGATTCACTTTCCCGGGTAAGTGAAAATCGCAAAAATTCACTTAGTCGGGTAAGTGAAAATCGTATTAATTCACTTAGCCATTTGTGTGAAAATCACAAAAATTACTTAGCCGGGTAGGTGAAAATCACAAAAATTCACGTAGAAAGGTAAGTATATATCGCAAAAATTCACTTAGCCGGGTAAGAGCAAATCACAAAAATTCACTTAGCCAGGTAGGTGAAAATCACATAAATTCACGTAGCCAAGTAAGCGAAAATCGCAAAAATTCACTTAGCCGGTTAAGTTAAAACCACAAAAATTCACTTTACAGGGTAGGTGGAAATCGTAAGAATTTACATTAGCTCGTAAGTGAAAATCGCGAAAATTCACTTAGACGGGTAAGTGAAAATCGCAAAAATTCACTTAGCCGGGTAAGTAAAAACCACAAAAATTCACTTTGCCGGGTAAGTGGAAATCGTAAGAATTTACTTTCCCGAGTAAGTGAAAATCGCAAGAATTCACTTAGACGGGTAAGTGAAAATCGCAAAAATTCACTTAGCCGGGTAAGTAAGAACCAAAAAAATTCACTTTGCCGGGTAAGTGGAAATCGTAAGAATTGCAAAAATTCTCTTCGCAGGGTCAGTGAAAATCGCAAAAATTCCTTAGTCGCGTAAGTGAAAATCGCAAAAATTCACTTAGGCAGGTAAGTGAAAATCGCAAAAATACACTTGGCCCGGTAAGTGAAAATCGCAAAAGTTCCTTAGCCGGATAAGCGATAATCGCGAAAATTCCTTAGCCCGATAAGTGAAAGTCGCAAAAATTGACTTTGCCGAGTAAGTAAAAAATACAAAAATTCAAGGCCGGGTAAGTGAAAATCACAAAAACTCTTTTAACCGGGTAAGTGAAAATAATAAAAGTTCACATAGTGGAGTAAGTGAAAATCACTTACATTAATAAGGCTGATAAGTAAAAATCGCTTTAATGCCTTGGGCGGGTAAGTGAAAATCGCAAAAATTCATATAGTGTGGTAAGTGAAGATCGCTTAAATTCACATTGCCGGATAGGTGCGAATCGTAAGAATTCACTTTCCCGGCCAGGTAAGTGAAAATCACACAAATTCACTTAGTGCGGTAAGTGAAAATTGCAAAAATTCACTTTACCGGGTAGGTGAATATCGTAAAAATTCACTTTCCTGGGAAAGTGAAAATCACAAAAATTCACTCTTCCGGGTAAGTGAAATCACAAAAATTCATGTACTGTGGTAAATGAAAATCGCTAAAATTCATATAGTGTGGTAAGTGAAGATCGCTTAAATTCACATTGCCGGATAAGTGCGAATCGTAAGAATTCACTTTCCCGGCCAGGTAAGCGAAAATCACACAAATTCACTTAGTGCGGTAAGTGAAAATCGATAAAATTCACTTTGCCGGGTAAGTGAAAATCGTAAAAATTCATTTTCCTGAGTAAGTGAAAATGGCGAAATTCACTTAGTCGGGTAAGTGAAAATCGCAAAAATTCACTTCGCCAGGTAAGTGAAAATTACAAAAATTCATTTAGCTGGGTAAGTTAAAATAACAAATATTCACATAGTGGGGTAAATGAAAATCGCTTAAATTCCTTAGGCGGGTATGTGAAAATCGCTTAAATGCCTTAAGCGGGTAAGTGAAAATCGCAGAAGATTCCATACCCAGGTAAGTACAAATCGCGAAAATTCCTTAGGCCGGTATGTGAAAATTGCAAGGTAAGTGGAAACCGCAAGGTAAGTGAAAATCGCAATAATACATTTGGCCGGGTAAGTGAAATACGCAAAAATTGCAAAAATTCACTTTGCCGGTTATGTTAAAATCGCAAGGTGAGTGAAAATCGCAAGGTAAGTAAAAATCGCTAAAATTCACTTTGACGGGTAAATGCAAATCGCAAAAATTCACTTTGCCGAGTAAGTAAAAAATGCAAAAATTCACAGCCGGGTAAGTGAAAATCACAAAAATTCATTTAGCCGGGTAAGTGAAAATAATAAAAATTCACATAGTGAGGTAAGTTAAAATCGCCTACATTCCTCAGGCGGGTAAGTTAAAATCGCTTAAATGCCTTGGACGGGTAAGTGAAAATCGCAAAAATTCATATAGTGTGGTAAGTGAAAATCGCTTAAATTTACATTGCCGGGTAAGTGCAAATCGTTAGAATTCGCTTACATTCCTTAGAAGGGTAAGTGAAAATCGCCTGTATTCACTTAGCCGGGTAAGTAAAAATCGCTAAAATTCACATGCGCGGTAAGTGAAAATCGCTCAAATTCACTTTGCCGGATAAGTGAAAATCGTAAAAATTCACTTTCCCGGGTAAGTGAAAATCGCAAAAATTCACTTAGTCGGGTAAGTGAAAATCGTATTAATTCACTTAGCCATTTGTGTGAAAATCACACAAATCACTTAGCCGAGTAAGTGAAAATCACAAAAATTCATATAGTGTGAAAAGTGAAAATCGCTAAGATTCACTTTCCCGGGTAAGTGAAAATCGCAAAAATTCACTTAGTCGGGTAAGTGAAAATCGTATTAATTCACTTAGCCATTTGTGTGAAAATCACAAAAATTACTTAGCCGGGTAGGTGAAAATCACAAAAAATCACGTAGAAAGGTAAGTGAATATCGTAAAAATTCACTTAGCCGGGTAAGTGCAAATCACAAAAATTCACTTAGCCAGGTAGGTGAAAATCACATAAATTCACGTAGCCAAGTAAGTGAAAATCGCAAAAATTCACTTAGCCGGGTAAGTAAAAACCACAAAAATTCACTTTACCGGGTAAGTGGAAATCATAAGAATTTACTTTAGCTCGTAAGTGAAAATCGCGAAAATTCGCTTAGACGGGTAAGTGAAAATCGCAAAAATTCACTTAGCCGGGTAAGTAAGAACCAAAAAAATTCCCTTTGCCGGGTAAGTGGAAATCCTAAGAATTTACTTTCCCGAGTAAGTGAAAATCGCGAGAATTCACTTAGTCGTGTAAGTGAAAATCGTATTAATTCACTTAGCCATTTGTGTGAAAATCACACAAATCACTTAGCCGAGTAAGTGAAAATATCAAAAATTCATATAGTGTGAAAAGTGAAAATCGCTAAGATTCACTTTCCCGGGTAAGTGAAATTCGCAAAAATTCACTTAGTCGGGTAAGTGAAAATCGTATTAATTCACTTAGCCATTTGTGTGAAAATCACAAAAATTACTTAGCCGGTTAGGTGAAAATCACAAAGATTTACGTAGAAAGGTAAGTGAATATCGCAAAAATTCACGTAGCCGGGTAAGAGCAAATCACAAAAATTCGCTTAGCCAGGTAGGTGAAAATCACATAAATTCACATAGCCAAGTAAGTGAAAATCGCAAAAATTCACTTAGCCGGTTAAGTAAAAACCACAAAAATTCACTTTACCGGGTAAGTGGAAATTGTAAGAATTTACTTTAGCTCGTAAGTGAAAATCGCGAAAATTCACTTAGTCGGGTAAGTGAAAATCGCAAAAATTCACTTCGCCAGGTAAGTGAAAATTACAAAAATTCATTTAGCTGGGTAAGTTAAAATAACAAATATTCACATAGTGGGGTAAATGAAAATCGCTTAAATTCCTTAGGCGGGTATGTGAAAATCGCTTAAATGCCTTAAGCGGGTAAGTAAAAATCGCAGAAGATTCCATACCCAGGTAGGTACAAATCGCGAAAATTCCTTAGACCGGTATGTGAAAATTGCAAGGTAAGTGAAAATCGTAAGGTAAGTGAAAATCGCAATAATACACTTGGCTGGGTAAGTCAAATACGCAAAAATTGCAAAAATTCACTTTGCCGGTTATGTTAAAATCGCAAGGTAAGTGAAAATCGCAAGGTATGTAAAAATCGCTAAAATTCACTTTCCCGGGTAAGTGCAAATCGCAAAAATTCACTTTGCCGAGTAAGTAAAAAATGCAAAATTTCACAGCCGGGTAAGTGAAAATCACAAAAATTCATTTAGCCGGGTAAGTGAAAATAATAAAAATTCACATAGTGAGGTAAGTGAAAATGGCTTACATTCCTCAGGCGGGTAAGTTAAAATCGCTTAAATGCCTTGGACGGGTAAGTGAAAATCGCAAAAATTCATATAGTGTGGTAAGTGAAAATCGCTTAAATTCACATTGCCGGGTAAGTGCGAATCGTAAGAATTCACTTTCCCGGCTAAGTGAAAATCGATAAAATTCCTAAGCCGGGTAAGTGGAAATCTCGAAAATGCAAAAATTCACTTTCCGGGCTATGTAAAAATCACAAAAATTACTTAGTCGGGTAAGTGTAAATCAAAAATTCACATAACCAGGTAAATGAAAATCACAAAAATTCATATAGTGTGGTAAGTGAAAAGCGCTAAAATTTACATTGCCGGGTAAGTGCAAATCGTAAGAATTCGCTTACATTCCTTAGACGGGTAAGTGAAAATCGCCTGTATTCACTTAGCCGGGTAAGTAAAAATCACAAAAATTCACATGCGCGGTAAGTGAAAATCGCTAAAATTCACTTTGCCGGATAAGTGAAAATCGCAAAAATTCACTTTCCCGGGTAAGTGAAAATCGCGAAAATTCACTTAGTCGGGTAAGTGAAAATCGTATTAATTCACTTAGCTATTTGTGTGAAAATCACACAAATCACTTAGCCGAGTAAGTGAAAATCACAAAAATTCATATAGTGTGAAAAGTGAAAATCGCTAAGATTCACTTTCCCGGGTAAGTGAAAATCGCAAAAATTCACTTAGTCGGGTAAGTGAAAATCGTATTAATTCACTTAGTATGAAAATCACAAAAATTACTTAGCCGGGTAGGTGAAAATCACAAAAATTCACGTAGAAAGGTAAGTAAATATCGCAAAAATTCACTTAGCCGGGTAAGAGCAAATCACAAAAATTCACTTAGCCAGGTAGGTGAAAATCACATAAATTCACGTAGCCAAGTAAGTGAAAATCGCAAAAATTCACTTAGCCGGTTAAGAAAAAACCACAAAAATTCACTTTACCGGGTAAGTGGAAATCGTAAGAATTTACTTTAGCTCGTAAATGAAAATCGCGAGAATTCACTTAGACGGGTAAGTGAAAATCGCAAAAATTCACTTAGCCGGGTAAGTAAGAACCAAAAAAATTCACTTTGCCGGGTAAGTGGAAATCGTAAGAATTGCAAAAATTCTCTTCGCAGGGTCAGTGAAAATCGCAAAAATTCCTTAGTCGCGTAAGTGAAAATCGCAAAAATTCACTTTGGCAGGTAAGTCAAAATCGCAAAAATACACTTGGCCTGGTAAGTGAAAATCGCAAAAGTTCCTTAGCCGGATAAGCGAAAATCGCAAAAATTCCTTAGCCCGATAAGTGAAAGTCGCAAAAATTGACTTTGCCGAGTAAGTAAAAAATACAAAAATTCAAGGCCGGGTAAGTGAAAATCACAGAAACTCTTTTAACCGGGTAAGTGAAAATAATAAAAGTTCACATAGCGGAGTAAGTGAAAATCACTTACATTAATAAGGCTGGTAAGTAAAAATCGCTTTAATGCCTTGGGCGGGTAAGTGAAAATCGCAAAAATTCATATAGTGTGGTAAATGAAAATCGCTAAAATTCACTTTACCGGGTAAGTGAAAATCGTAAAAATTTACTTTCGCTGGTAAGCGAAAGTCGCCAAAATTCACATAGTCGGGTAGGAAAAAATTGCAAAAATTTACTAATCCAGGTAAGTGAAAATTACACACGTTCACTTAGCGCGGTAAGTGAAAATCGCTAAAATTCACTTTGCCGGGTAAGTGAAAATCGTAAAAATTCATTTTCCTGAGTAAGTGAAAATCGCGAAATTCACTTAGTCGGGTAAGTAAAAATCGCAAAAATTCACTTAGTGCGGTAAGTGAAAATTGCAAAAATTCACTTTACCGGGTAGGTGAAAATCACAAAAATTCATATACTGTGGTAAATGAAAATCGCTAAAATTCACTTTACCGGGTAAGTGAAAATCGTAAAAATTTACTTTCGCTGGTAAGTGAAAGTCGCCAAAATTCACATAGTCGGGTAGGAAAAAATTGCAAAAATTTACTAATCCAGGTAAGTGAAAATTACACACGTTCACTTAGCGCGGTAAGTGAAAATCGCTAAAATTCACTGTGCCGGGTAAGTGAAAATCGTAAAAATTCATTTTCCTGAGTAAGTGAAAATCGCGAAATTCACTTAGTCGGGTAAGCGAAAATCGCAAAAATTCACTTCGCCAGGTAAGTGAAAATTACAAAAATTCATTTAGCTGGGTAAGTTAAAATAACAAATATTCACATAGTGGGGTAAATGAAAATCGCTTAAATTCCTTAGGCGGGTATGTGAAAATCGCTTAAATGCCTTAAGCGGGTAAGTGAAAATCGCAGAAGATTCCATACCCAGGTAAGTACAAATCGCGAAAATTCCTTAGGCCGGTATGTGAAAATTGCAAGGTAAGTGGAAACCGCAAGGTAAGTGAAAATCGCAATAATACACTTGGCCGGATAAGTGAAATACGCAAAAATTGCAAAAATTCACTTTGCCGGTTATGTTAAAATCGCAAGGTAAGTGAAAATCGCAAGGTAAGTAAAAATTGCTAAAATTCACTTTGACGGGTAAGTGCAAATCGCAAAAATTCACTTTGCCGAATAAGTAAAAAATGCAAAAATTCACAGCCGGGTAAGTGAAAATCACAAAAATTCATTTAGCCGGGTAAGTGAAAATAATAAAAATTCACATAGTGAGGTAAGTGAAAATCGCCTACATTCCTCAGGCGGGTAAGTTAAAATCGCTTAAATGCCTTGGACGGGTAAGTGAAAATCGCAAAAATTCATATAGTGTGGTAAGTGAAAATCGCTTAAATTCACATTGCCGGGTAAGTGCGAATCGTAAGAATTCACTTTCGCGGCTAGGTGAAAATCGATAAAATTCCTAAGCCGAGTAAGTGGAAATCTCGAAAATGCAAAAATTCACTTTCCGGGCTATGTAAAAATCACAAAAATTATTTAGTCGGGTAAGTGTAAATCAAAAATACACATAACCGGGTAAATGAAAATCACAAAAATTCATATAGTGTGGTAAGTGAAAATCGCTAAAATTTACATTGCCGGCTAAGTGCAAATCGTAAGAATTCGCTTACATTCCTTAGACGGGTAAGTGAAAATCGCCTGTATTCACTTAGCCGGGTAAGTAAAAATCACAAAAATTCACATGCGCGGTAAGTGAAAATCGCTAAAATTCACTTTGCCGGATAAGTGAAAATCGCAAAAATTCACTTTCCCGGGTAAGTGAAAATCGCAAAAATTCACTTAGTCGGGTAAGTGAAAATCGTATTAATTCACTTAGCCATTTGTGTGAAAATCACACAAATCACTTAGCCGAGTAAGTGAAAATCACAAAAATTCATATAGTGTGAAAAGTGAAAATCGCTAAGATTCACTTTCCCGGGTAAGTGAAAATCGCAAAAATTCACTTAGTCGGGTAAGTGAAAATCGTATTAATTCACTTAGCCATTTGTGTGAAAATCACAAAAATTACTTAGCCGGGTAGGTGAAAATCACAAAAATTCACGTAGAAAGGTAAGTATATATCGCAAAAATTCACTTAGCCGGGTAAGAGCAAATCACCAAAATTCACTTAGCCAGGTAGGTGAAAATCACATAAATTCACGTAGCCAAGTAAGCGAAAATCGCAAAAATTCACTTAGCCGGTTAAGTTAAAACCACAAAAATTCACTTTACAGGGTAGGTGGAAATCGTAAGAATTTACATTAGCTCGTAAGTGAAAATCGCGAAAATTCACTTAGACGGGTAAGTGAAAATCGCAAAAATTCACTTAGCCGGGTAAGTAAAAACCACAAAAATTCACTTTGCCGGGTAAGTGGAAATCGTAAGAATTTACTTTCCCGAGTAAGTGAAAATCGCAAGAATTCACTTAGACGGGTAAGTGAAAATCGCAAAAATTCACTTAGCCGGGTAAGTAAGAACCAAAAAAATTCACTTTGCCGGGTAAGTGGAAATCGTAAGAATTGCAAAAATTCTCTTCGCAGGGTCAGTGAAAATCGCAAAAATTCCTTAGTCGCGTAAGTGAAAATTGCAAAAATTCACTTAGGCAGGTAAGTGAAAATCGCAAAAATACACTTGGCCTGGTAAGTGAAAATCGCAAAAGTTCCTTAGCCGGATAAGCGATAATCGCGAAAATTCCTTAGCCCGATAAGTGAAAGTCGCAAAAATTGACTTTGCCGAGTAAGTAAAAAATACAAAAATTCAAGGCCGGGTAAGTGAAAATCACAAAAACTCTTTTAACCGGGTAAGTGAAAATAATAAAAGTTCACATAGTGGAGTAAGTGAAAATCACTTACATTAATAAGGCTGATAAGTAAAAATCGCTTTAATGCCTTGGGCGGGTAAGTGAAAATCGCAAAAATTCATATAGTGTGGTAAGTGAAGATCGCTTAAATTCACATTGCCGGATAGGTGCGAATCGTAAGAATTCACTTTCCCGGCCAGGTAAGTGAAAATCACACAAATTCACTTAGTGCGGTAAGTGAAAATTGCAAAAATTCACTTTACCGGGTAGGTGAATATCGTAAAAATTCACTTTCCTGGGAAAGTGAAAATCACAAAAATTCACTCTTCCGGGTAAGTGAAATCACAAAAATTCATGTACTGTGGTAAATGAAAATCGCTAAAATTCATATAGTGTGGTAAGTGAAGATCGCTTAAATTCACATTGCCGGATAAGTGCGAATCGTAAGAATTCACTTTCCCGGCCAGGTAAGCGAAAATCACACAAATTCACTTAGTGCGGTAAGTGAAAATCGATAAAATTCACTTTGCCGGGTAAGTGAAAATCGTAAAAATTCATTTTCCTGAGTAAGTGAAAATGGCGAAATTCACTTAGTCGGGTAAGTGAAAATCGCAAAAATTCACTTCGCCAGGTAAGTGAAAATTACAAAAATTCATTTAGCTGGGTAAGTTAAAATAACAAATATTCACATAGTGGGGTAAATGAAAATCGCTTAAATTCCTTAGGCGGGTATGTGAAAATCGCTTAAATGCCTTAAGCGGGTAAGTGAAAATCGCAGAAGATTCCATACCCAGGTAAGTACAAATCGCGAAAATTCCTTAGGCCGGTATGTGAAAATTGCAAGGTAAGTGGAAACCGCAAGGTAAGTGAAAATCGCAATAATACATTTGGCCGGGTAAGTGAAATACGCAAAAATTGCAAAAATTCACTTTGCCGGTTATGTTAAAATCGCAAGGTGAGTGAAAATCGCAAGGTAAGTAAAAATCGCTCAAATTCACTTTGACGGGTAAATGCAAATCGCAAAAATTCACTTTGCCGAGTAAGTAAAAAATGCAAAAATTCACAGCCGGGTAAGTGAAAATCACAAAAATTCATTTAGCCGGGTAAGTGAAAATAATAAAAATTCACATAGTGAGGTAAGTTAAAATCGCCTACATTCCTCAGGCGGGTAAGTTAAAATCGCTTAAATGCCTTGGACGGGTAAGTGAAAATCGCAAAAATTCATATAGTGTGGTAAGTGAAAATCGCTTAAATTCACATTGCCGGGTAAGTGCGAATCGTAAGAATTCACTTTCGCGGCTAGGTGAAAATCGATAAAATTCCTAAGCCGGGTAAGTGGAAATCTCGAAAATGCAAAAATTCACTTTCCGGGCTATGTAAAATCACAAAAATTACTTAGTCGGGTAAGTGTAAATCAAAAATTCACATAACCGGGTAAATGAAAATCACAAAAATTCATATAATGTGGTAAGTGAAAATCGCTAAAATTTACATTGCCGGGTAAGTGCAAATCGTTAGAATTCGCTTACATTCCTTAGAAGGGTAAGTGAAAATCGCCTGTATTCACTTAGCCGGGTAAGTAAAAATCGCTAAAATTCACATGCGCGGTAAGTGAAAATCGCTCAAATTCACTTTGCCGGATAAGTGAAAATCGTAAAAATTCACTTTCCCGGGTAAGTGAAAATCGCAAAAATTCACTTAGTCGGGTAAGTGAAAATCGTATTAATTCACTTAGCCATTTGTGTGAAAATCACACAAATCACTTAGCCGAGTAAGTGAAAATCACAAAAATTCATATAGTGTGAAAAGTGAAAATCGCTAAGATTCACTTTCCCGGGTAAGTGAAAATCGCAAAAATTCACTTAGTCGGGTAAGTGAAAATCGTATTAATTCACTTAGCCATTTGTGTGAAAATCACAAAAATTACTTAGCCGGGTAGGTGAAAATCACAAAAAATCACGTAGAAAGGTAAGTGAATATCGCAAAAATTCACTTAGCCGGGTAAGTGCAAATCACAAAAATTCACTTAGCCAGGTAGGTGAAAATCACATAAATTCACGTAGCCAAGTAAGTGAAAATCGCAAAAATTCACTTAGCCGGGTAAGTAAAAACCACAAAAATTCACTTTACCGGGTAAGTGGAAATCATAAGAATTTACTTTAGCTCGTAAGTGAAAATCGCGAAAATTCACTTAGACGGGTAAGTGAAAATCGCAAAAATTCACTTAGCCGGGTAAGTAAGAACCAAAAAAATTCCCTTTGCCGGGTAAGTGGAAATCGTAAGAATTTACTTTCCCGGGTAAGTGAAAATCGCGAGAATTCACTTAGACGGGTAAGTGAAAATCGCAAAAATTCACTTAGCCGGGTAAGTAAGAACCAAAAAAATTCACTTTGCCGGGTAAGTGGAAATCGTAAGAATTGCAAAAATTCTCTTCGCAGGGTCAGTGAAAATCGCAAAAATTCCTTAGTCGCGTAAGTGAAAATTGCAAAAATTCACTTAGGCAGGTAAGTGAAAATAGCAAAAATACACTTGGCCTGGTAAGTGAAAATCGCGAAATTCACTTAGTCGGGTAAGTGAAAATCGCAAAAATTCACATCGCCAGGTAAGTGAAAATTACAAAAATTCATTTAGCTGGGTAAGTTAAAATAACAAATATTCACATAGTAGGGTAAATGAAAATCGCTTAAATTCCTTAGGCGGGTATGTGAAGATCGCTTAAATGCCTTAACCGGGTAAGTGAAAATCGCAGAAGATTCCATACCCAGGTAAGTACAAATCGCGAAAATTCCTTAGGCCGGTATGTGAAAATTGCAAGGTAAGTGAAAACCGCAAGGTAAGTGAAAATCGCAATAATACACTTGGCCGGGTAAGTGAAATACGCAAAAATTGCAAAAATTCACTTTGCCGGTTATGTTAAAATCGCAAGGTAAGTGAAAATCGCAAAGTAAGTAAAATTGCTAAAATTCACTTTGCCGAGTAAGTAAAAAATGCAAAAATTCACAGCCGGGTAAGTGAAAATCACAAAAATTCATTTAGCCGGGTAAGTGAAAATAATAAAAATTCACATAGTGAGGTAAGTGAAAATCGCCTACATTCCTCAGGCGGGTAAGTTAAAATCGCTTAAATGCCTTGGACGGGTAAGTGAAAATTGCAAAAATTCATATAGTGTGGTAAGTGAAAATCGCTTAAATTCACATTGCCGGGTAAGTGCGAATCGTAAGAATTCACTTTCGCGGCTAAGTGAAAATCGATAAAATTCCTAAGCCGGGTAAGTGGAAATCTCGAAAATGCAAAAATTCACTTTCCGGGCTATGTAAAAATCACAAAAATTACTTAGTCGGGTAAGTGTAAATCAAAAATTCACATAACCGAGTAAATGAAAATCACAAAAATTCATATAGTGTGGTAAGTGAAAATCGCTAAAATTTACATTGCCGGGTAAGTGCAAATCGTAAGAATTCGCTTACATTCCTTAAACGGGTAAGTGAAAATCGCCTGTATTCACTTAGCCGGATAAGTAAAAATCACAAAAATTCACATGCGCAGTAAGTGAAAATCGCTAAAATTCATTTTGCCGGATAAGTGAAAATCGTAAAAATTCACTTTCCCGGGTAAGTGAAAATCGCAAAAATTCACTTAGTCGGGTAAGTGAAAATCGTATTAATTCACTTAGCCATTTGTGTGAAAATCACACAAATCACTTAACCGAGTAAGTGAAAATCACAAAAATTCATATAGTGTGAAAAGTGAAAATCGCTAAGATTCACTTTCCCGGGTAAGTGAAAATCGCAAAAATTCACTTAGCCAGGTAGGTGAAAATCACATTAATTCACGTAGCCAAGTAAGTGAAAATCGCAAAAATTCACTTAGCCGGGTAAGTAAAATCCACAAAAATTCACTTTACCGGGTAAGTGGAAATCGTAAGAAGTTACTTTAGCTCGTAAGTGAAAATCGCGAAAATTCACTTAGACGGGTAAGTGAAAATCGCAAAAATTCACATAGCCGGGTAAGTAAAAACCAAAAAAATTCACTTTGCCGGGTAAGTGGAAATCGTAAGAATTTACTTTCCCGGGTAAGTGAAAATCGCGAGAATTCGCTTAGACGGGTAAGTGAAAATCGCAAAAATTCACTTAGCCGGGTAAGTAAGAACCAAAAAAATTCACTTTGCCGAGTAAGTGGAAATCGTAAGAATTGCGAAATTCTCTTCGCAGGGTCAGTGAAAATCGCAAAAATTCACTTAGCCGGGTAAGTAAAAACCAAAAAAATTCACTTTGCCGGGTAAGTGGAAATCGTAAGAATTTACTTTCCCGGGTAAGTGAAAATCGCAAAAATTCACTTAGGCAGGTAAGTGAAAATCGCAAAAATACACTTGGCCTGGTAAGTGAAAATCGCAAAAGTTCCTTAGCCGGATAAGCGAAAATCGCAAAAATTCCTTAGCCCGATAAGTGAAAGTCGCAAAAATTGACTTTGCCGAGTAAGTAAAAAATACAAAAATTCAAGGCCGGGTAAGTGAAAATCACAAAAACTCTTCTAGCCGGGTAAGTGAAAATAATAAAAATTCACATAGTGGAGTAAGTGAAAATCACTTACATTAATAAGGCTGGTAAGTAAAAATAGCTTTAATGCCTTGGGCGGGTAAGTGAAAATCGCAAAAATTCATATAGTGTGGTAAGTGAAAATCGCTTAAATTCATATTGCCGGATAAGTGCGAATCGTAAGAATTCACTTTCCCGGCTAAGTGAAAATCGCTAAAATTCCTAAGGCGGGTAAGTGAAAATCTCGAAAACTGCAAAAATTTACTTTCCGGGGTATGAAAAAATAACAAAAATTACTTAGTCGGATAAGTGAAACTCACAAATTCACTAAACCGGGTAAATGAAAATCACAAAAATTCATATAGTTTGATAAGTGAAAATCGCTAAAATTGGTTGTAAGTGCAAATCGTAAGAATTCACTTTCCCGGCTAAGTGAAAATCGTAAAAATTCACTTAGTCGGATAAGTGGAAATCGCAAAAATTCACATAGCCATGTAAGTGAAAATCACAAAAATTCACTTAGCCAGGTAAGTGAAAATCACAGAAATTCACTTAGTGCGGTAAGTGAAAATTGCAAAAATTCACTTTACCGGGTAGGTGAAAATCGTAAAAATTCACTTTCCTGGGTAAGTGAAAATCACAAAAATTCACTCATCCAGGTAAGTGAAAATCACAAAAATTCATATACTGTGGTAAATGAAAATCGCTAAAATTCACTTTACCGTGTAAGTGAAAATCGTAAACTCACTTAGCCAGGTAAGTGAAAATAACACAATTTCACTTAGCGGGGTAAGTGAAAATCGCTAAAATTCACTTTGCCGGGTAAGTGAAAATCGTAAAAATTCACTTTCCTGAGTAAGTGAAAATCGCGAAATTCACTTAGTCGGGTAAGTGAAAATCGCAAAAAATCACTTCGCCAGGTAAGTGAAAATTACAAAAATTCATTTAGCTGGGTAAGTTAAAATAACAAATATTCACATAGTGGGGTAAATGAAAATCGCTTAAATTACTTAGGCGGGTATGTGAAAATCACTTACATGCCTTAAGCGGGTAAGTGAAAATCGCAGAAGATTCCATACCCAGGTAAGTACAAATCGCGAAAATTCCTTAGGCCGGTATGTGAAAATTGCAAGGTAAGTGAAAACCGCAAGGTAAGTGAACATCGCAATAATACACTTGGCCGGGTAAGTGAAATACGCAAAAATTGCAAAAATTCACTTTGGCGGTTATGTTAAAATCGCAAGGTAAGTGAAAATCGCAAGGTTAGTAAAAATCGCAAAAATTCACTTTGCCGAGTAAGTGCAAATCGCAAAAATTCACTTTGCCGAGTAAGTAAAAAATGCAAAAAATCACAGCCGGGTAAGTGAAAATCACAAAAATTCATTTAGTCGGGTAAGTGAAAATAATAAAAATTCACATAGTGAGGCAAGTAAAAATCGCCTACATTCCTCAGGCGGGTAAGTTAAAATCGCTTAAATGCCTTGGACGGGTAAGTGAAAATCGCAAAAATTCATATAGTGTGGTAAGTGAAAATCGCTTAAATTCACATTGCCGGGTATGTGCGAATCGTAAGAATTCACTTTCGCGGCTATGTGAAAATCGATAAAATTCCTAAGCCGGGTAGGTGGAAATCTCGAAAATGCAAAAATTCACTTTCCGGGCTATGTAAAAATCACAAAAATTACTTAGTCGGGTAAGTGTAAATCAAAAATTCACATAACCGGGTAAATGAAAATCACAAAAATTCATATAGTGTGGTAAGTGAAAATCGCAAAAATTTACATTGCCGGGTAAGTGCAAATCGTAAGAATTCACTTTCCCGGCTAAGTGAAAATCGCTAAAATTCCTAAGCAGGGTAAGTGAAAATCTCGAAAATTGCAAAAATTCACTTTTCGGTGTATGTAAAAATCACAAAAATTACTTAGTCGGATAAGTGAAAATCACAAATTCACTTAACCGGGTAAACGAAAATCTCAAAAATTCATATAGTGTGGTAAGTGAAAATCGCTAAAATTCCTTAGCCGGGTAAGTGAAAATCGCAAAAATTGCAAAAACTCTCTTTGCAGGGTCAGTGAAAATCGCAAAAATTTCTTAGTCGCGTAAGTGAAAATCGCAAAAATTCACTTAGGCAGGTAAGTGAAAATCACAAAAATACACTTGGCCTAGTAAGTGAAAATCGCAAAAGTTCCTTAGCCGGATAAGCGAAAATCGCAAAAACTCCTTAGCCCGATAAGTGAAAATAGCAAAAATTGACTTTGCCGAGTAAGTAAAAATGAAAAAATTCAAGGCCGGGTAAGTGAAAATCACAAAAACTCTTTTAGCCGGGTAAGTGAAAATGATAGAAATTCGCATAGTGGAGTAAGTGAAAATCACTTACATTAATTAGGCTGGTAAGTAAAAATCGCTTTAATGCCTTGGGCAGGTAAGTGAAAATCGCAAAAATTCATATAGTGTGGTAAAGGAAAATCGCTTAAATTCACATTGCTGGGTAAGTGCGAATCGTAAGAATTCACTTTCCCGGCTAAGTGAAAATCGATAAAATTCCTAAGCCGGGTAAGTGGAAATCTCGAAAATGCAAAAATTCACTTTCCGGGCTATGTAAAAATCACAAAAATTACTTAGTCGGGTAAGTGTAAATCAAAAATTGACATAACCGGGTAAATGAAAATCACAAAAATTCATATGGTGTGGTAAGTGAAAATCGCTAAAATTCACATTGCCGGGTAAGTGCAAATCGTAAGAATTCACTTTCCCGGCTAAGTGAAAATCGCTAAAATTCCTAAGTCGGGTAAGTGAAAATCTCGAAAATTGCAAAAATTCACTTCCCGGTGTATGTAAAAATCACAAAAATTACTTAGCCGGGTAAGTGAAAATCGCAAAAATTCCAAAAATTCTCTTCGCAGGGTCAGTGAAAATCGCAAAAATTTCCTAGTCGCGTAAGTGAAAATCGCAAAAATTCACTTAGGCAGGTAAGTGAAAATCACAAAAATTCTTTTAGACAGGTACGTGAAAATCACAAAAATTCACGTAGCCAGGTAAGTGAAAATCGCAAAAATTATTTTAGCCGGGTAAATGAAAATCACAAAAATTCACTTTGCCGGGTAAGTGGAAATCGTAAATCCCTAGAAAGTGAAAATCGCGAGAATTCACTTAGACGGGTAAGTAAAAAATGCAAAAATTCAAGGCCGGGTAAGTGGAAATCACAAAAACTGATTTAGCCGGGTAAGTGAAAGTAATAAAAATTCACATAGTGGGGTAAGTGAAAATCTCAAGTGCAAATCGTAAGAATTTACTTTCCCAGCTAAGTGAAAATCGCTAAAATTCCTAAGCCGGGTACGTGAAAATCTCGAAAATTGCAAAAATTCACTTTAAGGGGTATGAAAAAATAACAAAAATTACTTAGTCGGGTAAGTGAAACTCACAAATTCACTAAACCGGGTAAATCAAAATCACAAAAATTCATATAGTGTGATAAGTGAAAATAGCTAAAATTCACATTGGTTGTAAGTGCAAGTCATAAGAATTCACTTTCCCGGCTAAGTGAAAATCATAAAAATTCACTTAGCCAGGTAAGTGAAAATCACACAAATTCACTTAGTGCGGTAAGTGAAAATTGCTAAAATTCACTTTACCGGGTAAGTGAAAATCGTAAAAATTCACTTTCCTGGGTAAGTGAAAATCACAAAAATTCACTCAGCCGGGTAAGTGAAAATCACAAAAATTCATATACTGTGGTAAATGAAGATCGCTAAAATTCACTTTACCGGGTTAGTGAAAATCGTAAAAATTCACTTTCCCTGGTAAGTGAAAGTCGCCAAAATTCACAAAGTCGGGTAGGAAAAAATTGCAAAAATTCACTTAGCCAGGTAAGAGGAAATCACACAAGTTCACTTAGCGCGGTAAGTGAAAATCGCTAAAATTCACTTTGCCGGGTAAATGAAAATCGTAAAAATTCACTTTCCTGAGTAAGTGAAAATCGCGAAATTCACTTAGTCGGGTAAGTGAAAATGGCAAAAATTCACTTATCCAGGTAAGTGAAAATTACAAAAATTTATTAAGCTGGGTAAGTTAAAATAACAAATATTCACATAGTGGGGTAAATGAAAATCGCTTAAATTCCTTAGGCGGGTATGTGAAAATCGCTTAAATGCCTTAAGCAGGTAAGTGAAAATCGCAGAAGATTCCATACCCAGGTTAGTACAAATCGCAAAAGTTAATTAGGCTGGTATGTGAAAATCGCAAGGTAAGTGAAAACCGCAAGGTAAGTAAAAATCGCAATAATACACTTGGCTGGGTAAGTGAAATACGCAAAAATTGCAAAAATTCACTTTGTCGGGTATGTTAAAATCGCAAAGTAAGTGAAAATCGCAAGGTAAGTAAAAATCGCTAAAATTCACTCTGCCGGGTAAGTGCAAATCGCAAAAATTCACTTTGCCGAGTAAGTAAAAAGCTATGTACGTATGAACATAGCTTTTTACTTACTCGGCAAAGTGAATTTTTGCCGAGTAAGTAAAAAATGCAAAAATTCACAGCCGGGTAAGTGAAAATCACAAAAATTCATTTAGCCGGGTAAGTGAAAATCGCATGAATTCACTTAGCCAGATAGGTGAAAATCACAAAAATTCACGTAGCCAGGTAAGTGAAAAGTGGTCGCCGTGGCGTAGTGGGTAGAGTGCGACACTCACACGCCGAAGGGTCTAGGTTCGACTCCCAGTTCAACACCAATTTTTCTAATATTTCACGGCACCACCTCTTTCGAGCTGCTGACAACACTCAAAGAGTAATAACTGTCTAAGAAAGCTTCTCAAATTTCGCCGTTCGGAGTCGACAAAAAGCTGAAGGTTCCTTCTACTCGTGAGAGAACAGTAGCGCGCACAACACGAGTAGTTGATGAGCAAGCTAGGCCCTGGTCCCCCTTTGGACTGTAGCGCCAACAATTATTATTATGAGTAAGTAAAAAATGCAAAAATTCACAGCCGGGTAAGTGAAAATCGCAAAAATTCATTTAGCCAGGTAAGTGAAAATCGCATGAATTCACTTAGCCATTTGTGTGAAAATCACAAAAATTCACGTAGCCAGGTAAGTGGAAATCGCAAAAATTCACTTAGCCGGGTAAGTGAAAATCACAAAAATTCACTTAGCCAGATAGGTGAAAATCACAAAAATTCACTTAGCCAGGTAAGTGAAAATCACACAAATTCACATAGCGCGGTAAGCGAAAATCGCTAAAATTCATTTTGCCGGGTAAGTGAAAATCGTAAAAATTCACTTTCCTGGGTAAGTGAAAATCGCGAAATTCACTTAGTCGGGTAAGTGAAAATCGCAAAAATTCACTAAGCCAGGTAGGTGAAAATTACAAAAATTCATTTAGCTGGGTAAGTGAAAATAACAAACATTCACATAGTGGGGTAAATGAAAATCGCTTAAATTCATTAGGTGGGTAAGTGAAAATCGCTTAAATGCCTTAGACGGGTAAGTGAAAATCGTAAAAATTAAATAGCCGTGTAAGTGAAAATCGCAAAAATTGCAAAAATTTACATTGCCGGGTATGTTAAAATCGCACGGTAAGGGAAAATCGCAAAAATTCACTTCGCAGGGTCAGTGAATATCGCAAAAATACGTTAGTCGGGTAAGTGAAAATCACAAAAATTCTTAGCCAGGTAAGTGAAAATCGCTAAAATTCCTTAACCGAGTAAGTGAAAATCACAAAAATTCACATAGACGGGTAAATGAAAATCGCAAAAATTCACTTTGCCGGGTAAGTTAAAATCACAAAAATTCACATAGACGGGTAAATAAAGATCACAAAAATTCATATAGTGTGGTAAGTGAAAATCGCTAAAATTCCTTAGTTGGGTAAGTGAAAGTCGCAAAAATTCAGTTAGCCACGTAAGTGAAAATCGCAAAAATTCACATAGCCGGGTAAGTGGAAATCGTAAAAATTAACTTTCCCGGGTAAGTGAAAATGCGAGAATTCACTTAATCGGGTAATTGAAAATCGCAAAAATTCACTTTGCCGGGTAAGTAAAAATTGCAAAAATTCACTTAGCCGGCTAAGTGAAAATCACATATATTCACTAAGCGCAGTAAGTGATAATCGCTAAAATTCACTTTGCCGGGTAAGTGAAAATAACAAAAATTTATTTAGCCGGGTAAGTGAAAATAACACAAATTCACATAGTGGGGTAATTGAAAATTGCTTAAATTCCTTAGGCGGGTAAGCGAAAATCGCAAATATTCACTAAGTCGGTAAGTGAAAATCACAAAAATTTCTTAGATAGGTAAGTGAAAATAGCAAAAATTAACTTTGCCGGGTAAGTAAAAATTGCAAAAAGTGAAAATCACAAATATTCACAAAGCGCGGTAAGTGATAATCGCTTAAATTCACTTTGCCGGGTCAGTGAAAATCGCAAAAATTCCTTAGTCGGGTAAGTGGGAATCGCAAAAATTCACTTAGCCAGGTAAGTGAAAATCACAAAAATTCACTTAGACGGCTAAGTGAAAATCATAAAAATTCACTTATCCAGGTAAGTGAAAATCACACAAATTCACCTAGTGCGGTAAGTGAAAATTACAAAAATTCACTTTACCGGGTAGGTGAAAATCTTAAAAATTCACTTTCCTGGGTAGGTGAAAATCACAAAAATTCACTCATCCGGGTAAGTGAAAATCACAAAAATTCATATACTGTGGTAAATGAAAATCGCTAAAATTCACTTTACCGGGTAAGCGAAAATCGTAAATTCACTTAGCCAGGTAAGTGGAAATCACACAAGTTCACTTAGCGCGGTAAGTGAAAATCACTAAAATTCACTTTGCCGGGTAAGTGAAAATCGTAAAAATTCACTTTCCTGAGTAAGTGAAAATCGCGAAATTCACTTAGTCGGGTAAGTGAAAATCGCAAAAATTCACTTCGCCAGGTAAGTGAAAATTACAAAAATTCATTTAGCTGGGTAAGTTAAAATAACAAATATTCACATAGTGGGGTAAATGAAAATCGCTTTAATTCCTTAGGCGGGTATGTGAAAATCGCTTAAAAGCCTTAAGCAGGTAAGTGAAAATCGCAGAAGATTCCATACCCAGGTAAGTACAAATCGCGAAAATTCCTTAGGCCGGTATGTGAAAATTGCAAGGTAAGTGAAAACCGCAAGGTAAGTGAAAATCGCAATAATACACTTGGCCGGGTAAGTGAAATACGCAAAAATTGCAAAAATTCACTTTGCCGGTTATGTTAAAATCGCAAGATAAGTGAAAATCGCAAGGTAAGTGAAAATCGCTAAAATTCACTTTGCCGGGTAGGTGCAAATCGCAAAAATTCACTTTTCCGAGTAAGTAAAAAATGCAAAAAATCACAGCCGGGTAAGTGAAAATCACAAAATTCATTTAGCCGGGTAAGTGCAAATAATAAAAAATCACATAGTGAGGTAAGTGAAAATCGCCTACATTCCTCAGGCGGGTAAGGTAAAATCGCTTAAATGCCTTGGACGGGTAAGTGAAAATCGCAAAAATTCATATAGTGGGGTAAGTGAAAATCGCTTAAATTCACATTGCCGGGTAAGTGCGAATCGTAAGAATTCACTTTCGCGGCTAAGTGAAAGTCGATAAAATTCCTAAGCCGGGTAAGTGGAAATCTCGAATATGCAAAAATTCACTTTCCGGGCTATGTAAAAATCACAAAAATTACTTAGTCGGGTAAGTGTAAATCAAAAATTCACATAACCGGGTAAATGAAAATCACAAAAATTCATATAGTGTGGTAAGTGAAAATCGCTAAAATTTACATTGCCGGGTAAGTGCAAATCGTAAGAATTCACTTTCCCGGCTAAGTGAAAATCGCTTAAATTCCCAAGCCGGGTAAGTGAAAATCTCCAAAATTGCAAAAATTCACTTTTCGGTGTAGGTAAAAATCACAAAAATTACTTAGTCGGGTAAGTGAAAATCACAAATTCACTTAACCGGGTAAACGAAAATCACAAAAATTCATATAGTGTGGTAAGTGAAAATCGCTAAAATTCCTTAGCCGGGTAAGTTAAAATCGTAAAAATTGCAAAAACTCTCTTTGCAGGGTCAGTAAAAATCGCAAAAATTTCTTAGTCGCGTAAGTGAAAATCGCAAAAATTCACTTAGGCAGGTAAGTGAAAATCGCAAAAATACACTTGGCCTGGTAAGTGAAAATCGCAAAAGTTCCTTAGCCGGATAAGCGAAAATCGCAAAAATTCCTTAGCCCGATAACTGAAAGTCGCAAAAATTGACTTTGCCGAGTAAGTAAAAAATGAAAAAATTCAAGGCCGGGTAAGTGAAAATCACAAAAACCCTTTTAGCCGGGTAAGTGAAAATGATAAAAATTCACATAGTGGAGTAAGTGAAAATCACTTACATTAATTAGGCTGGTAAGTAAAAATCGCTTTAATGCCTTGGGCAGGTAAGTGAAAATCGCAAAAATTCATATAGTGTGGTAAGGGAAAATCGCTTAAAATTCACATTGCTGGGTAAGTGCGAATCGTAAGAATTCACTTTCCCGGCTAAGTGAAAATCGATAAAATTCCTAAGCCGGGTAAGTGGAAATCTCGAAAATGCAAAAATTCACTTTCCGGGCTATGTAAAAATCACAAAAATTACGTAGTCGGCTAAGTGTAAATCAAAAATTGACATAACCGGGTAAATGAAAATCACAAAAATTCATAGTGTGGTAAGTGAAAATCGCTAAAATTCACATTGACGGGTAAGTGCAAATCGTAAGAATTCACTTTCCCGGCTAAGTGAAAGTCGCTAAAATTCCTAAGCCGGGTAAGTGAAAATCGCAAAAATTGCAAAAATTGCAAAAATTCTCTTCGCAGGGTCAGTGAAAATCGCAAAAATTTCCAAGTCGCGTAAGTGAAAATCGCAAAAATTCACTTAGGCAGGTAAGTGAAAATCACAAAAATTCACTTAGACAGGTAGGTGAAAATCACAAAAATTCACGTAGCCAGGTAAGTGAAAATCGCAAAAATTAATTTAGCCGGGTAAGTGAAAATCACAAAAATTCACTCTGCCGGGTAAGTGGAAATCGTAAAAATTAACTTTCCCTAAAAAGTGAAAATCGCGAGAATTCACTTAGACGGGTAAGTAAAAAATGCAAAAATTCAATTCATTCAAGTGAAAATCACAAAAACTCATTTAGCCAGGTAAGTGAAAGTAATAAAAATTCACATAGTGGGGTAAGTGAAAATCTCAAGTGCAAATCGTAAGAATTCACTTTCCCAGCTAAGTGAAAATCGCTAAAATTCCTAAGCCGGGTACGTGAAAATCTCGAAAATTGAAAAATTCACTTTAAGGGGTATGAAAAAATAACAAAAATTACTTAGTCGGGTAAGTGAAACTCACAAATTCACTAAACCGGGTAAATCAAAATCACAAAAATTCATATAGTGTGATAAGGGAAAATCGCTAAAATTCACATTGGTTGTAAGTGCAAGTCATAAGAATTCACTTTCCCGGCTAAGTGAAAATCATAAAAATTCACTTAGCCAGGTAAGTGAAAATCACACAAATTAACTTAGTGCGGTAAGTGAAAATTGCTAAAATTCACTTTACCGGGTAAGTGAAAATCGTAAAAATTCACTTTCCTGGGTAAGTGAAAATCACAAAAATTCACTCAGCCGGGTAAGTGAAAATCACAAAAATTCATATACTGTGGTAAATGAAGATCGCTAAAATTCACTTTACCGGGTAAGTGAAAATCGTAAAAATTCACTTTCCCTGGTAAGTGAAAGTCGCCAAAATTCACATAGTCGGGTAGGAAAAAAATGCAAAAATTCACAGCCGGGTAAGTGAAAATCACAAAAATTCATTTAGCCGGGTAAGTAAAATAATAAAAATTCACATAGTGAGGTAAGTGAAAATCGCCTACATTCCTCAGGCGGGTAAGTTAAAATCGCTTAAATGCCTTGGACGGGTAGGTGAAAATTTGCAAAAAATTCCTTACCCGGGTAAGTAAAAATCGCAAAAATTCCTTAGACGGGTAAGTGAAAATCGGATATATTCACTTAACCGGGTAAGTAAAAATCACACAAATTCACATATCGCGGTAAGTGAAAATCGCTAAAATTCACTTTGCCGGGTAATTGAAAATTGTAAAAATTCACATTAACGGGTAAGTGAAAATCACAAAAATTCACTTAGTCGGGTAAGTGAAAATCACAAAAATTCATTTAGCCGGGTAAGTGAAATTAACAAAAATTCACATAGTGGGGTAAGTGAAAATCGCTTCAATTCACAAAAATTCCTTACCCGGGTAAGTGAAAATCGCAAAAACTCCTTAGCCTGGTAAGCGAATATCGCAAATATTCACTTAGCCGGGTAAGTAAAAATCACAAAAATGCACATAGCGCGGTAAGTGAAAAAAATTCCTTACCCGGGTAAGTGAAAATCGCAAAACCTCCTTAGCCTGGTAAGCGAATATCGCAAATATTCACTTAGCCGGGTAATAAAAATCACAAAAATTTACATAGCGCAGTATGTGAAAATCACAAAAATGAATACGTGAAGACCACAAAAATTCACTTTCCCGGGTAAGTGAATATCGCAAAAATTCGTTAGTCGGTTAAGTGAAAATCACAAAAATTTCTTCGCCAAGTAAGTGAAAATCGCTAAAATTCACTTTGACGGGTAAGTAAAAATTGCAAAAATTCACTTAGCCGGCTAAGTGAAAATCATAGATATTCACAAAGCGCGGTAAGTGATAATCGCTAAAATTCACTTTGCCGGGTAAGTGAAAATCGCAAAAATTCACATCGCCGGGTCTGTGAAGATCGCAAAAATTCCTTAGTGCTGTAAGTGGAGATCGCAAAAATTCACTTAGCCGGGTAAGTGAAAATCACAAAAATTCACTTAGCCGGCTAAGTGAAAATCACAAAAATTCACTTAGCCAGATAAGTGAAAATCACAAAAATTCACTTAGCGCGGTAAGTGAAAATCGCTAAAATTCATTTTGCCGGGTAAGTGAAAATAACAAAAATTTATTTAGCAGGGTAAGTGAAAATAACAAAAATTCACATAGTGGGGTAAGTGAAAATTGCTTAAATTCCTTAGGCGGGTAAGTGAAAATCGCAAATATTCACTTAGTCGGTAAGTGAAAATCACAAAAATTTCTTAGCCAGGTAATTGAAAATCGCGAAAATTCACTTTGCCGGGTAAGTAAAAATTGCAAAGTTCACTTAGCCGGCTAAGTGAAAATCACATATATTCACAAAGCGCGGTAAGTGATAATCGCTAAAATTCACTTTGCCGGGTAAGTGAAAATAACAAAAATTTATTTAGCCGGGTAAGTGAAAATAACTATAAATAATTATAAAATAATAATAATAATAAATTCACATAGTGGGGTAAGTGAAAATTGATTAAATTCCTTAGGCGGGTAAGTGAAAATCACAAAACCTCATTTAGCCGGGTAAGTGAAAGTAATAAAAATTCACATAGTGGGGTAAGTGAAAATCTCAAGTGCAAATCGTAAGAATTCACTTTCCCAGCTAAGTGAAAATCGCTAAAATTCCTAAGCCGGGTACGTGAAAATCTCGAAAATTGCAAAAATTCACTTTAAGGGGTATGAAAAAATAACAAAAATTACTTAGTCGGGTAAGTGAAAATCACAAATTCACTAAACCGGGCAAATCAAAATCACAAAAATTCATATAGTGTGATAAGTGAAAATCGCTAAAATTCACATTGGTTGTAACTGCAAGTCATAAGAATTCACTTTCCCGGCTAAGTGAAAATCATAAAAATTCACTTAGCCAGGTAAGTGAAAATCACACAAATTCACTTAGTGCGGTAAGTGAAAATTGCTGAATTTCACTTTACCGGGTAAGTGAAAATCGTACAAATTCACTTTCCTGGGTAAGTGAAAATCACAAAAATTCACTCAGCCGGGTAAGTGAAAATCACAAAAATTCATATACTGTGGTAAATGAAGATCGCTAAAATTCACTTTACCGGGTAAGTGAAAATCGTAAAAATTCACTTTCCCTGGTAAGTGAAAGTCGCCAAAATTCACATAGTCGGGTAGGAAAAAAATGCAAAAATTCACAGCCGGGTAAGTTAAAATCACAAAAATTCATTTAGCCGGGTAAGTAAAATAATAAAAATTCACATAGTGAGGTAAGTGAAAATCGCCTACATTCCTCAGGCGGGTAAGTTAAAATCGCTTAAATGCCTTGGACGGGTAGGTGAAAATTTGCAAAAAATTCCTTACCCGGGTAAGTAAAAATCGCGAAAATTCCTTAGACGGGTAAGTGAAAATCGGATATATTCACTTAACCAGGTAAGTAAAAATCACACAAATTCACATATCGCGGTAAGTGAAAATTGCTAAAATTCACTTTGCCGGGTAATTGAAAATCGTAAAATTCACATTCCCGGGTAAAAGAAATCGCAAAAATTCACTTAGCCAGATAGGTGAAAATCACAAAAATTCACGTAGCCAGGTATGTGAAAATCGCAAAAATTCACTTATCCGGGTAAGTAAAAATCACAAAAATTCACTTTGTCGGGTAAGTGGAAATCGTAAAAATTAACTTTTCCGGGTATGTGAAAATCGCAGAAATTCACTTAGCCAGGTAAGTGAAAATCACAAAATTTCACTTAGTCGGGTAAGTGAAAATCACAAATATTCATATAGTGTGGTATGTAAAAATTGCAAAAATTCACAGCCGGGTAAGTGAAATTAAAAAAAATTCACATAGTGGGGTAAGTGAAAATCGCTTCAATTCCAAAAAATTCCTTACCCGGGTAAGTGAAAATCGCAAAACTCCTTAGCCTGGTAAGCGAATATCGCAAATATTCACTTAGCCGGGTAAGTGAAAATCACAAATATTCACAAAGCGCGGTAAATGATAATCGCTAAAATTCACTTTGCCGGGTCAGTGAAAATCGCAAAAATTCCTTAGTCGGGTAAGTGGAAATCGCAAAAATTCACTTAGCCAGGTAAGTGAAAATCAAAAAAATTCACTTATCCGGCTAAGTAAAAATTGCAAAAATTCACTTAGCCGGCTAAGTGAAAATTACAAATATTCACAAAGCGCGGTAAGTGATAATCGCTAAAATTCACCTTGCCGGGTCAGTGAAAATCGCAAAATTCCTTAGTCGGGTAAGTGGAAATCGCAAAAATTCACTTAGCCAGGTAAGTGAAAATCAAAAAAATTCACTTATCCGGCTAAGTGAAAATCACAAAAATTCACTTAGCCAGGTAAGTGAAAATCACACAAATTCACTTAGCGCGGTTAGCGAAAATTGCTAAAATTCATTTTGCCGGGTAAGTGAAAACCGTAAAAATTCACATTCCTGGGTAAGTGAAAATCGCGAAATTCACTTAGTCGGGTAAGTGAAAATCGTAAAAATTCACTAAGCCAGGTAGGTGAAAATTACAAAAATTCATTTAGCTGGGCAAGTGAAAATAACAAACATTCACATAGTGGGGTAAATGAAAATCGCTTAAATTCATTAGGTGGGTAAGTGAAAATCGTTTAAATGCCTTAGGCGGGTAAGTGAAAATCGTAAAAATTAAATAGCCTTGTAAGTGAAAATCGCAAAAATTGCAAAAATTTACATTGCCGGGTAAGTGCAAATCGTAAAAATTTACTTTCCCGGGTAAGTGAAAATCGCTAAAATTCCTTAGTTGGGTAAGTGAAAGTCGCGAAAATTCACATTGCCGGGTATGTGCAAATCGTAAAAATTTACTTTCCCGGGTAAGTGAAAATCGCTAAAATTCCTTAGTTGGGTAAGTGAAAGTCGCGAAAATTCAGTTAGCCACGTAAGTGAAAATCGCAAAAATTCACTTAGCCGGGTAAGTGGAAATCGTAAAAATTAACTTTCCCGGGTAAGTGAAAATGCGAGAATTCACTTAATCGGGTAAGTGGAAATCGCAAAAATTCACTTAGCCAGGTAAGTGAAAATCACAAAAATTCACTTAGCCGGGTAAGTGAAAATCACAAAAATTCATATAGTGTGGTAAGTAAAAATGGCAAAAATTCACAGCCGGGTAAGTGAAAATCACAAAAATTTATTTAGCCGGGTAAGTGAATACAACAAAAATTCACATGGTGGGGTAAGTGAAAATGGCTTAAATTCCTTAGGCGGGTAAGTGAAAATCGCAAATATTCACTTAGTCGGTAAGTGAAAATCACAAAAATTTCTTAGCCACTTAATTGAAAATCGCAAAAATTCACTTTGCCGGGTAAGTAAAAATTGCAAAAATTCACTTAGCCGGCTAAGTGAAAATCACATATATTCACAAAGCGCGGTAAGTGATAATCGCTAAAATTCACTTTGCCGGGTAAGTGAAAATAACAAAAATTTATTTAGCAGGGTAAGTGAAAATAACAAAAATTCACATAGTGGGGTAAGTGAAAATTGCTTAAATTCCTTAGGCGGGTAAGTGAAAATCGCAAATATTCACTTAGTCGGTAAGTGAAAATCACAAAAATTTCTTAGCCAGGTAATTGAAAATCGCGAAAATTCACTTTGCCGGGTAAGTAAAAATTGCAAAAATTCACTTAGCCGGCTAAGTGAAAATCACATATATTCACAAAGCGCGGTAAGTGATAATCGCTAAAATTCACTTTGCCGGGTAAGTGAAAATCGCAAAAATTCACATCGCCGGGTCTGTGAAGATCGCAAAAATTCCTTAGTGCTGTAAGTGGAGATCGCAAAAATTCACTTAGCCGGGTAAGTGAAAATCACAAAAATTCACTTAGCCGGCTAAGTGAAAATCACAAAAATTCACTTAGCCAGATAAGTGAAAATCATAAAAATTCACTTAGCGCGGTAAGTGAAAATCGCTAAAATTCATTTTGCCGGGTAAATGAAAATAACAAAAATTTATTTAGCAGGGTAAGTGAAAATAACAAAAATTCACATAGTGGGGTAAGTGAAAATTGCTTAAATTCCTTAGGCGGGTAAGTGAAAATCGCAAATATTCACTTAGTCGGTAAGTAAAAATCACAAAAATTTCTTAGCCAGGTAATTGAAAATCGCGAAAATTCACTTTGCCGGGTAAGTAAAAATTGCAAAAATTCACTTAGCCGGCTAAGTGAAAATCACATATATTCACAAAGCGCGGTAAGTGATAATCGTTAAAATTCACTTTGCCGGGTAAGTGCAAATCGCAAAAATTCACTTTGCCGAGTAAGTAAAAAATGCAAAAACTCACAGCCGGGTAAGTGAAAATCACAAAAATTCATTTAGCCGGGTAAGTGAAATAACAAAAATTCACATAGTGAGGTAATTGAAAATCGCCTACATTCCTCAGGCGGGTAAGTTAAAATCGCTTAAATGCCTTGGACGGGTAGATGAAAATTTGCAAAAAATTCCTTACCCGGGTAAGTAAAAATCGCGAAAATTCCTTAGACGGGTAAGTGAAAATGGGATATATTCACTTAACCAGGTAAGTAAAAATCACACAAATTCACATATCGCGGTAAGTGAAAATCGCTAAAATTCACTTTGCCGGGTAATTGAAAATCGTAAAAATTCACATTCCCGGGTAAAAGAAAATCGCAAAAATTCACTTAGTCGGGTAAGTGAAAATCGCATGAATTCGCTTAGCCATTTGTGTGAAAATCACAAAAATCACTTAGCTGGATAGGTGAAAATCACAAAAATTCACGTAGCCAGGTAAGTGGAAATCGCAAAAATTCACTTAGCCGGGTAAGCGAAAATCACAAAAATTCACTTAGCCAGATAGGTGAAAATCACAAAAATTCACGTAGCCAGGTATGTGAAAATCGCAAAAATTCACTTATCCGGGTAAGTAAAAATCACAAAAATTCACTTTGTCGGGTAAGTGGAAATCGTAAAAATTAACTTTCCCGGGTATGTGAAAATCGCAGAAATTCACTTAGCCAGGTAAGTGAAAATCACAAAATTTCACTTAGTCGGGTAAGTGAAAATCACAAATATTCATATAGTGTGGTATGTAAAAATTGCAAAAATTCACAGCCGGGTAAGTGAAAATCATAAAAATTTCTTAGCCAGGTAATTGAAAATCGCGAAAATTCACTTTGCCGGGTAAGTAAAAATTGCAAAAATTCACTTAGCCGGCTAAGTGAAAATCACATATATTCACAAAGCGCGGTAAGTGATAATCGTTAAAATTCACTTTGCCGGGTCAGTGAAAATCGCAAAAATTCCTTAGTCGGGTAAGTGGAAATCGCAAAAATTCACTTAGCCAGGTAAGTGAAAATCAAAAAAATTCACTTATCCGGCTAAGTGAAAATCACAAAAATTCACTTAGCCAGGTAAGTGAAAATCACACAAATTCACTTAGCGCGGTTAGCGAAAATTGCTAAAATTCATTTTGCCGGGTAAGTGAAAACCGTAAAAATTCAGTTTCCTGGGTAAGTGAAAATCGCGAAATTCACTTAGTCGGGTAAGTGAAAATCGTAAAAATTCACTAAGCCAGGTAGGTGAAAATTACAAAAATTCATTTAGCTGGGCAAGTGAAAATAACAAACATTCACATAGTGGGGTAAATGAAAATCGCTTAAATTCATTAGGTGGGTAAGTGAAAATCGTTTAAATGCCTTAGACGGGTAAGTGAAAATCGTAAAAATTAAATAGCCTTGTAAGTGAAAATCGCAAAAATTGCAAAAATTTACATTGCCGGGTATGTTAAAATCGCACGGTAAGGGAAAATTGCTAAAATTCACTTCGCAGGGTCAGTGAATATCGCAAAAATACGTTAGTTGGGTAAGTGAAAATCACAAAAATTCTTAGCCAGGTAAGTGAAAATCGCTAAAATTCCTTAACCGGGTAAGTGAAAATCACAAAAATTCACATAGACGGGTAAATGAAAATCGCAAACATTCACTTTGCCGGGTAAGTTAAAATCACAAAAATTCACATAGACGGGTAAATAAAGATCACAAAAATTCATATAGTGTGGTAAGTGAAAATCGCTAAAATTCACATTGCCGGGTAAGTGCAAATCGTAAAAATTTACTTTCCCGGGTAAGTGAAAATCGCTAAAATTCCTTAGTTGGGTAAGTGAAAGTCGCGAAAATTCAGTTAGCCACGTAAGTGAAAATCGCAAAAATTCACTTAGCCGGGTAAGTGGAAATCGTAAAAATTAACTTTCCCGGGTAAGTGAAAATGCGAGAATTCACTTAATCGGGTAAGTGGAAATCGCAAAAATTCACTTAGCCAGGTAAGTGAAAATCACAAAAATTCACTTAGCCGGGTAAGTGAAAATCACAAAAATTCATATAGTGTGGTAAGTAAAAATGGCAAAAATTCACAGCCGGGTAAGTGAAAATCACAAAAATTTATTTAGCCGGGTAAGTGAATACAACAAAAATTCACATGGTGGGGTAAGTGAAAATGGCTTAAATTCCTTAGGCGGGTAAGTGAAAATCGCAAATATTCACTTAGTCGGTAAGTGAAAATCACAAAAATTTCTTAGCCACTTAATTGAAAATCGCAAAAATTCACTTTGCCGGGTAAGTAAAAATTGCAAAAATTCACTTAGCCGGCTAAGTGAAAATCACATATATTCACAAAGCGCGGTAAGTGATAATCGCTAAAATTCACTTTGCCGGGTAAGTGAAAATAACAAAAATTTATTTAGCCGTGTAAACGAAAATAACAAAAATTCACATAGTGGGGTAAGTGAAAATTGCTTAAATTCCTTAGGCGGGTAAGTGAAAATCGCAAATATTCACTTAGTCGGTAAGTGAAAATCACAAAAATTTCTTAGCCAGGTAATTGAAAATCGCAAAAATTCACTTTGCCGGGTAAGTAAAAATTGCAAAAATTCACTTAGCCGGCTAAGTGAAAATCACAAATATTCACAAAGCGCGGTAAGTGATAATCGCTAAAATTCACTTTGCCGGGTAAGTGAAAGTCGTAAAAATTCACATTCCCGGGTAAGCGAAATTCGCAAAAATTCACTTTGCCGGGTAATTGAAAATCGTAAAAATTCACATTCCCGGGTAAGTGAAAATCGCAAAAATTCACTTAGCTGGATAGGTGAAAATCACACAAATTCACGTAGCCCGGTAAGTGGAAATCGCAAAAATTCACTTAGCCGGGTAAGTGAAAATCACAAAAATTCACTTAGCCAGATAGGTGAAAATCACAAAAATTCACGCAGCCAGATAAGTGAAAATCGCAAAAATTCACTTATCCGGGTAAGTAAAAATCACAAAAATTCACTTTGTCGGATAAGTGGAAATCGTAAAAATTAACTTTTCCGGGTATGTGAAAATCGCAGAAATTCACTTAGCCAGGTAAGTGAAAATCACAAAATTTTACTTAGTCGGGTAAGTGAAAATCAAAAATATTCATATAGTGTGGTAAGTAAAAATCGCAAAAACTCCTTAGCCTGGTAAGCGAATATCGCAAATATTCACTTAGCCGGGTAAGTAAAAATCACAAAAATTCACATAGCGCAGTATGTGAAAATCACAAAAATGAATACATGAAGACCACAAAAATTCACTTTCACGGGCAAGTGAATATCGCAAAAATTCTTTAGTCGGTTAAGTGAAAATCGCAAAAATTCACATCGCCGGGTCAGTGAAGATCGCGAAAATTCCTTAGTCCCTTAAGTGGAAATCGCAAAAATTCACTTAGCCAGATAAGTAAAAATCACACAAATTCACTTAGCGCGGTAAGTGAAAATCGCTAAAATTCATTTTGCCGGGTAAGTGAAAATAACAAAAATTTATTTAGCAGGGTAAGTGAAAATAACAAAAATTCACATAGTGGGGTAAGTGAATATTGCTTAAATTCTTTAGGCGGGTAAGTGAAAATCGCAAATATTCACTTAGTCGGTAAGTGAAAAACACAAAAATTTCTTAGCCAGGTAAGTGAAAATCGCAAAAATTCACTTTGCCGGGTAAGTAAAAATTGCGAAAATTGCAAAAATTTACATTGCCGGGTATGTTAAAATCGCACGGTAAGGGAAAATTGCAAAAATTCACTTCTCAGGGTCAGTGAATATCGCAAAAATACGTTAGTCGGGTAAGTGAAAATCACAAAAATTCTTAGCCAGGTAAGTGAAAGTCGCTAAAATTCCTTAACCGGGTAAGTGAAAATCACAAAAATTCACTTTGCCGTATAAGTTAAAATCACAAAAATTAACATAGACGGGTAAATGAAGATCACAAAAATTCATATAGTGTGGTAAGTGAAAATCGCTAAAATTCACATTGCCGGGTAAGTGTAAATCGTAAAAATTTACTTTCCCTTGTAAGTGAAAATCGCTATAATTCCTTAATTGGGTAAGTGAAAGTCACAAAAATTCAGTTAGCCAGGTAAGTGAAAATCGCAAAAACTCACTTAGCCGGGTAAGTGGAAATCAAAAAAATTCATATAGTGTGATAAGTAAAAATTGCAAAAATTCACTTAGCCGGCTAAGTGAAAATCGCAAATATCCACAAAGCGCGGTAAGTGATAATCGCTACAATTCACTTTGCCGGGTAAGTGAAAATCGCAAAAATTCACATCGCCGGGTCAGTGAAAATCGCAAAAATTCCTTAGTGGGGTAAGTGGAAATCACAAAAATTCTTAGCCAGGTAAGTGAAAATCACAAAAATTTACATAGACGGGTAAATAAAGATCACAAAAATTTATATAGTGCGGTAAGTGAAAATAGCTACAATTCACATTGCCGGGAGAGTGCAAATCGTAAAAATTTACTTTCCCGGGTAAGTGAAAATCGCAAGAATTCCTTAGTTGGGTAAGTGAAAGTCGCAAAAATTCAGTTAGCCAGGTAAGTGAAAATAGCAAAAATTCACTTAGCCGGGTAAGTGGAAATGAAAAAAATTCAATTTGCAGGGTAAGTGGAAATCGTAAAAATTAACTTTCCCGGGTAAGTGAAAATCGCGAGAATTCACTTAATCGGGTAAGTGAAAATCGCAAAAATTCACTTAGACAGGTAAGTGAAAATCACAAAAATTCACTTAGCCGGGTCAGTGAAAATCACAAAAATTCATATAGTGTGATAAGTAAAAATTGCGAAAATTCACACCCGGGTAAGTGAAAATCACAAAAATCTATTTAGCCGGGTAAATGAAAATAACAAAAATTCACATGGTGGGGTGAGAGAAAATTGCTTAAATTCCTTAGGCGGGCAAGTGAAAATCGCAAATATTCACTTAGTCGGTAAGTTAAAATCACAAAAATTTCTCAGCCAGGTAATCGCAAAAATTCACTTTGCCGGGTAAGTAAAAATTGCAAAAATTCACTTAGCCGGCTAAATGAAAATCACAAATATTCACAGAGCGCGGTAAGTTATAATCGCTAAAATTCACTTTGCCGGGTAAGAGAAAATCGCAAAAGTTCACATAGTCGGGTCAGTGAAAATCGCAAAAATTCCTTAGTCGGGTAAGTGGAAATCGCAAAAATTCACTTAGCCAGGTAAGTGAAAATCACAAAAATTCACTTAGCCGGCTAAGTGAAAATCACAAAACTTCACTTAGCCAGGTAATTGAAAATCACACAAATTCACTTAGCGCTTAGTGAAAATTGCTTGAATTCCTTAGGCGGGTCAGTGAAAATCGCAAAAATTCACTTAGCCAGGTAAGTGAAAATCACAAAAATTCACTTAGCCGGGTAAGTGATAATCACAAAAATTCACGTAGCCAGGTAAGTGAAAATCGCAAAAATTCACTTAGCCGGGTAAGTGAAAGTCACTAAAATTCACTTTGCCGGGTAAGTGGAAATCGTAAAAATTAACTTTCCCGGGTAAGTGAAAATCGCGAGAATTCATTTAGTCTGGTAAGTGAAAATTGCAAAAATTCACGTAGCCAGGTAAGTGAAAATCACAAAAATTCACTTAGCCGGGTAAGTGAAAATCACAAAAATTCATATAGTGTGGTAAGTAAAAATTTCAAAAATTCACAGCCGGTAAGTGAAAATCACAAAAATTTATTTAGCCGGGTAGGTGAAAATAACAAAAATTCACATAGTGGGGTAAGTGAAAATTGCTTAAATTCCTTAGGCGGGTAAGTGAAGATCGCTTCAATTCCGAAAAAATTCCTTACCCGGGTAAGTGAAAATCGCAAAAATTCCTTACCCGGGTAAGTGAAAATCGCATATATTCACTTAGCCGGGTAAGTAAAAATCACAAAAATTCACATAGCGCAGTATGTGAAAATCACAAAAATTCACGTAGACGGGTAAATGAAGACCACAAAAATTCACTTTCCCGGGTAAGTGAAAATCGCAAAAATTCCTTAGCCGGGTAAGTGAAAATCTCAAAAATCGCAAAAATTCACTTTGTGGGTATGTCAAAATCGTAAGGTAAGTGAAAGTTCCAAAAATTCACTTAGCCGGGTAAATGAAAATCACAAATATTCACGTAGACGGGTAAGTGAAAATAACAAATATTAACATAGTGGTATAAGTGAAAATCGCTTAAATTCCTTAGACGGGTAATTGAAAATCGCAAAAAATGCCTTACCTTGGTAAGTAAAAATCGCAAAAATTCCTTGTAAGTGAAAATCGCTGAAAATCCTATTCCGTGTAAGTAAAAATTGCAAGCATTTCTCAACGTGGTTAGTGAAAATCAGAAAAATTTCTTAGCTGGTTAAGTGAAAATCGCAAAAATCTCAAAAATTCACTTTGTCGGGTATGTGAAAATCGCAAGGCAAGTAAAACTCGCAAAAATTCACATCGCCGGGTCAGTGAAAATCGCAAGAATTCCTTAGTCGGTAAATGAAAATCGTAAAAATTCACATTTCGGGTAAGTGAAAATCGCCAAAAATTCACTTAGCCAGGTAAGTGAAAATCGCAAAAGTTCACTTTGCCGGGTAAGTTAAAATTGCAAAAATTCACTTAGCCAGGTAAGTGAAAATCACAAAAATTCACTTAGCCGGGTCAGTGAAAATCGCAAAAATTCAGTTAGCCAGGTAAGTGAAAATCACAAAAATTCACTTAGCCGGGTAAGTGAAAATCACAAAAATTCACGTAGCCAGGAAAGTGAAAATCGCAAAAATTCACTTAGCCGGGTAAGTGAAAGTCACAAAAATTCACTTTGCCGGGTAAGTGGAAATCGTAAAAATTAACTTTCCCGGGTAAGTGAAAATCGCGAGAATTCATTTAGTCGGGTAAGTGAAAATTGCAAAAATTCACTTAGCCAGGTAAGTGAAAATCACAAAAATTCACTTAGCCGGGTAAGTGAAAATCACAAAAACTCATTTCGCCGGATAAGTGACAATAACAAAAATTCACAAATAAGGGGGGAAGTTAAAATCGCTTAAATTCCTTAGGCGGGTAAGTGAAAATGGTTTAAAATCCTTAGGCGGTTAAGTGAAAATCGCAAAATATTCCTTACCCGGGTAAGTAAGAATCGCAAAAATTCCTTAGACGGGTAAGTGAAAATAACAAAAATTCACATAGTGGGGTAAGTGAAAATCGCTAAAATTCACATTGTCGGGTAAGTGCAAATCGTAAAAATTCACTTTCCCGGGTAAGTCAGTATCGCTAAAATTGCTTAGCCGGGATTAGTGAAAATCTCAAAAATTGCAAAAATTCTCTTCGCAGGGAGAGTGAAAATCACAAAAATTCCTTAGTGGGGTAAGTGAATATCGCAAAAATTCACTTAGCCAGGTTAGTGAAAATCACAAAAATTCACTTTGCAGGGTATGTGGAAATCGTAAAAATTAACTTTCCCTTAGAAGGGTAAATGAATATCGCAAAAATTCACTTAGCCAGGTAAGTGAAAATCACAAAAATTCACGTAGCCAGGTAAGTGAAAACCGAAAAAAATTCACTTAGCCGGGTAAGTGAAATTCACAAAAATTCACTTTGCCGGGTAAGTTGAAATCGTAAAAATTAACGTTCCCTTAGTCAGGGAAGTGGAAATCGCAAAAATTCACTTAGCCATTTGTGTGATAAGCACAGAAACCACTTAGCCGGGTAAGTGAAAATCACAAAAATTCATATAGTGTGGTAAGTGAAAATCGCAAAAATTCACAGCCGGGTAAGTGAAAATCACAAAAATTCATATAGTGTGGTAAGTAAAAATTACAAAAATTCACAGCCGGGTAAGTGAAAATCACAAAAATTTATTTAGCCGGGTAAGTGAAAAGTTACAAAAATTCACATAGTGGGGTAAGTGAAAATTGCTTAAATTCCTTAGGCGGGTAAGTGAAGATCGCTTCAATTCCAAAATATTCCTTACCCGGGTAAGTGAAAATCGCAAAAATTCCTTACCCGGGTAAGTGAAAATCGCAAATATTCACTTAGCCGGGTAAGTAAAAATCACAAAAATTCACTTAGCGCAGTATGTGAAAATCAAAAAAATTCACATATACGGGTAAATGAAGACCGCAAAAATTCACTTTCCCGGGTAAGTGAAAATCGAAAAAATTCACTTAGCCAGGTAAGTGAAAATAACAAAAATTCACATAGTGGGGTAAGTGAAAATCGCTCAAATTCCTTAGGCGGGTAAGCGAAAATCACTTAAAGGCCTTAGGCGGTTAAGTGAAAATTGCAAGATATTCCTTACCCGGGTAAGAGAAAATCGACAAAATTCCTTACCCGGGTAAGTGAAAATCGCAAATATTCACTTAGCCGGGTAAGTAAAAATCACAAAAATTCACATAGCGCCGTATGTGAAAATCACAAAAATTCACGTAGACGGGTAAATGAAGACCACAAAAATTCACTTTCCCGGTTAAGTGAAAATTGCAAAAATTCCTTAGCCGGGTAAGTGAAAATCTCAAAAATCGCAAAAATTCACTTTGTGGGTATGTCAAAATCGTAAGGTAAGTGAAAGTCCCAAAAATTCACTTAGCCGGGTAAGTGAAAATCACAAATATTCACGTAGACGGGTAAGTGAAAATAACAAATATTAACACAGTGGTATAAGTGAAAATCGCTTAAATTCTTAGACGGTTAAGTGAAAATCGCAAAAATGATTAACCTTGGTAAGTAAAAATCGCAAAAATTCCTTAGCCGGGTAAGTAAAAATCACAAAAATTTCTTCGCCTTGTAAGTGAAAATCGCTGAAAGTCCTAATCCGTGTATGTAAAAATTGCAAACATTTCTTAACGTGGTAAGTGAAAATCAGAAAAATTTCTTAGCCGGTTAAGTGAAAATCGCAAAAATCGCCGGGTCAGTGAAAATCGAAAAAATTCCTTAGTCGGTAAGTGAAAATCGTAAAAATTCACTTTCCATGGTAAGTGAAAATCGCCAAAAATTCACATAGCCAGGTAAGTGAAAATCGCAAAAGTTCACTTTGCCAGGTAAGTAAAAATTGCAAAAATTCACAGCCGCGTAAGTGAAATTCAGAAATATTCACAAAGCGCGGTAAGTGCTAATCGCTAAAATTCACTTTGCCAGGTAAGTGAAAATATCAAAAATTCACATCGCCGGGTCAGTGAAAATCGCAAAAATTCACTTAGCCAGGTAAGTGAAAATCACAAAAATTCATTTAGCCGGGTCAGTGAAAATCGCAAAAATTCACTTAGCCAAGTAAGTGAAAGTCACAAAAATTCACTTTGCCGGGTAAGTGGAAATCGTAAAAATTAACTTTCCCGGGTAAGTGAAAATCGTGAGAAATCATTTAGTCGGGTAAGTGAAAATTGCAAAAATTCACGTAGCCAGGTAAGTGAAAATCACATAAATTCACTTAGCCGGGTAAGTGAAAATCACAAAAATTCATATAGTGTGGTGAGTACAAATTGCAAAAATTCACAGCCGGTAAGTGAAAATCACAAAAATTTATTTAGCCGGGTAAGTGAAAATAACAAAAATTCACATAGTGGGGTAAGTGAAAATTGCTTAAATTCCTTAGGCGGGTAAGTGAAGATCGCTTCAATTCCAAAAAATTCCTTACCCGGGTAAGTGAAAATCGCAAAAATTCCTTACCCGGGTAAGTGAAAATCGCAAATATTCACTTAACCGGGTAAGTAAAAATCATAAAAATTCACATAGCGCACTATGTGAAAATCACAAAAATTCACGTAGACGGGTAAATGAAGACCACAAAAATTCACTTTCCCGGGTAAGTGAAAATCGCAAAAATTCCTTAGCCGGGTACGTGAAAATCTCAAAAATCGCAAAAATTCACTTTGTGGGTATGTCAAAATCGTAAGGTTAGTGAAAGTCCCAAAAATTCACCTAGCCGGGTAAGTGAAAATCACAAATATTCACGTAGACGGGTAAGTGAAAATAACAAATATTAACATAGTGGTATAAGTGAAAATCGCTTATATTCCTTAGACGGGTAAGTGAAAATCGCAAAAATTCCTTAGCCGGGTAAGTAAAAATCACAAAAATTTCTTCGCCTTGTAAGTGAAAATCGCTGAAAGTCCTAATCCGTGTAAGTAAAAATTGCAAACATTTCTTAACGTGGTAAGTGAAAATCAGAAAAATTTCTTAGCCGGTTAAGTGAAAATCGCAAAAATCGCAAAAATTCACTTTGTCGGGTATGCGAAAATCGCAAGGTACGTGAAAATCGCAAAAATTCACATCGCCGGGTCAGTGAAAATCGCAAAAATTCCTTAGTCGGTAAGTGAAAATTGTAAAAATTCACTTTCCCCGGTAAGTGAAAATCGCCAAAAATTCACATCGCCGGGTCAGTGAAAATCGCAAAAGTTCACTTTGCTGGGTAAGTAAAAATTGCAAAAATTCACAGCCGCATAAGTGAAATTCAGAAATATTCACAAAGCGCGGAAAGTGATAATCGCTAAAATTCACTTTGCCGGGTAAGTGAAAATCGCAAAAATTCACATCGCCGGGTCAGTGAAAATCGCAAAAATTCACTTAGCAAGGTAAGTGAAAATCACAGAAATTCACTTAGCCGGGTAAGTGAAAATCACAAAAATTCACGTAGCCAGGTAAGTGAAAATCGCAAAAATTCACTAAGCCGAGTAAGTGAAAATCACAAATATTCATCTAGACGGGTAAGTGAAAATAACAAATATTAACATAGTGGTATAAGTGAAAATCGCTTATATTCCTTAGACGGGTAAGTGAAAATCGCAAAACTTCACATCGCCGGGTCAGTGAAAATCGCAAAAATTCACTTAGCCAGGTAAGTGAAAATCACAGAAATTCACTTAGCCGGGTAAGTGAAAATCACAAAAATTCACGTAGCCAGGTAAGAGAAAATCACAAAAATTCACTTAGCCGGGTAAGTGAAAATCACAAATATTCATCTAGACGGGTAAGTGAAAATAACAAATATTACCATAGTGGTATAAGTGAAAATCGCTTAAATTCCTTAGACGGGTAAGTGAAAATCGCAAAAAATACCCTACCTTTTGTAAGTAAAAATCGCAAAAATTCCTTAGCCGGGTAAGTAAAAATCACAAAAATATCTTCGCCTTGTAAGTGAAAATCGCTGAAAGTCCTAATCCGTGTAAGTAAAAATTGCAATCATTTCTCAACGTGGTAAGTGAAAATCAGAAAAATTTCTTAGCCGGTTAAGTGAAAATCGCAAAAATTCACTTTGTCGGGTATGTGAAAATCGCAAGGTAAGTGAAACTCGCAAAAATTCACATCGCCGGGTCAGTGAAAATCGCAAAAATTCTATTGTCGGTAAATGAAAATCGTAAAAATTCACTATCCCGGGTAAGTGAAAATCGCCAAAAATTCACTTAGCCAGGTAAGTGAAAATCGCAAAAATTCACTTAGCCGGGTAAGTGAAAGTCACAAAAATTCACTTTGCCGGGTAAGTGGAAATCGTAAAAATTAACTTTCCCGGGTAAGTGAAAATCGCGAGAATTCATTTAGTCGGGTAAGTGAAAATTGCAAAAATTCACTTAGCCAGGTAAGCGAAAATCACAAAAATTCACTTAGCCGGGTAAGTGAAAATCGCAAAAATTCCTTACCCGGGTAAGTGCAAATCGCAAATATTCACTTAGCCGGGTAAGTAAAAATCACAAAAATTCCCATAGCTCAGTATGTGAAAATCACGAAAATTCACGTAGACGGGTAAATGAAGACCACAAAAATTCACTTTCCAGGCTAAGTGAAAATCGCAAAAATTCCTTAGCCGGGTAAGTGAAAATCTAAAAAATCGCAAAAATTCACTTTGTCGGGTATGTGAAAATCGCAAGGTATGTGAAAATTCACATCGCCGGGTCAGTGAAAATCGCAAAAATTCCTTAGTCGGTAAGTGAAAATCGTAAAAATTCACTTTCCCGGGTAAGTGAAAATCGCCAAAAATTCACATAGGCAGGTAAGTGAAAACCGCAAAAGTTCACTTTGCTGGGTAAGTAAAAATTGCAAAAATTCACAGCCGCGTAAGTGAAATTCAAAAATATTCACAAAGCGCGGAAAGTGATAATCGCTAAAATTCACTTTGCCGGGTAAGTGAAAATCGCAAAATTCACATCGCCGGGTCAGTGAAAATCGCAAAAATGCACTTAGCCAGGTAAGTGAAAATCACAAAAATTCACTTAGCCTGGTAGTTGAAAATCGCAAAAATTCACTTAGCCAGGTAAGTGAAAATCACAAAAATTCACTTAGCCTGGTAGTTGAAAATCACAAAAATTCACTTAGCGCGGTAAGTGAAAATCGATAAATTCACATGGCCGGGTAAGTGGAAATCGTAAAAATTCACTTTTCCGGGTAAGTGAAAATCGCTAAAATTCACTTAGTCGGGTCAGTGAAAATCGCAAAAATTCACTTAGCCAGGTAAGTGAAAATCAAAAAAATTCACTTAGTCGGGTAAGTGAAAATCGCAAAAATTCACTTAGCCAGGTAAGTGAAAATCACAAAAATTCACTTAGCCTGGTAGTTGAAAATCGCAAAAATTCACTTAGCCAGGTAAGTGAAAATCACAAAAATTCACTTAGCCTAGTAGTTGAAAATCACAAAAATTCACTTAGCGCGGTAAGTGGAAATCGCTAAAATTCACACTGCCGAGTAAGTGCAAATCGTAAAAATTCACTTTTCCGGGTAAGTGAAAATCGCAAAAAATCACTTAGTCGGGTAAGTGAAAATCACAAAAATTCGTTTAGCCGGGTAAGTGAAAATCACAAAACTTCACTTAGCCAGGTAAGTGAAAATCACAAAAATTTATTTAGCGCAATAAGTGAAAATCGTAAAATCTCACTTTTCGGGGTAAGTGCAAATCGATAGATTCACATGGCCGGGTAAGTGCAAATCGTATAAATTCACTTTTCCGGGTAAGTGAAAATCGCTAAAATTCACTTAGTCGGGTCAGTGAAAATCGCAAAAATTCACTTAGCCAGGTAAGTGAAAATCACAAAACTTCACTAAGCCAGGTAAGTGAAAATCACAAAAATTTACTTAGCGCGGTAAGTGAAAATCGTAAAAATTCACTTTTCCGGGTAAGTGAAAATCGATAAATTCAAATGGCCGGGTATGTGCAAATCGTAAAAAATCACTTTCCCAGGTAAGTGAAAATCGCTAAAAAATGTTTGTAGGGTACGTAAAAATCGCAAAAATTGCAAAAATTCACTTTACCGGGTGTGTGAATATCACAAAAATTCCTTAGTCGGGTAAGTGAAAAACACAAATTCATTTAACCGGGTAAGCGAAAATCACAAAAATGCATATAGTGTGGTATGTGAAAATCGCTATAATTTACATTGCCGCGTAAGCGCAAATCGTAAAAATTAACTTTCCTGTTTAAGTGAAAATCGGTAAAATTCCTTTGCGGGGTAAGTAAAAATCGCAAAAATTGCAAAAATTCACTTCGCAGTTTCAGTGAAAATTGCAAAATTTCCTTAGTCGGGTGAGTGAAAACCACAAAAATGTCTTAGCCAGGTAAGTGAAAATCGTTAAAATTCCTTAGCCGGGTAAGTGAAAATCACAAAAATTCACATAGCCGGGTAAATGAAAATCGCAAAAATTTAATTTGCTGGGTAAGTGAAAATCACAAAAATTTACATAGACGGGTAAATGAAGATCACAAGAATTCACTTTGTCGGGTCTGTGAAAATCGCAAAAATTCCTTAGCCGGGTAAGTGAAAATCGCAAAGATCGCAAGGTAAGTGAAAATCGCATAGATTGACTTTTCCGTGAAAATCAAAAAATTTCACATAGACGGGTAAATGAAGATCACAAAAATTCATTTTGACGGGTAAGTGAATATCGCTAAAATTACTTACCCGGGTAAGTGAAATTCGCAAAAATTCACTTTGCCGATTAAGTAAAAATTGCAAAAATTCACAGCCGTGTGAGTGAAAATCACAAAAATTCACTTAGTCGGGTAAGTGAAAATCGCAAAAATTCACTTTGTCGGGTATGTGAAAATCGCAAGGTAAGTGAAACTCGCAAAAATTCACATCGCCGGGTCAGTGAAAATCGCAAAAATGCACTTAGCCAGGTAAGTGAAAATCACAAAAATTCACTTAGCCTGGTAGTTGAAAATCGCAAAAATTCACTTAGCCAGGTAAGTGAAAATCACAAAAATTCACTTAGCCTGGTAGTTGAAAATCACAAAAATTCACTTAGCGCGGTAAGTGAAAATCGATAAATTCACATGGCCGGGTAAGTGGAAATCGTAAAAATTCACTTTTCCGGGTAAGTGAAAATCGCTAAAAGTCACTTAGTCGGGTCAGTGAAAATCGCAAAAATTCACTTAGCCAGGTAAGTGAAAATCAAAAAAATTCACTTAGTCGGGTAAGTGAAAATCGCAAAAATTCACTTAGCCAGGTAAGTGAAAATCACAAAAATTCACTTAGCCTGGTAGTTGAAAATCGCAAAAATTCACTTAGCCAGGTAAGTGAAAATCACAAAAATTCACTTAGCCTAGTAGTTGAAAATCACAAAAATTCACTTAGCGCGGTAAGTGGAAATCGCTAAAATTCACACTGCCGAGTAAGTGCAAATCGTAAAAACTCACTTTTCCGGGTAAGTGAAAATCGCAAAAAATCACTTAGTCGGGTAAGTGAAAATCACAAAAATTCGTTTAGCCGGGTAAGTGAAAATCACAAAACTTCACTTAGCCAGGTAAGTGAAAATCACAAAAATTTATTTAGCGCAATAAGTGAAAATCGTAAAATCTCACTTTTCGGGGTAAGTGCAAATCGATAGATTCACATGGCCGGGTAAGTGCAAATCGTATAAATTCACTTTTCCGGGTAAGTGAAAATCGCTAAAATTCACTTAGTCGGGTCAGTGAAAATCGCAAAAATTCACTTAGCCAGGTAAGTGAAAATCACAAAACTTCACTAAGCCAGGTAAGTGAAAATCACAAAAATTTACTTAGCGCGGTAAGTGAAAATCGTAAAAATTCACTTTTCCGGGTAAGTGAAAATCGATAAATTCAAATGGCCGGGTATGTGCAAATCGTAAAAAATCACTTTCCCAGGTAAGTGAAAATCGCTAAAAAATGTTTGTAGGGTACGTAAAAATCGCAAAAATTGCAAAAATTCACTTTACCGGGTGTGTGAATATCACAAAAATTCCTTAGTCGGGTAAGTGAAAAACACAAATTCATTTAACCGGGTAAGCGAAAATCACAAAAATGCATATAGTGTGGTATGTGAAAATCGCTATAATTTACATTGCCGCGTAAGCGCAAATCGTAAAAATTAACTTTCCTGTTTAAGTGAAAATCGGTAAAATTCCTTTGCGGGGTAAGTAAAAATCGCAAAAATTGCAAAAATTCACTTCGCAGTTTCAGTGAAAATTGCAAAATTTCCTTAGTCGGTGAGTGAAAACCACAAAAATGTCTTAGCCAGGTAAGTGAAAATCGTTAAAATTCCTTAGCCGGGTAAGTGAAAATCACAAAAATTCACATAGCCGGGTAAATGAAAATCGCAAAAATTTAATTTGCTGGGTAAGTGAAAATCACAAAAATTTACATAGACGGGTAAATGAAGATCACAAGAATTCACTTTGTCGGGTCTGTGAAAATCGCAAAAATTCCTTAGCCGGGTAAGTGAAAATCGCAAAGATCGCAAGGTAAGTGAAAATCGCATAGATTGACTTTTCCGTGAAAATCAAAAAATTTCACATAGACGGGTAAATGAAGATCACAAAAATTCATTTTGACGGGTAAGTGAATATCGCTAAAATTACTTACCCGGGTAAGTGAAATTCGCAAAAATTCACTTTGCCGATTAAGTAAAAATTGCAAAAATTCACAGCCGTGTGAGTGAAAATCACAAAAATTCACTTAGTCGGGTAAGTGAAAATCGCAAAAATTCACTTAGCCGGGTAAGTGAAAATCACAAAAATTCACTTTGCCAGGTAAGTGAAAATCACTAAAATTCACTTTTCCGGGTAAGTGAAAATCGCAAAAATTCACTTAGCCAGGTAAGTGAAAATCACTAAAATTCACTTTTCCGGGTAAGTGAAAATCGCGAAAATTCACTTTGCCGGGTAAGTGAAAATCACAAAAATTTACTTAGCGCGGTAAGTGAAAATCACTAAAATTCACTTAGTCGGGTAAGTGAAAATCGCAAAAATTCACTTAGCCGGGTAAGTGAAAATCACAAAAATTCACTTTGCCAGGTAAGTGAAAATCACTAAAATTCACTTTTCCGGGTAAGTGAAAATCGCAAAAATTCACTTAGCCAGGTAAGTGAAAATCACTAAAATTCACTTTTCCGGGTAAGTGAAAATCGCGAAAATTCACTTAGTCGGGTAAGTTAAGATCGCTGAAATTCCCATGGCCGGGTAAGTGCAAATCGTATAAGTTCAATTTTCCGGGTAAGTGAAAATCGTAAAATTCTTTAGCCGGGTAAGTGCAAATCGCAAATATTCACTTAGCCGGGTCAGTGAAAATCACAAAAATTCACTTAGCCAGGTAAGTGAAAATCACAAAAGTTCACTTAGCGCGGTAAGTGAGAAACGCTAAAATTCACTTTGCCGGGTAAGTGAAAATCGTAAAAATTCACTTTTCCGGGTAAGTGAAAATCGCTTAAATTCCTTAGTCAGGTAAATGAAAATCGCTAAAATTCCTTAGCCGGGTAAATGAAAATCGCAAATATTCACTTCGCCGGGTAAGTGAAAATCACAAAAATTCACTTAGCCAGGCAAGTGAAAATCACAAAAATTCACTTAGCCGGGTAAGTGAAAATCGCAAAAATTCACTTAGCCAGGTAAGTGAAAATCACAAAAATTCACTTAGCGCGGTAAGTGAAAATCGCTAAATATCACTCAGTCGGGGCAGTGAAAATCGCAAAAATTCACTGTGCCAGGTAAGTGAAAATTACAAAAATTTACTTAGCGCGGTAAGTGAAAATCGTAAAAATTCACTTTTCCGGGTAAGTGAAAATCGATAAATTGAAATGGCCGGGTAAGTGCATATCGTAAAAAATCACTTTCCCAGGTAAGTGAAAATCGCTAAAAAATTTTTGTAGGGTAAGTAAAAATCGCAAAAATTGCAAAAGTTCACTTTACCGGGTGTGTGAATATCACAAAAATTCCTTAGTCGGGTAAGTGAAAAACACAAATTCATTCAACCGGGTAAGTGAAAATCACAAAAATGCATATAGTGTGGTATGTGAAAATCGCTTAAATTCACATTGCCGCGTAAGTGCAAATCGTAAAAATTCACTTTCCTGTTTAAGTGAAAATCGGTAAAATTCCTTAGCGGGGTAAGTGAAAATCACAAAAATTCACTAAGCCGGGTAAGTGAAAATCACAAAAATTTACTTAGCGCGGTAAGTGAAAATCACTAAAATTCACTTAGTCGGGTAAGTGAAAATCACAAAAATTCACTTTGCCAGGTTAGTGAAAATCACAAAAATTCACTTAGCCTGGTAGTTGAAAATCACAAAAATTCACTTATCGCGGTAAGTGAAAATCGCTAAGATTGCGGTAAGTGAAAATCGAAAAATTCACCTTCCCGGGTAAGTGAAAATCGCGAAAATTCACTTAGTCGGGTAAGTGAAAATCGGTAAAATTCACACTGCCGAGTAAGTTCAAATCGTAAAAATTCACTTTTCCGGATAAGTAAAAATCGTAAAAATTCACTTAGTCGGGTAAGTGAAAATCACAAAAATTCACTTAGTCGGGTAAGTGAAAATCACAAAAATTCACTTAGCCAGGTTTGTGAAAATCACAAAAATTAACTTAGCGCGGTAAGTGAAAATCGTAAAAATTCACTTTTCCGGGTAAGTGAAAATCGATAAATTCACATGGCCGGGTAAGTGCAAATCGTAAAAATTCACTTTTCTGGGTAAGTGAAAATCGCAAAAATTCACTTAGTCAGGTAAAAGAAAATCGCGAAAATTCACTTAGTCCGGTAAGTGAAAATCGCTAAAATTCACATGTCCGGGTAAGTGCAAATCGTAAAAATTCACTTTTTTGGGTAAGTGAAAATCACAAAGATTCACTTAGCCTGGTAGTTGAAAATCGCAAAAATTCACTTAGCCAGGTAAGTGAAAATCACAAAAATTCACTTAGCCTGGTAGTTGAAAATCGCAAAAATTCACTTAGCCAGGTAAGTGAAAATCACAAAAATTCACTTAGTCGGGTAAGTGAAAATCGCAAAAATTCACTTAGCCAGGTAAGTGAAAATCACAAAAATTCACTTAGCCTGGTAGTTGAAAATCGCAAAAATTCACTTAGCCAGGTAAGTGAAAATCACAAAAATTCACTTAGCCTGGTAGTTGAAAATCACAAAATCACGCTAAAATTCACACTGCCGAGTAAGTGCAAATCGTAAAAATTCACTTTTCCGGGTAAGTAAAAATCGCAAAAAATCACTTAGTCGGGTAAGTGAAAATCACAAAAATTCGTTTAGCCGGGTAAGTGAAAATCACAAAACTTCACTTGGCCAGGTAAGTGAAAATCACAAAAATTTACTTAGCGCAATAAGTGAAAATCGTAAAATCTCACTTTTCGGGGTAAGTGCAAATCGATAGATTCACATGGCCGGGTAAGTGCAAATCGTATAAATTCACTTTTCCGGGTAAGTGAAAATCGCTAAAATTCACTTAGTCGGGTCAGTGAAAATCGCAAAAATTCACTTAGCCAGGTAAGTGAAAATCACAAAACTTCACTTAGCCAGGTAAGTGAAAATCACAAAAATTTACTTAGCGCGGTAAGTGAAAATCGTAAAAATTCACTTTTCCGGGTAAGTGAAAATCGATAAATTCAAATGGCCGGGTATGTGCAAATCGTAAAAAATCACTTTCCCAGGTAAGTGAAAATCGCAAAAATTGCAAAAATTCACTTTACCGGGTGTGTGAATATCACAAAAATTCCTTATTCGGGTAAGTGAAAAACACAAATTCATCTAACCGGGTAAGTGAAAATCACAAAAATGCATATAGTGTGGTATGTGAAAATCGCTAAAATTTATATTGCCGCGTAAGCGCAAATCGTAAAAATTCACTTTCCTGTTTAAGTGAAAATTGGTAAAATTCCTTTGCGGGGTAAGTAAAAATCGCAAAAATTGCAAAAATTCACTTCGCAGTTTCAGTGAAAATTGCAAAATTTCCTTAGTCGGGTGAGTGAAAACCACAAAAATGTCTTAGCCAGGTAAGTGAAAATCGTTAAAATTCCTTAGCCGGGTAAGTGAAAATCACAAAAATTCACATAGCCGGGTAAATGAAAATCGCAAAAATTCACTTTGCTGGGTAAGTGAAAATCACAAAAATTTACATAGACGGGTAAATGAAGATCACAAGAATTCACTTTGTCGGGTCTGTGAAAATCGCAAAAATTCCTTAGCCGGGTAAGTGAAAATCGCAAAGATCGCAAGGTAAGTGAAAATCGCATAGATTGACTTTTCCGTGAAAATCACAAAATTTCACATAGACGGGTAAATGAAGATCACAAAAATTCATTTTGACGGGTAAGTGAATATCGCTAAAATTACTTACTCGGGTAAGTGAAATTCGCAAAAATTCACTTTGGCGATTAAGTAAAAATTGCGAAAATTCACAGCCGTGTGAGTGAAAATCACAAAAATTCACTTAGTCGGGTAAGTGAAAATCGCAAAAATTCACTTAGCCGGGTAAGTGAAAATCACAAAAATTCACTTTGCCAGGTAAGTGAAAATCACTAAAATTCACTTTTCCGGGTAAGTGAAAATCGCAAAAATTCACTTAGCCAGGTAAGTGAAAATCACTAAAATTCACTTTTCCGGGTAAGTGAAAATCGCGAAAATTCACTTAGTCGGGTAAGTTAAGATCGCTGAAATTCCCATGGCCGGGTAAGTGCAAATCGTATAAGTTCAATTTTCCGGGTAAGTGAAAATCGCTAAAATTCTTTAGCCGGGTAAGTGAAAATCGCAAATATTCACTTAGCCGGGTAAGTGAAAATCACAAAAATTCACTTAGCCAGGTAAGTCAAAATCACAAAAATTCACTTAGCGCGGTAAGTGAGAAACGCTAAAATTCACTTTGCCGGGTAAGTGAAAATCGTAAAAATTCACTTTCCTGTTTAAGTGAAAATCGGTAAAATTCCTTAGCGGGGTAAGTAAAAATCGCAAAAATTGCAAAAATTCACTTAGCAGGGTCAGTGAAAATTGCAAAATTTCCTTAGTCGGGTGAGTGAAAACCACAAAAATGTCTTAGCCAGGTAAGTGAAAATCGCTTAAATTCCTTAGCCGGGTAAGTGAAAATCACAAAAATTCACTAAGCCGGGTAAGTGAAAATCACAAAAAATTTTTTAGCGCGGTAAGTGAAAATCACTTAAATTCACTTAGTCGGGTAAGTGAAAATCACAAAAATTCACTTTGCCAGGTTAGTGAAAATCACAAAAATTCACTTAGCCTGGTAGTTGAAAATTACAAAAATTCACTTATCGCGGTAAGTGAAAATCGCTAAGATTGCGGTAAGTGAAAATCGAAAAATTCACCTTCCCGGGTAAGTGAAAATCGCGAAAATTCACTTAGTCGGGTAAGTGAAAGTCGGTAAAATTCACACTGCAGAGTAAGTTCAAATCGTAAAAATTCACTTTTCCGGATAAGTAAAAATCGTAAAAATTCACTTTTCCGGGTAAGTGAAAATCGATAAATTCACATGGCCGGGTAAGTGCAAATCGTAAAAATTCACTATTCCGGGTAAGTGAAAATCGCAAAAATTCACTTAGTCAGGTAAAAGAAAATCGCGAAAATTCACTTAGTCCGGTAAGTGAAAATCGCTAAAATTCACATGTCCGGGTAAGTGCAAATCGTAAAAATTCACTTTTTTGGGTGAGTGAAAATCACAAAGATTCACTTAGACAGGTAAGTGAAAATCACAAAAATTCACTTAACGCGGTAAGTGAAAATCGTAAAAATTCCCTTTCCAGGGTAAGTTAAAATCGCAAAAATCCACTTAGTTGGGTAAGTGAAAATTGCAAAAACTCACTTAGCCATGTAAGTGAAAATCACAAAAATCACTTAGCCGGGTAAGTGAAAATCACAAAAATTCACATTGCCGGGTAAGTGCAAATCGTAAAAATTCATTTACCCAGGTAAGTGAAAATCGCTAAAATTTTTTTGCCGGGTAAGTAAAAATCGCAAAAATTGCAAAACCTCACTTTACCGGGTGTGTGAATATCACAAAAAATCCTTAGCCGGGTAAGTGAAAATCACAAATTCATTTAACCGGGTAAGTGAAAATCACAAAAACGCATATAGTGTGGTATGTGAAAATCGCTAAAATTCACATTGCCGCGTAAGTGCAAATCGTAAAAATTCACTTTTCCGGGTAAGTGAAAATCGCTAAAATTCCTTATCCGGGTAAGTGAAAATCATAAAAATTCACTTTCCCGAGTAAGTGAAAATCGCTAAAATTCACATTGCCGGGTAAGTGCAAATCGTAAAAATTCACCTTCCCGGGTAAGTGAAAATCGCAAAAATTCACTTAGTCGGTTAAGTGAAAATCGCACAAATTCACTTAGTCGGTTAAGTGAAAATCGCTAAAATTCACACTGCCGAGTAAGTGCAAATCGTGAAAATTCACTTTTCCGGGTAAGTGAAAATCGCTAAAATTCCTTATCCGGGTAAGTGAAAATCGCAAATATTCACTCAGCCGGGTAAGTAAAAATCGCAAAAATTCACATAGCGCGGTAAGTGAAAATCGCTAAAATTCCTTATCCGGGTAAGTGAAAATCGCAAATATTCACTCAGCCGGGTAAGTAAAAATCGCAAAAATTCACATAGCGCGGCAAGTGAAAATCACTAAAATTCCTTTGCCGGGTAAGTGAAAATCGCAAAAATTACTTAGTCGGGTAGGTGAAAATCACAATTTCTCTTAACCGGGTAAGTGAAAATCGCAAAAACTCCTTAGCGGAGTAAGTGAAAATCGTAAAAATTGCAAAAAATCACTTCGCAGGGTCAGTCAAAATCGCAAAAATTCCTTAGTCGGGTAAGTGCAAATCACAAAAATTTCTTAGCAAGATAAGTGAAAATCGCTAAAATTCACACCGCCGAGTAAGTGCAAATCGTAAAAATTCCTTAGCCGGGGAAGTGAAAATCACAAAAATTCACTTAGCCAGGCAAGTGAAAATCACAAAAATTCACTTAGCCGGGTATGTGAAAAACGCAAAAATTCACTTAGCCAGGTAAATGAAAATCACAAAAATTCACTTCGCGCGGTAAGTGAAAATCGCAAAAATTCACTTAGTCGGGTAAGTGAAAATCGCAAAAATTCACTTAGTCGGGTAAGTGAAAATCGCTAAAATTCACACTGCCGATTAAGTGCAAATCGTAAAAATTCACCTTCCCAGGTAATTGAAAATCGCGAAAATTCACTTAGTCGGGTAAGTGAAAATCGCTAAAATTCACACTGCCGAGTAAGTGCAAATCGTAAAAATTCACTTTTCGGGGTAAGTGAAAATCGATAAAATTCCTTAGCCGGGTAAGTGAAAATCGCAAAAATTCCTTTGCCGGGTAAGTAAAAACCGCAAAAATTAAGTGAAAATCACAAAAATTCACTTAGCCGGGTAAGTGAAAATCGCAAAAATTCACGTAGCCCGGTAGGTAAAAATCACAACAATTCACTTAGCGCGGTAAGTGAAAATCGCTAAAATTGCGGTAAGTGAAAATCGTAAAAATGCACCTTCCCGGGAAAGTTAAAATTGCGAAAATTCACTTAGTCGGGTAAGTGAAAATTGCTAAAATTCACACTGCCGAGTAAGTGCAAATCGTAAAAATTCACTTTTCCGGGTAAGTGAAAATCGCAAAAATTCACTTAGTCGGTTAAGTGAAAATCGCACAAATTCACTTAGTCGGTTAAGTGAAAATCGCTAAAATTCACACTGCCGAGTAAGTGCAAATCGTGAAAATTCACTTTTCCGGGTAAGTGAAAATCGCTAAAATTCCTTATCCTAGTAAGTGAAAATCGCAAATATTCACTCAGCCGGGTAAGTAAAAATCGCAAAAATTCACATAGCGCGGTAAGTGAAAATCGCTAAAATTCCTTATCCGGGTAAGTGAAAATCGCAAATATTCACTCAGACGGGTAAGTAAAAATCGCAAAAATTCACATAGCGCGGCAAGTGAAAATCACTAAAATTCCTTTGCCGGGTAAGTGAAAATCGCAAAAATTACTTAGTCGGGTAGGTGAAAATCACAAATTCTCTTAACCGGGTAAGTGAAAATCGCAAAAACTCCTTAGCGGAGTAAGTGAAAATCGTAAAAATTGCAAAAAATCACTTCGCAGGGTCAGTCAAAATCGCAAAAATTCCTTAGTCGGGTAAGTGCAAATCACAAAAATTTCTTAGCAAGATAAGTGAAAATCGCTAAAATTCACACCGCCGAGTAAGTGCAAATCGTAAAAATTCCTTAGCCGGGGAAGTGAAAATCACAAAAATTCACTTAGCCAGGCAAGTGAAAATCACAAAAATTCACTTAGCCGGGTATGTGAAAAACGCAAAAATTCACTTAGCCAGGTAAGTGAAAATCACAAAAATTCACTTAGCGCGGTAAGTGAAAATCGCAAAAATTCACTTAGTCGGGTAAGTGAAAATCGCAAAAATTCACTTAGTCGGGTAAGTGAAAATCGCTAAAATTCACACTGCCGATTAAGTGCAAATCGTAAAAATTCACCTTCCCAGGTAATTGAAAATCGCGAAAATTCACTTAGTCGGGTAAGTGAAAATCGCTAAAATTCACACTGCCGAGTAAGTGCAAATCGTAAAAATTCACTTTTCGGGGTAAGTGAAAATCGATAAAATTCCTTAGCCGGGTAAGTGAAAATCGCAAAAATTCCTTTGCCGGGTAAGTAAAAACCGCAAAAATTAAGTGAAAATCACAAAAATTCACTTAGCCGGGTAAGTGAAAATCGCAAAAATTCACGTAGCCAGGTAGGTAAAAATCACAACAATTCACTTAGCGCGGTAAGTGAAAATCGTTAAAATTGCGGTAAGTGAAAATCGTAAAAATGCACCTTCCCGGGAAAGTTAAAATTGCGAAAATTCACTTAGTCGGGTAAGTGAAAATTGCTAAAATTCACACTGCCGAGTAAGTGCAAATCGTAAAAATTCACTTTTCCGGATAAGTGAAAATCGCAAAAATTCACTAAGTCGTTTAAGTGAAAATCACAAAAATTCACTTAGCCGGGTACGTGAAAATCACAGAAATACACTTAGACAGGCAAGTGAATATCACAAAAATGAACTTAGTCGGGTAAATGAAAATCGCGAAAATTCACTTAGTCCGGTATGTGAAAATCACAAAAATTCACTTAGCCAGGTAGTTGAAAATCACAAAAATTCACTTAGTGAGTGCCGTGTCATCCTCCGACGCATGCAGACGTGTCGTCGCTGCATGCACTCAAATCAAAAAAAGTTCAGTTTATTCCTCGCGCCGAAAAACACAAACAACAATTAACGCGGTCCGCCCAACACCTCCGCGAATGTAACAAAAAAAAAAAAAAAAACGAAAACCTAATTTAAAGTGCAGTGTAGTGCAGTGAAGTGCATTGGTAGAGCACACGCGGTCCGCTCCCCCCCCCCCCCCCTCTCCCACTCCTTCACAAAACACTGTTGGGCATTCTCGGTCGCAACTCCCGTTTGTTCTACCAGACGGGCTGGGGCGATGTCCGAGTCTGCCTAACATCTGACATAGCGGATTCGGAAGTGTAAATATTTGTTAGTGGACCAATTCAAGTCAATGTACGGGCAAAACACCTACATTGATTTGTTTTGCGAAGCTAAACGCAGAATTTACACTTCTGAACTCTGCTCACTTTCACCAACTGCATTGTCGGAGTTGGTTTTCACATGCCTAAGACTGATATGAGGGGGCAATTTCGTGTTGACGTGAGCAACATTCGCGGACTGAGAACTAATCTCTTTGCCGTTTACGTCCACCTCTCCCGCCATAAACCAGCTGTCTTGGCGCTGAGTGAAACACAGGTGGGTGAGAATACCGATTTATCGGATTTGAACCTGCCTGGATATAGCTTGGTGCCCTTATTCTTTTTACACCGCGGTCTCGCCATTTATGTGCGTAGTGATGTTGCTTACCAAATTCAACCACAATATGGCCACTGTTCCAATCCGGAATTTAATTTTCTGTGGTTAAAACTCTTTGTCCGTAAGCATTTAATCCACTACTGCTTTGTTTATAGAAGTCCAAACATGGACAGCAACTCAACTTATAACGAGTTTGATGCGCTGTCCGACTCCATTACAAGAATTGTACCCCTGTATCCTCACACTGAAATCGCTATTGCGGGCGATTTCAATGTACACAATTCTACTTGGCTTCGACATTCAGGCCAGACAACACCCGAAGGAAGGTATGTTGAAATCTTCGCTGAGGTAAATAATTTAACCCAGCTTGTGAATGAGCCAACACGAATACCTGACATTGCAGATCATACCGCTAACACCTTGGATCTGTTTCTCACCTCTCATCCGGAAAAATATTCAATTGATATATTGTCGCCTCTAGGCTCGTCCGACCACTGTGTCGTGTCAGCCAAATTCTCGTACTCCTCCCACACAGTTAGAGAACAAATTCCGAAAAGAACAGTATGGCTCTACGAGAAAGCCAACTGGAGCGGACTTAACAACTTCTTTAGGAATTTTAACTGGTCACTATGCTTCCTCGATAGTGACGTGGATGCCGCTACTGATGCGATCACAAACATTATTTCGCTGGGCATGAGGTTCTTCATTCCTCACAGAGTGAAGAGCATCAAGCCTAAGGCAAACGCGTGGTTTGACTTGAGCTGCAAAGAGGCTATCAGGATGAGAGAGTTGAGTTTCCGGGATTATAAAGCCAACCCTTCTGAGGAAGCCTGGAAAAAGTTCAAACGGATCTGTAATGACTGTGATGCATTAATAAGACGTGTTAAATTCTCCTTTGACCAAAAGTTGAGGCAAAAAGTTCTACAATGCCCCAAGGGTAGCAGAAGCTTTTGGTCTTTCGTAAAAAACGTAAGGAATTCAGCCTCGTCTTCGATTCCAACGCTCATTTGCAATGACATTCCAGCTGTCAGCTCTTTGGACAAAGCTAATCTGCTTGCTGCACACTTTGCAGCTAGCTCAACGCTGCCAGATAGCACTTTGTCCCCGCTTGTACTTGAGAGCGTAAATTTCTTCATGGGGCAAATCCATTTTCGCACTCGTACAGTAGCAAGAGTACTTAAAGATCTAAACATACACAAATCCGCTGGCCCGGATGGTATACCCCCTGTTCTTCTGAAGAGGTGTTCTTCTACGCTGGCAAAACCACTGCGTAAGCTTTTCCATCTGTCCTACTCTTCAGGGCTCTTTCCGAGTAAGTGGAAAACTGCATTTGTCCAGCCCGTCCCTAAAAAGGGCGAAAGTTCGTCACCCACCTCCTACCGACCCATAGCACTAACGTCCCTTCTCTCCAAGGTCATGGAAACGCTGATCAACCGTCAGCTTATGAAATATCTTGAGTCCCGGAAGCTTCTTAATGACCGGCAGTACGGCTTCCGAAGCAACCGTTCCACTGGTGATCTGATGGCATATCTCACTGAAAAGTGGAACCAATCTTTGCACAATTTAGGAGAAAGCAAGATTGTTGCGCTTGATATTTCAAAGGCATTTGACAGGGTCTGGCATCAGGCTCTTTTGTCGAAAATGCGTGCTTTTGGGATCGATGAGTCTCTTCTTCAATGGATTAGAAATTACCTTTCGAATTGTTCAATACAAGTCGTTTTGGATGGATTCAAGTGTGATATCCACTATATTAATGCTGGTGTTCCCCAGGGCTCTGTTTTGTCTCCGACACTCTTTCTCATTTTTATAAATGATCTCTTGTCTCTTACTTCTAATCCTATTCATTCCTTCGCTGATGACAGTACCCTCAGCTTTTCATATTCGTTCCTTGGCTCACGTCCCTCCACTTCGGCCTTAGACTCGGAACGGCAGCGTATGTTAAGCACATTAAATTCCGACCTTGACAGCATAATCGATTGGGGAAATAAGAATAGAGTGTAATTTAATGCTTCCAAAACACAGTGCTGTCTACTGTCGTTAAAGCGATCACAAAATAATCAGCCGTTATCCATGGATGGCACTTGTGTTGTTGAAACCGAAAGACTTTCCATCCTCGGTATGTGTATCAACCCAACAATTAGTTGGAACGATCACATATTTGAGGTCGCCAAAAATGCTGCGAAATGTCTAGGCTTCCTTAAACGATGCAAGAAGTACTTCACCCCTTCTGATCTGACTACAATATACAAGGCCTACATACGCCCAAAACTTGAGTATAACGCTCCTATTTGGTCAGGTGCTCCTAAGACCTCCCTGCACCTACTAGATAGAATTCAAAAGCGAGCGATAAAACTTATAGGTGACGGTAATATTGCGAAGTCGATTGACTCGTTAGAACACCGACGTAATGTCGCGTCGTTGTCACTCTTTTATCGCTATTTTAACAAGAAATGCTCAGATGAATTAGGCAGTTGCATTCCTCCCCTTCAAGAATTCACCCGCAATACACGCCTCGCTAAGAATGCCCACCAATTCACCCTCAAGCCCTCTTTCGGACGTACAGTCAAATTCAGAGACTCGTTCTTTAGCCGCACTACACGAATCTGGAATGCTCTTCCCAGCTCGATTTTTCCTCCTCATTACAATCCACAGGCATTTAAAACCCATGTGCATCGGTATCTCCTCTCCCTCTCTTCCTCTATACCTTCGGCCCGTGCTGTGACTTGATCCGGTCACTTAAGGGTACCCGCAACCAGTTTTGCACGCGTCAATTATAAAAAAAAAAAAAAAAAAAAAGTGCGGTAAGTGAAAATCGCTAAAATTGCGGTAAGTGAAAATCGTAAAAATTCACCTTCCCGGGTAAGTGAAAATCGTTAAATTTACTAAGCGGGGTAAGTGAAAATCAGAAAAAATTCACACAGCCGGGTAAATGAAAATCGCTAAAATTCACTTTGCCGGGTAAGTGAAAATCGCAAAAATTCCTTAGCCGGGTAAGTGAAAATTGCAAAAATCGCAAGATAAGTGAAAATCGCAAAAATTCACTTAATCGGGTAAGTGAATATCGCTAAAATTCACATTGCCGGGTGAAAAATTTGTGAAAATCACAAATTCACTTAACCGGGTAAGTGAAAATCACCAAAATGCATATAGTGTGGTAAGTGAAAATCGCTATAATTCACATTGCCGAGTAAGTGCAAATCGTAAAAATTCACTTTCCTGGGTAAGTGAAAATTGCTAAAATTCCTTAGCCGGGTAAATGAAAATCACAAAAATTCACAAAGCCGGGTAAATGAAAATCGCAAAAATTCCTTAGCCGGGTAAGTGAAAATCGCAAAAATCGCAAGGTAAGTGAAAGTCGCAAAAATTCACTTAGCAGGGTAAGTGAAAATCACAAATATTCAGAAATTGAAAATAATGAAAATTCACATAGTTGGGTAAGTGAAAATCGCTTAAATTCCTTAGGCGGGTAAATGAAAATCGCAAATATTCACTTAGCCGGGTAAGTGAAAATCGCAAAAATTCACTTATCCAGGTAAATGAAAATCACAAAAATTCACTTAGCAAGGTAGTTGAAAGTCACAAAAATTCAGGGAAAATGAGAAAGGGAAAGGGAAAATCGCTAAAATTGCGGTAAGTGAAAATCGTAAAAATTCACATTCCCGGGTAAGTGAAAATCGTGAAAATTCACTTAGACGGGTAAGTGAAAATCGCTAAAATTCACACTGCCGAGTAAGTGCAAATCGTAAAAATTCACATTTCCGGATAAGTAAAAATCGCAAAAATTCACTTAGTCAGGTAAGTGAAAATCACAAAAATTCACTTAGCGCGGTAAGTTAAAATCGCTAAAATTCACTTAGTCGGGTAAGTGAAAATCGCAAAAATTCACTTATCCAGGTAAGTGAAAATCACAAAAATTCACTTAGCCAGGTAGTTGAAAGTCACAAAAATTCAGGGAAAATGAGAAAGGGAAAGGGAAAATCGCTAAAATTGCGGTAAGTGAAAATCGTAAAAATTCACTTTTCCGGATAAGTAAAAATCGCAAAAATTCACTTAGACGGGTCAGTGAAAATCACAATAATTCACTTAGCCGGGTAAGTGAAAATCACAAAAATTCACTTAGCCATTTAAGTGAAAATCACAAAAATTTACTTAGTCAGGTAAGTGAAAATCGCTAAAATTCACACTGCCGAGTAAGTGCAAATCGTAAAAATTCACATTTCCGGATAAGTAAAAATCGCAAAAATTCACTTAGTCAGGTAAGTGAAAATCACAAAAATTCACTTAGTCCGGTAAGTAAAAATCGCTAAAATTCACATGCCCGGGTAAGTGCAAATCGTAAAAATTCACTTTTCCGGGTAAGTGAAAATCGCAAAAATTCACTTAGCCAGGTAAGTGAAAATCCCAAAAATTCACTTAGCGCGGTAATTGAAAATCATAAAAATTCCCTTTCCGGGGTAAGTAAAAATCGCGAAAATTTACTTAGTCGGGTAAGTTAAAACCGCTGAAATTCGCATGGCCGGGTAAGTGCAAATCGTATAAATTCACTATTCCGGATAAGTGAAAATCGCTAAAATTCCTTAGCCGGGTAAGTGAAAATCGCAAATATTCAATTAGCCGGGTAAGTGAAAATCACAAAAATTCACTTAGCCAGGTAAGTGAAAATCACAAAAATTCACTTAGCCGAGTAAGTGAAAATCGCAAAAATTCACTAAGCCAGGTAAGTGAAAATCACAAAAATTCACTTAGCGCGGTAAGTGAAAATCGCTAAAATTCACTTAGTCGGGTACGTGAAAATCACAAAAATTCACTTAGCCAGGTAAGTGAAAACCACAAAAATTCACTTAGACAGGTAGTTGAAAAACGCAAAAATTCACTTAGCTGGTAAGTGAAAATCACAAAAATTCACTTTGCCAGGTAGTTGAAAATCGCAAAAATTCACTTTTCCGGGTAAGTGAAAATCGCAAAAATTCACTTTCCCGGGTAAGTGAAAATCGCGAAAATTCACTTAGTTGTCTAAGTTAAAATCACTAAAATTCGCATGGCCAGGTAAGTGCAAATCGTAAAAGTTTACTTTTCCGGGTAAGTGAAAATCGCTAAAATTCCTTAGCGGGGTAAGTGAAAATCAAAATAATTTCTTAGCCAGGTAAGTGAAAATTTCTAAAATTCCTTAGCCGGGTAAATGAAAATCACACAAATTAAAAATGCCGGGTAAATGAAAATCGCAAAAATTCACTTTGTGGGTGAGAATCACAAAAATTCACATAGACGGGTAAATGAAGATCACAAAAATTCACTTTGCCGGGTAAGTGAAAATCGCAAAAATTCCTTAGCAGGGTAAGTGAAAATCGCAAAATTTCCTTAGCCGGGTAAGTGAAAATCGCAAAAATCGCAAGGTAAGTGAAAATAGCAAAAATTCCTTAGCCGGGTCAGTGAAAATCGCAAAATATCCTTAGTCGAGTAACTGAAATTCGCAAAAATTCACTTAGCAGGGTAAGTGAAAATCACAAATATTCACATATTGAAAATAATGAAAAATCACATAGTTGGGTAAATGAAAATCGCTTAAATTCCTTAGTCGGGTGAGTAAAAATCGCAAAAATTCACTTAGCCGGGTAAGTTAAAATCGCTAAAATGCCTAAGCGGGGTAAGTGAAAATCAAAATAATTTCTTAGCCAGGTAAGTGAAAATTTCTAAAATTCCTTAGCCGGGTAAATGAAAATCACAAAAATTCACACAGCCGGGTAAATGAAAATCGCAAAAATTCACTTTGTGAGTGAGAATCACAAAATTTCCAAAGACGGGTAAATGAAGAACACAAAAATTCACTTTGCCGGGTAAGAGAAAATCGCAAAAATTCCTTTGCCGGGTAGGTGAAAATCGCAAAAATCGCAAGGTAAGTGAAAATAGCAAAAATTCACTTCGTCGGGTCAGTGAAAATCGCAAAAATTCCTTAGTCGATTAACTGAAAGTCGCAAAAATTCACTTAGCAGGGTAAGTGCAAATCACAAATATTTACATATTGAAAATAATGAAAATTCACATAGTTGGGTAAGTGAAAATGGCTTTAATTCCTTAGGCGGGTAAGTGAAAATAGCAAATATTCACTAAGCCGGGTAAGTGAAAATCACAAAAATTCACTTAGCCAGGTAAGTGAAAATCACAAAAATTCACTTAGCCGGGTATGTGAAAATCACAAATATTCACTTAGCCAGATAAGTGAAAATCACAAAAATTCACTTAGCGCGGTAAGTGAAAATCGCTAAGATTCACTTAGTCGGGTCAGTGAAAATCGCGAGAATTCACTTAGCCATGTAAGTGAAAATCACAAAAATTCACTTAGCCAGGTAGCTTAAAATAACAAAAATTCACGTAGCGCAATAAGTGAAAATCGCTAAAATTGCGGTAAGTGAATATCGTAAAAATTCACCTTAACGGGTAGGTGAAAATCGCGAAAATTCACTTAGTCGAGTAAGTGAAAATCGCTAAAATTCACACTGCCGAGTAAGATCATATTGTAAAAATTCACTTTTCCGGCTAAGTGAAAATCGCAAAAATTCACTTAGCCGGGTAAGTGAAAATCACAAATATTCACATATTGAAAATAATGAAAATTCACATAGTTGGGTAAATGAAAATCGCTTAAATTCCTTAGACGGCAAAGTGAAAATCGCAACAATTCACTTAGCCAGGTAAGTGAAAATCACAAAAATTCACTAAGCGAGGTAAGTGAAAATCGCGAAAATTCACTTAGTCGGGTAAGTGAAAATCACTTAAATGCCTTAGCTTGGTAGGTGAAAATCAAAATAATTTCTTAGCCAGGTAAGTGAAAATTTCTAAAATTCCTTAGCCGGGTAAATGAAAATCACAAAAATTCACAAAGCCGGGTAAATGAAAATCGCAAAAATTCACTTTGCCGGGTAAGTGAGAATCACAAAAATTCATATAGACGGGTAAATGAAGATCGCAAAAATTCACTTTGCCGGGTAAATGAAAATCGCAAAAATTCCTTTGCCGGGTAAGTGAAAATCGCAAAAATCGCAAGGTAAGTGAAAATAGCAAAAATTCACTTCACCGGGTCATTGAAAATCGCAAAAATTCCTTAGTCGATTAACTAAAAGTCGCAAAAATTCACTTAGCAGGGTAAGTGAAAATCGCAAAAATCGCAAGGTAAGTGAAAATCGCAAAAATTCACTTCGCCAGGTCAGTGAAAATCGCAAAAATTCCTAAGTCGAGTTACTGAAAGTCGCAAAAATTCACTTAGCAGGGTAAGTGAAAATCACAAATATTCAGAAATTGAAAATAATGAAAATTCACATAGTTGGGTAAGTGAAAATCGCTTAAATTCCTTAGGCGGGTAAATGAAAATCGCAAAAAATTCACTTAGGCGGGTAAGTGAAAATCGCAAATATTCACTTAGCCGGGTAAGTGAAAATCGCAAAAATTCACTTATCCAGGTAAGTGAAAATCACAAAAATTCACTTAGCAAGGTAGTTGAAAGTCACAAAAATTCAGGGAAAATGAGAAAGGGAAAGGGAAAATCGCTAAAATTGCGGTAAGTGAAAATCGTAAAAATTCACTTTCCCGGGTAAGTGAAAATCGCGAAAATTCACTTAGACGGGTAAGTGAAAATCGCTAAAATTCACACTGCCGAGTAAGTGCAAATCGTAAAAATTCACATTTCCGGATAAGTAAAAATCGCAAAAATTCACTTAGTCAGGTAAGTGAAAATCACAAAAATTCATTTAGCGCGGTATGTTAAAATCGCTAAAATTCACTTAGTCGGGTAAGTGAAAATCGCAAAAATTCACTTATCCAGGTAAGTGAAAATCCCAAAAATTCACTTAGCGCGGTAATTGAAAATCATAAAAATTCCCTTTCCGGGGTAAGTAAAAATCGCGAAAATTTACTTAGTCGGGTAAGTTAAAATCGCTGAAATTCGCATGGCCGGGTAAGTGCAAATCGTATAAATTCACTATTCCGGATACGTGAAAATCGCTTAAATTCCTTAGCCGGGTAAGTGAAAATCGCAAATATTCAATTAGCCGGGTAAGTGAAAATCACAAAAATTCACTTAGCCAGGTAAGTGAAAATCACAAAAATTCACTTAGCCGAGTAAGTGAAAATCGCAAAAATTCACTAAGCCAGGTAAGTGAAAATCACAAAAATTCACTTAGCGCAATAAGTGAAAATCGCTAAAATTCACTTAGTCGGGTACGTGAAAATCACAAAAATTCACTTAGCCAGGTAAGTGAAAACCACAAAAATTCACTTAGACAGGTAGTTGAAAATCGCAAAAATTCACTTAGCTGGTAAGTGAAAATCACAAAAATTCACTTTGCCAGGTAGTTGAAAATCGCAAAAATTCACTTTTCCGGGTAAGTGAAAATCGTAAAAATTCCCTTTCCGGGGTAAGTAAAAATCGCGAAAATTCACTTAGACGGGTAAGTGAAAATCGCAAAAATTCACTTATCCAGGTAAGTGAAAATCACAAAAATTCACTTAGCCAGGTAGTTGAAAGTCACAAAAATTCAGGGAAAATGAGAAAGGGAAAGGGAAAATCGCTAAAATTGCGGTAAGTGAAAATCGTAAAAATTCACTTTCCCGGGTAAGGGAAAATCGCGAAAATTCACTTAGACGGGTAAGTGACAATCGCTTAAATTCACACTGCCGAGTAAGTGCAAATCGTAAAAATTCACTTTTCCGGATAAGTAAAAATCGCAAAAATTCACTTAGACGGGTCAGTGAAAATCACAATAATTCACTTAGCCGGGTAAGTGAAAATCACAAAAATTCACTTAGCCATTTAAGTGAAAATCACAAAAATTTACTTAGTCAGGTAAGGGAAAATCGCGAAAATTCACTTAGTCCGGTAAGTAAAAATCGCTAAAATTCACATGCCCGGGTAAGTGCAAATCGTAAAAATTCACTTTTCCGGGTAAGTGAAAATCGCAAAAATTCACTTAGCCAGGTAAGTGAAAATCCCAAAAATTCACTTAGCCTGGTAAGTGAAAATCACAAAAATTCACTTAGCCATTTAAGTGAAAATCACAAAAATTTACTTAGTCAGGTAAGGGAAAATCGCTAAAATTCACTTAGTCGGGTACGTGAAAATCACAAAAATTCACTTAGCCAGGTAAGTGAAAACCACAAAAATTCACTTAGACAGGTAGTTGAAAATCGCAAAAATTCACTTAGCTGGTAAGTGAAAATCACAAAAATTCACTTTGCCAGGTAGTTGAAAATCGCAAAAATTCACTTTTCCGGGTAAGTGAAAATCGTAAAAATTCACTTTCCCGGGTAAGTGAAAATCGCGAAAATTCACTTAGTTGTGTAAGTTAAAATCACTAAAATTCGCATGGCCAGGTAAGTGCAAATCGTAAAAGTTTACTTTTCCGGGTAAGTGAAAATCGCTAAAATTCCTTAGCGGGGTAAGTGAAAATCAAAATAATTTCTTAGCCAGGTAAGTGAAAATTTCTAAAATTCCTTAGCCGGGTAAATGAAAATCACACAAATTAAAAATGCCGGGTAAATGAAAATCGCAAAAATTCACTTTGTGGGTGAGAATCACAAAAATTCACATAGACGGGTAAATGAAGATCACAAAAATTCACTTTGCCGGGTAAGTGAAAATCGCAAAAATTCCTTAGCAGGGTAAGTGAAAATCGCAAAATTTCCTTAGCCGGGTAAGTGAAAATCGCAAAAATCGCAAGGTAAGTGAAAATAGCAAAAATTCCTTAGCCGGGTCAGTGAAAATCGCAAAATATCCTTAGTCGAGTAACTGAAATTCGCAAAAATTCACTTAGCAGGGTAAGTGAAAATCACAAATATTCACATATTGAAAATAATGAAAATTCACATAGTTGGGTAAATGAAAATCGCTTAAATTCCTTAGTCGGGTGAGTAAAAATAGCAAAAATTCACTTAGCCAGGTAAGTTAAAATCGCTAAAATGCCTAAGCGGGGTAAGTGAAAATCAAAATAATTTCTTAGCCAGGTAAGTGAAAATTTCTAAAATTCCTTAGCCGGGTAAATGAAAATCACAAAAATTCACACAGCCGGGTAAATGAAAATCGCAAAAATTCACTTTGTGAGTGAGAATCACAAAATTTCCAAAGACGGGTAAATGAAGAACACAAAAATTCACTTTACCGGGTAAGAGAAAATCGCAAAAATTCCTTTGCCGGGTAGGTGAAAATCGCAAAAATCGCAAGGTAAGTGAAAATAGCAAAAATTCACTTCGTCGGGTCAGTGAAAATCGCAAAAATTCCTTAGTCGATTAACTGAAAGTCGCAAAAATTCACTTAGCAGGGTAAGTGCAAATCACAAATATTTACATATTGAAAATAATGTAAATTCACATAGTTGGGTAAGTGAAAATGGCTTTAATTCCTTAGGCGGGTAAGTGAAAATTGCAAAAATTCACTTAGCCAGGTAAGTGAAAATCACAAAAATTCACTAAGCGCGGTAAGTGAAAATCGTTAAAATTCACTTAGCCGGGTAGGTGAAAATCACAAAATTCCTTAGCCGGGTAAGTGAAAATCGCTAAATTCCTTAGCCGGGTAAGTGAAAATCGCAAATATTCACTAAGCCGGGTAAGTGAAAATCACAAAAATTCACTTAGCCAGGTAAGTGAAAATCACAAAAATTCACTTAGCCGAGTATGTGAAAATCACAAAAATTCACTTAGCCAGATAAGTGAAAATCACAAAAATTCACTTAGCGCGGTAAGTGAAAATCGCTAAGATTCACTTAGTCGGGTCAGTGAAAATCGCGAGAATTCACTTAGCCATGTAAGTGAAAATCACAAAAATTCACTTAGCCATTTAAGTGAAAATCACAAAAATTTACTTAGTCAGGTAAGGGAAAATCGCTAAAATTCACTTAGTCGGGTACGTGAAAATCACAAAAATTCACTTAGCCAGGTAAGTGAAAACCACAAAAATTCACTTAGACAGGTAGTTGAAAATCGCAAAAATTCACTTAGCTGGTAAGTGAAAATCACAAAAATTCACTTTGCCAGGTAGTTGAAAATCGCAAAAATTCACTTTTCCGGGTAAGTGAAAATCGTAAAAATTCACTTTCCCGGGTAAGTGAAAATCGCGAAAATTCACTTAGTTGTGTAAGTTAAAATCACTAAAATTCGCATGGCCAGGTAAGTGCAAATCGTAAAAGTTTACTTTTCCGGGTAAGTGAAAATCGCTAAAATTCCTTAGCGGGGTAAGTGAAAATCAAAATAATTTCTTAGCCAGGTAAGTGAAAATTTCTAAAATTCCTTAGCCGGGTAAATGAAAATCACACAAATTAAAAATGCCGGGTAAATGAAAATCGCAAAAATTCACTTTGTGGGTGAGAATCACAAAAATTCACATAGACGGGTAAATGAAGATCACAAAAATTCACTTTGCCGGGTAAGTGAAAATCGCAAAAATTCCTTAGCAGGGTAAGTTAAAATCGCAAAATTTCCTTAGCCGGGTAAGTGAAAATCGCAAAAATCGCAAGGTAAGTGAAAATAGCAAAAATTCCTTAGCCGGGTCAGTGAAAATCGCAAAATATCCTTAGTCGAGTAACTGAAATTCGCAAAAATTCACTTAGCAGGGTAAGTGAAAATCACAAATATTCACATATTGAAAATAATGAAAATTCACATAGTTGGGTAAATGAAAATCGCTTAAATTCCTTAGTCGGGTGAGTAAAAATAGCAAAAATTCACTTAGCCGGGTAAGTTAAAATCGCTAAAATGCCTAAGCGGGGTAAGTGAAAATCAAAATAATTTCTTAGCCAGGTAAGTGAAAATTTCTAAAATTCCTTAGCCGGGTAAATGAAAATCACAAAAATTCACACAGCCGGGTAAATGAAAATCGCAAAAATTCACTTTGTGAGTGAGAATCACAAAATTTCCAAAGACGGGTAAATGAAGAACACAAAAATTCACTTTACCGGGTAAGAGAAAATCGCAAAAATTCCTTTGCCGGGTAGGTGAAAATCGCAAAAATCGCAAGGTAAGTGAAAATAGCAAAAATTCACTTCGTCGGGTCAGTGAAAATCGCAAAAATTCCTTAGTCGATTAACTGAAAGTCGCAAAAATTCACTTAGCAGGGTAAGTGCAAATCACAAATATTTACATATTGAAAATAATGTAAATTCACATAGTTGGGTAAGTGAAAATGGCTTTAATTCCTTAGGCGGGTAAGTGAAAATTGCAAAAATTCACTTAGCCAGGTAAGGGAAAATCACAAAAATTCACTAAGCGCGGTAAGTGAAAATCGTTAAAATTCACTTAGCCGGGTAGGTGAAAATCACAAAATTCCTTAGCCGGGTAAGTGAAAATCGCTAAATTCCTTAGCCGGGTAAGTGAAAATCGCAAATATTCACTAAGCCGGGTAAGTGAAAATCACAAAAATTCACTTAGCCAGGTAAGTGAAAATCACAAAAATTCACTTAGCCGGGTATGTGAAAATCACAAAAATTCACTTAGCCAGATAAGTGAAAATCACAAAAATTCACTTAGCGCGGTAAGTGAAAATCGCTAAGATTCACTTAGTCGGGTCAGTGAAAATCGCGAGAATTCACTTAGCCATGTAAGTGAAAATCACAAAAATTCACTTAGCCAGGTAGCTTAAAATAACAAAAATTCACGTAGCGCAATAAGTGAAAATCGCTAAAATTGCGGTAAGTGAATATCGTAAAAATTCACCTTAACGGGTAGGTGAAAATCGCGAAAATTCACTTAGTCGAGCAAGTGAAAATCGCTAAAATTCACATTGCCGCGTAAGTGCAAATCGTAAAAATTCACTTTCCTGGATAAGTGAAAACCGCTAAAATTCCTTAGCGGGGTAAGTGAAAATCGCAAAAATTGCAAAAAATCGCTTCGCAGGGTCAGTGAAAATCGCAAAAATTCCTTAGTCGGGTAAGTGAAAATCACAAAAATTTCATAGCCAGGTAAGTGAAAATCGCAAAAATTCACTTAGCCAGGTAAGTGAAAATCACAAAAATTCACATAGACGGGTAAATGAAGATCACAAAAATTCACTTTGCCGGGTAAGTGAAAATCGCAAAAATTCCTTAGCAGGGTAAGTGAAAATCGCTAAATTCCTTAGCCGGGTAATTGAAAATCGCAAACATTCACTTTGCCGGGTAAGTGAAAATCACAAAAATTCACATAGACAGGTAAATGAAGATCACAAAAATTCACTTTGCCGGGTAAGTGAAAATCGCAAAAATTCCTTAGTAGGGTAAGTGAAAATCGCAAAAATTCCTTAGCAGGATAAGTGAAAATCACAAATATTCACATATTGAAAATAATGAAAATTCACATAGTTGGGTAAATGAAAATCGCTTAAATTCCTTAGACGGCAAAGTGAAAAGCGCAACAATTAACTTAGCCAGGTAAGTGAAAATCACAAAAATTCACTAAGCGAGGTAAGTGAAAATCGCGAAAATTCACTTAGTCGGGTAAGTGAAAATCGCTTAAATGCCTTAGCTTGGTAGGTGAAAATCAAAATAATTTCTTAGCCAGGTAAGTGAAAATTTCTAAAATTCCTTAGCCGGGTAAATGAAAATCACAAAAATTCACAAAGCCGGGTAAATGAAAATCGCAAAAATTCACTTTGCCGGGTAAGTGAAAATCACAAAAATTCATATAGACGGGTAAATGAAGATCACAAAAATTCACTTTGCCGGGTAAATGAAAATCGCAAAAATTCCTTTGCCGGGTAAGTGAAAATCGCAAAAATCGCAAGGTAAGTGAAAATAGCAAAAATTCACTTCACCGGGTCATTGAAAATCGCAAAAATTCCTTAGTCGATTAACAAAAAGTCGCAAAAATTCACTTAGCAGGGTAAGTGCAAATCGCAAAAATCGCAAGGTAAGTGAAAATAGCAAAAATTCACTTCACCGGGTCAGTGAAAATCGCAAAAATTCCTAAGTCGAGTTACTGAAAGTCGCAAAAATTCACTTAGCAGGGTAAGTGAAAATCACAAATATTCAGAAATTGAAAATAATGAAAATTCACATAGTTGGGTAAGTGAAAATCGCTTAAATTCCTTAGGCGGGTAAATGAAAATCGCAAAAAATTCACTTAGGCGGGTAAGTGAAAATCGCAAATATTCACTTAGCCGGGTAAGTGAAAATCGCAAAAATTCACTTATCCAGGTAAGTGAAAATCACAAAAATTCACTTAGCAAGGTAGTTGAAAGTCACAAAAATTCAGGGAAAATGAGAAAGGGAAAGGGAAAATCGCTAAAATTGCGGTAAGTGAAAATCGTAAAAATTCACTTTCCCGGGTAAGTGAAAATCGCGAAAATTCACTTAGACGGGTAAGTGAAAATCGCTAAAATTCACACTGCCGAGTAAGTGCAAATCGTAAAAATTCACATTTCCGGATAAGTAAAAATCGCAAAAATTCACTTAGTCAGGTAAGTGAAAATCACAAAAATTCACTTAGCGCGGTAAGTTAAAATCGCTAAAATTCACTTAGTCGGGTAAGTGAAAATCGCAAAATTTCACTTATCCAGGTAAGTGAAAATCACAAAAATTCACTTAGACAGGTAGTTGAAAGTCACAAAAATTCAGGGAAAATGAGAAAGGGAAAGGGTAAATCGCTAAAATTGCGGTAAGTGAAAATCGTAAAAATTCACTTTCCCGGGTAAGGGAAAATCGCGAAAATTCACTTAGACGGGTAAGTGAAAAGCGCTTAAATTCACACTGCCGAGTAAGTGCAAATCGTAAAAATTCACTTTTCCGGATAAGTAAAAATCGCAAAAATTCACTTAGACGGGTCAGTGAAAATCACAATAATTCACTTAGCCTGGTAAGTGAAAATCACAAAAATTCACTTAGCCATTTAAGTGAAAATCACAAAAATTTACTTAGTCAGGTAAGGGAAAATCGCGAAAATTCACTTAGTCCGGTAAGTAAAAATCGCTAAAATTCACATGCCCGGGTAAGTGCAAATCGTAAAAATTCACTTTTCCGGGTAAGTGAAAATCGCAAAAATTCACTTAGCCAGGTAATTGAAAATCCCAAAAATTCACTTAGCGCGGTAATTGAAAATCATAAAAATTTCCTTTCCTTGGTAAGTAAAAATCGCGAAAATTTACTTAGTCGGGTAAGTTAAAATCGCTGAAATTCGCATGGCCGGGTAAGTGCAAATCGTATAAATTCACTATTCCGGATAAGTGAAAATCGCTAAAATTCCTTAGCCGGGTAAGTGAAAATCGCAAATATTCAATTAGCCGGGTAAGTGAAAATCACAAAAATTCACTAAGCGCGGTAAGTGAAAATCGTTAAAATTCACTTAGCCGGGTAGGTGAAAATCACAAAATTCCTTAGCCGGGTAAGTGAAAATCGCTAAATTCCTTAGCCGGGTAAGTGAAAATCGCAAATATTCACTAAGCCGGGTAAGTGAAAATCACAAAAATTCACTTAGCCAGGTAAGTGAAAATCACAAAAATTCACTTAGCCGGGTATGTGAAAATCACAAAAATTCACTTAGCCAGATAAGTGAAAATCACAAAAATTCACTTAGCGCGGTAAGTGAAAATCGCTAAGATTCACTTAGTCGGGTCAGTGAAAATCGCGAGAATTCACTTAGCCATGTAAGTGAAAATCACAAAAATTCACTTAGCCAAGTAGCTTAAAATAACAAAAATTCACGTAGCGCAATAAGTGAAAATCGCTAAAATTGCGGTAAGTGAATATCGTAAAAATTCACCTTAACGGGTAGGTGAAAATCGCGAAAATTCACTTAGTCGAGCAAGTGAAAATCGCTAAAATTCACATTGCCGCGTAAGTGCAAATCGTAAAAATTCACTTTCCTGGATAAGTGAAAACCGCTAAAATTCCTTAGCGGGGTAAGTGAAAATCGCAAAAATTGCAAAAAATCGCTTCGCAGGGTCAGTGAAAATCGCAAAAATTCCTTAGTCGGGTAAGTGAAAATCACAAAAATTTCATAGCCAGGTAAGTGAAAATCGCAAAAATTCACTTAGCCAGGTAAGTGAAAATCACAAAAATTCACATAGACGGGTAAATGAAGATCACAAAAATTCACTTTGCCGGGTAAGTGAAAATCGCAAAAATTCCTTAGCAGGGTAAGTGAAAATCGCTAAATTCCTTAGCCGGGTAATTGAAAATCGCAAACATTCACTTTGCCGGGTAAGTGAAAATCACAAAAATTCACATAGACAGGTAAATGAAGATCACAAAAATTCACTTTGCCGGGTAAGTGAAAATCGCAAAAATTCCTTAGTAGGGTAAGTGAAAATCGCAAAAATTCCTTAGCAGGATAAGTGAAAATCGCTAAAATCGCAAGGTAAGTGAAAATAGCAAAAATTCACTTAGTCGGGTAAGTGAAAATCGCAAAAATTCACTTAGCCGGGTAAGTGAAAATCACAAATATTCACATATTGAAAATAATGAAAATTCACATAGTTGGGTAAATGAAAATCGCTTAAATTCCTTAGACGGCAAAGTGAAAAGCGCAACAATTAACTTAGCCAGGTAAGTGAAAATCACAAAAATTCACTAAGCGAGGTAAGTGAAAATCGCGAAAATTCACTTAGTCGGGTAAGTGAAAATCGCTTAAATGCCTTAGCTTGGTGGGTGAAAATCAAAATAATTTCTTAGCCAGGTAAGTGAAAATTTCTAAAATTCCTTAGCCGGGTAAATGAAAATCACAAAAATTCACAAAGCCGGGTAAATGAAAATCGCAAAAATTCACTTTGCCGGGTAAGTGAAAATCACAAAAATTCATATAGACGGGTAAATGAAGATCACAAAAATTCACTTTGCCGGGTAAATGAAAATCGCAAAAATTCCTTTGCCGGGTAAGTGAAAATCGCAAAAATCGCAAGGTAAGTGAAAATAGCAAAAATTCACTTCACCGGGTCATTGAAAATCGCAAAAATTCCTTAGTCGATTAACTGAAAGTCGCAAAAATTCACTTAGCAGGGTAAGTGCAAATCGCAAAAATCGCAAGGTAAGTGAAAATCGCAAAAATTCACTTCGCCAGGTCAGTGAAAATCGCAAAAATTCCTAAGTCGAGTTACTGAAAGTCGCAAAAATTCACTTAGCAGGGTAAGTGAAAATCACAAATATTCAGAAATTGAAAATAATGAAAATTCACATAGTTGGGTAAGTGAAAATCGCTTAAATTCCTTAGGCGGGTAAATGAAAATCGCAAAAAATTCACTTAGGCGGGTAAGTGAAAATCGCAAATATTCACTTAGCCGGGTAAGTGAAAATCGCAAAAATTCACTTATCCAGGTAAGTGAAAATCACAAAAATTCACTTAGCAAGGTAGTTGAAAGTCACAAAAATTCAGGGAAAATGAGAAAGGGAAAGGGAAAATCGCTAAAATTGCGGTAAGTGAAAATCGTAAAAATTCACTTTCCCGGGTAAGTGAAAATCGCGAGAATTCACTTAGACGGGTAAGTGAAAATCGCTAAAATTCACACTGCCGAGTAAGTGGAAATCGTAAAAATTCACATTTCCGGATAAGTAAAAATCGCAAAAATTCACTTAGTCAGGTAAGTGAAAATCACAAAAATTCACTTAGCGCGGTAAGTTAAAATCGCTAAAATTCACTTAGTCGGGTAAGTGAAAATCGCAAAATTTCACTTATCCAGGTAAGTGAAAATCACAAAAATTCACTTAGCCAGGTAGTTGAAAGTCACAAAAATTCAGGGAAAATGAGAAAGGGAAAGGGTAAATCGCTAAAATTGCGGTAAGTGAAAATCGTAAAAATTCACTTTCCCGGGTAAGGGAAAATCGCGAAAATTCACTTAGACGGGTAAGTGAAAAGCGCTTAAATTCACACTGCCGAGTAAGTGCAAATCGTAAAAATTCACTTTTCCGGATAAGTAAAAATCGCAAAAATTCACTTAGACGGGTCAGTGAAAATCACAATAATTCACTTAGCCTGGTAAGTGAAAATCACAAAAATTCACTTAGCCATTTAAGTGAAAATCACAAAAATTTACTTAGTCAGGTAAGGGAAAATCGCGAAAATTCACTTAGTCCGGTAAGTAAAAATCGCTAAAATTCACATGCCCGGGTAAGTGCAAATCGTAAAAATTCACTTTTCCGGGTAAGTGAAAATCGCAAAAATTCACTTAGCCAGGTAAGTGAAAATCCCAAAAATTCACTTAGCGCGGTAATTGAAAATCATAAAAATTCCCTTTCCGGGGTAAGTAAAAATCGCGAAAATTTACTTAGTCGGGTAAGTTAAAATCGCTGAAATTCGCATGGCCGGGTAAGTGCAAATCGTATAAATTCACTATTCCGGATAAGTGAAAATCGCTAAAATTCCTTAGCCGGGTAAGTGAAAATCGCAAATATTCAATTAGCCGGGTAAGTGAAAATCACAAAAATTCACTTAGCCAGGTAAGTGAAAATCACAAAAATTCACTTAGCCGAGTAAGTGAAAATCGCAAAAATTCACTAAGCCAGGTAAGTGAAAATCACAAAAATTCACTTAGCGCGGTAAGTGAAAATCGCTAAAATTCACTTAGTCGGGTACGTGAAAATCACAAAAATTCACTTAGCCAGGTAAGTGAAAACCACAAAAATTCACTTAGACAGGTAGTTGAAAATCGCAAAAATTCACTTAGCTGGTAAGTGAAAATCACAAAAATTCACTTTGCCAGGTAGTTGAAAATCGCAAAAATTCACTTTTCCGGGTAAGTGAAAATCGTAAAAATTCACTTTCCCGGGTAAGTGAAAATCGCGAAAATTCACTTAGTTGTGTAAGTTCAAATCACTAAAATTCGCATGGCCAGGTAAGTGCAAATCGTAAAAGTTTACTTTTCCGGGTAAGTGAAAATCGCTAAAATTCCTTAGCGGGGTAAGTGAAAATCAAAATAATTTCTTAGCCAGGTAAGTGAAAATTTCTAAAATTCCTTAGCCGGGTAAATGAAAATCACACAAATTAAAAATGCCGGGTAAATGAAAATCGCAAAAATTCACTTTGTGGGTGAGAATCACAAAAATTCACATAGACGGGTAAATGAAGATCACAAAAATTCACTTTGCCGGGTAAGTGAAAATCGCAAAAATTCCTTAGCAGGGTAAGTGAAAATCGCAAAATTTCCTTAGCCGGGTAAGTGAAAATCGCAAAAATCGCAAGGTAAGTGAAAATAGCAAAAATTCCTTAGCCGGGTCAGTGAAAATCGCAAAATATCCTTAGTCGAGTAACTGAAATTCGCAAAAATTCACTTAGCAGGGTAAGTGAAAATCACAAATATTCACATATTGAAAATAATGAAAATTCACATAGTTGGGTAAATGAAAATCGCTTAAATTCCTTAGACGGCAAAGTGAAAAGCGCAACAATTAACTTAGCCAGGTAAGTGAAAATCACAAAAATTCACTAAGCGAGGTAAGTGAAAATCGCGAAAATTCACTTAGTCGGGTAAGTGAAAATCGCTTAAATGCCTTAGCTTGGTGGGTGAAAATCAAAATAATTTCTTAGCCAGGTAAGTGAAAATTTCTAAAATTCCTTAGCCGGGTAAATGAAAATCGCAAAAATTCACTTAGCTGGGTAAGTTAAAATCGCTAAAATGCCTAAGCGGGGTAAGTGAAAATCAAAATAATTTCTTAGCCAGGTAAGTGAAAATTTCTAAAATTCCTTAGCCGGGTAAATGAAAATCACAAAAATTCACACAGCCGGGTAAATGAAAATCGCAAAAATTCACTTTGTGAGTGAGAATCACAAAATTTCCAAAGACGGGTAAATGAAGAACACAAAAATTCACTTTGCCGGGTAAGAGAAAATCGCAAAAATTCCTTTGCCGGGTAGGTGCAAATCGCAAAAATCGCAAGGTAAGTGAAAATAGCAAAAATTCACTTCGTCGGGTCAGTGAAAATCGCAAAAATTCCTTAGTCGATTAACTGAAAGTCGCAAAAATTCACTTAGCAGGGTAAGTGCAAATCACAAATATTTACATATTGAAAATAATGAAAATTCACATAGTTGGGTAAGTGAAAATGGCTTTAATTCCTTAGGCGGGTAAGTGAAAATTGAAAAAATTCACTTAGCCAGGTAAGTGAAAATCACAAAAATTCACTAAGCGCGGTAAGTGAAAATCGTTAAAATTCACTTAGCCGGGTAAGTGAAAATCACAAAATTCCTTAGCCGGGTAAGTGAAAATCGCTAAATTCCTTAGCCGGGTAAGTGAAAATCGCAAATATTCACTAAGCCGGGTAAGTGAAAATCACAAAAATTCACTTAGCCAGGTAAGTGAAAATCACAAAAATTCACTTAGCCGGGTATGTGAAAATCACAAAAATTCACTTAGCCAGATAAGTGAAAATCACAAAAATTCACTTAGAGCGGTAAGTGAAAATCGCTAAGATTCACTTAGTCGGGTCAGTGAAAATCGCGAGAATTCACTTAGCCATGTAAGTGAAAATCACAAAAATTCACTTAGCCAGGTAGCTTAAAATAACAAAAATTCACGTAGCGCAATAAGTGAAAATCGCTAAAATTGCGGTAAGTGAATATCGTAAAAATTCACCTTAACGGGTAGGTGAAAATCGCGAAAATTCACTTAGTCGAGTAAGTGAAAGTCGCTAAAATTCACACTGCCGAGTAAGTGCATATTGTAAAAATTCACTTTTCCGGCTAAGTGAAAATCGCAAAAATTCACTTATTTAAGTAAGTGAATATCACAAAACTTCCATTAGCCGGGTAAGTGAAAATCACAAAAATTCACTTAGCCATGTAAGTGAAAATCACAAAAATTTACTTAGCGCGGTAAGTGAAAATCGCTAAAATTCACATTGCCGCGTAAGTGCAAATCGTAAAAATTCACTTTCCTGGATAAGTGAAAACCGCTAAAATTCCTTAGCGGGGTAAGTGAAAATCGCAAAAATTGCAAAAAATCGCTTCGCAGGGTCAGTGAAAATCGCAAAAATTCCTTAGTCGGGTAAGTGAAAATCACAAAAATTTCATAGCCAGGTAAGTGAAAATCGCAAAAATTCACTTAGCCAGGTAAGTGAAAATCACAAAAATTAACATAGACGGGTAAATGAAGATCACAAAAATTCACTTTGCCGGGTAAGTGAAAATCGCAAAAATTCCTTAGCAGGGTAAGTGAAAATCGCTAAATTCCTTAGCCGGGTAATTGAAAATCGCAAACATTCACTTTGCCGGGTAAGTGAAAATCACAAAAATTCACTTTTCCGGGTAAGTGAAAATTGCGAAAATTCACTTAGTCGGGTAAGTTAAAATCACAAATTCACTTAACCGGGTAAGTGAAAATCGCAAAAATTCCTTCGCCGGGTCAGTGAAAATCGCAAAAAATCCTTAGTCGAGTAACTGAAATTCGCAAAAATTCATTTAGCAGGGTAAGTGAAAATCACAAATATTCACATATTGAAAATAATGAAAATTCACATAGTTGGGTAAATGAAAATCGCTTAAATTCCTTAGTCGGGTAAGTGAAAATCGCAAAAATTCACTTAGCCGGGTAAGTTAAAATCGCTAAAATGCCCTAGCGGGGTAAGTGAAAATCAAAATAATTCCTTAGCCAAGTAAGTGAAAATTTCTAAAATTCCTTAGCCGGGAAAATGAAAATCACAAAAATTCACAAAGCCGGGTAAATGAAAATCGCAAAAATTCACTTTGTGAGTGAGAATCACAAAAATTCACATAGACGGGTAAATGAAGATCACAAAAATTCACTTTGCCGGGTAAGTGAAAATCGCAAAAATCGCAAGAATCGCAAGGTAAGTGAAAATAGCAAAAATTCACTTCGTCGGGTCAGTGAAAATCGCAAAAAATCCTTAGTCGATTAACTGAAAGTCGCAAAAATTCACTTAGCAGGGTAAGTGAAAATCACAAATATTCACATATTGAAAATAATGAAAATTCACATAGTTGGAAAAGTGAAAATGGCTTTAATTCCTTAGGCGGGTAAGTGAAAATCGCAAATATTCACTTAGTCAGGTAAGTGAAAATCACAAAATTCACTTAGCCAGGTAAGTGAAAATCACAAAAATTCACTTAGCGCGGTAAGTAAAAATCACTAAAATTCACTTTTCCGGGTAAGTGAAAATTGCGAAAATTCACTTAGTCGGGTAAGTTAAAATCACAAATTCACTTAACCGGGTAAGTGAAAATCACAAAAATGCATGTAGTTTGGTAAGTGAAAATCGCCAAAAATTCACATTGCCGCGTAAGTGCAAATCGTAAAAATTCACTTTCCTGGGTAAGTGAAAATTGCTAAAATGCCTTAGAGGGGTAAGTGAAAATCACAAAAATTTCTTAGCCAGGTAAGTGAAAATTGCTAAAATTCCTTAGCCGGGTATGTGAAAATCACAAAAATTCACATAGACGGGTAAATGAAGATGACAAAAATTCACTTTGCCGGGTAAGTGAAAATCGCAAAAATTCCTTCGCCGGGTCAGTGAAAATCGCAAAAAATCCTTAGTCGAGTAACTGAAATTCGCAAAAATTCATTTAGCAGGGTAAGTGAAAATCACAAATATTCACATATTGAAAATAATGAAAATTCACATAGTTGGGTAAATGAAAATCGCTTAAATTCCTTAGTCGGGTAAGTGAAAATCGCAAAAATTCACTTAGCCGGGTAAGTTAAAATCGCTAAAATGCCCTAGCGGGGTAAGTGAAAATCAAAATAATTCCTTAGCCAAGTAAGTGAAAATTTCTAAAATTCCTTAGCCGGGAAAATGAAAATCACAAAAATTCACAAAGCCGGGTAAATGAAAATCGCAAAAATTCACTTTGTGAGTGAGAATCACAAAAATTCACATAGACGGGTAAATGAAGATCACAAAAATTCACTTTGCCGGGTAAGTGAAAATAGCAAAAATTCACTTCGTCGGGTCAGTGAAAATCGCAAAAAATCCTTAGTCGATTAACTGAAAGTCGCAAAAATTCACTTAGCAGGGTAAGTGAAAATCACAAATATTCACATATTGAAAATAATGAAAATTCACATAGTTGGAAAAGTGAAAATGGCTTTAATTCCTTAGGCGGGTAAGTGAAAATCGCAAATATTCACTTAGTCAGGTAAGTGAAAATCACAAAATTCACTTAGCCAGGTAAGTGAAAATCACAAAAATTCACTTAGCGCGGTAAGTAAAAATCACTAAAATTCACTTTTCCGGGTAAGTGAAAATTGCGAAAATTCACTTAGTCGGGTAAGGTAAAATCGCTGAAATTCGCATGGCCGGGTAAGTGCAAATCGTAAAAGTTCACTTTTCCGGGTAAATGAAAATCGCTAATATTCCTTACCCGGGTAAGTGAAAATCGCTGAATTCCTTAGCCGGGTAAGTGAAAATCGCAAATATTCACTGAGCCGGGTAAGTGAAAACCACAAAAATTCATTTAGCCGGGTAAGTGAAAATCGCAAAAATTCACTTAGCCAGGTAAGTGAAAATCACAAAAATTCACTTAGCGCGGTAAGTGAAAATCGCTAAGATTCACTTAGTCGGGTCAGTGAAAATCTCAAGAATTCACTTAGCCATGTAAGTGAAAATCACAAAAATTCACTTAGCCAGGTAGCTTAAAATAACAAAAATTCACTTAGCGCGATAAGTGAAAATCGCTAAAATTGCGGTAAGTGAAAATCGTAAAAATTTACCTTCCCGGGTAAGTGAAAATCGCGAAAATTCACTTAGTCGAGTACGTGAAAATCGCTTAAATTCACACTGCCGAGTAAGTGCAAATTGTAAAAATTTACTTTTCCAGCTAAGTGAAAATCGCAAAAATTCACTTATTTAAGTAAGTGAAAATCACAAAACTTCCATTAGCCGGGTAAGTGAAAATCACAAAAATTCACTAAGCCACGTAAGTTAAAATCACAAAAATTTACTTAGCGCGGTAAGTGAAAATCGCTAAAATTCACATTGCCGCGTAAGTGCAAATCGTAAAAATTCACTTTCCTACATAAGTGAAAACCGCTAAAATTCCTTTGCGGGGTAAGTGAAAATCGCAAAAATTGCAAAAAATCACTTCGCAGGGTCAGTGAAAATCGCAAAAATTAATTAGTCGGGTAAGTGAAAATCACAAAAATTTCTTAGCCAGGTAAGTGAAAATCGCAAAAATTGACTTAGCCAGGTAAGTGAAAATCACAAAAATTCACTTAGCGCGGTAAGTGAGAAACGCTAAAATTTACTTTGCCGGGTAAGTCAAAATCGTAAAAATTCACTTTTCCGGGTAAGTGAAAATCGCTAAAATTCCTTAGCCGGATAAGTGAAAATCGATAAATTCTACAGCCTGGTAAGTGAAAATCGCAAAAATTCACTTAGCCGGGTATGTGAAAATCACAAATATTCATATATTGAAAATAATGAAAATGCACATAGTTGGGTAAGTGAAAATCGCTTAAATTCCTCAGACGGCAAAGTGAAAATCGCAACAATTCACTTAGCCAGGTAAGTGAAAATCACAAAAATTCACTAAGCGAGGTAAGTGAAAATCGATAAAATTCACTTAGCCGGGTAAGTGAAAATCATAAAAATTCACTTAGCCAGGTAAGTGAAAATCACAAAAATTCACATAGCGCGGTAAGTTAAAATCAATAAAATTCACTTTTGCGGGTAAGTGAAAATCGTGAAAATTCACTTTCCCGGGTATGTGAAAATCGCGAAAATTCACTTAGTCGGGTAAGCTAAAATCGCTAAAATTCGCATGACCGGGTAAGTGCAAATCGTAAAAGTTCACTTTTCCGGGTAAGTGAAAATCGCTAAAATGCCTTAGCTTGGTAAGTGAAAATCAAAATAATTTCTTAGCCAGGTAAGTGAAAATTTCTAAATTTCCTTAGCCGGGTAAATGAAAATCACAAAAATTCACAAAGCCGCGTAAATGAAAATGGCAAAAATTCACTTTGCCGGGTAAGTGAGAATCACAAAAATTCACATAGACGGGTAAATGAAGATCACAAAAATTCACTTTGCCGGGTAAGTGAAAATCGCAAAAATTCCTTTGCCGGGTAAGTGAAAATCGCAAAAATCGCAAGGTTAGTGAAAATAGCAAAAATTCACTTCGCCGGGTCAGTGAAAATCGCAAAAATTCCTTAGTCGATTAACTGAAAGTCGCAAAAATTCACTTAGCAGGGTAAGTGAAAATCACAAATATTTACATATTGAAAATAATGAAAATTCACATAGTTGGGTAAATGAAAATCGCTTTAATTCCTTAGGCGGGTAAGTGAAAATCGCAAAAATTCACTTAGCCAGGTAAGTGAAAATCAAAAAAAATTCACTAAGCGCGGTAAGTGAAAATCGTTAAAATTCACTTAGCCGGGTAAGTGAAAATCACAAAATTCACTTAGCCAGGTAAGTGAAAATCACAAAAATTCACTTAGCGCGGTAAGTGAAAATCACTAAAATTCACTTTTCCGGGTAAGTGAAAAGTTAAAATTCACTTTTCCGGTTAAGTGAAAATCGCGAATATTCACTTAGTCGGGTAAGTTAAAATCGCTGAAATTCGCATGGATGGGTAAGTGCAAATCGTAAAAGTTCACTTTTCCGGGTAAATGAAAATCGCTTATATTCCTTAGCCGCTTAAGTGAAAATCGCTGAATTCCTTAGCCGGGTAAGTGAAAATCGCAAAAATTCACTTATTTGGGTAAGTGAAAATCACAAAAATTCACTTTGCCGGGTAAGTGAAAATCATAAAAATTCACATAGCCAGGTAAGTGAAAATCACAAAAATTTACTTAGCGCGGTAAGTGAGAAACGCTAAAATTCACTTTGCCGGGTAAGTCAAAATCGTAAAAATTCACTTTTCCGGGAAAGTGAAAATCGCTAGAATTCCTTAGCCGTGTAAGTGAAAATCGCTTAATTCCTTAGCCGGGTAAGTGAAAATCGCAAAAATTCACTTATTTGGGTAAGTGAAAATCACAAAAATTCACTTTGCCGGGTAAGTGAAAATCATAAAAATTCACATAGCCAGGTAAGTGAAAATCACAAAAATTTACTTAGCGCGGTAAGTGAAAATCGCTAAAATGCACATAGCCGCGTAAGTGCAAATCGTAAAAATTCACTTTCCTGGATAAGTGAAAACCGCTAAAATTCCTTAGCGGGGTAAGTGAAAATCGCAAAAATTGCAAAAAATCACTTCGCAGGGTCAGTGAAAATCGCAAAAATTCCTTAGTCGGGTAAGTGAAAATCACACAAATTTCTTAGCCAGGTAAGTGAAAATCGCTAAATATACTCAGCTGGGTAAGTGAAAATCACAAAAATTCACATAGCCGGGTAAATGAAAATCGCAAAAATTCACTTTGCCTGGTAAGTGAAAATCGCAAAAATTCGTTAGCCGGGTAAGTGAAATTCACAGAAATTCACTTATCCAGGTAGTTGAAAATCACAAAAATTCACTTAGCCGGGTAGGTGAAAATCACAAAAATTCACTTAGCCAGGTAGTTGAAAATCGCAAAAATTCACTTAGCCGGGTAAGTTAAAATCGCTAAAATGCCCTAGCGGGGTAAGTGAAAATCAAAATAATTCCTTAGCCAGGTAAGTGAAAATTTCTAAAATTCCTTAGCCGGGTAAATGAAAATCACAAAAATTCACAAAGCCGGGTAAATGAAAATCGCAAAAATTCACTTTGTGAGTGAGAATCACAAAAATTCACATAGACGGGTAAATGAAGATCACAAAAATTCACTTTGCCGGGTAAGTGAAAATCGCAAAAATTCCTTTGCCGGGTAAGTGAAAATCGCAAAAATCGCAAGAATCGCAAGGTAAGTGAAAATAGCAAAAATTCACTTCGTCGGGTCTGTGAAAATCGCAAAAAATCCTTAGTCGATTAACTGAAAGTCGCAAAAATTCACTTAGCAGGGTAAGTGAAAATCACAAATATTCACATATTGAAAATAAAGAAAATTCACATAGTTGGAAAAGTGAAAATGGCTTTAATTCCTTAGGCGGGTAAGTGAAAATCGCAAATATTCACTTAGTCAGGTAAGTGAAAATCACAAAATTCACTTAGCCAGGTAAGTGAAAATCACAAAAATTCACTTAGCGCGGTAAGTAAAAATCACTAAAATTCAATTTTCCGGGTAAGTGAAAATTGCGAAAATTCACTTAGTCGGGTAAGTTAAAATCGCTGAAATTCGCATGGCCGGGTAAGTGTAAATCGTAAAAGTTCACTTTTCCGGGTAAATGAAAATCGCTAATATTCCTTAGCCGGGTAAGTGAAAATCGCTGAATTCCTTAGCCGGGTAAGTGAAAATCGCAAATATTCACTGAGCCGGGTAAGTGAAAACCACAAAAATTCATTTAGCCGGGTAAGTGAAAATCGCAAAAATTCACTTAGCCAGGTAAGTGAAAATCACAAAAATTCACTTAGCGCGGTAAGTGAGAAACGCTAAAATTCACTTTGCCGGGTAAGTCAAAATCGTAAAAATTCACTTTTCCGGGTAAGTGAAAATCGCTAAAATTCCTTAGCCGGGTACGTGAAAATCGCAAATATTCACTTAGCCGGGTAAGTGAAAATCACTAAAATTCACTTAGCCAGGTAAGTGAAAATCACAAAAATTCACTAAGCCGGGTATGTGAAAATCACAAAAATTCTCTTAGCCAGGTAAGTGAAAATCACAAAAATTCACTTAGCGCGGTAAGTGAAAATCGCTAAGATTCACTTAGTCGGGTCAGTGAAAATCTCAAGAATTCACTTAGCCATGTAAGTGAAAATCACAAAAATTCACTTAGCCAGGTAGCTTAAAATAACAAAAATTCACTTAGCGCGATAAGTGAAAATCGCTAAAATTGCGGTAAGTGAAAATCGTTAAAATTCACCTTCCCGGGTAAGTGAAAATCGCTAAAATTCACTTAGTCGAGTACGTGAAAATCGCTAAAATTCACACTGCCGAGTAAGTGCAAATTGTAAAAATTTACTTTTCCAGCTAAGTGAAAATCGCAAAAATTCACTTATTTAAGTAAGTGAAAATCACAAAACTTCCATTAGCCGGGTAAGTGAAAATCACAAAAATTCACTAAGCCACGTAAGTTAAAATCACAAAAATTTACTTAGCGCGGTAAGTGAAAATCGCTAAAATTCACATTGCCGCGTAAGTGCAAATCGTAAAAATTCACTTTCCTACATAAGTGAAAACCGCTAAAATTCCTTAGCGGGGTAAGTGAAAATCGCAAAAATTGCAAAAAATCACTTCGCAGGGTCAGTGAAAATCGCAAAAATTAATTAGTCGGGTAAGTGAAAATCACAAAAATTTCTTAGCCAGGTAAGTGAAAATCGCAAAAATTGACTTAGCCAGGTAAGTGAAAATCACAAAAATTCACTTAGCGCGGTAAGTGAGAAACGCTAAAATTTACTTTGCCGGGTAAGTCAAAATCGTAAAAATTCACTTTTCCGGGTAAGTGAAAATCGCTAAAATTCCTTAGCCAGATAAGTGAAAATCGATAAATTCTACAGCCTGGTAAGTGAAAATCGCAAATATTCACTTTGCCGGGTAAGTGAAGATCACAAAAATTCACTTTGCCGGGTAAGTGAAAATCGCAAAAATTCCTTAGTAGGGTAACTGAAAATCGCAAAAATTCTTTAGCCGGATAAGTGAAAATAGCAAAAATCGCAAGGTAAGTGAAAATCGCAGAAATGCACTTAGTCGGGTAAGTGAAAATCGCAAAAATTCACTTAGCCGGGTATGTGAAAATCACAAATATTCATATATTGAAAATAATGAAAATTCACATAGTTGGGTAAGTGAAAATCGCTTAAATTCCTCAGACGGCAAAGTGAAAATCGCAACAATTCACTTAGCCAGGTAAGTGAAAATCACAAAAATTCACTAAGCGAGGTAAGTGAAAATCGATAAAATTCACTTAGCCGGGTAAGTGAAAATCATAAAAATTCACTTAGCCATCTAAGTGAAAATCACAAAAATTCACTTAGCGCGGTAAGTTAAAATCAATAAAATTCACTTTTGCGGGTAAGTGAAAATCGTGAAAATTCACTTTCCCGGGTATGTGAAAATAGCGAAAATTCACTTAGTCGGGTAAGCTAAAATCGCTAAAATTCGCATGACCGGGTAAGTGCAAATCGTAAAAGTTCACTTTTCCGGGTAAGTGAAAATCGCTAAAATGCCTTAGCTTGGTAAGTGAAAATCAAAATAATTTCTTAGCCAGGTAAGTGAAAATTTCTAAAATTCCTTAGCCGGGTAAATGAAAATCACAAAAATTCACAAAGCCGCGTAAATGAAAATGGCAAAAATTCACTTTGCCGGGTAAGTGAGAATCACAAAAATTCACATAGACGGGTAAATGAAGATCACAAAAATTCACTTTTCCGGGTAAGTGAAAATCGCAAAAATTCCTTTGCCGGGTAAGTGAAAATCGCAAAAATCGCAAGGTTAGTGAAAATAGCAAAAATTCACTTCGCCGGGTCAGTGAAAATCGCAAAAATTCCTTAGTCGATTAACTTAAAGTCGCAAAAATTCACTTAGCAGGGTAAGTGAAAATCACAAATATTTACATATTGAAAATAATGAAAATTCACATAGTTGGGTAAATGAAAATCGCTTTAATTCCTTAGGCGGGTAAGTGAAAATCGCAAAAATTCACTTAGCCAGGTAAGTGAAAATCAAAAAAAATTCACTAAGCGCGGTAAGTGAAAATCGTTAAAATTCACTTAGCCGGGTAAGTGAAAATCACAAAATTCACTTAGCCAGGTAAGTGAAAATCACAAAAATTCACTTAGCGCGGTAAGTGAAAATCACTAAAATTCACTTTTCCGGGTAAGTGAAAAGTTAAAATTCACTTTTCCGGTTAAGTGAAAATCGCGAATATTCACTTAGTCGGGTAAGTTAAAATCGCTGAAATTCGCATGGGTGGGTAAGTGCAAATCGTAAAAGTTCACTTTTCCGGGTAAATGAAAATCGCTTATATTCCTTAGCCGCTTAAGTGAAAATCGCTGAATTCCTTAGCCGGGTAAGTGAAAATCGCAAAAATTCACTTATTTGGGTAAGTGAAAATCACAAAAATTCACTTTGCCGGGTAAGTGAAAATCATAAAAATTCACATAGCCAGGTAAGTGAAAATCACAAAAATTTACTTAGCGCGGTAAGTGAGAAACGCTAAAATTCACTTTGCCGGGTAAGTCAAAGTCGTAAAAATTCACTTTTCCGGGTAAGTGAAAATCGCTAAAATTCCTTAGCCGTGTAAGTGAAAATCGCTTAATTCCTTAGCCGGGTAAGTGAAAATCGCAAAAATTCACTTATTTGGGTAAGTGAAAATCACAAAAATTCACTTTGCCGGGTAAGTGAAAATCATAAAAATTCACATAGCCAGGTAAGTGAAAATCACAAAAATTTACTTAGCGCGGTAAGTGAAAATCGCTAAAATGCACATAGCCGCGTAAGTGCAAATCGTAAAAATTCACTTTCCTGGATAAGTGAAAACCGCTAAAATTCCTTAGCGGGGTAAGTGAAAATCGCAAAAATTGCAAAAAATCACTTCGCAGGGTCAGTGAAAATCGCAAAAATTCCTTAGTCGGGTAAGTGAAAATCACACAAATTTCTTAGCCAGGTAAGTGAAAATCGCTAAATATACTCAGCTGGGTAAGTGAAAATCACAAAAATTCACATAGCCGGGTAAATGAAAATCGCAAAAATTCACTTTGCCTGGTAAGTGAAAATCGCAAAAATTCGTTAGCCGGGTAAGTGAAATTCACAGAAATTCACTTATCCAGGTAGTTGAAAATCACAAAAATTCACTTAGCCGGGTAGGTGAAAATCACAAAAATTCACTTAGCCAGGTAGTTGAAAATCGCAAAAATTCACTTAGCCGGATAAGTTAAAATCACAAAAACTCACTTAGCCAGGTAAGTGAAAATCACAAAAATGCATGTAGTTTGGTAAGTGAAAATCGCCAAAAATTCACATTGCCGGGTAAGTGAAAATCACAAATTCACTTAACCGGGTAAGTGAAAATCACAATATTGCATGTAGTTTGGTAAGTGAAAATCGCCAAAAATTCACATTGCCGGGAAAGTGCAAATCGTAAAAATTCACTTTCCTGGGTAAGTGAAAATCGCTAAAATGCCTTAGAGGGGTAAGTGAAAATCACAAAAATTTCTTAGCCAGGTAAGTGAAAATTGCTAAAATTCCTTAGCCGGGTATGTGAAAATCACAAAAATTCACATAGACGGGTAAATGAAGATGACGAAAATTCACTTTGCCGGGTAAGTGAAAATCGCAAAAATTCCTTAGCCGGGTAAGTGAAAATCGCAAAAAATTCCTTAGCCGGGTAAGTGAAAATCGCAAAAATCGCAAGGTAAGTGAAAATAGCAAAAATTCTTTAGCCGGGTCAGTGAAAATCGCAAAAATTTCTAAGTCGAGTAACTGAAAGTCGCAAAAATTCACTTACTAGTGTAGGTGAAAATCACAAATATTCACATATTGAAAATAATGAAAATTCACATAGTTAGGTAAGTGAAAATCGCTTTAATTCCTTAGACGGCTAAGTGAAAATCGCAAAAATTCACTTAGCCAGGTAAGTGAAAATCACAAAAATTCACTAAGCGCGGTAAGTGAAAATCGCTAAAATTCACTTAGTCGGGTAAGTGAAAATCGCAAAAATTCACTTAGCCGGGTAAGTGAAAACCACAAAAATTCACTTAGCCAGGTAAGTGAAAATCACAAAAATTCACTTAGCGCGGTAAGTGAAAATCACTAAAATTCACTTTTCCGGGTAAGTGAAAAGTTAAAATTCACTTTTCCGGTTAAGTGAAAATCGCGAATATTCACTTAGTCGGGTAAGTTAAAATCGCTGAAATTCGCATGGGTGGGTAAGTGCAAATCGTAAAAGTTCACTTTTCCGGGTAAATGAAAATCGCTTATATTCCTTAGCCGCTTAAGTGAAAATCGCTGAATTCCTTAGCCGGGTAAGTGAAAATCGCAAAAATTCACTTATTTGGGTAAGTGAAAATCACAAAAATTCACTTTGCCGGGTAAGTGAAAATCATAAAAATTCACATAGCCAGGTAAGTGAAAATCACAAAAATTTACTTAGCGCGGTAAGTGAGAAACGCTAAAATTCACTTTGCCGGGTAAGTCAAAGTCGTAAAAATTCACTTTTCCGGGTAAGTGAAAATCGCTAAAATTCCTTAGCCGTGTAAGTGAAAATCGCTTAATTCCTTAGCCGGGTAAGTGAAAATCGCAAAAATTCACTTATTTGGGTAAGTGAAAATCACAAAAATTCACTTTGCCGGGTAAGTGAAAATCATAAAAATTCACATAGCCAGGTAAGTGAAAATCACAAAAATTTACTTAGCGCGGTAAGTGAAAATCGCTAAAATGCACATAGCCGCGTAAGTGCAAATCGTAAAAATTCACTTTCCTGGATAAGTGAAAACCGCTAAAATTCCTTAGCGGGGTAAGTGAAAATCGCAAAAATTGCAAAAAATCACTTCGCAGGGTCAGTGAAAATCGCAAAAATTCCTTAGTCGGGTAAGTGAAAATCACACAAATTTCTTAGCCAGGTAAGTGAAAATCGCTAAATATACTCAGCTGGGTAAGTGAAAATCACAAAAATTCACATAGCCGGGTAAATGAAAATCGCAAAAATTCACTTTGCCTGGTAAGTGAAAATCGCAAAAATTCGTTAGCCGGGTAAGTGAAATTCACAGAAATTCACTTATCCAGGTAGTTGAAAATCACAAAAATTCACTTAGCCGGGTAGGTGAAAATCACAAAAATTCACTTAGCCAGGTAGTTGAAAATCGCAAAAATTCACTTAGCCGGATAAGTTAAAATCACAAAAACTCACTTAGCCAGGTAAGTGAAAATCACAAAAATGCATGTAGTTTGGTAAGTGAAAATCGCCAAAAATTCACATTGCCGGGTAAGTGAAAATCACAAATTCACTTAACCGGGTAAGTGAAAATCACAATATTGCATTTAGTTTGGTAAGTGAAAATCGCCAAAAATTCACATTGCCGGGAAAGTGCAAATCGTAAAAATTCACTTTCCTGGGTAAGTGAAAATCGCTAAAATGCCTTAGAGGGGTAAGTGAAAATCACAAAAATTTCTTAGCCAGGTAAGTGAAAATTGCTAAAATTCCTTAGCCGGGTATGTGAAAATCACAAAAATTCACATAGACGGGTAAATGAAGATGACGAAAATTCACTTTGCCGGGTAAGTGAAAATCGCAAAAATTCCTTAGCCGGGTAAGTGAAAATCGCAAAAAATTCCTTAGCCGGGTAAGTGAAAATCGCAAAAATCGCAAGGTAAGTGAAAATAGCAAAAATTCTTTAGCCGGGTCAGTGAAAATCGCAAAAATTTCTAAGTCGAGTAACTGAAAGTCGCAAAAATTCACTTACTAGTGTAGGTGAAAATCACAAATATTCACATATTGAAAATAATGAAAATTCACATAGTTAGGTAAGTGAAAATCGCTTTAATTCCTTAGACGGCTAAGTGAAAATCGCAAAAATTCACTTAGCCAGGTAAGTGAAAATCACAAAAATTCACTAAGCGCGGTAAGTGAAAATCGCTAAAATTCACTTAGTCGGGTAAGTGAAAATCGCAAAAATTCACTTAGCCGGGTAAGTGAAAACCACAAAAATTCACTTAGCCAGGTAAGTGAAAATCACAAAAAATTCTTAGCCGGGTAAGTGAAAATCGCAAAAATTCACTAAGTCGGGTAAGTTAAAATCGCTAAAATTCGCATGGCCGGGTAAGTGTAAATCGTAAAAATTCACTTTCCTGGGTCAGTGAAAATCGCTAAAATGCCTTAGAGGGGTAAGTGAAAATCACAAAAATTTCTTAGCCAGGTAAGTGAAAATTTCTAAAATTCCTTAGCCGGGTAAATGAAAATCACAAAAATTTACAAAGCCGGGTAAATGAAAATCGCAAAAATTCACTTAGCAGGGTAAGTGAAAATCACAAATATTCACACATTGAAAATAACGAAAATTCACATAGTTGGGTAAGTGAAATTCGCTTAAATTCCTTAGGCGGGTAAGTGAAAATCGCAAAAATTCACTTAGCCAGGTAAGTGAAAATCACAAAAATTCACTAAGCGCGGTAAGTGAAAATCGCTAAAATTCACTTAGTCGGGTAAGTGAAAATCGCAAAAATTCACTTAGCCGGGTAAGTGAAAATCACAAAAATCCACTTAGCCAGGTAAGTGAAAATCGTTGAAATTCACTTTTCCGGGTAAGTGAAAATCGCGAAAATTCACTTAGTCCTGTAAGTTAAAATCGCTGAAATTCGCATGGCCGGTTAAGTGCAAATCGTAGAAGTTCACTTTTCCGGGTAAATGAAAATCGCTAATATTCCTTAGCCGGGTAAGTGAAAATCGCTGAATTCCTTAGCCGGGTAAGTGAAAATCGCAAATATTCACTTATTTGGGTAAGTGAAAATCACAAAAATTCACTTAGCCGGGTAAGTGAAAATCGCAAAAATTCACTTACCCAGGTAAGTTAAAATCACAAAAATTCACTTAGCGCGGTAAGTGAGAAACGGTAAAATTCACATTGCCGGGTGAGTGAAAATCACAAATTCACTTAACCGGGTAAGTGAAAATCACAAAAATGCATATAGATTGGTAAAATTCACTTAGTCGGGTAAGCGAAAATCGCAAAAATTCACTTAGCACGATAAACGAAAATCAATAAAATTCGCTTTTCCGGGTAAGTGAAAATTGTAAAAATTCACTTTCCCGGGTAAGTGAAAATCGCGAAAATTCACTAAGTCGGGTAAGTTAAAATCGCTAAAATTCGCATGGCCGGGTAAGTGCAAATCGTAAAAGTTCACTTTTCCGGGTAAGTGAAAATCGCAAAAATTCCTTAGCCGGGTAAGTGAAAATCGCAAAAATCGCAAGGTAAGTGAAAATAGCAAAAATTCACTTCGCCGGGTCAGTGAAAATCGCAAAAATTTCTTAGTCGATTAACTGAAAGTCGCAAAAATTCACTTAGCAGGGTAAGTGAAAATCACAAATATTCACATATTGAAAATAATGAAAATTCACATAGTTGGGTAAGTGAAAATCGCTGAAATTCCTTAGGCTTGTAAGTGAAAATCGCAAAAATTCACTTAGCCAGGTAAGTGAAAATCACAAAAATTCACTAAGCGCGGTAAGTGAACATCGCTAGAATTCACTTAGCCGGGTAAGTGAAAATCACAAAATTCACTTAGCCAGGTAAGTGAAAATCATAAAAATTCACTTAGCGGGGTAAGTGAAAATCACTAAAATTCACTTTTCCGGGTAAGTGAAAATCGTTGAAATTCACTTTCCCGGGTAAGCGAAAATCGCGAAAATTCACTTAGTCCGGTAAATTAAAATCGCTGATATTCGCATGGCCGGGTATGTGCAAATCGTAAAAGTTCACTTTTCCGGGTAAATGAAAATCGCTAGTATTCCTTAGCCGGGTAAGTGAAAATCGCTGAAGACCTTAGCCAGGTAAGTGAAAATCGCAAATATTCACTTAGCCGGGTAAGTGAAAATCACACAAATTCACTTAGCCAGGTAAGTGAAAATCACAAAAATTCACTTAGCCGGGTAAGTGAAAATCACAAAAATTCACTTAGCGCGGTAAGTGAAAATCGCTAAGATTCACTTTGCCGGGTAAGTCAAAATCGTAAAAATTCACTTTTCCGGGTAAGTGAAAATCGCTAAAATTCATTAGCCGTGTAAGTGAAAATCGCTTAATTCCTTAGCCGGGTAAGAGAAAATCGCAAATATTCACTTAACCGGGTAAGTGAAAATCACAAAAATTCACTTAGCCGGGTAAGTGAAAATCACAAAAATTCACTTAGCGCGGTAAGTGAAAATCGCTAAGATTCACTTAGTCGGGTAAGTGAAAATCGCAAGAATTCACTTAGCCAGGTAAGTGAAAATCACAAAAATTCACTTAGCGCTATAAGTGAAAATCGCTAAAATTGCGGTAAGTGAAAATCGTAAAAGTTCACCTTCCCGGGTAAGTGAAAATCGCGAAAATTCTCTTAGTCGAGTAAGAGAAAATCGCTTATATTCTCACTACCGAATAAGTGCAAATCGTAAAAATTCACTTTTCCGGCTAAGTGAAAATCGCAAAAATTCACTTATTTGGGTAAGTGAAAATCACTAAAATTCACCTAGCCGGGTAAGTGAAAATCATAAAAATTCACTTAGCCAGGTAAGTGAAAATCACAAAAATTTACTTAGCGCACTAAGTGAAAATCGCTAAAATGCACATAGCCGCGTAAGTGCAAATCGTAAAAATTCACTTTCCTGGATAAGTGAAAACCCCTAAAATTCCTTAGCGGGGTAAGTGAAAATCGCAAAAATTGCAAAAAATCACTTCGCAGGGTCAGTGAAAATCGCAAAAATTCCTTAGTCGGGTAAGTGAAAATCACAAAAATTTCTTAGCCAGGTAAGTGAGAATCGCTTAATATACTCAGCTGGGTAAGTGAAAATCACAAAAATTCACATGGCCGGGTAAATAAAAATCGCAAAAATTCACTTTGCCTGGTAAGTGAAAATCGCAAAAATTCTTTATCCGGGTAAGTGAAAATCACAGAAATTCACTTAGCCAGGTAGTTGAAAATCACAAAAATTCACTTAGCCGGGTAAGTGAAAATCACAAAAATTCACTTACCCAGGTAAGTGAAAATCACAAAAATTTACTTAGCGCACTAAGTGAAAATCGCTAAAATTCACTTAGTCGGGTACGTGAAAATCGCAAAAATTCACTTAGCCAGGTTAGTGAAAATCACAAAAATTCACTTAGCCAGGTAGTTGAAAATCGCAAAAATTCACTTAGCCGGATAAGTGAAAATCATAAAAATTCACTTAGCCAGGTAAGTGAAAATCACAAAAATTCACTTAGCGCGGTAAGTCAAAATCGCGAAAATTTACTTTTCCGGGTAAGTGAAAATCGTAAAAATTCACTTTCCCGTGTAAGTGAAGAGGGCGAAAATTCACTTAGTCGGGTAAGTGAAAATCGCTAAAATTCACATTGCCGGGTAAGTGAAAATCACAAAAATTCACATAGACGGGTAAATGAAGATCACAAAAATTCACTTTGCCGGGTAAGTGAAAATCGCAAAAACTCCTTAGCCGGGTGAGTGAAAATCGCAAAAATTCCTTAGCCGGGTAAGTGAAAATAGCAAAAATTCCTTCGCCGGGTCAGTGAAAATCGCATAAATTCCTTAGTCGAGTAACTGAAAGTCGCAAAAATTCACTTACTAGGGTAAGTGAAAATCACAAAAGTTCACATATTGAAAACAATGAAAATTCACATAGTTGGGTAAGTGAAAATCGCTTAAATTCCTTAGACGGCTAAGTGAAAATCGCAAAAATTCACTTAGCCAGGTAAGTGAAAATCACAAAAATTCACTAAGCGCGGTAAGAAAAAATCGCTAAAATTCACTTAGTCGGGTAAGTGAAAATCGCAAAAATTCACTTAGCCGGGTAAGTGAAAATCACAAAAATTCACTTAGCCAGGTAAATGAAAATCACAAAAATTCACTTAGCGCGGTAAGTGAAAATCAATAAAATTCACTTTTCCGGGTAAGTGAAGATTGTAAAAATTCACTTTCCCGGGTAAGTGAAAATCGCGAAAATTCACTAAGTCGGGTAAGTTAAAATCGCTAAAATTCGCATGGCCGGGTAAGTGCAAATCGTATAAGTTCACTTTTCCGGGTAAGTGAAAATCGATAAAATGCCTTAGCGGGGTATGTGAAAATCAAAATAATTTCTTAGCAAGGTAAGTGAAAATTTCTAAAATTCCTTAGCCGGGTAAATGAAAATCACAAAAATTCACAAAGCCGGGTAGATGAAAATCGCAATGATTCACTTTGCCGGGTAAGTGAGAATCACAAAAATTCACATAGACGGGTAAATGAAGATCACAAAAATTCACTTTGCCGGGTAAGTGAAAATCGCAAAAATTCCTTAGCCGGGTAAGTGAAAATCGCAAAAATCGCAAGGTAAGTGAAAATAGCAAAAATTCACTTCGCTGGGTCAGTGAAAATCGCAAAAATTCCTTAGTCGATTAACTAAAAGTTGCAAAATTTCACTTAGCAGGGTAAGTGAAAATCACAAATATTCACACATTGAAAAAAAACGAAAATTCACATAGCTGGGTAAGTGAAAATTGCTTAAATTCCTTAGGCGTGAGTGAAAATCACAAAAATTCACTTAGCCAGGTAAGTGAAAATCACAAAAATTCACTAAGCGCGGTAAGTGAAAATCGCTAAAATTCACTTAGCCGGGTAAGTGAAAATCACAAAATTCACTTAGCCAGGTAAGTGAAAATCACAAAAATTCACTTAGCCAGGTAGTTGAAAATCACAAAAATTCACTTAGCCGGGTAAATGAAAATCGCAAAAATTCACTTTGCCTGGTAAGTGAAAATCGCAAAAATTCTTTATCCTGGTAAGTTAAAATCACAGAAATTCACTTAGCCAGGTAGTTGAAAATCACAAAAATTCACTTAGCCGGGTAAATGAAAATCGCAAAAATTCACTTTGCCTGGTAAGTGAAAATCGCAAAAATTCTTTATCCGGGTATGTGAAAATCACAGAAATTCACTTAGCCAGGTAGTTGAAAATCACAAAAATTCACTTAGCCGGGTAAGTGAAAATCACAAAAATTCACTTACCCAGGTAAGTGAAAATCACAAAAATTTACTTAGCGCACTAAGTGAAAATCGCTAAAATTCACTTAGTCGGGTACGTGAAAATCGCAAAAATTCACTTAGCCAGGTTAGTGAAAATCACAAAAATTCACTAAGCCAGGTAGTTGAAAATCGCAAAAATTCACTTAGCCGGATAAGTGAAAATCATAAGAATTCACTTAGCCAGGTAAGTGAAAATCACAAAAATTCACTTAGCGCGGTAAGTCAAAATCGCGAAAATTTACTTTTCCGGGTAAGTGAAAATCGTAAAAATTCACTTTCCCGTGTAACTGAAGAGGGCGAAAATTCACTTAGTCGGGTAAGTGATAATCGCTAAAATTCACATTGCCGGGTAAGTGAAAATCACAAAAATTCACATAGACGGGTAAATGAAAATCACAAAAATTCACTTTGCCGGGTAAGTGAAAATCGCAAAAATTCCTTTGCCGGGTAAGTGAAAATAGCAAAAATCGCAAGGTTAGTGAAAAAAGCAAAAATTCACTTCGCCGGGTCAGTGAAAATCGCAAAAATTCCTTAGTCGATTAACTTAAAGTCGCAAAAATTCACTTAGCAGGGTAAGTGAAAATCACAAATATTTACATATAGAAAATAATGAAAATTCACATAGTTGGGTAATTGAAAATCGCTTTAATTCCTTAGGCGGGTAAGTGAAAATCGCAAAAATTCACTTAGCCAGGTAAGTGAAAATCAAAAAAATTCACTAAGCGCGGTAAGTGAAAATCGTTAAAATTCATTTAGCCGGGTAAGTGAAAATCACAAAATTCACTTAGCCAGGTAAGTGAAAATCACAAAAATTCACTTAGCGCGGTAAGTGAAAATCACTAAAATTCACTTTTCCGGTTAAGTGAAAATCGCGAATATTCACTTAGTCGGGTAAGTTAAAATCGCTGAAATTCGCATGGGTGGGTAAGTGCAAATCGTAAAAGTTCACTTTTCCGGGTAAATGAAAATCGCTTATATTCCTTAGCCGCTTAAGTGAAAATCGCTGAATTCCTTAGCCGGGTAAGTGAAAATCGCAAAAATTCACTTATTTAGGTAAGTGAAAATCACAAAAATTCACTTTGCCGGGTAAGTGAAAATCATAAAAATTCACATAGCCAGGTAAGTGAAAATCACAAAAATTTACTTAGCGCGGTAAGTGAGAAACGCTAAAATTCACTTTGCCGGGTAAGTCAAAATCGTAAAAATTCACTTTTCCGGGTAAGTGAAAATCGCTAAAATTCCTTAGCCGTGTAAGTGAAAATCGCTTAATTCCTTAGCCGGGTAAGTGAAAATCGCAAAAATTCACTAATTTGGGTAAGTGAAAATCACAAAAATTCACTTTGCCGGGTAAGTGAAAATCATAAAAATTCACATAGCCAGGTAAGTGAAAATCACAAAAATGCATGTAGTTTGGTAAGTGAAAATCGCCAAAAATTCACATTGCCGGGTAAGTGAAAATCACAAATTCACTTAACCGGGTAAGTGAAAATCACAAAATTGCATGTAGTTTGGTAAGTGAAAATCGCCAAAAATTCACATTGCCGGGTAAGTGCAAATCGTAAAAATTCACTTTCCTGGGTAAGTGAAAATCGCTAAAATGCCTTAGAGGGGTAAGTGAAAATCACAAAAATTTCTTAGCCAGGTAAGTGAAAATTGCTAAAATTCCTTAACCGGGTATGTGAAAATCACAAAAATTCACATAGACGGGTAAATGAAGATGACAAAAATTCACTTTGCCGGGTATTCTTTAGCCGGGTAAGTGAAAATCGCAAAAATTTCCTTAGCCGGGTAAGTGAAAATCGCAAAAATCGCACGGTAAGTGAAAATAGCAAAAATTCTTTAGCCGGGTCAGTGAAAATCGCAAAAATTCCTAAGTCGAGTAACTGAAAGTCGCAAAAATTCACTTACTAGTGTAAGTGAAAATCACAAATATTCACATATTGAAAATAATGAAAATTCACATAGTTAGGTAAGTGAAAATCGCTTTAATTCCTTAGACGGCTAAGTGAAAATCGCAAAAATTCACTTAGCCAGGTAAGTGAAAATCACAAAAATTCACTAAGCGCGGTAAGTGAAAATCGCAAAAATTCACTTAGCCGGGTAAGTGAAAACCACAAAAATTCACTTAGCCAGGTAAGTGAAAATCAGAAAAATTCACTTAGCGCGGTAAGTGAAAATCAATAAAATTCACTTTTCCGGGTAAGTGAAAATTGTAAAAATTCACTTTCCCGGGTAAGTGAAAATCGCTAAAATGCCCTAGAGGGGTAAGTGAAAATCACAAAAAATTCTTAGCCGGGTAAGTGAAAATCGCAAAAATTCACTAAGTCGGGTAAGTTAAAATCGCTAAAATTCGCATGGCCGGGTAAGTGCAAATCGTAAAAATTCACTTTCCTGGTTCAGTGAAAATCGCTAAAATGCCTTAGAGGGGTAAGTGAAAATCACAAAAATTTCTTAGCCAGGTAAGTGAAAATTTCTAAAATTCCTTAGCCGGGTAAATGAAAATCACAAAAATTTACAAAGCCGGGTAAATGAAAATCGCAAAAATTCACTTAGCAGGGTAAGTGAAAATCACAAATATTCACACATTGAAAATAACGAAAATTCACATAGTTGGGTAAGTGAAATTCGCTTAAATTCCTTAGGCGGGTAAGTGAAAATCACAAAAATTCACTTAGCCAGGTAAGTGAAAATCACAAAAATTCACTAAGCGCGGTAAGTGAAAATCGCTAAAATTCACTTAGCCAAGTAAGTGAAAATCGCAAAAATTCACTTAGCCGGGTAAGTGAAAATCACAAAAATTCACTTAGCCAGGTAAGTGAAAATCGTTAAAATTCACTTTCCCGGGTAAGTGAAAATCGCGAAAATTCACTTAGTCCTGTAAGTTAAAATCGCTGAAATTCGCATGGCCGGTTAAGTGCAAATCGTAGAAGTTCACTTTTCCGGGTAAATGAAAATCGCTAATATTCCTTAGCCGGGTAAGTGAAAATCTCTGAATTCCTTAGCCGGGTAAGTGAAAATCGCAAATATTCACTTAGCCGGGTAAGTGAAAATCACAAAAATTCACTTAGCCGGGTTAGTGAAAATCGCAAAAATTCACTTAGCCGGGTAAGTGAAAATCACAAAAATTCACTTAGCCAGGTAAGTGAAAATCCTTAAAATTCACTTTCCCGGGTAAGTGAAAATCGCGAAAATTCACTTAGTCCTGTAAGTTAAAATCGCTGAAATTCGCATGGCCGGTTAAGTGCAAATCGTAGAAGTTCACTTTTCCGGGTAAATGAAAATCGCTAATATTCCTTAGCCGGGTAAGTGAAAATCGCTGAATTCCTTAGCCGGGTAAGTGAAAATCGCAAATATTCACTTAGCCGGATAAGTGAAAATCATAAAAATTCATTTAGCCATTTAAGTGAAAATCACAAAAATTCACTTAGCGCGGTAAGTGAAAATCACTAAAATTCACTTTTCCGGGTAAGTGAAAATCGTAAAAATTCACTTTCCCGGGTAAGTGAAAATCGCGAAAATTCACTTAGTCGGGTAAGTTAAAATCGCTGAAATTCGCATATCCGGGTAAGTGCAAATCGTATAAGTTCACTTTTCCGGATAAGTGAAAATCGCTAAAATTCCTTAGCCGGGTAAGTGAAAATCGCTAAAATTCACACTGCCGAGTAAGTGCAAATCGTAAAAATTCCTTAGCCGGGGAAGTGAAAATCACAAAAATTCACTTAGCCAGGCAAGTGAAAATCACAAAAATTCACTTAGCCGGGTATGTGAAAAACGCAAAAATTCACTTAGCCAGGTAAGTGAAAATCACAAAAATTCACTTAGCGCGGTAAGTGAAAATCGCAAAAATTCACTTAGTCGGGTAAGTGAAAATCGCAAAAATTCACTTAGTCGGGTAAGTGAAAATCGCTAAAATTCACACTGCCGAGTAAGTGCAAATCGTAAAAATTCACCTTCCCAGGTAAGTGAAAATCGCGAAAATTCACTTAGTCGGGTAAGTGAAAATCGCTAAAATTCACACTGCCGAGTAAGTGCAAATCGTAAAAATTCACTTTTCGGGGTAAGTGAAAATCGATAAAATTCCTTAGCCGGGTAAGTGAAAATCGCAAAAATTCCTTTGCCGGGTAAGTAAAAACCGCAAAAATTAAGTGAAAATCACAAAAATTCACTTAGCCGGGTAAGTGAAAATCGCAAAAATTCACGTAGCCAGGTAGGTAAAAATCACAACAATTCACTTAGCGCGGTAAGTGAAAATCGCTAAAATTGCGGTAAGTGAAAATCGTAAAAATGCACCTTTCCGGGAAAGTAAAAATTGCGAAAATTCACTTAGTCGGGTAAGTGAAAATCGCTAAAATTCACACTGCCGAGTAAGTGCAAATCGTAAAAATTCACTTTTCCGGATAAGTGAAAATCGCAAAAATTCACTTAGTCGTTTAAGTGAAAATCACAAAAATTCACTTAGCCGGGTACGTGAAAATCACAGAAATACACTTAGACAGGCAAGTGAATATCACAAAAATGAACTTAGTCGGGTAAGTGAAAATCGCGAAAATTCACTTAGTCCGGTATGTGAAAATCACAAAAATTCACTTAGCCAGGTAGTTGAAAATCACAAAAATTCACTTAGTGAGTGCCGTGTCATCCTCCGACGCATGCAGACGTGTCGTCGCTGCATGCACTCAAATCAAAAAAAGTTCAGTTTATTCCTCGCGCCGAAAAACACAAACAACAATTAACGCGGTCCGCCCAACACCTCCGCGAGTGTAACAAAAAAAAAAAAAAAAAACGAAAACCTAATTTAAAGTGCAGTGTAGTGCAGTGAAGTGCATTGGTAGAGCACACGCGGTCCGCTCCCCCCCTCTCCCACTCCTTCACAAAACACTGTTGGGCATTCTCCGTCGCAACTCCCGTTTGTTCTACCAGACGGGCTGGGGCGATGTCCGAGTCTGCCTAACATCTGACATAGCGGATTCGGAAGTGTAAATATTTGTTAGTGGACCAATTCAAGTCAATGTACGGGCATAACACCTACATTGATTTGTTTTGCGAAGCTAAACGCAGAATTTACACTTCTGAACTCTGCTCACTTTCACCAACTGCATTGTCGTAGTTGGTTTTCACATGCCTAAGACTGATATGAGGGGGCAATTTCGTGTTGACGTGAGCAACATTCGCGGACTGAGAACTAATCTCTTTGCCGTTTACGTCCACCTCTCCCGCCATAAACCAGCTGTCTTGGCGCTGAGTGAAACACAGGTGGGTGAGAATACCGATTTATCGGATTTGAACCTGCCTGGATATAGCTTGGTGCCCTTATTCTTTTTACACCGCGGTCTCGCCATTTATGTGCGTAGTGATGTTGCTTACCAAATTCAACCACAATATGGCCACTGTTCCAATCCGGAATTTAATTTTCTGTGGTTAAAACTCTTTGTCCGTAAGCATTTAATCCACTACTGCTTTGTTTATAGAAGTCCAAACATGGACAGCAACTCAACTTATAACGAGTTTGATGCGCTGTCCGACTCCATTACAAGAATTGTATCCCTGTATCCTCACACTGAAATCGCTATTGCGGGCGATTTCAATGTACACAATTCTACTTGGCTTCGACATTCAGGCCAGACAACACCCGAAGGAAGGTATGTTGAAATCTTCGCTGAGGTAAATAATTTAACCCAGCTTGTGAATGAGCCAACACGAATACCTGACATTGCAGATCATACCGCTAACACCTTGGATCTGTTTCTCACCTCTCATCCGGAAAAATATTCAATTGATATATTGTCGCCTCTAGGCTCGTCCGACCACTGTGTCGTGTCAGCCAAATTCTCGTACTCCTCCCACACAGTTAGAGAACAAATTCCGAAAAGAACAGTATGGCTCTACGAGAAAGCCAACTGGAGCGGACTTAACAACTTCTTTAGGAATTTTAACTGGTCACTATGCTTCCTCGATAGTGACGTGGATGCCGCTACTGATGCGATCACAAACATTATTTCGCTGGGCATGAGGTCCTTCATTCCTCACAGAGTGAAGAGCATCAAGCCTAAGGCAAATGCGTGGTTTGACTTGAGCTGCAAAGAGGCTATCAGGATGAGAGAGTTGAGTTTCCGGGATTATAAAGCCAACCCTTCTGAGGAAGCCCGGAAAAAGTTCAAACAGATCCGTAATGACTGTAATGCATTAATAAGACGTGTTAAATTCTCCTTTGACCAAAAGTTGAGGCAAAAAGTTCTACAATGCCCCAAGGGTAGCAGAAGCTTTTGGTCTTTCGTAAAAAACGTAAGGAATTCAGCCTCGTCTTCGATTCCAACGCTCATTTGCAATGACATTCCAGCTGTCAGCTCTTTGGACAAAGCTAATCTGCTTGCTGCACACTTTGCAGCTAGCTCAACGCTGCCAGATAGCACTTTGTCCCCGCCTGTACTTGAGAGCGTAAATTTCTTCATGGGGCAAATCCATTTTCGCACTCGTACAGTAGCAAGAGTACTTAAAGATCTAAACATACACAAATCCGCTGGCCCGGATGGTATACCCCCTGTTCTTCTGAAGAGGTGTTCTTCTACGCTGGCAAAACCACTGCGTAAGCTTTTCCATCTGTCCTACTCTTCAGGGCTCTTTCCGAGTAAGTGGAAAACTGCATTTGTCCAGCCCGTCCCTAAAAAGGGCGAAAGTTCGTCACCCACCTCCTACCGACCCATAGCACTAACGTCCCTTCTCTCCAAGGTCATGGAAACGCTGATCAACCGTCAGCTTATGAAATATCTTGAGTCCCGGAATCTTCTTAATGACCGGCAGTACGGCTTCCGAAGCAACCGTTCCACTGGTGATCTGATGGCATATCTCACTGAAAAGTGGAACCAATCTTTGCACAATTTAGGAGAAAGCAAGATTGTTGCGCTTGATATTTCAAAGGCATTTGACAGGGTCTGGCATCAGGCTCTTTTGTCGAAAATGCGTGCTTTTGGGATCGATGAGTCTCTTCTTCAATGGATTAGAAATTACCTTTCGAATCGTTCAATACAAGTTGTTTTGGATGGATTCAAGTCTGATATCCACTATATTAATGCTGGTGTTCCCCAGGGCTCTGTTTTGTCTCCGACACTCTTTCTCATTTTTATAAATGATCTCTTGTCTGTTACTTCTAATCCTATTCATTCCTTCGCTGATGACAGTACCCTCAGCTTTTCATATTCGTTCCTTGGCTCACGTCCCTCCACTTCGGCCTTAGACTCGGAACGGCAGCGTATGTTAAGCACATTAAATTCCGACCTTGACAGCATAATCGATTGGGGAAATAAGAATAGAGTGGAATTTAATGCTTCCAAAACACAGTGCTGTCTACTGTCGTTAAAGCGATCACAAAATAATCAGCCGTTATCCATGGACGGCACTTGTGTTGTTGAAACCGAAAGACTTTCCATCCTCGGTATGTGTATCAACCCAACAATTAGTTGGAACGATCACATATTTGAGGTCGCCAAAAATGCTGCGAAATGTCTAGGCTTCCTTAAACGATGCAAGAAGTACTTCACCCCTTCTGATCTGACTACAATATACAAGGCCTACATACGCCCAAAACTTGAGTATAACGCTCCTATTTGGTCAGGTGCTCCTAAGACCTCCCTGCACCTACTAGATAGAATTCAAAAGCGAGCGATAAAACTTATAGGTGACAGTAATATTGCGAAGTCGATTGACTCGTTAGAACACCGACGTAATGTCGCGTCGTTGTCACTCTTTTATCGCTATTTTAACAAGAAATGCTCAGATGAATTAGGCAGTTGCATTCCTCCCCTTCAAGAATTCACCCGCAATACACGCCTCGCTAGGAATGCCCACCAATTCACCCTCAAGCCCTCTTTCGGACGTACAGTCAAATTCAGAGACTCGTTCTTTAGCCGCACTACACGAATCTGGAATGCTCTTCCCAGCTCGATTTTTCCTCCTCATTACAATCCACAGGCATTTAAAACCAATGTGCATCGGTATCTCCTCTCCCTCTCTTCCTCTATACCTTCGGCCCGTGCTGTGACTTGATCCGGTCACTTAAGGGTACTCGCAACCCCTTTTGCACGCGTCAATTATAAAAAAAAAAAAAAAAAAAAAGTGCGGTAAGTGAAAATCGCTAAAATTGCGGTAAGTGAAAATCGTAAAAATTCACCTTCCCGGGTAAGTGAAAATCGTTAAATTTACTAAGCTGGGTAAGTGAAAATCACAAAAATTCACACAGCCGGGTAAATGAAAATCGCTAAAATTCACTTTGCCGGGTAAGTGAAAATCGCAAGAATTCCTTAGCCGGGTAAGTGAAAATTGCAAAAATCGCAAGATAAGTGAAAATCGCAAAAATTCACTTAATCGGGTAAGTGAATATCGCTAAAATTCACATTGCCGGGTAAGTGAAAATCACAAATTCACTTAACCGGGTAAGTGAAAATCACCAAAATGCATATAGTGTGGTAAGTGAAAATCGCTATAATTCACATTGCCGAGTAAGTGCAAATCGTAAAAATTCACTTTCCTGGGTAAGTGAAAATTGCTAAAATTCCTTAGCCGGGTAAATGAAAATCACAAAAATTCACAAAGCCGGGTAAATGAAAATCGCAAAAATTCATTTTGCCGGGTAAGTGAAAATTACAAAAATTCACATAGACGGGTAAATGAAGATCACAAAAATTCACTTTGCCAGGTAAGTGAAAATCGCCAAAATTCCTTAGCGGGGTAAGTGAAAATCGCAAAAATTCACTTAGTCTGCTAAGTGAAAATCACAAAAATTCACTTAGCAGGGTAAGTGAAAATCACAGATATTAACATATTGAAAATAATGAAAATTCACATAGTTGGGTAAGTGAAAATCGCTTAAATTCCTTAGGCGGGTAAGGCAAAATCGCAAAAATTCACTTAGTCTTGTAAGTGAAAATCACAAAAATTCACTTAGCCGGGTAAGTGAAAATCACAAAAATTCACTTATCCAGGTAAGTGAAAATCACAAAAAGTCACTTTGCGCGGTAAGTGAAAATCACTAAAATTCACTTTTCCGGGTAAGTTAAAATCGTAAAAATTCACTTTCCCGGGTAAGTGAAAATTGTAAAAATTCACTTTTCCGGGTTAGTGAAAATCGCTTAAATTCCTTAGCCGGGTAAGTGAAAATCGCAAATATTCACTTAGCCGGGTAAGTGATAATCACAAAAATTCACTTAGACAGGTAAGTGAAAATCACAAAAATTCACCTAGCGCGGGAAGTGAGAAACGCTAAAATTCACTTTGTTGGGCAAGTGAAAATTGTAAAAATTCACTTTTCCGGGTAAGTGAAAATCGCTAAAATTCCTTAGCCGGGTAAGTGAAAATCGCTAAAATTAGTTAGCCGGGTAAGTGAAAATCGCAAATATTCACTTTGCCGGGTAAGTGAAAATCACAAAAATTCACTTTGCCGGGTAAGTGAAAATCGCAAAAATTCCTTAGGCGTTTAAGTGAAAATCGCAAAAATCGCAAGGTAAGTAAAAATCTCAAAAATTCACTTCGCCGGGTCAGTGAAAATCGCAAAAATTCCATAGACGAGCAACTGAAAGTCGCAAAAATTCACTTAGCAGGGTAAGTGAAAATCACAAATATTCACATATTGAAAATAATGAAAATTCACATAGCTGGGTAAGTGAAAATCGCTTAAATTCCTTAGGCGGGTAAGTGAAAATCGCAAAAATTTGCTTAGTCGGGTAAGTGAAAATCACAAAAATTCACTTAGCCGGGTAAGTGAAAATCACAAAAATGCACTTAGCCAGGTAAATGAAAGTCACAAAAATTCACTTAGCGCGGTAGGTGAAAATTACTAAAATTCACTTTTCCGGGTAAGTTAAAATCGTAAAAATTCACTTTCCCAGGTAAGTGAAAATCGCGAAAATTCATTTAGTCGGGTAAGTTAAAATCGCTGAAATTCGCATGGCCGGGTAAGTGCAAATCGTATAAGTTCACTTTTCCGGCTAAGCGAAAATCGCTTAAATTCCTTAGCCGGGTAAGTGAAAATCACAAAAATTCACTTAGCCAGGTAAGTGAAAATCACAAAAATTCACTTAGCGCGGTAAGTGAGAAACGCTAAAATTCACTTTGCCGGGCAAGTGAAAATTGTAAATATTCACTTTTCCGGGTAAGTGAAAATCGCTTAAATTCCTTAGCCGGGTAAGTGAAAATCGCAAATATTCACTTAGCCGGGTAAATGATAATCACAAAAATTCACTTAGACAGGTAAGTGAAAATCACAAAAATTCACCTAGCGCGGGAAGTGAGAAACGCTAAAATTCACTTTGTCGGGCAAGTGAAAATTGTAAAAATTCACTTTTCCGGGTAAGTGAAAATCGCTTAAATTCCTTAGCCGGGTAAGTGAAAATCGCTAAAATTCCTTAGCTGGGTAAGTGGAAATCGCTAAAATTCCTTAGCCGGGTAAGTGAAAATCGCAAAAATTCCTTAGGCGGGTAAGTGAAAATCGCAAAAATCGCAAGATAAGTAAAAATCTCAAAAATTCACTTCGCCGGGTCAGTGAAAATCGCAAAAATTCCATAGACGAGCAACTGAAAGTCGCAAAAATTCACTTAGCAGGGTAAGTGAAAATCACAAATATTCACATATTGAAAATAATGAAAATTCACATAGTTGGGTAAGTGAAAATCGCTTAAATTCCTTAGGCGGGTAAGTGAAAATCGCAAAAATTCGCTTAGTCGGGTAAGTGAAAATCACAAAAATTCACTTAGCCGGGTAAGTGAAAATCACACAAATGCACTAAGCCAGGTAAATGAAAGTCACAAAAATTCACTAGGCGCGGTAAGTGAAAATCACTAAAATTCACTTTTCCGGGTAAGTTAAAATCGTAAAAATTCACTTTCCCAGGTAAGTGAAAATCGCAAAAATCGCAAGATAAGTAAAAATCTCAAAAATTCACTTCTCCGGGTCAGTGAAAATCGCAAAAATTCCAGACGAGCAACTGAAAGTCGCAAAAATTCACTTAGCAGGGTAAGTGAAAATCACAAATATTCGCATATTGAAAATAATGAAAATTCACATAGTTGGGTAAGTGAAAATCGCTTAAATTCCTTAGGCGGGTAAGTGAAAATCGCAAAAATTCGCTTAGTCGGGTAAGTGAAAATCACAAAAATTCACTTAGCCAGGCAAGTGAAAATCACAAAAATTCACTTAGAGCGGTAAGTGAAAATCGCTAAAATTCACTTAGTCGGGTAAGTGAAAATCGCAAGAATTCACTTAGCCAGTTAAGTGAAAATCACAAAAATTCACTTAGCCAGGTAGTTGAAAATCACAAACATTCACTTAGCGCGGTAAGTGAAAATCGCAAAAATGCGTTTAGTGAAAATCGTCAAAATTCACCTCTTCGGGGAAGTGAAAATCGCGAAAATTCACTTAGTCGGGTAAGTGAAAATCGCTAAAGTTCACACTGCCGAGTAAGTGCAAATCGTAAAAATTCACTTTTCCGGATAAGTGATAATCGCAAAAATTCACTTAATCCGGTAAGTGAAAATCACAAAAATTCACTTAGCCGGGTAAGTGAAAATCACAAAAATTCACTTAGCCAGGTAAGAGAAAATCACAAACCTTTACTTAGCGCGGTAAGTGAAAATTTGCTAAAATTCACTTAGTCGGGTAAGTGAAAATCGCTAAATTCACATGGCCGGGTAAGTGCAAATCGTAAAAATTCACTTTTCCGGGTAAATGAAAATCGCAAAAATTCACTTAGTCAGGTAAGTGAAAATCGCGAAAATTCACTTAGCGCGGTAAGTAAAAATCGCTAAAATTGCGGTAAGTGAAAATCGTAAAAATTCACATTCCCGGGTAAGTGAAAATCGCGAAAATTCACTTAGTCGGGTAAGTGAAAATGCCTAAGATTCACACTGCCGAGTAAGTGCAAATCACAAAAATTCACTTAGCCAGGTAAGTGAAAATTACAAAAATTCACTTAGCCAGGTAGTTGAAAATCACAAAAATTCACTTAGCGCGGTAAGTGAAAATCGCTAAAATTGCGGTAAGTGAAAATCGTAAAAATTCACCTTCCCGATAAAGTGAAAATGGAGAAAATTCACTTAGTCTGGTAAGTGAAAATCGCTAAAATTCACCTAGTCAGGTAAGTGAAAATCGCTAAAATTCACTTTGCCGGGTAAGTGAAAATCATAAAAATTCACTTTCCCGAGTAAGTGAAAATCGCTAAAATTCACATTGCCGGGTTAGTGCAAATCGTAAAAATTCATTTTTCCGGGCAAGTGAAAATAGCTAAAATTCCTTTGCCGGGTAAATGAAAATCGTAAAAAATACTTAGTCGGGTAAGTGAAATCACAAATTCTCTTAACCGGGTAAGTGAAAATCGCAAAAACTCCTTAGAGGAGTAGGTGAAAATCGCTAAAATTCACACTGCCGAGTAAGTGCAAATCACAAAAATTTCTTAGCCAGATAAGTGAAAATCGCTAAAATTACTTACCGGGGTAAGTGAAAATCACAAAAATTTCTTAGCCAGGTAAGTGAAAATTGCTAAAATTCCTTAGCCGCGTAAATGAAAATCACAAAAATTCACAAAGCCGGGTAAATGAAAATCGCAAAAATTCACTTTGCCGGGTAAGTGAAAATTGCAAAAATTCCTTAGCCGGGTAAGTGAAAATCGCAAAAATCGCAAGGTAAGTGAAAATCGCAAAAATTCACTTCGCCGGGTCAGTGAAAATCGCAAAAATTCACTTAGCGCGGTAATTGAAAATCATAAAAATTCCCTTTCCGGGGTAAGTAAAAATCGCCGGGTAAGTGAAAATCGCAAAAATTCACTTATCCAGGTAAGTGAAAATCACAAAAATTCACTTAGCCAGGTAGTTGAAAGTCACAAAAATTCAGGGAAAATGAGAAAGGGAAAGGGAAAATCGCTAAAATTGCGGTAAGTGAAAATCTTAAAAATTCACTTTCCCGGGTAAGGGAAAATCGCGAAAATTCACTTAGACGGGTAAGTGAAAATCGCTTAAATTCACACTGCCGAGTAAGTGCAAATCGTAAAAATTCACTTTTCCGGATAAGTAAAAATCGCAAAAATTCACTTAGACGGGTCAGTGAAAATCACAATAATTCACTTAGCCGGGTAAGTTAGAATCACAAAAATTCACTTAGCCATTTAAGTGAAAATCACAAAAATTTACTTAGTCAGGTAAGGGAAAATCGCGAAAATTCACTTAGTCCGGTAAGTAAAAATCGCTAAAATTCACATGCCCGGGTAAGTGCAAATCGTAAAAATTCACTTTTCCGGGTAAGTGAAAATCGCAAAAATTCACTTAGCCAGGTAAGTGAAAATCCCAAAAATTCACTTAGCGCGGTAATTGAAAATCATAAAAATTCCCTTTCCGGGGTAAGTAAAAATCGCGAAAATTTACTTAGTCGGGTAAGTTAAAATCGCTGAAATTCGCATGGCCGGGTAAGTGCAAATCGTATAAATTCACTATTCCGGATAAGTGAAAATCGCTAAAATTCCTTAGCCGGGTAAGTGAAAATCGCAAATATTCAATTAGCCGGGTAAGTGAAAATCACAAAAATTCACTTAGCCAGGTAAGTGAAAATCACAAAAATTCACTTAGCCGAGTAAGTGAAAATCGCAAAAATTCACTAAGCCAGGTAAGTGAAAATCACAAAAATTCACTTAGCGCGGTAAGTGAAAATCGCTAAAATTCACTTAGTCGGGTACGTGAAAATCACAAAAATTCACTTAGCCAGGTAAGTGAAAACCACAAAAATTCACTTAGACAGGTAGTTGAAAATCGCAAAAATTCACTTAGCCGGGTAAGTGAAAATCACAAAAATTCACTTTGCCAGGTAGTTGAAAATCGCAAAAATTCACTTTTCCGGGTAAGTGAAAATCGTAAAAATTCACTTTCCCGGGTAAGTGAAAATCGCGAAAATTCACTTAGTTGTGTAAGTTAAAATCACTAAAATTCGCACGGCCAGGTAAGTGCAAATCGTAAAAGTTCACTTTTCCGGGTAAGTGAAAATCGCTAAAATTCCTTAGCGGGGTAAGTGAAAATCAAAATAATTTCTTAGCCAGGTAAGTGAAAATTTCTAAAATTCCTTAGCCGGGTAAATGAAAATCACACAAATTAAAAATGCCGGGTAAATGAAAATCGCAAAAATTCACTTTGTGGGTGAGAATCACAAAAATTCACATAGACGGGTAAATGAAGATCACAAAAATTCACTTTGCCGGGTAAGTGAAAATCGCAAAAATTCCTTAGCAGGGTAAGTGAAAATCGCAAAATTTCCTTAGCCGGGTAAGTGAAAATCGCAAAAATCGCAAGGTAAGTGAAAATAGCAAAAATTCCTTCGCCGGGTCAGTGAAAATCGCAAAATATCCTTAGTCGAGTAACTGAAATTCGCAAAAATTCACTTAGCAGGGTAAGTGAAAATCACAAATATTCACATATTGAAAATAATGAAAATTCACATAGTTGGGTAAATGAAAATCGCTTAAATTCCTTAGTCGGGTGAGTAAAAATCGCAAAAATTCACTTAGCCGGGTAAGTTAAAATCGCTAAAATGCCTAAGCGGGGTAAGTGAAAATCAAAATAATTTCTTAGCCAGGTAAGTGAAAATTTCTAAAATTCCTTAGCCGGGTAAATGAAAATCACAAAAATTCACACAGCCGGGTAAATGAAAATCGCAAAAATTCACTTTGTGAGTGAGAATCACAAAATTTCCAAAGACGGGTAAATGAAGATCACAAAAATTCACTTTGCCGGGTAAGAGAAAATCGCAAAAATTCCTTTGCCGGGTAGGTGAAAATCGCAAAAATCGCAAGGTAAGTGAAAATAGCAAAAATTCACTTCGTCGGGTCAGAGAAAATCGCAAAAATTCCTTAGTCGATTAACTGAAAGTCGCAAAAATTCACTTAGCAGTGCAAATCACAAATATTTACATATTGAAAATAATGAAAATTCACATAGTTGGGTAAGTGAAAATGGCTTTAATTCCTTAGGCGGGTAAGTGAAAATTGCAAAAATTTACTTAGCCAGGTATGTGAAAATCACAAAAATTCACTAAGCGCGGTAAGTGAAAATCGTTAAAATTCACTTAGCCGGGTAAGTGAAAATCACAAAATTCCTTAGCCGGGTAAGTGAAAATCGCTAAATTCCTTAGCCGGGTAAGTGAAAATCGCAAATATTCACTAAGCCGGGTAAGTGAAAATCACAAAAATTCACTTAGCCAGGTAAGTGAAAATCATAAAAATTCACTTAGCCGGGTATGTGAAAATCACAAAAATTCACTTAGCCAGATAAGTGAAAATCACAAAAATTCACTTAGCGCGGTAAGTGAAAATCGCGAGAATTCACTTAGCCATGTAAGTGAAAATCACAAAAATTCACTTAGCCAGGTAGCTTAAAATAACAAAAATTCACGTAGCGCAATAAGTAAAAATCGCTAAAATTGCGGTAAGTGAATATCGTAAAAATTCATCTTAACGGGTAGGTGAAAATCGCGAAAATTCACTTAGTCGAGTAAGTGAAAATCGCTAAAATTCACACTGCCGAGTAAGTGCATATTGTAAAAATTCACTTTTCCGGCTAAGTGAAAATCGCAAAAATTCACTTATTTAAGTAAGTGAATATCACAAAACTTCCATTAGCCGGGTAAGTGAAAATCACAAAAATTCACTTAGCCATGTAAGTGAAAATCACAAAAATTTACTTAGCGCGGTAAGTGAAAATCGCTAAAATTCACATTGCCGCGTAAGTGCAAATCGTAAAAATTCACTTTCCTGGATAAGTGAAAACCGCTAAAATTCCTTAGCGGGGTAAGTGAAAATCGCAAAAATTGCAAAAAATCGCTTCGCAGGGTCAGTGAAAATCGCAAAAATTCCTTAGTCGGGTAAGGGAAAATCACAAAAATTTCATAGCCAGGTAAGTGAAAATCGCAAAAATTCACTTAGCCAGGTAAGTGAAAATCACAAAAATTCACATAGACGGGTAAATGAAGATCACAAAAATTCACTTTGCCGGGTAAGTGAAAATCGCAAAAATTCCTTAGCAGGGTAAGTGAAAATCGCTAAATTCCTTAGCCGGGTAATTGAAAATCGCAAACATTCACTTTGCCGGGTAAGTGAAAATCACAAAAATTCACATAGACAGTTAAATGAAGATCACAAAAATTCACTTTGCCGGGTAAGTGAAAATCGCAAAAATTCCTTAGTAGGGTAAGTGAAAATCACAAAAATTCCTTAGCAGGATAAGTTAAAATCGCAAAAATCGCAAGGTAAGTGAAAATAGCAAAAATTCACTTAGTCGGGTAAGTGAAAATCGCAAAAATTCACTTAGCCGGGTAAGTGAAAATCACAAATATTCACATATTGAAAATAATGAAAATTCACATAGTTGGGTAAATGAAAATCGCTTAAATTCCTTAGACGGCAAAGTGAAAATCGCAACAATTCACTTAGCCAGGTAAGTGAAAATCACAAAAATTCACTAAGCGAGGTAAGTGAAAATCGCGAAAATTCACTTAGTCGGGTAAGTGAAAATCGCTTAAATGCCTTAGCTTGGTAGGTGAAAATCAAAATAATTTCTTAGCCAGGTAAGTGAAAATTTCTAAAATTCCTTAGCCGGGTAAATGAAAATCACAAAAATTCACAAAGCCGGGTAAATGAAAATCGCAAAAATTCACTTTGCCGGGTAAGTGAGAATCACAAAAATTCATATAGACGGGTAAATGAAGATCACAAAAATTCACTTTGCCGGGTAAATGAAAATCGCAAAAATTCCTTTGCCGGGTAAGTGAAAATCGCAAAAATCGCAAGGTAAGTGAAAATAGCAAAAATTCACTTCACCGGGTCATTGAAAATCGCAAAAATTCCTTAGTCGATTAACTGAAAGTCGCAAAAATTCACTTAGCAGGGTAAGCGAAAATCACAAATATTCACATGTTGAAAATAATGAAAATTCACATAGTTGGGTAAATGAAAATCGCTTTAATTCCTTAGGCGGGTAAGTGAAAATCGCAAAAATTCACTTAGCCGGGTAAGTGATAATCACAAAATTCACTTAGCCAGGTAAGTGAAAATCACAAAAAATTCACAAAATCCCGAAAATTCACTTAGTCGGGTAAGTTAAAATCGCTGAAATTCGCATGGCCGGGTAAGTGCAAATCGTAAAAGTTCACTTTTCCGGGTAAATGAAAATCGCTAATATTCCTTAGCCGGGTAAATGAAAATCGCTGAATTCCTTAGCCGGGTAAGTGAAAATCGCAAATATTCACTTAGCCGGGTAAGTGAAAATCACAAAAATTCACTTAGCCGGGTAAGTGAAAATCGCAAAAATTCACTTAGCCAGGTAAGTGAAAATCACAAAAATTCACTTAGCGCGGTAAGTGAGAAACGCTAAAATTCACTTTGCCGGGTAAGTGAAAATCGCTAAAATTTCTTAGCCGTGTAAGTGAAAATCGCTTAATTCCTTAGCCGGGTAAGTGAAAATCGCAAATATTCACTTAATCGGGTAAGTCAAAATCACAAAAATTCACTTAGCCAGGTAAGTGAAAATCACAAAAATTCACCTTCCCGGGTAAGTGAAAATCGCGAAAATTCACTTAGTCGAGTAAGTGAAAATCGCTAAAATTCACACTGCCGAGTAAGTGCAAATTGTAAAAATTCACTTTTCCGGCTAAGTGAAAATCGCAAAAATTCACTTATTTAAGTAAGTGAAAATCACAAAACTTCCATTAGCCGGGTAAGTGAAAATCACAAAAATTCACTTAGCCATGTAAGTGAAAATCACAAAAATTTACTTAGCGCGGTAAGTGAAAATCGCTAAAATTCACATTGCCGCGTAAGTGCAAATCGTAAAAATTCACTTTCCTGGATAAGTGAAAACCGCTAAAATTCCTTAGCGGGGTAAGTGAAAATCGCAAAAATTGCAAAAAATCGCTTCGCAGGGTCAGTGAAAATCGCAAAAATTCCTTACAGGATAAGTGAAAATCGCAAGGTAAGTGAAAATAGCAAAAATTCACTTAGTCGGGTAAGTTAAAATCGCTTAAATGCCTTAGCTTGGGAAGTGAAAATCAAAATAATTTCTTAGCCAGGTAAGTGAAAATTTCTAAAATTCCTTGGCCGGGTAAATGAAAATCACAAAAATTCACAAAGCCGGGTAAATGAAAATCGCAAAAATTCACTTTGTAAGTGAGAATCACAAAAATTCACATAGACGGGTAAATGAAGATCACAAAAATTCACTTAGCAGGGTAAGTGAAAATCACAAATATTCACATGTTGAAAATAATGAAAATTCACATAGTTGGGTAAATGAAAATCGCTTTAATTCACTTAGCCAGGTAAGTGAAAATCACAAAAATTCACAAAATCCCGAAAATTCACTTAGTCGAGTAAGTGAAAATCGCTTATATTCACACTACCGAGTAAGTGCAAATCGTAAAAATTCACTTTTCCGGCTAAGTGAAAGTCCCAAAAATGCACTTATTTGGGTAAGTGAAAATCACAAAAATTCACTTAGCCGGGTAAGTGAAAATCACAAATATTCACATATTGAAAATAATGAAAATTCACATAGTTGGGTAAATGAAAATCGCTTAAATTCCTTAGACGGCAAAGTGAAAATCGCAACAATTCACTTAGCCAGGTAAGTGAAAATCACAAAAATTCACTAAGCGAGGTAAGTGAAAATCGCGAAAATTCACTTAGTCGGGTAAGTGAAAATCGCTTAAATGCCTTAGCTTGGTAGGTGAAAATCAAAATAATTTCTTAGCCAGGTAAGTGAAAATTTCTAAAATTCCTTAGCCGGGTAAATGAAAATCACAAAAATTCACAAAGCCGGGTAAATGAAAATCGCAAAAATTCACTTTGCCGGGTAAGTGAGAATCACAAAAATTCATATAGACGGGTAAATGAAGATCACAAAAATTCACTTTGCCGGGTAAATGAAAATCGCAAAAATTCCTTTGCCGGGTAAGTGAAAATCGCAAAAATCGCAAGGTAAGTGAAAATAGCAAAAATTCACTTCACCGGGTCATTGAAAATCGCAAAAATTCCTTAGTCGATTAACTGAAAGTCGCAAAAATTCACTTAGCAGGGTTAGCGAAAATCACAAATATTCACATGTTGAAAATAATGAAAATTCACATAGTTGGGTAAATGAATATCGCTTTAATTCCTTAGGCGGGTAAGTGAAAATCGCAAAAATTCACTTAGCCGGGTAAGTGATAATCACAAAATTCACTTAGCCGGGTAAGTGAAAATCATAAAAATTCACTTAGCCAAGTAATTGAAAATCACAAAAATTTAGTTAGGGCGGTAAGTGAAAATCGCTAAAATGCACATAGCCGCGTAAGTGCAAATCGTAAAAATTCACTTTCCTGGATAAGTGAAAACCGCTAAAATTCCTTAGCGGGGTAAGTGAATATCGCAAAAATTGCAAAAAATCACTTCGCAGGGTCATTTAAAATAGCTTAAATTCCTTAGTCGGGTAAGTGAAAATCGCAAAAATTCACTTAGCCGGGTAAGTTAAAATCCCAAAAATTCACTTATTTGGGTAAGTGAAAATCCCAAAAATTCACTTATTTGGGTAAGTGAAAATCGCAAAAATTCACTTAGCCTGGTAAGTGAAAATCGCAAAAATTCACTTAGCCGGATAAGTGAAAATCACAAAAATTCACTTAGCCAGGTAAGTGAAAATCACAAAAATTCACTTAGCCGGGTAAGTGAAAATCGCGAAAATTCACTTTTCCGGGTAAGTGAAAATCGTAAAAATTCACTTTCACGTGTAAGTGAATATGGCGAAAATTCACTTAGTCGGGTAAGTGAAAATCGCTAAAATTCACATTGCCGGGTAAGTTAAAATCACAAATTCACTTAACCGGGTAAGTGAAAATCACAAAAATGCATGTAGTTTGGTAAGTGAAAATCGCCAAAAATTCACATTGCCGCGTAAGTGCAAATCGTTAAAATTCACTTTCCTGGGTAAGTGAAAATTGCTAAAATGCCTTAGAGGGGTAAGTGAAAATCACAAAAATTTCTTAGCCAGGTAAGTGAAAATTGCTAAAATTCCTTAGCCGGGTAAGTGAAAATCACAAAAATTCACATAGACTTGTAAATGAAGATCACAAAAATTCACTTTGCCGGGTAAGTGAAAATCGCAAAAATTCCTTCGCCGGGTCAGTGAAAATCGCAAAAAATCCATAGTCGAGTATCTGAAATTCGCAAAAATTCATTTAGCAGGGTAAGTGAAAATCACAAATATTCACATATTGAAAATAATGAAAATTCACATAGTTGGGTAAATGAAAATCGCTTAAATTCCTTAGTCGGGTAAGTGAAAATCGCAAAAATTCACTTAGCCGGGTAAGTTAAAATCGCTAAAATGCCCTAGCGGGGTAAGTGAAAATCAAAATAATTCCTTAGCCATGTAAGTGAAAATTTCTAAAATTCCTTAGCCGGGTAAATGAAAATCACAAAAATTCACAAAGCCGGGTAAATGAAAATCGCAAAAATTCACTTTGTGAGTGAGAATCACAAAAATTCACATAGACGGGTAAATGAAGATCACAAAAATTCACTTTGCCGGGTAAGTGAAAATCGCAAAAATTCCTTTGCCGGGTAAGTGAAAATCGCAAAAATCGCAAGAATCGCAAGGTAAGTGAAAATAGCAAAAATTCACTTCGTCGGGTCAGTGAAAATCGCAAAAAATCCTTAGTCGATTAACTGAAAGTCGCAAAAATTCACTTAGCAGGGTAAGTGAAAATCACAAATATTCACATATTGAAAATAATGAAAATTCACATAGTTGGAAAAGTGAAAATGGCTTTAATTCCTTAGGCGGGTAAGTGAAAATCGCAAATATTCACTTAGTCAGGTAAGTGAAAATCACAAAATTCACTTAGCCAGGTAAGTGAAAATCACAAAAATTCACTTAGCGCGGTAAGTAAAAAATCACTAAAATTCACTTTTCCGGGTAAGTGAAAATTGCGAAAATTCACTTAGTCGGGTAAGTTAAAATCGCTGAAATTCGCATGGCCGGGTAAGTGCAAATCGTAAAAGTTCACTTTTCCGGGTAAATAAAAATCGCTAATATTCCTTAGCCGGGTAAGTGAAAATCGCTAAAATTCCTTAGCCGGGTAAGTGAAAATCGCAAATATTCACTTAGCCGGGTAAGTGAAAATCACTAAAATTCACTTAGCCAGGTAAGTGAAAATCACAAAAATTCACTAAGCCGGGTATGTGAAAATCACAAAAATTCACTTAGCCAGGTAAGTGAAAATCACAAAAATTCACTTAGCGCGGTAAGTGAAAATCGCTAAGATTCACTTAGTCGGGTCAGTGAAAATCTCAAGAATTCACTTAGCCATGTAAGTGAAAATCACAAAAATTCACTTAGCCAGGTAGCTTAAAATAACAAAAATTCACTTAGCGCGATAAGTGAAAATCGCTAAAATTGCGGTAAGTGAAAATCGTAAAAATTCACCTTCCCGGGTAAGTGAAAATCGCGAAAATTCACTTAGTCGAGTACGTGAAAATCGCTAAAATTCACACTGCCGAGTAAGTGCAAATTGTAAAAATTTACTTTTCCAGCTAAGTGAAAATCGCAAAAATTCACTTATTTAAGTAAGTGAAAATCACAAAACTTCCATTAGCCGGGTAAGTGAAAATCACAAAAATTCACTAAGCCACGTAAGTTAAAATCACAAAAATTTACTTAGCGCGGTAAGTGAAAATCGCTAAAATTCACATTGCCGCGTAAGTGCAAATCGTAAAAATTCACTTTCCTACATAAGTGAAAACCGCTAAAATTCCTTAGCGGGGTAAGTGAAAATCGCAAAAATTTCAAAAAATCACTTCGCAGGGTCAGTGAAAATCGCAAAAATTAATTAGTCGGGTAAGTGAAAATCACAAAAATTTCTTAGCCAGGTAAGTGAAAATCGCAAAAATTGACTTAGCCAGGTAAGTGAAAATCACAAAAATTCACTTAGCGCGGTAAGTGAGAAACGCTAAAATTTACTTTGCCGGGTAAGTCAAAATCGTAAAAATTCACTTTTCCGGGTAAGTGAAAATCGCTAAAATTCCTTAGCCGGATAAGTGAAAATCGATAAATTCTATAGCCTGGTAAGTGAAAATCGCAAATATTCACTTTGCCGGGTAAGTGAAGATCACAAAAATTCACTTTGCCGGGTAAGTGAAAATCGCAAAAATTCCTTAGCCGGATAAGTGAAAATAGCAAAAATCGCAAGGTAAGTGAAAATCGCAGAAATGCACTTAGTCGGGTAAGGGAAAATCGCGAAAATTCACTTAGCCGGGTATGTGAAAATCACAAATATTCACATATTGAAAATAATGAAAATTCACATAGTTGGGTAAGTGAAAATCGCTTAAATTCCTCAGACGGCAAAGTGAAAATCGCAACAATTCACTTAGCCAGGTAAGTGAAAATCACAAAAATTCACTAAGCGAGGTAAGTGAAAATCGATAAAATTAACTTAGCCGGGTAAGTGAAAATCATAAAAATTCACTTAGCCAGGTAAGTGAAAATCACAAAAATTCACTTAGCGCTGTAAGTTAAAATCAATAAAATTCACTTTTGCGGGTAAGTGAAAATCGTGAAAATTCACATTCCCGGGTATGTGAAAATCGCGAAAATTCACTTAGTCGGGTAAGTTAAAATCGCTAAAATTCGCATGACCGGGTAAGTGCAAATCGTAAAAGTTCACTTTTCCGGGTAAGTGAAAATCGCTAAAATGCCTTAGCTTGGTAAGTGAAAATCAAAATAATTTCTTAGCCAGGTAAGTGAAAATTTCTAAAATTCCTTAGCCGGGTAAATGAAAATCACAAAAATTCACAAAGCCGCGTAAATGAAAATGGCAAAAATTCACTTTGCCGGGTAAGTGAGAATCACAAAAATGCACATAGACGGGTAAATGAAGATCACAAAAATTCACTTTGCCGGGTAAGTGAAAATCGCAAAAATTCCTTTGCCGGGTAAGTGAAAATCGCAAAAATCGCAAGGTTAGTGAAAATAGCAAAAATTCACTTCGCCGGGTCAGTGAAAATCGCAAAAATTCCTTAGTCGATTATCTTAAAGTAGCAAAAATTCACTTAGCAGGGTAAGTGAAAATCACAAATATTTACATATTGAAAATAATGAAAATTCACATAGTTGGGTAAATGAAAATCGCTTTAATTCCTTAGGCGGGTAAGTGAAAATCGCAAAAATTCACTTAGCCAGGTAAGTGAAAATCAAAAAAATTCACTAAGCGCGGTAAGTGAAAATCGTTAAAATTCACTTAGCCGGGTAAGTGAAAATCACAAAATTCACTTAGCCAGGTAAGTGAAAATCACAAAAATTCACTTAGCGCGGTAAGTGAAAATCACTAAAATTCACTTTTCCGGGTAAGTGAAAAGTTAAAATTCACTTTTCCGTTAAAATCGCTGAAATTCGCATGGGTGGGTAAGTGCAAATTGTATAAGTTCTCTTTTCCGGGTAAGTGAAAATCGCTAAAATTCCTTAGCCGTGTAAGTGAAAATCGCTTAATTCCTTAGCCGGGTAAGTGAAAATCGCAAAAATTCACTTATTTGGGTAAGTGAAAATCACAAAAATTCACTTTGCCGGGTAAGTGAAAATCATAAAAATTCACATAGCCAGGTAAGTGAAAATCACAAAAATTTACTTAGCGCGGTAAGTGAAAATCGCTAAAATGCACATAGCCGCGTAAGTGCAAATCGTAAAAATTCACTTTCCTGGATAAGTGAAAACCGCTAAAATTCCTTAGCGGGGTAAGTGAAAATCGCAAAAATTGCAAAAAATCACTTCGCAGGGTCAGTGAAAATCGCAAAAATTCCTTAGTCGCGTAAGTGAAAATCACACAAATTTCTTAGCCAGGTATGTGAAAATCGCTAAATATACTCAGCTGAGTAAGTGAAAATCACAAAAATTCACATAGCCGGGTAAATGAAAATCGCAAAAATTCACTTTGCCTGGTAAGTCAAAATCGCAAAAATTCGTTAGCCGGGTAAGTGAAATTCACAGAAATTCACTTATCCAGGTAGTTGAAAATCACAAAAATTCACTTAGCCGGGTAGGTGAAAATCACAAAAATTCACTTAGCCAGGTAGTTGAAAATCGCAAAAATTCAATTAGCCGGATAAGTTAAAATCACAAAAACTCACTTAGCCAGGTAAGTGAAAATCACAAAAATGCATGTAGTTTGGTAAGTGAAAATCGCCAAAAATTCACATTGCCGGGTAAGTGAAAATCACAAATTCACTTAACCGGGTAAGTGAAAATCACAAAATTGCATGTAGTTTGGGAAGTGAAAATCGCCAAAAATTCACATTGCCGGGTAAGTGCAAATCGTAAAAATTCACTTTCCTGGGTAAGTGAAAATCGCTAAAATGCCTTAGAGGGGTAAGTGAAAATCACAAAAATTTCTTAGCCAGGTAAGTGAAAATCGCTAAAATTCCTTAGCCGGGTATGTGAAAATCACAAAAATTCACATAGACGGGTAAATGAAGATGACAAAAATTCACTTTGCCGGGTAAGTGAAAATCGCAAAAATTCCTTAGCCGGGTAAGTGAAAATCGCAAAAATCGCAAGGTAAGTGAAAATAGCAAAAATTCTTTAGCCGGGTCAGTGAAAATCGCAAAAATTCCTAAGTCGAGTAACTGAAAGTCGAAAAATTTACTTACTAGTGTAAGTGAAAATCACAAATATTCACATATTGAAAATAATGAAAATTCACATAGTTAGGTAAGTGAAAATCGCTTTAATTCCTTAGACGGCTAAGTGAAAATCGCAAAAATTCACTTAGCCAGGTAATTGAAAATCACAAAAATTCACTAAGGGCGGTAAGTGAAAATCGCTAAAATTCACTTAGTCGGGTAAGTGAAAATCGCAAAAATTCACTTAGCCGGGTAAGTGAAAACCACGAAAATTCACTTAGCCAGGTAAGTGAAAATCACAAAAATTCACTTAGCGCGGTAAGTGAAAATCAATAAAATTCACTTTTCCGGGTAAGTGAAAATTGTAAAAATTCACTTTCCCGGGTAAGTGAAAATCGCTAAAATGCCCTAGAGGGGTAAGTGAAAATCACAAAAAATTCTTAGCCGGGTAAGTGAAAATCGCAAAAATTCACTAAGTCGGGTAAGTTAAAATCGCTAAAATTCGCATGGCCGGGTAAGTGCAAATCGTAAAAATTCACTTTCCTGGGTCAGTGAAAATCGCTAAAATGCCTTAGAGGGGTAAGTGAAAATCACAAAAATTTCTTAGCCAGGTAAGTGAAAATTTCTAAAATTCCTTAGCCGGGTAAATGAAAATCACAAAAATTTACAAAGCCGGGTAAATGAAAATCGCAAAAATTCACTTAGCAGGGTAAGTGAAAATCACAAATATTCACACATTGAAAATAACGGAAATTTACATAGTTGGGTAAGTGAAATTCGCTTAAATTCCTTAGGCGGGTAAGTGAAAATCACAAAAATTCACTTAGCCAGGTAAGTGAAAATCACAAAAATTCACTAAGCGCGGTAAGTGAAAATCGCTAAAATTCACTTAGTCGGGTAAGTGAAAATCGCAAAAATTCACTTAGCCGGGTAAGTGAAAATCACAAAAATTCACTTAGCCAGGTAAGTGAAAATCGTTAAAATTCACTTTCCCGGGTAGGTGAAAATCGCGAAAATTCACTTAGTCCTGTAAGTTAAGATCGCTGAAATTCGCATGGCCGGTTAAGTGCAAATCGTAGAAGTTCACTTTTCCGGGTAAATGAAAATCGCTAATATTCCTTAGCCGGGTAAGTGAAAATCGCTGAATTCCTTAGCCGGGTAAGTGAAAATCGCAAATATTCACTTAGCCGGGTAAGTGAAAATCACAAAAATTCACTTAGCCGGGTAAGTGAAAATCGCAAAAATTCACTTAGCCAGGTAAGTTAAAATCACAAAAATTCACTTAGCGCGGTAAGTGAGAAACGGTAAAATTCACATTGCCGGGTGAGTGAAAATCACAAATTCACTTAACCGGGTAAGTGAAAATCACAAAAATGCATATAGATTGGTAAAATTCACTTAGTCGGGTAAGCGAAAATCGCAAAAATTCACTTAGCACGGTAAGTGAAAATCAATAAAATTCGCTTTTCCGGGTAAGTGAAAATTGTAAAAATTCACTTTCCCGGGTAAGTGAAAATCGCGAAAATTCACTAAGTCGGGTAAGTTAAAATCGCTAAAATTCGCATGGCCGGGTAAGTGCAAATCGTAAAAGTTCACTTTTCCGGGTAAGTGAAAATCGCAAAAATTCCTTAGCCGGGTAAGTGAAAATCGCAAAAATCGCAAGGTAAGTGAAAATAGCAAAAATTCACTTCGCCGGGTCAGTGAAAATCGCAAAAATTTCTTAGTCGATTAACTGAAAGTCGCAAAAATTCACCTAGCAGGGTAAGTGAAAATCACAAATATTCACATATTGAAAATAATGAAAATTCACATAGTTGGGTAAGTGAAAATCGCTGAAATTCCTTAGGCTTGTAAGTGAAAATCGCAAAAATTAACTTAGCCAGGTAAGTGAAAATCACAAAAATTCACTAAGCGCGGTAAGTGAACATCGCTAGAATTCACTTAGCCGGGTAAGTGAAAATCACAAAATTCACTTAGCCAGGTAAGTGAAAATCACAAAAATTCACTTAGCGCGGTAAGTGAAAATCACTAAAATTCACTTTTCCGGGTAAGTGAAAAGTTAAAATTCACTTTTCCGGGTAAGTGAAAATCGTAAAAATTCACTTTCACGTGTAAGTGAATATGGCGAAAATTCACTTAGTCGGGTAAGTGAAAATCGCTAAAATTCACATTGCCGGGTAAGTTAAAATCACAAATTCACTTAACCGGGTAAGTGAAAATCACAAAAATGCATGTAGTTTGGTAAGTGAAAATCGCCAAAAATTCACATTGCCGCGTAAGTGCAAATCGTTAAAATTCACTTTCCTGGGTAAGTGAAAATTGCTAAAATGCCTTAGAGGGGTAAGTGAAAATCACAAAAATTTCTTAGCCAGGTAAGTGAAAATTGCTAAAATTCCTTAGCCGGGTAAGTGAAAATCACAAAAATTCACATAGACTTGTAAATGAAGATCACAAAAATTCACTTTGCCGGGTAAGTGAAAATCGCAAAAATTCCTTCGCCGGGTCAGTGAAAATCGCAAAAAATCCATAGTCGAGTATCTGAAATTCGCAAAAATTCATTTAGCAGGGTAAGTGAAAATCACAAATATTCACATATTGAAAATAATGAAAATTCACATAGTTGGGTAAATGAAAATCGCTTAAATTCCTTAGTCGGGTAAGTGAAAATCGCAAAAATTCACTTAGCCGGGTAAGTTAAAATCGCTAAAATGCCCTAGCAGGGTAAGTGAAAATCAAAATAATTCCTTAGCCATGTAAGTGAAAATTTCTAAAATTCCTTAGCCGGGTAAATGAAAATCACAAAAATTCACAAAGCCGGGTAAATGAAAATCGCAAAAATTCACTTTGTGAGTGAGAATCACAAAAATTCACATAGACGGGTAAATGAAGATCACAAAAATTCACTTTGCCGGGTAAGTGAAAATCGCAAAAATTCCTTTGCCGGGTAAGTGAAAATCGCAAAAATCGCAAGAATCGCAAGGTAAGTGAAAATAGCAAAAATTCACTTCGTCGGGTCAGTGAAAATCGCAAAAAATCCTTAGTCGATTAACTGAAAGTCGCAAAAATTCACTTAGCAGGGTAAGTGAAAATCACAAATATTCACATATTGAAAATAATGAAAATTCACATAGTTGGAAAAGTGAAAATGGCTTTAATTCCTTAGGCGGGTAAGTGAAAATCGCAAATATTCACTTAGTCAGGTAAGTGAAAATCACAAAATTCACTTAGCCAGGTAAGTGAAAATCACAAAAATTCACTTAGCGCGGTAAGTAAAAAATCACTAAAATTCACTTTTCCGGGTAAGTGAAAATTGCGAAAATTCACTTAGTCGGGTAAGTTAAAATCGCTGAAATTCGCATGGCCGGGTAAGTGCAAATCGTAAAAGTTCACTTTTCCGGGTAAATAAAAATCGCTAATATTCCTTAGCCGGGTAAGTGAAAATCGCTAAAATTCCTTAGCCGGGTAAGTGAAAATCGCAAATATTCACTTAGCCGGGTAAGTGAAAATCACTAAAATTCACTTAGCCAGGTAAGTGAAAATCACAAAAATTCACTAAGCCGGGTATGTGAAAATCACAAAAATTCACTTAGCCAGGTAAGTGAAAATCACAAAAATTCACTTAGCGCGGTAAGTGAAAATCGCTAAGATTCACTTAGTCGGGTCAGTGAAAATCTCAAGAATTCACTTAGCCATGTAAGTGAAAATCACAAAAATTCACTTAGCCAGGTAGCTTAAAATAACAAAAATTCACTTAGCGCGATAAGTGAAAATCGCTAAAATTGCGGTAAGTGAAAATCGTAAAAATTCACCTTCCCGGGTAAGTGAAAATCGCGAAAATTCACTTAGTCGAGTACGTGAAAATCGCTAAAATTCACACTGCCGAGTAAGTGCAAATTGTAAAAATTTACTTTTCCAGCTAAGTGAAAATCGCAAAAATTCACTTATTTAAGTAAGTGAAAATCACAAAACTTCCATTAGCCGGGTAAGTGAAAATCACAAAAATTCACTAAGCCACGTAAGTTAAAATCACAAAAATTTACTTAGCGCGGTAAGTGAAAATCGCTAAAATTCACATTGCCGCGTAAGTGCAAATCGTAAAAATTCACTTTCCTACATAAGTGAAAACCGCTAAAATTCCTTAGCGGGGTAAGTGAAAATCGCAAAAATTTCAAAAAATCACTTCGCAGGGTCAGTGAAAATCGCAAAAATTAATTAGTCGGGTAAGTGAAAATCACAAAAATTTCTTAGCCAGGTAAGTGAAAATCGCAAAAATTGACTTAGCCAGGTAAGTGAAAATCACAAAAATTCACTTAGCGCGGTAAGTGAGAAACGCTAAAATTTACTTTGCCGGGTAAGTCAAAATCGTAAAAATTCACTTTTCCGGGTAAGTGAAAATCGCTAAAATTCCTTAGCCGGATAAGTGAAAATCGATAAATTCTATAGCCTGGTAAGTGAAAATCGCAAATATTCACTTTGCCGGGTAAGTGAAGATCACAAAAATTCACTTTGCCGGGTAAGTGAAAATCGCAAAAATTCCTTAGCCGGATAAGTGAAAATAGCAAAAATCGCAAGGTAAGTGAAAATCGCAGAAATGCACTTAGTCGGGTAAGGGAAAATCGCGAAAATTCACTTAGCCGGGTATGTGAAAATCACAAATATTCACATATTGAAAATAATGAAAATTCACATAGTTGGGTAAGTGAAAATCGCTTAAATTCCTCAGACGGCAAAGTGAAAATCGCAACAATTCACTTAGCCAGGTAAGTGAAAATCACAAAAATTCACTAAGCGAGGTAAGTGAAAATCGATAAAATTAACTTAGCCGGGTAAGTGAAAATCATAAAAATTCACTTAGCCAGGTAAGTGAAAATCACAAAAATTCACTTAGCGCTGTAAGTTAAAATCAATAAAATTCACTTTTGCGGGTAAGTGAAAATCGTGAAAATTCACATTCCCGGGTATGTGAAAATCGCGAAAATTCACTTAGTCGGGTAAGTTAAAATCGCTAAAATTCGCATGACCGGGTAAGTGCAAATCGTAAAAGTTCACTTTTCCGGGTAAGTGAAAATCGCTAAAATGCCTTAGCTTGGTAAGTGAAAATCAAAATAATTTCTTAGCCAGGTAAGTGAAAATTTCTAAAATTCCTTAGCCGGGTAAATGAAAATCACAAAAATTCACAAAGCCGCGTAAATGAAAATGGCAAAAATTCACTTTGCCGGGTAAGTGAGAATCACAAAAATGCACATAGACGGGTAAATGAAGATCACAAAAATTCACTTTGCCGGGTAAGTGAAAATCGCAAAAATTCCTTTGCCGGGTAAGTGAAAATCGCAAAAATCGCAAGGTTAGTGAAAATAGCAAAAATTCACTTCGCCGGGTCAGTGAAAATCGCAAAAATTCCTTAGTCGATTATCTTAAAGTAGCAAAAATTCACTTAGCAGGGTAAGTGAAAATCACAAATATTTACATATTGAAAATAATGAAAATTCACATAGTTGGGTAAATGAAAATCGCTTTAATTCCTTAGGCGGGTAAGTGAAAATCGCAAAAATTCACTTAGCCAGGTAAGTGAAAATCAAAAAAATTCACTAAGCGCGGTAAGTGAAAATCGTTAAAATTCACTTAGCCGGGTAAGTGAAAATCACAAAATTCACTTAGCCAGGTAAGTGAAAATCACAAAAATTCACTTAGCGCGGTAAGTGAAAATCACTAAAATTCACTTTTCCGGGTAAGTGAAAAGTTAAAATTCACTTTTCCGGTTAAGTGAAAATCGCGAATATTCACTTAGTCGGGTAAGTTAAAATCGCTGAAATTCGCATGGGTGGGTAAGTGCAAATTGTATAAGTTCTCTTTTCCGGGTAAGTGAAAATCGCTAAAATTCCTTAGCCGTGTAAGTGAAAATCGCTTAATTCCTTAGCCGGGTAAGTGAAAATCGCAAAAATTCACTTATTTGGGTAAGTGAAAATCACAAAAATTCACTTTGCCGGGTAAGTGAAAATCATAAAAATTTACATAGCCAGGTAAGTGAAAATCACAAAAATTTACTTAGCGCGGTAAGTGAAAATCGCTAAAATGCACATAGCCGCGTAAGTGCAAATCGTAAAAATTCACTTTCCTGGATAAGTGAAAACCGCTAAAATTCCTTAGCGGGGTAAGTGAAAATCGCAAAAATTGCAAAAAATCACTTCGCAGGGTCAATGAAAATCGCAAAAATTCCTTAGTCGCGTAAGTGAAAATCACACAAATTTCTTAGCCAGGTATGTGAAAATCGCTAAATATACTCAGCTGAGTAAGTGAAAATCACAAAAATTCACATAGCCGGGTAAATGAAAATCGCAAAAATTCACTTTGCCTGGTAAGTCAAAATCGCAAAAATTCGTTAACCGGGTAAGTGAAATTCACAGAAATTCACTTATCCAGGTAGTTGAAAATCACAAAAATTCACTTAGCCGGGTAGGTGAAAATCACAAAAATTCACTTAGCCAGGTAGTTGAAAATCGCAAAAATTCAATTAGCCGGATAAGTTAAAATCACAAAAACTCACTTAGCCAGGTAAGTGAAAATCACAAAAATGCATGTAGTTTGGTAAGTGAAAATCGCCAAAAATTCACATTGCCGGGTAAGTGAAAATCACAAATTCACTTAACCGGGTAAGTGAAAATCACAAAATTGCATGTAGTTTGGTAAGTGAAAATCGCCAAAAATTCACATTGCCGGGTAAGTGCAAATCGTAAAAATTCACTTTCCTGGGTAAGTGAAAATCGCTAAAATGCCTTAGAGGGGTAAGTGAAAATCACAAAAATTTCTTAGCCAGGTAAGTGAAAATCGCTAAAATTCCTTAGCCGGGTATGTGAAAATCACAAAAATTCACATAGACGGGTAAATGAAGATGACAAAAATTCACTTTGCCGGGTAAGTGAAAATCGCAAAAATTCCTTAGCCGGGTAAGTGAAAATCGCAAAAATCGCAAGGTAAGTGAAAATAGCAAAAATTCTTTAGCCGGGTCAGTGAAAATCGCAAAAATTCCTAAGTCGAGTAACTGAAAGTCGAAAAATTTACTTACTAGTGTAAGTGAAAATCACAAATATTCACATATTGAAAATAATGAAAATTCACATAGTTAGGTAAGTGAAAATCGCTTTAATTCCTTAGACGGCTAAGTGAAAATCGCAAAAATTCACTTAGCCAGGTAATTGAAAATCACAAAAATTCACTAAGGGCGGTAAGTGAAAATCGCTAAAATTCACTTAGTCGGGTAAGTGAAAATCGCAAAAATTCACTTAGCCGGGTAAGTGAAAACCACGAAAATTCACTTAGCCAGGTAAGTGAAAATCACAAAAATTCACTTAGCGCGGTAAGTGAAAATCAATAAAATTCACTTTTCCGGGTAAGTGAAAATTGTAAAAATTCACTTTCCCGGGTAAGTGAAAATCGCTAAAATGCCCTAGAGGGGTAAGCGAAAATCACAAAAAATTCTTAGCCGGGTAAGTGAAAATCGCAAAAATTCACTAAGTCGGGTAAGTTAAAATCGCTAAAATTCGCATGGCCGGGTAAGTGCAAATCGTAAAAATTCACTTTCCTGGGTCAGTGAAAATCGCTAAAATGCCTTAGAGGGGTAAGTGAAAATCACAAAAATTTCTTAGCCAGGTAAGTGAAAATTTCTAAAATTCCTTAGCCGGGTAAATGAAAATCACAAAAATTTACAAAGCCGGGTAAATGAAAATCGCAAAAATTCACTTAGCAGGGTAAGTGAAAATCACAAATATTCACACATTGAAAATAACGGAAATTTACATAGTTGGGTAAGTGAAATTCGCTTAAATTCCTTAGGCGGGTAAGTGAAAATCACAAAAATTCACTTAGCCAGGTAAGTGAAAATCACAAAAATTCACTAAGCGCGGTAAGTGAAAATCGCTAAAATTCACTTAGTCGGGTAAGTGAAAATCGCAAAAATTCACTTAGCCGGGTAAGTGAAAATCACAAAAATTCACTTAGCCAGGTAAGTGAAAATCGTTAAAATTCACTTTCCCGGGTAGGTGAAAATCGCGAAAATTCACTTAGTCCTGTAAGTTAAAATCGCTGAAATTCGCATGGCCGGTTAAGTGCAAATCGTAGAAGTTCACTTTTCCGGGTAAATGAAAATCGCTAATATTCCTTAGCCGGGTAAGTGAAAATCGCTGAATTCCTTAGCCGGGTAAGTGAAAATCGCAAATATTCACTTAGCCGGGTAAGTGAAAATCACAAAAATTCACTTAGCCGGGTAAGTGAAAATCGCAAAAATTCACTTAGCCAGGTAAGTTAAAATCACAAAAATTCACTTAGCGCGGTAAGTGAGAAACGGTAAAATTCACATTGCCGGGTGAGTGAAAATCACAAATTCACTTAACCGGGTAAGTGAAAATCACAAAAATGCATATAGATTGGTAAAATTCACTTAGTCGGGTAAGCGAAAATCGCAAAAATTCACTTAGCACGGTAAGTGAAAATCAATAAAATTCGCTTTTCCGGGTAAGTGAAAATTGTAAAAATTCACTTTCCCGGGTAAGTGAAAATCGCGAAAATTCACTAAGTCGGGTAAGTTAAAATCGCTAAAATTCGCATGGCCGGGTAAGTGCAAATCGTAAAAGTTCACTTTTCCGGGTAAGTGAAAATCGCAAAAATTCCTTAGCCGGGTAAGTGAAAATCGCAAAAATCGCAAGGTAAGTGAAAATAGCAAAAATTCACTTCGCCGGGTCAGTGAAAATCGCAAAAATTTCTTAGTCGATTAACTGAAAGTCGCAAAAATTCACCTAGCAGGGTAAGTGAAAATCACAAATATTCACATATTGAAAATAATGAAAATTCACATAGTTGGGTAAGTGAAAATCGCTGAAATTCCTTAGGCTTGTAAGTGAAAATCGCAAAAATTAACTTAGCCAGGTAAGTGAAAATCACAAAAATTCACTGAGCGCGGTAAGTGAACATCGCTAGAATTCACTTAGCCGGGTAAGTGAAAATCACAAAATTCACTTAGCCAGGTAAGTGAAAATCACAAAAATTCACTTAGCGCGGTAAGTGAAAATCACTAAAATTCACTTTTCCGGGTAAGTGAAAAGTTAAAATTCACTTTTCCGGTTAAGTGAAAATCGCGAATATTCACTTAGTCGGGTAAGTTAAAATCGCTGAAATTCGCATGGGTGGGTAAGTGCAAATCGTAAAAGTTCACTTTTCCGGGTATATGAAAATCGCTTATATTCCTTAGCCGCTTAAGTGAAAATCGCTGAATTCCTTAGCCGGGTAAGTGAAAATCGCAAAAATTCACTTATTTGGGTAAGTGAAAATCACAAAAATTCACTTTGCCGGGTAAGTGAAAATCATAAAAATTCACTTAGCCAGGTAAGTGAAAATCACAAAAATTTACTTAGCGCGGTAAGTGAGAAACGCTAAAATTCACTTTGCCGGGTAAGTCAAAATCGTAAAAATTCACTTTTCCGGGTAAGTGAAAATCGCTAAAATTCCTTAGCCGTGTAAGTGAAAATCGCTTAATTCCTTAGCCGGGTAAGTGAAAATCGCAAAAATTCACTTATTTGGGTAAGTGAAAATCACAAAAATTTACTTTGCCGGGTAAGTGAAAATCATAAAAATTCACATAGCCAGGTAAGTGAAAATCACAAAAATTTACTTAGCGCGGTAAGTGAAAATCGCTAAAATGCACATAGCCGCGTAAGTGCAAATCGTAAAAATTCACTTTCCTGGATAAGTGAAAATCACTTCGCAGGGTCAGTGAAAATCGCAAAAATTCCTTAGTCGCGTAAGTGAAAATCACACAAATTTCTTAGCCAGGTAAGTGAAAATCGCTAAATATACTCAGCTGAGTAAGTGAAAATCACAAAAATTCACATAGCCGGGTAAATGAAAATCGCAAAAATTCACTTTGCCTGGTAAGTCAAAATCGCAAAAATTCGTTAGCCGGGTAAGTGAAATTCACAGAAATTCACTTATCCAGGTAGTTGAAAATCACAAAAATTCACTTATCCGGGTAGGTGAAAATCACAAAAATTCACTTAGCCAGGTAGTTGAAAATCGCAAAAATTCACTTAGCCGGATAAGTTAAAATCACAAAAACTCACTTAGCCAGGTAAGTGAAAATCACAAAAATGCATGTAGTTTGGTAAGTGAAAATCGCCAAAAATTCACATTGCCGGGTAAGTGAAAATCACAAATTCACTTAACCGGGTAAGTGAAAATCACAAAATTGCATGTAGTTTGGTAAGTGAAAATCGCCAAAAATTCACATTGCCGGGTAAGTGCAAATCGTAAAAATTCACTTTCCTGGGTAAGTGAAAATCGCTAAAATGCCTTAGAGGGGTAAGTGAAAATCACAAAAATTTCTTAGCCAGGTAAGTGAAAATTGCTAAAATTCCTTAGCCGGGTATGTGAAAATCACAAAAATTCACATAGACGGGTAAATGAAGATGACAAAAATTCACTTTGCCGGGTAAGTGAAAATCGCAAAAATTCCTTAGCCGGGTAAGTGAAAATCGCAAAAATCGCAAGGTAAGTGAAAATAGCAAAAATTCTTTAGCCGGGTCAGTGAAAATCGCAAAAATTCCTAAGTCGAGTAACTGAAAGTCGAAAAATTTACTTACTAGTGTAAGTGAAAATCACAGATATTCACATATTGAAAATAATGAAAATTCACATAGTTAGGTAAGTGAAAATCGCTTTAATTCCTTAGACGGCTAAGTGAAAATCGCAAAAATTCACTTAGCCAGGTAAGTGAAAATCACAAAAATTCACTAAGGGCGGTAAGTGAAAATCGCTAAAATTCACTTAGTCGGGTAAGTGAAAATCGCAAAAATTCACTTAGCCGGGTAAGTGAAAACCACAAAAATTCACTTAGCCAGGTAAGTGAAAATCACAAAAATTCACTTAGCGCGGTAAGTGAAAATCAATAAAATTCACTTTTCCGGGTAAGTGAAAATTGTAAAAATTCACTTTCCCGGGTAAGTGAAAATCGCTAAAATGCCCTAGAGGGGTAAGTGAAAATCACAAAAAATTCTTAGCCGGGTAAGTGAAAATCGCAAAAATTCACTAAGTCGGGTAAGTTAAAATCGCTAAAATTCGCATGGCCGGGTAAGTGCAAATCGTAAAAATTCACTTTCCTGGGTCAGTGAAAATCGCTAAAATGCCTTAGAGGGGTAAGTGAAAATCACAAAAATTTCTTAGCCAGGTAAGTGAAAATTTCTAAAATTCCTTAGCCGGGTAAATGAAAATCACAAAAATTTACAAAGCCGGGTAAATGAAAATCGCAAAAATTCACTTAGCAGGGTAAGTGAAAATCACAAATATTCACACATTGAAAATAACGAAAATTCACATAGTTGGGTAAGTGAAATTCGCTTAAATTCCTTAGGCGGGTAAGTGAAAATCACAAAAATTCACTTAGCCAGGTAAGTGAAAATCACAAAAATTCACTAAGCGCGGTAAGTGAAAATCGCTAAAATTCACTTAGTCGGGTAAGTGAAAATCGCAAAAATTCACTTAGCCGGGTAAGTGAAAATCACAAAAATTCACTTAGCCAGGTAAGTGAAAATCGTTAAAATTCACTTTCCCGGGTAAGTGAAAATCGCGAAAATTCACTTAGTCCTGTAAGTTAAAATCGCTGAAATTCGCATGGCCGGTTAAGTGCAAATCGTAGAAGTTCACTTTTCCGGGTAAATGAAAATCGCTAATATTCCTTAGCCGGGTAAGTGAAAATCGCTGAATTCCTTAGCCGGGTAAGTGAAAATCGCAAATATTCACTTAGCCGGGTAAGTGAAAATCGCAAAAATTCACTTAGCCATGTAAGTTAAAATCACAAAAATTCACTTAGCGCGGTAAGTGAGAAACGGTAAAATTCACATTGCCGGGTGAGTGAAAATCACAAATTCACTTAACCGGGTAAGTGAAAATCACAAAAATGCATATAGATTGGTAAAATTCACTTAGTCGGGTAAGCGAAAATCGCAAAAATTCACTTAGCACGGTAAGTGAAAATCAATAAAATTCGCTTTTCCGGGTAAGTGAAAATTGTAAAAATTCACTTTCCCGGGTAAGTGAAAATCGCGAAAATTCACTAAGTCGGGTAAGTTAAAATCGCTAAAATTCGCATGGCCGGGTAAGTGCAAATCGTAAAAGTTCACTTTTCCGGGTAAGTGAAAATCGCAAAAATTCCTTAGCCGGGTAAGTGAAAATCGCAAAAATCGCAAGGTAAGTGAAAATAGCAAAAATTCACTTCGCCGGGTCAGTGAAAATCGCAAAAATTTCTTAGTCGATTAACTGAAAGTCGCAAAAATTCACTTAGCAGGGTAAGTGAAAATCACAAATATTCACATATTGAAAATAATGAAAATTCACATAGTTGGGTAAGTGAAAATCGCTGAAATTCCTTAGGCTTGTAAGTGAAAATCGCAAAGATTCACTTAGCCAGGTAAGTGAAAATCACAAAAATTCACTAAGCGCGGTAAGTGAACATCGCTAGAATTCACTTAGCCGGGTAAGTGAAAATCACAAAATTCACTTAGCCAGGTAAGTGAAAATCACAAAAATTCACTTAGCGCGGTAAGTGAAAATCACTAAAATTCACTTTTCCGGGTAAGTGAAAAGTTAAAATTCACTTTTCCGGTTAAGTGAAAATCGCGAATATTTACTTAGTCGGGTAAGTTAAAATCGCTGAAATTCGCATGGGTGGGTAAGTGCAAATCGTAAAAGTTCACTTTTCCGGGTATATGAAAATCGCTTATATTCCTTAGCCGGGTACACTTAACCGGGTAAGTGAAAATCACAAAATTGCATGTAGTTTGGTAAGTGAAAATCGCCAAAAATTCACATTGCCGGGTAAGTGCAAATCGTAAAAATTCACTTTCCTGGGTAAGTGAAAATCGCTAAAATGCCTTAGAGGGGTAAGTGAAAATCACAAAAATTTCTTAGCCAGGTAAGTGAAAATTGCTAAAATTCCTTAGCCGGGTATGTGAAAATCACAAAAATTCACATAGACGGGTAAATGAAGATGACAAAAATTCACTTTGCCGGGTAAGTGAAAATCGCAAAAATTCCTTAGCCGGGTAAGTGAAAATCGCAAAAATCGCAAGGTAAGTGAAAATAGCAAAAATTCTTTAGCCGGGTCAGTGAAAATCGCAAAAATTCCTAAGTCGAGTAACTGAAAGTCGAAAAATTTACTTACTAGTGTAAGTGAAAATCACAAATATTCACATATTGAAAATAATGAAAATTCACATAGTTAGGTAAGTGAAAATCGCTTTAATTCCTTAGACGGCTAAGTGAAAATCGCAAAAATTCACTTAGCCAGGTAAGTGAAAATCACAAAAATTCACTAAGGGCGGTAAGTGAAAATCGCTAAAATTCACTTAGTCGGGTAAGTGAAAATCGCAAAAATTCACTTAGCCGGGTAAGTGAAAACCACAAAAATTCACTTAGCCAGGTAAGTGAAAATCACAAAAATTCACTTAGCCAGGTAAGTGAAAATCACAAAAATTCACTAAGGGCGGTAAGTGAAAATCGCTAAAATTCACTTAGTCGGGTAAGTGAAAATCGCAAAAATTCACTTAGCCGGGTAAGTGAAAATCACAAAAATTCACTTAGCGCGGTAAGTGAAAATCAATAAAATTCACTTTTCCGGGTAAGTGAAAATTGTAAAAATTCACTTTCCCGGGTAAGTGAAAATCGCTAAAATGCCCTAGAGGGGTAAGTGAAAATCACAAAAAATTCTTAGCCGGGTAAGTGAAAATCGCAAAAATTCACTAAGTCGGGTAAGTTAAAATCGCTAAAATTCGCATGGCCGGGTAAGTGCAAATCGTAAAAATTCACTTTAAGTGAAAATCGCTGAATTCCTTAGCCGGGTAAGTGAAAATCGCAAAAATTCACTTATTTGGGTAAGTGAAAATCACCAAAATTCACTTTGCCGGGTAAGTGAAAATCATAAAAATTCACATAGCCAGGTAAGTGAAAATCACAAAAATTTACTTAGCGCGGTAAGTGAGAAACGCTAAAATTCACTTTGCCGGGTAAGTCTAAATCGTAAAAATTCACTTTTCCGGGTATATGAAAATCGCTTATATTCCTTAGCCGCTTAAGTGAAAATCGCTTAATTCCTTAGCCGGGTAAGTGAAAATCGCAAAAATTCACTTATTTGGGTAAGTGAAAATCACAAAAATTCACTTTGCCGGGTAAGTGAAAATCATAAAAATTCACATAGCCAGGTAAGTGAAAATCACAAAAATTTACTTAGCGCGGTAAGTGAGAAACGCTAAAATTCACTTTGCCGGGTAAGTCTAAATCGTAAAAATTCACTTTACCGGGTAAGTGAAAATCGCTAAAATTCCTTAGCCGTGTAAGTGAAAATCGCTTAATTCCTTAGCCGGGTAAGTGAAAATCGCAAAAATTCACTTATTTGGGTAAGTGAAAATCACAAAAATCACTTCGCAGGGTCAGTGAAAATCGCAAAAATTCCTTAGTCGCGTAAGTGAAAATCACACAAATTTCTTAGCCAGGTAAGTGAAAATCGCTAAATATACTCAGCTGAGTAAGTGAAAATCACAAAAATTCACATAGCCGGGTAAATGAAAATCGCAAAAATTCACTTTGCCTGGTAAGTCAAAATCGCAAAAATTCGTTAGCCGGGTAAGTGAAATTCACAGAAATTCACTTATCCAGGTAGTTGAAAATCACAAAAATTCACTTAGCCGGGTAGGTGAAAATCACAAAAATTCACTTAGCCAGGTAGTTGAAAATCGCAAAAATTCACTTAGCCGGATAAGTTAAAATCACAAAAACTCACTTAGCCAGGTAAGTGAAAATCACAAAAATGCATGTAGTTTGGTAAGTGAAAATCGCCAAAAATTCACATTGCCGGGTAAGTGAAAATCACAAATTCACTTAACCGGGTAAGTGAAAATCACAAAATTGCATGTAGTTTGGTAAGTGAAAATCGCCAAAAATTCACATTGCCGGGTAAGTGCAAATCGTAAAAATTCACTTTCCTGGGTAAGTGAAAATCGCTAAAATGCCTTAGAGGGGTAAGTGAAAATCACAAAAATTTCTTAGCCAGGTAAGTGAAAATTGCTAAAATTCCTTAGCCGGGTATGTGAAAATCACAAAAATTCACATAGACGGGTAAATGAAGATGACAAAAATTCACTTTGCCGGGTAAGTGAAAATCGCAAAAATTCCTTAGCCGGGTAAGTGAAAATCGCAAAAATCGCAAGGTAAGTGAAAATAGCAAAAATTCTTTAGCCGGGTCAGTGAAAATCGCAAAAATTCCTAAGTCGAGAAACTGAAAGTCGAAAAATTTACTTACTAGTGTAAGTGAAAATCACAAATATTCACATATTGAAAATAATGAAAATTCACATAGTTAGGTAAGTGAAAATCGCTTTAATTCCTTAGACGGCTAAGTGAAAATCGCAAAAATTCACTTAGCCAGGTAAGTGAAAATCACAAAAATTCACTAAGGGCGGTAAGTGAAAATCGCTAAAATTCACTTAGTCGGGTAAGTGAAAATCGCAAAAATTCACTTAGCCGGGTAAGTGAAAACCACAAAAATTCACTTAGCCAGGTAAGTGAAAATCACAAAAATTCACTTAGCGCGGTAAGTGAAAATCAATAAAATTCACTTTTCCGGGTAAGTGAAAATTGTAAAAATTCACTTTCCCGGGTAAGTGAAAATCGCTAAAATGCCCTAGAGGGGTAAGTGAAAATCACAAAAAATTCTTAGCCCGGTAAGTGAAAATCGCAAAAATTCACTAAGTCGGGTAAGTTAAAATCGCTAAAATTCGCATGGCCGGGTAAGTGCAAATCGTAAAAATTCACTTTCCTGGGTCAGTGAAAATCGCTAAAATGCCTTAGAGGGGTAAGTGAAAATCACAAAAATTTCTTAGCCAGGTAAGTGAAAATTTCTAAAATTCCTTAGCCGGGTAAATGAAAATCACAAAAATTTACAAAGCCGGGTAAATGAAAATCGCAAAAATTCACTTAGCAGGGTAAGTGAAAATCACAAATATTCACACATTGAAAATAACGAAAATTCACATAGTTGGGTAAGTGAAATTCGCTTAAATTCCTTAGGCGGGTAAGTGAAAATCACAAAAATTCACTTAGCCAGGTAAGTGAAAATCACAAAAATTCACTAAGCGCGGTAAGTGAAAATCGCTAAAATTCACTTAGTCGGGTAAGTGAAAATCGCAAAAATTCACTTAGCCGGGTAAGTGAAAATCACAAAAATTCACTTAGCCAGGTAAGTGAAAATCGTTAAAATTCACTTTCCCGGGTAAGTGAAAATCGCGAAAATTCACTTAGTCCTGTAAGTTAAAATCGCTGAAATTCGCATGGCCGGTTAAGTGCAAATCGTAGAAGTTCACTTTTCCGGGTAAATGAAAATCGCTAATATTCCTTAGCCGGGTAAGTGAAAATCGCTGAATTCCTTAGCCGGGTAAGTGAAAATCGCAAATATTCACTTAGCCGGGTAAGTGAAAATCACAAAAATTCACTTAGCCGGGTAAGTGAAAATCGCAAAAATTCACTTAGCCAGGTAAGTTAAAATCACAAAAATTCACTTAGCGCGGTAAGTGAGAAACGGTAAAATTCACATCGCCGGGTGAGTGAAAATCACAAATTCACTTAACCGGGTAAGTGAAAATCACAAAAATGCATATAGATTGGTAAAATTCACTTATTCGGGTAAGCGAAAATCGAAAAAATTCACTTAGCACGGTAAGTGAAAATCAATAAAATTCGCTTTTCCGGGTAAGTGAAAATTGTAAAAATTCACTTTCCCGGGTAAGTGAAAATCGCGAAAATTCACTAAGTCGGGTAAGTTAAAATCGCTAAAATTCGCATGGCCGGGTAAGTGCAAATCGTAAAAGTTCACTTTTCCGGGTAAGTGAAAATCGCAAAAATTCCTTAGCCGGGTAAGTGAAAATCGCAAAAATCGCAAGGTAAGCGAAAATAGCAAAAATTCACTTCGCCGGGTCAGTGAAAATCGCAAAAATTTCTTAGTCGATTAACTGAAAGTCGCAAAAATTCACTTAGCAGGGTAAGTGAAAATCACAAATATTCACATATTGAAAATAATGAAAATTCACATAGTTGGGTAAGTGAAAATCGCTGAAATTCCTTAGGCTTGTAAGTGAAAATCGCAAAAATTCACTTAGCCAGGTAAGTGAAAATCACAAAAATTCACTAAGCGCGGTAAGTGAACATCGCTAGAATTCGCTTAGCCGGGTAAGTGAAAATCACAAAATTCACTAAGCCAGGTAAGTGAAAATCACAAAAATTCACTTAGCGCGGTAAGTGAAAATCACTAAAATTCACTTTTCCGGGTAAGTGAAAAGTTAAAATTCACTTTTCCGGTTAAGTGAAAATCGCGAATATTCACTTAGTCGGGTAAGTTAAAATCGCTGAAATTCGCATGGGTGGGTAAGTGCAAATCGTAAAAGTTCACTTTTCCGGGTATATGAAAATCGCTTATATTCCTTAGCCGCTTAAGTGAAAATCGCTGAATTCCTTAGCCGGGTAAGTGAAAATCGCAAAAATTCACTTATTTGGGTAAGTGAAAATCACAAAAATTCACTTTGCCGGGTAAGTGAAAATCATAAAAATTCACATAGCCAGGTAAGTGAAAATCACAAAAATTTACTTAGCGCGGTAAGTGAGAAACGCTAAAATTCACTTTGCCGGGTAAGTCAAAATCGTAAAAATTCACTTTTCCGGGTAAGTGAAAATCGCTAAAATTCCTTAGCCGTGTAAGTGAAAATCGCTTAATTCCTTAGCCGGGTAAGTGAAAATCGCAAAAATTCACTTATTTGGGTAAGTGAAAATCACAAAAATTCACTTTGCCGGGTAAGTGAAAATCATAAAAATTCACATAGCCAGGTAAGTGAAAATCACAAAAATTTACTTAGCGCGGTAAGTGAAAATCGCTAAAATGCACATAGCCGCGTAAGTGCAAATCGTAAAAATTCACTTTCCTGGATAAGTGAAAACCGCTAAAATTCCTTAGCGGGGTAAGTGAAAATCGCAAAAATTGCAAAAAATTACTTCGCAGGGTCAGTGAAAATCGCAAAAATTCCTTAGTCGCGTAAGTGAAAATCACAAAAATTCACATAGCCGGGTAAATGAAAATCGCAAAAATTCACTTTGCCTGGTAAGTCAAAATCGCAAAAATTCGTTAGCCGGGTAAGTGAAATTCACAGAAATTCACTTATCCAGGTAGTTGAAAATCACAAAAATTCACTTAGCCGGGTAGGTGAAAATCACAAAAATTCACTTAGCCAGGTAGTTGAAAATCGCAAAAATTCACTTAGCCGGATAAGTTAAAATCACAAAAACTCACTTAGCCAGGTAAGTGAAAATCACAAAAATGCATGTAGTTTGGTAAGTGAAAATCGCCAAAAATTCACATTGCCGGGTAAGTGAAAATCACAAATTCACTTAACCGGGTAAGTGAAAATCACAAAATTGCATGTAGTTTGGTAAGTGAAAATCGCCAAAAATTCACATTGCCGGGTAAGTGCAAATCGTAAAAATTCACTTTCCTGGGTAAGTGAAAATCGCTAAAATGCCTTAGAGGGGTAAGTGAAAATCACAAAAATTTCTTAGCCAGGTAAGTGAAAATTGCTAAAATTCCTTAGCCGGGTATGTGAAAATCACAAAAATTCACATAGACGGGTAAATGAAGATGACAAAAATTCACTTTGCCGGGTAAGTGAAAATCGCAAAAATTCCTTAGCCGGGTAAGTGAAAATCGCAAAAATCGCAAGGTAAGTGAAAATAGCAAAAATTCTTTAGCCGGGTCAGTGAAAATCGCAAAAATTCCTAAGTCGAGTAACTGAAAGTCGAAAAATTTACTTACTAGTGTAATTGAAAATCACAAATATTCACATATTGAAAATAATGAAAATTCACATAGTTAGGTAAGTGAAAATCGCTTTAATTCCTTAGACGGCTAAGTGAAAATCGCAAAAATTCACTTAGCCAGGTAAGTGAAAATCACAAAAATTCACTAAGGGCGGTAAGTGAAAATCGCTAAAATTCACTTAGTCGGGTAAGTGAAAATCGCAAAAATTCACTTAGCCGGGTAAGTGAAAACCACAAAAATTCACTTAGCCAGGTAAGTGAAAATCACAAAAATTAACTTAGCGCGGTAAGTGAAAATCAATAAAATTCACTTTTCCGGGTAAGTGAAAATTGTAAAAATTCACTTTCCCGGGTAAGTGAAAATCGCTAAAATGCCCTAGAGGGGTAAGTGAAAATCACAAAAAATTCTTAGCCGGGTAAGTGAAAATCGCAAAAATTCACTAAGTCGGGTAAGTTAAAATCGCTAAAATTCGCATGGCCGGGTAAGTGCAAATCGTAAAAATTCACTTTCCTGGGTCAGTGAAAATCGCTAAAATGCCTTAGAGGGGTAAGTGAAAATCACAAAAATTTCTTAGCCAGGTAAGTGAAAATTTCTAAAATTCCTTAGCCGGGTAAATGAAAATCACAAAAATTTACAAAGCCGGGTAAATGAAAATCGCAAAAATTCACTTAGCAGGGTAAGTGAAAATCACAAATATTCACACATTGAAAATAACGAAAATTCACATAGTTGGGTAAGTGAAATTCGCTTAAATTCCTTAGGCGGGTAAGTGAAAATCACAAAAATTCACTTAGCCAGGTAAGTGAAAATCACAAAAATTCACTAAGCGCGGTAAGTGAAAATCGCTAAAATTCACTTAGTCGGGTAAGTGAAAATCGCAAAAATTCACTTAGCCGGGTAAGTGAAAATCACAAAAATTCACTTAGCCAGGTAAGTGAAAATCGTTAAAATTCACTTTCCCGGGTAAGTGAAAATCGCGAAAATTCACTTAGTCCCGTAAGTTAAAATCGCTGAAATTCGCATGGCCGGTTAAGTGCAAATCGTAGAAGTTCACTTTTCCGGGTAAATGAAAATCGCTAATATTCCTTAGCCGGGTAAGTGAAAATCGCTGAATTCCTTAGCCGGGTAAGTGAAAATCGCAAATATTCACTTAGCCGGGTAAGTGAAAATCACAAAAATTCACTTAGCCGGGTAAGTGAAAATCGCAAAAATTCACTTAGCCAGGTAAGTTAAAATCACAAAAATTCACTTAGCGCGGTAAGTGAGAAACGGTAAAATTCACATCGCCGGGTGAGTGAAAATCACAAATTCACTTAACCGGGTAAGTGAAAATCACAAAAATGCATATAGATTGGTAAAATTCACTTAGTCGGGTAAGCGAAAATCGCAAAAATTCACTTAGCACGGTAAGTGAAAATCAATAAAATTCGCTTTTCCGGGTAAGTGAAAATTGTAAAAATTCACTTTCCCGGGTAAGTGAAAATCGCGAAAATTCACTAAGTCGGGTAAGTTAAAATCGCTAAAATTCGCATGGCCGGGTAAGTGCAAATCGTAAAAGTTCACTTTTCCGGGTAAGTGAAAATCGCAAAAATTCCTTAGCCGGGTAAGTGAAAATCGCAAAAATCGCAAGGTAAGTGAAAATAGCAAAAATTCACTTCGCCGGGTCAGTGAAAATCGCAAAAATTTCTTAGTCGATTAACTGAAAGTCGCAAAAATTCACTTAGCAGGGTAAGTGAAAATCACAAATATTCACATATTGAAAATAATGAAAATTCACATAGTTGGGTAAGTGAAAATCGCTGAAATTCGCATGGGTGGGTAAGTGCAAATCGTAAAAGTTCACTTTTCCGGGTATATGAAAATCGCTTATATTCCTTAGCCGCTTAAGTGAAAATCGCTGAATTCCTTAGCCGGGTAAGTGAAAATCGCAAAAATTCACTTATTTGGGTAAGTGAAAATCACAAAAATTCACTTTGCCGGGTAAGTGAAAATCATAAAAATTCACATAGCCAGGTAAGTGAAAATCACAAAAATTTACTTAGCGCGGTAAGTGAGAAACGCTAAAATTCACTTTGCCGGGTAAGTCAAAATCGTAAAAATTCACTTTTCCGGGTAAGTGAAAATCGCTAAAATTCCTTAGCCGTGTAAGTGAAAATCGCTTAATTCCTTAGCCGGGTAAGTGAAAATCGCAAAAATTCACTTATTTGGGTAAGTGAAAATCACAAAAATTCACTTTGCCGGGTAAGTGAAAATCATAAAAATTCACATAGCCAGGTAAGTGAAAAGCACAAAAATTTACTTAGCGCGGTAAGTGAAAATCGCTAAAATGCACATAGCCGCGTAAGTGCAAATCGTAAAAATTCACTTTCCTGGATAAGTGAAAACCGCTAAAATTCCTTAGCGGGGTAAGTGAAAATCGCAAAAATTGCAAAAAATCACTTCGCAGGGTCAGTGAAAATCGCAAAAATTCCTTAGTCGCGTAAGTGAAAATCACACAAATTTCTTAGCCAGGTAAGTGAAAATCGCTAAATATACTCAGCTGAGTAAGTGAAAATCACAAAAATTCACATAGCCGGGTAAATGAAAATCGCAAAAATTCACTTTGCCTGGTAAGTCAAAATCGCAAAAATTCGTTAGCCGGGTAAGTGAAATTCACAGAAATTCACTTATCCAGGTAGTTGAAAATCACAAAAATTCACTTAGCCGGGTAGGTGAAAATCACAAAAATTCACTTAGCCAGGTAGTTGAAAATCGCAAAAATTCACTTAGCCGGATAAGTTAAAATCACAAAAACTCACTTAGCCAGGTAAGTGAAAATCACAAAAATGCATGTAGTTTGGTAAGTGAAAATCGCCAAAAATTCACATTGCCGGGTAAGTGAAAATCACAAATTCACTTAACCGGGTAAGTGAAAATCACAAAATTGCATGTAGTTTGGTAAGTGAAAATCGCCAAAAATTCACATTGCCGGGTAAGTGCAAATCGTAAAAATTCACTTTCCTGGGTAAGTGAAAATCGCTAAAATGCCTTAGAGGGGTAAGTGAAAATCACAAAAATTTCTTAGCCAGGTAAGTGAAAATTGCTAAAATTCCTTAGCCGGGTATGTGAAAATCACAAAAATTCACATAGACGGGTAAATGAAGATGACAAAAATTCACTTTGCCGGGTAAGTGAAAATCGCAAAAATTCCTTAGCCGGGTAAGTGAAAATCGCAAAAATCGCAAGTTAAGTGAAAATAGCAAAAATTCTTTAGCCGGGTCAGTGAAAATCGCAAAAATTCCTAAGTCGAGTAACTGAAAGTCGAAAAATTTACTTACTAGTGTAATTGAAAATCACAAATATTCACATATTGAAAATAATGAAAATTCACATAGTTAGGTAAGTGAAAATCGCTTTAATTCCTTAGACGGCTAAGTGAAAATCGCAAAAATTCAGTTAGCCAGGTAAGTGAAAATCACAAAAATTCACTAAGGGCGGTAAGTGAAAATCGCTAAAATTCACTTAGTCGGGTAAGTGAAAATCGCAAAAATTCACTTAGCCGGGTAAGTGAAAACCACAAAAATTCACTTAGCCAGGTAAGTGAAAATCACAAAAATTCACTTAGCGCGGTAAGTGAAAATCAATAAAATTCACTTTTCCGGGTAAGTGAAAATTGTAAAAATTCACTTTCCCGGGTAAGTGAAAATCGCTAAAATGCCCTAGAGGGGTAAGTGAAAATCACAAAAAATTCTTAGCCGGGTAAGTGAAAATCGCAAAAATTCACTAAGTCGGGTAAGTTAAAATCGCTAAAATTCGCATGGCCGGGTAAGTGCAAATCGTAAAAATTCACTTTCCTGGGTCAGTGAAAATCGCTAAAATGCCTTAGAGGGGTAAGTGAAAATCACAAAAATTTCTTAGCCAGGTAAGTGAAAATTTCTAAAATTCCTTAGCCGGGTAAATGAAAATCACAAAAATTTACAAAGCCGGGTAAATGAAAATCGCAAAAATTCACTTAGCAGGGTAAGTGAAAATCACAAATATTCACACATTGAAAATAACGAAAATTCACATAGTTGGGTAAGTGAAATTCGCTTAAATTCCTTAGGCGGGTAAGTGAAAATCACAAAAATTCACTTAGCCAGGTAAGTGAAAATCACAAAAATTCACTAAGCGCGGTAAGTGAAAATCGCTAAAATTCACTTAGTCGGGTAAGTGAAAATCGCAAAAATTCACTTAGCCGGGTAAGTGAAAATCACAAAAATTCACTTAGCCAGGTAAGTGAAAATCGTTAAAATTCACTTTCCCGGGTAAGTGAAAATCGCGAAAATTCACTTAGTCCTGTAAGTTAAAATCGCTGAAATTCGCATGGCCGGTTAAGTGCAAATCGTAGAAGTTCACTTTTCCGGGTAAATGAAAATCGCTAATATTCCTTAGCCGGGTAAGTGAAAATCGCTGAATTCCTTAGGCGGGTAAGTGAAAATCACAAAAATTCACTTAGCCAGGTAAGTGAAAATCACAAAAATTCACTAAGCGCGGTAAGTGAAAATCGCTAAAATTCACTTAGTCGGGTAAGTGAAAATCGCAAAAATTCACTTAGCCGGGTAAGTGAAAATCGCAAATATTCACTTAGCCGGGTAAGTGAAAATCACAAAAATTCACTTAGCCGGGTAAGTGAAAATCGCAAAAATTCACTTAGCCAGGTAAGTTAAAATCACAAAAATTCACTTAGCGCGGTAAGTGAGAAACGGTAAAATTCACATTGCCGGGTGAGTGAAAATCACAAATTCACTTAACCGGGTAAGTGAAAATCACAAAAATGCATATAGATTGGTAAAATTCACTTAGTCGGGTAAGCGAAAATCGCAAAAATTCACTTAGCACGGTAAGTGAAAATCAATAAAATTCGCTTTTCCGGGTAAGTGAAAATTGTAAAAATTCACTTTCCCGGGTAAGTGAAAATCGCGAAAATTCACTAAGTCGGGTAAGTTAAAATCGCTAAAATTCGCATGGCCGGGTAAGTGCAAATCGTAAAAGTTCACTTTTCCGGGTAAGTGAAAATCGCAAAAATTCCTTAGCCGGGTAAGTGAAAATCGCAAAAATCGCAAGGTAAGTGAAAATAGCAAAAATTCACTTCGCCGGGTCAGTGAAAATCGCAAAAATTTCTTAGTCGATTAACTGAAAGTCGCAAAAATTCACTTAGCAGGGTAAGTGAAAATCACAAATATTCACATATTGAAAATAATGAAAATTCACATAGTTGGGTAAGTGAAAATCGCTGAAATTCCTTAGGCTTGTAAGTGAAAATCGCAAAAATTCACTTATTTGGGTAAGTGAAAATCACAAAAATTCACTTTGCCGGGTAAGTGAAAATCATAAAAATTCACATAGCCAGGTAAGTGAAAATCACAAAAATTTACTTAGCGCGGTAAGTGAGAAACGCTAAAATTCACTTTGCCGGGTAAGTCAAAATCGTAAAAATTCACTTTTCCGGGTAAGTGAAAATCGCTAAAATTCCTTAGCCGTGTAAGTGAAAATCGCTTAATTCCTTAGCCGGGTAAGTGAAAATCGCAAAAATTCACTTATTTGGGTAAGTGAAAATCACAAAAATTCACTTTGCCGGGTAAGTGAAAATCATAAAAATTCATATAGCCAGGTAAGTGAAAATCACAAAAATTTACTTAGCGCGGTAAGTGAAAATCGCTAAAATGCACATAGCCGCGTAAGTGCAAATCGTAAAAATTCACTTTCCTGGATAAGTGAAAACCGCTAAAATTCCTTAGCGGGGTAAGTGAAAATCGCAAAAATTGCAAAAAATCACTTCGCAGGGTCAGTGAAAATCGCAAAAATTCCTTAGTCGCGTAAGTGAAAATCACACAAATTTCTTAGCCAGGTAAGTGAAAATCGCTAAATATACTCAGCTGAGTAAGTGAAAATCACAAAAATTCACATAGCCGGGTAAATGAAAATCGCAAAAATTCACTTTGCCTGGTAAGTCAAAATCGCAAAATTTCGTTAGCCGGGTAAGTGAAATTCACAGAAATTCACTTATCCAGGTAGTTGAAAATCACAAAAATTCACTTAGCCGGGTAGGTGAAAATCACAAAAATTCACTTAGCCAGGTAGTTGAAAATCGCAAAAATTCACTTAGCCGGATAAGTTAAAATCACAAAAACTCACTTAGCCAGGTAAGTGAAAATCACAAAAATGCATGTAGTTTGGTAAGTGAAAATCGCCAAAAATTCACATTGCCGGGTAAGTGAAAATCACAAATTCACTTAACCGGGTAAGTGAAAATCACAAAATTGCATGCAGTTTGGTAAGTAAAAATCGCCAAAAATTCACATTGCCGGGTAAGTGCAAATCGTAAAAATTCACTTTCCTGGGTAAGTGAAAATCGCTAAAATGCCTTAGAGGGGTAAGTGAAAATCACAAAAATTTCTTAGCCAGGTAAGTGAAAATTGCTAAAATTCCTTAGCCGGGTATGTGAAAATCACAAAAATTCACATAGACGGGTAAATGAAGATGACAAAAATTCACTTTGCCGGGTAAGTGAAAATCGCAAAAATTCCTTAGCCGGGTAAGTGAAAATCGCAAAAATCGCAAGGTAAGTGAAAATAGCAAAAATTCTTTAGCCGGGTCAGTGAAAATCGCAAAAATTCCTAAGTCGAGTAACTGAAAGTCGAAAAATTTACTTACTAGTGTAAGTGAAAATCACAAATATTCACATATTGAAAATAATGAAAATTCACATAGTTAGGTAAGTGAAAATCGCTTTAATTCCTTAGACGGCTAAGTGAAAATCGCAAAAATTCACTTAGCCAGGTAAGTGAAAATCACAAAAATTCACTAAGGGCGGTAAGTGAAAATCGCTAAAATTCACTTAGTCGGGTAAGTGAAAATCGCAAAAATTCACTTAGCCGGGTAAGTGAAAACCACAAAAATTCACTTAGCCAGGTAAGTGAAAATCACAAAAATTCACTTAGCGCGGTAAGTGAAAATCAATAAAATTCACTTTTCCGGGTAAGTGAAAATTGTAAAAATTCACTTTCCCGGGTAAGTGAAAATCGCTAAAATGCCCTAGAGGGGTAAGTGAAAATCACAAAAAATTCTTAGCCGGGTAAGTGAAAATCGCAAAAATTCACTAAGTCGGGTAAGTTAAAATCGCTAAAATTCGCATGGCCGGGTAAGTGCAAATCGTAAAAATTCACTTTCCTGGGTCAGTGAAAATCGCTAAAATGCCTTAGAGGGGTAAGTGAAAATCACAAAAATTTCTTAGCCAGGTAAGTGAAAATTTCTAAAATTCCTTAGCCGGGTAAATGAAAATCACAAAAATTTACAAAGCCGGGTAAATGAAAATCGCAAAAATTCACTTAGCAGGGTAAGTGAAAATCACAAATATTCACACATTGAAAATAACGAAAATTCACATAGTTGGGTAAGTGAAATTCGCTTAAATTCCTTAGGCGGGTAAGTGAAAATCACAAAAATTCACTTAGCCAGGTAAGTGAAAATCACAAAAATTCACTAAGCGCGGTAAGTGAAAATCGCTAAAATTGACTTAGTCGGGTAAGTGAAAATCGCAAAAATTCACTTAGCCGGGTAAGTGAAAATCACAAAAATTCACTTAGCCAGGTAAGTGAAAATCGTTAAAATTCACTTTCCCGGGTAAGTGAAAATCGCGAAAATTCACTTAGTCCTGTAAGTTAAAATCGCTGAAATTCGCATGGCCGGTTAAGTGCAAATCGTAGAAGTTCACTTTTCCGGGTAAATGAAAATCGCTAATATTCCTTAGCCGGGTAAGTGAAAATCGCTGAATTCCTTAGCCGGGTAAGTGAAAATCGCAAATATTCACTTAGCCGGGTAAGTGAAAATCACAAAAATTCACTTAGCCGGGTAAGTGAAAATCGCAAAAATTCACTTAGCCAGGTAAGTTAAAATCACAAAAATTCACTTAGCGCGGTAAGTGAGAAACGGTAAAATTCACATTGCCGGGTGAGTGAAAATCACAAATTCACTTAACCGGGTAAGTGAAAATCACAAAAATGCATATAGATTGGTAAAATTCACTTAGTCGGGTAAGCGAAAATCGCAAAAATTCACTTAGCACGGTAAGTGAAAATCAATAAAATTCGCTTTTCCGGGTAAGTGAAAATTGTAAAAATTCACTTTCCCGGGTAAGTGAAAATCGCGAAAATTCACTAAGTCGGGTAAGTTAAAATCGCTAAAATTCGCATGGCCGGGTAAGTGCAAATCGTAAAAGTTCACTTTTCCGGGTAAGTGAAAATCGCAAAAATTCCTTAGCCGGGTAAGTGAAAATCGCAAAAATCGCAAGGTAAGTGAAAATAGCAAAAATTCACTTCGCCGGGTCAGTGAAAATCGCAAAAATTTCTTAATCGATTAACTGAAAGTCGCAAAAATTCACTTAGCAGGGTAAGTGAAAATCACAAATATTCACATATTGAAAATAATGAAAATTCACATAGTTGGGTAAGTGAAAATCGCTGAAATTCCTTAGGCTTGTAAGTGAAAATCGCAAAAATTCACTTAGCCAGGTAAGTGAAAATCACAAAAATTCACTAAGCGCGGTAAGTGAACATCGCTAGAATTCACTTAGCCGGGTAAGTGAAAATCACAAAATTCACTTAGCCAGGTAAGTGAAAATCATAAAAATTCACTTAGCGGGGTAAGTGAAAATCACAAAAATTCACTTAGCGCGGTAAGTGAAAATCAATAAAATTCACTTTTCCGGGTAAGTGAAAATTGTAAAAATTCACTTTTCCGGGTAAGTGAAAATCGCTAAAATGCCCTAGAGGGGTAAGTGAAAATCACAAAAAATTCTTAGCCGGGTAAGTGAAAATCGCAAAAATTCACTAAGTCGGGTAAGTTAAAATCGCTAAAATTCGCATGGCCGGGTAAGTGCAAATCGTAAAAATTCACTTTCCTTGGTCAGTGAAAATCGCTAAAATGCCTTAGAGGGGTAAGTGAAAATCACAAAAATTTCTTAGCCAGGTAAGTGAAAATTTCTAAAATTCCTTAGCCGGGTAAATGAAAATCACAAAAATTTACAAAGCCGGGTAAAAGAAAATCGCAAAAATTCACTTAGCAGGGTAAGTGAAAATCACAAATATTCACACATTGAAAATAACGAAAATTCACATAGTTGGGTAAGTGAAATTCGCTTAAATTCCTTAGGCGGGTAAGTGAAAATCACAAAAATTCACTTAGCCAGGTAAGTGAAAATCACAAAAATTCACTAAGCGCGGTAAGTGAAAATCGCTAAAATTCACTTAGTCGGGTAAGTGAAAATCGCAAAAATTCACTTAGCCGGGTAAGTGAAAATCACAAAAATTCACTTAGCCAGGTAAGTGAAAATCGTTAAAATTCACTTTCCCGGGTAAGTAAAAATCGCGAAAATTCACTTAGTCCTGTAAGTTAAAATCGCTGAAATTCGCATGGCCGGTTAAGTGCAAATCGTAGAAGTTCACTTTTCCGGGTAAATGAAAATCGCTAATATTCCTTAGCCGGGTAAGTGAAAATCGCAAATATTCACTTAGCCGGGTAAGTGAAAATCACAAAAATTCACTTAGCCGGGTAAGTGAAAATCGCAAAAATTCACTTAGCCAGGTAAGTTAAAATCACAAAAATTCACTTAGCGCGGTAAGTGAGAAACGGTAAAATTCACATTGCCGGGTGAGTGAAAATCACAAATTCACTTAACCGGGTAAGTGAAAATCACAAAAATGCATATAGATTGGTAAAATTCACTTAGTCGGGTAAGCGAAAATCGCAAAAATTCACTTAGCACGGTAAGTGAAAATCAATAAAATTCGCTTTTCCGGGTAAGTGAAAATTGTAAAAATTCACTTTCCCGGGTAAGTGAAAATCGCGAAAATTCACTAAGTCGGGTAAGTTAAAATCGCTAAAATTCGCATGGCCGGGTAAGTGCAAATCGTAAAAGTTCACTTTTCCGGGTAAGTGAAAATCGCAAAAATTCCTTAGCCGGGTAAGTGAAAATCGCAAAAATCGCAAGGTAAGTGAAAATAGCAAAAATTCACTTCGCCGGGTCAGTGAAAATCGCAAAAATTTCTTAGTCGATTAACTGAAAGTCGCAAAAATTCACTTAGCAGGGTAAGTTAAAATCACAAATATTCACATATTGAAAATAATGAAAATTCACATAGTTGGGTAAGTGAAATTCGCTTAAATTCCTTAGGCGGGTAAGTAAAAATCACAAAAATTCACTTAGCCAGGTAAGTGAAAATCACAAAAATTCACTAAGCGCGGTAAGTGAAAATCGCTAAAATTCACTTAGTCGGGTAAGTGAAAATCGCAAAAATTCACTTAGCCGGGTAAGTGAAAATCACAAAAATTCACTTAGCCAGGTAAGTGAAAATCGTTAAAATTCACTTTCCCGGGTAAGTAAAAATCGCGAAAATTCACTTAGTCCTGTAAGTTAAAATCGCTGAAATTCGCATGGCCGGTTAAGTGCAAATCGTAAAAGTTCACTTTTCCGGGTAAATGAAAATCGCTAGTATTCCTTAGCCGGGTAAGTGAAAATCGCTGAATTCCTTAGCCAGGTAAGTGAAAATCGCAAATATTCACTTAGCCGGGTAAGTGAAAATCACACAAATTCACTTAGCCAGGTAAGTGAAAATCACAAAAATTCACTTAGCCGGGTAAGTGAAAATCACAAAAATTCACTTAGCGCGGTAAGTGAAAATCGCTAAGATTCACTTTGCCGGGTAAGTCAAAATCGTAAAAATTCACTTTTCCGGGTAAGTGAAAATCGCTAAAATTCATTAGCCGTGTAAGTGAAAATCGCTAAATTCCTTAGCCGGGTAAGAGAAAATCGCAAATATTCACTTAAATGGGTAAGTGAAAATCACAAAAATTTACTTAGCCGGGTAAGTGAAAATCACAAAAATTCACTTAGCGCGGTAAGTGAAAATCGCTAAGATTCACTTAGTCGGCTAAGTAAAAATCACAAGAATTCACTTAGCCAGGTAAGTGAAAATCACAAAAATTCACTTAGCGCTATAAGTGAAAATCGCTAAAATTGCGGTAAGTGAAAATCGTAAAAGTTCACTTTCCCGGGTAAGTGAAAATCGCGAAAATTCACTAAGTCGGGTAAGTTAAAATCGCTAAAATTCGCATGGCCGGGTAAGTGCAAATCGTAAAAGTTCACTTTTCCGGGTAAGTGAAAATCGCAAAAATTCCTTAGCCGGGTAAGTGAAAATCGCAAAAATCGCAAGGTAAGTGAAAATAGCAAAAATTCACTTCGCCGGGTCAGTGAAAATCGCAAAAATTTCTAAGTCGATTAACTGAAAGTCGCAAAAATTCACTTAGCAGGGTAAGTGAAAATCACAAATATTCACATATTGAAAATAATGAAAATTCACATAGTTGGGTAAGTGAAAATCGCTGAAATTCCTTAGGCTTGTAAGTGAAAATCGCAAAAATTCACTTAGCCAGGTAAGTGAAAATCACAAAAATTCACTAAACGCGGTAAGTGAACATCGCTAGAATTCACTTAGCCGGGTAAGTGAAAATCATAAAATTCACTTAGCCAGGTAAGTGAATATCATAAAAATTCACTTAGCGGGGTAAGTGAAAATCAATAAAATTCACTTTTCCGGGTAAGTGAAAATTGTAAAAATTCACTTTCCCGGGTAAGTGAAAATCGCTAAAATGCCCTAGAGGGGTAAGTGAAAATCACAAAAAATTCTTAGCCGGGTAAGTGAAAATCGCAAAAATTCACTAAGTCGGGTAAGTTAAAATCGCTAAAATTCGCATGGCCGGGTAAGTGCAAATCGTAAAAATTCACTTTCCTGGGTCAGTGAAAATCGCTAAAATGCCTTAGAGGGGTAAGTGAAAATCACAAAAATTTCTTAGCCAGGTAAGTGAAAATTTCTAAAATTCCTTAGCCGGGTAAATGAAAATCACAAAAATTTACAAAGCCGGGTAAAAGAAAATCGCAAAAATTCACTTAGCAGGGTAAGTGAAAATCACAAATATTCACACATTGAAAATAACGAAAATTCACATAGTTGGGTAAGTGAAATTCGCTTAAATTCCTTAGGCGGGTAAGTGAAAATCACAAAAATTCACTTAGCCAGGTAAGTGAAAATCACAAAAATTCACTAAGCGCGGTAAGTGAAAATCGCTAAAATTCACTTAGTCGGGTAAGTGAAAATCGCAAAAATTCACTTAGCCGGGTAAGTGAAAATCACAAAAATTCACTTAGCCAGGTAAGTGAAAATCGTTAAAATTCATTTTCCCGGGTAAGTGAAAATCGCGAAAATTCACTTAGTCCTGTAAGTTAAAATCGCTGAAATTCGCATGGCCGGTTAAGTGCAAATCGTAGAAGCTCACTTTTCCGGGTAAATGAAAATCGCTAATATTCCTTAGCCGGGTAAGTGAAAATCGCTGAATTCCTTAGCCGGGTAACTGAAAATCGCAAATATTCACTTAGCCGGGTAAGTGAAAATCACAAAAATTCACTTAGCCGGGTAAGTGAAAATCGCAAAAATTCACTTAGCCAGGTAAGTTAAAATCACAAAAATTCACTTAGCGCGGTAAGTGAGAAACGGTAAAATTCACATTGCCGGGTGAGTGAAAATCACAAATTCACTTAACCGGGTAAGTGAAAATCACAAAAATGCATATAGATTGGTAAAATTCAGTTAGTCGGGTAAGCGAAAATCGCAAAAATTCACTTAGCACGGTAAGTGAAAATCAATAAAATTCGCTTTTCCGGGTAAGTGAAAATTGTAAAAATTCACTTTCCCGGGTAAGTGAAAATCGCGAAAATTCACTAAGTCGGGTAAGTTAAAATCGCTAAAATTCGCATGGCCGGTTAAGTGCAAATCGTAGAAGTTCACTTTTCCGGGTAAGTGAAAATCGCTAGTATTCCTTAGCCGGGTAAGTGAAAATCGCTGAATTCCTTAGCCAGGTAAGTGAAAATCGCAAATATTCACTTAGCCGGGTAAGTGAAAATCACACAAATTCACTTAGCCAGGTAAGTGAAAATCACAAAAATTCACTTAGCCAGGTAAGTGAAAATCACAAAAATTCCTTAGCCGGGTAAGTGAAAATCGCAAAAATCGCAAGGTAAGTGAAAATAGAAAAAATTCACTTCGCCGGGTCAGTGAAAATCGCAAAAATTTCTTAGTCGATTAACTGAAAGTCGCAAAAATTCACTTAGCAGGGTAAGTGAAAATCACAAATATTCACATATTGAAAATAATGAAAATTCACATAGTTGGGTAAGTGAAAATCGCTGCAATTCCTTAGGCTTGTAAGTGAAAATCGCAAAAATTCACTTAGCCAGGTAAGTGAAAATCACAAAAATTCACTAAGCGCGGTAAGTGAACATCGCTAGAATTCACTTAGCCGGGTAAGTGAAAATCACAAAATTCACTTAGCCAGGTAAGTGAAAATCATAAATATTCACTTAGCGGGGTAAGTGAAAATCACTAAAATTCACTTTTCCGGGTAAGTGAAAATCGTTAAAATTCACTTTCCCGGGTAAGCGAAAATCGCGAAAATTCACTTAGTCCGGTAAATTAAAATCGCTGATATTCGCATGGCCGGGTATGTGCAAATCGTAAAAGTTCACTTTTCCGGGTAAATGAAAATCGCTAGTATTCCTTAGCCGGGTAAGTGAAAATCGCTGAATTCCTTAGCCAGGTAAGTGAAAATCGCAAATATTCACTTAGCCGGGTAAGTGAAAATCACACAAATTCACTTAGCCAGGTAAGTGAAAATCACAAAAATTCACTTAGCCGGGTAAGTGAAAATCACAAAAATTCACTTAGCGCGGTAAGTGAAAATCGCTAAGATTCACTTTGCCGGGTAAGTCAAAATCGTAAAAATTCACTTTTCCGGGTAAGTGAAAATCGCTAAAATTCATTAGCCGTGTAAGTGAAAATCGCTAAATTCCTTAGCCGGGTAAGAGAAAATCGCAAATATTCACTTAACCGGGTAAGTGAAAATCACAAAAATTCACTTAGCCGGGTAAGTGAAAATCACAAAAATTCACTAAGCGCGGCAAGTGAAAATCGCTAAGATTCACTTAGTCGGCTAAGTAAAAATCACAAGAATTCACTTAGCCAGGTAAGTGAAAATCACAAAAATTCACTTAGCGCTATAAGTGAAAATCGCTAAAATTGCGGTAAGTGAAAATCGTAAAAGTTCACCTTCCCGGGTAAGTGAAAATCGCGAAAATTCTCTTAGTCGAGTAAGTGAAAATCGCTTATATTCTCACTACCGAATAAGTGCAAATCGTAAAAATTCACTTTTCCGGCTAAGTGAAAATCGCAAAAATTCACTTATTTGGGTAAGTGAAAATCACTAAAATTCACCTAGCCGGGTAAGTGAAAATCATAAAAATACACTTAGCCAGGTAAGTGAAAATCACAAAAATTTACTTAGCGCACTAAGTGAAAATCGCTAAAATGCACATAGCCGCGTAAGTGCAAATCGTAAAAATTCACTTTCCTGGATAAGTGAAAACCCCTAAAATTCCTTAGCGGGGTAAGTGAAAATCGCAAAAATTGCAAAAAATCACTTCGCAGGGTCAGTGAAAATCGCAAAAATTCCTTAGTCGGGTAAGTGAAAATCACAAAAATTTCTTAGCCAGGTAAGTGAGAATCGCTTAATATACTCAGCTGGGTAAGTGAAAATCACAAAAATTCACATGGCCGGGTAAATGAAAATCGCAAAAATTCACTTTGCCTGGTAAGTGAAAATCGCAAAAATTCTTTATCCGGGTAAGTGAAAATCACAGAAATTCACTTAGCCAGGTAGTTGAAAATCACAAAAATTCACTTAGCCGAGTAAGTGAAAATCACAAAAATTCACTTACCCAGGTAAGTGAAAATCACAAAAATTTACTTAGCGCACTAAGTGAAAATCGCTAAAATTCACTTAGTCGGGTACGTGAAAATCGCAAAAATTCTCTTAGCCAGGTTAGTGAAAATCACAAAAATTCACTAAGCCAGGTAGTTGAAAATCGCAAAAATTCACTTAGCCGGATAAGTGAAAATCACAAAAATTCACTTAGCCAGGTAAGTGAAAATCACAAAAATTCACTTAGCGCGGTAAGTGAAAATCGCTAAGATTCACTTTGCCGGGTAAGTCAAAATCGTAAAAATTCACTTTTCCGGGTAAGTGAAAATCGCTAAAATTCATTAGCCGTGTAAGTGAAAATCGCTAAATTCCTTAGCCGGGTAAGAGAAAATCGCAAATATTCACTTAACCGGGTAAGTGAAAATCACAAAAATTTACTTAGCCGGGTAAGTGAAAATCACAAAAATTCACTTAGCGCGGTAAGTGAAAATCGCTAAGATTCACTTAGTCGGCTAAGTAAAAATCACAAGAATTCACTTAGCCAGGTAAGTGAAAATCACAAAAATTCACTTAGCGCTATAAGTGAAAATCGCTAAAATTGCGGTAAGTGAAAATCGTAAAAGTTCACTTTCCCGGGTAAGTGAAAATCGCGAAAATTCACTAAGTCGGGTAAGTTAAAATCGCTAAAATTCGCATGGCCGGGTAAGTGCAAATCGTAAAAGTTCACTTTTCCGGGTAAGTGAAAATCGCAAAAATTCCTTAGCCGGGTAAGTGAAAATCGCAAAAATCGCAAGGTAAGTGAAAATAGCAAAAATTCACTTCGCCGGGTCAGTGAAAATCGCAAAAATTTCTTAGTCGATTAACTGAAAGTCGCAAAAATTCACTTAGCAGGGTAAGTGAAAATCACAAATATTCACATATTGAAAATAATGAAAATTCACATAGTTGGGTAAGTGAAAATCGCTGAAATTCCTTAGGCTTGTAAGTGAAAATCGCAAAAATTCACTTAGCCAGGTAAGTGAAAATCACAAAAATTCACTAAGCGCGGTAAGTGAACATCGCTAGAATTCACTTAGCCGGGTAAGTGAAAATCACAAAATTCACTTAGCCAGGTAAGTGAAAATCATAAAAATTCACTTAGCGGGGTAAGTGAAAATCAATAAAATTCACTTTTCCGGGTAAGTGAAAATTGTAAAAATTCACTTTCCCGGGTAAGTGAAAATCGCTAAAATGCCCTAGAGGGGTAAGTGAAAATCACAAAAAATGCTTAGCCGGGTAAGTGAAAATCGCAAAAATTCACTAAGTCGGGTAAGTTAAAATCGCTAAAATTCGCATGGCCGGGTAAGTGCAAATCGTAAAAATTCACTTTCCTGGGTCAGTGAAAATCGCTAAAATGCCTTAGAGGGGTAAGTGAAAATCACAAAAATTTCTTAGCCAGGTAAGTGAAAATTTCTAAAATTCCTTAGCCGGGTAAATGAAAATCACAAAAATTTACAAAGCCGGGTAAAAGAAAATCGCAAAAATTCACTTAGCAGGGTAAGTGAAAATCACAAATATTCACACATTGAAAATAACGAAAATTCACATAGTTGGGTAAGTGAAATTCGCTTAAATTCCTTAGGCGGGTAAGTGAAAATCACAAAAATTCACTTAGCCAGGTAAGTGAAAATCACAAAAATTCACTAAGCGCGGTAAGTGAAAATCGCTAAAATTCACTTAGTCGGGTAAGTGAAAATCGCAAAAATTCACTTAGCCGGGTAAGTGAAAATCACAAAAATTCACTTAGCCAGGTAAGTGAAAATCGTTAAAATTCACTTTCCCGGGTAAGTGAAAATCGCGAAAATTCACTTAGTCCTGTAAGTTAAAATCGCTGAAATTCGCATGGCCGGTTAAGTGCAAATCGTAGAAGTTCACTTTTCCGGGTAAATGAAAATCGCTAATATTCCTTAGCCGGGTAAGTGAAAATCGCTGAATTCCTTAGCCGGGTAACTGAAAATCGCAAATATTCACTTAGCCGGGTAAGTGAAAATCACAAAAATTCACTTAGCCGGGTAAGTGAAAATCGCAAAAATTCACTTAGCCAGGTAAGTTAAAATCACAAAAATTCACTTAGCGCGGTAAGTGAGAAACGGTAAAATTCACATTGCCGGGTGAGTGAAAATCACAAATTCACTTAACCGTTTAAGTGAAAATCACAAAAATGCATATAGATTGGTAAAATTCAGTTAGTCGGGTAAGCGAAAATCGCAAAAATTCACTTAGCACGGTAAGTGAAAATCAATAAAATTCGCTTTTCCGGGTAAGTGAAAATTGTAAAAATTCACTTTCCCGGGTAAGTGAAAATCGCGAAAATTCACTAAGTCGGGTAAGTTAAAATCGCTAAAATTCGCATGGCCGGGTAAGTGCAAATCGTAAAAGTTCACTTTTCCGGGTAAGTGAAAATCGCAAAAATTCCTTAGCCGGGTAAGTGAAAATCGCAAAAATCGCAAGGTAAGTGAAAATAGCAAAAATTCACTTCGCCGGGTCAGTGAAAATCGCAAAAATTTCTTAGTCGATTAACTGAAAGTCGCAAAAATTCACTTAGCAGGGTAAGTGAAAATCACAAATATTCACATATTGAGAATAATGAAAATTCACATAGTTGGGTAAGTGAAAATCGCTGCGATTCCTTAGGCTTGTAAGTGAAAATCGCAAAAATTCACTTAGCCAGGTAAGTGAAAATCACAAAAATTCACTAAGCGCGGTAAGTGAACATCGCTAGAATTCACTTAGCCGGGTAAGTGAAAATCACAAAATTCACTTAGCCAGGTAAGTGAAAATCATAAAAATTCACTTAGCGGGGTAAGTGAAAATCACTAAAATTCACTTTTCCGGGTAAGTGAAAATCGTTAAAATTCACTTTCCCGGGTAAGCGAAAATCGCGAAAATTCACTTAGTCCGGTAAATTAAAATCGCTGATATTCGCATGGCCGGGTATGTGCAAATCGTAAAAGTTCACTTTTCCGGGTAAATGAAAATCGCTAGTATTCCTTAGCCGGGTAAGTGAAAATCGCTGAATTCCTTAGCCAGGTAAGTGAAAATCGCAAATATTCACTTAGCCGGGTAAGTGAAAATCACACAAATTCACTTAGCCAGGTAAGTGAAAATCACAAAAATTCACTTAGCCGGGTAAGTGAAAATCACAAAAATTCACTTAGCGCGGTAAGTGAAAATCGCTAAGATTCACTTTGCCGGGTAAGTCAAAATCGTAAAAATTCACTTTTCCGGGTAAGTGAAAATCGCTAAAATTCATTAGCCGTGTAAGTGAAAATCGCTAAATTCCTTAGCCGGGTAAGAGAAAATCGCAAATATTCACTTAACCGGGTAAGTGAAAATCACAAAAATTCACTTAGCCGGGTAAGTGAAAATCACAAAAATTCACTAAGCGCGGCAAGTGAAAATCGCTAAGATTCACTTAGTCGGCTAAGTAAAAATCACAAGAATTCACTTAGCCAGGTAAGTGAAAATCACAAAAATTCACTTAGCGCTATAAGTGAAAATCGCTAAAATTGCGGTAAGTGAAAATCGTAAAAGTTCACCTTCCCGGGTAAGTGAAAATCGCGAAAATTCTCTTAGTCGAGTAAGTGAAAATCGCTTATATTCTCACTACCGAATAAGTGCAAATCGTAAAAATTCACTTTTCCGGCTAAGTGAAAATCGCAAAAATTCACTTATTTGGGTAAGTGAAAATCACTAAAATTCACCTAGCCGGGTAAGTGAAAATCATAAAAATACACTTAGCCAGGTAAGTGAAAATCACAAAAATTTACTTAGCGCACTAAGTGAAAATCGCTAAAATGCACATAGCCGCGTAAGTGCAAATCGTAAAAATTCACTTTCCTGGATAAGTGAAAACCCCTAAAATTCCTTAGCGGGGTAAGTGAAAATCGCAAAAATTGCAAAAAATCACTTCGCAGGGTCAGTGAAAATCGCAAAAATTCCTTAGTCGGGTAAGTGAAAATCACAAAAATTTCTTAGCCAGGTAAGTGAGAATCGCTTAATATACTCAGCTGGGTAAGTGAAAATCACAAAAATTCACATGGCCGGGTAAATGAAAATCGCAAAAATTCACTTTGCCTGGTAAGTGAAAATCGCAAAAATTCTTTATCCGGGTAAGTGAAAATCACAGAAATTCACTTAGCCAGGTAGTTGAAAATCACAAAAATTCACTTAGCCGAGTAAGTGAAAATCACAAAAATTCACTTACCCAGGTAAGTGAAAATCACAAAAATTTACTTAGCGCACTAAGTGAAAATCGCTAAAATTCACTTAGTCGGGTACGTGAAAATCGCAAAAATTCTCTTAGCCAGGTTAGTGAAAATCACAAAAATTCACTAAGCCAGGTAGTTGAAAATCGCAAAAATTCACTTAGCCGGATAAGTGAAAATCACAAAAATTCACTTAGCCAGGTAAGTGAAAATCACAAAAATTCACTTAGCGCGGTAAGTGAAAATCGCTAAGATTCACTTTGCCGGGTAAGTCAAAATCGTAAAAATTCACTTTTCCGGGTAAGTGAAAATCGCTAAAATTCATTAGCCGTGTAAGTGAAAATCGCTAAATTCCTTAGCCGGGTAAGAGAAAATCGCAAATATTCACTTAACCGGGTAAGTGAAAATCACAAAAATTTACTTAGCCGGGTAAGTGAAAATCACAAAAATTCACTTAGCGCGGTAAGTGAAAATCGCTAAGATTCACTTAGTCGGCTAAGTAAAAATCACAAGAATTCACTTAGCCAGGTAAGTGAAAATCACAAAAATTCACTTAGCGCTATAAGTGAAAATCGCTAAAATTGCGGTAAGTGAAAATCGTAAAAGTTCACTTTCCCGGGTAAGTGAAAATCGCGAAAATTCACTAAGTCGGGTAAGTTAAAATCGCTAAAATTCGCATGGCCGGGTAAGTGCAAATCGTAAAAGTTCACTTTTCCGGGTAAGTGAAAATCGCAAAAATTCCTTAGCCGGGTAAGTGAAAATCGCAAAAATCGCAAGGTAAGTGAAAATAGCAAAAATTCACTTCGCCGGGTCAGTGAAAATCGCAAAAATTTCTTAGTCGATTAACTGAAAGTCGCAAAAATTCACTTAGCAGGGTAAGTGAAAATCACAAATATTCACATATTGAAAATAATGAAAATTCACATAGTTGGGTAAGTGAAAATCGCTGAAATTCCTTAGGCTTGTAAGTGAAAATCGCAAAAATTCACTTAGCCAGGTAAGTGAAAATCACAAAAATTCACTAAGCGCGGTAAGTGAACATCGCTAGAATTCACTTAGCCGGGTAAGTGAAATTCACAAAATTCACTTAGCCAGGTAAGTGAAAATCATAAAAATTCACTTAGCGGGGTAAGTGAAAATCAATAAAATTCACTTTTCCGGGTAAGTGAAAATTGTAAAAATTCACTTTCCCGGGTAAGTGAAAATCGCTAAAATGCCCTAGAGGGGTAAGTGAAAATCACAAAAAATGCTTAGCCGGGTAAGTGAAAATCGCAAAAATTCACTAAGTCGGGTAAGTTAAAATCGCTAAAATTCGCATGGCCGGGTAAGTGCAAATCGTAAAAATTCACTTTCCTGGGTCAGTGAAAATCGCTAAAATGCCTTAGAGGGGTAAGTGAAAATCACAAAAATTTCTTAGCCAGGTAAGTGAAAATTTCTAAAATTCCTTAGCCGGGTAAATGAAAATCACAAAAATTTACAAAGCCGGGTAAAAGAAAATCGCAAAAATTCACTTAGCAGGGTAAGTGAAAATCACAAATATTCACACATTGAAAATAACGAAAATTCACATAGTTGGGTAAGTGAAATTCGCTTAAATTCCTTAGGCGGGTAAGTGAAAATCACAAAAATTCACTTAGCCAGGTAAGTGAAAATCACAAAAATTCACTAAGCGCGGTAAGTGAAAATCGCTAAAATTCACTTAGTCGGGTAAGTGAAAATCGCAAAAATTCACTTAGCCGGGTAAGTGAAAATCACAAAAATTCACTTAGCCAGGTAAGTGAAAATCGTTAAAATTCACTTTCCCGGGTAAGTGAAAATCGCGAAAATTCACTTAGTCCTGTAAGTTAAAATCGCTGAAATTCGCATGGCCGGTTAAGTGCAAATCGTAGAAGTTCACTTTTCCGGGTAAATGAAAATCGCTAATATTCCTTAGCCGGGTAAGTGAAAATCGCTGAATTCCTTAGCCGGGTAAGTGAAAATCGCAAATATTCACTTAGCCGGGTAAGTGAAAATCACAAAAATTCACTTAGCCGGGTAAGTGAAAATCGCAAAAATTCACTTAGCCAGGTAAGTTAAAATCACAAAAATTCACTTAGCGCGGTAAGTGAGAAACGGTAAAATTCACATTGCCGGGTGAGTGAAAATCACAAATTCACTTAACCGGGTAAGTGAAAATCACAAAAATGCATATAGATTGGTAAAATTCACTTAGTCGGGTAAGCGAAAATCGCAAAAATTCACTTAGCACGGTAAGTGAAAATCAATAAAATTCGCTTTTCCGGGTAAGTGAAAATTGTAAAAATTCACTTTCCCGGGTAAGTGAAAATCGCGAAAATTCACTAAGTCGGGTAAGTTAAAATCGCTAAAATTCGCATGGCCGGGTAAGTGCAAATCGTAAAAGTTCACTTTTCCGGGTAAGTGAAAATCGCAAAAATTCCTTAGCCGGGTAAGTGAAAATCGCAAAAATCGCAAGGTAAGTGAAAATAGCAAAAATTCACTTCGCCGGGTCAGTGAAAATCGCAAAAATTTCTTAGTCGATTAACTGAAAGTCGCAAAAATTCACTTAGCAGGGTAAGTGAAAATCACAAATATTCACATATTGAAAATAATGAAAATTCACATAGTTGGGTAAGTGAAAATCGCTGCAATTTTTTAGGCTTGTAAGTGAAAATCGCAAAAATTCACTTAGCCAGGTAAGTGAAAATCACAAAAATTCACTAAGCGCGGTAAGTGAACATCGCTAGAATTCACTTAGCCGGGTAAGTGAAAATCACAAAATTCACTTAGCCAGGTAAGTGAAAATCATAAAAATTCACTTAGCGGGGTAAGTGAAAATCACTAAAATTCACTTTTCCGGGTAAGTGAAAATCGTTAAAATTCACTTTCCCGGGTAAGCGAAAATCGCGAAAATTCACTTAGTCCGGTAAATTAAAATCGCTGATATTCGCATGGCCGGGTATGTGCAAATCGTAAAAGTTCACTTTTCCGGGTAAATGAAAATCGCTAGTATTCCTTAGCCGGGTAAGGGAAAATCGCTGAATTCCTTAGCCAGGTAAGTGAAAATCGCAAATATTCACTTAGCCGGGTAAGTGAAAATCACACAAATTCACTTAGCCAGGTAAGTGAAAATCACAAAAATTCACCTAGCCGGGTAAGTGAAAATCACAAAAATTCACTTAGCGCGGTAAGTGAAAATCGCTAAGATTCACTTTGCCGGGTAAGTCAAAATCGTAAAAATTCACTTTTCCGGGTAAGTGAAAATCGCTTAAATTCATTAGCCGTGTAAGTGAAAATCGCTAAATTCCTTAGCCGGTAAGAGAAAATCGCGAATATTCACTTAACCGGGTAAGTGAAAATTACAAAAATTCACTTAGCCGGGTAAGTAAGTGAAAATAGCAAAAATTCACTTCGCCGGGTCAGTGAAAATCGCAAAAATTTCTTAGTCGATTAACTGAAAGTCGCAAAAATTCACTTAGCAGGGTAAGTGAAAATCACAAATATTCACATATTGAAAATAATGAAAATTCACATAGTTGGGTAAGTGAAAATCGCTGAAATTCCTTAGGCTTGTAAGTGAAAATCGCAAAAATTCACTTAGCCGGGTAAGTGAAAATCACAAAAATTCACTTACCCAGGTAAGTGAAAATCACAAAAATTTACTTAGCGCACTAAGTGAAAATCGCTAAAATTCACTTAGTCGGGTACGTGAAAATCGCAAAAATTCACTTAGCCAGGTTAGTGAAAATCACAAAAATTCACTAAGCCAGGTAGTTGAAAATCGCAAAAATTCACTTAGCCGGGTAAGTGAAAATCACAAAAATTCACTTAGCCGGGTAGTGAAAATCACAAAAATTCACTTAGCGCGGTAAGTGAAAATCGCTAAGATTCACTTAGTCGGCTAAGTAAAAATCACAAGAATTCACTTAGCCAGGTAAGTGAAAATCACAAAAATTCACTTAGCGCTATAAGTGAAAACCGCTAAAATTGCGGTAAGTGAAAATCGTAAAAGTTCACTTTCCCGGGTAAGTGAAAATCGCGAAAATTCACTAAGTCGGGTAAGTTAAAATCGCTAAAATTCGCATGGCCGGGTAAGTGCAAATCGTAAAAGTTCACTTTTCCGGGTAAGTGAAAATCGCAAAAATTCCTTAGCCGGGTAAGTGAAAATCGCAAAAATCGCAAGGTAAGTGAAAATAGCAAAAATTCACTTCGCCGGGTCAGTGAAAATCGCAAAAATTTCTTAGTCGATTAACTGAAAGTCGCAAAAATTCACTTAGCAGGGTAAGTGAAAATCACAAATATTCACATATTGAAAATAATGAAAATTCACATAGTTGGGTAAGTGAAAATCGCTGAAATTCCTTAGGCTTGTAAGTGAAAATCGCAAAAATTCACTTAGCCAGGTAAGTGAAAATCACAAAAATTCACTAAGCGCGGTAAGTGAACATCGCTAGAATTCACTTAGCCGGGTAAGTGAAAATCACAAAATTCACTTAGCCAGGTAAGTGAAAATCATAAAAATTCACTTAGCGGGGTAAGTGAAAATCACAAAAATTCACTTAGCGCGGTAAGTGAAAATCAATAAAATTCACTTTTCCGGGTAAGTGAAAATTGTAAAAATTCACTTTCCCGGGTAAGTGAAAATCGCTAAAATGCCCTAGAGGGGTAAGTGAAAATCACAAAAAATTCTTAGCCGGGTAAGTGAAAATCGCAAAAATTCACTAAGTCGGGTAAGTTAAAATCGCTAAAATTCGCATGGCCGGGTAAGTGCAAATCGTAAAAATTCACTTTCCTGGGTCAGTGAAAATCGCTAAAATGCCTTAGAGGGGTAAGTGAAAATCACAAAAATTTCTAAGCCAGGTAAGTGAAAATTTCTAAAATTCCTTAGCCGGGTAAATGAAAATCACAAAAATTTACAAAGCCGGGTAAAAGAAAATCGCAAAAATTCACTTAGCAGGGTAAGTGAAAATCACAAATATTCACACATTGAAAATAACGAAAATTCACATAGTTGGGTAAGTGAAATTCGCTTAAATTCCTTAGGCGGGTAAGTGAAAATCACAAAAATTCACTTAGCCAGGTAAGTGAAAATAACAAAAATTCACTAAGCGCGGTAAGTGAAAATCGCTAAAATTCACTTAGTCGGGTAAGTGAAAATCGCAAAAATTCACTTAGCCGGGTAAGTGAAAATCACAAAAATTTTCTTAGCCAGGTAAGTGAAAATCGTTAAAATTCACTTTCCCGGGTAAGTGAAAATCGCGAAAATTCACTTAGTCCTGTAAGTTAAAATCGCTGAAATTCGCATGGCCGGTTAAGTGCAAATCGTAGAAGTTCACTTTTCCGGGTAAATGAAAATCGCTAATATTCCTTAGCCGGGTAAGTGAAAATCGCTGAATTCCTTAGCCGGGTAAGTGAAAATCGCAAATATTCACTTAGCCGGGTAAGTGAAAATCACAAAAATTCACTTAGCCGGGTAAGTGAAAATCGCAAAAATTCACTTAGCCAGGTAAGTTAAAATCACAAAAATTCACTTAGCGCGGTAAGTGAGAAACGGTAAAATTCACATTGCCGGGTGAGTGAAAATCACAAATTCACTTAACCGGGTAAGTGAAAATCACAAAAATGCATATAGATTGGTAAAATTCACTTAGTCGGGTAAGCGAAAATCGCAAAAATTCACTTAGCACGGTAAGTGAAAATCAATAAAATTCGCTTTTCCGGGTAAGTGAAAATTGTAAAAATTCACTTTCCCGGGTAAGTGAAAATCGCGAAAATTCACTAAGTCGGGTAAGTTAAAATCGCTAAAATTCGCATGGCCGGGTAAGTGCAAATCGTAAAAGTTCACTTTTCCGGGTAAGTGAAAATCGCAAAAATTCCTTAGCCGGGTAAGTGAAAATCGCAAAAATCGCAAGGTAAGTGAAAATAGCAAAAATTCACTTCGCCGGGTCAGTGAAAATCGCAAAAATTTCTTAGTCGATTAACTGAAAGTCGCAAAAATTCACTTAGCAGGGTAAGTGAAAATCACAAATATTCACATATTGAAAATAATGAAAATTCACATAGTTGGGTAAGTGAAAATCGCTGCAATTTTTTAGGCTTGTAAGTGAAAATCGCAAAAATTCACTTAGCCAGGTAAGTGAAAATCACAAAAATTCACTAAGCGCGGTAAGTGAACATCGCTAGAATTCACTTAGCCGGATAAGTGAAAATCACAAAATTCACTTAGCCAGGTAAGTGAAAATCATAAAAATTCACTTAGCGGGGTAAGTGAAAATCACTAAAATTCACTTTTCCGGGTAAGTGAAAATCGTTAAAATTCACTTTCCCGGGTAAGCGAAAATCGCGAAAATTCACTTAGTCCGGTAAATTAAAATCGCTGATATTCGCATGGCCGGGTATGTGCAAATCGTAAAAGTTCACTTTTCCGGGTAAATGAAAATCGCTAGTATTCCTTAGCCGGGTAAGGGAAAATCGCTGAATTCCTTAGCCAGGTAAGTGAAAATCGCAAATATTCACTTAGCCGGGTAAGTGAAAATCACACAAATTCACTTAGCCAGGTAAGTGAAAATCACAAAAATTCACCTAGCCGGGTAAGTGAAAATCACAAAAATTCACTTAGCGCGGTAAGTGAAAATCGCTAAGATTCACTTTGCCGGGTAAGTCAAAATCGTAAAAATTCACTTTTCCGGGTAAGTGAAAATCGCTTAAATTCATTAGCCGTGTAAGTGAAAATCGCTAAATTCCTTAGCCGGGTAAGAGAAAATCGCGAATATTCACTTAACCGGGTAAGTGAAAATCACAAAAATTCACTTAGCCGGGTAAGTGAAAATCACAAAAATTCACTTAGCGCGGCAAGTGAAAATCGCTAAGATTCACTTAGTCGGCTAAGTAAAAATCACAAGAATTCACTTAGCCAGGTAAGTGAAAATCACAAAAATTCACTTAGCGCTATAAGTGAAAATCGCTAAAACTGCGGTAAGTGAAAATCGTAAAAGTTCACCTTCCCGGGTAAGTGAAAATCGCGAAAATTCTCTTAGTCGAGTAAGTGAAAATCGCTTATATTCTCACTACCGAATAAGTGCAAATCGTAAAAATTCACTTTTCCGGCTAAGTGAAAATCGCAAAAATTCACTTATTTGGGTAAGTGAAAATCACTAAAATTCACCTAGCCGGGTAAGTGAAAATCATAAAAATACACTTAGCCAGGTAAGTGAAAATCACAAAAATTTACTTAGCGCACTAAGTGAAAATCGCTAAAATGCACATAGCCGCGTAAGTGCAAATCGTAAAAATTCACTTTCCTGGATAAGTGAAAACCCTTAAAATTCCTTAGCGGGGTAAGTGAAAATCGCAAAAATTGCAAAAAATCACTTCGCAGGGTCAGGGAAAATCGCAAAAATTCCTTAGTCGGGTAAGTGAAAATCACAAAAATTTCTTAGCCAGGTAAGTGAGAATCGCTTAATATACTCAGCTGGGTAAGTGAAAATCACAAAAATTCACATGGCCGGGTAAATGAAAATCGCAAAAATTCACTTTGCCTGGTAAGTGAAAATCACAAAAATTTACTTAGCGCACTAAGTGAAAATCGCTAAAATTCACTTAGTCGGGTACGTGAAAATCGCAAAAATTCTCTTAGCCAGGTTAGTGAAAATCACAAAAATTCACTAAGCCAGGTAGTTGAAAATCGCAAAAATTCACTTAGCCGGATAAGTGAAAATCATAAAAATTCACTTAGCCAGGTAAGTGAAAATCACAAAAATTCACTTAGCGCGGTAAGTCAAAATCGCGAAAATTTACTTTTCCGGGTAAGTGAAAATCGTAAAAATTCACTTTCCCGTGTAACTGAAGAGGGCGAAAATTCACTTAGTCGGGTAAGTGAAAATCGCTAAAATTCACATTGCCGGGTAAGTGAAAATCACAAAAATTCACATAGACGGGTAAATGAAGATCACAAAAATTCACTTTGCCGGGTAAGTGAAAATCGCAAAAATTCCTTAGTCGATTAACTAAAAGTTGCAAAAATTCACTTAGCAGGGTAAGTGAAAATCACAAATATTCACACATTGAAAAAAACGAAAATTCACATAGCTGGGTAAGTGAAAATTGCTTAAATTCCTTAGGCGTGAGTGAAAATCACAAAAATTCACTTAGCCAGGTAAGTGAAAATCACAAAAATTCACTAAGCGCGGTAAGTGAAAATCGCTAAAATTCACTTAGCCGGGTAAGTGAAAATCACAAAATTCACTTAGCCAGGTAAGTGAAAATCACAAAAATTCACTTAGCCAGGTAGTTGAAAATCACAAAAATTCACTTAGCCGGGTAAATGAAAATCGCAAAAATTCACTTAGCCAGGTTAGTGAAAATCACAAAAATTCACTAAGCCAGGTAGTTGAAAATCGCAAAAATTCACTTAGCCGGATAAGTGAAAATCATAAAAATTCACTTAGCCAGGTAAGTGAAAATCACAAAAATTCACTTAGCGCGGTAAGTCAAAATCGCGAAAATTTACTTTTCCGGGTAAGTGAAAATCGTAAAAATTCACTTTCCCGTGTAACTGAAGAGGGCGAAAATTCACTTAGTCGGGTAAATGAAGATCACAAAAATTCACTTTGCCGGGTAAGTGAAAATCGCAAAAATTCCTTAGTCGATTAACTAAAAGTTGCAAAAATTCACTTAGCAGGGTAAGTGAAAATCACAAATATTCACACATTGAAAAAAACGAAAATTCACATAGCTGGGTAAGTGAAAATTGCTTAAATTCCTTAGGCGTGAGTGAAAATCACAAAAATTCACTTAGCCAGGTAAGTGAAAATCACAAAAATTCACTAAGCGCGGTAAGTGAAAATCGCTAAAATTCACTTAGCCGGGTAAGTGAAAATCACAAAATTCACTTTGCCTGGTAAGTGAAAATCGCAAAAATGCCTTATCCGGGTAAGTGAAAATCACAGAAATTCACTTAGCCAGGTAGTTGAAAATCACAAAAATTCACTTAGCCGGGTAAGTGAAAATCACAAAAATTCACTTACCCAGGTAAGTGAAAATCACAAAAATTTACTTAGCGCACTAAGTGAAAATCGCTAAAATTCACTTAGTCGGGTACGTGAAAATCGCAAAAATTCACTTAGCCAGGTTAGTGAAAATCACAAAAATTCACTAAGCCAGGTAGTTGAAAATCGCAAAAATTCACTTAGCCGGATAAGTGAAAATCATAAAAATTTACTTAGCCAGGTAAGTGAAAATCACAAAAATTCACTTAGCGCGGTAAGTCAAAATCGCGAAAATTTACTTTTCCGGGTAAGTGAAAATCGTAAAAATTCACTTTCCCGTGTAACTGAAGAGGGCGAAAATTCACTTAGTCGGGTAAGTGAAAATCGCTAAAATTCACATTGCCGGGTAAGTGAAAATAGCAAAAATTCCTTCGCCGGGTCAGTGAAAATCGCATAAATTCCTTAGTCGAGTAACTGAAAGTCGGAAAAATTCACTTGCTAGGGTAAGTGAAAATCACAAAAGTTCACATATTGAAAATAATGAAAATTCACATAGTTGGGTAAGTGAAAATCGCTTAAATTCCTTAGACGGCTAAGTGAAAATCGCAAAAATTCACTTAGCCAGGTAAGTGAAAATCACAAAAATTCACTAAGCGCGGTAAGTGAAAATCGCTAAAATTCACTTAGTCGGGTAAGTGAAAATCGCAAAAATTCACTTAGCCGGGTAAGTGAAAATCACAAAAAATCACTTAGCCAGGTAAATGAAAATCACAAAAATTCACTTAGCGCGGTAAGTGAAAATCAATAAAATTCGAGTGCCGTGTCATCCTCCGACGCATGCAGTCGTGTCGTCGCTGCATGCACTCAAATCAAAAAAGATCAGTTTATTCCTAGCGCCGAAAAACACAAACAACAATTAACGCGGTCCGCCCAACACCTCCGCGAGTGTAACAACAGAAAAAAAAAAAAAAAAATAAAAATAAAAAAAACGAAAACCTAATTTAAAGTGCAGTGTAGTGCAGTGAAGTGCATTGGTAGAGCACACGCGGTCCGCTCCCCCCTCTCCCACTCCTTCACAAAACACTGTTGGGCATTCTCGGTCGCAACTCCCGTTTGATCTACCAGACGGGCTGGGGCGATGTCCGAGTCTGCCTAACATCTGACATAGCGGATTCGGAAGTGTAAATATTTGTTAGTGGACCAATTCAAGTCAATGTACGGGCATAACACCTACATTGGTTTGTTTTGCGAAGCTAAACGCAGAATTTACACTTCTGAACTCTGCTCACTTTCACCAACTGCATTGTCGGAGTTGGTTTTCACATGCCTAAGACTGATATGAGGGGGCAATTTCGTGTTGACGTGAGCAACATTCGCGGACTGAGAACTAATCTCTTTGCCGTTTACGTCCACCTCTCCCGCCATAAACCAGCTGTCTTGGCGCTGAGTGAAACACAGGTGGGTGAGAATACCGATTTATCGGATTTGAACCTGCCTGGATATAGCTTGGTGCCCTTATTCTTTTTACACCGCGGTCTCGCCATTTATGTGCGTAGTGACGTTGCTTACCAAATTCAACCACAATATGGCCACTGTTCCAATCCGGAATTTAATTTTCTGTGGTTAAAACTCTTTGTCCGTAAGCATTTAATCCACTACTGCTTTGTTTATAGAAGTCCAAACATGGACAGCAACTCAACTTATAACGAGTTTGATGCGCTGTCCGACTCCATTACAAGAATTGTATCCCTGTATCCTCACACTGAAATCGCTATTGCGGGCGATTTCAATGTACACAATTCTACTTGGCTTCGACATTCAGGCCAGACAACACCCGAAGGAAGGTATGTTGAAATCTTCGCTGAGGTAAATAATTTAACCCAGCTTGTGAATGAGCCAACACGAATACCTGACATTGCAGATCATACCGCTAACACCTTGGATCTGTTTCTCACCTCTCATCCGGAAAAATATTCAATTGATATATTGTCGCCTCTAGGCTCGTCCGACCACTGTGTCGTGTCAGCCAAATTCTCGTACTCCTCCCACACAGTTAGAGAACAAATTCCGAAAAGAACAGTATGGCTCTACGAGAAAGCCAACTGGAGCGGACTTAACAACTTCTTTAGGAATTTTAACTGGTCACTATGCTTCCTCGATAGTGACGTGGATGCCGCTACTGATGCGATCACAAACATTATTTCGCTGGGCATGAGGTCCTTCATTCCTCACAGAGTGAAGAGCATCAAGCCTAAGGCAAATGCGTGGTTTGACTTGAGCTGCAAAGAGGCTATCAGGATGAGAGAGTTGAGTTTCCGGGATTATAAAGCCAACCCTTCTGAGGAAGCCCGGAAAAAGTTCAAACGGATCCGTAATGACTGTAATGCATTAATAAGACGTGTTAAATTCTCCTTTGACCAAAAGTTGAGGCAAAAAGTTCTACAATGCCCAAGGGTAGCAGAAGCTTTTGGTCTTTCGTAAAAAACATAAGGAATTCAGCCTCGTCTTCGATCCCAACGCTCATTTGCAATGACATTCCAGCTGTCAGCTCTTTGGACAAAGCTAATCTGCTTGCTGCACACTTTGCAGCTAGCTCAACGCTGCCAGATAGCACTTTGTCCCCGCCTGTACTTGAGAGCGTAAATTTCTCCATGGGGCAAATCCATTTTCGCACTCGTACAGTAGCAAGAGTACTTAAAGATCTAAACATACACAAATCCGCTGGCCCGGATGGTATACCCCCTGTTCTTCTGAAGAGGTGTTCTTCTACGCTGGCAAAACCACTGCGTAAGCTTTTCCATCTGTCCTACTCTTCAGGGCTCTTTCCGAGTAAGTGGAAAACTGCATTTGTCCAGCCCGTCCCTAAAAAGGGCGAAAGTTCGTCACCCACCTCCTACCGACCCATAGCACTAACGTCCCTTCTCTCCAAGGTCATGGAAACGCTGATCAACCGTCAGCTTATGAAATATCTTGAGTCCCGGAAGCTTCTTAATGACCGGCAGTACGGCTTCCGAAGCAACCGTTCCACTGGTGATCTGATGGCATATCTCACTGAAAAGTGGAACCAATCTTTGCACAATTTAGGAGAAAGCAAGATTGTTGCGCTTGATATTTCAAAGGCATTTGACAGGGTCTGGCATCAGGCTCTTTTGTCGAAAATGCGTGCTTTTGGGATCGATGAGTCTCTTCTTCAATGGATTAGAAATTACCTTTCGAATCGTTCAATACAAGTCGTTTTGGATGGATTCAAGTCTGATATCCACTATATTAATGCTGGTGTTCCCCAGGGCTCTGTTTTGTCTCCGACACTCTTTCTCATTTTTATAAATGATCTCTTGTCTGTTACTTCTAATCCTATTCATTCCTTCGCTGATGACAGTACCCTCAGCTTTTCATATTCGTTCCTTGGCTCACGTCTCTCAACTTCGGCCTTAGACTCGGAACGGCAGCGTATGTTAAGCACATTAAATTCCGACCTTGACAGCATAATCAATTGGGGAAATAAGAATAGAGTGGAATTTAATGCTTCCAAAACACAGTGCTGTCTACTGTCGTTAAAGCGATCACAAAATAATCAGCCGTTATCCATGGACGGCACTTGTGTTGTTGAAACCGAAAGACTTTCCATCCTCGGTATGTGTATCAACCCAACAATTAGTTGGAACGATCACATATTTGAGGTCGCCAAAAATGCTGCGAAATGTCTAGGCTTCCTTAAACGATGCAAGAATTATTTCACCCCCTCTGATCTGGCTATAATATACAAGGCCTACATACGCCCAAAACTTGAGTATAACGCTCCTATTTGGTCAGGTGCTCCTAAGACCTCCCTGCACCTGCTGGATAGAATTCAAAAGCGAGCGATAAAACTTATAGGTGACAGTAATATTGCGAAGTCGATTGACTCGTTAGAACACCGACGTAATGTCGCGTCGTTGTCACTCTTTTATCGCTATTTTAACAAGAAATGCTCAGATGAATTAGCCAGTTGCATTCCTCCCCTTCAAGAATTCACCCGCAATACACGCCTCGCTAGGAATGCCCACCAATTCACCCTCAAGCCCTCTTTCGGACGTACAGTCAAATTCAGAGACTCGTTCTTTAGCCGCACTACACGAATCTGGAATGCTCTTCCCAGCTCGATTTTTCCTCCTCATTACAATCCACAGGCATTTAAAACCAATGTGCATCGGTATCTCCTCTCCCTCTCTTCCTCTATACCTTCGGCCCGTGCTGTGACTTGATCCGGTCACTTAAGGGTACTCGCAACCCCTTTTGCACGCGTCAATTATAAAAAAAAAAAATAAAATTCACTTTTCCGGGTAAGTGAAAATTGTAAAAATTCACTTTCCCGGGTAAGTGAAAATCGCGAAAATTCACTAAGTCGGGTAAGTTAAAATCGCTAAAATTCGCATGGCCGGGTAAGTGCAAATCGTATAAGTTCACTTTTCCGGGTAAGTGAAAATCGCTCAAATGCCTTAGCGGGGTAAGTGAAAATGAAAATAATTTCTTACCCAGGTAAGTGAAAATTTCTAAAATTCCTTAGCCGGGTAAATGAAAATCACAAAAATTCACAAAGCCGGGTAGATGAAAATCACAAAAATTCACTAAGCGCGGTAAGTGAAAATCGCTAGAATTCACTTAGCCGGGTAAGTGAAAATCACAAAATTCACTTAGCCAGGTAAATGAAAATCACAAAAATTCACTTAGCGGGGTAAGTCAAAATCACTTAAATGCACTTTTCCGGGTAAGTGAAAATCGTTAAAATTCATTTTCCCGGGTACTTGAAAATCGCTAAAATTCACTTAGTCCGGTAAGTTAAAATCGCCGGAATTCGCATGGCCGGTTAAGTGCAAATCGTAAAAGTTCACTTTTCCGGCTAAATGAAAATCGCATATATTCCTTAGCCGGGTAAGTGAAAATCGCTGAATTCCTTAGCCGGGTAAGTGAAAATCGCAAATATTCGCTTAGCCGGGTAAGTGAAAATCGCAAATATTCGCTTAGCCAGGTAAGTGAAAATCACAAAAATTCACTTAGCCGGGTAAGTGAAAATCGCAAAAATTCACTTAGCCAGGTAAGTGAAAATCACAAAAATTCACTTAGCGCGGTAAGTGAGAAACGCTAAAATTCACTTTGCCGGGTATGTGAAAATCGCAAAAATGAACTTAGTCAGGCAAGTGAAAATCACAAAAATTCACTTAGCCAGGTAAGTCAAAATCGTAAAAATTCACTTTTCCGGGTAAATGAAAATCGCTAAAATTGCTTAGCCGGGTAAGTGAAAATCGCTAAAATTCACTTTGCCGGGTATGTGAAAATCGCACAAATTCACTTAGCCAGGTAAGTGAAAATCACAAAAATTCACTTAGCGCGGTAAGTGAAAATCGCTGAGATTCATTTAGTCGGGTATGTGAAAATCGCAAAAATTCACTTAGCCAGGTAAGTGAAAATCACAAAAATTCAGAAAATTGCGGTAAGTGAAAATCGTAAAAATTCACCTTCCCGCAGGGTCAGTGAAAATCGCAAAAATTCCTTAGTCGGGTAGATGAAAATCACAAACATTTTTTAGCCAGGTAAGTGAAAATCGCTAAATATACTTACAAAAATTCACTAAGCGCGGTAAGTGAAAATCGCTAAAATTTACATAGCCGGGTAAGTGAAAATCACAAAATTCACTTAGCCAGGTAAGTGAAAATCACAAAAATTCACTTAGCGGGGTAAGTGAAAATCACTTAAATGCACTTTTCCGGGTAAGTGAAAATCGTTAAAATTCATTTTACCGGGTAAGTTAAAATCGCCGAAATTCGCATGGCCGGTTAAGTGCAAATCGTAAAAGTTCACTTTTCCGGGTAAATGAAAATCGCTAATATTCCGTAGCCGGGTAAGTGAAAATCGCTGAATTCCTTAGCCGGGTAAGTGAAAATCGCAAATATTCGCTTAGCCAGGTAAGTGAAAATCACAAAAATTCACTTAGCCGTGTAAGTGAAAATCGCAAAAATTCAGTTAGCCAGGTAAGTTAAAATCACAAAAATTCACATAGCCAGGTAAGTCAAAATCGTAATAATTCACTTTTCCGGGTAAATGAAAATCGCTAAAATTGCTTAGCCGGGTAAGCGAAAATCGCTAAAATTCACTTTTCCGGGTATGTGAAAATCGCACAAATTCACTTAGCCAGGTAAGTGAAAATCACAAAAATTCACTTAGCGCGGTAAGTGAAAATCGCTGAGATTCACTTAGTCGGGTACGTGAAAATCGCAAAAATTCACTTAGCCAGGTTAGTGAAAATCACAAAACTTCACTTAGCCAGGTAGTTGAAAATCGCAAAAATTCACTTAGCCGGGTAAGTGAAAATCACAAAAATTCACTTAGCCAGGTAAGTGAAAATCACAAAAATTCACTTAGCGCGGTAAGTGAAAATCAATAAAATTCACTCTTCCGGGTAAGTGAAAATTGTAAAAATTCACTTTCCCGGGTAAGTGAAAATCGCGAAAATTCACTAAGTCGGGTAAGTTAAAATCGCTAAAATTCGCATGGGCGGGTATGTGCAAATCGTATAAGTTCACTTTTCCGTGTAAGTGAAAATCGCTAAAATGCCTTAGCGGGGTAAGTGAAAATCACAAAAATCGCAAGGTAAGTGAAAATAGCAAAAATTCACTTCGCTGGGTCAGTGAAAATCGCAAAAATTCCTTAGTCGATTAACTGAAAGTTGCAAAAATTCACTTAGCAGGGTAAGTGAAAATCACAAATATTCACACATTGAAAATAACGAGAATTCACATAGCTGGGTAAGTGAAAATTGCTTAAATTCCTTAGGCGGGTAAGTGAAAATCACAAAAATTCACTTAGCCAGGTAAGTGAGAACCACAAAAATTCACTTAGCCAGGTAAGTGAAAATCACAAAAATTCACTAAGCGCGGTAAGTGAAAATCGCTAAAATTCACTTAGCCGGGTAAGTGAAAATCACAAAATTCACTTAGCCAGGTAAGTGGAAATCACAAAAATTCACTTAGCGGGGTAAGTCAAAATCACTTAAATGCACTTTTCCGGGTAAGTGAAAATCGTTAAAATTCATTTTCCCGGGTACTTGAAAATCGCTAAAATTCACTTAGTCCGGTAAGTTAAAATCGCCGAAATTCGCATGGCCGGTTAAGTGCAAATCGTAAAAGTTCACTTTTCCGGTTAAATGAAAATCGCTAATATTCCTTAGCCGGGTAAGTGAAAATCGCTGAATTCCTTAGCCGGGTAAGTAAAAATCGCAAATATTCGCTTAGCCAGGTAAGTGAAAATCACAAAAATTCACTTAGCCGGGTAAGTGAAAATCGCAAAAATTCACTTAGCCAGGTAAGTGAAAATCACAAAAATTCACTTAGCGCGGTAAGTGAGAAACGCCAAAATTCACTTTGCCGGGTATGTGAAAATCGCAAAAATGAACTTAGCCAGGCAAGTGAAAATCACAAAAATTCACTTAGCCAGGTAAGTCAAAATCGTAAAAATTCACTTTTCCGGGTAAATGAAAATCGCTAAAATTGCTTAGCCGGGTATATGAAAATCGCTAAAATTCACTTTGCCGGGTATGTGAAAATCGCACAAATTCACTTAGCTAGGTAAGTGAAAATCACAAAAATTCACTTAGCGCGGTAAGTGAAAATGGCTGAGATTCATTTAGTCGGGTATGTGAAAATCGCAAAAATTCACTTAGCCAGGTAAGTGAAAATCACAAAAATTCACAAAATTGCGGTAAGTGAAAATCGTAAAAATTCACCTTCCCGCAGGGTCAGTGAAAATCGCAAAAATTCCTTAGTCGGGTAAATGAAAATCACAAACATTTTTTAGCCAGGTAAGTGAAAATCGCTAAATATACTTATCTGGGTAAGTGAAAATCGCAAAAATTCACATTGCCGGGTAAGTGAAAATCGCTAAAATTCTTAGCCGGGTAAGTGAAAATCACAGAAATTCACTTAGCCAGGTAGTTGAAAATCACAAAAATTCACTAAGCCGGGTAAGGGAAATTCACAAAAATTTACTTAGCCAGGTTAGTGAAAATTACAAAAATTTACTTAGCGCACTAAGTGCAAATCGCTAATATTCACTTAGTCGGGTACGTGAAAATCGCAAAAATTCACTTAGCCAGGTTAGTGAAAATCACAAAAATTCACTTAGCCAGGTAGTTGAAAATCGCAAAAATTCACTTAGCCGGATAAGTGAAAATCACAAAAATTCACATAGCCAGGTAAGTGAAATTCACTAAAATTCATTTAGCGCTGTAAGTGAAAATCGCTAAGATCCACTTAGTCGGGTAAGTGAAAATCGCAAGAATTCACTTAGCCAGGTAAGTGAAAATCACAAAATTTCACTTAGCCGGGTAAGTGAAAATCACAAAAATTCACTTAGCGCGGTAAGTGAAAATCGCTAAGATCCACTTAGTCGGGTAAGTAAAAATCTCAAGAATTCACTTAGCCAGGTAAGTGAAAATCACAAAAATTCACTTAGCCAGGCAGTTTAAAATAACAAAAATTCACTTAGCGCGATAAGTGAAAATAGCTTAAATTTCTTAGGCTTGTAAGTGAAAATCACAAAATTCACTTAGCCAGGTAAGTGAAAATCACAAAAATTCATTTAGCGGGGTAAGTGAAAATCACTAAAATTAATTTTCCTGGGTAAGTGAAAATCACAAAAATTCACTTAGCCAGATAAGTGAAAATCACAAAAATTCACTTAGCCGGGTAAGTGAAAATCACAAAAATTCACTTAGCGCGATAAGTGAAAAACCTAAAATTCACTTTGCCGGGTAAGTCAAAATCGTAAAAATTCACTTTTCCGGGTAAGTGAAAATCGCTAAAATTCCTTAGCCGTGTAAGTGAAAATCGCTAAATTCCTTAGCCGGGTAAGAGAAAATCGCAAATATTCACTTAGCCGGGAAAGTGAAAATCACAAAAATTCACTTAGCCGGGTAAGTGAAAATCACAAAAATTCACTTAGCGCGGTAAGTGAAAATCGCTAAGATTCACTTAGTCGGGTAAGTAAAAATCACAAGAATTCACTTAGCCAGGTAAGTGAAAATCACAAAAATTCACTTAGCCAGGCAGTTTAAAATAACAAAAATTCACTTAGCGCGATAAGTGAAAATCGCTAAAATTGCGGTAAGTGAAAATCGTAAAAATACACCTTCCCGGGTAAGCGAAAATCGCGAAAATTCTCTTAGTCGAGTAAGTGAAAATCGCTTATATTCACACTACCGAGTAAGTGCAAATCGTTAAATTCACTTTTCCGGCTAAGTGAAAATCGCAAAAATTCACTTATTTGGGTAAGTGAAAATCACAAAAATCACCTAGCCGGGTAAGTGAAAATCATAAAAATTCACTTAGCCAGGTAAGTGAAAATCACAAAAATTTACTTAGCGCGCTAAGTGAAAATCGCTAAAATGCACATAGCCGCGTAAGTGCAAATCGTAAAAATTCACTTTCCTGGATAAGTGAAAACCCCTAAAATTCCTTAGCGGGGTAAGTGAAAATCGCAAAAATTGCAAAAAATCACTTCGCAGGGTCAGTGAAAATCGCAAAAATTCCTTAGTCGGGTAAGTGAAAATCACAGAAATTCACTTAGCCGGGTAAGTGAAAATCACAGAAATTCACATAGCCGGGTAAATGAAAATCGCAAAAATTCACTTTGCCTGGTAAGTGAAAATCGCAAAAATTCCTTAGCCGGGTAAGTGAAAATCACAGAAATACACTTAGCCGGGTAAGTGAAAATCACAAAATTCACTTAGCCAGGTAAGTGGAAATCACAAAAATTCACTTAGCGGGGTAAGTCAAAATCACTTAAATGCACTTTTCCGGGTAAGTGAAAATCGTTAAAATTCATTTTCCCGGGTACTTGAAAATCGCTAAAATTCACTTAGTCCGGTAAGTTAAAATCGCAAATATTCGCTTAGCCAGGTAAGTGAAAATCACAAAAATTCGCTTAGCCAGGTAAGTGAAAATCACAAAAATTCATTTAGCGGGGTAAGTGAAAATCACTAAAATTCACTTTCCTGGGTAAGTGAAAATCACAAGAATTCACTTAGCCAGGTAAGTGAAAATCACGAAAATTCACTAAGCGCGGTAAGTGAACATCGCTAGAATTCACTTAGCCGGGTAAGTGAAAATCACAAAATTCACTTAGCCAGGTAAGTGAAAATCACAAAAATTCATTTAGCGGGGTAAGTGAAAATCACTAAAATTCACTTTCCTGGGTAAGTGAAAATCACAAAAATTCACTTAGCCAGGTAAGTGAAAATCACAAAAATTCACTTAGCCGGGTAAGTGAAAATCACAAAAATTCACTTAGCGCGGTAAGTGAAAATCGCTAAGATCCACTTAGTCGGGTAAGTGAAAATCGCCAGAATTCACTTAGCCAGGTAAGTGAAAATCGCAAAAATTCACTTAGCGCGATAAGTGAGAAACCTAAAATTCACTTTGCCGGGTAAGTCAAAATCGTAAAAATTCACTTTTCCGTGTAAGTGAAAATCGCTAAAATTCCTTAGCCGTGTAAGTGAAAATCGCTAAATTCCTTAGCCGGGTAAGAGAAAATCGCAAATATTCACTTAGCCGGGAAAGTGAAAATCACAAAAATTCACTTAGCCGGGTAAGTGAAAATCACAAAAATTCACTTAGCGCGGTAAGTGAAAATCGCTAAGATTCACTTAGTCGGGTAAGTAAAAATCACAAGAATTCACTTAGCCAGGTAAGTGAAAATCACAAAAATTCACTTAGCCAGGCAGTTTAAAATAACAAAAATTCACATAGCGCGATAAGTGAAAATCGCTAAAATTGCGGTAAGTGAAAATCATAAAAATACACCTTCCCGGGTAAGTGAAAATCGCGAAAATTCTCTTAGTCGAGTAAGTGAAAATCGCTTATATTCACACTACCGAGTTAGTGCATATCGTTAAATTCACTTTTCCGGCTAAGTGAAAATCGCAAAAATTCACTTATAAAGTAAGTGAAAATCACAAAAATCACCTAGCCGGGTAAGTGAAAATCATAAAAATTCACTTAGCCAGGTAAGTGAAAATCACAAAAATTTACTTAGCGCGCTAAGTGAAAATCGCTAAAATGCACATAGCCGCGTAAGTGCAAATCGTAAAAATTCACTTTCCTGGATAAGTGAAAACCCCTAAAATTCCTTAGTCGGGTAAGTGAAAATCACAAAAATTTCTTAGACAGGTAAGTGAGAATCGCTAAATATACTCAGCTGGGTAAGTGAAAATCACAAAAATTCACATAGCCGGGTAAATGAAAATCGCAAAAATTCACTTTGCCTGGTAAGTGAAAATCGCAAAAATTCCTTAGCCGGGTAAATGAAAATCACAGAAATTCACTTAGCCGGGTAAGTGAAAATCACAAAATTCACTTAGCCAGGTAAGTGGAAATCACAAAAATTCACTTAGCGGGGTAAGTCAAAATCACTTAAATGCACTTTTCCGGGTAAGTGAAAATCGTTAAAATTCATTTTCCCGGGTACTTGAAAATCGCTAAAATTCACTTAGTCCGGTAAGTTAAAATCGCCGAAATTCGCATGGCCGGTTAAGTGCAAATCATAAAAGTTCACTTTTCCGGCTAAATGAAAATCCCTAATATTCCTTAGCCGGGTACGTGAAAATCGCTGAATTCCTTAGCCGGGTAAGTGAAAATCGCAAATATTCGCTTAGCCAGGTAAGTGAGAATCACAAAAATTCACATAGCCGGGTAAGTGAAAATCGCAAAAATTCACTTAGCCAGGTAAGTGAAAATCACAAAAATTCACTTAGCGCGGTAAGTGAGAAACGCTAAAATTCACTTTGCCGGGTATGTGAAAATCGCAAAAATGAACTTAGCCAGGCAGGTGAAAATCACAAAAATTCACTTAGCCAGGTAAGTCAAAATCGTAAAAATTCACTTTTCCGGGTAAATGAAAATCGCTAAAATTGCTTAGCCGGGTAAGTGAAAATCGCTAAAATTCACTTTGCCGGGTATGTGAAAATCGCACAAATTCACTTAACCAGGTAAGTGAAAATCACAAAAATTCACTTAGCGCGGTAAGTGAAAACCGCTGAGATTCATTTAGTCGGGTATGTGAAAATCGCAAAAATTCACTTAGCCAGGTAAGTGAAAATCACAAAATTGCGGTAAGTGAAAATCGTAAAAATTCACCTTCCCGCAGGGTCAGTGAAAATCGCAAAAATTCCTTAGTCGGGTAAATGAAAATCACAAACATTTTTTAGCCAGGTAAGTGAAAATCGCTAAATATACTTATCTGGGTAAGTGAAAATCGCAAAAATTCACTTAGCGCGGTAAGTGAAAATCAATAAAATTTACTTTTCCGGGTAAGTGAAAATTGTAAAAATTCATATTCCCGGGTAAGTGAAAATCGCGAAAATTCACTTAGTCCGGTAAGTTAAAATCGCCGAAATTCGCATGGCCGGTTAAGTTCAAATCATAAAAGTTCACTTTTCCGGGTAAATAAAAATCGCTAAAATTGCTTAGCCGGGTAAGTGAAAATCGCTAAAATTCACTTTGCCGGGTATGTGAAAATCACAAAAATTCACTTAGCCGGGTAAGTGAAAATCACAAAAATTCACTTAGCCAGGTTAGTGAAAATCACAAAAATTCACTTAGCCAGGTAGTTGAAAATCGCAAAAATTCACTTAGCCGGGTAAGTGAAAATCACAAAAATTCACTTAGCCAGGTAAGTGAAAATCACAAAAATTCACTTAGCGCGGTAAGTGAAAATCAATAAAATTCACTCTTCCGGGTAAGTGAAAATTGTAAAAATTCACTTTCCCGGGTAAGTGAAAATCGCGAAAATTCACTAAGTCGGGTAAGTTAAAATCGCTAAAATTCGCATGGGCGGGTATGTGCAAATCGTATAAGTTCACTTTTCCGGGTAAGTGAAAATCGTTAAAATTCATTTTCCCGGGTACTTGAAAATCGCTAAAATTCACTTAGTCCGGTAAGTTAAAATCGCCGGAATTCGCATGGCCGGTTAAGTGCAAATCGTAAAAGTTCACTTTTCCGGCTAAATGAAAATCGCTAATATTCCTTAGCCGGGTAAGTGAAAATCGCTGAATTCCTTAGCCGGGTAAGTGAAAATCGCAAATATTCGCTTAGCCAGGTAAGTGAAAATCACAAAAATTCACTTAGCCGGGTAAGTGAAAATCGCAAAAATTCACTTAGCCAGGTAAGTGAAAATCACAAAAATTCACTTAGCGCGGTAAGTGAGAAACGCTAAAATTCACTTTGCCGGGTATGTGAAAATCGCAAAAATGAACTTAGTCAGGCAAGTGAAAATCACAAAAATTCACTTAGCCAGGTAAGTCAAAATCGTAAAAATTCACTTTTCCGGGTAAATGAAAATCGCTAAAATTGCTTAGCCGGGTAAGTGAAAATCGCTAAAATTCACTTTGCCGGGTATGTGAAAATCGCACAAATTCACTTAGCCAGGTAAGTGAAAATCACAAAAATTCACTTAGCGCGGTAAGTGAAAATCGCTGAGATTCATTTAGTCGGGTATGTGAAAATCGCAAAAATTCACTTAGCCAGGTAAGTGAAAATCACAAAAATTCAGAAAATTGCGGTAAGTGAAAATCGTAAAAATTCACCTTCCCGCAGGGTCAGTGAAAATCGCAAAAATTCCTTAGTCGGGTAAATGAAAATCACAAACATTTTTTAGCCAGGTAAGTGAAAATCGCTAAATATACTTACAAAAATTCACTAAGCGCGGTAAGTGAAAATCGCTAAAATTCACATAGCCGGGTAAGTGAAAATCACAAAATTCACTTAGCCAGGTAAGTGAAAATCACAAAAATTCACTTAGCGGGGTAAGTGAAAATCACTTAAATGCACTTTTCCGGGTAAGTGAAAATCGTTAAAATTCATTTTACCGGGTACTTGAAAATCGCTAAAATTCACTTAGTCCGGTAAGTTAAAATCGCCGAAATTCGCATGGCCGGTTAAGTGCAAATCGTAAAAGTTCACTTTTCCGGGTAAATGAAAATCGCTAATATTCCGTAGCCGGGTAAGTGAAAATCGCTGAATTCCTTAGCCGGGTAAGTGAAAATCGCAAATATTCGCTTAGCCAGGTAAGTGAAAATCACAAAAATTCACTTAGCCGTGTAAGTGAAAATCGCAAAAATTCACTTAGCCAGGTAAGTTAAAATCACAAAAATTCACTTAGCGCGGTAAGTGAGAAACGCTAAAATTCACTTTGCCGGGTATGTGAAAATCGCAAAAATGAACTTAGCCAGGCAAGTGAAAATCACAAAAATTCACATAGCCAGGTAAGTCAAAATCGTAAAAATTCACTTTTCCGGGTAAATGAAAATCGCTAAAATTGCTTAGCCGGGTAAGCGAAAATCGCTAAAATTCACTTTTCCGGGTATGTGAAAATCGCACAAATTCACTTAGCCAGGTAAGTGAAAATCACAAAAATTCACTTAGCGCGGTAAGTGAAAATCGCTGAGATTCACTTAGTCGGGTACGTGAAAATCGCAAAAATTCACTTAGCCAGGTTAGTGAAAATCACAAAAATTCACTTAGCCAGGTAGTTGAAAATCGCAAAAATTCACTTAGCCGGGTAAGTGAAAATCACAAAAATTCACTTAGCCAGGTAAGTGAAAATCACAAAAATTCACTTAGCGCGGTAAGTGAAAATCAATAAAATTCACTCTTCCGGGTAAGTGAAAATTGTAAAAATTCACTTTCCCGGGTAAGTGAAAATCGCGAAAATTCACTAAGTCGGGTAAGTTAAAATCGCTAAAATTCGCATGGGCGGGTATGTGCAAATCGTATAAGTTCACTTTTCCGTGTAAGTGAAAATCGCTAAAATGCCTTAGCGGGGTAAGTGAAAATCACAAAAATCGCAAGGTAAGTGAAAATAGCAAAAATTCACTTCGCTGGGTCAGTGAAAATCGCAAAAATTCCTTAGTCGATTAACTGAAAGTTGCAAAAATTCACTTAGCAGGGTAAGTGAAAATCACAAATATTCATACATTGAAAATAACGAAAATTCACATAGCTGGGTAAGTGAAAATTGCTTAAATTCCTTAGGCGGGTAAGTGAAAATCACAAAAATTCACTTAGCCAGGTAAGTGAGAATCACAAAAATTCACTTAGCCAGGTAAGTGAAAATCACAAAAATTCACTAAGCGCGGTAAGTGAAAATCGCTAAAATTCACTTAGCCGGGTAAGTGAAAATCACAAAATTCACTTAGCCAGGTAAGTGGAAATCACAAAAATTCACTTAGCGGGGTAAGTCAAAATCACTTAAATGCACTTTTCCGGGTAAGTGAAAATCGTTAAAATTCATTTTCCCGGGTACTTGAAAATCGCTAAAATTCACTTAGTCCGGTAAGTTAAAATCGCCGAAATTCGCATGGCCGGTTAAGTGCAAATCGTAAAAGTTCACTTTTCCGGTTAAATGAAAATCGCTAATATTCCTTAGCCGGTAAGTGAAAATCGCTGAATTCCTTAGCCGGGTAAGTAAAAATCGCAAATATTCGCTTAGCCAGGTAAGTGAAAATCACAAAAATTCACTTAGCCGGGTAAGTGAAAATCGCAAAAATTCACTTAGCCAGGTAAGTGAAAATCACAAAAATTCACTTAGCGCGGTAAGTGAGAAACGCCAAAATTCACTTTGCCGGGTATGTGAAAATCGCAAAAATGAACTTAGCCAGGCAAGTGAAAATCACAAAAATTCACTTAGACAGGTAAGTCAAAATCGCAAAATTCACTTTTCCGGGTAAATGAAAATCGCTAAAATTGCTTAGCCGGGTATATGAAAATCGCTAAAATTCACTTTGCCGGGTATGTGAAAATCGCACAAATTCACTTAGCCAGGTAAGTGAAAATCACAAAAATTCACTTAGCGCGGTAAGTGAAAATGGCTGAGATTCATTTAGTCGGGTATGTGAAAATCGCAAAAATTCACTTAGCCAGGTAAGTGAAAATCACAAAAATTCACAAAATTGCGGTAAGTGAAAATCGTAAAAATTCACCTTCCCGCAGGGTCAGTGAAAATCGCAAAAATTCCTTAGTCGGGTAAATGAAAATCACAAACATTTTTTAGCCAGGTAAGTGAAAATCGCTAAATATACTTATCTGGGTAAGTGAAAATCGCAAAAATTCACATTGCCGGGTAAGTGAAAATCGCTAAAATTTCTTGGCCGGGTAAGTGAAAATCACAGAAATTCACTTAGCCAGGTAGTTGAAAATCACAAAATTCACTAAGCCGGGTAAGGGAAATTCACAAAAATTTACTTAGCCAGGTTAGTGAAAATTACAAATATACTTAGCGCACTAAGTGCAAATCGCTAATATTCACTTAGTCGGGTACGTGAAAATCGCACAAATTCACTTAACCAGGTTAGTGAAAATCACAAAAATTCACTTAGCCAGGTAGTTGAAAATCGCAAAAATTCACTTAGCCGGATAAGTGAAAATCACAAAAATTCACATAGCCAGGTAAGTGAAATTCATTAAAATTCATTTAGCGCGGTAAGTGAAAATCGCTAAGATCCACTTAGTCGGGTAAGTGAAAATCGCAAGAATTCACTTAGCCAGGTAAGTGAAAATCACAAAAATTCACTTAGCCGGGTAAGTGAAAATCACAAAAATTCACTAAGCGCGGTAAGTGAAAATCGCTAAGATCCACTTAGTCGGGTAAGTGAAAATCGCAAGAATTCACTTAGCCAGGTTAGTGAAAATCACAAAAATTCACTTAGCCAGGTAGTTGAAAATCGCAAAAATTCACTTTTCCGGCTAAGTGAAAATCGTAAAAATTCACTTTCCCGTGTAAGTGAATATGGCGAAAATTCACTTAGTCGGGTAAGTGAAAATCGGTAAAATTCACATTGCCAGGTAAGTGAAAATCACAAATTCACTTAACCGGGTAAGTGAAAATCACAAAAATGCATATAGTTTGGTAAAATTCACTTGGTCGGGTAAGTGAAAATCGCAAAAATTCACTTAGCGCGGTAAGTGAAAATCAATAAAATTCACTTTTCCGGGTAAGTGAAAATTGTAAAAATTCATATTCCCGGGTAAGTGAAAATCGCGAAATTCACTAAATCGGGTAAGTTAAAATCGCTTAAATTTGTATGGCCGGGTAAGTGAAAATTGTAAAAATTCACTTTCCCGGGTAAGTGAAAATCGCGAAAATTCACTAAGTCGGGTAAGTTAAAATCGCTAAAATTCGCATGGGCGGGTATGTGCAAATCGTATAAGTTCACTTTTCCGTGTAAGTGAAAATCGCTAAAATGCCTTAGCGGGGTAAGTGAAAATCACAAAAATCGCAAGGTAAGTGAAAATAGCAAAAATTCACTTCGCTGGGTCAGTGAAAATCGCAAAAATTCCTTAGTCGATTAACTGAAAGTTGCAAAAATTCACTTAGCAGGGTAAGTGAAAATCACAAATATTCACACATTGAAAATAACGAAAATTCACATAGCTGGGTAAGTGAAAGTTGCTTAAATTCCTTAGGCGGGTAAGTGAAAATCACAAAAATTCACTTAGCCAGGTAAGTGAGAATCACAAAAATTCACTTAGCCAGGTAAGTGAAAATCACAAAAATTCACTAAGCGCGGTAAGTGAAAATCGCTAAAATTCACTTAGCCGGGTAAGTGAAAATCACAAAATTCACTTAGCCAGGTAAGTGGAAATCACAAAAATTCACTTAGCGGGGTAAGTCAAAATCACTTAAATGCACTTTTCCGGGTAAGTGAAAATCGTTAAAATTCATTTTCCCGGGTACTTGAAAATCGCTAAAATTCACTTAGTCCGGTAAGTTAAAATCGCCGAAATTCGCATGGCCGGTTAAGTGCAAATCGTAAAAGTTCACTTTTCCGGTTAAATGAAAATCGCTAATATTCCTTAGCCGGGTAAGTGAAAATCACAAAAATTCACTTAGCCGGGTAAGTGAAAATCGCAAAAATTCACTTAGCCAGGTAAGTGAAAATCACAAAAATTCACTTAGCGCGGTAAGTGAGAAACGCCAAAATTCACTTTGCCGGGTATGTGAAAATCGAAAAAATGAACTTAGCCAGGCAAGTGAAAATCACAAAAATTCACTTAGCCAGGTAAGTCAAAATCGTAAAAATTCACTTTTCCGGGTAAATGAAAATCGCTAAAATTGCTTAGCCGGGTATATGAAAATCGCTAAAATTCACTTTACCGGGTATGTGAAAATCGCACAAATTCACTTAGCCAGGTAAGTGAAAATCACAAAAATTCACTTAGCGCGGTAAGTGAAAATGGCTGAGATTCATTTAGTCGGGTATGTGAAAATCGCAAAAATTCACTTAGCCAGGTAAGTGAAAATCACAAAAATTCACAAAATTGCGGTAAGTGAAAATCGTAAAAATTCACCTTCCCGCAGGGTCAGTGAAAATCGCAAAAATTCCTTAGTCGGGTAAATGAAAATCACAAACATTTTTTAGCCAGGTAAGTGAAAATCGCTAAATATACTTATCTGGGTAAGTGAAAATCGGTAAAATTCACATTGCCGGGTAAGTGAAAATCACAAATTCACTTAACCGGGTAAGTGAAAATCACAAAAATGCATATAGTTTGGTAAAATTCACTTGGTCGGGTAAGTGAAAATCGCAAAAATTCACTTAGCGCGGTAAGTGAAAATCAATAAAATTCACTTTTCCGGGTAAGTGAAAATTGTAAAAATTCATATTCCCGGGTAAGTGAAAATCGCGAAAATTCACTAAATCGGGTAAGTTAAAATCGCTTAAATTTGTATGGCCGGGTAAGTGTTAATCGTAAAAGTTCACTTTTCCGGGTAAGTGAAAATCGCGAAAATTCACTTAGTCCGGTAAGTTAAAATCGCCGAAATTCGCATGGCCGGTTAAGTTCAAATCATAAAAGTTCACTTTTCCGGGTAAATAAAAATCGCTAAAATTGCTTAGCCGGGTAAGTGAAAATCGCTAAAATTCACTTTGCCGGGTATGTGAAAATCACAAAAATTCACTTAGCCGGGTAAGTGAAAATCACAAAAATTCACTTAGCCAGGTTAGTGAAAATCACAAAAATTCACTTAGCCAGGTAGTTGAAAATCGCAAAAATTCACTTAGCCGGGTAAGTGAAAATCACAAAAATTCACTTAGCCAGGTAAGTGAAAATCACAAAAATTCACTTAGCGCGGTAAGTGAAAATCAATAAAATTCACTCTTCCGGGTAAGTGAAAATTGTAAAAATTCACTTTCCCGGGTAAGTGAAAATCGCGAAAATTCACTAAGTCGGGTAAGTTAAAATCGCTAAAATTCGCATGGGCGGGTATGTGCAAATCGTATAAGTTCACTTTTCCGTGTAAGTGAAAATCGCTAAAATGCCTTAGCGGGGTAAGTGAAAATCACAAAAATCGCAAGGTAAGTGAAAATAGCAAAAATTCACTTCGCTGGGTCAGTGAAAATCGCAAAAATTCCTTAGTCGATTAACTGAAAGTTGCAAAAATTCACTTAGCAGGGTAAGTGAAAATCACAAATATTCATACATTGAAAATAACGAAAATTCACATAGCTGGGTAAGTGAAAATTGCTTAAATTCCTTAGGCGGGTAAGTGAAAATCACAAAAATTCACTTAGCCAGGTAAGTGAGAATCACAAAAATTCACTTAGCCAGGTAAGTGAAAATCACAAAAATTCACTAAGCGCGGTAAGTGAAAATCGCTAAAATTCACTTAGCCGGGTAAGTGAAAATCACAAAATTCACTTAGCCAGGTAAGTGGAAATCACAAAAATTCACTTAGCGGGGTAAGTCAAAATCACTTAAATGCACTTTTCCGGGTAAGTGAAAATCGTTAAAATTCATTTTCCCGGGTACTTGAAAATCGCTAAAATTCACTTAGTCCGGTAAGTTAAAATCGCCGAAATTCGCATGGCCGGTTAAGTGCAAATCGTAAAAGTTCACTTTTCCGGTTAAATGAAAATCGCTAATATTCCTTAGCCGGGTAAGTGAAAATCGCTGAATTCCTTAGCCGGGTAAGTAAAAATCGCAAATATTCGCTTAGCCAGGTAAGTGAAAATCACAAAAATTCACTTAGCCGGGTAAGTGAAAATCGCAAAAATTCACTTAGCCAGGTAAGTGAAAATCACAAAAATTCACTTAGCGCGGTAAGTGAGAAACGCCAAAATTCACTTTGCCGGGTATGTGAAAATCGCAAAAATGAACTTAGCCAGGCAAGTGAAAATCACAAAAATTCACTTAGACAGGTAAGTCAAAATCGCAAAATTCACTTTTCCGGGTAAATGAAAATCGCTAAAATTGCTTAGCCGGGTATATGAAAATCGCTAAAATTCACTTTGCCGGGTATGTGAAAATCGCACAAATTCACTTAGCCAGGTAAGTGAAAATCACAAAAATTCACTTAGCGCGGTAAGTGAAAATGGCTGAGATTCATTTAGTCGGGTATGTGAAAATCGCAAAAATTCACTTAGCCAGGTAAGTGAAAATCACAAAAATTCACAAAATTGCGGTAAGTGAAAATCGTAAAAATTCACCTTCCCGCAGGGTCAGTGAAAATCGCAAAAATTCCTTAGTCGGGTAAATGAAAATCACAAACATTTTTTAGCCAGGTAAGTGAAAATCGCTAAATATACTTATCTGGGTAAGTGAAAATCGCAAAAATTCACATTGCCGGGTAAGTGAAAATCGCTAAAATTTCTTGGCCGGGTAAGTGAAAATCACAGAAATTCACTTAGCCAGGTAGTTGAAAATCACAAAAATTCACTAAGCCGGGTAAGGGAAATTCACAAAAATTTACTTAGCCAGGTTAGTGAAAATTACAAATATACTTAGCGCACTAAGTGCAAATCGCTAATATTCACTTAGTCGGGTACGTGAAAATCGCAAAAATTCACTTAACCAGGTTAGTGAAAATCACAAAAATTCACTTAGCCAGGTAGTTGAAAATCGCAAAAATTCACTTAGCCGGATAAGTGAAAATCACAAAAATTCACATAGCCAGGTAAGTGAAATTCACTAAAATTCATTTAGCGCGGTAAGTGAAAATCGCTAAGATCCACTTAGTCGGGTAAGTGAAAATCGCAAGAATTCACTTAGCCAGGTAAGTGAAAATCACAAAAATTCACTTAGCCGGGTAAGTGAAAATCACAAAAATTCACTAAGCGCGGTAAGTGAAAATCGCTAAGATCCACTTAGTCGGGTAAGTGAAAATCGCAAGAATTCACTTAGCCAGGTTAGTGAAAATCACAAAAATTCACTTAGCCAGGTAGTTGAAAATCGCAAAAATTCACTTTTCCGGCTAAGTGAAAATCGTAAAAATTCACTTTCCCGTGTAAGTGAATATGGCGAAAATTCACTTAGTCGGGTAAGTGAAAATCGGTAAAATTCACATTGCCAGGTAAGTGAAAATCACAAATTCACTTAACCGGGTAAGTGAAAATCACAAAAATGCATATAGTTTGGTAAAATTCACTTGGTCGGGTAAGTGAAAATCGCAAAAATTCACTTAGCGCGGTAAGTGAAAATCAATAAAATTCACTTTTCCGGGTAAGTGAAAATTGTAAAAATTCATATTCCCGGGTAAGTGAAAATCGCGAAAATTCACTAAATCGGGTAAGTTAAAATCGCTTAAATTTGTATGGCCGGGTAAGTGAAAATTGTAAAAATTCACTTTCCCGGGTAAGTGAAAATCGCGAAAATTCACTAAGTCGGGTAAGTTAAAATCGCTAAAATTCGCATGGGCGGGTATGTGCAAATCGTATAAGTTCACTTTTCCGTGTAAGTGAAAATCGCTAAAATGCCTTAGCGGGGTAAGTGAAAATCACAAAAATCGCAAGGTAAGTGAAAATAGCAAAAATTCACTTCGCTGGGTCAGTGAAAATCGCAAAAATTCCTTAGTCGATTAACTGAAAGTTGCAAAAATTCACTTAGCAGGGTAAGTGAAAATCACAAATATTCACACATTGAAAATAACGAAAATTCACATAGCTGGGTAAGTGAAAGTTGCTTAAATTCCTTAGGCGTGTAAGTGAAAATCACAAAAATTCACTTAGCCAGGTAAGTGAGAATCACAAAAATTCACTTAGCCAGGTAAGTGAAAATCACAAAAATTCACTAAGCGCGGTAAGTGAAAATCGCTAAAATTCACATAGCCGGGTAAGTGAAAATCACAAAATTCACTTAGCCAGGTAAGTGAAAATCACAAAAATTCACTTAGCGGGGTAAGTGAAAATCACTTAAATGCACTTTTCCGGGTAAGTGAAAATCGTTAAAATTCATTTTACCGGGTACTTGAAAATCGCTAAAATTCACTTAGTCCGGTAAGTTAAAATCGCCGAAATTCGCATGGCCGGTTAAGTGCAAATCGTAAAAGTTCACTTTTCCGGGTAAATGAAAATCGCTAATATTCCGTAGCCGGGTAAGTGAAAATCGCTGAATTCCTTAGCCGGGTAAGTGAAAATCGCAAATATTCGCTTAGCCAGGTAAGTGAAAATCACAAAAATTCACTTAGCCGTGTAAGTGAAAATCGCAAAAATTCACTTAGCCAGGTAAGTTAAAATCACAAAAATTCACTTAGCGCGGTAAGTGAGAAACGCTAAAATTCACTTTGCCGGGTATGTGAAAATCGCAAAAATGAACTTAGCCAGGCAAGTGAAAATCACAAAAATTCACATAGCCAGGTAAGTCAAAATCGTAAAAATTCACTTTTCCGGGTAAATGAAAATCGCTAAAATTGCTTAGCCGGGTAAGCGAAAATCGCTAAAATTCACTTTTCCGGGTATGTGAAAATCGCACAAATTCACTTAGCCAGGTAAGTGAAAATCACAAAAATTCACTTAGCGCGGTAAGTGAAAATCGCTGAGATTCACTTAGTCGGGTACGTGAAAATCGCAAAAATTCACTTAGCCAGGTTAGTGAAAATCACAAAAATTCACTTAGCCAGGTAGTTGAAAATCGCAAAAATTCACTTAGCCGGGTAAGTGAAAATCACAAAAATTCACTTAGCCAGGTAAGTGAAAATCACAAAAATTCACTTAGCGCGGTAAGTGAAAATCAATAAAATTCACTCTTCCGGGTAAGTGAAAATTGTAAAAATTCACTTTCCCGGGTAAGTGAAAATCGCGAAAATTCACTAAGTCGGGTAAGTTAAAATCGCTAAAATTCGCATGGGCGGGTATGTGCAAATCGTATAAGTTCACTTTTCCGTGTAAGTGAAAATCGCTAAAATGCCTTAGCGGGGTAAGTGAAAATCACAAAAATCGCAAGGTAAGTGAAAATAGCAAAAATTCACTTCGCTGGGTCAGTGAAAATCGCAAAAATTCCTTAGTCGATTAACTGAAAGTTGCAAAAATTCACTTAGCAGGGTAAGTGAAAATCACAAATATTCATACATTGAAAATAACGAAAATTCACATAGCTGGGTAAGTGAAAATTGCTTAAATTCCTTAGGCGGGTAAGTGAAAATCACAAAAATTCACTTAGCCAGGTAAGTGAGAATCACAAAAATTCACTTAGCCAGGTAAGTGAAAATCACAAAAATTCACTAAGCGCGGTAAGTGAAAATCGCTAAAATTCACTTAGCCGGGTAAGTGAAAATCACAAAATTCACTTAGCCAGGTAAGTGGAAATCACAAAAATTCACTTAGCGGGGTAAGTCAAAATCACTTAAATGCACTTTTCCGGGTAAGTGAAAATCGTTAAAATTCATTTTCCCGGGTACTTGAAAATCGCTAAAATTCACTTAGTCCGGTAAGTTAAAATCGCCGAAATTCGCATGGCCGGTTAAGTGCAAATCGTAAAAGTTCACTTTTCCGGTTAAATGAAAATCGCTAATATTCCTTAGCCGGGTAAGTGAAAATCGCTGAATTCCTTAGCCGGGTAAGTAAAAATCGCAAATATTCGCTTAGCCAGGTAAGTGAAAATCACAAAAATTCACTTAGCCGGGTAAGTGAAAATCGCAAAAATTCACTTAGCCAGGTAAGTGAAAATCACAAAAATTCACTTAGCGCGGTAAGTGAGAAACGCCAAAATTCACTTTGCCGGGTATGTGAAAATCGCAAAAATGAACTTAGCCAGGCAAGTGAAAATCACAAAAATTCACTTAGACAGGTAAGTCAAAATCGCAAAATTCACTTTTCCGGGTAAATGAAAATCGCTAAAATTGCTTAGCCGGGTATATGAAAATCGCTAAAATTCACTTTGCCGGGTATGTGAAAATCGCACAAATTCACTTAGCCAGGTAAGTGAAAATCACAAAAATTCACTTAGCGCGGTAAGTGAAAATGGCTGAGATTCATTTAGTCGGGTATGTGAAAATCGCAAAAATTCACTTAGCCAGGTAAGTGAAAATCACAAAAATTCACAAAATTGCGGTAAGTGAAAATCGTAAAAATTCACCTTCCCGCAGGGTCAGTGAAAATCGCAAAAATTCCTTAGTCGGGTAAATGAAAATCACAAACATTTTTTAGCCAGGTAAGTGAAAATCGCTAAATATACTTATCTGGGTAAGTGAAAATCGCAAAAATTCACATTGCCGGGTAAGTGAAAATCGCTAAAATTTCTTGGCCGGGTAAGTGAAAATCACAGAAATTCACTTAGCCAGGTAGTTGAAAATCACAAAAATTCACTAAGCCGGGTAAGGGAAATTCACAAAAATTTACTTAGCCAGGTTAGTGAAAATTACAAATATACTTAGCGCACTAAGTGCAAATCGCTAATATTCACTTAGTCGGGTACGTGAAAATCGCAAAAATTCACTTAACCAGGTTAGTGAAAATCACAAAAATTCACTTAGCCAGGTAGTTGAAAATCGCAAAAATTCACTTAGCCGGATAAGTGAAAATCACAAAAATTCACATAGCCAGGTAAGTGAAATTCACTAAAATTCATTTAGCGCGGTAAGTGAAAATCGCTAAGATCCACTTAGTCGGGTAAGTGAAAATCGCAAGAATTCACTTAGCCAGGTAAGTGAAAATCACAAAAATTCACTTAGCCGGGTAAGTGAAAATCACAAAAATTCACTAAGCGCGGTAAGTGAAAATCGCTAAGATCCACTTAGTCGGGTAAGTGAAAATCGCAAGAATTCACTTAGCCAGGTTAGTGAAAATCACAAAAATTCACTTAGCCAGGTAGTTGAAAATCGCAAAAATTCACTTTTCCGGCTAAGTGAAAATCGTAAAAATTCACTTTCCCGTGTAAGTGAATATGGCGAAAATTCACTTAGTCGGGTAAGTGAAAATCGGTAAAATTCACATTCCCAGGTAAGTGAAAATCACAAATTCACTTAACCGGGTAAGTGAAAATCACAAAAATGCATATAGTTTGGTAAAATTCACTTGGTCGGGTAAGTGAAAATCGCAAAAATTCACTTAGCGCGGTAAGTGAAAATCAATAAAATTCACTTTTCCGGGTAAGTGAAAATTGTAAAAATTCATATTCCCGGGTAAGTGAAAATCGCGAAAATTCACTAAATCGGGTAAGTTAAAATCGCTTAAATTTGTATGGCCGGGTAAGTGAAAATTGTAAAAATTCACTTTCCCGGGTAAGTGAAAATCGCGAAAATTCACTAAGTCGGGTAAGTTAAAATCGCTAAAATTCGCATGGGCGGGTATGTGCAAATCGTATAAGTTCACTTTTCCGTGTAAGTGAAAATCGCTAAAATGCCTTAGCGGGGTAAGTGAAAATCACAAAAATCGCAAGGTAAGTGAAAATAGCAAAAATTCACTTCGCTGGGTCAGTGAAAATCGCAAAAATTCCTTAGTCGATTAACTGAAAGTTGCAAAAATTCACTTAGCAGGGTAAGTGAAAATCACAAATATTCACACATTGAAAATAACGAAAATTCACATAGCTGGGTAAGTGAAAGTTGCTTAAATTCCTTAGGCGGGTAAGTGAAAATCACAAAAATTCACTTAGCCAGGTAAGTGAGAATCACAAAAATTCACTTAGCCAGGTAAGTGAAAATCACAAAAATTCACTAAGCGCGGTAAGTGAAAATCGCTAAAATTCACTTAGCCGGGTAAGTGAAAATCACAAAATTCACTTAGCCAGGTAAGTGGAAATCACAAAAATTCACTTAGCGGGGTAAGTCAAAATCACTTAAATGCACTTTTCCGGGTAAGTGAAAATCGTTAAAATTCATTTTCCCGGGTACTTGAAAATCGCTAAAATTCACTTAGTCCGGTAAGTTAAAATCGCCGAAATTCGCATGGCCGGTTAAGTGCAAATCGTAAAAGTTCACTTTTCCGGTTAAATGAAAATCGCTAATATTCCTTAGCCGGGTAAGTGAAAATCACAAAAATTCACTTAGCCGGGTAAGTGAAAATCGCAAAAATTCACTTAGCCAGGTAAGTGAAAATCACAAAAATTCACTTAGCGCGGTAAGTGAGAAACGCCAAAATTCACTTTGCCGGGTATGTGAAAATCGAAAAAATGAACTTAGCCAGGCAAGTGAAAATCACAAAAATTCACTTAGCCAGGTAAGTCAAAATCGTAAAAATTCACTTTTCCGGGTAAATGAAAATCGCTAAAATTGCTTAGCCGGGTATATGAAAATCGCTAAAATTCACTTTACCGGGTATGTGAAAATCGCACAAATTCACTTAGCCAGGTAAGTGAAAATCACAAAAATTCACTTAGCGCGGTAAGTGAAAATGGCTGAGATTCATTTAGTCGGGTATGTGAAAATCGCAAAAATTCACTTAGCCAGGTAAGTGAAAATCACAAAAATTCACAAAATTGCGGTAAGTGAAAATCGTAAAAATTCACCTTCCCGCAGGGTCAGTGAAAATCGCAAAAATTCCTTAGTCGGGTAAATGAAAATCACAAACATTTTTTAGCCAGGTAAGTGAAAATCGCTAAATATACTTATCTGGGTAAGTGAAAATCGGTAAAATTCACATTGCCGGGTAAGTGAAAATCACAAATTCACTTAACCGGGTAAGTGAAAATCACAAAAATGCATATAGTTTGGTAAAATTCACTTGGTCGGGTAAGTGAAAATCGCAAAAATTCACTTAGCGCGGTAAGTGAAAATCAATAAAATTCACTTTTCCGGGTAAGTGAAAATTGTAAAAATTCATATTCCCGGGTAAGTGAAAATCGCGAAAATTCACTAAATCGGGTAAGTTAAAATCGCTTAAATTTGTATGGCCGGGTAAGTGTTAATCGTAAAAGTTCACTTTTCCGGGTAAGTGAAAATCGCGAAAATTCACTTAGTCCGGTAAGTTAAAATCGCCGAAATTCGCATGGCCGGTTAAGTTCAAATCATAAAAGTTCACTTTTCCGGGTAAATAAAAATCGCTAAAATTGCTTAGCCGGGTAAGTGAAAATCGCTAAAATTCACTTTGCCGGGTATGTGAAAATCACAAAAATTCACTTAGCCGGGTAAGTGAAAATCACAAAAATTCACTTAGCCAGGTTAGTGAAAATCACAAAAATTCACTTAGCCAGGTAGTTGAAAATCGCAAAAATTCACTTAGCCGGGTAAGTGAAAATCACAAAAATTCACTTAGCCAGGTAAGTGAAAATCACAAAAATTCACTTAGCGCGGTAAGTGAAAATCAATAAAATTCACTCTTCCGGGTAAGTGAAAATTGTAAAAATTCACTTTCCCGGGTAAGTGAAAATCGCGAAAATTCACTAAGTCGGGTAAGTTAAAATCGCTAAAATTCGCATGGGCGGGTATGTGCAAATCGTATAAGTTCACTTTTCCGGGTAAGTGAAAATCGTTAAAATTCATTTTCCCGGGTACTTGAAAATCGCTAAAATTCACTTAGTCCGGTAAGTTAAAATCGCCGGAATTCGCATGGCCGGTTAAGTGCAAATCGTAAAAGTTCACTTTTCCGGCTAAATGAAAATCGCTAATATTCCTTAGCCGGGTAAGTGAAAATCGCTGAATTCCTTAGCCGGGTAAGTGAAAATCGCAAATATTCGCTTAGCCAGGTAAGTGAAAATCACAAAAATTCACTTAGCCGGGTAAGTGAAAATCGCAAAAATTCACTTAGCCAGGTAAGTGAAAATCACAAAAATTCACTTAGCGCGGTAAGTGAGAAACGCTAAAATTCACTTTGCCGGGTATGTGAAAATCGCAAAAATGAACTTAGTCAGGCAAGTGAAAATCACAAAAATTCACTTAGCCAGGTAAGTCAAAATCGTAAAAATTCACTTTTCCGGGTAAATGAAAATCGCTAAAATTGCTTAGCCGGGTAAGTGAAAATCGCTAAAATTCACTTTGCCGGGTATGTGAAAATCGCACAAATTCACTTAGCCAGGTAAGTGAAAATCACAAAAATTCACTTAGCGCGGTAAGTGAAAATCGCTGAGATTCATTTAGTCGGGTATGTGAAAATCGCAAAAATTCACTTAGCCAGGTAAGTGAAAATCACAAAAATTCAGAAAATTGCGGTAAGTGAAAATCGTAAAAATTCACCTTCCCGCAGGGTCAGTGAAAATCGCAAAAATTCCTTAGTCGGGTAAATGAAAATCACAAACGTTTTTTAGCCAGGTAAGTGAAAATCGCTAAATATACTTACAAAAATTCACTAAGCGCGGTAAGTGAAAATCGCTAAAATTCACATAGCCGGGTAAGTGAAAATCACAAAATTCACTTAGCCAGGTAAGTGAAAATCACAAAAATTCACTTAGCGGGGTAAGTGAAAATCACTTAAATGCACTTTTCCGGGTAAGTGAAAATCGTTAAAATTCATTTTACCGGGTACTTGAAAATCGCTAAAATTCACTTAGTCCGGTAAGTTAAAATCGCCGAAATTCGCATGGCCGGTTAAGTGCAAATCGTAAAAGTTCACTTTTCCGGGTAAATGAAAATCGCTAATATTCCGTAGCCGGGTAAGTGAAAATCGCTGAATTCCTTAGCCGGGTAAGTGAAAATCGCAAATATTCGCTTAGCCAGGTAAGTGAAAATCACAAAAATTCACTTAGCCGTGTAAGTGAAAATCGCAAAAATTCACTTAGCCAGGTAAGTTAAAATCACAAAAATTCACTTAGCGCGGTAAGTGAGAAACGCTAAAATTCACTTTGCCGGGTATGTGAAAATCGCAAAAATGAACTTAGCCAGGCAAGTGAAAATCACAAAAATTCACATAGCCAGGTAAGTCAAAATCGTAAAAATTCACTTTTCCGGGTAAATGAAAATCGCTAAAATTGCTTAGCCGGGTAAGCGAAAATCGCTAAAATTCACTTTTCCGGGTATGTGAAAATCGCACAAATTCACTTAGCCAGGTAAGTGAAAATCACAAAAATTCACTTAGCGCGGTAAGTGAAAATCGCTGAGATTCACTTAGTCGGGTACGTGAAAATCGCAAAAATTCACTTAGCCAGGTTAGTGAAAATCACAAAAATTCACTTAGCCAGGTAGTTGAAAATCGCAAAAATTCACTTAGCCGGGTAAGTGAAAATCACAAAAATTCACTTAGCCAGGTAAGTGAAAATCACAAAAATTCACTTAGCGCGGTAAGTGAAAATCAATAAAATTCACTCTTCCGGGTAAGTGAAAATTGTAAAAATTCACTTTCCCGGGTAAGTGAAAATCGCGAAAATTCACTAAGTCGGGTAAGTTAAAATCGCTAAAATTCGCATGGGCGGGTATGTGCAAATCGTATAAGTTCACTTTTCCGTGTAAGTGAAAATCGCTAAAATGCCTTAGCGGGGTAAGTGAAAATCACAAAAATCGCAAGGTAAGTGAAAATAGCAAAAATTCACTTCGCTGGGTCAGTGAAAATCGCAAAATTTCCTTAGTCGATTAACTGAAAGTTGCAAAAATTCACTTAGCAGGGTAAGTGAAAATCACAAATATTCACACATTGAAAATAACGAAAATTCACATAGCTGGGTAAGTGAAAATTGCTTAAATTCCTTAGGCGGGTAAGTGAAAATCACAAAAATTCACTTAGCCAGGTAAGTGAGAATCACAAAAATTCACTTAGCCAGGTAAGTGAAAATCACAAAAATTCACTAAGCGCGGTAAGTGAAAATCGCTAAAATTCACTTAGCCGGGTAAGTGAAAATCACAAAATTCACTTAGCCAGGTAAGTGGAAATCACAAAAATTCACTTAGCGGGGTAAGTCAAAATCACTTAAATGCACTTTTCCGGGTAAGTGAAAATCGTTAAAATTCATTTTCCCGGGTACTTGAAAATCGCTAAAATTCACTTAGTCCGGTAAGTTAAAATCGCCGAAATTCGCATGGCCGGTTAAGTGCAAATCGTAAAAGTTCACTTTTCCGGTTAAATGAAAATCGCTAATATTCCTTAGCCGGGTAAGTGAAAATCGCTGAATTCCTTAGCCGGGTAAGTAAAAATCGCAAATATTCGCTTAGCCAGGTAAGTGAAAATCACAAAAATTCACTTAGCCGGGTAAGTGAAAATCGCAAAAATTCACTTAGCCAGGTAAGTGAAAATCACAAAAATTCACTTAGCGCGGTAAGTGAGAAACGCCAAAATTCACTTTGCCGGGTATGTGAAAATCGCAAAAATGAACTTAGCCAGGCAAGTGAAAATCACAAAAATTCACTTAGACAGGTAAGTCAAAATCGCAAAATTCACTTTTCCGGGTAAATGAAAATCGCTAAAATTGCTTAGCCGGGTATATGAAAATCGCTAAAATTCACTTTGCCGGGTATGTGAAAATCGCACAAATTCACTTAGCCAGGTAAGTGAAAATCACAAAAATTCACTTAGCGCGGTAAGTGAAAATGGCTGAGATTCATTTAGTCGGGTATGTGAAAATCGCAAAAATTCACTTAGCCAGGTAAGTGAAAATCACAAAAATTCACAAAATTGCGGTAAGTGAAAATCGTAAAAATTCACCTTCCCGCAGGGTCAGTGAAAATCGCAAAAATTCCTTAGTCGGGTAAATGAAAATCACAAACATTTTTTAGCCAGGTAAGTGAAAATCGCTAAATATACTTATCTGGGTTAGTGAAAATCGCAAAAATTCACATTGCCGGGTAAGTGAAAATCGCTAAAATTTCTTGGCCGGGTAAGTGAAAATCACAGAAATTCACTTAGCCAGGTAGTTGAAAATCACAAAAATTCACTAAGCCGGGTAAGGGAAATTCACAAAAATTTACTTAGCCAGGTTAGTGAAAATTACAAAAATTTACTTAGCGCACTAAGTGCAAATCGCTAATATTCACTTAGTCGGGTACGTGAAAATCGCAAAAATTCACTTAACCAGGTTAGTGAAAATCACAAAAATTCACTTAGCCAGGTAGTTGAAAATCGCAAAAATTCACTTAGCCGGATAAGTGAAAATCACAAAAATTCACATAGCCAGGTAAGTGAAATTCACTAAAATTCATTTAGCGCGGTAAGTGAAAATCGCTAAGATCCACTTAGTCGGGTAAGTGAAAATCGCAAGAATTCACTTAGCCAGGTAAGTGAAAATCACAAAAATTCACTTAGCCGGGTAAGTGAAAATCACAAAAATTCACTAAGCGCGGTAAGTGAAAATCGCTAAGATCCACTTAGTCGGGTAAGTGAAAATCGCAAGAATTCACTTAGCCAGGTTAGTGAAAATCACAAAAATTCACTTAGCCAGGTAGTTGAAAATCGCAAAAATTCACTTTTCCGGCTAAGTGAAAATCGTAAAAATTCACTTTCCCGTGTAAGTGAATATGGCGAAAATTCACTTAGTCGGGTAAGTGAAAATCGGTAAAATTCACATTGCCAGGTAAGTGAAAATCACAAATTCACTTAACCGGGTAAGTGAAAATCACAAAAATGCATATAGTTTGGTAAAATTCACTTGGTCGGGTAAGTGAAAATCGCAAAAATTCACTTAGCGCGGTAAGTGAAAATCAATAAAATTCACTTTCCCGGGTAAGTGAAAATTGTAAAAATTCATATTCCCGGGTAAGTGAAAATCGCGAAAATTCACTAAATCGGGTAAGTTAAAATCGCTTAAATTTGTATGGCCGGGTAAGTGAAAATTGTAAAAATTCACTTTCCCGGGTAAGTGAAAATCGCGAAAATTCACTAAGTCGGGTAAGTTAAAATCGCTAAAATTCGCATGGGCGGGTATGTGCAAATCGTATAAGTTCACTTTTCCGTGTAAGTGAAAATCGCTAAAATGCCTTAGCGGGGTAAGTGAAAATCACAAAAATCGCAAGGTAAGTGAAAATAGCAAAAATTCACTTCGCTGGGTCAGTGAAAATCGCAAAAATTCCTTAGTCGATTAACTGAAAGTTGCAAAAATTCACTTAGCAGGGTAAGTGAAAATCACAAATATTCACACATTGAAAATAACGAAAATTCACATAGCTGGGTAAGTGAAAGTTGCTTAAATTCCTTAGGCGGGTAAGTGAAAATCACAAAAATTCACTTAGCCAGGTAAGTGAGAATCACAAAAATTCACTTAGCCAGGTAAGTGAAAATCACAAAAATTCACTAAGCGCGGTAAGTGAAAATCGCTAAAATTCACTTAGCCGGGTAAGTGAAAATCACAAAATTCACTTAGCCAGGTAAGTGGAAATCACAAAAATTCACTTAGCGGGGTAAGTCAAAATCACTTAAATGCACTTTTCCGGGTAAGTGAAAATCGTTAAAATTCATTTTCCCGGGTACTTGAAAATCGCTAAAATTCACTTAGTCCGGTAAGTTAAAATCGCCGAAATTCGCATGGCCGGTTAAGTGCAAATCGTAAAAGTTCACTTTTCCGGTTAAATGAAAATCGCTAATATTCCTTAGCCGGGTAAGTGAAAATCGCTGAATTCCTTAGCCGGGTAAGTAAAAATCGCAAATATTCGCTTAGCCAGATAAGTGAAAATCACAAAAATTCACTTAGCCGGGTAAGTGAAAATCGCAAAAATTCACTTAGCCAGGTAAGTGAAAATCACAAAAATTCACTTAGCGCGGTAAGTGAGAAACGCCAAAATTCACTTTGCCGGGTATGTGAAAATCGCAAAAATGAACTTAGCCAGGCAAGTGAAAATCACAAAAATTCACTTAGCCAGGTAAGTCAAAATCGTAAAAATTCACTTTTCCGGGTAAATGAAAATCGCTAAAATTGCTTAGCCGGGTATATGAAAATCGCAAAAATTCACTTAGCCAGGTAAGTGAAAATCACAAAAATTCACTTAGCGCGGTAAGTGAGAAACGCCAAAATTCACTTAGCCGGGTAAGTGAAAATCGCAAAAATTCACTTAGCCAGGTAAGTGAAAATCACAAAAATTCACTTAGCGCGGTAAGTGAGAAACGCCAAAATTCACTTTGCCGGGTATGTGAAAATCGCAAAAATGAACTTAGCCAGGTAAGTGAAAATCACAAAAATTCACTTAGCCGGGTAAGTGAAAATCGCAAAAATTCACTTAGCCAGGTAAGTGAAAATCACAAAAATTCACTTAGCGCGGTAAGTGAGAAACGCCAAAATTCACTTTACCGGGTATGTGAAAATCGCACAAATTCACTTAGCCAGGTAAGTGAAAATCACAAAAATTCACTTAGCGCGGTAAGTGAAAATGGCTGAGATTCATTTAGTCGGGTATGTGAAAATCGCAAAAATTCACTTAGCCAGGTAAGTGAAAATCACAAAAATTCACAAAATTGCGGTAAGTGAAAATCGTAAAAATTCACCTTCCCGCAGGGTCAGTGAAAATCGCAAAAATTCCTTAGTCGGGTAAATGAAAATCACAAACATTTTTTAGCCAGGTAAGTGAAAATCGCTAAATATACCTTTCTGGGTAAGTGAAAATCGGTAAAATTCACATTGCCGGGTAAGTGAAAATCACAAATTCACTTAACCGGGTAAGTGAAAATCACAAAAATGCATATAGTTTGGTAAAATTCACTTGGTCGGGTAAGTGAAAATCGCAAAAATTCACTTAGCGCGGTAAGTGAAAATCAATAAAATTCACTTTTCCGGGTAAGTGAAAATTGTAAAAATTCATATTCCCGGGTAAGTGAAAATCGCGAAAATTCACTAAATCGGGTAAGTTAAAATCGCTTAAATTTGTATGGCCGGGTAAGTGTTAATCGTAAAAGTTCACTTTTCCGGGTAAGTGAAAATCGCAAAAATTCCTTAGCCCGTTAAGTGAAAATCGCAAAAATCGCAAGGTAAGTGAAAATAGCAAAAATTCACTTCGCCGGGTCAGTGAAAATAGCAAAAATTTCTTAGTCGATTATTGAAAATAATTAAAATTCACATAGTTGGGTAAGTGAAAATCGCTTAAATTTCTTAGGCTTGTAAGTGAAAATTACAAAATTCACTTAGCCAGGTAAGTGAAAATCACAAAAATTCATTTAGCGGGGTAAGTGAAAATCACTAAAATTCACTTTCCTGGGTAAGTGAAAATCACAAAAATTCACTTAGCCAGGTAAGTGAAAATCACAAAAATTCACTTAGCCGGGTAAGTGAAAATCACAAAAATTCACTTAGCGCGGTAAGTGAAAATCGCTAAGATCCACTTAGTCGGGTAAGTGAAAATCGCAAGAATTCACTTAGCCAGGTAAGTGAAAATCACAAAAATTCACTTAGCGCGATAAGTGAGAAACCTAAAATTCATTTTGCCGGGTAAGTCAAAATCGTAAAAATTCACTTTTCCGGGTAAGTGAAAATCGTTAAAATTCCTTAGCCGTGTAAGTGAAAATCGCTAAATTCCTTAGCCGGGTAAGAGAAAATCGCAAATATTCGCTTAGCCAGGTAAGTGAAAATCACAAAAATTCACTTAGCCGGGTAAGTGAAAATCGCAAAAATTCACTTAGCCAGGTAAGTGAAAATCACAAAAATTCACTTAGCGCGGTAAGTGAGAAACGCCAAAATTCACTTTGCCGGGTATGTGAAAATCGCAAAAATGAACTTAGCCAGGCAAGTGAAAATCACAAAAATTCACTTAGACAGGTAAGTCAAAATCGCAAAATTCACTTTTCCGGGTAAATGAAAATCGCTAAAATTGCTTAGCCGGGTATATGAAAATCGCTAAAATTCACTTTGCCGGGTATGTGAAAATCGCACAAATTCACTTAGCCAGGTAAGTGAAAATCACAAAAATTCACTTAGCGCGGTAAGTGAAAATGGCTGAGATTCATTTAGTCGGGTATGTGAAAATCGCAAAAATTCACTTAGCCAGGTAAGTGAAAATCACAAAAATTCACAAAATTGCGGTAAGTGAAAATCGTAAAAATTCACCTTCCCGCAGGTTCAGTGAAAATCGCAAAAATTCCTTAGTCGGGTAAATGAAAATCACAAACATTTTTTAGCCAGGTAAGTGAAAATCGCTAAATATACTTATCTGGGTAAGTGAAAATCGCAAAAATTCACATTGCCGGGTAAGTGAAAATCGCTAAAATTTCTTAGCCGGGTAAGTGAAAATCACAGAAATTCACTTAGCCAGGTAGTTGAAAATCACAAAAATTCACTAAGCCGGGTAAGGGAAATTCACAAAAATTTACTTAGCCAGGTTAGTGAAAATTACAAAAATTTACTTAGCGCACTAAGTGCAAATCGCTAATATTCACTTAGTCGGGTACGTGAAAATCGCAAAAATTCACTTAACCAGGTTAGTGAAAATCACAAAAATTCACTTAGCCAGGTAGTTGAAAATCGCAAAAATTCACTTAGCCGGATAAGTGAAAATCACAAAAATTCACATAGCCAGGTAAGTGAAATTCACTAAAATTCATTTAGCGCGGTAAGTGAAAATCGCTAAGATCCACTTAGTCGGGTAAGTGAAAATCGCAAGAATTCACTTAGCCAGGTAAGTGAAAATCACAAAAATTCACTTAGCCGGGTAAGTGAAAATCACAAAAATTCACTAAGCGCGGTAAGTGAAAATCGCTAAGATCCACTTAGTCGGGTAAGTGAAAATCGCAAGAATTCACTTAGCCAGGTTAGTGAAAATCACAAAAATTCACTTAGCCAGGTAGTTGAAAATCGCAAAAATTCACTTTTCCGGCTAAGTGAAAATCGTAAAAATTCACTTTCCCGTGTAAGTGAATATGGCGAAAATTCACTTAGTCGGGTAAGTGAAAATCGGTAAAATTCACATTGCCAGGTAAGTGAAAATCACAAATTCACTTAACCGGGTAAGTGAAAATCACAAAAATGCATATAGTTTGGTAAAATTCACTTGGTCGGGTAAGTGAAAATCGCAAAAATTCACTTAGCGCGGTAAGTGAAAATCAATAAAATTCACTTTTCCGGGTAAGTGAAAATTGTAAAAATTCATATTCCCGGGTAAGTGAAAATCGCGAAAATTCACTAAATCGGGTAAGTTAAAATCGCTTAAATTTGTATGGCCGGGTAAGTGAAAATTGTAAAAATTCACTTTCCCGGGTAAGTGAAAATCGCGAAAATTCACTAAGTCGGGTAAGTTAAAATCGCTAAAATTCGCATGGGCGGGTATGTGCAAATCGTATAAGTTCCCTTAGCGGGGTAAGTGAAAATCACAAAAATCGCAAGGTAAGTGAAAATAGCAAAAATTCACTTCGCTGGGTCAGTGAAAATCGCAAAAATTCCTTAGTCGATTAACTGAAAGTTGCAAAAATTCACTTAGCAGGGTAAGTGAAAATCACAAATATTCACACATTGAAAATAACGAAAATTCACATAGCTGGGTAAGTGAAAGTTGCTTAAATTCCTTAGGCGGGTAAGTGAAAATCACAAAAATTCACTTAGCCAGGTAAGTGAGAATCACAAAAATTCACTTAGCCAGGTAAGTGAAAATCACAAAAATTCACTAAGCGCGGTAAGTGAAAATCGCTAAAATTCACTTAGCCGGGTAAGTGAAAATCACAAAATTCACTTAGCCAGGTAAGTGGAAATCACAAAAATTCACTTAGCGGGGTAAGTCAAAATCACTTAAATGCACTTTTCCGGGTAAGTGAAAATCGTTAAAATTCATTTTCCCGGGTACTTGAAAATCGCTAAAATTCACTTAGTCCGGTAAGTTAAAATCGCCGAAATTCGCATGGCCGGTTAAGTGCAAATCGTAAAAGTTCACTTTTCCGGTTAAATGAAAATCGCTAATATTCCTTAGCCGGGTAAGTGAAAATCGCTGAATTCCTTAGCCGGGTAAGTAAAAATCGCAAATATTCGCTTAGCCAGGTAAGTGAAAATCACAAAAATTCACTTAGCCGGGTAAGTGAAAATCGCAAAAATTCACTTAGCCAGGTAAGTGAAAATCACAAAAATTCACTTAGCGCGGTAAGTGAGAAACGCCAAAATTCACTTTGCCGGGTATGTGAAAATCGCAAAAATGAACTTAGCCAGGCAAGTGAAAATCACAAAAATTCACTTAGCCAGGTAAGTCAAAATCGTAAAAATTCACTTTTCCGGGTAAATGAAAATCGCTAAAATTGCTTAGCCGGGTATATGAAAATCGCTAAAATTGCTTAGCCGGGTATATGAAAATCGCACAAATTCACTTAGCCAGGTAAGTGAAAATCACAAAAATTCACTTAGCGCGGTAAGTGAAAATGGCTGAGATTCATTTAGTCGGGTATGTGAAAATCGCAAAAATTCACTTAGCCAGGTAAGTGAAAATCACAAAAATTCACAAAATTGCGGTAAGTGAAAATCGTAAAAATTCACCTTCCCGCAGGGTCAGTGAAAATCGCAAAAATTCCTTAGTCGGGTAAATGAAAATCACAAACATTTTTTAGCCAGGTAAGTGAAAATCGCTAAATATACTTATCTGGGTAAGTGAAAATCGGTAAAATTCACATTGCCGGGTAAGTGAAAATCACAAATTCACTTAACCGGGTAAGTGAAAATCACAAAAATGCATATAGTTTGGTAAAATTCACTTGGTCGGGTAAGTGAAAATCGCAAAAATTCACTTAGCGCGGTAAGTGAAAATCAATAAAATTCACTTTTCCGGGTAAGTGAAAATTGTAAAAATTCATATTCCCGGGTAAGTGAAAATCGCGAAAATTCACTAAATCGGGTAAGTTAAAATCGCTTAAATTTGTATGGCCGGGTAAGTGTTAATCGTAAAAGTTCACTTTTCCGGGTAAGTGAAAATCGCAAAAATTCCTTAGCCCGTTAAGTGAAAATCGCAAAAATCGCAAGGTAAGTGAAAATAGCAAAAATTCACTTCGCCGGGTCAGTGAAAATAGCAAAAATTTCTTAGTCGATTATTGAAAATAATTAAAATTCACATAGTTGGGTAAGTGAAAATCGCTTAAATTTCTTAGGCTTGTAAGTGAAAATTACAAAATTCACTTAGCCAGGTAAGTGAAAATCACAAAAATTCATTTAGCGGGGTAAGTGAAAATCACTAAAATTCACTTTCCTGGGTAAGTGAAAATCACAAAAATTCACTTAGCCAGGTAAGTGAAAATCACAAAAATTCACTTAGCCGGGTAAGTGAAAATCACAAAAATTCACTTAGCGCGGTAAGTGAAAATCGCTAAGATCCACTTAGTCGGGTAAGTGAAAATCGCAAGAATTCACTTAGCCAGGTAAGTGAAAATCACAAAAATTCACTTAGCGCGATAAGTGAGAAACCTAAAATTCATTTTGCCGGGTAAGTCAAAATCGTAAAAATTCACTTTTCCGGGTAAGTGAAAATCGCTAAAATTCCTTAGCCGTGTAAGTGAAAATCGCTAAATTCCTTAGCCGGGTAAGAGAAAATCGCAAATATTCACTTAGCCGGGAAAGTGAAAATCACAAAAATTCACTTAGCCGGGTAAGTGAAAATCACAAAAATTCACTTAGCGCGGTAAGTGAAAATCGCTAAGATTCACTTAGTCGGGTAAATAAAAATCACAAGAATTCACTTAGCCAGGTAAGTGAAAATCACAAAAATTCACTTAGCCAGGCAGTTTAAAATAACAAAAATTCACTTAGCGCGATAAGTGAAAATCGCTTAAATTGCGGTAAGTGAAAATCGTAAAAATACACCTTCCCGGGTAAGTGAAAATCGCGAAAATTCTCTTAGTCGAGTAAGTGAAAATCGCTTATATTCACACTACCGAGTAAGTGCAAATCGTTAAATTCACTTTTCCGGCTAAGTGAAAATCGCAAAAATTCACTTATTTGGGTAAGTGAAAATCACAAAAATCACCTAGCAGGGTAAGTGAAAATCATAAAAATTCACTTAGCCAGGTAAGTGAAAATCACAAAAATGTACTTAGCGCGCTAAGTGAAAATCGCTAAAATGCACATAGCCGCGTAAGTGCAAATCGTAAAAATTCACTTTCCTGGATAAGTGAAAATCGCAAAAATTGCAAAAAATCACTTCGCAGGGTCAGTGAAAATCGCAAAAATTCCTTAGTGGGGTAAGTGAAAATCACAGAAATTCACTTAGCCGGGTAAGTGAAAATCACAGAAATTCACATAGCCGGGTAAATGAAAATCGCAAAAATTCACTTTGCCTGGTAAGTGAAAATCGCAAAAATTCCTTAGCCGGGTAAGTGAAAATCACAGAAATTCACTTAGCCGGGTAAGTGAAAATCACAAAATTCACTTAGCCAGGTAAGTGGAAATCACAAAAATTCACTTAGCGGGGTAAGTCAAAATCACTTAAATGCACTTTTCCGGGTAAGTGAAAATCGTTAAAATTCATTTTCCCGGGTACTTGAAAATCGCTAAAATTCACTTAGTCCGGTAAGTTAAAATCGCCGAAATTCGCATGGCCGGTTAAGTGCAAATCGTAAAAGTTCACTTTTCCGGTTAAATGAAAATCGCTAATATTCCTTAGCCGGGTAAGTGAAAATCGCTGAATTCCTTAGCCCGGTAAGTAAAAATCGCAAATATTCGCTTAGCCAGGTAAGTGAAAATCACAAAAATTCACTTAGCCGGGTAAGTGAAAATCGCAAAAATTCACTTAGCCAGGCAAGTGAAAATCACAAAAATTCACATAGCCAGGTAAGTCAAAATCGTAAAAATTCACTTTTCCGGGTAAATGAAAATCGCTAAAATTGCTTAGCCGGGTAAGCGAAAATCGCTAAAATTCACTTTTCCGGGTATGTGAAAATCGCACAAATTCACTTAGCCAGGTAAGTGAAAATCACAAAAATTCACTTAGCGCGGTAAGTGAAAATCGCTGAGATTCACTTAGTCGGGTACGTGAAAATCGCAAAAATTCACTTAGCCAGGTTAGTGAAAATCACAAAAATTCACTTAGCCAGGTAGTTGAAAATCGCAAAAATTCACTTAGCCGGGTAAGTGAAAATCACAAAAATTCACTTAGCCAGGTAAGTGAAAATCACAAAAATTCACTTAGCGCGGTAAGTGAAAATCAATAAAATTCACTCTTCCGGGTAAGTGAAAATTGTAAAAATTCACTTTCCCGGGTAAGTGAAAATCGCGAAAATTCACTAAGTCGGGTAAGTTAAAATCGCTAAAATTCGCATGGGCGGGTATGTGCAAATCGTATAAGTTCACTTTTCCGTGTAAGTGAAAATCGCTAAAATGCCTTAGCGGGGTAAGTGAAAATCACAAAAATCGCAAGGTAAGTGAAAATAGCAAAAATTCACTTCGCTGGGTCAGTGAAAATCGCAAAAATTCCTTAGTCGATTAACTGAAAGTTGCAAAAATTCACTTAGCAGGGTAAGTGAAAATCACAAATATTCACACATTGAAAATAACGAAAATTCACATAGCTGGGTAAGTGAAAATTGCTTAAATTCCTTAGGCGGGTAAGTGAAAATCACAAAAATTCACTTAGCCAGGTAAGTGAGAATCACAAAAATTCACTTAGCCAGGTAAGTGAAAATCACAAAAATTCACTAAGCGCGGTATGTGAAAATCGCTAAAATTCACTTAGCCGGGTAAGTGAAAATCACAAAATTCACTTAGCCAGGTAAGTGGAAATCACAAAAATTCACATAGCTGGGTAAGTCAAAATCACTTAAATGCACTTTTCCGGGTAAGTGAAAATCGTTAAAATTCATTTTCCCGGGTACTTGAAAATCGCTAAAATTCACTTAGTCCGGTAAGTTAAAATCGCCGAAATTCGCATGGCCGGTTAAGTGCAAATCGTAAAAGTTCACTTTTCCGGTTAAATGAAAATCGCTAATATTCCTTAGCCGGGTAAGTGAAAATCGCTGAATTCCTTAGCCGGGTAAGTAAAAATCGCAAATATTCGCTTAGCCAGGTAAGTGAAAATCACAAAAATTCACTTAGCCGGGTAAGTGAAAATCGCAAAAATTCACTTAGCCAGGTAAGTGAAAATCACAAAAATTCACTTAGCGCGGTAAGTGAGAAACGCCAAAATTCACTTTGCCGGGTATGTGAAAATCGCAAAAATGAACTTAGCCAGGCAAGTGAAAATCACAAAAATTCACTTAGCCAGGTAAGTCAAAATCGCAAAATTCACTTTTCCGGGTAAATGAAAATCGCTAAAATTGCTTAGCCGGGTATATGAAAATCGCTAAAATTCACTTTGCCGGGTATGTGAAAATCGCACAAATTCACTTAGCCAGGTAAGTGAAAATCACAAAAATTCACTTAGCGCGGTAAGTGAAAATGGCTGAGATTCATTTAGTCGGGTATGTGAAAATCGCAAAAATTCACTTAGCCAGGTAAGTGAAAATCACAAAAATTCACAAAATTGCGGTAAGTGAAAATCGTAAAAATTCACCTTCCCGCAGGGTCAGTGAAAATCGCAAAAATTCCTTAGTCGGGTAAATGAAAATCACAAACATTTTTTAGCTAGGTAAGTGAAAATCGCTAAATATACTTATCTGGGTAAGTGAAAATCGCAAAAATTCACATTGCCGGGTAAGTGAAAATCGCTAAAATTTCTTAGCCGGGTAAGTGAAAATCACAGAAATTCACTTAGCCAGGTAGTTGAAAATCACAAAAATTCACTAAGCCGGGTAAGGGAAATTCACAAAAATTTACTTAGCCAGGTTAGTGAAAATTACAAAAATTTACTTAGCGCACTAAGTGCAAATCGCTAATATTCACTTAGTCGGGTACGTGAAAATCGCAAAAATTCACTTAGCCAGGTTAGTGAAAATCACAAAAATTCACTTAGCCAGGTAGTTGAAAATCGCAAAAATTCACTTAGCCGGATAAGTGAAAATCACAAAAATTCACATAGCCAGGTAAGTGAAATTCACTAAAATTCATTTAGCGCGGTAAGTGAAAATCGCTAAGATCCACTTAGTCGGGTAAGTGAAAATCGCAAGAATTCACTTAGCCAGGTAAGTGAAAATCACAAAAATTCACTTAGCCGGGTAAGTGAAAATCACAAAAATTCACTAAGCGCGGTAAGTGAAAATCGCTAAGATCCACTTAGTCGGGTAAGTGAAAATCGCAAGAATTCACTTAGCCAGGTTAGTGAAAATCACAAAAATTCACTTAGCCAGGTAGTTGAAAATCGCAAAAATTCACTTTTCCGGCTAAGTGAAAATCGTAAAAATTCACTTTCCCGTGTAAGTGAATATGGCGAAAATTCACTTAGTCGGGTAAGTGAAAATCGGTAAAATTCACATTGCCGGGTAAGTGAAAATCACAAATTCACTTAACCGGGTACGTGAAAATCACAAAAATGCATATAGTTTGGTAAAATTCACTTGGTCGGGTAAGTGAAAATCGCAAAAATTCACTTAGCGCGGTAAGTGAAAATCAATAAAATTCACTTTTCCGGGTAAGTGAAAATTGTAAAAATTCATATTCCCGGGTAAGTGAAAATCGCGAAAATTCACTAAATCGGGTAAGTTAAAATCGCTTAAATTTGTATGGCCGGGTAAGTGAAAATTGTAAAAATTCACTTTCCCGGGTAAGTGAAAATCGCGAAAATTCACTAAGTCGGGTAAGTTAAAATCGCTAAAATTCGCATGGGCGGGTATGTGCAAATCGTATAAGTTCACTTTTCCGTGTAAGTGAAAATCGCTAAAATGCCTTAGCGGGGTAAGTGAAAATCACAAAAATCGCAAGGTAAGTGAAAATAGCAAAAATTCACTTCGCTGGGTCAGTGAAAATCGCAAAAATTCCTTAGTCGATTAACTGAAAGTTGCAAAAATTCACTTAGCAGGGTAAGTGAAAATCACAAATATTCACACATTGAAAATAACGAAAATTCACATAGCTGGGTAAGTGAAAATTGCTTAAATTCCTTAGGCGGGTAAGTGAAAATCACAAAAATTCACTTAGCCAGGTAAGTGAGAATCACAAAAATTCACTTAGCCAGGTAAGTGAAAATCACAAAAATTCACTAAGCGCGGTAAGTGAAAATCGCTAAAATTCACTTAGCCGGGTAAGTGAAAATCACAAAATTCACTTAGCCAGGTAAGTGGAAATCACAAAAATTCACTTAGCGGGGTAAGTCAAAATCACTTAAATGCACTTTTCCGGGTAAGTGAAAATCGTTAAAATTCATTTTCCCGGGTACTTGAAAATCGCTAAAATTCACTTAGTCCGGTAAGTTAAAATCGCCGAAATTCGCATGGCCGGTTAAGTGCAAATCGTAAAAGTTCACTTTTCCGGTTAAATGAAAATCGCTAATATTCCTTAGCCGGGTAAGTGAAAATCGCTGAATTCCTTAGCCGGGTAAGTAAAAATCGCAAATATTCGCTTAGCCAGGTAAGTGAAAATCACAAAAATTCACTTAGCCGGGTAAGTGAAAATCGCAAAAATTCACTTAGCCAGGTAAGTGAAAATCACAAAAATTCACTTAGCGCGGTAAGTGAGAAACGCCAAAATTCACTTTGCCGGGTATGTGAAAATCGCAAAAATGAACTTAGCCAGGCAAGTGAAAATCACAAAAATTCACTTAGCCAGGTAAGTCAAAATCGTAAAAATTCACTTTTCCGGGTAAATGAAAATCGCTAAAATTGCTTAGCCGGGTATATGAAAATCGCTAAAATTCACTTTACCGGGTATGTGAAAATCGCACAAATTCACTTAGCCAGGTAAGTGAAAATCACAAAAATTCACTTAGCGCGGTAAGTGAAAATGGCTGAGATTCATTTAGTCGGGTATGTGAAAATCGCAAAAATTCACTTAGCCAGGTAAGTGAAAATCACAAAAATTCACAAAATTGCGGTAAGTGAAAATCGTAAAAATTCACCTTCCCGCAGGGTCAGTGAAAATCGCAAAAATTCCTTAGTCGGGTAAATGAAAATCACAAACATTTTTTAGCCAGGTAAGTGAAAATCGCTAAATATACATATCTTCTTCTTCTTCTTCTTCTTCGGATGGCGCTACAGTCCGGGGTGGACCTGGGCCTCAACCAACATGCCTCTCCAGCTAGCACGATCTCTTGCCAGCTGTCTCCAATTGCGCACTCCAAGATGGTTGAGGTCCTTTTCCACTTGTGTGCGCCATCTCAGTCTAGGACGTCCTCTGTTGCGTTGTCCCTGTGGTTCGGATTCGAAAACTCTTCGGGCCGGAGCATTGCTGTCCATGCGCTCTACATGGCCTAGCCACCTTAAGCGTTGTATCCGTAGACGCTTGACTAGGCTCATGCCGCCGTACAGCCCATACAGTTCGTGGTTGAATCTTCTCCTCCAGATGCCATCAACGCAAACAGGACCAAAAATCGCACGCAGAACTTTTCTCTCGAAGAGACCAATGGCTTCCTCATCCGCTTTTAGTAGCGTCCAGGTTTCTGCGCCGTAGAGGAGGACTGGGATGATCAAGGTGTTGTACAAAGTCACTTTGGTCGTTCGGGAGAGGGCTTTATTACTCAATTGCCTCTTGAGCCCAAAGAAACAGCGATTGGCAAGAGTGATTCTGCGCTTGATTTCGGTACTGATGTTGTTGTCCCTATTCACCGCGGAGCCGAGATAGACGAAGTCCTTCACTACCTCGAAGTGTCTGCTGCCCATAGTGACGCTCTGTCCGAGACGTCGATGTTCTGCGTCCTTCTTCGATGACAGCATATACTTCGTTTTGCCCTCGTTTACCACCAGTCCCACTTTAGCCGCTTCCGTTTCAATGCTAGCAAACGCCTCATTGACGGCTCGCTGAGTTCGGCCGATCACGTCAATGTCATCCGCATAAGCTAGCAATTGAACGGACTTGTGGAAGATCGTGCCTCTGGTGTTGACGTGTGAGTTCCGCACGATCCCCTCAAGGATGATGTTAAAGAAGTCGCATGACAGCGCGTCGCCTTGTCTAAATCCTTTTTTGACATCGAAGGTATCGGTGAGTTCGCTACCGACCTTGACGGAGCAGCGAGAGTTCTCCATCGTCATCCTACACAATCTGACGAGTTTGGTAGGGATGCCAAAACTAGACATGGCACTGTATAGCTCGTCTCTATGCACGCTGTCATACGCGGCCTTGAAATCGACAAATAGATGGTGGGTGTCGATTTGTACTTCTTGGGACTTCTCCAGGATCTGCCGCAGTGTGAAGATCTGGTCGATTGTGGACTTCCCTGGCCTGAAACCACACTGATAAGGACCTATCAGGTTGTTGACGAACGGTTTCAGGCGCTCACACAGTACGGCAGAGAAAATCTTATATGCAATGTTAAGAAGACTGATCCCTCGGTAGTTGGTGCAGTCGAAGGGGTCTCCTTTCTTGTGGGCCGGACAAACGATGCTGAGATTCCACTCGTCGGGCATGCTTTCCTCCGACCATATCTCACAGATGAGCTGGTGCATGCACCCAACCAGCTCATCCCCAGCCGCTTTGAACAGCTCTGCGGATAGTCCGTCCGCGCCAGCAGCTTTGTTCGATTTCAGTCTCGATATTGCTATCTTGACCTCGTCGAAGTCGGGGGGACGGAATTCTTGTCCATCGTCGTCCAAATTGAGTGGGACATTCTGCCTAACAGCGGAATTTGCGACGTCATCGCCGTTTAGGAGTCTGCAGAAATGATTCTTCCAGATTCTCAGCACCGACTGCGACTCTACCACTAGTTGTCCATTTTGATCCCGGCAGGCTTCTGTCCGAGCCTTATAACCACCGGATATCTGTTTTATCTTGTGGTAAAAATTTCGGACATCATTCCTGCCATAGCACCTCTCCATTTCCTCGACCGCGCGCTTCTCGTGCTCTTTCTTTTTTCTTCTGAGAAGCCGGTTCTCTTCCCTTCTTCTCTGTTTGTAGAGCTCACAAACAGCTCTCGTCGTTCGGTGCAGCGTTGCCTTGTACGCTTCTTGTTTGGCTGCATGCGCCTGCCTACACTCGTCGTCAAACCATGGGTTCCTCTTAGGTGGTGGCATAAAACCCAGCACATCAGTGGCGGCCTCTTTGATGGCTTCTTGACAACGTTTCCACTTGTCTTCTATTGCTTGTGCAGGCAGCGCCGAACTTTGAGATAGTTTCAGGGAGAATCGATCGGCAAAGGCTCTAGCGGTCGGTTGCGATTGTAGCTTTCCGACATCAAACCGTCTTGGCTTGTCTCGACTCCGTTGCTCTCTCGATATCCGTGTTCTTACCTTGGCTACAACAAGGTGATGATCCGAGTCGATGTTTGCACCTCGGAAGGTTCGGACATCGAGGATATTGGAGGAGTGTCTGACGTCGATCGCAACGTGATCAATCTGGTTGACGGTTGATTGATCAGGTGATCGCCAGGTACCTTTATGAATGTTGAGGTGTGGGAACCGCGTGCTGACCACAGAGAGATTTCGCCCCGAGGCGAAGTCAACTAGCCTGAGTCCGTTTCCGGAGGTGTTGGCGTGCAGGCTGTGTCTTCCGATGACTTTAGCAAAGACTTCTTCTCTTCCCAGCTGAGCGTTGAAATCTCCTAGAACTATCTTGGTGTCGTAGCTGGGGCATCGATCATATGTCCTTTCTAGGAGATGATAGAAGTCCTCTTTACTGCTGTCATCTTTTTCCTCTGTCGGGGCGTGGGCGCATATGAGGCTTATATTCCCGAATTTAGCCTTGATGCGGATTGTTATGAGGCGTTCGCTTATGTATTGGAAGCTTAAGACTTTTTGCCTAAGTCTGCCTCGAACAACAAAACCGCATCCAAATAAGCGTTTCCCTCTCTCCCTGTAGCAGTCGCCGTGGTATATGTCGCAGTTTCTCACTCTTCTCTTGCCCGGCCCATCCCACCGCATTTCCTGAATTGCGGTAATGTCTGCTTTATAGCAGTCCAGGGCCTCCGCAAGTTCATCGGCTGCACGTGGTCTGTTTAGGGACCTCACATTCCACGTGCATATCCGTAGATCATTATCCTTTTTTCGTTTGCGTGGGTCGTCAACAGTGAATCCATCCATATCCGAGGCATTCGGTTGATTCGTAACTGTTTATTTTTTAATGTGGCCGGGCAGTTACCCCGACGCACACCCCCAACCTGGAGGACCAGGGTAAGTGAAAATCGCAAAAATTCACATTGCCGGGTAAGTGAAAATCGCTAAAATTTCTTAGCCGGGTAAGTGAAAATCACAGAAATTCACTTAGCCAGGTAGTTGAAAATCACAAAAATTCACTAAGCCGGGTAAGGGAAATTCACAAAAATTTACTTAGCCAGGTTAGTGAAAATTACAAAAATTTACTTAGCGCACTAAGTGCAAATCGCTAATATTCACTTAGTCGGGTACTTGAAAATCGCAAAAATTCACTTAGCCAGGTTAGTGAAAATCACAAAAATTCACTTAGCCAGGTAGTTGAAAATCGCAAAAATTCACTTAGCCGGATAAGTGAAAATAACAAAAATTCACATAGCCAGGTAAGTGAAATTCACTAAAATTCATTTAGCGCGGTAAGTGAAAATCGCTAAGATCCACTTAGTCGGGTAAGTGAAAATCGCAAGAATTCACTTAGCCAGGTAAGTGAAAATCACAAAAATTCACTTAGCCGGGTAAGTGAAAATCACAAAAATTCACTTAGCGCGGTAAGTGAAAATCGCTAAGATCCACTTAGTCGGGTAAGTGAAAATCGCAAGAATTCACTTAGCCAGGTTAGTGAAAATCACAAAAATTCACTTAGCCAGGTAGTTGAAAATCGCAAAAATTCACTTTTCCGGCTAAGTGAAAATCGTAAAAATTCACTTTCCCGTGTAAGTGAATATGGCGAAAATTCACTTAGTCGGGTAAGTGAAAATCGGTAAAATTCACATTGCCGGGTAAGTGAAAATCACAAATTCACTTAACCGGGTAAGTGAAAATCACAAAAATGCATATAGTTTGGTAAAATTCACTTGGTCGGGTAAGTGAAAATCGCAAAAATTCACTTAGCGCGGTAAGTGAAAATCAATAAAATTCACTTTTCCGGGTAAGTGAAAATTGTAAAAATTCATATTCCCGGGTAAGTGAAAATCGCGAAAATTCACTAAATCGGGTAAGTTAAAATCGCTTAAATTTGTATGGCCGGGTAAGTGTTAATCGTAAAAGTTCACTTTTCCGGGTAAGTGAAAATCGCAAAAATTCCTTAGCCCGTTAAGTGAAAATCGCAAAAATCGCAAGGTAAGTGAAAATAGCAAAAATTCACTTCGCCGGGTCAGTGAAAATAGCAAAAATTTCTTAGTCGATTATTGAAAATAATTAAAATGCACATAGTTGGGTAAGTGAAAATCGCTTAAATTTCTTAGGCTTGTAAGTGAAAATCACAAAATTCACTTAGCCAGGTAAGTGAAAATAACAAAAATTCATTTAGCGGGGTAAGTGAAAATCACTAAAATTCACTTTCCTGGGTAAGTGAAAATCACAAAAATTCACTTAGCCAGGTAAGTGAAAATCACAAAAATTCACTTAGCCGGGTAAGTGAAAATCACAAAAATTCACTTAGCGCGGTAAGTGAAAATCGCTAAGATCCACTTAGTCGGGTAAGTGAAAATCGCAAGAATTCACTTAGCCAGGTAAGTGAAAATCACAAAAATTCACTTAGAGCGATAAGTGAGAAACCTAAAATTCACTTTGCCGGGTAAGTCAAAATCGTAAAAATTCACTTTTCCGGGTAAGTGAAAATCGCTAAAATTCCTTAGCCGTGTAAGTGAAAATCGCTAAATTCCTTAGCCGGGTAAGAGAAAATCGCAAATATTCACTTAGCCGGGAAAGTGAAAATCACAAAAATTCACTTAGCCGGGTAAGTGAAAATCACAAAAATTCACTTAGCGCGGTAAGTGAAAATCGCTAAGATTCACTTAGTCGGGTAAGTAAAAATCACAAGAATTCACTTAGCCAGGTAAGTGAAAATCACAAAAATTCACTTAGCCAGGCAGTTTAAAATAACAAAAATTCACTTAGCGCGATAAGTGAAAATCGCTTAAATTGCGGTAAGTGAAAATCGTAAAAATACACCTTCCCGGGTAAGTGAAAATCGCGAAAATTCTCTTAGTCGAGTAAGTGAAAATCGCTTATATTCACACTACCGAGTAAGTGCAAATCGTTAAATTCACTTTTCCGGCTAAGTGACAATCGCAAAAATTCACTTATTTGGGTAAGTGAAAATCACAAAAATCACCTAGCAGGGTAAGTGAAAATCATAAAAATTCACTTAGTCAGGTAAGTGAAAATCACAAAAATTTACTTAGCGCGCTAAGTGAAAATCGCTAAAATGCACATAGCCGCGTAAATGCAAATCGTAAAAATTCACTTTCCTGGATAAGTGAAAACCCCTAAAATTCCTTAGCGGGGTAAGTGAAAATCGCAAAAATTGCAAAAAATCACTTCGCAGGGTCAGTGAAAATCGCAAAAATTCCTTAGTGGGGTAAGTGAAAATCACAGAAATTCACTTAGCCGGGTAAGTGAAAATCACAGAAATTCACATAGCCGGGTAAATGAAAATCGCAAAAATTCACTTTGCCTGGTAAGTGAAAATCACTAAAATTCACTTTCCTGGGTAAGTGAAAATCACAAAAATTCACTTAGAGCGATAAGTGAGAAACCTAAAATTCACTTTGCCGGGTAAGTCAAAATCGTAAAAATTCACTTTTCCGGGTAAGTGAAAATCGCTAAAATTCCTTAGCCGTGTAAGTGAAAATCGCTAAATTCCTTAGCCGGGTAAGAGAAAATCGCAAATATTCACTTAGCCGGGAAAGTGAAAATCACAAAAATTCACTTAGCCGGGTAAGTGAAAATCACAAAAATTCACTTAGCGCGGTAAGTGAAAATCGCTAAGATTCACTTAATCGGGTAAGTAAAAATCACAAGAATTCACTTAGCCAGGTAAGTGAAAATCACAAAAATTCACTTAGCCAGGCAGTTTAAAATAACAAAAATTCACTTAGCGCGATAAGTGAAAATCGCTTAAATTGCGGTAAGTGAAAATCGTAAAAATACACCTTCCCGGGTAAGTGAAAATCGCGAAAATTCTCTTAGTCGAGTAAGTGAAAATCGCTTATATTCACACTACCGAGTAAGTGCAAATCGTTAAATTCACTTTTCCGGCTAAGTGACAATCGCAAAAATTCACTTATTTGGGTAAGTGAAAATCACAAAAATCACCTAGCAGGGTAAGTGAAAATCATAAAAATTCACTTAGCCAGGTAAGTGAAAATCACAAAAATTTACTTAGCGCGCTAAGTGAAAATCGCTAAAATGCACATAGCCGCGTAAATGCAAATCGTAAAAATTCACTTTCCTGGATAAGTGAAAACCCCTAAAATTCCTTAGCGGGGTAAGTGAAAATCGCAAAAATTGCAAAAAATCACTTCGCAGGGTCAGTGAAAATCGCAAAAATTCCTTAGTGGGGTAAGTGAAAATCACAGAAATTCACTTAGCCGGGTAAGTGAAAATCACAGAAATTCACATAGCCGGGTAAATGAAAATCGCAAAAATTCACTTTGCCTGGTAAGTGAAAATCACTAAAATTCACTTTCCTGGGTAAGTGAAAATCACAAAAATTCACTTAGCCAGGTAAGTGAAAATCACAAAAATTCACTTAGCCGGGTAAGTGAAAATCACAAAAATTCACTTAGCGCGGTAAGTGAAAATCGCTAAGATCCACTTAGTCGGGTAAGTGAAAATCGCAAGAATTCACTTAGCCAGGTAAGTGAAAATCACAAAAATTCACTTAGCGCGATAAGTGAGAAACCTAAAATTCACTTTGCCGGGTAAGTCAAAATCGTAAAAATTCACTTTTCCGGGTAAGTGAAAATCGCTAAAATTCCTTAGCCGTGTAAGTGAAAATCGCTAAATTCCTTAGCCGGGTAAGAGAAAATCGCAAATATTCACTTAGCCGGGAAAGTGAAAATCACAAAAATTCACTTAGCCGGGTAAGTGAAAATCACAAAAATTCACTTAGCGCGGTAAGTGAAAATCGCTAAGATTCACTTAGTCGGGTAAGTAAAAATCACAAGAATTCACTTAGCCAGGTAAGTGAAAATCACAAAAATTCACTTAGCCAGGCAGTTTAAAATAACAAAAATTCACTTAGCGCGATAAGTGAAAATCGCTTAAATTGCGGTAAGTGAAAATCGTAAAAATACACCTTCCCGGGTAAGTGAAAATCGCGAAAATTCTCTTAGTCGAGTAAGTGAAAATCGCTTATATTCACACTACCGAGTAAGTGCAAATCGTTAAATTCACTTTTCCGGCTAAGTGAAAATCGCAAAAATTCACTTATTTGGGTAAGTGAAAATCACAAAAATCACCTAGCAGGGTAAGTGAAAATCATAAAAATTCACTTAGCCAGGTAAGTGAAAATCACAAAAATTTACTTAGCGCGCTAAGTGAAAATCGCTAAAATGCACATAGCCGCGTAAGTGCAAATCGTAAAAATTCACTTTCCTGGATAAGTGAAAACCCCTAAAATTCCTTAGCGGGGTAAGTGAAAATCGCAAAAATTGCAAAAAATCACTTCGCAGGGTCAGTGAAAATCGCAAAAATTCCTTAGTGGGGTAAGTGAAAATCACAGAAATTCACTTAGCCGGGTAAGTGAAAATCACAGAAATTCACATAGCCGGGTAAATGAAAATCGCAAAAATTCACTTTGCCTGGTAAGTGAAAATCGCAAAAATTCCTTAGCCGGGTAAGTGAAAATCACAGAAATTCACTTAGCCGGGTAAGTGAAAATCACAAAATTCACTTAGCCAGGTAAGTGGAAATCACAAAAATTCACTTAGCGGGGTAAGTCAAAATCACTTAAATGCACTTTTCCGGGTAAGTGAAAATCGTTAAAATTCATTTTTCCGGGTACTTGAAAATCGCTAAAATTCACTTAGTCCGGTAAGTTAAAATCGCCGAAATTCGCATGGCCGGTTAAGTGCAAATCGTAAAAGTTCACTTTTCCGGCTAAATGAAAATCCCTAATATTCCTTAGCCGGGTAAGTGAAAATCGCTGAATTCCTTAGCCGGGTAAGTGAAAATCGCAAATATTCGCTTAGCCAGGTAAGTGAAAATCACAAAAATTCATTTAGCGGGGTAAGTGAAAATCACTAAAATTCACTTTCCTGGGTAAGTGAAAATCACAAGAATTCACTTAGCCAGGTAAGTGAAAATCACAAAAATTCACTAAGCGCGGTAAGTGAACATCCCTAGAATTCACTTAGTCGGGTAAGTGAAAATCACAAAATTCACTTAGCCAGGTAAGTGAAAATCACAAAAATTCATTTAGCGGGGTAAGTGAAAATCAATAAAATTCACTTTCCTGGGTAAGTGAAAATCACAAAAATTCACTTAGCCAGGTAAGTGAAAATCACAAAAATTCACTTAGCCGGGTAAGTGAAAATCACAAAAATTCACTTAGCGCGGTAAGTGAAAATCGCTAAGATCCACTTAGTCGGGTAAGTGAAAATCGCCAGAATTCACTTAGCCAGGTAAGTGAAAATCGCAAAAATTCACTTAGCGCGATAAGTGAGAAACCTAAAATGCACTTTGCCGGGTAAGTCAAAATCGTAAAAATTCACTTTTCCGGGTAAGTGAAAATCGCTAAAATTCCTTAGCCGTGTAAGTGAAAATCGCTAAATTCCTTAGCCGGGTAAGAGAAAATCGCAAATATTCACTTAGCCGGGAAAGTGAAAATCACAAAAATTCACTTAGCCGGGTAAGTGAAAATCACAAAAATTCACTTAGCGCGGTAAGTGAAAATCGCTAAGATTCACTTAGTCGGGTAAGTAAAAATCTCAAGAATTCACTTAGCCAGGTAAGTGAAAATCACAAAAATTCACTTAGCCAGGCAGTTTAAAATAACAAAAATTCACTTAGCGCGATAAGTGAAAATCGCTTAAATTTCTTAGGCTTGTAAGTGAAAATCACAAAATTCACTTAGCCAGGTAAGTGAAAATCACAAAAATTCATTTAGCGGGGTAAGTGAAAATCACTAAAATTCATTTTCCTGGGTAAGTGAAAATCACAAAAATTCACTTAGCCAGATAAGTGAAAATCACAAAAATTCACTTAGCCGGGTAAGTGAAAATCACAAAAATTCACTTAGCGCGATAAGTGAAAAACCTAAAATTCACTTTGCCGGGTAAGTCAAAATCGTAAAAATTCACTTTTCCGGGTAAGTGAAAATCGCTAAAATTCCTTAGCCGTGTAAGTGAAAATCGCTAAATTCCTTAGCCGGGTAAGAGAAAATCGCAAATATTCACTTAGCCGGGAAAGTGAAAATCACAAAAATTCACTTAGCCGGGTAAGTGAAAATCACAAAAATTCACTTAGCGCGGTAAGTGAAAATCGATAAGATTCACTGAGTCGGGTAAGTAAAAATCACAAGAATTCACTTAGCCAGGTAAGTGAAAATCACAAAAATTCACTTAGCCAGGCAGTTTAAAATAACAAAAATTCACTTAGCGCGATAATCGCTAAAATTGCGGTAAGTGAAAATCGTAAAAATACACCTTCCCGGGTAAGTGAAAATCGCGAAAATTCTCTTAGTCGAGTAAGTGAAAATCGCTTATATTCACACTACCGAGTAAGTGCAAATCGTTAAATTCACTTTTCCGGCTAAGTGAAAATCGCAAACATTCACTTATTTGGGTAAGTGAAAATCACAAAAATCACCTAGCCGGGTAAGTGAAAATCATAAAAATTCACTTATCCAGGTAAGTGAAAATCACAAAAATTTACTTAGCGCGCTAAGTGAAAATCGCTAAAATGCACATAGCCGCGTAAGTGCAAATCGTAAAAATTCACTTTCCTGGATAAGTGAAAACCCCTAAAATTCCTTAGCGGGGTAAGTGAAAATCGCAAAAATTGCAAAAATCACTTCGCAGGGTCAGTGAAAATCGCAAAAATTCCTTAGTCGGGTAAGTGAAAATCACAGAAATTCACTTAGCCGGGTAAGTGAAAATCACAGAAATTCACATAGCCGGGTAAATGAAAATCGCAAAAATTCACTTTGCCGGGTAAGTGAAAATCGCAAAAATTCCTTAGCCGGGTAGGTGAAAATCACAGAAATACACTTAGCCGGGTAAGTGAAAATCACAAAATTCACTTAGCCAGGTAAGTGGAAATCACAGAAATTCACTTAGCGGGGTAAGTCAAAATCACTAAAATTCACTTTCCTGGGTAAGTGAAAATCACAAGAATTCACTTAGCCAGGTAAGTGAAAATCGCAAAAATTCACTTAGCGCGATAAGTGAGAAACCTAAAATTCACTTTGCCGGGTAAGTGGAAATCACAGAAATTCACTTAGCGGGGTAAGTCAAAATCACTAAAATTCACTTTCCTGGGTAAGTGAAAATCACAAAATTCACTTAGCCAGGTAAGTGGAAATCACAGAAATTCACTTAGCGGGGTAAGTCAAAATCACTAAAATTCACTTTCCTGGGTAAGTGAAAATCACAAGAATTCACTTAGCCAGGTAAGTGAAAATCACAAAATTCGCTTAGCCAGGTAAGTGGAAATCACAAAAATTCACTTAGCGGGGTAAGTCAAAATCACTTAAATGCACTTTTCCGGGTAAGTGAAAATCGTTAAAATTCATTTTCCCGGGTACTTGAAAATCGCTAAAATTCACTTAGTCCGGTAAGTTAAAATCGCCGAAATTCGCATGGCCGGTTAAGTGCAAATCGTAAAAGTTCACTTTTCCGGCTAAATGAAAATCCCTAATATTCCTTAGCCGGGTAAGTGAAAATCGCTGAATTCCTTAGCCGGGTAAGTGAAAATCGCAAATATTCGCTTAGCCAGGTAAGTGAAAATCACAAAAATTCATTTAGCGGGGTAAGTGAAAATCACTAAAATTCACTTTCCTGGGTAAGTGAAAATCACAAGAATTCACTTAGATAGGTAAGTGCAAATCACGAAAATTCACTAAGCGCGGTAAGTGAACATCGCTAGAATTCACTTAGCCGGGTAAGTGAAAATCACAAAATTCACTTAGCCAGGTAAGTGAAAATCACAAAAATTCATTTAGCGGGGTAAGTGAAAATCACTAAAATTCACTTTCCTGGGTAAGTGAAAATCACAAAAATTCACTTAGCCAGGTAAGTGAAAATCACAAAAATTCACTTAGCCGGGTAAGTGAAAATCACAAAAATTCACTTAGCGCGGTAAGTGAAAATCGCTAAGATCCACTTAGTCGGGTAAGTGAAAATCGCCAGAATTCACTTAGCCAGGTAAGTGAAAATCGCAAAAATTCACTTAGCGCGATAAGTGAGAAACCTAAAATTCACTTTGCCGGGTAAGTCAAAATCGTAAAAATTCACTTTTCCGGGTAAGTGAAAATCGCTAAATTCCTTAGCCGGGTAAGAGAAAATCGCAAATATTCACTTAGCCGGGAAAGTGAAAATCACAAAAATTCACTTAGCCAGGTAAGTGAAAATCACAAAAATTTACTTAGCGCGCTAAGTGAAAATCGCTAAAATGCACATAGCCGCGTAAGTGCAAATCGTAAAAATTCACTTTCCTGGATAAGTGAAAACCCCTAAAATTCCTTAGCGGGGTAAGTGAAAATCGCAAAAATTGCAAAAAATCACTTCGCAGGGTCAGTGAAAATCGCAAAAATTCCTTAGTGGGGTAAGTGAAAATCACAGAAATTCACTTAGCCGGGTAAGTGAAAATCACAGAAATTCACATAGCCGGGTAAATGAAAATCGCAAAAATTCACTTTGCCTGGTAAGTGAAAATCACAAAATTCACTTAGCCAGGTAAGTGGAAATCACAAAAATTCACTTAGCGGGGTAAGTCAAAATCACTTAAATGCACTTTTCCGGGTAAGTGAAAATCGTTAAAATTCATTTTTCCGGGTACTTGAAAATCGCTAAAATTCACTTAGTCCGGTAAGTTAAAATCGCCGAAATTCGCATGGCCGGTTAAGTGCAAATCGTAAAAGTTCACTTTTCCGGCTAAATGAAAATCCCTAATATTCCTTAGCCGGGTAAGTGAAAATCGCTAAAATTCCTTAGCCGTGTAAGTGAAAATCGCTAAATTCCTTAGCCGGGTAAGAGAAAATCGCAAATATTCACTTAGCCGGGAAAGTGAAAATCACAAAAATTCACTTAGCCGGGTAAGTGAAAATCACAAAAATTCACTTAGCGCGGTAAGTGAAAATCGCTAAGATTCACTTAGTCGGGTAAGTGAAAATCTCAAGAATTCACTTAGCCAGGTAAGTGAAAATCACAAAAATTCACTTAGCCAGGCAGTTTAAAATAACAAAAATTCACTTAGCGCGATAAGTGAAAATCGCTTAAATTTCTTAGGCTTGTAAGTGAAAATCACAAAATTCACTTAGCCAGGTAAGTGAAAATCACAAAAATTCATTTAGCGGGGTAAGTGAAAATCACTAAAATTCATTTTCCTGGGTAAGTGAAAATCACAAAAATTCACTTAGCCAGATAAGTGAAAATCACAAAAATTCACTTAGCCGGGTAAGTGAAAATCACAAAAATTCACTTAGCGCGATAAGTGAAAAACCTAAAATTCACTTTGCCGGGTAAGTCAAAATCGTAAAAATTCACTTTTCCGGGTAAGTGAAAATCGCTAAAATTCCTTAGCCGTGTAAGTGAAAATCGCTAAATTCCTTAGCCGGGTAAGAGAAAATCGCAAATATTCACTTAGCCGGGAAAGTGAAAATCACAAAAATTCACTTAGCCGGGTAAGTGAAAATCACAAAAATTCACTTAGCGCGGTAAGTGAAAATCGATAAGATTCACTTAGTCGGGTAAGTAAAAATCACAAGAATTCACTTAGCCAGGTAAGTGAAAATCACAAAAATTCACTTAGCCAGGCAGTTTAAAATAACAAAAATTCACTTAGCGCGATAAGTGAAAATCGCTAAAATTGCGGTAAGTGAAAATCGTAAAAATACACCTTCCCGGGTAAGTGAAAATCGCGAAAATTCTCTTAGTCGAGTAAGTGAAAATCGCTTATATTCACACTACCGAGTAAGTGCAAATCGTTAAATTCACTTTTCCGGCTAAGTGAAAATCGCAAAAATTCACTTATTTGGGTAAGTGAAAATCACAAAAATCACCTAGCCGGGTAAGTGAAAATCATAAAAATTCACTTATCCAGGTAAGTGAAAATCACAAAAATTTACTTAGCGCGCTAAGTGAAAATCGCTAAAATGCACATAGCCGCGTAAGTGCAAATAGTAAAAATTCACTTTCCTGGATAAGTGAAAACCCCTAAAATTCCTTAGCGGGGTAAGTGAAAATCGCAAAAATTGCAAAAATCACTTCGCAGGGTCAGTGAAAATCGCAAAAATTCCTTAGTCGGGTAAGTGAAAATCACAGAAATTCACTTAGCCGGGTAAGTGAAAATCACAGAAATTCACATAGCCGGGTAAATGAAAATCGCAAAAATTCACTTTGCCTGGTAAGTGAAAATCGCAAAAATTCCTTAGCCGGGTTGGTGAAAATCACAGAAATACACTTAGCCGGGTAAGTGAAAATCACAAAATTCACTTAGCCAGGTAAGTGGAAATCACAAAAATTCACTTAGCGGGGTAAGTCAAAATCACTTAAATGCACTTTTCCGGGTAAGTGAAAATCGTTAAAATTCATTTTCCCGGGTACTTGAAAATCGCTAAAATTCACTTAGTCCGGTAAGTTAAAATCGCCGAAATTCGCATGGCCGGGTAAGTGCAAATCGTAAAAGTTCACTTTTCCGGCTAAATGAAAATCCCTAATATTCCTTAGCCGGGTAAGTGAAAATCGCTGAATTCCTTAGCCGGGTAAGTGAAAATCGCAAATATTCGCTTAGCCAGGTAAGTGAAAATCACAAAAATTCATTTAGCGGGGTAAGTGAAAATCACTAAAATTCACTTTCCTGGGTAAGTGAAAATCACAAGAATTCACTTAGCCAGGTAAGTGCAAATCACGAAAATTCACTAAGCGCGGTAAGTGAACATCGCTAGAATTCACTTAGCCGGGTAAGTGAAAATCACAAAATTCACTTAGCCAGGTAAGTGAAAATCACAAAAATTCATTTAGCGGGGTAAGTGAAAATCACTAAAATTCACTTTCCTGGGTAAGTGAAAATCACAAAAATTCACTTAGCCAGGTAAGTGAAAATCACAAAAATTCACTTAGCCGGGTAAGTGAAAATCACAAAAATTCACTTAGCGCGGTAAGTGAAAATCGCTAAGATCCACTTAGTCGGGTAAGTGAAAATCGCCAGAATTCACTTAGCCAGGTAAGTGAAAATCGCAAAAATTCACTTAGCGCGATAAGTGAGAAACCTAAAATTCACTTTGCCGGGTAAGTCAAAATCGTAAAAATTCACTTTTCCGGGTAAGTGAAAATCGCTAAATTCCTTAGCCGGGTAAGAGAAAATCGCAAATATTCACTTAGCCGGGAAAGTGAAAATCACAAAAATTCACTTAGCCGGGTAAGTGAAAATCACAAAAATTCACTTAGCGCGGTAAGTGAAAATCGCTAAGATTCACTTAGTCGGGTAAGTAAAAATCACAAGAATTCACTTAGCCAGGTAAGTGAAAATCACAAAAATTCACTTAGCCAGGCAGTTTAAAATAACAAAAATTCACTTAGCGCGATAAGTGAAAATCGCTTAAATTGCGGTAAGTGAAAATCGTAAAAATACACCTTCCCGGGTAAGTGAAAATCGCGAAAATTCTCTTAGTCGAGTAAGTGAAAATCGCTTATATTCACACTACCGAGTAAGTGCAAATCGTTAAATTCACTTTTCCGGCTAAGTGAAAATCGCAAAAATTCACTTATTTGGGTAAGTGAAAATCACAAAAATCACCTAGCCGGGTAAGTGAAAATCATAAAAATTCACTTAGCCAGGTAAGTGAAAATCACAAAAATTTACTTAGCGCGCTAAGTGAAAATCGCTAAAATGCACTTAGCCGCGTAAGTGCAAATCGTAAAAATTCACTTTCCTGGATAAGTGAAAACCCCTAAAATTCCTTAGTCGGGTAAGTGAAAATCACAAAAATTTCTTAGACAGGTAAGTGAGAATCGCTAAATATACTCAGCTGGGTAAGTGAAAATCACACAAATTCACATAGCCGGGTAAATGAAAATCGCAAAAATTCACTTTGCCTGGTAAGTGAAAATCGCAAAAATTCCTTAGCCGGGTAAATGAAAATCACAGAAATTCACTTAGCCGGGTAAGTGAAAATCACAAAATTCACTTAGCCAGGTAAGTGGAAATCACAAAAACTCACTTAGCGGGGTAAGTCAAAATCACTTAAATGCACTTTTCCGGGTAAGTGAAAATCGTTAAAATTCATTTTCCCGGGTACTTGAAAATCGCTAAAATTCACTTAGTCCGGTAAGTTAAAATCGCCGAAATTCGCATGGCCGGTTAAGTGCAAATCATAAAAGTTCACTTTTCCGGCTAAATGAAAATCCCTAATATTCCTTAGCCGGGTACGTGAAAATCGCTGAATTCCTTAGCCGGGTAAGTGAAAATCGCAAATATTCGCTTAGCCAGGTAAGTGAGAATCACAAAAATTCACATAGCCGGGTAAGTGAAAATCGCAAAAATTCACTTAGCCAGGTAAGTGAAAATCACAAAAATTCACTTAGCGCGGTAAGTGAGAAACGCTAAAATTCACTTTGCCGGGTATGTGAAAATCGCAAAAATGAACTTAGCCAGGCAAGTGAAAATCACAAAAATTCACTTAGCCAGGTAAGTCAAAATCGTAAAAATTCACTTTTCCGGGTAAATGAAAATCGCTAAAATTGCTTAGCCGGGTAAGTGAAAATCGCTAAAATTCACTTTGCCGGGTATGTGAAAATCGCACAAATTCACTTAACCAGGTAAGTGAAAATCACAAAAATTCACTTAGCGCGGTAAGTGAAAATCGCTGAGATTCATTTAGTCGGGTATGTGAAAATCGCAAAAATTCACTTAGCCAGGTAAGTGAAAATCACAAAAATTCACAAAATTGCGGTAAGTGAAAATCGTAAAAATTCACCTTCCCGCAGGGTCAGTGAAAATCGCAAAAATTCCTTAGTCGGGTAAATGAAAATCACAAACATTTTTTAGCCAGGTAAGTGAAAATCGCTAAATATACTTATCTGGGTAAGTGAAAATCGCAAAAATTCACTTAGCGCGGTAAGTGAAAATCAATAAAATTTACTTTTCCGGGTAAGTGAAAATTGTAAAAATTCATATTCCCGGGTAAGTGAAAATCGCGAAAATTCACTTAGTCCGGTAAGTTAAAATCGCCGAAATTCGCATGGCCGGTTAAGTTCAAATCGTAAAAGTTCACTTTTCCGGGTAAATAAAAATCGCTAAAATTGCTTAGCCGGGTAAGTGAAAATCGCTAAAATTCACTTTGCCGGGTATGTGAAAATCGCACAAATTCACTTAGCCAGGTAAGTGAAAATCACAAAAATTCACTTAGCGCGGTAAGTGAAAATCGCTGAGATTCACTTAGTCGGGTACGTGAAAATCGCAAAAATTCACTTAGCCAGGTTTGTGAAAATCACAAAAATTCACTTAGCCAGGTAGTTGAAAATCGCAAAAATTCACTTAGCCGGGTAAGTGAAAATCACAAAAATTCACTTAGCCAGGTAAGTGAAAATCACAAAAATTCACTTAGCGCGGTAAGTGAAAATCAATAAAATTCACTCTTCCGGGTAAGTGAAAATTGTAAAAATTCACTTTCCCGGGTAGGTGAAAATCGCGAAAATTCACTAAGTCGGGTAAGTTAAAATCGCTAAAATTCGCATGGGCGGGTATGTGCAAATCGTATAAGTTCACTTTTCCGGGTAAGTGAAAATCGTTAAAATTCATTTTCCCGGGTACTTGAAAATCGCTAAAATTCACTTAGTCCGGTAAGTTAAAATCGCCGGAATTCGCATGGCCGGTTAAGTGCAAATCGTAAAAGTTCACTTTTCCGGCTAAATGAAAATCGCTAATATTCGTTAGCCGGGTAAGTGAAAATCGCTAAATTCCTTAGCCGTGTAAGTGAAAATCGCAAATATTCGCTTAGCCAGGTAAGTGAAAATCACAAAAATTCACTTAGCCGGGTAAGTGAAAATCACAAAAATTCACTTAGCGCGATAAGTGAGAAACCTAAAATTCACTTTGCCGGGTAAGTCAAAATCGTAAAAATTCACTTTTCCGGGTAAGTGAAAATCGCTAAAATTCCTTAGCCGTGTAAGTGAAAATCGCTAAATTCCTTAGCCGGGTAAGTGAAAATCGCAAATATTCGCTTAGCCAGGTAAGTGAAAATCACAAAAATTCACTTAGCCGGGTAAGTGAAAATCGCAAAAATTCACTTAGCCAGGTAAGTGAAAATCACAAAAATTCACTTAGCGCTGTAAGTGAGAAACGCTAAAATTCACTTTGCCGGGTATGTGAAAATCGCAAAAATGAACTTAGTCAGGCAAGTGAAAATCACAAAAATTCACTTAGCCAGGTAAGTCAAAATCGTAAAAATTCACTTTTCCGGGTAAATGAAAATCGCTAAAATTGCTTAGCCGGGTAAGTGAAAATCGCTAAAATTCACTTTGCCGGGTATGTGAAAATCGCACAAATTCACTTAGCCAGGTAAGTGAAAATCACAAAAATTCACTTAGCGCGGTAAGTGAAAATCGCTGAGATTCATTTAGTCGGGTATGTGAAAATCGCAAAAATTCACTTAGCCAGGTAAGTGAAAATCACAAAAATTCAGAAAATTGCGGTAAGTGAAAATCGTAAAAATTCACCTTCCCGCAGGGTCAGTGAAAATCGCAAAAATTCCTTAGTCGGGTAAATGAAAATCACAAACATTTTTTAGCCAGGTAAGTGAAAATCGCTAAATATACTTACAAAAATTCACTAAGCGCGGTAAGTGAAAATCGCTAAAATTCACATAGCCGGGTAAGTGAAAATCACAAAATTCACTTAGCCAGGTAAGTGAAAATCACAAAAATTCACTTAGCGGGGTAAGTGAAAATCACTTAAATGCACTTTTCCGGGTAAGTGAAAATCGTTAAAATTCATTTTACCGGGTACTTGAAAATCGCTAAAATTCACTTAGTCCGGTAAGTTAAAATCGCCGAAATTCGCATGGCCGGTTAAGTGCAAATCGTAAAAGTTCACTTTTCCGGGTAAATGAAAATCGCTAATATTCCGTAGCCGGGTAAGTGAAAATCGCTGAATTCCTTAGCCGGGTAAGTGAAAATCGCAAATATTCGCTTAGCCAGGTAAGTGAAAATCACAAAAATTCACTTAGCCGTGTAAGTGAAAATCGCAAAAATTCAGTTAGCCAGTTAAGTTAAAATCACAAAAATTCACTTAGCGCGGTAAGTGGGAAACGCTAAAATTCACTTTGCCGGGTATGTGAAAATCGCAAAAATTCACTTAGCCAGGCAAGTGAAAATCACAAAAATTCACATAGCCAGGTAAGTCAAAATCGTAAAAATTCACTTTTCCGGGTAAATGAAAATCGCTAAAATTGCTTAGCCGGGTAAGCGAAAATCGCTAAAATTCACTTTTCCGGGTATGTGAAAATCGCACAAATTCACTTAGCCAGGTAAGTGAAAATCACAAAAATTCACTTAGCGCGGTAAGTGAAAATCGCTGAGATTCACTTAGTCGGGTACGTGAAAATCGCAAAAATTCACTTAGCCAGGTTAGTGAAAATCACAAAAATTCACTTAGCCAGGTAGTTGAAAATCGCAAAAATTCACTTAGCCGGGTAAGTGAAAATCACAAAAATTCACTTAGCGCGGTAAGTGAAATTCGCTAAGATCCACTTAGTCGGGTAAGTGAAAATCGCAAGAATTCACTTAGCCAGGTAAGTGAAAATCACAAAAATTCACTTAGCGCGATAAGTGAGAAACCTAAAATTCACTTTGCCGGGTAAGTCAAAATCGTAAAAATTCACTTTTCCGGGTAAGTGAAAATCGCTAAAATTCCTTAGCCGTGTAAGTGAAAATCGCTAAATTCCTTAGCCGGGTAAGAGAAAATCGCAAATATTCACTTAGCCGGGAAAGTGAAAATCACAAAAATTCACTTAGCCGGGTAAGTGAAAATCACAAAAATTCACTTAGCGCGGTAAGTGAAAATCGCTAAGATTCACTTAGTCGGGTAAGTAAAAATCACAAGAATTCACTTAGCCAGGTAAGTGAAAATCACAAAAATTCACTTAGCCAGGCAGTTTAAAATAACAAAAATTCACTTAGCGCGATAAGTGAAGATCGCTTAAATTGCGGTAAGTGAAAATCGTAAAAATACATCTTCCCGGGTAAGTGAAAATCGCGAAAATTCTCTTAGTCGAGTAAGTGAAAATCGCTTATATTCACACTACCGAGTAAGTGCAAATCGTTAAATTCACTTTTCCGGCTAAGTGAAGATCGCAAAAATTCACTTATTTGGGTAAGTGAAAATCACAAAAATCACCTAGCAGGGTAAGTGAAAATCATAAAAATTCACTTAGCCAGGTAAGTGAAAATCACAAAAATTTACTTAGCGCGCTAAGTGAAAATCGCTAAAATGCACATAGCCGCGTAAGTGCAAATCGTAAAAATTCACTTTCCTGGATAAGTGAAAACCCCTAAAATTCCTTAGCGGGGTAAGTGACAATCGCAAAAATTGCAAAAAATCACTTCGCAGGGTCAGTGAAAATCGCAAAAATTCCTTAGTGGGGTAAGTGAAAATCACAGAAATTCACTTAGCCGGGTAAGTGAAAATCACAGAAATTCACATAGCCGGGTAAATGAAAATCGCAAAAATTCACTTTGCCTGGTAAGTGAAAATCGCAAAAATTCCTTAGCCGGGTAAGTGAAAATCACAGAAATTCACTTAGCCGGGTAAGTGAAAATCACAAAATTCACTTAGCCAGGTAAGTGGAAATCACAAAAATTCACTTAGCGGGGTAAGTCAAAATCACTTAAATGCACTTTTCCGGGTAAGTGAAAATCGTTAAAATTCATTTTTCCGGGTACTTGAAAATCGCTAAAATTCACTTAGTCCGGTAAGTTAAAATCGCCGAAATTCGCATGGCCGGTTAAGTGCAAATCGTAAAAGTTCACTTTTCCGGCTAAATGAAAATCCCTAATATTCCTTAGCCGGGTAAGTGAAAATCGCTGAATTCCTTAGCCGGGTAAGTGAAAATCGCAAATATTCGCTTAGCCAGGTAAGTGAAAATCACAAAAATTCACTTAGCCGTGTAAGTGAAAATCGCAAAAATTCAGTTAGCCAGTTAAGTTAAAATCACAAAAATTCACTTAGCGCGGTAAGTGAGAAACGCTAAAATTCACTTTGCCGGGTATGTGAAAATCGCAAAAATTCACTTAGCCAGGCAAGTGAAAATCACAAAAATTCACATAGCCAGGTAAGTCAAAATCGTAAAAATTCACTTTTCCGGGTAAATGAAAATCGCTAAAATTGCTTAGCCGGGTAAGCGAAAATCGCTAAAATTCACTTTTCCGGGTATGTGAAAATCGCACAAATTCACTTAGCCAGGTAAGTGAAAATCACAAAAATTCACTTAGCGCGGTAAGTGAAAATCGCTGAGATTCACTTAGTCGGGTACGTGAAAATCGCAAAAATTCACTTAGCCAGGTTAGTGAAAATCACAAAAATTCACTTAGCCAGGTAGTTGAAAATCGCAAAAATTCACTTAGCCGGGTAAGTGAAAATCACAAAAATTCACTTAGCGCGGTAAGTGAAATTCGCTAAGATCCACTTAGTCGGGTAAGTGAAAATCGCAAGAATTCACTTAGCCAGGTAAGTGAAAATCACAAAAATTCACTTAGCGCGATAAGTGAGAAACCTAAAATTCACTTTGCCGGGTAAGTCAAAATCGTAAAAATTCACTTTTCCGGGTAAGTGAAAATCGCTAAAATTCCTTAGCCGTGTAAGTGAAAATCGCTAAATTCCTTAGCCGGGTAAGAGAAAATCGCAAATATTCACTTAGCCGGGAAAGTGAAAATCACAAAAATTCACTTAGCCGGGTAAGTGAAAATCACAAAAATTCACTTAGCGCGGTAAGTGAAAATCGCTAAGATTCACTTAGTCGGGTAAGTAAAAATCACAAGAATTCACTTAGCCAGGTAAGTGAAAATCACAAAAATTCACTTAGCCAGGCAGTTTAAAATAACAAAAATTCACTTAGCGCGATAAGTGAAAATCGCTTAAATTGCGGTAAGTGAAAATCGTAAAAATACATCTTCCCGGGTAAGTGAAAATCGCGAAAATTCTCTTAGTCGAGTAAGTGAAAATCGCTTATATTCACACTACCGAGTAAGTGCAAATCGTTAAATTCACTTTTCCGGCTAAGTGAAGATCGCAAAAATTCACTTATTTGGGTAAGTGAAAATCACAAAAATCACCTAGCAGGGTAAGTGAAAATCATAAAAATTCACTTAGCCAGGTAAGTGAAAATCACAAAAATTTACTTAGCGCGCTAAGTGAAAATCGCTAAAATGCACATAGCCGCGTAAGTGCAAATCGTAAAAATTCACTTTCCTGGATAAGTGAAAACCCCTAAAATTCCTTAGCGGGGTAAGTGACAATCGCAAAAATTGCAAAAAATCACTTCGCAGGGTCAGTGAAAATCGCAAAAATTCCTTAGTGGGGTAAGTGAAAATCACAGAAATTCACTTAGCCGGGTAAGTGAAAATCACAGAAATTCACATAGCCGGGTAAATGAAAATCGCAAAAATTCACTTTGCCTGGTAAGTGAAAATCGCAAAAATTCCTTAGCCGGGTAAGTGAAAATCACAGAAATTCACTTAGCCGGGTAAGTGAAAATCACAAAATTCACTTAGCCAGGTAAGTGGAAATCACAAAAATTCACTTAGCGGGGTAAGTCAAAATCACTTAAATGCACTTTTCCGGGTAAGTGAAAATCGTTAAAATTCATTTTTCCGGGTACTTGAAAATCGCTAAAATTCACTTAGTCCGGTAAGTTAAAATCGCCGAAATTCGCATGGCCGGTTAAGTGCAAATCGTAAAAGTTCACTTTTCCGGCTAAATGAAAATCCCTAATATTCCTTAGCCGGGTAAGTGAAAATCGCTGAATTCCTTAGCCGGGTAAGTGAAAATCGCAAATATTCGCTTAGCCAGGTAAGTGAAAATCACAAAAATTCATTTAGCGGGGTAAGTGAAAATCACTAAAATTCACTTTCCTGGGTAAGTGAAAATCACAAGAATTCACTTAGCCAGGTAAGTGAAAATCACAAAAATTCACTAAGCGCGGTAAGTGAACATCCCTAGAATTCACTTAGCCGGGTAAGTGAAAATCACAAAATTCACTTAGCCAGGTAAGTGAAAATCACAAAAATTCATTTAGCGGGGTAAGTGAAAATCAATAAAATTCACTTTCCTGGGTAAGTGAAAATCACAAAAATTCACTTAGCCAGGTAAGTGAAAATCACAAAAATTCACTTAGCCGGGTAAGTGAAAATCACAAAAATTCACTTAGCGCGGTAAGTGAAAATCGCTAAGATCCACTTAGTCGGGTAAGTGAAAATCGCCAGAATTCACTTAGCCAGGTAAGTGAAAATCGCAAAAATTCACTTAGCGCGATAAGTGAGAAACCTAAAATTCACTTTGCCGGGTAAGTCAAAATCGTAAAAATTCACTTTTCCGGGTAAGTGAAAATCGCTTAAATTCCTTAGCCGTGTAAGTGAAAATCGCTAAATTCCTTAGCCGGGTAAGAGAAAATCGCAAATATTCACTTAGCCGGGAAAGTGAAAATCACAAAAATTCACTTAACCGGGTAAGTGAAAATCACAAAAATTCACTTAGCGCGGTAAGTGAAAATCGCTAAGATTCACTTAGTCGGGTAAGTAAAAATCTCAAGAATTCACTTAGCCAGGTAAGTGAAAATCACAAAAATTCACTTAGCCAGGCAGTTTAAAATAACAAAAATTCACTTAGCGCGATAAGTGAAAATCGCTTAAATTTCTTAGGCTTGTAAGTGAAATCACAAAATTCACTTAGCCAGGTAAGTGAAAATCACAAAAATTCATTTAGCGGGGTAAGTGAAAATCACTAAAATTCATTTTCCTGGGTAAGTGAAAATCACAAAAATTCACTTAGCCAGATAAGTGAAAATCACAAAATTCACTTAGCCGGGTAAGTGAAAATCACAAAAATTCACTTAGCGCGATAAGTGAAAAACCTAAAATTCACTTTGCCGGGTAAGTCAAAATCGTAAAAATTCACTTTTCCGGGTAAGTGAAAATCGCTAAAATTCCTTAGCCGTGTAAGTGAAAATCGCTAAATTCCTTAGCCGGGTAAGAGAAAATTGCAAATATTCACTTAGCCGGGAAAGTGAAAATCACAAAAATTCACTTAGCCGGGTAAGTGAAAATCACAAAAATTCACTTAGCGCGGTAAGTGAAAATCGCTAAGATTCACTTAGTCGGTAAGTAAAATCACAAGAATTCACTTAGCCAGGTAAGTGAAAATCACAAAATTCACTTAGCCAGGCAGTTTAAAATAACAAAAATTCACTTAGCGCGATAAGTGAAATCGCTAAATTGCGGTAAGTGAAAATCGTAAAAATACACCTTCCGGGTAAGTGAAAATCGCAAAATTCTCTTAGTCGAGTAAGTGAAAATCGCTTATATTCACACTACCGAGTAAGTGCAAATCGTTAAATTCACTTTTCCGGCTAAGTGAAAATCGCAAAAATTCACTTATTTGGGTAAGTGAAAATCACAAAAATCACCTAGCCGGGTAAGTGAAAATCATAAAAATTCACTTAGCCAGGTAAGTGAAAATCACAAAAATTTACTTAGCGCGCTAAGTGAAAATCGCTAAAATGCACATAGCCGCGTAAGTGCAAATCGTAAAAATTCACTTTCCTGGATAAGTGAAAACCCCTAAAATTCCTTAGCGGGGTAAGTGAAAATCGCAAAAATTGCAAAAATTCACTTCGCAGGGTCAGTGAAAATCGCAAAAATTCCTTAGTCGGGTAAGTGAAAATCACAGAAATTCACTTAGCCAGGTAAGTGGAAATCACAAAAATTCACTTAGCGGGTAAGTCAAAATCACTTAAATGCCCTTTTCCGGGTAAGTGAAAATCGTTAAAATTCATTTTCCCGGGTACTTGAAAATCGCTAAAATTCACTTAGTCCGGTAAGTTAAAATCGCCGAAATTCGCATGGCCGGTTAAGTGCAAATCGTAAAAGTTCACTTTTCCGGCTAAATGAAAATCCCTAATATTCCTTAGCCGGGTAAGTGAAAATCGCTGAATTCCTTAGCCGGGTAAGTGAAAATCGCAAATATTCGCTTAGCCAGGTAAGTGAAAATCACAAAAATTCATTAGCGGGGTAAGTGAAAATCACTAAAATTCACTTTCCTGGGTAAGTGAAAATCACAAGAATTCACTTAGCCAGGTAAGTGCAAATCACGAAAATTCACTAAGCGCGGTAAGTGAACATCGCTAGAATTCACTTAGCCGGGTAAGTGAAAATCACAAAATTCACTTAGGCAGGTAAGTGAAAATCACAAAATTCATTTAGCGGGGTAAGTGAAAATCACTAAAATTCACTTTCCTGGGTAAGTGAAAATCACAAAAATTCACTTAGCCAGGTAAGTGAAAATCACAAAAATTCACTTAGCCGGGTAAGTGAAAATCACAAAAATCACTTAGCGCGGTAAGTGAAAATCGCTAAGATCCACTTAGTCGGGTAAGTGAAAATCGCCAGAATTCACTTAGCCAGGTAAGTGAAAATCGCAAAAATTCACTTAGCGCGATAAGTGAGAAACCTAAAATTCACTTTGCCGGGTAAGTCAAAATCGTAAAAATTCACTTTTCCGGGTAAGTGAAAATCGCTAAAATTCCTTAGCCGTGTAAGTGAAAATCGCTAAATTCCTTAGCCGGGTAAGAGAAAATCGCAAATATTCACTTAGCCGGGAAAGTGAAAATCACAAAAATTCACTTAGCCGGGTAAGTGAAAATCACAAAAATTCACTTAGCGCGGTAAGTGAAAATCGCTAAGATTCACTTAGTCGGGTAAGTAAAAATCACAAGAATTCACTTAGCCAGGTAAGTGAAAATCACAAAAATTCACTTAGCCAGGCAGTTTAAAATAACAAAAATTCACTTAGCGCGATAAGTGAAAATCGCTAAAATTGCGGTAAGTGAAAATCGTAAAAATACACCTTCCCGGGTAAGTGAAAATCGCGAAAATTCTCTTAGTCGAGTAAGTGAAAATCGCTTATATTCACACTACCGAGTAAGTGCAAATCGTTAAATTCACTTTTCCGGCTAAGTGAAAATCGCAAAAATTCACTTATTTGGGTAAGTGAAAATCACAAAAATCACCTAGCCGGGTAAGTGAAAATCATAAAAATTCACTTAGCCAGGTAAGTGAAAATCACAAAAATTTACTTAGCGCGCTAAGTGAAAATCGCTAAAATGCACATAGCCGCGTAAGTGCAAATCGTAAAAATTCACTTTCCTGGATAAGTGAAAACCCCTAAAATTCCTTAGTCGGGTAAGTGAAAATCACAAAAATTTCTTAGACAGGTAAGTGAGAATCGCTAAATATACTCAGCTGGGTAAGTGAAAATCACAGAAATTCACTTAGCCGGGTAAGTGAAAATCACAAAATTCACTTAGCCAGGTAAGTGGAAATCACAAAAATTCACTTAGCGGGGTAAGTCAAAATCACTTAAATGCACTTTTCCGGGTAAGTGAAAATCGTTAAAATTCATTTTCCCGGGTATTTGAAAATCGCTAAAATTCACTTAGTCCGGTAAGTTAAAATCGCCGAAATTCGCATGGCCGGTTAAGTGCAAATCATAAAAGTTCACTTTTCCGGCTAAATGAAAATCCCTAATATTCCTTAGCCGGGTACGTGAAAATCGCTGAATTCCTTAGCCGGGTAAGTGAAAATCGCAAAAATTCACTTAGCCAGGTAAGTGAAAATCACAAAAATTCACTTAGCGCGGTAAGTGAGAAACGCTAAAATTCACTTTGCCGGGTATGTGAAAATCGCAAAAATGAACTAAGCCAGGCAAGTGAAAATCACAAAAATTCACTTAGCCAGGTAAGTCAAAATCGTAAAAATTCACTTTTCCGGGTAAATGAAAATCGCTAAAATTGCTTAGCCGGGTAAGTGAAAATCGCTAAAATTCACTTTGCCGGGTATGTGAAAATCGCACAAATTCACTTAACCAGGTAAGTGAAAATCACAAAAATTCACTTAGCGCGGTAAGTGAAAATCGCTGAGATTCATTTAGTCGGGTATGTGAAAATCGCAAAAATTCACTTAGCCAGGTAAGTGAAAATCACAAAAATTCACAAAATTGCGGTAAGTGAAAATCGTAAAAATTCACCTTCCCGCAGGGTCAGTGAAAATCGCAAAAATTCCTTAGTCGGGTAAATGAAAATCACAAACATTTTTTAGCCAGGTAAGTGAAAATCGCTAAATATACTTATCTGGGAAAGTGAAAATCGCAAAAATTCACTTAGCGCGGTAAGTGAAAATCAATAAAATTTACTTTTCCGGGTAAGTGAAAATTGTAAAAATTCATATTCCCGGGTAAGTGAAAATCGCGAAAATTCACTTAGTCCGGTAAGTTAAAATCGCCGAAATTCGCATGGCCGGTTAAGTTCAAATCGTAAAAGTTCACTTTTCCGGGTAAATAAAAATCGCTAAAATTGCTTAGCCGAAAATTGCTTAGCCGGGTAAGTGAAAATCGCTAAAATTCACTTTGCCGGGTATGTGAAAATCGCACAAATTCACTTAGCCAGGTAAGTGAAAATCACAAAAATTCACTTAGCGCGGTAAGTGAAAATCGCTGAGATTCACTTAGTCGGGTACGTGAAAATCGCAAAAATTCACTTAGCCAGGTTAGTGAAAATCACAAAAATTCACTTAGCCAGGTAGTTGAAAATCGCAAAAATTCACTTAGCCGGGTAAGTGAAAGTCACAAAAATTCACTTAGCCAGGTAAGTGAAAATCACAAAAATTCACTTAGCGCGGTAAGTGAAAATCAATAAAATTCACTCTTCCGGGTAAGTGAAAATTGTAAAAATTCACTTTCCCGGGTAGGTGAAAATCGCGAAAATTCACTAAGTCGGGTAAGTTAAAATCGCTAAAATTCGCATGGGCGGGTATGTGCAAATCGTATAAGTTCACTTTTCCGGGTAAGTGAAAATCGTTAAAATTCATTTTCCCGGGTACTTGAAAATCGCTAAAATTCACTTAGTCCGGTAAGTTAAAATCGCCAGAATTCGCATGGCCGGTTAAGTGCAAATCGTAAAAGTTCACTTTTCCGGCTAAATGAAAATCGCTAATATTCCTTAGCCGGGTAAGTGAAAATCGCTGAATTCCTTAGCCGGGTAAGTGAAAATCGCAAATATTCGCTTAGCCAGGTAAGTGAAAATCACAAAAATTCACTTAGCCGGGTAAGTGAAAATCGCAAAAATTCACTTAGCCAGGTAAGTGAAAATCACAAAAATTCACTTAGCGCTGTAAGTGAGAAACGCTAAAATTCACTTTGCCGGGTATGTGAAAATCGCAAAAATGAACTTAGTCAGGCAAGTGAAAATCACAAAAATTCACTTAGCCAGGTAAGTCAAAATCGTAAAAATTCACTTTTCCGGGTAAATGAAAATCGCTAAAATTGCTTAGCCGGGTAAGTGAAAATCGCTAAAATTCACTTTGCCGGGTATGTGAAAATCGCACAAATTCACTTAGCCAGGTAAGTGACAATCACAAAAATTCACTTAGCGCGGTAAGTGAAAATCGCTGAGATTCATTTAGTCGGGTATGTGAAAATCGCAAAAATTCACTTAGCCAGGTAAGTGAAAATCACAAAAATTCAGAAAATTGCGGTAAGTGAAAATCGTAAAAATTCACCTTCCCGCAGGGTCAGTGAAAATCGCAAAAATTCCTTAGTCGGGTAAATGAAAATCACAAACATTTTTTAGCCAGGTAAGTGAAAATCGCTAAATATACTTATCTGGGTAAGTGAAAATCGCAAAAATTCACATTGCCGGGTAAGTGAAAATCGCTAAAATTTCTTAGCCGGGTAAGTGAAAATCACAGAAATTCACTTAGCCAGGTAGTTGAAAATCACAAAAATTCACTAAGCCGGGTAAGGGAAATTCACAAAAATTTACTTAGCCAGGTTAGTGAAAATTACAAAAATTTACTTAGCGCACTAAGTGCAAATCGCTAATATTCACTTAGTCGGGTACGTGAAAATCGCAAAAATTCACTTAGCCAGGTTAGTGAAAATCACAAAAATTCACTTAGCCAGGTAGTTGAAAATCGCAAAAATTCACTTAGCCGGATAAGTGAAAATCACAAAAATTCACATAGCCAGGTAAGTGAAATTCACTAAAATTCATTTAGCGCGGTAAGTGAAAATCGCTAAGATCCACTTAGTCGGGTAAGTGAAAATCGCAAGAATTCACTTAGCCAGGTAAGTGAAAATCACATAAATTCACTTAGCCGGGTAAGTGAAAATCACAAAAATTCACTTAGCGCGGTAAGTGAAAATCGCTAAGATCCACTTAGTCGGGTAAGTGAAAATCGGTAAAATTCACATTGCCGGGTAAGTGAAAATCACAAATTCACTTAACCGGGTAAGTGAAAATCACAAAAATGCATATAGTTTGGTAAAATTCACTTGGTCGGGTAAGTGAAAATCGCAAAAATTCACTTAGCGCGGTAAGTGAAAATCAATAAAATTCACTTTTCCGGGTAAGTGAAAATTGTAAAAATTCATATTCCCGGGTAAGTGAAAATCGCGAAAATTCACTAAATCGGGTAAGTTAAAATCGCTTAAATTTGTATGGCCGGGTAAGTGTTAATCGTAAAAGTTCACTTTTCCGGGTAAGTGAAAATCGCAAAAATTCCTTAGCCCGTTAAGTGAAAATCGCAAAAATCGCAAAGTAAGTGAAAATAGCAAAAATTCACTTCGCCGGGTCAGTGAAAATAGCAAAAATTTCTTAGTCGATTATTGAAAATAATTAAAATTCACATAGTTGGGTAAGTGAAAATCGCTTAAATTTCTTAGGCTTGTAAGTGAAAATCACAAAATTCACTTAGCCAGGTAAGTGAAAATCACAAAAATTCATTTAGCGGGGTAAGTGAAAATCACTAAAATTCACTTTCCTGGGTAAGTGAAAATCACAAAAATTCACTTAGCCAGGTAAGTGAAAATCACAAAAATTCACTTAGCCGGGTAAGTGAAAATCACAAAAATTCACTTAGCGCGGTAAGTGAAAATCGCTAAGATCCACTTAGTCGGGTAAGTGAAAATCGCAAGAATTCACTTAGATAGGTAAGTGAAAATCACAAAAATTCACTTAGCGCAATAAGTGAGAAACCTAAAATTCACTTTGCCGGGTAAGTCAAAATCGTAAAAATTCACTTTTCCGGGTAAGTGAAAATCGCTAAAATTCCTTAGCCGTGTAAGTGAAAATCGCTAAATTCCTTAGCCGGGTAAGAGACAATCGCAAATATTCACTTAGCCGGGAAAGTGAAAATCACAAAAATTCATTTAGCCGGGTAAGTGAAAATCACAAAAATTCACTTAACGCGGTAAGTGAAAATCGCTAAGATTCACTTAGTCGGGTAAGTAAAAATCACAAGAATTCACTTAGCCAGGTAAGTGAAAATCACAGAAATTCACTTAGCCGGGTAAGTGAAAATCACAGAAATTCACATAGCCGGGTAAATGAAAATCGCAAAAATTCACTTTGCCTGGTAAGTGAAAATCGCAAAAATTCCTTAGCCGGGTAAGTGAAAATCACAGAAATTCACTTAGCCGGGTAAGTGAAAATCACAAAATTCACTTAGCCAGGTAAGTGGAAATCACAAAAATTCACTTAGCGGGGTAAGTCAAAATCACTTAAATGCACTTTTCCGGGTAAGTGAAAATCGTTAAAATTCATTTTTCCGGGTACTTGAAAATCGCTAAAATTCACTTAGTCCGGTAAGTTAAAATCGCCGAAATTCGCATGGCCGGTTAAGTGCAAATCGTAAAAGTTCACTTTTCCGGCTAAATGAAAATCCCTAATATTCCTTAGCCGGGTAAGTGAAAATCGCTGAATTCCTTAGCCGGGTAAGTGAAAATCGCAAATATTCGCTTAGCCAGGTAAGTGAAAATCACAAAAATTCATTTAGCGGGGTAAGTGAAAATCACTAAAATTAACTTTCCTGGGTAAGTGAAAATCACAAGAATTCACTTAGCCAGGTAAGTGAAAATCACAAAAATTCACTAAGCGCGGTAAGTGAACATCCCTAGAATTCACTTAGCCGGGTAAGTGAAAATCACAAAATTCACTTAGCCAGTTAAGTGAAAATCACAAAAATTCATTTAGCGGGGTAAGTGAAAATCAATAAAATTCACTTTCCTGGGTAAGTGAAAATCACAAAAATTCACTTAGCCAGGTAAGTGAAAATCACAAAAATTCACTTAGCCGGGTAAGTGAAAATCACAAAAATTCACTTAGCGCGGTAAGTGAAAATCGCTAAGATCCACTTAGTCGGGTAAGTGAAAATCGCCAGAATTCACTTAGCCAGGTAAGTGAAAATCGCAAAAATTCACTTAGCGCGATAAGTGAGAAACCTAAAATTCACTTTGCCGGGTAAGTCAAAATCGTAAAAATTCACTTTTCCGGGTAAGTGAAAATCGCTAAAATTCCTTAGCCGTGTAAGTGAAAATCGCTAAATTCCTTAGCCGGGTAAGAGAAAATCGCAAATATTCACTTAGCCGGGAAAGTGAAAATCACAAAAATTCACTTAGCCGGGTAAGTGAAAATCACAAAAATTCACTTAGCGCGGTAAGTGAAAATCGCTAAGATTCACTTAGTCGGGTAAGTAAAAATCTCAAGAATTCACTTAGCCAGATAAGTGAAAATCACAAAAATTCACTTAGCCAGGCAGTTTAAAATAACAAAAATTCACTTAGCGCGATAAGTGAAAATCGCTTAAATTTCTTAGGCTTGTAAGTGAAAATCACAAAATTCACTTAGCCAGGTAAGTGAAAATCACAAAAATTCATTTAGCGGGGTAAGTGAAAATCACTAAAATTCATTTTCCTGGGTAAGTGAAAATCACAAAAATTCACTTAGCCAGATAAGTGAAAATCACAAAAATTCACTTAGCCGGGTAAGTGAAAATCACAAAAATTCACTTAGCGCGATAAGTGAAAAACCTAAAATTCACTTTGCCGGGTAAGTCAAAATCGTAAAAATTCACTTTTCCGGGTAAGTGAAAATCGCTAAAATTCCTTAGCCGTGTAAGTGAAAATCGCTAAATTCCTTAGCCGGGTAAGAGAAAATCGCAAATATTCACTTAGCCGGGAAAGTGAAAATCACAAAAATTCACTTAGCCGGGTAAGTGAAAATCACAAAAATTCACTTAGCGCGGTAAGTGAAAATCGCTAAGATTCACTTAGTCGGGTAAGTAAAAATCACAAGAATTCACTTAGCTAGGTAAGTGAAAATCACAAAAATTCACTTAGCCAGGCAGTTTAAAATAACAAAAATTCACTAAGCGCGATAAGTGAAAATCGCTAAAATTGCGGTAAGTGAAAATCGTAAAAATACACCTTCCCGGGTAAGTGAAAATCGCGAAAATTCTCTTAGTCGAGTAAGTGAAAATCGCTTATATTCACACTACCGAGTAAGTGCAAATCGTTAAATTCACTTTTCCGGCTAAGTGAAAATCGCAAAAATTCACTTATTTGGGTAAGTGAAAATCACCAAAAATCACCTAGCCGGGTAAGTGAAAATCAGAAAAATTCACTTAGCCAGGTAAGTGAAAATCACAAAAATTTACTTAGCGCGCTAAGTGAAATCGCTAAAATGCACATAGCCGCGTAAGTGCAAATCGTAAAAATTCACTTTCCTGGATAAGTGAAAACCCCTAAAATTCCTTAGCGGGGTAAGTGAAAATCGCAAAAATTGCAAAAATCACTTCGCAGGGTCAGTGAAAATCGCAAAAATTCCTTAGTCGGGTAAGTGAAAATCACAGAAATTCACTTAGCCAGGTAAGTGAAAATCACAGAAATTCACATAGCCGGGTAAATGAAAATCGCAAAAATTCACTTTGCCTGGTAAGTGAAAATCGCAAAAATTCCTTAGCCGGGTAAGTGAAATCACAGAAATACACTTAGCCGGGTAAGTGAAAATCACAAAATTCACTTAGCCAGGTAAGTGGAAATCACAAAATTCACTTAGCGGGGTAAGTCAAAATCACTTAAATGCACTTTTCCGGGTAAGTGAAAATCCGTTAAAATTTATTTTCCCGGGTACTTGAAATCGCTAAAATTCACTTAGTCCGGTAAGTTAAAATCGCCGAAATTCGCATGGCCGGTTAAGTGCAAATAGTAAAAGTTCACTTTTCCGGCTAAATAAAAATCCCTAATATTCCTTAGCCGGGTAAGTGAAAATCGCTGAATTCCAGTGAAAAATCGCAATATTCGCTTAGCCAGGTAAGTGAAAATCACAAAATTCATTTAGCGGGGTAAGTGAAAATCACTAAAATTCACTTTCCTGGGTAAGTGAAAATCACAAGAATTCACTTAGCCAGGTAAGTGAAAATCACGAAAATTCACTAAGCGCGGTAAGTGAACATCGCTAGAATTCACTTAGCCGGGTAAGTGAAAATCACAAAATTCACTTAGCCAGGTAAGTGAAAATCAAAAAATTCATTTAGCGAGGTAAGTGAAAATCACTAAATTCACTTTCCTGGGTAAGTGAAAATCACAAAATTCACTTAGCCAGGTAAGTGAAAATCACAAAAATTCACTTAGCCAGGTAAGTGAAAATCACAAAAATTCACTTAGCCGGGTAAGTGAAATCGCTAAGATCCACTTAGTCGGGTAAGTGAAAATCGCTAAGATCCACTTAGTCGGGTAAGGTGAAAATCGCCAGAATTCACTTAGCCAGGTAAGTGAAAATCGCAAAAAATTCACTTAGCGCGATAAGTGAGAAACCTAAAATTCACTTTGCCGGGTAAGTCAAAATCGTAAAAATTCACCTTTTCCGGGTAAGTGAAAATCGCTAAAATTCCTTAGCCGGGTAAGTGAAAATCGCTAAATTCCTTAGCCGGGTAAGAGAAAATCGCAAATATTCACTTAGCCGGGAAAGTGAAAATCACAAAAATTCACTTAGCCGGGTAAGTGAAAATCACAAAATTCACTTAGCGCGGTAAGTGAAAATCGCTAAGATTCACTTAGTCGGGTAAGTAAAAATCTCAAGAATTCACTTAGCCAGATAAGTGAAAATCACAAAAATTCACTTAGCAGGCAGTTTAAATAACAAAAATTCACTTAGCGCGATAAGTGAAAATCGCTTAAATTTCTAGGCTTGTAAGTGAAAATCACAAAATTCACTTAGCCAGGTAAGTGAAAATCACAAAAATTCATTTAGCGGGGTAAGTGAAAATCACTAAAACTCATTTTCCTGGGTAAGTGAAAATCACAAAAATTCACTTAGCCAGATAAGTGAAAATCACAAAAATTCACTTAGCCGGGTAAGTGAAAATCACAAAAATTCACTTAGCGCGATAAGTGAAAAACCTAAAATTCACTTTGCCGGGTAAGTCAAAATCGTAAAAATTCACTTTTCCGGGTAAGTGAAAATCGCTAAAATTCCTTAGCCGTGTAAGTGAAAATCGCTAAATTCCTTAGCCGGGTAAGAGAAAATCGCAAATATTCACTTAGCCGGGAAAGTGAAAATCACAAAAATTCACTTAGCCGGGTAAGTGAAAATCACAAAAATTCACTTAGCGCGGTAAGTGAAATCGCTAAGATTCACTTAGTCGGGTAAGTAAAAATCACAAGAATTCACTTAGCCAGGTAAGTGAAAATCACAAAAATTCACTTAGCCAGGCAGTTTAAAATAACAAAAATTCACTAAGCGCGATAAGTGAAAATCGCTAAAATTGCGGTAAGTGAAAATCGTAAAAATACACCTTCCCGGGTAAGTGAAAATCGCGAAAATTCTCTTAGTCGAGTAAGTGAAAATCGCTTATATTCACACTACCGAGTAAGTGCAAATCGTTAAATTCACTTTTCCGGCTAAGTGAAAATCGCAAAAATTCACTTATTTGGGTAAGTGAAAATCACAAAAATCACCTAGCCGGGTAAGTGAAAATCATAAAAATTCACTTAGCCAGGTAAGTGAAAATCACAAAAATTTACTTAGCGCGCTAAGTGAAAATCGCTAAAATGCACATAGCCGCGTAAGTGCAAATCGTAAAAATTCACTTTCCTGGATAAGTGAAAACCCCTAAAATTCCTTAGCGGGGTAAGTGAAAATCGCAAAAATTGCAAAAAATCACTTCGCAGGGTCAGTGAAAATCGCAAAAATTCCTTAGTCGGGTAAGTGAAAATCACAGAAATTCACTTAGCCAGGTAAGTGAAAATCACAGAAATTCACATAGCCGGGTAAATGAAAATCGCAAAAATTCACTTTGCCTGGTAAGTGAAAATCGCAAAAATTCCTTAGCCGGGTAAGTGAAAATCACAGAAATACACTTAGCCGGGTAAGTGAAAATCACAAAATTCACTTAGCCAGGTAAGTGGAAATCACAAAAATTCACTTAGCGGGGTAAGTCAAAATCACTTAAATGCACTTTTCCGGGTAAGTGAAAATCGTTAAAATTTATTTTCCCGGGTACTTGAAAATCGCTAAAATTCACTTAGTCCGGTAAGTTAAAATCGCCGAAATTCGCATGGCCGGTTAAGTGCAAATCGTAAAAGTTCACTTTTCCGGCTAAATAAAAATCCCTAATATTCCTTAGCCGGGTAAGTGAAAATCGCTGAATTCCTTAGCCGGGTAAGTGAAAATCGCAAATATTCGCTTAGCCAGGTAAGTGAAAATCACAAAAATTCATTTAGCGGGGTAAGTGAAAATCACTAAAATTCACTTTCCTGGGTAAGTGAAAATCACAAGAATTCACTTAGCCAGGTAAGTGAAAATCACGAAAATTCACTAAGCGCGGTAAGTGAACATCGCTAGAATTCACTTAGCCGGGTAAGTGAAAATCACAAAATTCACTTAGCCAGGTAAGTGAAAATCAAAAAAATTCATTTAGCGAGGTAAGTGAAAATCACTAAAATTCACTTTCCTGGGTAAGTGAAAATCACAAAAATTCACTTAGCCAGGTAAGTGAAAATCACAAAAATTCACTTAGCCGGGTAAGTGAAAATCACAAAAATTCACTTAGCGCGGTAAGTGAAAATCGCTAAGATCCACTTAGTCGGGTAAGTGAAAATCGCTAAGATCCACTTAGTCGGGTAAGTGAAAATCGCCAGAATTCACTTAGCCAGGTAAGTGAAAATCGCAAAAATTCACTTAGCGCGATAAGTGAGAAACCTAAAATTCACTTTGCCGGGTAAGTCAAAATCGTAAAAATTCACTTTTCCGGGTAAGTGAAAATCGCTAAAATTCCTTAGCCGTGTAAGTGAAAATCGCTAAATTCCTTAGCCGGGTAAGAGAAAATCGCAAATATTCACTTAGCCGGGAAAGTGAAAATCACAAAAATTCACTTAGCCGGGTAAGTGAAAATCACAAAAATTCACTTAGCGCGGTAAGTGAAAATCACTAAGATTCACTTAGTCGGGTAAGTAAAAATCACAAGAATTCACTTAGCCAGGTAAGTGAAAATCACAAAAATTCACTTAGCCAGGCAGTTTAAAATAACAAAAATTCACTTAGCGCGATAAGTGAAAATCGCTAAAATTGCGGTAAGTGAAAATCGTAAAAATACACCTTCCCGGGTAAGTGAAAATCGCGAAAATTCTCTTAGTCGAGTAAGTGAAAATCGCTTATATTCACACTACCGAGTAAGTGCAAATCGTTAAATTCACTTTTCCGGCTAAGTGAAAATCGCAAAAATTCACTTATTTGGGTAAGTGAAAATCACAAAAATCACCTAGCCGGGTAAGTGAAAATCATAAAAATTCACTTAGCCAGGTAAGTGAAAATCACAAAAATTTACTTAGCGCGCTAAGTGAAAATCGCTAAAATGCACATAGCCGCGTAAGTGCAAATCGTAAAAATTCACTTTCCTGGATAAGTGAAAACCCCTAAAATTCCTTAGCGGGGTAAGTGAAAATCGCAAAAATTGCAAAAAATCACTTCGCAGGGTCAGTGAAAATCGCAAAAATTCCTTAGTCGGGTAAGTGAAAATCACAGAAATTCACTTAGCCGGGTAAGTGAAAATCACAGAAATTCACATAGCCGGGTAAATGAAAATCGCAAAAATTCACTTTGCCTGGTAAGTGAAAATCGCAAAAATTCCTTAGCCGGGTAAGTGAAAATCACAGAAATACACTTAGCCGGGTAAGTGAAAATCACAAAATTCACTTAGCCAGGTAAGTGGAAATCACAAAAATTCACTTAGCGGGGTAAGTCAAAATCACTTAAATGCACTTTTCCGGGTAAGTGAAAATCGTTAAAATTTATTTTCCCGGGTACTTGAAAATCGCTAAAATTCACTTAGTCCGGTAAGTTAAAATCGCCGAAATTCGCATGGCCGGTTAAGTGCAAATCGTAAAAGTTCACTTTTCCGGCTAAATGAAAATCCCTAATATTCCTTAGCCGGGTAAGTGAAAATCGCTGAATTCCTTAGCCGGGTAAGTGAAAATCGCAAATATTCGCTTAGCCAGGTAAGTGAAAATCGCAAAAATTCATTTAGCGGGGTAAGTGAAAATCACTAAAATTCACTTTCCTGGGTAAGTGAAAATCACAAGAATTCACTTAGCCAGGTAAGTGAAAATCACGAAAATTCACTAAGCGCGGTAAGTGAACATCGCTAGAATTCACTTAGCCGGGTAAGTGAAAATCACAAAATTCACTTAGCCAGGTAAGTGAAAATCACAAAAATTCATTTAGCGAGGTAAGTGAAAATCACTAAAATTCACTTTCCTGGGTAAGTGAAAATCACAAAAATTCACTTAGCCAGGTAAGTGAAAATCACAAAAATTCACTTAGCCGGGTAAGTGAAAATCACAAAAATTCACTTAGCGCGGTAAGTGAAAATCGCTAAGATCCACTTAGTCGGGTAAGTGAAAATCGCCAGAATTCACTTAGCCAGGTAAGTGAAAATCGCAAAAATTCACTTAGCGCGATAAGTGAGAAACCTAAAATTCACTTTGCCGGGTAAGTCAAAATCGTAAAAATTCACTTTTCCGGGTAAGTGAAAATCGCTAAAATTCCTTAGCCGTGTAAGTGAAAATCGCTAAATTCCTTAGCCGGGTAAGAGAAAATCGCAAATATTCACTTAGCCGGGAAAGTGAAAATCACAAAAAATTCACTTAGCCGGGTAAGTGAAAATCACAAAAATTCACTTAGCGCGGTAAGTGAAAATCACTAAGATTCACTTAGTCGGGTAAGTAAAAATCACAAGAATTCACTTAGCCAGGTAAGTGAAAATCACAAAAATTCACTTAGCCAGGCAGTTTAAAATAACAAAAATTCACTTAGCGCGATAAGTGAAAATCGCTAAAATTGCGGTAAGTGAAAATCGTAAAAATACACCTTCCCGGGTAAGTGAAAATCGCGAAAATTCTCTTAGTCGAGTAAGTGAAAATCGCTTATATTCACACTACCGAGTAAGTGCAAATCGTTAAATTCACTTTTCCGGCTAAGTGAAAATCGCAAAAATTCACTTATTTGGGTAAGTGAAAATCACAAAAATCACCTAGCCGGGTAAGTGAAAATCATAAAAATTCACTTAGCCAGGTAAGTGAAAATCACAAAAATTTACTTAGCGCGCTAAGTGAAAATCGCTAAAATGCACATAGCCGCGTAAGTGCAAATCGTAAAAATTCACTTTCCTGGATAAGTGAAAACCCCTAAAATTCCTTAGTCGGGTAAGTGAAAATCACAAAAATTTCTTAGACAGGTAAGTGAGAATCGCTAAATATACTCAGCTGGGTAAGTGAAAATCACAAAAATTCACATAGCCGGGTAAATGAAAATCGCAAAAATTCACTTTGCCTGGTAAGTGAAAATCGCAAAAATTCCTTAGCCGGGTAAATGAAAATCACAGAAATTCACTTAGCCGGGTAAGTGAAAATCACAAAATTCACTTAGCCAGGTAAGTGGAAATCACAAAAATTCACTTAGCGGGGTAAGTCAAAATCACTTAAATGCACTTTTCCGGGTAAGTGAAAATCGTTAAAATTCATTTTCCCGGGTACTTGAAAATCGCTAAAATTCATTTTCCCGGGTACTTGAAAATCGCTAAAATTCACTTAGTCCGGTAAGTTAAAATCGCCGAAATTCGCATGGCCGGTTAAGTGCAAATCATAAAAGTTCACTTTTCCGGCTAAATGAAAATCCCTAATATTCCTTAGCCGGGTACGTGAAAATCGCTGAATTCCTTAGCCGGGTAAGTGAAAATCGCAAATATTCGCTTAGCCAGGTAAGTGAGAATCACAAAAATTCACATAGCCGGGTAAGTGAAAATCGCAAAAATTCACTTAGCCAGGTAAGTGAAAATCACAAAAATTCACTTAGCGCGGTAAGTGAGAAACGCTAAAATTCACTTTGCCGGGTATGTGAACATCGCAAAAATGAACTTAGCCAGGCAAGTGAAAATCACAAAAATTCACTTAGCCAGGTAAGTCAAAATCGTAAAAATTCACTTTTCCGGGTAAATGAAAATCGCTAAAATTGCTTAGCCGGGTAAGTGAAAATCGCTTAAATTCACTTTGCCGGGTATGTGAAAATCGCACAGATTCACTTAACCAGGTAAGTGAAAATCACAAAAATTCACTTAGCGCGGTAAGTGAAAATCGCTGAGATTCATTTAGTCGGGTATGTGAAAATCGCAAAAATTCACTTAGCCAGGTAAGTGAAAATCACAAAAATTCACAAAATTGCGGTAAGTGAAAATCGTAAAAATTCACCTTCCCGCAGGGTCAGTGAAAATCGCAAAAATTCCTTAGTCGGGTAAATGAAAATCACAAACATTTTTTAGCCAGGTAAGTGAAAATCGCTAAATATACTTATCTGGGTAAGTGAAAATCGCTAAAATTCACTTAGCGCGGTAAGTGAAAATCAATAAAATTTACTTTTCCGGGTAAGTGAAAATTGTAAAAATTCATATTCCCGGGTAAGTGAAAATCGCGAAAATTCACTAAGTCGGGTAAGTTAAAATCGCTTAAATTCGTATGGCCGGGTAAGTGTTAATCGTAAAAGTTCACTTTTCCGGGTAAGTGAAAATCGCAAAAATTCCTTAGCCCGTTAAGTGAAAATCGCAAAAATCGCAAGGTAAGTGAAAATAGCAAAAATTCACCTCGCCGGGTCAGTGAAAATAGCAAAAATTTCTTAGTCGATTATTGAAAATAATGAAAATTCACATAGTTGGGTAAGTGAAAATCGCTTAAATTTCTTAGGCTTGTAAGTGAAAATCGCAAAAATTCACTTAGCCAGGTAAGTGAAAATCACAAAAATTCACTAAGCGCGGTAAGTGAACATCGCTAGAATTCACTTAGCCGGGTAAGTGAAAATCACAAAATTCACTTAGCCAGGTAAGTGAAAATCACAAAAATTCACTTAGCGGGGTAAGTGAAAATCACTAAAATTCACTTTCCTGGGTAAGTGAAAATCACAAAAATTCACTTAGCCAATTAAGTGAAAATCACAAAAATTCACTTAGCCGGGTAAGTGAAAATCACAAAAATTCACTTAGCGCGGTAAGTGAAAATCGCTAAGATCCACTTAGTCGGGTAAGTGAAAATCGCAAGAATTCACTTAGCCAGGTAAGTGAAAATCACAAAAATTCACTTAGCGCGATAAGTGAGAAACGCTAAAATTCACTTTGCCGGGTAAGTCAAAATCGTAAAAATTCACTTTTCCGGGTAAGTGAAAATCGCTACAATTCCTTAGCCGTGTAAGTGAAAATCACTAAATTCCTTAGCCGGGTAAGAGAAAATCGCAAATATTCACTTAGCCGGGAAAATGAAAATCACAAAAATTCACTTAGCCGGGTAAGTGAAAATCACAAAAATTCGCTTAGCGCGGTAAGTGAAAATCGCTAAGATTCACTTAGTCGGGTAAGTAAAAATCACAAGAATTCACTTAGCCAGGTAAGTGAAAATCACAAAAATTCACTTAGCCAGGCAGTTTAAAATAACAAAAATTCACTTAGCGCGATAAGTGAAAATCGCTAAAATTGCGGTAAGTGAAAATCGTAAAAATACACCTTCCCGGGTAAGTGAAAATCGCGAAAATTCTCTTAGTCGAGTAAGTGAAAATAGCTTATATTCACACTACCGAGTAAGTGCAAATCGTTAAATTCACTTTTCCGGCTAAGTGAAAATCGCAAAAATTCACTTATTTGGGTAAGTGAAAATCACAAGAATTCACCTAGCCGGGTAAGTGAAAATCATAAAAATTCACTTAGCCAGGTAAGTGAAAATCACAAAAATTTACTTAGCGCGCTAAGTGAAAATCGCTAAAATGCACATAGCCGCGTAAGTGCAAATCGTAAAAATTCACTTTCCTGGATAAGTGAAAATCCCTAAAATTCCTTAGCGGGGTAAGTGAAAATCGCAAAAATTGCAAAAAATCACTTTGCAGGGTCAGTGAAAATCGCAAAAATTCCTTAGTCGGGTAAATGAAAATCACAAACATTTTTTAGCCAGGTAAGTGAAAATCGCTAAATATACTTATCTGGGTAAGTGAAAATCGCAAAAATTCACTTAGCGCGGTAAGTGAAAATCAATAAAATTTACTTTTCCGGGTAAGTGAAAATTGTAAAAATTCATATTCCCGGGTAAGTGAAAATCGCGAAAGTTCACTAAGTCGGGTAAGTTAAAATCGCTTAAATTCGTATGGCCGGGTAAGTGTTAATCGTAAAAGTTCACTTTTCCGGGTAAGTGAAAATCGCAAAAATTCCTTAGCCCGTTAAGTGAAAATCGCAAAAATCGCAAGGTAAGTGAAAAAAGCAAAAATTCACCTCGCCGGGTCAGTGAAAATAGCAAAAATTTCTTAGTCGATTATTGAAAATAATGAAAATTCACATAGTTGGGTAAGTGAAAATCGCTTAAATTTTTTAGGCTTGTAAGTGAAAATCGCAAAAATTCACTTAGCCAGGTAAGTGAAAATCACAAAAATTCACTAAGCGCGGTAAGTGAACATCGCTAGAATTCACTTAGCCGGGTAAGTGAAAATCACAAAATTCACTTAGCCAGGTAAGTGAAAATCACAAAAATTCACTTAGCGGGGTAAGTGAAAATCACTAAAATTCACTTTCCTGGGTAAGTGAAAATCACAAAAATTCACTTAGCCAATTAAGTGAAAATCACAAAAATTCACTTAGCCGGGTAAGTGAAAATCACAAAAATTCACTTAGCGCGGTAAGTGAAAATCGCTAAGATCCACTTAGTCGGGTAAGTGAAAATCGCAAGAATTCACTTAGCCAGGTAAGTGAAAATCACAAAAATTCACTTAGCGCGATAAGTGAGAAACGCTAAAATTCACTTTGCCGGGTAAGTCAAAATCGTAAAAATTCACTTTTCCGGGTAAGTGAAAATCGCTACAATTCCTTAGCCGTGTAAGTGAAAATCACTAAATTCCTTAGCCGGGTAAGAGAAAATCGCAAATATTCACTTAGCCGGGAAAATGAAAATCACAAAAATTCACTTAGCCGGGTAAGTGAAAATCACAAAAATTCTCTTAGCGCGGTAAGTGAAAATCGCTAAGATTCACTTAGTCGGGTAAGTAAAAATCACAAGAATTCACTTAGCCAGGTAAGTGAAAATCACAAAAATTCACTTAGCCAGGCAGTTTAAAATAACAAAAATTCACTTAGCGCGATAAGTGAAAATCGCTAAAATTGCGGTAAGTGAAAATCGTAAAAATACACCTTCCCGGGTAAGTGAAAATCGCGAAAATTCTCTTAGTCGAGTAAGTGAAAATAGCTTATATTCACACTACCGAGTAAGTGCAAATCGTTAAATTCACTTTTCCGGCTAAGTGAAAATCGCAAAAATTCACTTATTTGGGTAAGTGAAAATCACAAGAATTCACCTAGCCGGGTAAGTGAAAATCATAAAAATTCACTTAGCCAGGTAAGTGAAAATCACAAAAATTTACTTAGCGCGCTAAGTGAAAATCGCTAAAATGCACATAGCCGCGTAAGTGCAAATCGTAAAAATTCACTTTCCTGGATAAGTGAAAATCCCTAAAATTCCTTAGCGGGGTAAGTGAAAATCGCAAAAATTGCAAAAAATCACTTTGCAGGGTCAGTGAAAATCGCAAAAATTCCTTAGTCGGGTAAGTGAAAATCACAAAAATTTCTCAGACAGGTAAGTGAGAATCGCTAAATATACTCAGCTGGGTAAGTGAAAATCACAAAAATTCACATAGCCGGGTAAATGAAAATCGCAAAAATTCACTTTGCCTGGTAAGTGAAAATCACAAAAATTCCTTAGCCGGGTAAGTGAAAATCACAGAAATTCACTTAGCCAGGCAGTTGAAAATCACAAAAATTCACTTAGCCGGGTAAGTGAAAATCACAAAAATTCACTTACCCAGGTAAGTGAAAATCACAAAAATTTACTTAGCGCATTAAGTGAAAATCGCTAAAATTCATTTAGTCGGGTACGTGAAAATCGCAAAAAAAACACTTAGCCGGATAAGTGAAAATCATAAAAATTCACTTAGCCAGGTAAGTGAAAATCACAAAAATTCACTTAGCGCGGTAAGTGAAAATCGCGAAAATTCACTTTTCCGGGTAAGTGAAAATCGTAAAAATTCACTTTCCCGTGTAAGTGAAGATGGCGAAAATTCACTTAGTCGGGTAAGTGAAAATCGCTAAAATTCACATTGCCGTGTAGGTGAAAATCACAAATTCACTTAACCGGGTTAATAAAAATCACAAATATGCATGTAGTTTGGTAAGTGAAAATCGCTAAAATTCACATTGCCGGGTAAGTGCAAATCGTAAAAATTCACTTTCCTGGGTAAGTGAAAATCGCTAAAATGCCTTAGAGGGGTAAGTGAAAATCACAAAAATTTCTTAGCCAGGTAAGTGAAAATTGCTAAAATTCCTTAGCCGGGTAAGTGAAAATCACAAAAATTCACATAGACGGGTAAATGAAGATCACAAAAATTCACTTTGCCGGGTAAGTGAAAATCGCAAAAATTCCTTAGCCGGGTAAGTGAAAATCGCAAAAATTCCTTAGCCAGGTAAGTGAAAATCGCAAAAATTCCTTAGCCGGGTAAGTGAAAATAGCAAAAATTCCTTCGCCGGGTCAGTGAAAATCGCAAAAATTCCTTAGTCGAGTAACTGAAAGTCGCAAAAATTCACTTACTAGGGTAAGTGAAAATCGCAAATATTCACATATTGAAAATAATGAAAATTCACATAGTTGGGTAAGTGAAAATCTCTTAAATTCCTTAGACGGTTAAGTGAAAATCGCAAAAATTCACTTAGTCGGGTAAGTGAAAATCACTAAAATTCACCTTTCCGGGTAAGTGAAAATCGTTAAAATTCACTTTTCCGGGTAAGTTAAAATCGCAAAAATTCACATTGCCGGGTAAGTGCAAATCGTAAAAATTCACTTTCCCGGGGTAAGTGAAAATCGCTAAAATGCCTTAGAGGGGTAAGTGAAAATCACAAAAATTTCTTAGCCAGGTAAGTAAAAACTGCTTAAATTCCTTAGCCGGGTGAGTGAAAATCACAAAAATTCACATAGACGCGTAAATGAAGATCACAAAAATCGCAAAAATTCTTAGCCGGGTAAGTGAAAATCGCAAAAATTCCTTAGCCGGGTAAGTGAAAATCGCAAAAATTCACTTAGCCAGGTAGTTGAAAATCGCAAAAATTCACTTAGCCGGATAAGTGAAAATCACAAAAATTCACTCAGCCAGGTAAGTGAAAATCACAAAAATTCACTTAGCGCGGTAAGTTAAAATCGCTAAAACTCACTTTTCCGGGTAAGTGAAAATCGTTAAAATTCACTTTCCCGGGTAAGTGAAAATCTGCGAAAATTCACTTAGTCCGGTAAGTTAGAATCGCTGAAATTCGCATGGCCGGGTAAGTGCAAATCGTAAAAGTTCGCTTTTCCGGGTAAATGAAAATCGCTAACTTTCCTTAGCCGGGTAAGTGAAAATCGCTGAATTCCTTAGCCGGGTAAGTGAAAATCGCAAATATTCACTTAGCCGGGTAAGTGAAAATCACAAAAATTCACTTAGCCGTTTAAGTGAGATTCGCAAAAATTCACTTAGCCAGGTAGTTGAAAATCGCAAAAATTCACTTAGCCGGATAAGTGAAAATCACAAAAATTCACTTAGTCAGGTTAGTGAAAATCACAAAAATTCACTTAGCGCGGTAAGTTAAAATCGCTGAAATTCGCATGGCCGGGTAAGTGCAAATTGTAAAAGTTCACTTTTCCGGGTAAATGAAGCCGGGTAAGTGAAAATCGCAAAAATTCACTTAGCCGGGTAAGTGAAAATCGCAAAAATTCACTTAGCCAGGTAAGTGAAAATCACAAAAATTCACTTAGCGCGCTAAGTGAAAATCGCTAAAATGCACATAGCCGCGTAAGTGCAAATCGTAAAAATTCACTTTCCTGGATAAGTGAAAATCCCTAAAATTCCTTAGCGGGGTAAGTGAAAATCGCAAAAATTGCAAAAAATCACTTTGCAGGGTCAGTGAAAATCGCAAAAATTCCTTAGTCGGGTAAGTGAAAATCACAAAAATTTCTCAGACAGGTAAGTGAGAATCGCTAAATATACTCAGCTGGGTAAGTGAAAATCACAAAAATTCACATAGCCGGGTAAATGAAAATCGCAAAAATTCACTTTGCCTGGTAAGTGAAAATCACAAAAATTCCTTAGCCGGGTAAGTGAAAATCACAGAAATTCACTTAGCCAGGCAGTTGAAAATCACAAAAATTCACTTAGCCGGGTAAGTGAAAATCACAAAAATTCACTTACCCAGGTAAGTGAAAATCACAAAAATTTACTTAGCGCATTAAGTGAAAATCGCTAAAATTCATTTAGTCGGGTACGTGAAAATCGCAAAAAAAACACTTAGCCGGATAAGTGAAAATCATAAAAATTCACTTAGCCAGGTAAGTGAAAATCACAAAAATTCACTTAGCGCGGTAAGTGAAAATCGCGAAAATTCACTTTTCCGGGTAAGTGAAAATCGTAAAAATTCACTTTCCCGTGTAAGTGAAGATGGCGAAAATTCACTTAGTCGGGTAAGTGAAAATCGCTAAAATTCACATTGCCGTGTAGGTGAAAATCACAAATTCACTTAACCGGGTTAATAAAAATCACAAATATGCATGTAGTTTGGTAAGTGAAAATCGCTAAAATTCACATTGCCGGGTAAGTGCAAATCGTAAAAATTCACTTTCCTGGGTAAGTGAAAATCGCTAAAATGCCTTAGAGGGGTAAGTGAAAATCACAAAAATTTCTTAGCCAGGTAAGTGAAAATTGCTAAAATTCCTTAGCCGGGTAAGTGAAAATCACAAAAATTCACATAGACGGGTAAATGAAGATCACAAAAATTCACTTTGCCGGGTAAGTGAAAATCGCAAAAATTCCTTAGCCGGGTAAGTGAAAATCGCAAAAATTCCTTAGCCAGGTAAGTGAAAATCGCAAAAATTCCTTAGCCGGGTAAGTGAAAATAGCAAAAATTCCTTCGCCGGGTCAGTGAAAATCGCAAAAATTCCTTAGTCGAGTAACTGAAAGTCGCAAAAATTCACTTACTAGGGTAAGTGAAAATCGCAAATATTCACATATTGAAAATAATGAAAATTCACATAGTTGGGTAAGTGAAAATCTCTTAAATTCCTTAGACGGTTAAGTGAAAATCGCAAAAATTCACTTAGTCGGGTAAGTGAAAATCACTAAAATTCACCTTTCCGGGTAAGTGAAAATCGTTAAAATTCACTTTTCCGGGTAAGTTAAAATCGCAAAAATTCACATTGCCGGGTAAGTGCAAATCGTAAAAATTCACTTTCCCGGGGTAAGTGAAAATCGCTAAAATGCCTTAGAGGGGTAAGTGAAAATCACAAAAATTTCTTAGCCAGGTAAGTAAAAACTGCTTAAATTCCTTAGCCGGGTGAGTGAAAATCACAAAAATTCACATAGACGCGTAAATGAAGATCACAAAAATCGCAAAAATTCTTAGCCGGGTAAGTGAAAATCGCAAAAATTCCTTAGCCGGGTAAGTGAAAATCGCAAAAATTCACTTAGCCAGGTAGTTGAAAATCGCAAAAATTCACTTAGCCGGATAAGTGAAAATCACAAAAATTCACTCAGCCAGGTAAGTGAAAATCACAAAAATTCACTTAGCGCGGTAAGTTAAAATCGCTAAAACTCACTTTTCCGGGTAAGTGAAAATCGTTAAAATTCACTTTCCCGGGTAAGTGAAAATCTGCGAAAATTCACTTAGTCCGGTAAGTTAGAATCGCTGAAATTCGCATGGCCGGGTAAGTGCAAATCGTAAAAGTTCGCTTTTCCGGGTAAATGAAAATCGCTAACATTCCTTAGCCGGGTAAGTGAAAATCGCTGAATTCCTTAGCCGGGTAAGTGAAAATCGCAAATATTCACTTAGCCGGGTAAGTGAAAATCACAAAAATTCACTTAGCCGTTTAAGTGAGATTCGCAAAAATTCACTTAGCCAGGTAGTTGAAAATCGCAAAAATTCACTTAGCCGGATAAGTGAAAATCACAAAAATTCACTTAGTCAGGTTAGTGAAAATCACAAAAATTCACTTAGCGCGGTAAGTTAAAATCGCTGAAATTCGCATGGCCGGGTAAGTGCAAATTGTAAAAGTTCACTTTTCCGGGTAAATGAAGCCGGGTAAGTGAAAATCGCAAAAATTCACTTAGCCGGGTAAGTGAAAATCGCAAAAATTCACTTAGCCAGGTAAGTGAAAATCACAAAAATTCACTTAGCGCGGTAAATGAGAAACGCTAAAATTCACTTTGCCGGGTATGTGAAAACCGCAAAAATTCACATAGCCAGGTAAGTGAAAATCGCTAAATATACTTAGCTGGGTAAGTGAAAATCACAAAAATTCACATAGCCGGGTAAATGAAAATCGCAAAAATTCACTTTGCCTGGTAAGTGAAAATCACAAAAATTCCTTAGCCGGGTAAGTGAAAATCACAGAAATTCACTTAGCCAGGCAGTTGAAAATCACAAAAATTCACTTAGCCGGGTAAGTGAAAATCACAAAAATTCACTTACCCAGGTAAGTGAAAATCACAAAAATTTACTTAGCGCATTAAGTGAAAATCGCTAAAATTCATTTAGTCGGGTACGTGAAAATCGCAAAAAAAACACTTAGCCGGATAAGTGAAAATCATAAAAATTCACTTAGCCAGGTAAGTGAAAATCACAAAAATTCACTTAGCGCGGTAAGTGAAAATCGCGAAAATTCACTTTTCCGGGTAAGTGAAAATCGTAAAAATTCACTTTCCCGTGTAAGTGAAGATGGCGAAAATTCACTTAGTCGGGTAAGTGAAAATCGCTAAAATTCACATTGCCGTGTAGGTGAAAATCACAAATTCACTTAACCGGGTTAATAAAAATCACAAATATGCATGTAGTTTGGTAAGTGAAAATCGCTAAAATTCACATTGCCGGGTAAGTGCAAATCGTAAAAATTCACTTTCCTGGGTAAGTGAAAATCGCTAAAATGCCTTAGAGGGGTAAGTGAAAATCACAAAAATTTCTTAGCCAGGTAAGTGAAAATTGCTAAAATTCCTTAGCCGGGTAAGTGAAAATCACAAAAATTCACATAGACGGGTAAATGAAGATCACAAAAATTCACTTTGCCGGGTAAGTGAAAATCGCAAAAATTCCTTAGCCAGGTAAGTGAAAATCGCAAAAATTCCTTAGCCGGGTAAGTGAAAATAGCAAAAATTCCTTCGCCGGGTCAGTGAAAATCGCAAAAATTCCTTAGTCGAGTAACTGAAAGTCGCAAAAATTCACTTACTAGGGTAAGTGAAAATCGCAAATATTCACATATTGAAAATAATGAAAATTCACATAGTTGGGTAAGTGAAAATCTCTTAAATTCCTTAGACGGTTAAGTGAAAATCGCAAAAATTCACTTAGTCGGGTAAGTGAAAATCACTAAAATTCACCTTTCCGGGTAAGTGAAAATCGTTAAAATTCACTTTTCCGGGTAAGTTAAAATCGCAAAAATTCACATTGCCGGGTAAGTGCAAATCGTAAAAATTCACTTTCCCGGGGTAAGTGAAAATCGCTAAAATGCCTTAGAGGGGTAAGTGAAAATCACAAAAATTTCTTAGCCAGGTAAGTAAAAACTGCTTAAATTCCTTAGCCGGGTGAGTGAAAATCACAAAAATTCACATAGACGCGTAAATGAAGATCACAAAAATCGCAAAAATTCTTAGCCGGGTAAGTGAAAATCGCAAAAATTCCTTAGCCGGGTAAGTGAAAATCGCAAAAATTCACTTAGCCAGGTAGTTGAAAATCGCAAAAATTCACTTAGCCGGATAAGTGAAAATCACAAAAATTCACTCAGCCAGGTAAGTGAAAATCACAAAAATTCACTTAGCGCGGTAAGTTAAAATCGCTAAAACTCACTTTTCCGGGTAAGTGAAAATCGTTAAAATTCACTTTCCCGGGTAAGTGAAAATCTGCGAAAATTCACTTAGTCCGGTAAGTTAGAATCGCTGAAATTCGCATGGCCGGGTAAGTGCAAATCGTAAAAGTTCGCTTTTCCGGGTAAATGAAAATCGCTAACATTCCTTAGCCGGGTAAGTGAAAATCGCTGAATTCCTTAGCCGGGTAAGTGAAAATCGCAAATATTCACTTAGCCGGGTAAGTGAAAATCACAAAAATTCACTTAGCCGTTTAAGTGAGATTCGCAAAAATTCACTTAGCCAGGTAGTTGAAAATCGCAAAAATTCACTTAGCCGGATAAGTGAAAATCACAAAAATTCACTTAGTCAGGTTAGTGAAAATCACAAAAATTCACTTAGCGCGGTAAGTTAAAATCGCTGAAATTCGCATGGCCGGGTAAGTGCAAATTGTAAAAGTTCACTTTTCCGGGTAAATGAAGCCGGGTAAGTGAAAATCGCAAAAATTCACTTAGCCGGGTAAGTGAAAATCGCAAAAATTCACTTAGCCAGGTAAGTGAAAATCACAAAAATTCACTTAGCGCGGTAAATGAGAAACGCTAAAATTCACTTTGCCGGGTATGTGAAAACCGCAAAAATTCACATAGCCAGGTAAGTGAAAATCGCTAAATATACTTAGCTGGGTAAGTGAAAATCACAAAAATTCACATAGGATGCATGGGCCTATGCACGCGAGGTAACGTCGTTGATTGCGCTCAACATGGCGAGCTGCCAAGGCAATCCTCGTTAGTGCACAGGTCAAGTTGACATACAGCCTCCACGTGGCGCCCCCTGGATAGCCATCACAACACCCGTTGTATGGTGAACTAATGTATGCATTGACCCCCTCTGCCCGAGGATTGAAATAATGGGCCTGGCCTACCAGTCTGTGGGTTGTGCGTGAGGTTAACTTCCTCACCACGTAAAAATCATATAGTTCAGAGACAACATCATGCCTCGGATAGTGAAGGATCTACTGTTGACTTCCATAGCAAACGTATTAAGGACAAAGATTATCGGTTTTGCACGTGGAATGTGAGGTCCCTTAACAGGCCACGTGCAGCCGAACAACTTGCGGAGGCCATTGACAGCTACAAAGCTGACATAACCGCCATCCAGGAAGTGCGATGGTATGGGCCTGGCATAAAAGCGATGAAGAACTGCGATATCTACTACAGCAATTGCTATAGAGACAGAAGGCAGCGCTTATTCGGATGCAAATTTGTTGTTCGAGGCAGACTTAGGCAAAAAGTCTTGAACTACGACCCAGTCAGCGAACGCCTCATGACAATCCGCATCAAGGCTAAATTCGGGAACATCAGCCTAATATGCGCTCACGCCCCGACAGAGGAGAAGGATTACAACATCAAGGATGACTTCTATGATCTCCTAGAAAGAACATACGGTCGATGCCCCAGCTATGACACCAAGATCGTTCTAGGAGATTTCAACGCTCAGCTGGGAAAGGAGGACATCTTTGCTGGAGTCATTGGTAAACGGACTCAGGCTGTTGGACTTCGCCTCTGGGCGAAACCACTCTGTGGCTAGCACGCGGTTCCCACACCTGAACATTCACAAAGGAACCTGGCGATCTCCTGATCAATCAACCGGCAACCAGATTGATCACGTTGCGATCGACGTCAGACACTCCTCCAGTAATCTCGATGTCCGAACCTTCCGAGGTGCAAACATTGACTCGGATCATCACCTTGTTGTAGCCAAGGTAAGAACCCGGATATCGAGAGAGCAACGGAGTCGAGAAAGGCCAAAACGGTTTGCCGTCGAAAAGCTACAATCGCAGCTGATTGCTGGGAACTTTGCCGACCGAGTCTCCCGGAAACTCGCCCAGAGTTCGACGCTTCCTGCACTAAGCATAGAAGAAGAATGGAAACGTTTTCAAGAAGCCATCAAAGATGCTGCCACTGTGCTGGGTTTCACGTCACCACCCAGAAGGAACCCATGGTTTGACGACGAGTGCAGGCAAGCGCACGCAGCTACACAAGACGCCTATAAGGCGACGCTGCATCGAACAACGCGAGCTGTTCGTGAACTATACGAACAGAGAAGAAGGGAAGAGCACCCGCTTCTCAGAAGGAAGAAGAAGGAGCATGAGAAGCGCGCGGTCGAGCAAATGGAAAGGTGCTTTGGCAGGAGTGAAGTCCGAAAGTTTTACCGAAAGGAGCGCGGTAAGTGAGAAACGCTAAAATTCACTTTGCCGGGTATGTGAAAACCGCAAAAATTCACATAGCCAGGTAAGTGAAAATCGCTAAATATACTTAGCTGGGTAAGTGAAAATCACAAAAATTCACATAGGATGCATGGGCCTATGCACGCGAGGTAACGTCGTTGATTGCGCTCAACATGGCGAGCTGCCAAGGCAATCCTCGTTAGTGCACAGGTCAAGTTGACATACAGCCTCCACGTGGCGCCCCCTGGATAGCCATCACAACACCCGTTGTATGGTGAACTAATGTATGCAGTGACCCCCTCTGCCCGAGGATTGAAATAATGGGCCTGGCCTACCAGTCTGTGGGTTGTGCGTGAGGTTAACAGCTACAAAGCTGCGATATCTACTACAGCAATTGCTATAGAGACAGAAGGCAGCGCTTATTCGGATGCAAATTTGTTGTTCGAGGCAGACTTAGGCAAAAAGTCTTGAACTACGACCCAGTCAGCGAACGCCTCATGACAATCCGCATCAAGGCTAAATTCGGGAACATCAGCCTAATATGCGCTCACGCCCCGACAGAGGAGAAGGATGACAACATCAAGGATGACTTCTATGATCTCCTAGAAAGAACATACGGCCGATGCTCCAGCTATAACACCAAGATCGTTCTAGGAGATTTCAACGCTCAGCTGGGAAAGGAGGACAGATTTGCTGGAGTCATTGGTAAACGGACTCAGGCTGTTGGACTTCGCCTCTGGGCGAAACCACTCTGTGGCTAGCACGCGGTTCCCACACCTGAACATTCACAAAGGAACCTGGCGATCTCCTGATCAATCAACCGGCAACCAGATTGATCACGTTGCGATCGACGTCAGACACTCCTCCAGTATTCTCGATGTCCGAACCTTCCGAGGTGCAAACATTGACTGAGGTGATGATCCACCTTGTTGTAGCCAAGGTAAGAACCCGGATATCGAGAGAGCAACGGAGTCGAGAAAGGCCAAAACGGTTTGACGTCCAAAAGCTACAATCGCAGCTGATTGCTGGGAACTTTGCCGACCGAGTCTCCCGGAAACTCGCCCAGAGTTCGACGCTTCCTGCACTAAGCATAGAAGAAGAATGGAAACGTTTTCAAGAAGCCATAAAAGATGCTCATCACTTAGCCGGGTAAGTGAAAATCACAAAATTCACTTAGCCAGGTAAGTGAAAATCACAAAAATTCACTTAGCGGGGTAAGTGAAAGTCACTAAAATTCACTTTTCTGGGTAAGTGAAAATCGTCAAAATTCACTTTCCCTGGTAAGTGAAAATCGCGAAAATTCACTTAGCGCGGTAAGTGAAAATCGCTAAGATTCACTTAGTCGGGTAAGTGAAAATCGCAAGAATTCACTTAGCCAGGTAAGTGAAAATCACAAAAATCTACTTAGCGCGGTAAGTGAAAATCGCTTAAATTCATATTGCCGCGTAGGTGCAAATCGTAAGAATTCACTTTCCTGGATAAGTGAAAACCGCTAAAATTCCTTAGCGGAGTAAGTGAAAATCGCAAAAATTGCAAAAAACCACTTCGCAAGGTCAGTGAAAATCGCAAAAATTCGTTAGTCGGGTAGGTGAAAATCACAAAAATTTCTTAGCCAGGTATGTGAAAATCGCTAAATATACTTAGCTGGGTAAGTGAAAATCAAAAAAATTCACATAGCCGGGTAAGTGAAAATCGCAAAAATTCACTTTGCCGGGTAAGTGAAAATCGCAAAAATTCCTTAGCCGGGTAAGTGAAAATCACAGAAATTCACTTAGCCAGGTAGTTGCAAATCACAAAAATTCACTTAGCCGGGTAAGTGAAAATCATAAAAATTCACTTAGCCAGGTAAGTGAAAATCACAAAAATTTCCTTAGCGCTCTAAGTGAAAATCGCTAAAATTCACTTAGTCGGGTATGCGAAAATCGCAAAAATTCACTTAGCCAGCTAAGTAAAAATCACAAAAATTTACTTAGCGCACTAAGTGAAAATCGCTAAAATTCACTTAGACGGGTACGTGAAAATCACAAAAATTCACTTAGCCAGGTAAGTGAAAATCACAAAAATTCACTTAGCGCGGTAAGTGAAAATCGCGAAAATTCACTTTTCCGGGTAAGTGAAAATCGTAAAAATTCACTTTCCCGTGTAAGTGAATATGGCGAAAATTCACTTAGTCGGGTAAGTGAAAATCGCTAAAATTCACATTGCCGGGTAAGTGAAAATCACAAATTCACTTAACTGGGGAAGTGAAAATCACAAAAATGCATATAGTTTGGTAAGTAAAAATCGCTAAAATTCACATTGCCGGGTAAGTGCAAATCGTAAAAATTCACTTTCCTGGGTAAGTGAAAATCGCAAAAATTCCTTAGCCTTTTAAGTGAAAATCGCAATAATCGCAAGGTAAGTGAAAATAGCAAAAATTCCTTAGTCGAGTAACTGAAAGTCGCAAATATTCACTTACCAGGGTAAGTGAAAGTCACAAATATTCACATATTGAAAATAATGAAAATTCACAGTTGGTGAAGTGAAAATCGCTAAAATTCACTTAGCCAGGTAGTTGAAAATCGCAAAAATTCACTTAGCCGGATAAGTGAAAATCACAAAAATTCACTTAGCGGGGTAAGTGAAAATCGCTTAAATTCCTTAGACGGCTAAGTGAAAATCGCAAAAATTCACTTAGCCAAGTAAGTGAAAATCACAAAAATTCACTTAGCGCGGTAAGTGAAAATCGCGAAAATTCACTTTTCCGGGTAAGTGAAAATCGTAAAAATTCACTTTCCCGTGTAAGTGAATATGGCGAAAATTCACTTAGTCGGGTAAGTGAAAATCGCTAAAATTCACATTACCGGGTAAGTGAAAATCACAAATTCACTTAACTGGGGAAGTGAAAATCACAAAAATGCATATAGTTTGGTAAGTAAAAATCGCTAAAATTCACATTGCCGGGTAAGTGCAAATCGTAAAAATTCACTTTCCTGGGTAAGTGAAAATCGCAAAAATTCCTTAGCCTTTTAAGTGAAAATCGCAATAATCGCAAGGTAAGTGAAAATCGCAAAAATTCCTTTGTCGAGTAACTGAAAGCCGCAAAAATTCATTTACCAGGGTAAGTGAAAGTCACAAATATTCACATATTGAAAATAATGAAAATTCACATAGTTGGGTAAGTGAAAATCGCTTAAATTCCTTAGACGGTTAAGTGAAAATCGCAAAAAATTCACTTAGCCAGGTAAGTAAAAATCACAAAATTCACTAAGCGCGGTAAGTGAAATTCGCTAAAATTCACTTAGTCGGGTAAGTGAAAATCGCAAAAATTCACTTAGCGCGGTAAGTGAAAATCAATAAAATTCACTTTTCCGGGTAAGTGAAAACCGCGAAAATTCACTAAGTCGGGTAAGTTAAAATCGCTAAAATTGGCATGTTCGGGTAAGTGCAAATCATAAAAGTTCACTTTTCCGGGTAAGTGAAAATCGCTAAAATGCCTTAGCGGGGTAAGTGAAAATCAAAATAATTCCTTAGCCAGGTAAGTGAAAATTTCTAAAATTCCTTAGCCGGGTAAATGAAAATCACAAAAATTCAGAAAGCCGGGTAAATGAAAATCGCAAAGATTCACTTTGCCGGGTAAGTGAAAATCGCAAAAATTCCTTAGTCGATTAACTGAAAGTCGCAAAAATTCACTTACCGTGGTCGCTAGAATTCACTTAGCCGGGTAAGTGAAAATCACAAAATTCACTTTCCTGGATAAGTGAAAACCGCTAAAATTCCTTAGCGGGGTAAGTGAAAATCGCAAAAATTTCAAAAAATCACTTCGCAAGGTCAGTGAAAATCGCAAAAATTCCTTAGTCGGGTAAGTGAAAATCACAAAAATTTCTTAGCCAGGTATGTGAAAATCGCTAAATATACTTAGCTGGGTAAATCACAAAAATTCACATAGCGGGTAAATGAAAATCGCAAAAATTCACTTTGCCGGGTAAGTGAAAATCGCAAAAATTCCTTAGCCGGGTAAGTGAAAATCACAGAAATTCACTTAGCCAGGTAGTTGAAAATCACAAAAATTCACTTAGCCGGGTAAGTGAAAATCATAAAAATTCACTAAGCCAGGTAAGTGAAAATCACAAAAATTTACTTAGCGCACTAAGTGAAAATCGGGTAAGTGAAAATCACAAAAATTCACTTAGCCAGGTAAGTGAAAATCACAAAAATTCACTTAGCCGGGTATGTGAAAATCGCAAAAATTCACTTTGCCAGGTAAGTGAAAATCACAAAAATTCACTTAGCGCGGTAAGTGAAAATCGTTAAGATTCACTTAGTCGGGTAAGTGAAAATCGTAAAAATTCACTTAGCCAGGTAAGTGAAAATCACAAAAATTCACAAAATTGCGGTAAGTGAAAATCGTAAAAATTCACCTTCCCGCAGGGTCACTGAAAATCGCAAAAAATCCTTAGTCGGGTAAGTGGAAATCACAAAAATTTCTTAGCCAGGTAAATGAAAATCGCTAAATATACTTAGCTGGGTAAGTGAAAATCACAAAAATTCACATAGCCGGGTAAATGAAAAAATTCACTTTGCCGGGTAAGTGAAAATCGCAAAATTTCCTTAGCCGGGTAAGTGAAAATCACAGAAATTTCGTAGCCAGGTAAGTGAAAATCGCTAAATATACTTAGCTGGGTAAGTGAAAATCACAAAAATTCACATAGCCGGGTAAACGAAAATCGCAAAAACTCACTTTGCCGGGTCAGTGAAAATCGCAAAAATTCCTTAGTCGAGTAACTGAAAGTCGCAAAAATTCACTAACCAGGGTAAGTGAAAGTCACAAATATTCACATATTGAAAATAATGAAAATTCACATAGTTGGGTAAGTGAAAATCGCTTAAATTCCTTAGACGGCTAAGTGAAAATCGCAAAAAATTCACTTAGCCAGGTAAGTGAAAATCACAAAATTCACTAAGCGCGGTAAGTGAAATTCGCTAAAATTCACTTAATCGGGTAAGTGAAAATCGCAAAAATTCACTTAGCCGGGTAAGTGAAAATCACAAAAATTCACTTACCCAGGTAAGTGAAAATCACAAAAATTCACTTAGCCAGGTAAGTGAAAATCACAAAAATTCACTTAGCGGGGTAAGTGAAAGTCACTAAAATTCACTTTTCTGGGTAAGTGAAAATCGTCAAAATTCACTTTCCCTGGTAAGTGAAAATCGCGAAAATTCACTTAGCGCGGTAAGTGAAAATCGCTAAGATTCACTTAGTCGGGTAAGTGAAAATCGCAAGAATTCACTTAGCCAGGTAAGTGAAAATCACAAAAATCTACTTAGCGCGGTAAGTGAAAATCGCTTAAATTCATATTGCCGCGTAAGTGCAAATCGTAAGAATTCACTTTCCTGGATAAGTGAAAACCGCTAAAATTCCTTAGCGGAGTAAGTGAAAATCGCAAAAATTGCAAAAAACCACTTCGCAAGGTCAGTGAAAATCGCAAAAATTCGTTAGTCGGGTAGGTGAAAATCACAAAAATTTCTTAGCCAGGTATGTGAAAATCGCTAAATATACTTAGCTGGGTAAGTGAAAATCAAAAAAATTCACATAGCCGGGTAAGTGAAAATCGCAAAAATTCACTTTGCCGGGTAAGTGAAAATCGCAAAAATTCCTTAGCCGGGTAAGTGAAAATCACAGAAATTCACTTAGCCAGGTAGTTGCAAATCACAAAAATTCACTTAGCCGGGTAAGTGAAAATCATAAAAATTCACTTAGCCAGGTAAGTGAAAATCACAAAAATTTCCTTAGCGCTCTAAGTGAAAATCGCTAAAATTCACTTAGTCGGGTATGCAAAAATCGCAAAAATTCACTTAGCCAGCTAAGTAAAAATCACAAAAATTTACTTAGCGCACTAAGTGAAAATCGCTAAAATTCACTTAGACGGGTACGTGAAAATCACAAAAATTCACTTAGCCAGGTAAGTGAAAATCACAAAAATTCACTTAGCGCGGTAAGTGAAAATCGCGAAAATTCACTTTTCCGGGTAAGTGAAAATCGTAAAAATTCACTTTCCCGTGTAAGTGAATATGGCGAAAATTCACTTAGTCGGGTAAGTGAAAATCGCTAAAATTCACATTGCCGGGTAAGTGAAAATCACAAATTCACTTAACTGGGGAAGTGAAAATCACAAAAATGCATATAGTTTGGTAAGTAAAAATCGCTAAAATTCACATTGCCGGGTAAGTGCAAATCGTAAAAATTCACTTTCCTGGGTAAGTGAAAATCGCAAAAATTCCTTAGCCTTTTAAGTGAAAATCGCAATAATCGCAAGGTAAGTGAAAATAGCAAAAATTCCTTAGTCGAGTAACTGAAAGTCGCAAATATTCACTTACCAGGGTAAGTGAAAGTCACAAATATTCACATATTGAAAATAATGAAAATTCACAGTTGGTGAAGTGAAAATCGCTAAAATTCACTTAGCCAGGTAGTTGAAAATCGCAAAAATTCACTTAGCCGGATAAGTGAAAATCACAAAAATTCACTTAGCGGGGTAAGTGAAAATCGCTTAAATTCCTTAGACGGCTAAGTGAAAATCGCAAAAATTCACTTAGCCAAGTAAGTGAAAATCACAAAAATTCACTTAGCGCGGTAAGTGAAAATCGCGAAAATTCACTTTTCCGGGTAAGTGAAAATCGTAAAAATTCACTTTCCCGTGTAAGTGAATATGGCGAAAATTCACTTAGTCGGGTAAGTGAAAATCGCTAAAATTCACATTACCGGGTAAGTGAAAATCACAAATTCACTTAACTGGGGAAGTGAAAATCACAAAAATGCATATAGTTTGGTAAGTAAAAATCGCTAAAATTCACATTGCCGGGTAAGTGCAAATCGTAAAAATTCACTTTCCTGGGTAAGTGAAAATCGCAAAAATTCCTTAGCCTTTTAAGTGAAAATCGCAATAATCGCAAGGTAAGTGAAAATCGCAAAAATTCCTTTGTCGAGTAACTGAAAGCCGCAAAAATTCATTTACCAGGGTAAGTGAAAGTCACAAATATTCACATATTGAAAATAATGAAAATTCACATAGTTGGGTAAGTGAAAATCGCTTAAATTCCTTAGACGGTTAAGTGAAAATCGCAAAAAATTCACTTAGCCAGGTAAGTAAAAATCACAAAATTCACTAAGCGCGGTAAGTGAAATTCGCTAAAATTCACTTAGTCGGGTAAGTGAAAATCGCAAAAATTCACTTAGCCGGGTAAGTGAAAATTACAAAAATTCACTTAGCCAGGTAAGTGAAAATCACAAAAATTCACTTAGCGCGGTAAGTGAAAATCAATAAAATTCACTTTTCCGGGTAAGTGAAAACCGCGAAAATTCACTAAGTCGGGTAAGTTAAAATCGCTAAAATTGGCATGTCCGGGTAAGTGCAAATCATAAAAGTTCACTTTTCCGGGTAAGTGAAAATCGCTAAAATGCCTTAGCGGGGTAAGTGAAAATCAAAATAATTCCTTAGCCAGGTAAGTGAAAATTTCTAAAATTCCTTAGCCGGGTAAATGAAAATCACAAAAATTCACAAAGCCGGGTAAATGAAAATCGCAAAGATTCACTTTGCCGGGTAAGTGAAAATCGCAAAAATTCCTTAGTCGATTAACTGAAAGTCGCAAAAATTCACTTACCGTGGTCGCTAGAATTCACTTAGCCGGGTAAGTGAAAATCACAAAATTCACTTTCCTGGATAAGTGAAAACCGCTAAAATTCCTTAGCGGGGTAAGTGAAAATCGCAAAAATTTCAAAAAATCACTTCGCAAGGTCAGTGAAAATCGCAAAAATTCCTTAGTCGGGTAAGTGAAAATCACAAAAATTTCTTAGCCAGGTATGTGAAAATCGCTAAATATACTTAGCTGGGTAAATCACAAAAATTCACATAGCGGGTAAATGAAAATCGCAAAAATTCACTTTGCCGGGTAAGTGAAAATCGCAAAAATTCCTTAGCCGGGTAAGTGAAAATCACAGAAATTCACTTAGCCAGGTAGTTGAAAATCACAAAAATTCACTTAGCCGGGTAAGTGAAAATCATAAAAATTCACTAAGCCAGGTAAGTGAAAATCACAAAAATTTACTTAGCGCACTAAGTGAAAATCGGGTAAGTGAAAATCACAAAAATTCACTTAGCCAGGTAAGTGAAAATCACAAAAATTCACTTAGCCGGGTATGTGAAAATCGCAAAAATTCACTTTGCCAGGTAAGTGAAAATCACAAAAATTCACTTAGCGCGGTAAGTGAAAATCGTTAAGATTCACTTAGTCGGGTAAGTGAAAATCGTAAAAATTCACTTAGCCAGGTAAGTGAAAATCACAAAAATTCACAAAATTGCGGTAAGTGAAAATCGTAAAAATTCACCTTCCCGCAGGGTCACTGAAAATCGCAAAAAATCCTTAGTCGGGTAAGTGGAAATCACAAAAATTTCTTAGCCAGGTAAATGAAAATCGCTAAATATACTTAGCTGGGTAAGTGAAAATCACAAAAATTCACATAGCCGGGTAAATGAAAAAATTCACTTTGCCGGGTAAGTGAAAATCGCAAAATTTCCTTAGCCGGGTAAGTGAAAATCACAGAAATTTCGTAGCCAGGTAAGTGAAAATCGCTAAATATACTTAGCTGGGTAAGTGAAAATCACAAAAATTCACATAGCCGGGTAGACGAAAATCGCAAAAACTCACTTTGCCGGGTCAGTGAAAATCGCAAAAATTCCTTAGTCGAGTAACTGAAAGTCGCAAAAATTCACTAACCAGGGTAAGTGAAAGTCACAAATATTCACATATTGAAAATAATGAAAATTCACATAGTTGGGTAAGTGAAAATCGCTTAAATTCCTTAGACGGCTAAGTGAAAATCGCAAAAAATTCACTTAGCCAGGTAAGTGAAAATCACAAAATTCACTAAGCGCGGTAAGTGAAATTCGCTAAAATTCACTTAATCGGGTAAGTGAAAATCGCAAAAATTCACTTAGCCGGGTAAGTGAAAATCACAAAAATTCACTTACCCAGGTAAGTGAAAATCACAAAAATTCACTTAGCCAGGTAAGTGAAAATCAATAAAATTCACTTTTCCGGGTAAGTGAAAATTGTAAAAATTCACTTTCCCGGGTAAGTGAAAATCACGAAAATTCACTAAGTCGGGTAAGTTAAAATCGCTAAAATTCGCATGTCCGGGTAAGTGCAAATCATAAAAGTTCACTTTTCCGGGTAAGTGAAAATCGCTAAAATGCCTTAGCGGGGTAAGTGAAAATCAAAATAATTTCTTAGCCAGGTAAGTGAAAATTTCTAAAATTCCTTAGCCGGGTAAATGAAAATCACAAAAATTCACAAAGCCGGGTAAATGAAAATCGCAAAGATTCACTTTGCCGGGTAAGTGAAAATCGCAAAAATTCCTTAGTCGATTAACTGAAAGTCGCAAAAATTCACTTACCGTTGTCGCTAGAATTCACCGGTAAGTGAAAATCACAAAATTCACTTAGCCAGGTAAGTGAAAATCACAAAAATTCACTTAGCGGGGTAAGTGAAAATCAACTAAAATTCACTTTTCCGGGTAAGTGCAAATCGTAAAAATTCACTTTCCTGGATAAGTGAAAACCGCTAAAATTCCTTAGCGGGGTAAGTGAAAATCGCAAAAATTTCAAAAAATCACTTCGCAAGGTCAGTGAAAATCGCAAAAATTCCTTAGTCGGGTAAGTGAAAATCACAAAAATTTCTTAGCCAGGTATGTGAAAATCGCTAAATATACTTAGCTGGGTAAGTGAAAATCACAAAAATTCACATAGCCGGGTAAATGAAAATCGCAAAAATTCACTTTGCCGGGTAAGTGAAAATCGCAAAAATTCCTTAGCCGGGTAAGTGAAAATCACAGAAATTCACTTAGCCAGGTAGTTGAAAATCACAAAAATTCACTTAGCCGGGTAAGTGAAAATCATAAAAATTCACTAAGCCAGGTAAGTGAAAATCACAAAAATTTACTTAGCGCACTAAGTGAAAATCGGGTAAGTGAAAATCACAAAAATTCACTTAGCCAGGTAGTTGAAAATCGCAAAAATTCACTTAGCCGGATAAGTGAAAATCACAAAAATTCACTTAGCCAGGTAAATGAAAATCACAAGAATTCACTGAGCGCGGTAAGTTAAGATCCCTAAAATTCACATTTCCGGGTAAGTGAAAACCGTTAAAATTCACTTTCCCGGGTATGTGAAAATCGCGAAAATTCATTTAGTCCGGTAAGTTAAAATCGCTGAAATTCGCATGGCCGGGTAAATGCAAATCGTAAAAGTTCACTTTTCCGGGTAAATGAAAATCGCTAACATTCCTTAAAGTGAAAATCGCTGAATTCCTTAGCCGGGTAAGTGAAAATCGCAAATATTCACATAGTCGGGTAAGTGAAAATCACAAAAATTCACTACGCCGGGTAAGTAAAATCGCAAAAATTCACTTAGCCGGATAAGTGAAAATCACGAAAATTCACTTAGCCAGGTAAGTGAAAATCACAAGAATTCACTTAGCGCAGTAAGTTAAAATCGCTGAAATTCGCATGGCCGGGTAAATGCAAATCGTAAAAGTTTACTTTTCCGGGTAAATGAAAATCGCTAATATTCCTTAGCCGGCTAAGTGAAAATCGCTGAATTCCTTAAACGGGTAAGTGAAAATCGCTGAATTGCTTAGCCAGGTAGCTGAAAATCGCAAAAATTCACTTAGCCGGGTAATTGAAAATCACAAAAATTCACTTAGCCGGGTAAGTGAAAATCACAAAAATTCACTTAGCTAGGTAAGTCAAAATCCTAAAAATTCACTTTTCCGGGTAAGTGAAAATCGCTAAAATTGCTTAGCCGGGTTAGTGAAACTCGCTAAATTCCTTAGCCGGGTAAGTGAAAATCGCGAAAATTCAGTTAGCCGGGTAAGTGAAAATCACAAAAATTCACTTAGCCAGGTAAGTGCAACTCACAAAAATTCACTTAGCCGGGTATGTGAAAATCGCAAAAATTCACTTTGCCAGGTAAGTGAAAATCACAAAAATTCACTTAGCGCGGTAAGTGAAAATCGCTAAGATTCACTTAGTCGGGTAAGTGAAAATCGCAAAAATTCACTTAGCCAGGTAAGTGAAAATCACAAAAATTCACAAAATTGCGGTAAGTGAAAATCGTAAAAATTCACCTTCCCGCAGGGTCACTGAAAATCGCAAAAAATTCTTAGTCGGGTAAGTGGAAATCAAAAAAATTTCTTAGCCAGGTAAATGAAAATCGCTAAATATACTTAGCTGGGTAAGTGAAAATCACAAAAATTCACATAGCCGGGTAAATGAAAATCGCAAAAATTCACTTTGCCGGGTAAGTGAAAATCGCAAAAATTTCTTAGCCGGGTAAGTGAAAATCACAGAAATTTCGTAGCCAGGTAAGTGAAAATCGCTAAATATACTTAGCTGAGTAAGTGAAAATCACAAAAATTCACAAAATTGCGGTAAGTGAAAATCGTAAAAATTCACCTTCCCGCAGGGTCAGTGAAAATCGCTAAAATTCCTTAGTCGGGTAAGTGAAAATCACAAAAATTTCTTAGCCAGGTAAGTGAAAATTGCTAAAATTCCTTAGCCGGGTAAGTGAAAATCACAAAAATTCACATAGACGGGTTAATGAAGATCACAAAAATTCACTTTGCCGGGTACGTGAAAATCGCAAAAATTCCTTAGCCGGGTAAGTAAAAATCGCAAAAATTCCTTAGCCGGGTCAGTGAAAATCGCAAAAATTCCATAGTCGAGTAACTGAAAGTCGCAAAAATTCACTTACCAGGGTAAGTGAAAGTCACAAATATTCACATATTGAAAATAATGAAAATTCACATAGTTGGGTAAGTGAAAATCGCTTAAATTCCTTAGACGGCTAAGTGAAAATCGCAAAAAATTCACTTAGCCAGGTAAGTAAAAATCACAAAATTCACTAAGCGCGGTAAGTGAAATTCGCTAAAATTCACTTAGTCGGGTAAGTGAAAATCGCAAAAATTCACTTAGCCGGGTAAGTGAAAATTACAAAAATTCACTTAGCCAGGTAAGTGAAAATCACAAAAAATTCACTTAGCGCGGTAAGTGAAAATCAATAAAATTCACTTTTCCGGATAAGTGAAAACCGCGAAAATTCAATAAGTCGGGTAAGTTAAAATCGCTAAAATTGGCATGTCCGGGTAAGTGCAAATCATAAAAGTTCACTTTTCCGGGTAAGTGAAAATCGCTAAAATGCCTTAGCGGGGTAAGTGAAAATCAAAATAATTCCTTAGCCAGGTAAGTGAAAATTTCTAAAATTCCTTAGCCGGGTAAATGAAAATCACAAAAATTCACAAAGCCGGGTAAATGAAAATCGCAAAGATTCACTTTGCCGGGTAAGTGAAAATCGCAAAAATTCCTTAGTCGATTAACTGAAAGTCGCAAAAATTCACTTACCGTGGTCGCTAGAATTCACTTAGCCGGGTAAGTGAAAATCACAAAATTCACTTAGCCAGGTAAGTGAAAATCACAAAAATTCACTTAGCGGGATAAGTGAAAATCAACTAAAATTCACTTTTCCGGGTAAATGCAAATCGTAAAAATTCACTTTCCTGGATAAGTGAAAACCGCTAAAATTCCTTAGCGGGGTAAGTGAAAATCGCAAAAATTTCAAAAAATCACTTCGCAAGGTCAGTGAAAATCGCAAAAATTCCTTAGTCGGGTAAGTGAAAATCACAAAAATTTCTTAGCCAGGTATGTGAAAATCGCTAAATATACTTAGCTGGGTAAGTGAAAATCACAAAAATTCACACAGCCGGGTAAATGAAAATCGCAAAAATTCACTTTGCCGGGTAAGTGAAAATCGCAAAAATTCCTTAGCCGGGTAAGTGAAAATCACAGAAATTCACTTAGCCAGGTAGTTGAAAATCACAAAAATTCACTTAGCCGGGTAAGTGAAAATCATAAAAATTCACTAAGCCAGGTAAGTGAAAATCACAAAAATTTACTTAGCGCACTAAGTGAAAATCGGGTAAGTGAAAATCACAAAAATTCACTTAGCCAGGTAAGTGAAAATCACAAAAATTCACTTAGCCGGGTATGTGAAAATCGCAAAAATTCACTTTGCCAGGTAAGTGAAAATCACAAAAATTCACTTAGCGCGGTAAGTGAAAATCGCTAAGATTCACTTAGTCGGGTAAGTGAAAATCGTAAAAATTCACTTAGCCAGGTAAGTGAAAATCACAAAAATTCACAAAATTGCGGTAAGTGAAAATCGTAAAAATTCACCTTCCCGCAGGGTCACTGAAAATCGCAAAAAATCCTTAGTCGGGTAAGTGGAAATCACAAAAATTTCTTAGCCAGGTAAATGAAAATCGCTAAATATACTTAGCTGGGTAAGTGAAAATCACAAAAATTCACATAGCCGGGTAAATGAAAAAATTCACTTTGCCGGGTAAGTGAAAATCGCAAAATTTCCTTAGCCGGGTAAGTGAAAATCACAGAAATTTCGTAGCCAGGTAAGTGAAAATCGCTAAATATACTTAGCTGGGTAAGTAAAAATCACAAAAATTCACATAGCCGGGTAAACGAAAATCGCAAAAATTCACTTTGCCGGGTCAGTGAAAATCGCAAAAATTCCTTAGTCGAGTAACTGAAAGTCGCAAAAATTCACTTACCAGGGTAAGTGAAAGTCACAAATATTCACATATTGAAAATAATGAAAATTCACATAGTTGGGTAAGTGAAAATCGCTTAAATTCCTTAGACGGCTAAGTGAAAATCGCAAAAAATTCACTTAGCCAGGTAAGTGAAAATCACAAAATTCACTAAGCGCGGTAAGTGAAATTCGCTAAAATTCACTTAGTCGGGTAAGTGAAAATCGCAAAAATTCACTTAGCCGGGTAAGTGAAAATCACAAAAATTCACTTAGCCAGGTAAGTGAAAATCACAAAAATTCACTTAGCCAGGTAAGTGAAAATCAATAAAATTCACTTTTCCGGGTAAGTGAAAATTGTAAAAATTCACTTTCCCGGGTAAGTGAAAATCACGAAAATTCACTAAGTCGGGTAAGTTAAAATCGCTAAAATTCGCATGTCCAGGTAAGTGCAAATCATAAAAGTTCACTTTTCCGGGTAAGTGAAAATCGCTAAAATGCCTTAGCGGGGTAAGTGAAAATCAAAATAATTTCTTAGCCAGGTAAGTAAAAATTTCTAAAATTCCTTAGCCGGGTAAATGAAAATCACAAAAATTCACAAAGCCGGGTAAATGAAAATCGCAAAGATTCACTTTGCCGGGTAAGTGAAAATCGCAAAAATTCCTTAGTCGATTAACTGAAAGTCGCAAAAATTCACTTACCGTTGTCGCTAGAATTCACCGGTAAGTGAAAATCACAAAATTCACTTAGCCAGGTAAGTGAAAATCACAAAAATTCACTAAGCGGGGTAAGTGAAAATCAACTAAAATTCACTTTTCCGGGTAAGTGCAAATCGTAAAAATTCACTTTCCTGGATAAGTGAAAACCGCTAAAATTCCTTAGCGGGGTAAGTGAAAATCGCAAAAATTGCAAAAAGTCACTTCGCAAGGTCAGTGAAAATCGCAAAAATTCCTTAGTCGGGTATGTGAAAATCACAAAAATTTCTTTGCCAGGTATGTGAAAATCGCTAAATATACTTAGCTGGGTAAGTGAAAATCACAAAAATTCACATAGCCGGTTAAATGAAAATCGCAAAAATTCACTTTGCCGGGTAAGTGAAAATCGCAAAAATTCCTTAGCCGGGTAAGTGAAAATCACAGAAATTTCGTAGCCAGGTAGTTGAAAATCACAAAAACTCACTTAGCCGGGTAAGTGAAAATCATAAAAATTCACTTAGCCAGGTAAGTGAAAATCACAAAAATTTACTTAGCGCACTAAGTGAAAATCGCTAAAATTCACTTAGTCGGGTACGTGAAAATCGCAAAAATTCACTTAGCCAGGTTAGTGAAAATCACAAAAATTCACTTAGCCAGCTAGTTGAAAATCGCAAAAATTCACTTAGCCGGATAAGTGAAAATTACAAAAATTCACTTAGCCAGTTAAGTGAAAATCACAAAAATTCACCTAGCGCTGTAAGTGAAAATCGCGAAAATTCACTTTTCCGGGTAAGTGAAAATCGTAGAAATTCACTTTCCCGTGTAAGTGAATATGGCGAAAATTCACTTAGTCGGGTAAGTGAAAATCACAAAAATTCACCTAGCCAGGTAAGTGAAAATCACACAAATTCACTTAGCGCGGTAAGTGAAAATCGCTAAGATTCACTTAGTCGGGTAAGTGAAAATCGCAAGAATTCACTTAGCCAGGTATGTGAAAATCGCAAAAATTTCTTAGCCGGGAAAGTGAAAATCGCAAAAATTCCTTAGCCGGGTAAGTGAAAATCGCACAAATCGCAAGGTAAGTGAAAATAGCAAAAATTCCTTCGCCGGGTCAGTGAAAATCGCAAATATTCACTAACCCGGGAAAGTGAAAATCACAAAAATTCACTTAGCCGGGTAAGTGAAAATCGCAAAAATTCACTTAGCCAGGTAGTTGAAAATCGCAAAAATTCACTTAGCCGGATAAGTGAAAATCACAAAAATTCACTTAGCGGGGTAAGTGAAAATCGCTTAAATTCCTTAGACGGCTAAGTGAAAATCGCAAAAATTCACTTAGCCAGGTAAGTGAAAATCACAAAAATTCACTAAGCGCGGTAATTGAAAATCGCTAGAATTCACTTAGCCGGGTAAGTGAAAATCACAAAATTCACTTAGCCAGGTAAGTGAAAATCACAAAAATTCACTTAGCGGGGTAAGTGAAAATCACTAAAATTCACTTTTCCGGGTAAGTGAAAATCGCTAATATTCCGTAGCCGGGTAAGTGAAAATCGCTGAATTCCTTAGCCGGGTAGGTGAAAATCACAAATATTCACTAACCCGGGTAAGTGAAAATCACAAAAATTCACTTAGCCAGCTAGTTGAAAATCGCAAAAATTCACTTAGCCAGTTAAGTGAAAATCACAAAAATTCACTTAGCGCTGTAAGTGAAAATCGCGAAAATTCACTTTTCCGGGTAAGTGAAAATCGTAAAAATTCACTTTCCCGTGTAAGTGAATATGGCGAAAATTCACTTAGTCGGGTAAGTGAAAATCACAAAAATTCACTTAGCCAGGTAAGTGAAAATCACAAAAATTCCTTAGCCGGGTAAGTGAAAATCGCAAAAATTCCTTAGCCGGGTAAGTGAAAATCGCAAAAATCGCAAGGTAAGTGAAAATAGCAAAAATTCCTTCGCCGGGTCAGTGAAAATCGCAAATATTCACTAACCCGAGTAAGTGAAAATCAAAAAAATTCACTTAGCCGGGTAAGTGAAAATCGCAAAAATTCACTTAGCCAGGTAGTTGAAAATCGCAAGAAATCACTTAGCCGGATATGTGAAAATCACAAAAATTCACTTAGCGGAGTAAGTGAAAATCGCTTAAATTCCTTAGACGGCTAAGTGAAAATCGCAAAAATTCACTTAGCCAGGTAGTTGAAAATCGCAAAAATTCACTTAGCCGGATAAGTGAAAATCACAAAAATTCACTTAGCGGGGTAAGTGAAAATCGCTTAAATTCCTTAGACGGCTAAGTGAAAATCGCAAAAATTCACTTAGCCAGGTAAGTGAAAATCACAAAAATTCACTAAGCGCGGTAATTGAAAATCGCTAGAATTCACTTAGCCGGGTAAGTGAAAATCACAAAATTCACTTAGCCAGGTAAGTGAAAATCACAAAAATTCACTTAGCGGGGTAAGTGAAAATCACTAAAATTCACTTTTCCGGGTAAGTGAAAATCGCTAATATTCCGTAGCCGGGTAAGTGAAAATCGCTGAATTCCTTAGCCGGGTAGGTGAAAATCACAAATATTCACTAACCCGGGTAAGTGAAAATCACAAAAATTCACTTAGCCAGCTAGTTGAAAATCGCCAAAATTCACTTAGCCGGATAAGTGAAAATCACAAAAATTCACTTAGCCAGTTAAGTGAAAATCACAAAAATTCACTTAGCGCTGTAAGTGAAAATCGCGAAAATTCACTTTTCCGGGTAAGTGAAAATCGTAAAAATTCACTTTCCCGTGTAAGTGAATATGGCGAAAATTCACTTAGTCGGGTAAGTGAAAATCACAAAAATTCACTTAGCCAGGTAAGTGAAAATCACAAAAATTCCTTAGCCGGGTAAGTGAAAATCGCAAAAATTCCTTAGCCGGGTAAGTGAAAATCGCAAAAATCGCAAGGTAAGTGAAAATAGCAAAAATTCCTTCGCCGGGTCAGTGAAAATCGCAAATATTCACTAACCCGAGTAAGTGAAAATCAAAAAAATTCACTTAGCCGGGTAAGTGAAAATCGAAAAAATTCACTTAGCCAGGTAGTTGAAAATCGCAAGAAATCACTTAGCCGGATATGTGAAAATCACAAAAATTCACTTAGCGGAGTAAGTGAAAATCGCTTAAATTCCTTAGACGGCTAAGTGAAAATCGCAAAAATTCACTTAGCCAGGTAAGTGAAAATCACAAAAATTCACTAAGCGCGGTAATTGAAAATCGCTAGAATTCACTTAGCCGGGTAAGTCAAAATCACAAAATTCACTTAGCCAGGTAAGTGAAAATCACAAAAATTCACTTAGCGGGGTAAGTGAAAATCACTAAAATTCACTTTTCCGGGTAAGTGAAAATCGCTAATATTCCGTAGCCGGGTAAGTGAAAATCGCTGAATTCCTTAGCCGGGTAAGTGAAAATCGCCAATATTCACTTAGCCGGGTAAGTGAAAATCACAAAAATTCACTTAGCCGGGAAGGGGACAATCACAAAAATTCACTTAGCCAGGTAGTTGAAAATCGCAAAAATTCACTTAGCCGGATAAGTGAAAATCACAAAAATTCACTTAGCCAGGTAAATGAAAATCACAAGAATTCACTGAGCGCGGTAAGTTAAGATCCCTAAAATTCACATTTCCGGGTAAGTGAAAACCGTTAAAATTCACTTTCCCGGGTATGTGAAAATCGCGAAAATTCATTTAGTCCGGTAAGTTAAAATCGCTGAAATTCGCATGGCCGGGTAAATGCAAATCGTAAAAGTTCACTTTTCCGGGTAAATCAAAATCGCTAACATTCCTTAGCCGGGTAAGTGAAAATCGCTGAATTCCTTAGCCGGGTAAGTGAAAACCGCAAATATTCACATAGTCGGGTAAGTGAAAATCACAAAAATTCACTACGCCGGGTAAGTAAAATCGCAAAAATTCACTTAGCCGGATAAGTGAAAATCACGAAAATTCACTTAGCCAGGTAAGTGAAAATCACAAAAATTCACTTAGCGCAGTAAGTTAAAATCGCTGAAATTCGCATGGCCGGGTAAATGCAAATCGTAAAAGTTCACTTTTCCGGGTAAATGAAAATCGCTAATATTCCTTTGCCGGGTAAGTGAAAATCGCTGAATTCCTTAAACGGGTAAGTGAAAATCGCTGAATTCCTTAGCCGGGTAAGTGAAAATCGCCAATATTCACTTAGCCGGGTAAGTGAAAATCACAAAAATTCACTTAGCCGGGAAGGGGACAATCACAAAAATTCACTTAGCCAGGTAGTTGAAAATCGCAAAAATTCACTTAGCCGGGTAATTGAAAATCACAAAAATTCACTTAGCCGGGTAAGTGAAAATCACAAAAATTCACTTAGCTAGGTAAGTCAAAATCCTAAAAATTCACTTTTCCGGGTAAGTGAAAATCGCTAAAATTCCTTAGCCGGGTAAGTGAAAATCGCAAAAATTCAGTTAGCCGGGTAAGTGAAAATCACAAAAATTCACTTAGCCAGGTAAGTGAAAATCACAAAAATTCACTTAGCCGGGTATGTGAAAATCGCAAAAATTCACTTTGCCAGGTAAGTGAAAATCACAAAAATTCACTTAGCGCGGTAAGTGAAAATCGCTAAGATTCACTTAGTCATGTAAGTGAAAATCGCAAAAATTCACTTAGCCAGGTAAGTGAAAATCACAAAAATTCATAAAATTGCGGTAAGTGAAAATCGTAAAAATTCACCTTCCCGCAGGGTCACTGAAAATCTTAAAAAATCCTTAGTCGGGTAAGTGGAAATCACAAAAATTTCTTAGCCAGGTAAATGAAAATCGCTAAATATACTTAGCTGGGTAAGTGAAAATCACAAAAATTTACATAGCCGGGTAAATGAAAATCGCAAAAATTCACTTTGCCGGGTAAGTGAAAATCGCAAAAATTCCTTAGCCGGGTAAGTGAAAATCACAGAAATTTCGTAGCCAGGTAAGTGAAAATCGCTAAATATACTTAGCTGGGTAAGTGAAAATCACAAAAATTCACAAAATTGCGGTAAGTGAAAATGTTAAAAATTCACCTTCCCGCAGGGTCAGTGAAAATCGCAAAAATTCCTTAGTCGGGTAAGTGAAAATCACAAAAATTTCTTAGCCAGGTAAGTGAAAATTGCTAAAATTCCTTAGCCGGGTAAGTGAAAATCACAAAAATTCACATAGACGGGTTAATGAAGATCACAAAAATTCACTTTGCCGGATACGTGAAAATCGCAAAAATTCCTTAGCCGGGTAAGTGAAAATCGCAAAAATTCCTTAGCCGGGTAAGTGAAAATCGCAATAATCGCAAGGTAAGTGAAAATAGCAAAAATTCCTTCGCCGGGTCAGTGAAAATCGCAAAAATTCCTTAGTCGAGTAACTGAAAGTCGCAAAAATTCACTTACCAGGGTAAGTGAAAGTCACAAATATTCACATATTGAAAATAATGAAAATTCACATAGTTGGGTAAGTGAAAATCGCTTAAATTCCTTAGACGGCTAAGTGAAAATCGCAAAAAATTCACTTAGCCAGGTAAGTGAAAATCACAAAATTCACTAAGCGCGGTAAGTGAAATTCGCTAAAATTCACTTAGTCGGTAAGTGAAAATCGCAAAAATTCACTTAGCCGGGTAAGTGAAAATCACAAAAATTCACTTAGCCAGGTAAGTGAAAATCACAAAAATTCACTTAGCGCGGTAAGTGAAAATCAATAAAATTCACTTTTCCGGGTAAGTGAAAATTGTAAAAATTCCCTTTCCCGGGTAAGTGAAAATCGCGAAAATTCACTAAGTCGGGTAAGTTAAAATCGCTAAAATTCGCATGTCCGGGTAAGTGCAAATCATAAAAGTTCACTTTTCCGGGTAAGTGAAAATCGCTAAAATGCCTTAGCGGGGTAAGTGAAAATCAAAATAATTTCTTAGCCAGGTAAGTGAAAATTTCAAAAATTCCTTAGCCGGGTAAGTGAAAATCGCAAAAATCGCAAGGTAAGTGAAAATAGCAAAAATTCCTTCACCGGGTCAGTGAAAATCGCAAATATTCACTAACCCGGGTAAGTGAAAATCACAAAAATTCACTTAGCCGGGTAAGTGAAAATCGCAAAAATTCACATAGCCAGGTAGTTGAAAATCGCAAAAATTCACTTAGCCGGATAAGTGAAAATCACAAAAATTCACTTAGCGGGGTAAGTGAAAATCGCTTAAATTCCTTAGACGGCTAAGTGAAAATCGCAAAAATTCACTTAGCCAGGTAAGTGAAAATCACAAAAATTCACTAAGCGCTTTAATTGAAAATCGCTAGAATTCACTTAGCCGGGTAAGTGAAAATCACAAAATTCACTTAGCCAGGTAAGTGAAAATCACAAAAATTCACTTAGCGGGGTAAGTGAAAATCACTAAAATTCACTTTTCCGGGTAAGTGAAAATCGCTAATATTCCGTAGCCGGGTAAGTGAAAATCGCTGAATTCCTTAGCCGGGTAAGTGAAAATCGCACATATTCACTAATCCGGGTAAGTGAAAATCACAAAAATTCACTTAGCCAGCTAGTTGAAAATCGCAAAAATTCACTTAGCCGGATAAGTGAAAATCACAAAAATTCACTTAGCCAGTTAAGTGAAAATCACAAAAATTCACTTAGCGCTGTAAGTGAAAATCGCGAAAAATCACTTTTCCGGGTAAGTGAAAATCGTAAAAATTCACTTTCCCGTGTAAGTGAATATGGCGAAAATTCACTTAGTCGGGTAAGTGAAAATCACAAAAATTCACTTAGCCAGGTAAGTGAAAATCACAAAAATTCACTTAGCGCGGTAAGTGAAAATCGCTAAGATTCACTTAGTCGGGTAAGTGAAAGTCGCAAGAATTCACTTAGCCAGGTAAGTGAAAATCGCAAAAATTCCTTAGCCGGGTAAGTGAAAATCGCAAAAATTCCTTAGCCGGGTAAGTGAAAATCGCAAAAATCGCAAGGTAAATGAAAATAGCAAAAATTCCTTCGCCGGGTCAGTGAAAATCGCAAATATTCACTAACCCGGGTAAGTGAAAATCACAAAAATTCACTTAGCCGGGTAAGTGAAAATCGCAAAAATTCACTTAGCCAGGTAGTTGAAAATCGCAAAAATTCACTTAGCCGGATAAGTGAAAATCACAAAAATTCACTTAGCGGGGTAAGTGAAAATCGCTTAAATTCCTTAGACGGCTAAGTGAAAATCGCAAAAATTCACTAGCCAGGTAAGTGAAAATCACAAAAATTCACTAAGCGCGGTAATTGAAAATCGATAGAATTCACTTAGCCGGGTAAGTGAAAATCACAAAATTCACTTAGCCAGGTAAGTGAAAATCACAAAAATTCACTTAGCGGGGTAAGTGAAAATCACTAAAATTCACTTTTCCGGGTAAGTGAAAATCGCTAATATTCCGTAGCCGGGTAAGTGAAAATCGCTGAATTCCTTAGCCGGGTAAGTGAAAATCGCAAATATTCACTAACCCGGGTAAGTGAAAATCACAAAAATTCACTAAGCCGGGTAAGTGAAAATCGCGAAAATTCACTTAGCCAGGTAGTTGAAAATCGCAAAAATTCACTTAGCCGGATAAGTGAAAATCACAAAAATTCACTTAGCCAGGTAAATGAAAATCACAAGAATTCACTTAGCGCGGTAAGTTAAGATCGCAAAAATTCACATTTTCGGGTAAGTGAAAATCGTTAAAATTCACTTAGTCTGGTAAGTGAAAATCGCAAAAATTCACTTAGCGCAGTAAGTGAAAATCAATAAAATTCACTTTTCCGTGTAAGTGAAAATTGTAAAAATTCACTTTCCCGGGTAAGTGAAAATCGCAAAAATTCCTTAGCCGGGTAAGTGAAAATCGCAAGGTAAGAGAAAATAGCAAAAATTCATGTTGCCGGGTCAGTGAAAATCGCAAAAATTCCTTAGTCGATTAACTGAAAGTTGCAAAAATTCACTTAGGAGGGTAAGTGAAAATCACAAATATTCACATATTGAAAATAATGAGAATTGACATAGTTGGGTAAGTGAAAATCGCAGAAATTCATTTAGCCAGGTAAGTGAAAATCACAAAAATTCACTAAGCTCGGTAATTGAAAATCGCTAGAATTCACTTAAGTGAAAATCACAAAAATCACTTAGCCAGGTAGTTGAAAATCGCAAAAATTTACTTAGCCGGATAAGTGAAAATCACAAAAATTCACTTAGCGAGGTAAATGAAAATCACAAGAATTCACTTAGCGCGTTAAGTTAAGATCGCAAAAATTCACATTTTCGGGTAAGTGAAAATCGTTAAAATTCACTTAGTCTGGTAAGTGAAAATCGCAAAAATTCACTTAGCGCAGTAAGTGAAAATCAATAAAATGCACTTTTCCGTGTAAGTGAAAATTGTAAAAATTCACTTTCCCGGGTAAGTGAAAATCGCAAAAATTCCTTAGCCGGGTAAGTGAAAATCGCAAGGTAAGAGAAAATAGCAAAAATTCATGTCGCCGGGTCAGTGAAAATCGCAAAAATTCCTTAGTCGATTAACTGAAAGTCGCAAAAATTCACTTAGGAGGGTAAGTGAAAATCACAAATATTCACATATTGAAAATAATGAAAATTGACATAGTTGGGTAAGTGAAAATCGCAGAAATTCATTTAGCCAGGTAAGTGAAAATCACAAAAATTCACTAAGCTCGGTAATTGAAAATCGCTAGAATTTACTTAAGTGAAAATCACAAAATTCATTTAGCCAGGTAAGTGAAAATCACAAAAATTCACTTAGCGGGGTAAGTGAAAATCACTAAAATTCACTTTTCCGGGTAAGTGAAAGTCGCTAATATTCCTTAGCCGGGTAAGTGAAAATCGCTGAATTCCTTAGCCGGGTAAGTGAAAATCGCAAATATTAACTTAGTCGGGTAAGTGAAAATCACAAAAATTCACTAAGCCGGGTAAGCGAAAATCGCAAAAAATTCACTTAGCCAGGTAGTTGAAAATCGCAAAAATTCACTTAGCCGGATAAGTGAAAATCACGAAAATTCACTTAGCCAGGTAAGTGAAAATCACAAAAATTCACTTAGCGCAGTAAGTTAAAATCGCTGAAATTCGCATGGCCGGGTAAATGCAAATCGTAAAAGTTCACTTTTCCGGGTAAATGAAAATCGCTAATATTCCTTAGCCGGGTAAGTGAAAATCGCTGAATTCCTTAAACGGGTAAGTGAAAATCGCTGAATTCCTTAGCCGGGTAAGTGAAAATCGCCAATATTCACTTAGCCGGGTAAGTGAAAATCGCAAAAATTCACTTAGCCGGGAAGGGGAAAATCACAAAAATTCACTCAGCCAGGTAGCTGAAAATCGCAAAAATTCACTTAGCCGGGTAATTGAAAATCACAAAAATTCACTTAGCCGGGTAAGTGAAAATCACAAAAATTCACTTAGCTAGGTAAGTCAAAATCCTAAAAATTCACTTCTCCGGGTAAGTGAAAATCGCTAAAATTGCTTAGCCGGGTAAGTGAAACTCGCTAAATTCCTTAGCCGGGTAAGTGAAAATCGCAAAAATTCAGTTAGCCGGGTAAGTGAAAATCACAAAAATTCACTTAGCCAGGTAAGTGAAAATCACAAAAATTCACTTAGCCGGGTATGTGAAAATCGCAAAAAATCACTTTGCCAGGTAAGTGAAAATCACAAAAATTCACTTATAGCGGTAAGTGAAAATCGCTAAGATTCACTTAGTCGGGTAAGTGAAAATCGCAAAAATTCACTTAGCCAGGTAAGTGAAAATCACAAAAATTCACAAAATTGCGGTAAGTGAAAATCGTAAAAATTCACCTTGCGGGTAAGTGAAAATCGCAAAAGTTCCTTAGCCGGGTAAGTGAAAATCACAGAAATTAAGTAGCCAGGTAAGTGAAAATCGCTAAATATACTTAGCTGGGTAAGTGAAAATCACAAAAATTCACAAAATTGCGGTAAGTGAAAATCGTAAAAATTCACCTTCCCGCAGGGTCAGTGAAAATCGCAAAAATTCCTTAGTCGGGTAAGTGAAAATCACAAAAATTTCTTAGCCAGGTAAGTGAAAATTGCTAAAATTCCTTAGCCGGGTAAGTGAAAATCACAGAAATTCACATAGACGAGTTAATGAAGATCACAAAAATTCACTTTGCCGGGTACGTGAAAATCGCAAAAATTCCTTAGCCGGGTAAGTGAAAATCGCAAAAATTCCTTAGCCGGGTAAGTGAAAATCGCAATAATCGCAACGTAAGTGAAAATAGCAAAAATTCCTTCGCCGGGTCAGTGAAAATCGCAAAAATTCCTTAGTCGAGTAACTGAAAGTCGCAAAAATTCACTTACCAGGGTAAGTGAAAGTCACAAATATTCACTTATTGAAAAAAATGAAAATTCACATAGTTGGGTAAGTGAAAATCGCTTAAATTCCTTAGACGGCTAAGTGAAATTCGCAAAAAATTCACTTAGCCAGGTAAGTGAAAATCACAAAACTCACTAAGCGCGGTAAGTGAAATTCGCTAAAATTCACTTAGTCGGGTAAGTGAAAATCGCAAAAATTCACTTAGCCGGGTAAGTGAAAATCACAAAAATTCACTTAGCGCGGTAAGTGAAAATCAATAAAATTCACTTTTCCGGGTAAGTGAAAATTGTAAAAATTCACTTTCCCGGGTAAGTGAAAATCGCGAAAATTCACTAAGTCGGGTAAGTTAAAATCGCTAAAATTCGCATGTCCTGGTAAGTGCAAATCATAAAAGTTCACTTTTCCGGGTAAGTGAAAATCGCTAAAATGCCTTAGCGGGGTAAGTGAAAATCAAAATAATTTCTTAGCCAGGTAAGTGAAAATTTCTAAAATTCCTTAGCCGGGTAAATGAAAATCACAAAAATTCACAAAGCCGGGTAAATGAAAATCGCAAAGATTCACTTTGCCGGGTAAGTGAAAATCGCAAAAATTCCTTAGTCGATTAACTGAAAGTCGCAAAAATTCACTTACCGTGGTCGCTAGAATTCACTTAGCCGGGTAAGTGAAAATCACAAAATTCACTTAGCCAGGTAAGTGAAAATCACAAAAATTCACTTAGCGGGGTAAGTGAAAATCAACTAAAATTCACTTTTCCGGGTAAGTGCAAATCGTAAAAATTCACTTTCCTGGATAAGTGAAAACCGCTAAAATTCCTTAGCGGGGTAAGTGAAAATCGCAAAAATTGCAAAAAGTCACTTCGCAAGGTCAGTGAAAATCGCAAAAATTCCTTAGTCGGGTAAGTGAAAATCACAAAAATTTCTTAGCCAGGTATGTGAAAATCGCTAAATATACTTAGCTGGGTAAGTGAAAATCACAAAAATTCACATAGCCGGGTAAATGAAAATCGCAAAAATTCCTAAGCCGGGTAAGTGAAAATCACAAAAATTCATTTAGCCAGGTAGTTGAAAATCACAAAAATCCACTTTGCCGGGTAAGTGAAAATCATAAAAATTCACTTAGCCAGGTAAGTGAAAATCACAAAAATTTACTTAGCGCACTAAGTGAAAATCGCTAAAATTCACTTAGTCGGGTACGTGAAAATCGCAAAAATTCACTTAGCCAGATTAGTGAAAATCGCAAAAATTTACTTAGCCAGCTAGTTGAAAATCGCAAAAATTCTCTTAGCCGGATAAGTGAAAATCACAAAAATTCACTTAGCCAGTTAAGTGAAAATCACAAAAATTCACTTAGCGCTGTAAGTGAAAATCGCGCAAATTCACTTTTCCGGGTAAGTGAAAATTCACTTTCCCGTGTAAGTGAATATGGCGAAAATACACTTAGTCGGGTAAGTGAAAATCTCTAAAATTCACTTAGCCAGGTAAGTGAAAATCACAAAAATTCACTTAGCGCGGTAAGTGAAAATCGCTAAGATTCACTTAGTCGGGTAAGTGAAAATCGCAAGAATTCACTTAGCCAGGTAAATGAAAATCGCAAAAATTCCTTAGCCGGGTAAGTGAAAAACGCAAAAATTCCTTAGCCGGGTAAGTGAAAATCGCAAAAATCGCAAGGTAAGTGAAAATAGCAAAAATTCCTTCGCCGGGTCAGTGAAAATCGCAAATATTCACTAACACGGGTAAGTGAAAATCACAAAAATTCACTTAGCCGGGTAAGTGAAAATCGCAAAAATTCACTTAGCCAGGTAGTTGAAAATCGCAAAAATTCACTTAGCCGGATAAGTGAAAATCACAAAAATTCACTTAGCCGGGTAAGTGAAAATCGCAAAAATTCACTTAGCCAGGTAGTTGAAAATCGCAAAAATTCACTTAGCCGGATAAGTGAAAATCACAAAAATTCACTTAGCCAGGTAAATGAAAATCACAAGAATTCACTGAGCGCGGTAAGTTAAGATCGCTAAAATTCACATTTCCGGGAAAGTGAAAATCGTTAAAATTCACTTAGTAAGTGAAAATCAATAAAATTCACTTTTCCGTGTAAGTGAAAATTGTAAAAATTCACTTTCCCGGGTAAGTGAAAATCGCAAAAATTCCTTAGCCGGGTAAGTGAAAATCGCAAGGTAAGAGAAAATAGCAAAAATTCATGTCGCCGGGTCAGTGAAAATCGCAAAAATTCCTTAGTCGAATAACTGAAAGTCGCAAAAATTCACTTAGGAGGGTATGTGAAAGTCACAAATATTCACATATTGAAAATAATGAAAATTGACATAGTTGGGTAAGTGAAAATCGCAGAAATTCACTTAGCCAGGTAAGTGAAAATCACAAAAATTCACTAAGCGCGGTAATTGAAAATCGCTAGAATTCACTTAAGTGGAAATCACAAAATTCATTTAGCCAGGTAAGTGAAAATCACAAAAATTCACTTAGCGGGGTAAGTGAAAATCGCTAATATTCCTTAGCCGGGTAAGTGAAAATCGCTGAATTCCTTAGCCGGGTAAGTGAAAATCGCCAATATTCACTTAGCCGGGTAAGTGAAAATCACAAAAATTCACTTAGCCGGGAAGGGGAAAATCCCAATAATTCACTTAGCCAGGTAGTTGAAAATCGCAAAAATTCACTTAGCCGGATAAGTGAAAATAACAAAAATTCACTTAGCCAGGTAAATGAAAATCACAAGAATTCACTGAGCGCGGTAAGTTAAGATCGCTAAAATTCACATTTCCGGGAAAGTGAAAATCGTTAAAATTCACTTTCCCGGGTATGTGAAAATCGCGAAAATTCACTTAGTCCGGTAAATTAAAATCGCTGAATTTCGCATGGCCGGGTAAATGCAAATCGTAAAAGTTCACTTTTCCGGGTAAATGAAAATCGCTAACATTCCCTAGCCGGGTAAGTGAAAATCGCTGAATTCCTTAGCCGGGTAAGTGAAAATCGCAAATATTCACTTAGTCGGGTAAGTAAAAATCACAAAAACTCACGTAGCTGGGTAAGTGAAAATCGCAAAAAATTCACTTAGCCAGGTAGTTGAAAATCGCAAAAATTCACTTAGCCGGATAAGTGAAAATCACGAAAATTCACTTAGCCAGGTAAGTGAAAATCACAAAAATTCACTTAGCGCAGTAAGTTAAAATCGCTGAAATTCGCATGGCCGGGTAAATGCAAATCGTAAGAGTTCACTTTTCCGGGTAAATGAAAATCGCTAATATTCCTTAGCCGGGTAAGTGAAAATCGCTGAATTCCTTAAACGGGTAAGTGAAAATCGCTGAATTCCTTAGCCGGGTAAGTCAAAATCTCCAATATTCACTTAGCCGGGTAAGTGAAAATCACAAAAATTCACTTAGCCGGGAAGGGGAAAATCACAAAAATTCACTTAGCCAGGTAGCTGAAAATCGCAAAAATTCACTTAGCCGGGTAATTGAAAATCACAAAAATTCACTTAGCCGGGTAAGTGAAAATCACAAAAATTCACTTAGCTAGGTAAGTCAAAATCCTAAAAATTCACTTTTCCGGGTAAGTGAAAAACGCTAAAATTGCTTAGCCGGGTAAGTGAAACTCGCTAAATTCCTTAGCCGGGTAAGTGAAAATCGCAAAAATTCAGTTAGCCGGGTAAGTGAAAATCACAAAAATTCACTTAGCCAGGTAAGTGAAAATCACAGAAATTCACTTAGCGCGGTAAGTAAAAATCGCTAAGATTCACTTAGTCGGGTAAGTGAAAATCGCAAAAATTCACTTAGCCAGGTAAGTGAAAATCACACAAATTCACAAAATTGCGGTAAGTGAAAATCGTAAAAATTCACCTTCCCGCAGGGTCACTGAAAATCGCAAAAAATCCTTAGTCGGGTAAGTGGAAATCACAAAAATTTCTTAGCCAGGTAAATGAAAATCGCTAAATATACTTAGCTGGGTAAGTGAAAATCACAAAAATTCACATAGCCGGGTAAATGAAAATCGCAAAAATTCACTTTGCCGGGTAAGTGAAAATCGCAAAAATTCCTTAGCCGGGTAAGTGAAAATCACAGAAATTTCGTAGCCAGGTAAGTGAAAATCGCTAAATATACTTAGCTGGGTAAGTGAAAATCACAAAAATTCACAAAATTGCGGTAAGTGAAAATCGTAAAAATTCACCTTCCCGCAGGGTCAGCGAAAATCGCAAAAATTCCTTAGTCGGGTAGGTGAAAATCACAAAAATTTCTTAGCCAGGTAAGTGAAAATCGCTAAATATACTTAGCCGGGTAAGTGAAAATCGCAAAAATTCACTTAGCCAGGTTAGTGAAAATCACAAAAATTCACTTAGCCAGGTAAGTGAAAATCACAAAAATTCACTTAGCGCGGTAAGTGAAAAGCGCAAAAATTCACTTTTCCGGGTAAGTGCAAATCGTAAAAATTCACTTTCCTGGGTAAGTGAAAATCGCAAAAATTCCTTAGCCGGGTAAGTGAAAATCGCAAAAATTCCTTAGAGGGGTAAGTGAAAATCACAAAAATTTCTTAGCCAGGTAAGTGAAAATTGCTAAAATTCCTTAGCCAGGTGAGTGAAAATCACAAAAATTCACATAGACGGGTAAATGAAGATCACAAAAATTCACTTTGCCGGGTAAGTGAAAATCGCAAAAATTCCCTAGCCGGGTAAGTGAAAATCGCAAAAATTCCTTAGCTAAGTTAAAATCGCAAAAATCGCAAGGTAAGTGAAAATAGCAAAAATTCCTTCGCCGGGACAGTGAAAATCGCAAAAATTCCTTAGTAGAGTAACTGAAAGTCACAAAAATTCACTTAGCAGGGTAAGTGAAAGTCACAAATATTCACATATTGAAAATAATGAAAATTCACATAGTTGAGTATGTGAAAATCGCTTAAATTCCTTGGACGGATAAGTGAAAATCGCAAAAATTCACTTAGCCAGGTAAGTGAAAATCACAAAAATTCACTAAGCGCGGTAAGTGAAAATCGCTAAAATTCACTTAGTCGGGTAAGTGAAAATCGCAAAAATTCACTTAGCCGGGTAAGTGAAAATCACAAAAATTCACTTAGCCAGGTAAGTGAAAATCACAACAATTCACTTAGCGCGGTAAGTGAAAATCAATAAAATTCACTTTTCCGGGTAAGTGAAAATTGTAAAAATTCACTTTCCCGGGTAAGTGAAAATCGCGAAAATTCACTAAGTCGGGTAAGTTAAGATCACTGAAATTCGCATGGCCGGGTAAGTGCCAATCGTAAAAGTTCACTTTTCCAGGTAAGTGAAAATCACAAAATTCACTAAGCGCGGTAAGTGAAAATCGCTAGAATTCACTTAGCCGGGTAAGTGAAAATCACAAAATTCACTTAGCCAGGTAAGTGAAAATCACAAAAATTCACTTAGCGGGGTAAGTGAAAATTACTAAAATTCACTTCTCCGGGTAAGTGAAATTCCTTAAAATTCACTTTATCGGGTAACTGAAAATCGCGAAAATTCACTTCATCCGGTAAGTTAAAATCGCTGAAATTCGCATGGCCGGGTAAGTGCATATCGTAAAAGTTCACTCTTCCGGGTAAATGAAAATCGCTAATATTCCTTAGCCGGGTAAGTGAAAATCGCTGAATTCCTTAGCCGGGTAAGTGAAAATCGCAAAAATTCACTTAGCCAGGTAAGCGAAAATCACAAAAATTCACTTAGCGCGGTAAGTGAGAAACGCTAAAATTTACTTTGCCGGGTATGTGAAAATCGCAAAAATTCACTTAGCCAGGTAAGTGAAAATCACAAAAATTCACTTATCCAGGTAAGTCAAAATCGTAAAAATTCACTTTTCCGGGTAAGTGAAAATCGTTAAAATTGCTTAGCCGGGTAAGTGAAAATCGCTAAATTCCCTAGCCATGTAAGTGAAAATCGCAAAAATTCACTTAGCCGGGTAAGTAAAAATCACAAAAATTCACTTAGCCAGGTAAGTGAAAATCACAAAAATTGACTTCGCCAGGTAAGTGAAAATCACAAAAATTCACAAAATTGCGGTAAGTGAAAATCGTAAAAATTTACCTTCCCAGGTAAGTGAAAATATCGAAAATTCACTTTGTCGGGTAAGTGAAAATCGCTAAAATTCACACTGCCGAGTAAGTGCAAATCGTAAAAATTCACCTTTCCGGCTAAGTGAAAATCGCAAAAATTCACTTATTTAGGTAAGTGAAAATCACAAAAATTCACTTAGCGCGGTAAGTGAAAATCGCAAAAATTCACTTTTCCGGGTAAGTGCAAATCGTAAAAATTCACTTTCCTGGGTAAGTAAAAATCGCAAAAATTCCTTAGCCGGGTAAGTGAAAATCGCAAAAATTCCTTAGAGGGGTAAGTGAAAATCACAAAAATTTCTTAGCCAGGTAAGTGAAAATTGCTAAAATTCCTTAGCCAGGTAAGTGAAAATCACAAAAATTCACATAGACGGGTAAATGAAGATCATAAAAATTCACTTTGCCGGGTAAGTGAAAATCGCAAAAATTCCTTAGCCGGGTAAGTGAAAATCGCAAAAATCGCAAGGTAAGTGAAAATAGCAAAAATTCCTTCGCCGGGACAGTGAAAATCGCAAAAATTCCTTAGTAGAGTAACTGAAAGTCGCAAAAATTCACTTAGCAGGGTAAGTGAAAGTCACAAATATTCACATATTGAAAATAATGAAAATTCACATAGTTGAGTATGTGAAAATCGCTTAAATTCCTTGGACGGATAAGTGAAAATCGCAAAAATTCACTTAGCCAGGTAAGTGAAAATCACAAAAATTCACTAAGCGCGGTAAGTGAAAATCGCTAAAATTCACTTAGTCGGGTAAGTGAAAATCGCAAAAATTCACTTAGCCGGGTAAGTGAAAATCACAAAAATTCACTTAGCCAGGTAAGTGAAAATCACAACAATTCACTTAGCGCGGTAAGTGAAAATCAATAAAATTCACTTTTCCGGGTAAGTGAAAATTGTAAAAATTCACTTTCCCGGGTAAGTGAAAATCGCGAAAATTCACTAAGTCGGGTAAGTTAAGATCACTGAAATTCGCATGGCCGGGTAAGTGGCAATCGTAAAAGTTCACTTTTCCAGGTAAGTGAAAATCGCAAAAATTCACTTATTTAGGTAAGTGAAAATCACAAAAATTCACTTAGCGCGGTAAGTGAAAATCGCAAAAATTCACTTTTCCGGGTAAGTGCAAATCGTAAAAATTCACTTTCCTGGGTAAGTAAAAATCGCAAAAATTCCTTAGCCGGGTAAGTGAAAATCGCAAAAATTCCTTAGAGGGCTAAGTGAAAATCACAAAAATTTCTTAGTCAGGTAAGTGAAAATTGCTAAAATTCCTTAGCCAGGTAAGTGAAAATCACAAAAATTCACATAGACGGGTAAATGAAAATCACAAAAATTCACTTTGCCGGGTAAGTGAAAATCGCAAAAATTCCTTAGCCGGGTAAGTGAAAATCGCAAAAATCGCAAGGTAAGTGAAAATAGCAAAAATTCCTTCGCCGGGACAGTGAAAATCGCAAAAATTCCTTAGTAGAGTAACTGAAAGTCGCAAAAATTCACTTAGCAGGGTAAGTGAAAGTCACAAATATTCACATATTGAAAATTATGAAAATTCACATAGTTGAGTATGTGAAAATCGCTTAAATTCCTTGGACGGATAAGTGAAAATCGCAAAAATTCACTTAGCCAGGTAAGTGAAAATCACAAAAATTCACTAAGCGCGGTAAGTGAAAATCGCTAAAATTCACTTAGTCGGGTAAGTGAAAATCGCAAAAATTCACTTAGCCGGGTAAGTGAAAATCACAAAAATTCACTTAGCCAGGTAAGTGAAAATCACAACAATTCACTTAGCGCGGTAAGTGAAAATCAATAAAATTCACTTTTCCGGGTAAGTGAAAATTGTAAAAATTCACTTTCCCGGGTAAGTGAAAATCGCGAAAATTCACTAAGTCGGGTAAGTTAAGATCACTGAAATTCGCATGGCCGGGTAAGTGCCAATCGTAAAAGTTCACTTTTCCAGGTAAGTGAAAATCACAAAAATTCACTAAGCGCGGTAAGTGAAAATCGCTAGAATTCACTTAGCCGGGTAAGTGAAAATCACAAAATTCACTTAGCCAGGTAAGTGAAAATCACAAAAATTCACTTAGCGGGGTAAGTGAAAATTACTAAAATTCACTTTTCCGGGTAAGTGAAATTCCTTAAAATTCACTTTACCGGGTAACTGAAAATCGCGAAAATTCACTTCATCCGGTAAGTTAAAATCGCTGAAATTCGCATGGCCGGGTAAGTGCAAATCGTAAAAGTTCACTCTTCCGGGTAAATGAAAATCGCTAATATTCCTTAGCCGGGTAAGTGAAAACCGCTGAATTCCTTAGCCGGGTAAGTGAAAATCGCAAATATTCACTTAGCCGGGTAAGTGAAAATCAGAAAAATTCACTTAGCCGGGTAAGTGAAAATCGCAAAAATTCACTTAGCCAGGTAAGCGAAAATCACAAAAATTCACTTAGCGCGGTAGGTGAGAAACGCTAAAATTCACTTTGCCGGGTATGTGAAAATCGCAAAAATTCACTTAGCCAGGTAAGTGAAAATCACAAAAATGCACTTATCCAGGTAAGTCAAAATCGTAAAAATTCACTTTTCCGGGTAAGTGAAAATCTTTAAAATTGCTTAGCCGGGTAAGTGAAAATCACAAAAATTCACTTCGCCAGGTAAGTGAAAATCACAAAAATTCACAAAATTGCGGTAAGTGAAAATCGCAAAAATTTACCTTCCCAGGTAAGTGAAAATATCGAAAATTCACTTTGTCGGGTAAGTGAAATTCGCTAAAATTCACACTGCCGAGTATGTGCAAATCGTAAAAATTCACCTTTCCGGCTAAGTGAAAATCGCAAAAATTCCCTTAGCCAGGTAAGTGAAAATCACAAAAATTTACTTAGCGCGGAAAGTGAAAATTGCTAAAATTCACATTGCCGCGTAAATGCAAATCGTAAAACTGCACTTTCCCGGATAAGTGAAAATCGCTAAAATTCCTTAGCGGGGTAAGTGAAAATCGCAAAAATTAAAAAAAATCACTTCGCAGGGTCAGTGAAAATCACAAAAATTCCTTAGTCATGTATGTGAAAATCATAAAAATTTCTTGGCCAGGTAAGTGAAAATCGCTAAATATACTTAGCTGGGTAAGTGAAAATCGCAAAAATTCACATAGCCGGGTAAATGAAAATCGCAAAAATTCACTTTGCCGGGTAAGTGAAAATCGCAAAAATTCCTTAGCCGGGTAAGTGAAAATCACAGAAATTCACTTAGCCAGGTAGTTGAAAAGCACAAAAATTCACTTAGCCGGGTAGGTGAAAATAACAAAAATTCATTTAGCCAGGTAAGTGAAAATCACAAAAATTTACTTAGCGCTTAGTGAAAATCGCTCAAATTCACTTAGTCGAGTAAGTGAAAATCGCGAAAATTCACTTAGTCCGGAAAGTGAAAATCGCTAAGATTCACATGCCCGGGTAAGTATAAATCGTAAAAATTCACTTTTCCGGGTAAATGAAAATCGCAAAAATTCACTTATCCATTTAAGTGAAAATCACAAAAATTCAGTTAGTCCGGTAAGTGAAAATCGCAAAAAATCACTTAGCCAAGTAAGTGAAAATCACAAAAATTCACTTAGAGCGGTAAGTGAAAATCGCAAAATTCGCAAGGTAAGTGAAAATAGCAAAAATTCACTTCGCCGGGTCAGTGAAAATCGCAAAAATTTTAGTCGATTAACTGAAAGTCGCAAAAATTCACTTAGCAGGGTAAGTGAAAATCACAAATATTCACATATTGAAAATAATGAAAATTCACACAGTTGGGTAAGTGGAAATCGCTTAAATTCCTTAGGCGGGTAAGTGAAAATCGCAAAAATTCACTTAGTCCTGTAAGTTAAAATCGCTGAAATTCGCATGGCCGGGTAAGTGCAAATCGTAAAAGTTCACTTTTCCGGGTAAATGAAAATCGCTAATATTCCTTAGAATTCCTTAGAAGGGTAAGTGAAAATCGCAAATATTCACTTAGCCGGGTAAGTGAAAATCACAAAAATTCACTTAGCCGGGTAAGTGAAAATCGCAAAAATTCCTTAGCTAAGTTAAAATCGCAAAAATCGCAAGGTAAGTGAAAATAGCAAAAATTCCTTCGCCGGGACAGTGAAAATCGCAAAAATTCCTTAGTAGAGTAACTGAAAGTCGCAAAAATTCACTTAGCAGGGTAAGTGCAAATCGTAAAAATTCACCTTTCCGGCTAAGTGAAAATCGCAAAAATTCACTTAGCCAGGTAAGTGAAAATCACAAAAATTTACTTAGCGCGGAAAGTGAAAATTGCTAAAATTCACATTGCCGCGTAAATGCAAATCGTAAAACTGCACTTTCCCGGATAAGTGAAAATCGCTAAAATTCCTTAGCGGGGTAAGTGAAAATCGCAAAAATTAAAAAAAATCACTTCGCAGGGTCAGTGAAAATCACAAAAATTCCTTAGTCATGTATGTGAAAATCATAAAAATTTCTTGGCCAGGTAAGTGAAAATCGCTAAATATACTTAGCTGGGTAAGTGAAAATCGCAAAAATTCACATAGCCGATTAAATGAAAATCGCAAAAATTCACTTTGCCGGGTAAGTGAAAATCGCAAAAATTCCTTAGCCGGGTAAGTGAAAATCACAGAAATTCACTTAGCCAGGTAGTTGAAAAGCACAAAAATTCACTTAGCCGGGTAGGTGAAAATAACAAAAATTCATTTAGCCAGGTAAGTGAAAATCACAAAAATTTACTTAGCGCTTAGTGAAAATCGCTCAAATTCACTTAGTCGAGTAAGTGAAAATCGCGAAAATTCACTTAGTCCGGAAAGTGAAAATCGCTAAGATTCACATGCCCGGGTAAGTATTCCTTAGCCGGGTAAGTGAAAATCGCTGAATTCCTTAGCCGGGTAAGGGGAAATCGCAAATATTCACTTAGCCGGGTAAGTGAAAATCAGGAAAATTCACTTAGCCGGGTAAGTGAAAATCGCAAAAATTCACTTAGCCAGGTAAGTGAAAATCACAAAAATTCACTTAGCGCGGTAAGTGAGAAACGCTAAAATTCACTTTGCCGGGTATGTGAAAATCGCAAGAATTCACTTAGCCAGGTAAGTGAAAATCACAAAAATTCACTTATCCAGGTAAGTCAAAATCGTAAAAATTCACTTTTCCGGGTAAGTGAAAATCGTTAAAATTGCTTAGCCGGGTAAGTGAAAATCGCTAAATTCCTTAGCCATGTAAGTGAAAATCGCAAAAATTCACTTAGCCGGGTAAGTAAAAATCACAAAAATTCACTTAGCCAGGTAAGTGAAAATCACAAAAATTCACTTAGCCGGGTATGTGAAAATCTCAAAAATTCACACTGCCGAGTAAGTGCAAATCGTAAAAATTCACCTTTCCGGCTAAGTGAAAATCGCAAAAATTCACTTATTTAGGTAAGTGAAAATCACAAAAATTCACTTAGCCGGGTAAGTGAAAATCACAAAAATTCACTTAGCCAGGTAAGTGAAAATCACAAAAATTTACTTAGCGCGGAAAGTGAAAATTGCTAAAATTCACATTGCCGCGAAAATGAAAATCGTAAAACTGCACTTTCCCGGATAAGTGAAAATCGCTAAAATTCCTTAGCGGGGTAAGTGAAAATCGCAAAAATTAAAAAAAATCACTTCGCAGGGTCAGTGAAAATCGCAAAAATTCCTTAGTCATGTAAGTGAAAATCATAAAAATTTCATAGCCAGGTAAGTGAAAATCGCTAAATATACTTAGCTGGGTAAGTGCAAATCGCAAAAATTCACATAGCCGGGTAAATGAAAATCGCAAAAATTCACTTTGCCGGGTAAGTGAAAATCGCAAAAATTCCTTAGCCGGGTAAGTGAAAATCACAGAAATTCACTTAGCCAGGTAGTTGAAAAGCACAAAAATTCACTTAGCCGGGTAGGTGAAAATAACAAAAATTCATTTAGCCAGGTAAGTGAAAATCACAAAAATTTACTTAGCGCTTAGTGAAAATCGCTCAAATTCACTTAGTCGAGTAAGTGAAAATCGCGAAAATTCACTTAGTCCGGACAGTGAAAATCGCTAAGACTCACATGCCCGGGTAAGTATAAATCGTAAAAATTCACTTTTCCGGGTAAATGAAAATGGCAAAAATTCACTTATCCATTTAAGTGAAAATCACAAAAATTCACTTAGTCCGGTAAGTGGAAATCGCAAAAAATCACTTAGCCAAGTAAGTGAAAATCACAAAAATTCACTTAGAGCGGTAAGTGAAAATCGCAAAATTCGCAAGGTAAGTGAAAATAGCTAAAATTCACTTCGCCGGGTCAGTAAAAATCGCAAAAATTTTAGTCGATTAACTGAAAGTCGCAAAAATTCACTTAGCAGGGTAAGTGAAAATCACAAATATTCACATATTGAAAATAATGAAAATTCACACAGTTGGGTAAGTGAAAATCGCTTAAATTCCTTAAGCGGGTAAGTGAAAATCGCAAAAATTCACTTAGTCCGGTAAGTTAAAATCGCTGAAATTCGCATGGCCGGGTAAATGCAAATCGTAAAAGTTCACTTTTCCGGATAAATGAAAATCGCTAATATTCCTTATCCGGGTAAGTGAAAATCGCTGAATTCCTAAGAAGGGTAAGTGAAAATCGCAAATATTCACTTAGCCGAGTAAGTGAAAATCACAAAAATTCACTTAGCCGGGTAAGTGAAAATCGCAAAAATGAACTTAGCCAGGTAAGTGAAAATCACAAAAATTCACTTAGCGCGGTAAGTGAGAAACGCTAAAATTCACTTTGCCGGGTATGTGAAAATCGCGAAAATTCACTTTGTCGGGTAAGTGAAAATCGCTAAAATTCACTTAGCCGGGTAAGTGAAAATCACAAAAATTCACTTAGCCGGGTAAGTGAAAATCGCAAAAATTCACTTAGCCAGGTAAGTGAAAATCACAAAAATTCACTTAGCGCGGTAAGTGAGAAACGCTAAATTTCACTTTGCCGGGTTTGTGAAAATCGCAAAAATTCACTTAGCCAGGTAAGGGAAAATCACAAAAATTCACTTATCCAGGTAAGTCAAAATCGTAAAAATTCACTTTTCCGGGTAAGTGAAAATCGTTAAAATTGCTTAGCCGGGTAAGTGAAAATCGCTAAATTCCTTAGCCATGTAAGTGAAAATCGCAAAAATTCACTTAGCCGGGTAAGTAAAAATCACAAAAATTCACTTAGCCAGGTAAGTGAAAATCACAAAAATTCACTTAGCCGGGTATGTGAAAATCTCAAAAATTCACTTCGCCAGGTTAGTGAAAATCACAAAAATTCACAAAATTGCGGTAAGTGAAAATCGTTTAAAATTTACCTTCCCAGGTAAGTGAAAATATAGAAAATTCACTTTGTCGGGTAAGTGAAAATCGCTAAAATTCACACTGCCGAGTAAGTGCAAATCGTAAAAATTCACTTTTCCGGCTAAGTGAAAATCGCAAAAATTCACTTATTTAGGTAAGTGAAAATCACAAAAATTCACTTAGCCGGGTAAGTGAATATCACAAAAATTCACTTAGCCAGGTAAGTGAAAATCACAAAAATTTACTTAGCGCGCTAAGTGAAAATCGCTAAAATTCACTTAGTCGAGTAAGTGAAAATCGCGAAAAACCACTTAGTCCGGTAAGTGAAAATCGCTAAGATTAACATGCCTGGGTAAGTACAAATCGTAAAAATTCACTTTTCCGGGTAAATGAAAATCGCAAAAATTCACTTATCCATTTAAGTGAAAATCAGAAAAATTCACTTAGTCCGGTAAGTGAAAATCGCAAAAAATCACTTAGCCAAGTAAGTGAAAATCACAAAAATTCACTTAGAGCGGTAAGTGAAAATCGCAAAATTCGCAAGGTAAGTGAAAATAGCAAAAATTCACTTCGCCGGGTCAGTGAAAATCGCAAAAACTTAAGTCGATTAACTGAAAGTCGCAATAATTCACTTAGCAGGGTAAGTGAAAATCGCAAATATTCACATATTGAAAATAATGAAAATTCACACAGTTGGGTAAGTGGAAATCGTTTAAATTCCTTAGGCGGGTAAGTGAAAATCGCAAAAATTCACTTAGTCCGGTAAGTTAAAATCGCTGAAATTCGCATGGCCGGGTAAGTGCAAATCGTAAAAGTTCACTTTTCCGGGTAAATGAAAATCGCTAATATTCCTTAGCCGGGTAAGTGAAAATCGCTGAATTCCTTTGAAGGGTAAGTGAAAATCGCAATTATTCACTTAGCCGGGTAAGTGAAAATCACAAAAATTCACCTAGCCGGGTAAGTGAAAATCGCAAAAATGAACTAAGCCAGGTAAGTGAAAATCACAAAAATTCACTTAGCGCGATAAGTGGGAAACGCTAAAATTCACTTAGCCAGGTAGTTGAAAATCGCAATAATTCACTTAGCCGGATAAGTGAAAATCACAAAAATTCACAAAATTGCGGTAAGTGAAAATCGTAAATATTCACCTTCCCGGGTAAGTGAAAATTGCGAAAATTCACTTAGTCGGGTAAGTGAAAATCGCTAAAATTCACTTAGTCCGGTAAGTTAAAATCGCTGAAATTCGCATGGCCGGGTAAGTGCAAATCGTAAAAGTTCACTTTTCCGGGTAAATGAAAATCGCTAATATTCCTTAGCCGGGTAAGTGAAAATCGCTGAATTCCTTAGAAGGGTAAGTGAAAATCGCAAAAATTCACTTAGCCGGGTAAGTGAAAATCGCAAAAATGAACTAAGCCAGGTAAGTGAAAATCACAAAAATTCACTTAGCGCGATAAGTGAGAAACGCTAAAATTCACTTTGCCGGGTATGTGAAAATCGCAAAAATTCACTTAGCCAGGTAAGTGAAAATCACAAAAATTCACAAAATTGCGGTAAGTGAAAATCGTAAATATTCACCTTCCCGGGTAAGTGAAAATTGCAAAAATTCACTTAGTCGGGTAAGTGAAAATCGCTAAAATTCACACTGCCGAGTAAGTAATAATAATAATTCTTGGCGCTACAGTCCAAAGGGGACCAGGGCCAAGCTTGCTCATCAATTACTCGTGTTGTGCGCGCTATTGTTCTCTCACGAGTAGAAGGGACCTACAGTTTTTTACCGACTCCGAACGCCGAAATTTGAGAAGCTTTCTTAGACAGTTATTACTCTTTGAGTGTTGTCAGCAGCTCGAAAGAGGTGGTGCCGTGAAATATTAGAAAAATTGGTGTTGAACTGGGAGTCGAACCTAGACCCTTAGGCGTGTGAGCGTCGCACTCTACCCACTACGCTACGGCGACCACCGAGTGTGCCGAGTAAGTGCAAATCGTAAAAATTCACTTTTCCGGCTAAGTGAAAATCGCAAAAATTCACTTAGTCGGGTAAGTGAAAATCACAAAAATTCAATTAGCCGGGTAAGTGAAAATCACACAAATTCACTTAGCCAGGTAAGTGAAAATCACAAAAATTTACTTAGCGCGGTAAGAGAAAATTGCTAAAATTCACATTGCGGCGTAAGTGCAAATCGTAAAAATGCACTTTCCTGGATAAGTGAAAATCGCTAAAATTCCTTAGCGGGGTAAGTGAAAATCGCAAAAATTGCAAAAAATCACTTCGCAGGGTCAGTGAAAATCGCAAAAATTTCTTAGCCAGGTAAGTGAAAATCGCTAAATATACTTAGCGGGGTAAGTGAAAATCACAAAAATTCACATAGCCGGGTAAATGAAAATCGCAAAAATTCACTTAGCCAGGTAGTTGAAAAGCACAAAAATTCACTTAGCCGGGTAAGTGAAAATCACAAAAATACACTTAGCCAGTTAAGTGAAAATCACAAAAATTTACTTAGCGCACTAAGTGAAAATCGCTAAAATTCACTTAGTCGAGTAAGTGAAAATCGCGAAAATTCACTTAGTCCGGTAAGTGAAAATCGCTAAAATTCACATGCCCGGGTAAGTGCAAATCGTAAAAATTCACTTTTCCGGGTAAATGAAAATCGCAAAAATTCACTTAGTCGGGTAAGTGAAAATTGAAAAATTCACTAAGCCATAAAAGTAAAAATCACAAAAATCACTTAGCCGGGTAAGTGAAAATCACAAAAGTTCACATTGCCGGGTAAGTGCAAATTGTAAAAATTTACTTTCTCGGGTAGGTGAAAATCGCTAAAATTTTTTTGCCGGGTAAGTAAAAATCCCAAAAATTCACTCTACCGGGTGTGTGAATATCGCAAAAATTCCTTAGTCGGGTAAATGAAAATCACAAATTCACTTAACCGGGTAAGTGAAAATCACAAAAATGCATAAAGTGTGGTAAGTGAAAATCGCTAAAATTCACATTGCCGCGTAAGTGCAAATCGTAAAAATTTACTTTCCTGGGTAAGTGAAAATCGCTAAAATTCCTTAGCGGGGTAAGTAAAAATCGCTAAAATTCCTTAGTCAGGTAAGTGAAAATCACAAAAATTTCTTAGCCAGGTAAGTGAAAATCGCAAAAATTCCTTATCGGGGTAAGTGAAAATCGCAAAAATTGCAAAAATTCACTTCGCAGGGTCACTGAAAATCGCAAAATTTCCTTAGTCGGGAAAGTGAAAATCACAAAACTTTCTTAGCCAGGTAAGTGAAAATCGTAAAAATTCACTTTCTCGGGTATGCGAAAATCGCAAAAATTCACTTAATTCGGTAAGTGAAAATCGCAAAAATTCATTTAGCCGGGTAAGTGAAAATCAAAAAAATTCACTTAGCCACTTAAGTGAAAATCGTAAAAATTCACTTTCTCGGGTATGCGAAAATCGCACAAATTCACTTTGTCCGGTAAGTGAAAATCACAAAAATTCACTTAGCCGGGTAAGTGAAAATCAAAAAAAATTTACTTAGCCAGGTAAATGAAAGTCACAAAAATTTACTTAGTGCGGTAAGTGAAAATCGCTAAATTTCACTTTTCCGGGTAAGTGAAAATCGCAAAAATTCACTTAGTCGGGTAAGTGAAAATCGCGAAAATTCACTTATTCGGGTAAGTGAAAATCGCAAAAATTCACTAAGCCAGTTAAGTGAAAATCACAAAAATTCACGTAGAGCGGTAAGTGAAAATCGTAAAAATTCCCTTTCCCCGGTAAGTAAAAATCGCAAAAATTCACTTAGTCAGGTAAGTGAAAATTTCAAAAATTCACTAAGCCATATAAGTAAAAATCACAAAAATCACTTAGCCGGGTAAGTGAACATCACAAAAGTTCACATTGCCTAGTAAGTGCAAATCGTAAAAATCTACTTTCCCGGGTAAGTGAAAATCGCTAAAAATTTTTTGCCGTGTAAGTGAAAATCGCAAAAATTGCAAAAATTCACTTTACCGGGTGTGTGAATAGCACAAAAATTCCTTAGTCGGGTAGGTGAAAATCACAAAAATTTCTTAGCCAGGTAAGTGAAAATCGCTAAAATTCCTTAGCCGGGTAAGTGAAAATCACAAAAATACACATAGCCGGATAAATGAAAATCGCACAAATTCACTTTGCCGGGTAAGTGAAAATCACAAAATTTCACATAGACGGGTAAATGAAGATCACGAAAATTCACTTTGCCGGGTAAGTGAATATCGCTAAAATTCCTTACCTTGGTAAGTGAAATTCGCAAAAATTCACTTTGCCGAGTAAGTAAAAATTGTAAAAATTCACAGCGGTGTACGTGAAAATCACAAATATTCACATAGCGTGGTAAGTGAATATCGCTAAAAATCACTTTGCCGGGTAAGTGAAAATCGTAAAATTTCATTTTCTCGGGTAAGTGAAAATCGCACAAGTTCACTTAGTCCGGTAAGTGAAAATCACAAAAATTCACTTTGCCGGGTAAGTGAAAATCACAAAAATTCACTAAGCCAGGTAAGTGAAAATCACAAAAATGTACTCAGCGCGGTAAGTGGAAATCGCTAAAATTCACTTTTCCGGCTAAGTGAAAGTCGCAAAAATTCACTTAGTCGGGTAAGTGAAAATCGCTAAAATTCACTTAGAGCGGTAAGTGAAAATCGCAAAATTCGCAAGGTAAGTGAAAATAGCAAAAATTCACTTCGCCGGGTCAGTGAAAATCGCAAAAATTCCTTAGTCGATTAACTAAAAGTCGCAAAAATTCACTTAGCAGGGTAAGTGAAAATCACAAATATTCACATATTGAAAATAATGAAAATTCACATAGTTGGGTAAGTGAAAATCGCTTAAATTCCTTAGGCGGTTAAGTGAAAATCGCAAAAATTCACTTAGCCAGGTAAGTGAAAATCACAAAAATTCACTTAGCGGGGTAAGTGAAAATCACTAAAATTCACTTTTCCGGGTAAGTGAAAATCGTTAAAATTCACTTTCCCGGGTAAGTGAAAATCGCGAAAATTCACTTAGTCCGGTAAGTTAAAATCGCTGAAATTCGCATGGCTGGGTAAGTGCAAATCGTAAAAGTTCACTTTTCCGGCTAAATGAAAATCGCTAATATTCCTTAGCCGGGTAGGTGAAAATCGGTGAATTCCTTAGAAGTATAAGTGAAAATCGCAAATATTCACTTAGCCGGGTAAGTGAAAATCACAAAAATTCACTTAGCCGGGTAAGTGAAAATCGCAAAAATTAACTAAGCCAGGTAAGTAAAAATCACAAAAATTCACTTAGCGCGGTAAGTGAGAAACGCTAAAATTCACTTTGCCGAGTATGTGAAAATCGCAAAAATTCACTTAGCCAGGTAAGTGAAAATCACAAAAATTCACATAGCCAGGTAAGTCAAAATCGTAAAAATTCAATTTTCCGGGTAAGTGAAAATCGCTAAACTTGCTTAGCCGGGTGAGTGAAAATCGCTAAATTCCTTAGCCGGGTAAGTAAAAATCGCAAAAATTCACTTAGCCGGGTAAGTGAAAATCACAAAAATTTACTTAACGCGGTAAGTGAAAATTGCTAAAATTCACATTGCCGCGTAAGTGCAAATCGTAAAAATGCACTTTACTGGATAAGTGAAAATCGCTAAAATTCCTTAGCGGGGTAAGTGAAAATCGCAAAAATTGCAAAAAATCACTTCGCAGGGTCAGTGAAAATCGCAAAAATTCCTTAGTCATGTAAGTGAAAATCACAAAAATTTCTTAGCCAGGTAAGTGAAAATCGCTAAATATACTTAGCTGGGTAAATGAAAATCACAAAAATTTACAGAGCCGGGTAAATGAAAATCGCAAAAATTCACTTTGCCGGGTAAGTGAAAATCGCAAAAATTCACTTAGCCCGGTAAGTGAAAATCACAAAAATTCACTTAGCCGGGTAAGTGAAAATCACAAAAATTCACTTAGCCCGTTATGTGAAAATCACAAAAATTTACTTAGCGCGCTAAGTGAAAATTGCTAAAATTCACTTAGTCGAGTAAGTGAAAATCGCGAAAATTCACTTAGTCCGGTAAGTGAAAATCGCTAAAATTCACATGCCCAGGTAAGTGCAAATCGTAAAAATTCACTTTTCCGGGTAAATGAAAATTTCAAAAATTCACTTTGCCGGGTAAGTGAAAATCACAAAAATTCACTTAGCCGGGTATGTGAAAATCGCTAAAATTCACATGCCCAGGTAAGTGAAAATCGTAAATATTGCCCTTCCCGGGTAAGTTAAAAAAGCGAAAACTCACTTAGTCGGGTAAGTGAAAATCGCTAAAATTCACACTGCCGAGTAAGTAATAATAATAATTCTTGGCGCTCACGAGTAGAAGGGACCTACAGTTTTTTGCCGACTCCGAACGGCGAAATTTGAGAAGCTTTCTTAGACAGTTATTACTCTTTGAGTTTTGACAGCAGCTCGAAAGAGGTGGTGCCGTGAAATATTAGAAAAATTGGTGTTGAACTGGGAGTCGAACCTAGACCCTTAGGCGTGTGAGCGTCGCACTCTACCCACTACGCTACGGCGACCACCGAGTAAGTGCCGAGTAAGTGCAAATCGTAAAAATTCACTTTTCCGGCTAAGTGAAAATCGCAAAAATTCACTTAGTCGGGTAAGTGAAAATCACGAAAATTCAATTAGCCGGGTAAGTGAAAATCACACAAATTCACTTAGCCAGGTAAGTGAAAATCACAAAAATTTACTTAGCGCGGTAAGTGAAAATTGCTAAAATTCACATTGCCGCGTAAGTTCAAATCGTAAAAATGCATTTTTCTGGATAAGTGAAAATCGCTAAAATTCCTTAGCGGGGTAAGTGAAAATCGCAAAAATTCCTTAGTCGGGTAAGTGAAAATCACAAAAATTTCTTAGCCAGGTAAGTGAAAATCGCTAAAATTCCTTAGCCGGGTAAGTGAAAATCACAAAAATACACATAGCCGGATAAATGAAAATCGCACAAATTCACTTTGCCGGGTAAGTCAAAATCACAAAAATTCACATGGACAGGTAAATGAAGATCACAAGAATTCACTTTGCCGGGTATGTGGAAATCGCAAAAATTCCTTAGCCGGGTAAGTGAAAATCGCAAAGATCGCAAGATACGTGAAAATCGCAAAAATTCACTTTGCCGGGTAAGTGAAAATCACAAAATTTCACATAGACGGGTAAATGAAGATCACGCAAATTCACTTTGCCGGGTAAGTGAATATCGCTAAAATTCCTTACCTTGGTAAGTGAAATTCGCAAAAATTCACTTTGCCGAGTAAGTAAAAATATTAAAAATTCACAGCGGTGTACGTGAAAATCACAAATATTCACATAGCGTGGTAAGTGAATATCGCTAAAAATCACTTTGCCGGGTAAGTGAAAATCGTAAAATTTCATTTTCTCGGGTAAGTGAAAATCGCACAAGTTCACTTAGTCCGGTAAGTGAAAATCACAAAAATTCACTTAGCCAGGTAAGTGAAAATCACAAAAATGTACTCAGCGCGGTAAGTGGAAATCGCTAAAATTCACTTTTCCGGCTAAGTGAAAGTCGCAAAAATTCACTTAGTCGGGTAAGTGAAAATCGCTAAAATTCACTTAGAGCGGTAAGTGAAAATTGCAAAATTCGCAAGGTAAGTGAAAATAGCAAAAATTCACTTCGCCGGGTCAGTGAAAATCGCAAAAATTCCTAAGTCGATTAACAAAAAGTCGCAAAAATTCACTTAGCAGGGTAAGTGAAAATCACAAATATTCACATATTGAAAATAATGAAAATTCACATAATTGGGTAAGTGAAAATCGCTTAAATTCCTTAGGCGGTTAAGTGAAAATCGCAAAAATTCACTTAGCCAGGTAAGTGAAAATCACAAAAATTCACTTAGCGGGGTAAGTGAAAATCACTAAAATTCACTTTTCCGGGTAAGTGAAAATCGTTAAAATTCACTTTCCCGGGTAAGTGAAAATCGCGAAAATTCACTTAGTCCGGTAAGTTAAAATCGCTGAAATTCGCATGGCTGGGTAAGTGCAAATCGTAAAAGTTCACTTTTCCGGCTAAATGAAAATCGCTAATATTCCTTAGCCGGGTAGGTGAAAATCGGTGAATTCCTTAGAAGTATAAGTGAAAATCGCAAATATTCACTTAGCCGGGTAAGTGAAAATCACAAAAATTCACTTAGCGCGGTAAGTGAGAAACGCTAAAATTCACTTTGCCGAGTATGTGAAAATCGCAAAAATTCACTTAGCCAGGTAAGTGAAAATCACAAAAATTCACATAGCCAGGTAAGTCAAAATCGTAAAAATTCACTTTTCCGGGTAAGTGAAAATCGCTAAACTTGCTTAGCCGGGTAAGTGAAAATCGCTAAATTCCTTAGCCGGGTAAGTGAAAATCGCAAAAATTCACTTAGCCGGGTAAGTGAAAATCACAAAAATTTACTTAACGCGGTAAGTGAAAATTGCTAAAATTCACATTGCCGCGTAAGTGCAAATCGTAAAAATGCACTTTACTGGATAAGTGAAAATCGCTAAAATTCCTTAGCGGGGTAAGTGAAAATCGCAAAAATTGCAAAAAATCACTTCGCAGGGTCAGTGAAAATCGCAAAAATTCCTTAGTCATGTAAGTGAAAATCACAAAAATTTCTTAGCCAGGTAAGTGAAAATCGCTAAATATACTTAGCTGATTAAATGAAAATCACAAAAATTTACAGAGCCGGGTAAATGAAAATCGCAAAAATTCACTTTGCCGGGTAAGTGAAAATCGCAAAAATTCACTTAGCCGGGTAAGTGAAAATCACAGAAATTCACTTAGCCCGTTATGTGAAAATCACAAAAATTTACTTAGCGCGGTAAGTGAGAAACGCTAAAATTCACTTTGCCGAGTATGTGAAAATCGCAAAAATTCACTTAGCCAGGTAAGTGAAAATCACAAAAATAAACATAGCCAGGTAAGTCAAAATCGTAAAAATTCACTTTTCCGGGTAAGTGAAAATCGCTAAACTTGCTTAGCCGGGTAAGTGAAAATCGCTAAATTCCTTAGCCGGGTAAGTGAAAATCGCAAAAATTCACTTAGACGGGTAAGTGAAAATCACAAAAATTTACTTAACGCGGTAAGTGAAAATTGCTAAAATTCACATTGCCGCGTAAGTGCAAATCGTAAAAATGCACTTTACTGGATAAGTGAAAATCGCTAAAATTCCTTAGCGGGGTAAGTGAAAATCGCAAAAATTGCAAAAAATCACTTCGCAGGGTCAGTGAAAATCGCAAAAATTCCTTAGTCATGTAAGTGAAAATCACAAAAATTTCTTAGCCAGGTAAGTGAAAATCGCTAAATATACTTAGCTGATTAAATGAAAATCACAAAAATTTACAGAGCCGGGTAAATGAAAATCGCAAAAATTCACTTTGCCTGGTAAGTGAAAATCGCAAAAATTCACTTAGCCGGGTAAGTGAAAATCACAGAAATTCACTTAGCCAGGTAGTTGACAAGCACAAAAATTCACTTAGCCGGGTAAGTGAAAATCACAAAAATTCACTTAGCCCGTTATGTGAAAATCACAAAAATTTACTTAGCGCGCTAAGTGAAAATTGCTAAAATTCACTTAGTCGAGTAAGTGAAAATCGCGAAAATTCACTTAGTCCGGTAAGTGAAAATCGCTAAAATTCACATGCCCAGGTAAGTGCAAATCGTAAAAATTCACTTTTCCGGGTAAATGAAAATCGCAAAAATTCACTTTGCCGGGTAAGTGAAAATCACAAAAATTCACTTAGCCGGGTATGTGAAAATCGCTAAAATTCACATGCCCAGGTAAGTGAAAATCGTAAATATTGCCCTTCCCGGGTAAGTTAAAAAAGCGAAAACTCACTTAGTCGGGTAAGTGAAAATCGCTAAAATTCACACTGCCGAGTAAGTAATAATAATAATTCTTGGCGCTTCAGTCCAAAGGGGACCAGGGCCAAGCTTGCTCATCAACTACTCGTGTTGTGCGCGCTATTGTTCTCTCACGAGTAGAAGGGACCTACAGTTTTTTACCGACTCCGAACGCCGAAATTTGAGAAGCTTTCTTAGACAGTTATTACTCTTTGAGTGTTGTCAGCAGCTCGAAAGAGGTGGTGCCGTGAAATATTAGAAAAATTGGTGTTGAACTGGGAGTCGAACCTAGACCCTTAGGCGTGTGAGCGTCGCACTCTACCCACTACGCTACGGCGACCACCGAGTGTGCCGAGTAAGTGCAAATCGTAAAAATTCACTTTTCCGGCTAAGTGAAAATCGCAAAAATTCACTTAGTCGGGTAAGTGAAAATCACAAAAATTCAATTAGCCGGGTAAGTGAAAATCACACAAATTCACTTAGCCAGGTAAGTGAAAATCACAAAAATTTACTTAGCGCGGTAAGAGAAAATTGCTAAAATTCACATTGCGGCGTAAGTGCAAATCGTAAAAATGCACTTTCCTGGATAAGTGAAAATCGCTAAAATTCCTTAGCGGGGTAAGTGAAAATCGCAAAAATTGCAAAAAATCACTTCGCAGGGTCAGTGAAAATCGCAAAAATTTCTTAGCCAGGTAAGTGAAAATCGCTAAATATACTTAGCGGGGTAAGTGAAAATCACAAAAATTCACATAGCCGGGTAAATGAAAATCGTAAAAATTCACTTAGCCAGGTAGTTGAAAAGCACAAAAATTCACTTAGCCGGGTAAGTGAAAATCACAAAAATACACTTAGCCAGTTAAGTGAAAATCACAAAAATTTACTTAGCGCACTAAGTGAAAATCGCTAAAATTCACTTAGTCGAGTAAGTGAAAATCGCGAAAATTCACTTAGTCCGGTAAGTGAAAATCGCTAAAATTCACATGCCCGGGTAAGTGCAAATCGTAAAAATTCACTTTTCCGGGTAAATGAAAATCGCAAATATCACTTAGTCGGGTAAGTGAAAATTGAAAAATTCACTAAGCCATAAAAGTAAAAATCACAAAAATCACTTAGCCGGGTAAGTGAAAATCACAAAAGTTCACATTGCCGGGTAAGTGCAAATTGTAAAAATTTACTTTCTCGGGTAGGTGAAAATCGCTAAAATTTTTTTGCCGGGTAAGTAAAAATCCCAAAAATTCACTCTACCGGGTGTGTGAATATCGCAAAAATTCCTTAGTCGGGTAAATGAAAATCACAAATTCACTTAACCGGGTAAGTGAAAATCACAAAAATGCATAAGGTGTGGTAAGTGAAAATCGCTAAAATTCACATTGCCGCGTAAGTGCAAATCGTAAAAATTTACTTTCCTGGGTAAGTGAAAATCGCTAAAATTCCTTAGCGGGGTAAGTAAAAATCGCTAAAATTCCTTAGTCAGGTAAGTGAAAATCACAAAAATTTCTTAGCCAGGTAAGTGAAAATCGCAAAAATTCCTTATCGGGGTAAGTGAAAATCGCAAAAATTGCAAAAATTCACTTCGCAGGGTCACTGAAAATCGCAAAATTTCCTTAGTCGGGAAAGTGAAAATCACAAAACTTTCTTAGCCAGGTAAGTGAAAATCGTAAAAATTCACTTTCTCGGGTATGCGAAAATCGCAAAAATTCACTTAATTCGGTAAGTGAAAATCGCAAAAATTCATTTAGCCGGGTAAGTGAAAATCAAAAAAATTCACTTAGCCACTTAAGTGAAAATCGTAAAAATTCACTTTCTCGGGTATGCGAAAATCGCACAAATTCACTTTGTCCGGTAAGTGAAAATCACAAAAATTCACTTAGCCGGGTAAGTGAAAATCAAAAAAAATTTACTTAGCCAGGTAAATGAAAGTCACAAAAATTTACTTAGTGCGGTAAGTGAAAATCGCTAAATTTCACTTTTCCGGGTAAGTGAAAATCGCAAAAATTCACTTAGTCGGGTAAGTGAAAATCGCGAAAATTCACTTATTCGGGTAAGTGAAAATCGCAAAAATTCACTAAGCCAGTTAAGTGAAAATCACAAAAATTCACGTAGAGCGGTAAGTGAAAATCGTAAAAATTCCCTTTCCCCGGTAAGTAAAAATCGCAAAAATTCACTTAGTCAGGTAAGTGAAAATTGCAAAAATTCACTAAGCCATATAAGTAAAAATCACAAAAATCACTTAGCCGGGTAAGTGAACATCACAAAAGTTCACATTGCCTAGTAAGTGCAAATCGTAAAAATCTACTTTCCCGGGTAAGTGAAAATCGCTAAAAATTTTTTGCCGTGTAAGTGAAAATCGCAAAAATTGCAAAAATTCACTTTACCGGGTGTGTGAATAGCACAAAAATTCCTTAGTCGGGTAGGTGAAAATCACAAATTCACTTAACCGGGTAAGTGAAAATAACAAAAATGCATATAGTGTGGTAAGTGAAAATCGCTAAAATTCACATTGCCGCGTAAGGGCAAATCGTAAAAATTCACTTTTCTGGGTAAGTGAAAATCGCTAAAATTCCTTAGCGGGGTAAGTGAAAATCGCAAAAATTCCTTAGTCGGGTAAGTGAAAATCACAAAAATTTCTTAGCCAGGTAAGTGAAAATCGCTAAAATTCCTTAGCCGGGTAAGTGAAAATCACAAAAATACACATAGCCGGATAAATGAAAATCGCACAAATTCACTTTGCCGGGTAAGTGAAAATCACAAAATTTCACATAGACGGGTAAATGAAGATCACGAAAATTCACTTTGCCGGGTAAGTGAATATCGCTAAAATTCCTTACCTTGGTAAGTGAAATTCGCAAAAATTCACTTTGCCGAGTAAGTAAAAATTGTAAAAATTCACAGCGGTGTACGTGAAAATCACAAATATTCACATAGCGTGGTAAGTGAATATCGCTAAAAATCACTTTGCCGGGTAAGTGAAAATCGTAAAATTTCATTTTCTCGGGTAAGTGAAAATCGCACAAGTTCACTTAGTCCGGTAAGTGAAAATCACAAAAATTCACTTTGCCGGGTAAGTGAAAATCACAAAAATTCACTAAGCCAGGTAAGTGAAAATCACAAAAATGTACTCAGCGCGGTAAGTGGAAATCGCTAAAATTCACTTTTCCGGCTAAGTGAAAGTCGCAAAAATTCACTTAGTCGGGTAAGTGAAAATCGCTAAAATTCACTTAGAGCGGGAAGTGAAAATCGCAAAATTCGCAAGGTAAGTGAAAATAGCAAAAATTCACTTCGCCGGGTCAGTGAAAATCGCAAAAATTCCTTAGTCGATTAACTAAAAGTCGCAAAAATTCACTTAGCAGGGTAAGTGAAAATCACAAATATTCACATATTGAAAATAATGAAAATTCACATAGTTGGGTAAGTGAAAATCGCTTAAATTCCTTAGGCGGTTAAGTGAAAATCGCAAAAATTCACTTAGCCAGGTAAGTGAAAATCACAAAAATTCACTTAGCGGGGTAAGTGAAAATCACTAAAATTCACTTTTCCGGGTAAGTGAAAATCGTTAAAATTCACTTTCCCGGGTAAGTGAAAATCGCGAAAATTCACTTAGTCCGGTAAGTTAAAATCGCTGAAATTCGCATGGCTGGGTAAGTGCAAATCGTAAAAGTTCACTTTTCCGGCTAAATGAAAATCGCTAATATTCCTTAGCCGGGTAGGTGAAAATCGGTGAATTCCTTAGAAGTATAAGTGAAAATCGCAAATATTCACTTAGCCGGGTAAGTGAAAATCACAAAAATTCACTTAGCCGGGTAAGTGAAAATCGCAAAAATTAACTAAGCCAGGTAAGTAAAAATCACAAAAATTCACTTAGCGCGGTAAGTGAGAAACGCTAAAATTCACTTTGCCGAGTATGTGAAAATCGCAAAAATTCACTTAGCCAGGTAAGTGAAAATCACAAAAATTCACATAGCCAGGTAAGTCAAAATCGTAAAAATTCAATTTTCCGGGTAAGTGAAAATCGCTAAACTTGCTTAGCCGGGTGAGTGAAAATCGCTAAATTCCTTAGCCGGGTAAGTGAAAATCGCAAAAATTCACTTAGCCGGGTAAGTGAAAATCACAAAAATTTACTTAACGCGGTAAGTGAAAATTGCTAAAATTCACATTGCCGCGTAAGTGCAAATCGTAAAAATGCACTTTACTGGATAAGTGAAAATCGCTAAAATTCCTTAGCGGGGTAAGTGAAAATCGCAAAAATTGCAAAAAATCACTTCGCAGGGTCAGTGAAAATCGCAAAAATTCCTTAGTCATGTAAGTGAAAATCACAAAAATTTCTTAGCCAGGTAAGTGAAAATCGCTAAATATACTTAGCTGGGTAAATGAAAATCACAAAAATTTACAGAGCCGGGTAAATGAAAATCGCAAAAATTCACTTTGCCGGGTAAGTGAAAATCGCAAAAATTCACTTAGCCGGGTAAGTGAAAATCACAAAAATTCACTTAGCCGGGTAAGTGAAAATCACAAAAATTCACTTAGCCCGTTATGTGAAAATCACAAAAATTTACTTAGCGCGCTAAGTGAAAATTGCTAAAATTCACTTAGTCGAGTAAGTGAAAATCGCGAAAATTCACTTAGTCCGGTAAGTGAAAATCGCTAAAATTCACATGCCCAGGTAAGTGCAAATCGTAAAAATTCACTTTTCCGGGTAAATGAAAATTTCAAAAATTCACTTTGCCGGGTAAGTGAAAATCACAAAAATTCACTTAGCCGGGTATGTGAAAATCGCTAAAATTCACATGCCCAGGTAAGTGAAAATCGTAAATATTGCCCTTCCCGGGTAAGTTAAAAAAGCGAAAACTCACTTAGTCGGGTAAGTGAAAATCGCTAAAATTCACACTGCCGAGTAAGTAATAATAATAATTCTTGGCGCTACAGTCCAAAGGGGACCAGGGCCAAGCTTGCTCATCAACTACTCGTGTTGTGCGCGCTATTGTTCTCTCACGAGTAGAAGGGACCTACAGTTTTTTGCCGACTCCGAACGGCGAAATTTGAGAAGCTTTCTTAGACAGTTATTACTCTTTGAGTTTTGACAGCAGCTCGAAAGAGGTGGTGCCGTGAAATATTAGAAAAATTGGTGTTGAACTGGGAGTCGAACCTAGACCCTTAGGCGTGTGAGCGTCGCACTCTACCCACTACGCTACGGCGACCACCGAGTAAGTGCCGAGTAAGTGCAAATCGTAAAAATTCACTTTTCCGGCTAAGTGAAAATCGCAAAAATTCACTTAGTCGGGTAAGTGAAAATCACGAAAATTCAATTAGCCGGGTAAGTGAAAATCACACAAATTCACTTAGCCAGGTAAGTGAAAATCACAAAAATTTACTTAGCGCGGTAAGTGAAAATTGCTAAAATTCACATTGCCGCGTAAGTTCAAATCGTAAAAATGCATTTTTCTGGATAAGTGAAAATCGCTAAAATTCCTTAGCGGGGTAAGTGAAAATCGCAAAAATTCCTTAGTCGGGTAAGTGAAAATCACAAAAATTTCTTAGCCAGGTAAGTGAAAATCGCTAAAATTCCTTAGCCGGGTAAGTGAAAATCACAAAAATACACATAGCCGGATAAATGAAAATCGCACAAATTCACTTTGCCGGGTAAGTCAAAATCACAAAAATTCACATGGACAGGTAAATGAAGATCACAAGAATTCACTTTGCCGGGTATGTGGAAATCGCAAAAATTCCTTAGCCGGGTAAGTGAAAATCGCAAAGATCGCAAGATACGTGAAAATCGCAAAAATTCACTTTGCCGGGTAAGTGAAAATCACAAAATTTCACATAGACGGGTAAATGAAGATCACGCAAATTCACTTTGCCGGGTAAGTGAATATCGCTAAAATTCCTTACCTTGGTAAGTGAAATTCGCAAAAATTCACTTTGCCGAGTAAGTAAAAATATTAAAAATTCACAGCGGTGTACGTGAAAATCACAAATATTCACATAGCGTGGTAAGTGAATATCGCTAAAAATCACTTTGCCGGGTAAGTGAAAATCGTAAAATTTCATTTTCTCGGGTAAGTGAAAATCGCACAAGTTCACTTAGTCCGGTAAGTGAAAATCACAAAAATTCATTTAGCCAGGTAAGTGAAAATCACAAAAATGTACTCAGCGCGGTAAGTGGAAATCGCTAAAATTCACTTTTCCGGCTAAGTGAAAGTCGCAAAAATTCACTTAGTCGGGTAAGTGAAAATCGCTAAAATTCACTTAGAGCGGTAAGTGAAAATTGCAAAATTCGCAAGGTAAGTGAAAATAGCAAAAATTCACTTCGCCGGGTCAGTGAAAATCGCAAAAATTCCTAAGTCGATTAACAAAAAGTCGCAAAAATTCACTTAGCAGGGTAAGTGAAAATCACAAATATTCACATATTGAAAATAATGAAAATTCACATAATTGGGTAAGTGAAAATCGCTTAAATTCCTTAGGCGGTTAAGTGAAAATCGCAAAAATTCACTTAGCCAGGTAAGTGAAAATCACAAAAATTCACTTAGCGGGGTAAGTGAAAATCACTAAAATTCACTTTTCCGGGTAAGTGAAAATCGTTAAAATTCACTTTCCCGGGTAAGTGAAAATCGCGAAAATTCAGTTAGTCCGGTAAGTTAAAATCGCTGAAATTCGCATGGCTGGGTAAGTGCAAATCGTAAAAGTTCACTTTTCCGGCTAAATGAAAATCGCTAATATTCCTTAGCCGGGTAGGTGAAAATCGGTGAATTCCTTAGAAGTATAAGTGAAAATCGCAAATATTCACTTAGCCGGGTAAGTGAAAATCACAAAAATTCACTTAGCGCGGTAAGTGAGAAACGCTAAAATTCACTTTGCCGAGTATGTGAAAATCGCAAAAATTCACTTAGCCAGGTAAGTGAAAATCACAAAAATTCACATAGCCAGGTAAGTCAAAATCGTAAAAATTCACTTTTCCGGGTAAGTGAAAATCGCTAAACTTGCTTAGCCGGGTAAGTGAAAATCGCTAAATTCCTTAGCCGGGTAAGTGAAAATCGCAAAAATTCACTTAGCCGGGTAAGTGAAAATCACAAAAATTTACTTAACGCGGTAAGTGAAAATTGCTAAAATTCACATTGCCGCGTAAGTGCAAATCGTAAAAATGCACTTTACTGGACAAGTGAAAATCGCTAAAATTCCTTAGCGGGGTAAGTGAAAATCGCAAAAATTGCAAAAAATCACTTCGCAGGGTCAGTGAAAATCGCAAAAATTCCTTAGTCATGTAAGTGAAAATCACAAAAATTTCTTAGCCAGGTAAGTGAAAATCGCTAAATATACTTAGCTGATTAAATGAAAATCACAAAAAAAAGTGAAAATCGCAAAGATCGCAAGATACGTGAAAATCGCAAAAATTCACTTTGCCGGGTAAGTGAAAATCACAAAATTTCACATAGACGGGTAAATGAAGATCACGCAAATTCACTTTGCCGGGTAAGTGAATATCGCTAAAATTCCTTACCTTGGTAAGTGAAATTCGCAAAAATTCACTTTGCCGAGTAAGTAAAAATATTAAAAATTCACAGCGGTGTACGTGAAAATCACAAATATTCACATAGCGTGGTAAGTGAATATCGCTAAAAATCACTTTGCCGGGTAAGTGAAAATCGAAAAATTTCATTTTCTCGGGTAAGTGAAAATCGCACAAGTTCACTTAGTCCGGTAAGTGAAAATCACAAAAATTCACTTAGCCAGGTAAGTGAAAATCACAAAAATGTACTCAGCGCGGTAAGTGGAAATCGCTAAAATTCACTTTTCCGGCTAAGTGAAAGTCGCAAAAATTCACTTAGTCGGGTAAGTGAAAATCGCTAAAATTCACTTAGAGCGGTAAGTGAAAATTGCAAAATTCGCAAGGTAAGTGAAAATAGCAAAAATTCACTTCGCCGGGTCAGTGAAAATCGCAAAAATTCCTAAGTCGATTAACAAAAAGTCGCAAAAATTCACTTAGCAGGGTAAGTGAAAATCACAAATATTCACATATTGAAAATAATGAAAATTCACATAATTGGGTAAGTGAAAATCGCTTAAATTCCTTAGGCGGTTAAGTGAAAATCGCAAAAATTCACTTAGCCAGGTAAGTGAAAATCACAAAAATTCACTTAGCGGGGTAAGTGAAAATCACTAAAATTCACTTTTCCGGGTAAGTGAAAATCGTTAAAATTCACTTTCCCGGGTAAGTGAAAATCGCGAAAATTCACTTAGTCCGGTAAGTTAAAATCGCTGAAATTCGCATGGCTGGGTAAGTGCAAATCGTAAAAGTTCACTTTTCCGGCTAAATGAAAATCGCTAATATTCCTTAGCCGGGTAGGTGAAAATCGGTGAATTCCTTAGAAGTATAAGTGAAAATCGCAAATATTCACTTAGCCGGGTAAGTGAAAATCACAAAAATTCACTTAGCGCGGTAAGTGAGAAACGCTAAAATTCACTTTGCCGAGTATGTGAAAATCGCAAAAATTCACTTAGCCAGGTAAGTGAAAATCACAAAAATTCACATAGCCAGGTAAGTCAAAATCGTAAAAATTCACTTTTCCGGGTAAGTGAAAATCGCTAAACTTGCTTAGCCGGGTAAGTGAAAATCGCTAAATTCCTTAGCCGGGTAAGTGAAAATCGCAAAAATTCACTTAGCCGGGTAAGTGAAAATCACAAAAATTTACTTAACGCGGTAAGTGAAAATTGCTAAAATTCACATTGCCGCGTAAGTGCAAATCGTAAAAATGCACTTTACTGGATAAGTGAAAATCGCTAAAATTCCTTAGCGGGGTAAGTGAAAATCGCAAAAATTGCAAAAAATCACTTCGCAGGGTCAGTGAAAATCGCAAAAATTCCTTAGTCATGTAAGTGAAAATCACAAAAATTTCTTAGCCAGGTAAGTGAAAATCGCTAAATATACTTAGCTGGGTAAGTGAAAATCACAAAAATTCACATAGCCGTTTAAATGAAAATCGCAAAAATTCACTTTGCCGGGTTAGTGAAAATCGCAAAAATTCCTTAGCCGGGTAAGTGAAAATCACAGAAATTCACTTAGCCAGGTAGTTGAAAAGCACAAAAATTCACTTAGCCGGGTAAGTGAAAATCACAAAAATTCACTTAGCCAGTTAAGTGAAAATCACAAAAATTTACTTAGCGCGCTAAGTGAAAATCGCTAAAATTCACTTAGTCGAGTAAGTGAAAATCGCGAAAATTCACTTAGTCCGGTAAGTGAAAATCGCTAAAATTCACATGCCCGGGTAAGTGCAAATCGTAAAAATTCACTTTTGCCGGGTAAATGCAAATCGCAAAAATTCACTTATCCATTTAAGTGAAAATCACAAAAATTCACTTAGTCCGGTAAGTGAAAATCGCAAAAATTCACTTAGCCAGGTAAGTGAAAATCACAAAAATTCACTTAGAGCGGTAAGTGAAAATCGTAAAAATTCAATTTCCCGGGTAAGTAAAAATCGCAAAATTTCACTTAGTCGGATAAGTGAAAATTGCAAAAATTCACTAAGCCATATAAGTAAAAATCACAAAAATCACTTAGCCGGGTAAGTGAAAATCACAAAAGTTCACATTGCCGGGTAAGTGCAAATCGTAAAAATTTACTTTCCCGGGTAAGTGAAAATCGCTAAAATTTTTTTGCCGGGTAAGTGAAAATCGCAAAAATTCACTTTACCGGGTGTGTGAATATCACAAAAATTCCTTAGTCGAGTAAGTGAAAATCACAAATTCACTTAACCGGGTAAGTGAAAATCACAAAAATGCATATAGTGTGGTAAGTGAAAATCGCTAAAATTCACATTGCCGCGTAAATGCAACTCGTAAAAATTTACTTACCTGGGTAAGTGAAAATCGCTAAAATTCCTTAGTAGGGTAAGTGAAAATCACAAAAATTTTTTCGCCAGGTAAGTGAAAATTGCTAAAATTCCTTAGCGTTGTAAGTGAAAATCGCAAAAATTCACTTCGCAGGGTCAGTGAAAATCGCAAAATTTCCTTAGTCGGGAAAGTGAAAATCACAAAAATTTCTTAGCCAGGTAAGTGAAAATCGTAAAAATTCACTTTCTCGGGTATGCGAAAATCGCAAAAATTCACTTAGTCCGGTAAGTGAAAATCACAAAAATTCACTTAGCCGGGTAAGTGAAAATCAAAAAAATTCACTTAGCCAGGTAAGTGAAAGTCACAAAAATTTACTTAGTGCGGTAAGTGAAAATCGCTAAATTTCACTTTTCCGGGTAAGTGAAAATCGCAAAAATTCACTTAGTCGGGTAAGTGAAAATCGCGAAAATTCACTTATTCGGGTAAGTGAAAATCGCAAAAATTCACTTAGCCAGGTAAGTGAAAATTGCAAAAATTCACTAAGCCATATAAGTAAAAATCACAAAAATCACTTAGCCGGGTAAGTGAAAATCACAAAAGTTCACATTGCCGGGTAAGTGAAAATCGCGAAAATTCACTTATTCGGGTAAGTGAAAATCGCAAAAATTCACTTAGCCAGGTAAGTGAAAATTGCAAAAATTCACTAAGCCATATAAGTAAAAATCACAAAAATCACTTAGCCGGGTAAGTGAAAATCACAAAAGTTCACATTGCCGGATAAGTGAAAATCGCAAATATTGCAAAAATTCACTTTACAGGGTGTGTGAATATCACAAAAATTCCTTAGTCGGGTAGGTGAAAATCACAAATTCACTTAACCGGGTAAGTGAAAATAACAAAATTGCATATAGTGAGGTAAGTGAAAATCGCTAAAATTCACATTGCCGCGTAAGGGCAAATCGTAAGAATTCACTTTCCTGGGTAAGTGAAAATCGCTAAAATTCCTTAGCAGGGTAAGTGAAAATCGCAAAAATTCCTTAGTCGGGTAGGTGAAAATCACAAAAATTTCTTAGCCAGGTAAGTGAAAATCGCTAAAATTCCTTAGCCGTTTAAGTGAAAATCACAAAAATACACATAGCCGGATAAATGAAAATCGCACAAATTCACTTTGCCGGGTAAGTCAAAATCACAAAAATTCACATGGACAGGTAAATGAAGATCACAAGAATTCACTTTGCCGGGTATGTGGAAATCGCAAAAATTCCTTAGCCGGGTAAGTGAAAATCGTAAAATTTCATTTTCTCGGGTAAGTGAAAATCGCACAAATTCACTTAGTCCGGTAAGTGAAAATCACAAAAATTCACTTTGCCGGGTAAGTGAAAATCACAAAAATTCACTTAGCCAGGTAAGTGAAAATCACAAAAATTTACTAAGCGCGGTAAGTGGAAATCGCTAAAATTCACTTTTCCGGCTAAGTGAAAATCGCAAAAATTCACTTAGTCGGGTAAGTGAAAATCGCTAAAATTCCTTAGTCGGGTAAGTGAAAATCACAAAAATTTTTTAGCCACGTATGTGAAAATCGCTAAAATTCCTTAGCGGGGTAAGTGAAAATCGAAAAAATTGCAAAAATTCACTTCGCGGGGTCAGTGAAAATCGCAAAATGTCCTTAGTCGGGGAAGTGAAAATCACAAAAATTTCTTAGCCAGGTAAGTGAAAATCGCTAAAATTCCTTAGCCGTTTAAGTGAAAATCACAAAAATACACATAGCCGGATAAATGAAAATCGCACAAATTCACTTTGCCGGGTAAGTCAAAATCACAAAAATTCACATGGACAGGTAAATGAAGATCACAAGAATTCACTTTGCCGGGTATGTGGAAATCGCAAAAATTCCTTAGCCGGGTAAGTGAAAATCACAAAATTTCACATAGACGGGTAAATGAAGATCACAAAAATTCACTTTGCCGGGTAAGTGAAAATCGTAAAATTTCATTTTCTCGGGTAAGTGAAAATCGCACAAATTCACTTAGTCCGGTAAGTGAAAATCACAAAAATTCACTTTGCCGGGTAAGTGAAAATCACAAAAATTCACTTAGCCAGGTAAGTGAAAATCACAAAAATTTACTAAGCGCGGTAAGTGGAAATCGCTAAAATTCACTTTTCCGGCTAAGTGAAAATCGCAAAAATTCACTTAGTCGGGTAAGTGAAAATCGCTAAAATTCCTTAGTCGGGTAAGTGAAAATCACAAAAATTTTTTAGCCACGTAAGTGAAAATCGCTTAAATTCTTTAGCGGGGTAAGTGAAAATCGAAAAAATTGCAAAAATTCACTTCGCGGGGTCAGTGAAAATCGCAAAATGTCCTTAGTCGGGGAAGTGAAAATCACAAAAATTTCTTAGCCAGGTAAGTGAAAATCGTAAAAATTCACTTTCTCGGGTATGCGAAAATCGCACAAATTCACTTAGTCCGGTACGTGAAAATCACAAAAATTCACTTAGCCGGGTAAGTGAAAATTAAAAAAATTCACTTAGCCAGGTAAGTGAAAGTCACAAAAATTTACTAAGTGCGGTAAGTGAAAATCGCTAAATTTCACTTTCCGGGTAAGTGAAAATCGCAAAAATTCACTTAGTCGGGTAAGTGAAAATCGCGAAAATTCACTTATTTCGGTAAAATTCACTTTTCCGGCTAAGTGAAAATCGCAAAAATTCACTTAGGCGGGTAAGTGAAAATCACAAAAATGCATATAGTATGGTAAGTGAAAATCGCTAAAATTCACATTGCCGCGTAAGAGCAACTCGTAAAAATTTACTTACCTGGGTAAGTGAAAATCGCTAAAATTCCTTAGTCGGGTAAGTGATAATCACAAAAATTTTTTCGCCAGGTAAGTGAAAATCGCTAAAATTCCTTAGCGGGGTAAGTGAAAATCGCAAAAATTGCAAAAATTCACTTTACCGGGTGTGTGAATATCACAAAAATTCCTTAGTCGGTTAGGTGAAAATCACAAATTCACTTAACCGGGTAAGTGAAAATAACAAAATTGCATATAGTGTGGTAAGTGAAAATCGCTAAAATTCACATTGCCGCGTAAGGGCAAATCGTAAAAATTCACTTTCCTGGGTAAGTGAAAATCGCTAAAATTCCTTAGCAGGGTAAGTGAAATTCGCAAAAATTCCTTAGTCGGGTAGGTGAAAATCACAAAAATTTCTTAGCCAGGTAAGTGAAAATCGCTAAAATACACATAGCCGGATAAATGAAAATCGCACAAATTCACTTTGCCGGGTAAGTCAAAATCACAAAAATTCACATGGACAGGTAAATGAAGATCACAAGAATTCACTTTGCCGGGTATGTGGAAATCGCAAAAATTCCTTAGCCGGGTAAGTGAAAATCACAAAATTTCACATAGACGGGTAAATGAAGATCACAAAAATTCACTTTGCCGGGTAAGTGAATCTCGCTAAAATTCCTTACCTTGGTAAGTGAAATTCGCAAAAATTTACTTTTCCGAGTAAGTAAAAATTGTAAAAATTCACAGCGGTGTACGTGAAAATCACAAATATTCACATAGCGTGGTAAGTGAATATCGCTAAAAAATCACTTAGTCGGGTAAGTGAAAATCGCTAAAATTCCTTAGTCGGGTAAGTGAAAATCACAAAAATTTTTTAGCCACGTAAGTGAAAATCGCTAAAATTCCTTAGCGGGGTAAGTGAAAATCAAAAAAATTGCAAAAATTCACTTCGCGGGGTCAGTGAAAATCGCAAAATGTCCTTAGTCGGGGAAGTGAAAATCACAAAAATTTCTCAGCCAGGTAAGTGAAAATCGTAAAAATTCACTTTCTCGGGTATGCGAAAATCGCACAAATTCACTTAGTCCGGTACGTGAAAATCACAAAAATTCACTTAGCCGGGTAAGTGAAAATTAAAAAAATTCACTTAGCCAGGTAAGTGAAAGTCACAAAAATTTACTAAGTGCGGTAAGTGAAAATCGCTAAATTTCACTTTCCGGGTAAGTGAAAATCGCGAAAATTCACTTATTCCGGTAAAATTCACTTTTCCGGCTAAGTGAAAATCGCAAAAATTCACTTAGGCGGGTAAGTGAAAATCACAAAAATGCATATAGTGTGATAAGTGAAAATCGCTAAAATTCACATTGCCGCGTAAGTGCAACTCGTAAAAATTTACTTACCTGGGTAAGTGAAAATCGCTAAAATTCCTTAGTCGGGTAAGTGAAAATCACAAAAAATTTTTCGCCAGGTAAGTGAAAATCGCTAAAATTCCTTAGCGGGGTAAGTGAAAATCGCAAAAATTGCAAAAATTCACTTTACCGGGTGTGTGAATATCACAAAAATTCCTTAGTCGGTTAGGTGAAAATCACAAATTCACTTAACCGGGTAAGTGAAAATAACAAAATTGCATATAGTGTGGTAAGTGAAAATCGCTAAAATTCACATTGCCGCGTAAGGGCAAATCGTAAAAATTCACTTTCCTGGGTAAGTGAAAATCGCTAAAATTCCTTAGCGGGGTAAGTGAAAATCGCACAAATTCCTTAGTCGGGTAAGTGAAAATCACAAAAATTTCTTAGCCAGGTAAGTGAAAATCGCTAAAATTCCTTAGCCGGGTAAGTGAAAATCACAAAAATACACATAGCCGGAAAAATGAAAATCGCACAAATTCACTTTGCCGGGTAAGTCAAAATCACAAAAATTCACATGGACAGGTAAATGAAGATCACAAGAATTCACTTTGCCGGGTATGTGGAAATCGCAAAAATTCCTTAGCCGGGTAAGTGAAAATCACAAAATTTCACATAGACGGGTAAATGAATATCACAAAAATTCACTTTGCCGGGTAAGTGAATATCGCTAAAATTCCTTACCTTGGTAAGTGATATTCGCAAAAATTTACTTTGCCGAGTAAGTAAAAATTGTAAAAATTCACAGCGGTGTACGTGAAAATCACAAATATTCACATAGCGTGGTAAGTGAATATCGCTAAAAATCACTTTGCCAGGTAAGTGAAAATCGTAAAATTTCATTTTCTCGGGTAAGTGAAAATCGCACAAATTCACTTAGTCCGGTAAGTGAAAATCACAAAAATTCACTTTGCCGGGTAAGTGAAAATCACAAAAATTCACTTAGCCAGGTAAGTGAAAATCACAAAAATTTACTAAGCGCGGTAAGTGGAAATCGCTAAAATTCACTTTTCCGGCTAAGTGAAAATCGCAAAAATTCACTTAGTCGGGTAAGTGAAAATCGCTAAAATTCCTTAGTCGGGTAAGTGAAAATCACAAAAATTTTTTAGCCACGTATGTGAAAATCGCTAAAATTCCTTAGCGGGGTAAGTGAAAATCGAAAAAATTGCAAAAATTCACTTCGCGGGGTCAGTGAAAATCGCAAAATGTCCTTAGTCGGGGAAGTGAAAATCACAAAAATTTCTTAGCCAGGTAAGTGAAAATCGTAAAAATTCACTTTCTCGGGTATGCGAAAATCGCACAAATTCACTTAGTCCGGTACGTGAAAATCACAGAAATTCACTTAGCCGGGTAAGTGAAAATTAAAAAAATTCACTTAGCCAGGTAAGTGAAAGTCACAAAAATTTACTAAGTGCGGTAAGTGAAAATCGCTAAATTTCACTTTCCGGGTAAGTGAAAATCGCAAAAATTCACTTAGTCGGGTAAGTGAAAATCGCGAAAATTCACTTATTCCGGTAAAATTCACTTTTCCGGCTAAGTGAAAATCGCAAAAATTCACTTAGGCGGGTAAGTGAAAATCACAAAAATGCATATAGTGTGGTAAGTGAAAATCGTTAAAATTCACATTGCCACGTAAGTGCAACTCGTAAAAATTTACTTACCTGGGTAAGTGAAAATCGCAAAAATTCCTTAGTCGGGTAAGTGAAAATCACAAAAATTTCTTAGCCAGGTAAGTGAAAATCGCTAAAATTCCTTAGCCGGGTAAGTCAAAATCACAAAAATTCGCATGGACAGGTAAATGAAGATCACAAGAATTCACTTTGCCGGGTATGTGGAAATCGCAAAAATTCCTTAGCCGGGTAAGTGAAAATCACAAAATTTCACATAGACGGGTAAATGAAGATCACAAAAATTCACTTTGCCGGGTAAGTGAATATCGCTAAAATTCCTTACCTTGGTAAGTGATATTCGCAAAAATTTACTTTGCCGAGTAAGTAAAAATTGTAAAAATTCACAGCGGTGTACGTGAAAATCACAAATATTCACATAGCGTGGTAAGTGAATATCGCTAAAAATCACTTTGCCGGGTAAGTGAAAATCGAAAAATTTCATTTTCTCGGGTAAGTGAAAATCGCACAAATTCACTTAGTCCGGTAAGTGAAAATCACAAAAATTCACTTTGCCGGGTAAGTGAAAATCACAAAAATTCACTTAGCCAGGTAAGTGAAAATCACAAAAATTTACTAAGCGCGGTAAGTGGAAATCGCTAAAATTCACTTTTCCGGCTAAGTGAAAATCGCAAAATTCACTTAGTCGGGTAAGTGAAAATCGCTAAAATTCCTTAGTCGGGTAAGTGAAAATCACAAAAATTTTTTAGCCACGTATGTGAAAATCGCTAAAATTCCTTAGCGGGGTAAGTGAAAATCGAAAAAATTGCAAAAATTCACTTCGCGGTGTCAGTGAAAATCGCAAAATGTCCTTAGTCGGGGAAGTGAAAATCACAAAAATTTCTTAGCCAGTTAAGTGAAAATCGTAAAAATTCACTTACTAGGGTATGCGAAAATCGCACAAATTCACTTAGTTCGGTACGTGAAAATCACAAAAATTCACTTAGCCCGGTAAGTGAAAATTACAAAAATTCACTTAGCCAGGTAAGTGAAAGTCACAAAAATTTACTTAGTGCGGTAAGTGAAAATCGCTAAATTTCACTTATCCGGGTAAGTGAAAATCGCAAAAATTCACTTAGTCGGGTAAGTGAAAATCGCGAAAATTCACTTATTCCGGTAAGTGAAAATCGCAAAAATTCACTTTTCCGGCTAAGTGAAAATCGCAAAAAATTCACTTAGGCGGGTAAGTGAAAATCACAAAAATGCATATAGTGTGGTAAGTGAAAATCGCTTAAATTCACATTGCCGCGTAAGTGCAACTCGTAAAAATTTACTTACCTGGGTAAGTGAAAATCGCTAAAATTCCTTAGTCGGGTAACTGAAAATCACAAAAATTTTTTCGCCAGGTAAGTGAAAATCGCTTAAATTCCTTAGCGGGGTAAGTGAAAATCGCAAAAATTCACTTTACTGGGTGTGTGAATATCACAAAAATTCCTTAGTCGGGTAGGTGAAAATCACAAATTCACTTAACCGGGTAAGTGAAAATAACAAAATTGCATATAGTGTGGTAAGTGAAAATCGCTAAAATTCACATTGCCGCGTAAGGGCAAATCGTAAAAATTCACTTTCCTGGGTAAGTGAAAATCGCTAAAATTCCTTAGCAAGGTAAGTGAAAATCGCAAAAATTCCTTAGTCGGGTAAGTGAAAATCACAAAAATTTCTTAGCCAGGTAAGTGAAAATCGCTAAAATTCCTTAGCCGGGTAAGTGAAAATCACAAAAATACACATAGCCGGATAGATGAAAATCGCACAAATTCACTTTGCCGGGTAAGTCAAAATCACAAAAATTCACATGGACAGGTAAATGAAGATCACAAGAATTCACTTTGCCGGGTATGTGGAAATCGCAAAAATTCCTTAGCCGGGTAAGTGAAAATCACAAAATTTCACATAGACGGGTAAATGAAGATCACAAAAATTCACTTTGCCGGGTAAGTGAATATCGCTAAAATTCCTTACCTTGGTAAGTGAAATTCGCAAAAATTTACTTTGCCGAGTAAGTAAAAATTGTAAAAATTCACAGCGGTGTACGTGAATATCACAAATATTCACATGGCGTGGTAAGTGAATATCGCTAAAAATCACTTTGCCGGGTAAGTGAAAATCGTAAAATTTCATTTTCTCGGGTAAGTGAAAATCGCACAAATTAACTTAGTCCGGTAAGTGAAAATCACAAAAATTCACTTTGCCGGGTAAGTGAAAATCACAAAAATTCACTTATCCAGGTAAGTGAAAATCACAAAAATTTTTTTAAGCGCGGTAAGTGGAAATCGCTAAAATTCACTTTTCCGGCTAAGTGAAAATCGCAAAAATTCACTTAGTCGGGTGAGTGAAAATCGCGTAAATTCCTTAGTCGGGTAAGTGAAAATCACACACATTTTTTAGCCACGTAAGTGAAAATCGCTAAAATTCCTTAGCGGGGTAAGTGAAAATCGAAAAAATTGCAAAAATTCACTTCGCGGGGTCAGTGAAAATCGCAAAATTTCACATAGACGGGTAAATGAAGATCACAAAAATTCACTTTGCCGGGTAAGTGAAAATTAAAAAAATTCACTTAGCCAGGTAAGTGAAAGTCACAAAAATTTACTTAGTGCGGTAAGTGAAAATCGCTAAATTTCACTTTTCCGGGTAAGTGAAAATCGCAAAAATTCACTTAGTCGGGTAAGTGAAAATAGCGAAAATTCACTTATTCCGGTAAGTGAAAATCGCAAAAATTCACTTTTCCGGCTAAGTGAAAATCGCTAAAATTCACTTAGGCGGGTAAGTGAAAATCACAAAAATGTGAAATAGTGTGGTAAGTGAAAATCGCTAAAATTCACATTGCCGCGTAAGTGCAACTCGTAAAAATTTACTTACCTGGGTAAGTGAAAATCGCTAAAATTCCTTAGTCGGGTAAGTGAAAATCACAAAAATTTTTTCGCCAGGTAAGTGAAAATCGCTTAAATTCCTTAGCGGGGTAAGTGAAAATCGCAAAAATTCACTTCGCAGGGTCAGTGAAAATCGCAAAATTTCCTTAGTCGGGAAAGTGAAAATCACAAAAATTTCTTAGCCAGGTAAGTGAAAATCGTAAAAATTCACTTTCTCGGGTATGCGAAAATCGCACAAATTGACTTAGTCCGGTAAGTGAAAATCACAAAAATTCACTTAGCAGGGTAAGTGAAAATCAAAAAAATTCACTTAGCCAGGTAAGTGAAAGTCACAAAAATGTACTTAGTGCGGTAAGTGAAAATCGCTAAATTTCACTTTTCCGGGTAAGTGAAAATCGCAAACATTCACTTAGTTGGGTAAGTGAAAATCGCGAAAATTCACTTATTCGGGTAAGTGAAAATCGCGAAAATTCACTTAGCCAGGTAAGTGAAAATTTGCAAAAATTCACTAAGCCATATAAGTAAAAATCACAAAAATCACTTAGCCGGGTAAGTGAAAATCACAAAAGTTCACATTGCCGGGTAAGTGCAAATCGTAAAAATTTACTTTCCCGGGTAAGTGAAAATCGCTAAAAATTTTTTGCCGGATAAGTGAAAATCGCAAAAATTGCAAAAATTCACTTTACCGGGTGTGTGAATATCACAAAAATTCCTTAGTCGGGTAGGTGAAAATCACAAATTCACTTAACCGGGTAAGTGAAAATAACAAAATTGCATATAGTGTGGTAAGTGAAAATCGCTAAAATTCACATTGCCGCGTAAGGGCAAATCGTAAAAATTCACTTTCCTGGGTAAGTGAAAATCGCTAAAATTCCTTAGCGGGGTAAGTGAAAATCGCAAAAATTCCTTAGTCGGGTAAGTGAAAATCACAAAAATTTCTTAGCCAGGTAAGTGAAAATCGCTAAAATTCCTTAGCCGGGTAAGTGAAAATCACAAAAATACACATAGCCGGATAAATGAAAATCGCACAAATTCACTTTGCCGGGTAAGTCAAAATCACAAAAATTCACATGGACGGGTAAATGAAGATCACAAGAATTCACTTTGCCGGTTATGTGGAAATCGCAAAAATTCCTTAGCCGGGTAAGTGAAAATCACAAAATTTCACATAGACGGGTAAATGAAGATCACAAAAACTCACTTTGCCGGGTAAGTGAATATCGCTAAAATTCCTTACCTTGGTAAGTGAAATTCGCAAAAATTCACTTTGCCGAGTAAGTAAAAATTGTAAAAATTCACAGCGGTGTACGTGAAAATCACAAATATTCACATAGCGTGGTAAGTGAATATCGCTAAAAACCACTTTGCCGGGTAAGTGAAAATCGTAAAATTTCATTTTATCGGGTAAGTGAAAATCGCACAAATTCACTTAGTCCGGTAAGTGAAAATCACAAAAATTCACTTTGCCGGGTAAGTGAAAATCAAAAAAATTCACTTAGCCAGGTAAGTGAAAGTCACAAAAATTTACTTAGTGCGGTAAGTCAAAATCGCTAAAATTCACTTAGTCGGGTAAGTGAAAATCGCGAAAATTCACTTATTCGGGTAAGTGAAAATCGCGAAAATTCACTTAGCCAGGTAAGTGAAAATTGCAAAAATTCACTAAGCCATATAAGTAAAAATCACAAAAATCACTTAGCCGGGTAAGTGAAAATCACAAAAGTTCACATTGCCGGGTGAGTGCAAATCGTAAAAATTTACTTTCCCGGGTAAGTGAAAATCGCAAAAATTGCAAAAATTCACTTTACCGGGTGTGTGAATATCACAAAAATTCCTTAGTCGGGTAGGTGAAAATCACAAATTCACTTAACCGGGTAAGTGAAAATAACAAAATTGCATATAGTGTGGTAAGTGAAAATCACTAAAATTCACATTGCCGCGTAAGGACAAATCGTAAAAATTCACTTTCCTGGGTAAGTGAAAATCGCTAAAATTCCTTAGCGGGGTAAGTGAAAATCGCAAAAATTCCTTAGTCGGGTAAGTGAAAATCACAAAAATTTCTTAGCCAGGTAAGTGAAAATCGCTAAAATTCCTTAGCCGGGTAAGTGAAAATCACAAAAATACACATAGCCGGATAAATGAAAATCGCACAAATTCACTTTGCCGGGTAAGTCAAAATCACAAAAATTCACATGGACAGGTAAATGAAGATCACAAGAATTCACTTTGCCGGGTATGTGGAAATCGCAAAAATTCCTTAGCCGGGTAAGTGAAAATCACAAAATTTCACATAGACGGGTAAATGAAGATCACAAAAATTCACTTTGCCGGGTAAGTGAATATCGCTAAAATTCCTTACCTTGGTAAGGAAAAATTCACTTTGCCGAGTAAGTAAAAATTGTAAAAATTCACAGCGGTGTACGTGAAAATCACAAATATTCACATAGCGTGGTAAGTGAATATCGCTAAAAATCACTTTGCCGGGTAAGTGAAAATCGTAAAATTTCATTTTCTCGGGTAAGTGAAAATCGCACAAATTCACTTAGTCCGGTAAGTGAAAATCGCAAAAATTCACTTTGCCGGGTAAGTGAAAATCACAAAAATTTACTAAGCGCGGTAAGTGGAAATCGCTAAAATTCACTTTTCCGGCTGAGTGAAAATCGCAAAAATTCACTTAGTCGGGTAAGTGAAAATCGCTAAAATTCCTTAGTCGGGTAAGTGAAAATCACAAAAATTTTTTAGCCACGTAAGTGAAAATTGCTAAAATTCCTTAGCGGGGTAAGTGAAAATCGAAAAAATTGCAAAAATTCACTTCGCAGGGTCAGTGAAAATCGCAAAATTTCCTTAGTCGGGAAAGTGAAAATCACAAAAATTTCTTAGCCAGGTAAGTGAAAATTGTAAAAATTCACTTTCTCGGGTATGCGACAATCGCACAAATTCACTTAGTCCGGTACGTTAAAATCACAAAAATTCACTTAGCCGGGTAAGTGAAAATTAAAAAAATTCACTTAGCCAGGTAAGTGAAAGTCACAAAAATTTACTTAGTGCGGTAAGTGAAAATCGCTAAATTTCACTTTTCCGGGTAAGTGAAAATCGCAAAAATTCACTTAGTCGGGTAAGTGAAAATCGCGAAAATTCACTTATTCCGGTAAGTGAAAATCGCAAAAATTCACTTTTCCGGCTAAGTGAAAATCGCAAAAATTCACTTAGGCGGGTAAGTGAAAATCACAAAAATGCATATAGTGTGGTAAGTGAAAATCGCGTAAGTGCAACTCGTAAAAATGTACTTACCTGGGTAAGTGAAAATCGCTAAAATTCCTTAGTCGGGTAAGTGAAAATCACAAAAATTTTTTCGCGAGGTAAGTGAAAATCGCTAAAATTCCTTAGCGGGGTAAGTGAAAATCGCAAAAATTGCAAAAATTCACTTCGCAGGGTCAGTGAAAATCGCAAAATTTCCTTAGTCGGGAAAGTGAAAATCACAAAAATTTCTTAGCCAGGTAAGTGAAAATCGTAAAAATTCACTTTCTCGGGTATGCGAAAATCGCAAAAATTCACTTAGTCCGGTAAGTGAAAATCACAAAAATTCACTTAGCCGGGTAAGTGAAAATCAAAAAAATTCACTTAGCCAGGTAAGTGAAAATCGTAAAAATTCACTTTCTCGGGTATGCGAAAATCGCACAAATTGACTTAGTCCGGTAAGTGAAAATCACAAAAATTCACTTAGCCGGGTAAGTGAAAATCAAAAAAATTCACTTAGCCAGGTAAGTGAAAATCGTAAAAATTCACTTTCTCGGGTATGCGAAAATCGCACAAATTGACTTAGTCCGGTAAGTGAAAATCACAAAAATTTACTAAGCGCGGTAAGTGGAAATCGCTTAAATTCACTTTTCCGGCTGAGTGAAAATCGCAAAAATTCACTTAGTCGGGTAAGTGAAAATCGCTAAAATTCCTTAGTCGGGTAAGTGAAAATCACAAAAATTTTTTAGCCACGTAAGTGAAAATCGCTAAAATTCCTTAGCGGGGTAAGTGAAAATCGAAAAAATTGCAAAAATTCACTTCGCGGGGACAGTGAAAATCGCAAAATGTCCTTAGTCGGGGAAGTGAAAATCACAAAAATTTCTTAGCCAGGTAAGTGAAAATCGTAAAAATTCACTTTCTCGGGTATGCGAAAATCGCACAAATTCACTTAGTCCGTTACGTGAAAATCACAAAAATTCACTTAGCCGGGTAAGTGAAAATTAAAAAAATTCACTTAGCCAGGTAAGTGAAAGTCACAAAAATTTACTTAGTGCGGTAAGTGAAAATCGCTAAATTTCACTTTTCCGGGTAAGTGAAAATCGCAAAAATTCACTAAGTCGGGTAAGTGAAAATCACAAAAATTTTTTCGCCAGGTAAGTGAAAATCGCTAAAATTCCTTAGCGGGGTGAGTGAAAATCGCAAAAATTGCAAAAATTCACTTCGCAGGGTCAGTGAAAATCGCAAAATTTCCTTAGTCGGGAAAGTGAAAATCACAAAAATTTCTTAGCCAGGTAAGTGAAAATCGTAAAAATTCACTTTCTCGGGTATGCGAAAATCGCAAAAATTCACTTAGTCCGGTAAGTGAAAATCACAAAAATTCACTTAGCCGGGTAAGTGAAAATCAAAAAAATTCACTTAGCAAGGTAAGTGAAAATCGTAAAAATTCACTTTCTCGGGTATGCGAAAATCGCACAAATTGACTTAGTCCGGTAAGTGAAAATCACAACAATTCACTTAGCCGGGTAAGTGAAAATCAAAAAAATTCACTTAGCCAGGTAAGTGAAAGTCACAAAAATTTACTTAGTGCGGTAAGTGAAAATCGCTAAATTTCACTTTTCCGGGTAAGTGAAAATCGCAAAAATTCACTTAGTCGGGTAAGTGAAAATCGCGAAAATTCACTTATTCGGGTAAGTGAAAATCGCAAAAATTCACTTAGCCAGGTAAGTGAAATTTGCAAAAATTCACTAAGCCATATAAGTAAAAATCACAAAAATCACTTAGCCGGGTAAGTGAAAATCACAAAAGTTCACATTGCCGGGTAAGTGCAAGTCGTAAAAATTTATTTTCCCGGGTAAGTGAAAATCGCTAAAAATTTTTTGCCGGGTAAGTGAAAATCGCAAAAATTGCAAAAATTCACTTTACCGGGTGTGTGAATATCACAAAAATTCCTTAGTCGGTTAGGTGAAAATCACAAATTCACTTAACCGGGTAAGTGAAAATAACAAAATTGCATATAGTGTGGTAAGTGAAAATCGCTAAAATTCACATTGCCGCGTAAGGGCAAATCGTAAAAATTCACTTTAGTGGGTAAGTGAAAATCGCTAAAATTCCTTAGCGGGGTAAGTGAAAATCGCAAAAATTCATTAGTCGGGTAAGTGAAAATCACAAAAATTTCTTAGCCAGGTAAGTGAAAATCGCTAAAATTCCTTAGCCGGGTAAGTGAAAATCACAAAAATACACATAGCCGGATAAATGAAAATCGCACAAATTCACTTTGCCGGATAAGTCAAAATCAAAAAATTCACATGGACAGGTAAATGAAGATCACAAGAATTCACTTTGCCGGGTATGTGGAAATCGCAAAAATTCCTTAGCCGGGTAAGTGAAAATCACAAAAAATCACATTGCCGGGTAGGTGCAAATCGTAAAAATTTACTCTCCCGGGTAAGTCAAAATCGCTAAAATTTTTTTGCCGGGTAAGTGAAAATCACAAAAATTGCAAGAATTCACTTTACCGGGTGTGTGAATATGACAAAAATTCCTTTGTCGGGTAAGTGAAAATCACAAATTCACTTAACCGGATAAGTGAAAATCACAAAAATGCATATGGTGTGGTAAGTGAAAATCGCTAAAATTCACATTACTGCCTAAGTGCAAATCGTAAAAATTCACTTTCCTGGGTAAGTGAAAATCGCTGAAATTCCTTATCCGGGTAAGTGAAAATCGCAAAAATTGCAAAAATTCACTTCGCAGGGTCAGTGAAAATCGCAAAATTTCCTTAGTCGGGAAAGTGAAAATCACTAAAATGTCTTAGACAGGTAAGTGAAAATCATAAAAATTCACTTTCTCGGGTATGTGAAAATCGCACAAATTCACTTAGTCCGGTAAGTGAAAATCACAAAAATTTACTAAGCCGGGTAAGTGAAAATCGCTAAAATTCACTTTTCCGGGTAAGTGAAAATCGCAAAAACTCACTTAGTCGGGTAAGTGAAAATCGCGAAAATTCGCTTAGTTCGGTAAGTGAAAATCGCAAAAATTCACTTAGCCAGGTAAGTGAAAATCACAAAAATGCATATAGTGTGGTAAGTGAAAATCGTTAAAATTCACACTGCCGAGTAAGTGCAAATCGTAAAAATTCACTTTTCCGGATAAGTGAAAATCGCAAAAATTCACTTATTTGTGTAAGTGAAAATCACAAAAATTTACTAAGCCGGGTAATTGAAAATCGCGAAAATTCACTTAGTCCGGTAAGTGAAAATCACAAAAATTTACTTAGCGCGGTAAGTGAAAATCGATAAAATTCACTTAGTCGGGTAAGTGACATCGCTAATATTCACTTAGTCATGTAAGTGAAAATCACAAAATCACTTAGCCAGGTAAGTGAAAATAACAAAAATTCACATTGCCGGGTAAGTGCAAATCGTAAAAATTCACTTTCCCGGGTAAGTGAAAATTGCAAAAATTCACTTAGTCGGGTAAGTGAAAATCGCGAAAATTCACTTAGCCATGTAAGTGAAAATCACAAAAACCACTTAGCCGGGTAAGAGAAAATCACAAAAATGCATATAATGTGGTAAGTGAAAGTGCCACGTAAGTGCAAATCGTAAAAATTTACTTACCTGGGTAAGTGAAAATCGCTAAAATTCCTTAGCGGGGTAAGTGTAAATCGCTAAAATTCCTTAGTCGGGTAAGTGAAAATCACAAAAATTTTTTAGCCAGGTAAGTGAAAATCGCTAAAATTCCTTAGCGGGGTAAGTGAAAATCGCAAAAATTGCAAAAATTCACTTCGCAGGGTCAGTGAAAATCGCAAAATGTCCTTAGTCGGGAAAGTAAAAATCACAAAAATTTCTTAGGCATGTAAGTGAAAATCGTAAAAATTCACTTTCTCGGGTATGCGAAAATCGCACAAATTCACTTAGTCCGGTAAGTGAAAATCACAAAAATTCACTTAGCCGGGTAAGTGAAAATTAGAAAAATTCACTTAGCCAGGTAAGTGAAAGTCACAAAAATTTACTTAGTGCGGTAAGTGAAAATCGCTAAATTTCACTATTCCGGGTAAGTGAAAATCGCAAAAATTCACTTAGTCGGGTAAGTGAAAATCGCGAAAATTCACTTATTCCGGTAAGTGAAAATCGCAAAAATTCACTTTTCCGGCTAAGTGAAAATCGCAAAAATTCACTAGGCGGGTAAGTGAAAATCGCGAAAATTCACTTAGTCCGGTAAGTGAAAATCGCACAAATTCACTAAGTCAAGTAAGTGAAAATCTCAAAAATTCACTTAGAGCGGTAAGTGAAAATCGTGAAAATTCCCTTTCCCGGGTAAGTAAAAATAGCAAAAATTCACTCAGTCGGGTAAGTGAAAATTGCAAAAATTCACTAAGCCATATAAGTCAAAATCACAAAAATCACTTAGCCGGGTAAGTGAAAATCACAAAAAATCACATTGCCGGGTAGGTGCAAATCGTAAAAATTTACTCTCCCGGGTAAGTCGAAATCGCTAAAATTTTTTTGCCGGGTAAGTGAAAATCCCAAAAATTGCAAAAATTCACTTTACCGGGTGTGTGAATATGACAAAAATTCCTTAGTCGTATAAGTTAAAATCACAAATTCACTTAACCGGGTAAGTGAAAATCACAAAAATGCATATAGTGTGGTAAGTGAAAATCGCTAAAATTCACATTACCGCCTAAGTGCAAATCGTAAAAATTCACTTTCCTGGGTAAGTGAAAATCGCTAAAATTCCTTAGCGGGGTAAGTGAAAATCGCAAAAATTGCAAAAATTCACTTCGCAGGGTCAGTGAAAATCGCAAAATTTCCTTAGTCGGGAAAGTGAAAATCACAAAAATTTCTTAGCCAGGTAAGTGAAAATCATAGAAATTCACTTTCTCGGGTATGTGAAAATCGCACAAATTCACTTAGTCCGGTAAGTGAAAATCACAAAAATTTACTAAACCGGGTAAGTGAAAATCACAAAAATTCACTTAGCCAGGTAAGTGAAAGTCACAAAAATTTACTTAGCGCGGTAAGCGAAAATCGCTAAAATTTACTTTTCCGGGTAAGTGAAAATCGCAAAAACTCACTTAGTCGGGTAAGTGAAAATCGCGAAAATTCGCTTAGTTCGGTAAGTGAAAATCGCAAAAATTCACTTCGCCAGGTAAGTGAAAATCACAAAAATGCATATAGTGTGGTAAGTGAAAATCGCTAAAATTTACACTGCCGAGTAAGTGCAAATCGTAAAAATTCACTTTTCCGGATAAGTGAAAATCGCAAAAATTCACTTATTTGGGTAAGTGAAAATCACAAAAATTCACTTAGCCGGGTAAGTGAAAATCGCGAAAATTCACTTAGTCCGGTAAGTGAAAATCACAAAAATTTACTTAGCCCGGTAAGTGAAAATCGCTAAAATTCACTTAGTCGGGTAAGTGAAAATCGCTAAAATTCACTTAGTCATGTAAGTGAAAATTACAAAATCACTTAGCCAGGTAAGTGAAAATCACAAAAATTCACATTGCCGGGTAAGTGCAAATCGTAAAAACTTACTTTCCCGGGTAAGTGAAAATTGCAAAAATTCACTTAGTCGGGTAAGTGAAAATCGCGAAAATTCGCTTTGCCATGTAAGTGAAAATCACAAAAACCACTTAGCCGGGTAAGTGAAAATCACAAAAATTCCTTAGCCGGGTAAGGGAAAATCGCTAAAATTCCTTACCTTGGTAAGTGAAATTCGCAAAAATTCACTTTGCCGAGTAAGTAAAAATTGTAGAAATTCACAGCGGTGTACATGAAAATCACAAATATTCACATAGCGTGGTAAGTGAATATCGCTAAAAATCACTTTGCCGGGTAAGTGAAAATCGTAAAATTTCATTTTCTCGGGTAAGTGAAAATCGCACAAATTCACTTAGTCCGGTAAGTGAAAATCACAAAACTTCACTTTGCCGGGTAAGTGAAAATCACAAAAATTCACTTAGCCAGGTAAGTGAAAATCACAAAAATTTACTTAGTGCGGTAAGTGGAAATCGCTAAAATTCACTTTTCCGGCTAAGTGAAAATCGCAAAAAATTCACTTAGTCGGGTAAGTGAAAATTGCAAAAATTCACTAAGCCATATAAGTAAAAATCACAAAAATCACTTAGCCGGGTAAGTGAAAATCACAAAAAATCACATTGCCGGGTAGGTGCAAATCGTAAAAATTTACGCTCCCGGGTAAGTCGAAATCGCTAAAATTTTTTTGCCGCAAAAATTGCAAAAATTCACTTTACCGGGTGTGTGAATATGACAAAAATTCCTAAGTCGGGTAAGTGAAAATCACAAATTCACTTAACCGGGTAAGTGAAAATCACAAAAATGCATATAGTGTGGTAAGTGAAAATCGCAAAAATTCACTTATTTGGGTAAGTGAAAATCACAAAAATTCACTTAGCCGGGTAAGAGAAAATCACAAAAATGCATATAATGTGGTAAGTGAAAGTGCCACGTAAGTGCAAATCGTAAAAATTTACTTACCTGGGTAAGTGAAAATCGCTTAAATTCCTTAGTCGGGTAAGTGAAAATCACAAATTCACTTAACCGGGTAAGTGAAAATCACAAAAATGCATATAGTGTGGTAAGTGAAAATCGCTAAAATTCACATTACCGCCTAAGTGCAAATCGTAAAAATTCACTTTCCTGGGTAAGTGAAAATCGCTAAAATTCCTCAACGGGGTAAGTGAAAATCGCAAAAATTGCAAAAATTCACTTCGCAGGGTCAGTGAAAATCGCAAAATTTCCTTAGTCGGGAAAGTGAAAGTCACAAAAATTTACTTAGCGCGGTAAGCGAAAATCGCTAAAATTCACTTTTCCGGGTAAGTGAAAATCGCAAAAACTCACTTAGTCGGGTAAGTGAAAATCGCGAAAATTCGCTTAGTTCGGTAAGTGAAAATCGCAAAAATTCACTTCGCCAGGTAAGTGAAAATCACAAAAATGCATATAGTGTGGTAAGTGAAAATCGCTAAAATTTACACTGCCGAGTAAGTGCAAATCGTAAAAATTCACTTTTCCGGATAAGTGAAAATCGCAAAAATTCACTTATTTGGGTAAGTGAAAATCACAAAAATTCACTTAGCCGGGTAAGTGAAAATCGCGAAAATTCACTTAGTCCGGTAAGTGAAAATCACAAAAATTTACTTAGCCCGGTAAGTGAAAATCGCTAAAATTCACTTAGTCGGGTAAGTGAAAATCGCTAAAATTCACTTAGTCATGTAAGTGAAAATTACAAAATCACTTAGCCAGGTAAGTGAAAATCACAAAAATTCACATTGCCGGGTAAGTGCAAATCGTAAAAACTTACTTTCCCGGGTAAGTGAAAATTGCAAAAATTCACTTAGTCGGGTAAGTGAAAATCGCGAAAATTCACTTTGCCATGTAAGTGAAAATCACAAAAACCACTTAGCCGGGTAAGTGAAAATCACAAAAATTCCTTAGCCGGGTAAGGGAAAATCGCTAAAATTCCTTACCTTGGTAAGTGAAATTCGCAAAAATTCACTTTGCCGAGTAAGTAAAAATTGTAGAAATTCACAGCGGTGTACATGAAAATCACAAATATTCACATAGCGTGGTAAGTGAATATCGCTAAAAATCACTTTGCCGGGTAAGTGAAAATCGTAAAATTTCATTTTCTCGGGTAAGTGAAAATCGCACAAATTCACTTAGTCCGGTAAGTGAAAATCACAAAACTTCACTTTGCCGGGTAAGTGAAAATCACAAAAATTCACTTAGCCAGGTAAGTGAAAATCACAAAAATTTACTTAGTGCGGTAAGTGGAAATCGCTAAAATTCACTTTTCCGGCTAAGCGAAAATCGCTAAAAATTCACTTAGTCGGGTAAGTGAAAATCACAAAAAATCACATTGCCGGGTAGGTGCAAATCGTAAAAATTTACGCTCCCGGGTAAGTCGAAATCGCTAAAATTTTTTTGCCGCAAAAATTGCAAAAATTCACTTTACCGGGTGTGTGAATATGACAAAAATTCCTAAGTCGGGTAAGTGAAAATCACAAATTCACTTAACCGGGTAAGTGAAAATCACAAAAATGCATATAGTGTGGTAAGTGAAAATCGCAAAAATTCACTTATTTGGGTAAGTGAAAATCACAAAAATTCACTTAGCCGGGTAAGAGAAAATCACAAAAATGCATATAATGTGGTAAGTGAAAGTGCCACGTAAGTGCAAATCGTAAAAATTTACTTACCTGGGTAAGTGAAAATCGCTTAAATTCCTTAGTCGGGTAAGTGAAAATCACAAATTCACTTAACCGGGTAAGTGAAAATCACAAAAATGCATATAGTGTGGTAAGTGAAAATCGCTAAAATTCACATTACCGCCTAAGTGCAAATCGTAAAAATTCACTTTCCTGGGTAAGTGAAAATCGCTAAAATTCCTCAACGGGGTAAGTGAAAATCGCAAAAATTGCAAAAATTCACTTCGCAGGGTCAGTGAAAATCGCAACATTTCCTTAGTCGGGAAAGTGAAAATCACAAAAATGTCTTAGCCAGGTGAGTGAAAATCATACAAATTTACTTTCTCGGGTATGTGAAAATCGCACAAATTCACTTAGTCCGGTAAGTGAAAATCACAAAAATTTACTAAACCGGGTAAGTGAAAATCACAAAAATTCACTTAGCCAGGTAAGTGAAAGTCACAAAAATTTACTTAGCGCGGTAAGCGAAAATCGCTAAAATTCACTTTTCCGGGTAAGTGAAAATCGCAAAAACTCACTTAGTCGGGTAAGTGAAAATCGCGAAAATTCGCTTAGTTCGGTAAGTGAAAATCGCAAAAATTCACTTCGCCAGGTAAGTGAAAATCACAAAAATGCATATAGTGTGGTAAGTAAAAATCGCTGAAATTCACACTGCCGAGTAAGTGCAAATCGTACAAATTCACTTTTCCGGATAAGTGAAAATCGCAAAAATTCACTTATTTGGGTAAGTGAAAATCACAAAAATTCACTTAGCCGGGTAAGTGAAAATCGCGAAAATTCACTTAGTCCGGTAAGTGAAAATCACAAAAATTTACTTAGCCCGGTAAGTGAAAATCGCTAAAATTCACTTAGTCGGGTAAGTGAAAATCGCTAAAATTCACTTAGTCATGTAAGTGAAAATTACAAAATCACTTAGCCAGGTAAGTGAAAATCACAAAAATTCACATTGCCGGGTAAGTGCAAATCGTAAAAACTTACTTTCCCGGGTAAGTGAAAATTGCAAAAACTCACTTAGTCGGGTAAGTGAAAATCGCGAAAATTCACTTTGCCATATAAGTGAAAATCACAAAAACCACTTAGCCGGCTAAGTGAAAATCACAAAAATTCCTTAGCCGGGTAAGGGAAAATCGCAAAGATCGCAAGATAAGTGAAAATCGCAAAAATTCACTTTGCCGGGTAAGTGAAAATCACAAAATTTCACATAGACGGGTAAATGAAGTTCACAAAAATTCACTTTGCCGGGTAAGTGAATATCGCTAAAATTCCTTACCTTGGTAAGTGAAATTCGCAAAAATTCACTTTGCCGAGTAAGTAAAAATTGTAGAAATTCACAGCGGTGTACATGAAAATCACAAATATTCACATAGCGTGGTACGTGAATATCGCTAAAAATCACTTTGCCGGGTAAGTGAAAATCGTAAAATTTCATTTTCTCGGGTAAGTGAAAATCGCACAAATTCACTTAGTCCGGTAAGTGAAAATCACAAAACTTCACTTTGCCGGGTAAGTGAAAATCACAAAAATTCACTTAGCCAGGTAAGTGAAAATCACAAAAATTTACTTAGTGCGGTAAGTGGAAATCGCTAAAATTCACTTTTCCGGCTAAGTGAAAATCGCAAAAAATTCACTTAGTCGGGTAAGTGAAAATTGCAAAAATTCACTAAGCCATATAAGTAAAAATCACAAAAATCACTAAGCCGGGTAAGTGAAAGTCACAAAAAATCACATTGCCGGGTAGGTGCAAATCGTAAAAATTCACGCTCCCGGGTAAGTCGAAATCGCTAAAATTTTTTTGCCGCAAAAATTGCAAAAATTCACTTTACCGGGTGTGTGAATATGACAAAAATTCCTAAGTCGGGTAAGTGAAAATCACAAATTCACTTAACCGGGTAAGTGAAAATCACAAAAATGCATATAATGTGGTAAGTGAAAGTGCCACGTAAGTGCAAATCGTAAAAATTTACTTACCTGGGTAAGTGAAAATCGCTTAAATTCACTTATTTGGGTAAGTGAAAATCACAAAAATTCACTTAGCCGGGTAAGAGAAAATCACAAAAATGCATATAATGTGGTAAGTGAAAGTGCCACGTAAGTGCAAATCGTAAAAATTTACTTACCTGGGTAAGTGAAAATCGCTTAAATTCCTTAGCGGGGTAAGTGAAAATCGCTAAAATTCCTTAGTCGGGTAAGTGAAAATCACAAAAATTGTTTAGCCAGGTAAGTGAAAATCGCTAAAATTCCTTAGCGGGGTGAGTGAAAATCGCAAAAATTGCAAAAATTCACTTCGCAGGGTCAGTGAAAATCGCAAAATGTCTTTAGTCGGAAAAGTAAAAATCACAAAAATTTCTTAGCCAGGTAAGTGAAAATCGTAAAAATTCACTTTCTCGGGTATGCGAAAATCGCACAAATTCACTTAGTCCGGTAAGTGAAAATCACAAAAATTCACTTAGCCGGGTTAGTGAAAATTAAAAAAATTCACTTAGCCAGGTAAGTGAAAGTCACAAAAATTTACTTAGTGCGGTTAGTGAAAATCGCTAAATTTCACTTTTCCGGGTAAGTGAAAATCGCAAAAATTCACTTAGTCGGGTAAGTGAAAATCGCGAAAATTCACTTATTCCGGTAAGTGAAAATCGCAAAAATTCACTTTTCCGGCTAAGTGAAAATCACAAAAATTCACTTAGCCGGGTAAGTGAAAATCGCGAAAATTCACTTAGTCCGGTAAGTGAAAATCACAAAAATTTACTTAGCCCGGTAAGTGAAAATCGCTAAAATTCACTTAGTCGGGTAAGTGAAAATCGCTAAAATTCACTTAGTCATGTAAGTGAAAATTACAAAATCACTTAGCCAGGTAAGTGAAAATCACAAAAATTCACATTGCCGGGTAAGTGCAAATCGTAAAAACTTACTTTCCCGGGTAAGTGAAAATTGCAAAAACTCACTTAGTCGGGTAAGTGAAAATCGCGAAAATTCACTTTGCCATATAAGTGAAAATCACAAAAACCACTTAGCCGGCTAAGTGAAAATCACAAAAATTCCTTAGCCGGGTAAGGGAAAATCGCAAAGATCGCAAGATAAGTGAAAATCGCAAAAATTCACTTTGCCGGGTAAGTGAAAATCACAAAATTTCACATAGACGGGTAAATGAAGTTCACAAAAATTCACTTAGCCGGGTAAGTGAAAATCGCGCAAATTCACTTAGTCCGGTAAGTGAAAATCACAAAAATTTACTTAGCCCGGTAAGTGAAAATCGCTAAAATTCACTTAGTCGGGTAAGTGAAAATCGCTAAAATTCACTTAGTCATGTAAGTGAAAATTACAAAATCACTTAGCCAGGTAAGTGAAAATCACAAAAATTCACATTGCCGGGTAAGTGCAAATCGTAAAAACTTACTTTCCCGGGTAAGTGAAAATTGCAAAAATTCACTTAGTCGGGTAAGTGAAAATCGCGAAAATTCACTTTGCCATGTAAGTGAAAATCACAAAAACCACTTAGCCGGGTAAGTGAAAATCACAAAAATTCCTTAGCCGGGTAAGGGAAAATCGCTAAAATTCCTTACCTTGGTAAGTGAAATTCGCAAAAATTCACTTTGCCGAGTAAGTAAAAATTGTAGAAATTCACAGCGGTGTACATGAAAATCACAAATATTCACATAGCGTGGTAAGTGAATATCGCTAAAAATCACTTTGCCGGGTAAGTGAAAATCGTAAAATTTCATTTTCTCGGGTAAGTGAAAATCGCACAAATTCACTTAGTCCGGTAAGTGAAAATCACAAAACTTCACTTTGCCGGGTAAGTGAAAATCACAAAAATTCACTTAGCCAGGTAAGTGAAAATCACAAAAATTTACTTAGTGCGGTAAGTGGAAATCGCTAAAATTCACTTTTCCGGCTAAGCGAAAATCGCTAAAAATTCACTTAGTCGGGTAAGTGAAAATCACAAAAAATCACATTGCCGGGTAGGTGCAAATCGTAAAAATTTACGCTCCCGGGTAAGTCGAAATCGCTAAAATTTTTTTGCCGCAAAAATTGCAAAAATTCACTTTACCGGGTGTGTGAATATGACAAAAATTCCTAAGTCGGGTAAGTGAAAATCACAAATTCACTTAACCGGGTAAGTGAAAATCACAAAAATGCATATAGTGTGGTAAGTGAAAATCGCAAAAATTCACTTATTTGGGTAAGTGAAAATCACAAAAATTCACTTAGCCGGGTAAGAGAAAATCACAAAAATGCATATAATGTGGTAAGTGAAAGTGCCACGTAAGTGCAAATCGTAAAAATTTACTTACCTGGGTAAGTGAAAATCGCTTAAATTCCTTAGTCGGGTAAGTGAAAATCACAAATTCACTTAACCGGGTAAGTGAAAATCACAAAAATGCATATAGTGTGGTAAGTGAAAATCGCTAAAATTCACATTACCGCCTAAGTGCAAATCGTAAAAATTCACTTTCCTGGGTAAGTGAAAATCGCTAAAATTCCTCAACGGGGTAAGTGAAAATCGCAAAAATTGCAAAAATTCACTTCGCAGGGTCAGTGAAAATCGCAACATTTCCTTAGTCGGGAAAGTGAAAATCACAAAAATGTCTTAGCCAGGTGAGTGAAAATCATACAAATTTACTTTCTCGGGTATGTGAAAATCGCACAAATTCACTTAGTCCGGTAAGTGAAAATCACAAAAATTTACTAAACCGGGTAAGTGAAAATCACAAAAATTCACTTAGCCAGGTAAGTGAAAGTCACAAAAATTTACTTAGCGCGGTAAGCGAAAATCGCTAAAATTCACTTTTCCGGGTAAGTGAAAATCGCAAAAACTCACTTAGTCGGGTAAGTGAAAATCGCGAAAATTCGCTTAGTTCGGTAAGTGAAAATCGCAAAAATTCACTTCGCCAGGTAAGTGAAAATCACAAAAATGCATATAGTGTGGTAAGTAAAAATCGCTGAAATTCACACTGCCGAGTAAGTGCAAATCGTACAAATTCACTTTTCCGGATAAGTGAAAATCGCAAAAATTCACTTATTTGGGTAAGTGAAAATCACAAAAATTCACTTAGCCGGGTAAGTGAAAATCGCGAAAATTCACTTAGTCCGGTAAGTGAAAATCACAAAAATTTACTTAGCCCGGTAAGTGAAAATCGCTAAAATTCACTTAGTCGGGTAAGTGAAAATCGCTAAAATTCACTTAGTCATGTAAGTGAAAATTACAAAATCACTTAGCCAGGTAAGTGAAAATCACAAAAATTCACATTGCCGGGTAAGTGCAAATCGTAAAAACTTACTTTCCCGGGTAAGTGAAAATTGCAAAAACTCACTTAGTCGGGTAAGTGAAAATCGCGAAAATTCACTTTGCCATATAAGTGAAAATCACAAAAACCACTTAGCCGGCTAAGTTAAAATCACAAAAATTCCTTAGCCGGGTAAGGGAAAATCGCAAAGATCGCAAGATAAGTGAAAATCGCAAAAATTCACTTTGCCGGGTAAGTGAAAATCACAAAATTTCACATAGACGGGTAAATGAAGTTCACAAAAATTCACTTTGCCGGGTAAGTGAAATATCGCTAAAATTCCTTACCTTGGTAAGTGAAATTCGCAAAAATTCACTTTGCCGAGTAAGTAAAAATTGTAGAAATTCACAGCGGTGTACATGAAAATCACAAATATTCACATAGCGTGGTAAGTGAATATCGCTAAAAATCACTTTGCCGGGTAAGTGAAAATCGTAAAATTTCATTTTCTCGGGTAAGTGAAAATCGCACAAATTCACTTAGTCCGGTAAGTGAAATCACAAAACTTCACTTTGCCGGGTAAGTGAAAATCACAAAAATTCACTTAGCCAGGTAAGTGAAAATCACAAAAATTTACTTAGTGCGGTAAGTGGAAATCGGCTAAAATTCACTTTCCGGCTAAGTGAAAATCGCAAAAAATTCACTTAGTCGGGTAAGTGAAAATTGCAAAGAATTCACTAAGCCATATAAGTAAAAATCACAAAAAGTCACTAAGCCGGGTAAGTGAAAGTCACAAAAAATCTCATTGCCGGGGTAGGTGCAAATCGTAAAAATTCACGCTCCCGGGTAAGTCGAAATCGCTAAAATTTTTTTGCCGCAAAAATTGCAAAAATTCACTTTACCGGGTGTGTGAATATGACAAAAATTCCTAAGTCGGGTAAGTGAAAATCACAAATTCACTTAACCGGGTAAGTGAAAATCACAAAAATGCATATAATGTGGTAAGTGAAAGTGCCACGTAAGTGCAAATCGTAAAAATTTACTTACCTGGGTAAGTGAAAATCGCTTAAATTCACTTATTTGGGTAAGTGAAAATCACAAAAATTTCACTTAGCCGGGTAAGAGAAAATCACAAAAATGCATATAATGTGGTAAGTGAAAGTGCCACGTAAGTGCAAATCGTAAAAATTTACTTACCTGGGTAAGTGAAAATCGCTTAAATTCCTTAGCGGGGTAAGTGAAAATCGCTAAAATTCCTTAGTCGGGTAAGTGAAATCACAAAAATTGTTTAGCCAGGTAAGTGAAAATCGCTAAAATTCCTTAGCGGGGTGAGTGAAAATCGCAAAAATTGCAAAAATTCACTTCGCAGGGTCAGTGAAAATCGCAAAATGTCTTTAGTCGGAAAAGTAAAAATCACAAAAATTTCTTAGCCAGGTAAGTGAAAATCGTAAAAATTCACTTTCTCGGGTATGCGAAAATCGCACAAATTCACTTAGTCCGGATAAGTGAAAATCACAAAAATTCACTTAGCCGGGTTAGTGAAAATTTAAAAAAATTCACTTAGCCAGGTAAGTGAAAGTCACAAAAATTTACTTAGTGCGGTTAGTGAAAATCGCTAAATTTCACTTTTCCGGGTAAGTGAAAATCGCAAAAATTCACTTAGTCGGGTAAGTGAAAATCGCGAAAATTCACTTATTCCGGTAAGTGAAAATCGCAAAAAATTCACTTTTCCGGCTAAGTGAAAATCACAAAAATTCACTTAGCCGGGTAAGTGAAAATCGCGAAAATTCACTTAGTCCGGTAAGTGAAAATCACAAAAATTTACTTAGCCCGGTAAGTGAAAATCGCTAAAATTCACTTAGTCGGGTAAGTGAAAATCGCTAAAATTCACTTAGTCATGTAGTGAAAATTACAAAATCACTTAGCCAGGTAAAGTGAAAATCACAAAAATTCACATTGCCGGGTAAGTGCAAATCGTAAAAACTTACTTTCCCGGGTAAGTGAAAATTGCAAAAACTCACTTAGTCGGGTAAGTGAAAATCGCGAAAATTCACTTTGCCATATAAGTGAAAATCACAAAAACCACTTAGCGGCTATGTGAAAATCACAAAAATTCCTTAGCCGGGTAAGGGAAAATCGCAAAGATCGCAAGATAAGTGAAAATCGCAAAAATTCACTTTGCCGGGTAAGTGAAAATCACAAAATTTCACATAGACGGGTAAATGAAGTCACAAAAAATTCACTTTGCCGGGTAAGTGAATATCGCTAAAATTCCTTACCTTGGTAAGTGAATTCGCAAAAATTCACTTTGCCGAGTAAGTAAAAATTGTAGAAATTCACAGCGGTGTACATGAAAATCACAAATATTCACATAGCGTGGTAAGTGAATATCGCTAAAAATCACTTTGCCGGTAAGTGAAAATCGTAAAATTTCATTTTCTCGGGTAAGTGAAAATCGCACAAATTCACTTAGTCCGGTAAGTTAAAATCACAAAACTTCACTTTGCCGGGTAAGTGAAATCACAAAAATTCACTTAGCCAGGTAAGTGAAAATCACAAAAATTTACTTAGTGCGGTAAGTGGAAATCGCTAAAATTCACTTTTCCGGCTAAGTGAAAATCGCAAAAATTCACTTAGTCGGGTAAGTGAAAATTGCAAAATTCACTAAGCCATATAAGTAAAAATCACAAAAATCACTAAGCCGGGTAAGTGAAAAATCACAAAAAATCACATTGCCGGGTAGGTGCAAATCGTAAAAATTCACGCTCCGGGTAAGTCGAACTCGCTAAAATTTTTTTGCCGCAAAAATTGCAAAAATTCACTTTACCGGGTGTTGGAATATGACAAAAATTCCTAAGTCGGGTAAGTGAAAATCACAACTTCACTTAACCGGGTAAGTGAAAATCACAAAAATGCATATATATGTGGTAAGTGAAAGTGCCACGTAAGTGCAAATCGTAAAAATTTACTTACCTGGGTAAGTGAAAATCGCTTAAATTCACTTATTTGGGTAAGTGAAAATCACAAAAATTCACTTAGCCGGGTAAGAGAAAATCACAAAAATGCATATAATGTGGTAAGTGAAAGTGCCACGTAAGTGCAAATCGTAAAAATTTACTTACCTGGGTAAGTGAAAATCTCTAAATTCCTTAGCGGGGTAAGTGAAAATCGCTAAAATTCCTTAGTCGGGTAAGTGAAAATCACAAAAATTGTTTAGCCAGGTAAGTGAAAATCGCTAAAATTCCTTAGCGGGGTGAGTGAAAATCGCAAAAATTGCAAAAATTCACTTCGCAGGGTCAGTGAAAATCGCAAAATGTCTTTAGTCGGGAAAGTAAAAATCACAAAAATTTCTTAGCCAGGTAAGTGAAAATCGTAAAAATTCACTTTCTCGGGTATGCGAAAATCGCACAAATTCACTTAGTCCGGTAAGTGAAAATCACAAAAATTCACTTAGCCGGGTTAGTGAAAATTAAAAAAATTCACTTAGCCAGGTAAGTGAAAGTCACAAAAATTTACTTAGTGCGGTTAGTGAAAATCGCTAAATTTCACTTTTCCGGGTAAGTGAAAATCGCAAAAATTCACTTAGTCGGGTAAGTGAAAATCGCGAAAATTCACTTATTCCGGTAAGTGAAAATCGCAAAAATTCACTTTTCCGGCTAAGTGAAAATCGCAAAAATTCACTTAGGCGGGTAAGTGAAAATCGCGAAAATTCACTTATTCCGGTAAGTGAAAATCGCAAAAATTCACTTTTCCGGCTAAGTGAAAATCGCAAAAATTCACTTAGTCCGGTATGTGAAAATCGCACAAATTCACTTAGTCAAGTAAGTGAAAATCTCAAAAATTCACTTAGAGCGGTAAGTGAAAATCGTGAAAATTCCCTTTCCCGGGTAAGTAAAAATAGCAAAAATTCACTCAGTCGGGTAAGTGAAAATTGCGAAAATTCACTAAGCCATATAAGTAAAAATCACAAAAATCACTTAGCCGGGTAAGTGAAAATCACAAAAAATCACATTGCCGGGTAGGTGCAAATCGTAAAAATTTACTCTCCCGGGTAAGTCGAAATCGCTAAAATTTTTTTGCCGGGTAAGTGAAAATCGCAAAAATTGCAAAAATTTCGTTTTACCGGGTGTGTGAATATGACAAAAATTCCTTAGTCGGGTAAGTGAAAATCACAAATTCACTTAACCGGGTAAGTGAAAATCACAAAAATGCATATAGTGTGGTAAGTGAAAATCGCTAAAATTCACATTACCGCCTAAGGGCAAATCGTAAAAATTCACTTTCCTGGGTAAGTGAAAATCGCTAAAATTCCTCAACGGGGTAAGTGAAAATCGCTAAAATTGCAAAAATTCACTTCGCAGGGTCAGTGAAAATCGCAAAATTTCCTTAGTCGGGAAAGTGAAAATCACAAAAATGTCTTAGCCAGGTAAGTGAAAATCATAAAAATTCACTTTCTCGGGTATGTGAAAATCGCACAAATTCACTTAGTCCGGTAAGTGAAAATCACAAAAATTTACTAAACCGGGTAAGTGAAAATCACAAAAATTCACTTAGCCAGGTAAGTGAAAGTCACAAAAATTTACTTAGCGCGGTAAGCGAAAATCGCTAAAATTCACTTTTCCGGGTAAGTGAAAATCGCAAAAACTCACTTAGTCGGGTAAGTGAAAATCGCGAAAATTCACTTATTCCTGTAAGTGAAAATCGCAAAAATTCACTTTTCCGGCTAAGTGAAAATCGCAAAAATTCACTTAGGCGGGTAAGTGAAAATCGCGAAAATTCACTTAGTCCGGTAAGTGAAAATCGCACAAATTCACTTAGTCAAGTAAGTGAAAATCGCAAAAATTCACTTAGGCGGGTAAGTGAAAATCGCGAAAATTCACTTAGTCCGGTAAGTGAAAATCACAAAAATTTACTTAGCCCGGTAAGTGAAAATCGCTAAAATTCACTTAGTCGGGTAAGTGAAAATCGCTAAAATTCACTTAGTCATGTAAGTGAAAATTACAAAATCACTTAGCCAGGTAAGTGAAAATCACAAAAATTCACATTGCCGGGTAAGTGCAAATCGTAAAAACTTACTTTCCCGGGTAAGTGAAAATTGCAAAAACTCACTTAGTCGGGTAAGTGAAAATCGCGAAAATTCACTTTGCCATATAAGTGAAAATCACAAAAACCACTTAGCCGGCTAAGTGAAAATCACAAAAATTCCTTAGCCGGGTAAGGGAAAATCGCAAAGATCGCAAGATAAGTGAAAATCGCAAAAATTCACTTTGCCGGGTAAGTGAAAATCACAAAATTTCACATAGACGGGTAAATGAAGTTCACAAAAATTCACTTTGCCGGGTAAGTGAATATCGCTAAAATTCCTTACCTTGGTAAGTGAAATTCGCAAAAATTCACTTTGCCGAGTAAGTAAAAATTGTAGAAATTCACAGCGGTGTACATGAAAATCACAAATATTCACATAGCGTGGTAAGTGAATATCGCTAAAAATCACTTTGCCGGGTAAGTGAAAATCGTAAAATTTCATTTTCTCGGGTAAGTGAAAATCGCACAAATTCACTTAGTCCGGTAAGTGAAAATCACAAAACTTCACTTTGCCGGGTAAGTGAAAATCACAAAAATTCACTTAGCCAGGTAAGTGAAAATCACAAAAATTTACTTAGTGCGGTAAGTGGAAATCGCTAAAATTCACTTTTCCGGCTAAGTGAAAATCGCAAAAAATTCACTTAGTCGGGTAACTGAAAATTGCAAAAATTCACTAAGCCATATAAGTAAAAATCACAAAAATCACTAAGCCGGGTAAGTGAAAGTCACAAAAAATCACATTGCCGGGTAGGTGCAAATCGTAAAAATTCACGCTCCCGGGTAAGTCGAAATCGCTAAAATTTTTTTGCCGCAAAAATTGCAAAAATTCACTTTACCGGGTGTGTGAATATGACAAAAATTCCTAAGTCGGGTAAGTGAAAATCACAAATTCACTTAACCGGGTAAGTGAAAATCACAAAAATGCATATAATGTGGTAAGTGAAAGTGCCACGTAAGTGCAAATCGTAAAAATTTACTTACCTGGGTAAGTGAAAATCGCTTAAATTCACTTATTTGGGTAAGTGAAAATCACAAAAATTCACTTAGCCGGGTAAGAGAAAATCACAAAAATGCATATAATGTGGTAAGTGAAAGTGCCACGTAAGTGCAAATCGTAAAAATTTACTTACCTGGGTAAGTGAAAATCGCTTAAATTCCTTAGCGGGGTAAGTGAAAATCGCTAAAATTCCTTAGTCGGGTAAGTGAAAATCACAAAAATTGTTTAGCCAGGTAAGTGAAAATCGCTAAAATTCCTTAGCGGGGTGAGTGAAAATCGCAAAAATTGCAAAAATTCACTTCGCAGGGTCAGTGAAAATCGCAAAATGTCTTTAGTCGGAAAAGTAAAAATCACAAAAATTTCTTAGCCAGGTAAGTGAAAATCGTAAAAATTCACTTTCTCGGGTATGCGAAAATCGCACAAATTCACTTAGTCCGGTAAGTGAAAATCACAAAAATTCACTTAGCCGGGTTAGTGAAAATTAAAAAAATTCACTTAGCCAGGTAAGTGAAAGTCACAAAAATTTACTTAGTGCGGTTAGTGAAAATCGCTAAATTTCACTTTTCCGGGTAAGTGAAAATCGCAAAAATTCACTTAGTCGGGTAAGTGAAAATCGCGAAAATTCACTTATTCCGGTAAGTGAAAATCGCAAAAATTCACTTTTCCGGCTAAGTGAAAATCACAAAAATTCACTTAGCCGGGTAAGTGAAAATCGCGAAAATTCACTTAGTCCGGTAAGTGAAAATCACAAAAATTTACTTAGCCCGGTAAGTGAAAATCGCTAAAATTCACTTAGTCGGGTAAGTGAAAATCGCTAAAATTCACTTAGTCATGTAAGTGAAAATTACAAAATCACTTAGCCAGGTAAGTGAAAATCACAAAAATTCACATTGCCGGGTAAGTGCAAATCGTAAAAACTTACTTTCCCGGGTAAGTGAAAATTGCAAAAACTCACTTAGTCGGGTAAGTGAAAATCGCGAAAATTCACTTTGCCATATAAGTGAAAATCACAAAAACCACTTAGCCGGCTAAGTGAAAATCACAAAAATTCCTTAGCCGGGTAAGGGAAAATCGCAAAGATCGCAAGATAAGTGAAAATCGCAAAAATTCACTTTGCCGGGTAAGTGAAAATCACAAAATTTCACATAGACGGGTAAATGAAGTTCACAAAAATTCACTTTGCCGGGTAAGTGAATATCGCTAAAATTCCTTACCTTGGTAAGTGAAATTCGCAAAAATTCACTTTGCCGAGTAAGTAAAAATTGTAGAAATTCACAGCGGTGTACATGAAAATCACAAATATTCACATAGCGTGGTAAGTGAATATCGCTAAAAATCACTTTGCCGGGTAAGTGAAAATCGTAAAATTTCATTTTCTCGGGTAAGTGAAAATCGCACAAATTCACTTAGTCCGGTAAGTGAAAATCACAAAACTTCACTTTGCCGGGTAAGTGAAAATCACAAAAATTCACTTAGCCAGGTAAGTGAAAATCACAAAAATTTACTTAGTGCGGTAAGTGGAAATCGCTAAAATTCACTTTTCCGGCTAAGTGAAAATCGCAAAAAATTCACTTAGTCGGGTAAGTGAAAATTGCAAAAATTCACTAAGCCATATAAGTAAAAATCACAAAAATCACTAAGCCGGGTAAGTGAAAATCACAAAAAATCACATTGCCGGGTAGGTGCAAATCGTAAAAATTCACGCTCCCGGGTAAGTCGAAATCGCTAAAATTTTTTTGCCGCAAAAATTGCAAAAATTCACTTTACCGGGTGTGTGAATATGACAAAAATTCCTAAGTCGGGTAAGTGAAAATCACAAATTCACTTAACCGGGTAAGTGAAAATCACAAAAATGCATATAATGTGGTAAGTGAAAGTGCCACGTAAGTGCAAATCGTAAAAATTTACTTACCTGGGTAAGTGAAAATCGCTTAAATTCACTTATTTGGGTAAGTGAAAATCACAAAAATTCACTTAGCCGGGTAAGAGAAAATCACAAAAATGCATATAATGTGGTAAGTGAAAGTGCCACGTAAGTGCAAATCGTAAAAATTTACTTAGCTGGGTAAGTGAAAATCGCTTAAATTCCTTAGCGGGGTAAGTGAAAATCGCTAAAATTCCTTAGTCGGGTAAGTGAATATCACAAAAATTGTTTAGCCAGGTAAGTGAAAATCGCTAAAATTCCTTAGCGGGGTGAGTGAAAATCGCAAAAATTGCAAAAATTCACTTCGCAGGGTCAGTGAAAATCGCAAAATGTCTTTAGTCGGGAAAGTAAAAATCACAAAAATTTCTTAGCCAGGTAAGTGAAAATCGTAAAAATTCACTTTCTCGGGTATGCGAAAATCGCACAAATTCACTTAGTCCGGTAAGTGAAAATCACAAAAATTCACTTAGCCGGGTTAGTGAAAATTAAAAAAATTCACTTAGCCAGGTAAGTGAAAGTCACAAAAATTTACTTAGTGCGGTTAGTGAAAATCGCTAAATTTCACTTTTCCGGGTAAGTGAAAATCGCAAAAATTCACTTAGTCGGGTAAGTGAAAATCGCGAAAATTCACTTATTCCGGTAAGTGAAAATCGCAAAAATTCACTTTTCCGGCTAAGTGAAAATCGCAAAAATTCACTTAGGCGGGTAAGTGAAAATCGCGAAAATTCACTTATTCCGGTAAGTGAAAATCGCAAAAATTCACTTTTCCGGCTAAGTGAAAATCGCAAAAATTCACTTAGTCCGGTATGTGAAAATCGCACAAATTCACTTAGTCAAGTAAGTGAAAATCTCAAAAATTCACTTAGAGCGGTAAGTGAAAATCGTGAAAATTCCCTTTCCCGGGTAAGTAAAAATAGCAAAAATTCACTCAGTCGGGTAAGTGAAAATTGCAAAAATTCACTAAGCCATATAAGTAAAAATCACAAAAATCACTTAGCCGGGTAAGTGAAAATCACAAAAAATCACTTAGCCAGGTAAGTGAAAGTCACAAAAATTTACTTAGTGCGGTTAGTGAAAATCGCTAAATTTCGCTTTTCCGGGTAAGTGAAAATCGCAAAAACTCACTTAGTCGGGTAAGTGAAAATCGCGAAAATTCACTTATTCCTGTAAGTGAAAATCGCAAAAATTCACTTTTCCGGCTAAGTGAAAATCGCAAAAATTCACTTAGGCGGGTAAGTGAAAATCGCGAAAATTCACTTAGTCCGGTAAGTGAAAATCGCACAAATTCACTTAGTCAAGTAAGTGAAAATCTCAAAAATTCACTTAGAGCGGTAAGTGAAAATCGTGAAAATTCCCTTTCCCGGGTAAGTAAAAATAGCAAAAATTCACTCAGTCGGGTAAGTGAAAATTGCAAAAATTCACTAAGCCATATAAGTAAAAATCACAAAAATCACTTAGCCGGGTAAGTGAAAATCACAAAAAATCACATTGCCGGGTAGGTGCAAATCGTAAAAATTTACTCTCCCGGGTAAGTCGAAATCGCTAAAATTTTTTTGCCGGGTAAGTGAAAATCGCAAAAATTGCAAAAATTCACTTTACCGGGTGTGTGAATATGACAAAAATTCCTTAGTCGGGTAAGTGAAAATCACAAATTCACTTAACCGGGTAAGTGAAAATCACAAAAATGCATATAGTGTGGTAAGTGAAAATCGCTAAAATTCACATTACCGCCTAAGTGCAAATCGTAAAAATTCACTTTCCTGGGTAAGTGAAAATCGCTAAAATTCCTTAGCGGGGTAAGTGAAAATCGCAAAAATTGCAAAAATTCACTTCGCAGGGTCAGTGAAAATCGCTAAATTTCCTTAGTCGGGAAAGTGAAAATCACAAAAATTTCTTAGCCAGGTAAGTGAAAATCATAAAAATTCACTTTCTCGGGTATGTGAAAATCGCACAAATTCACTTAGTCCGGTAAGTGAAAATCACAAAAATTTACTAAACCGGGTAAGTGAAAATCACAAAAATTCACTTAGCCAGGTAAGTGAAAGTCACAAAAATTTACTGAGCGCGGTAAGCGAAAATCGCTAAAATTCACTTTTCCGGGTAAGTGAAAATCGCAAAAACTCACTTAGTCGGGTAAGTGAAAATCGCGAAAATTCGCTTAGTTCGGTAAGTGAAAATCGCAAAAATTCACTTCGCCAGGTAAGTGAAAATCACAAAAATGCATATAGTGTGGTAAGTGAAAATTACAAAATCACTTAGCCAGGTAAGTGAAAATCACAAAAATTCACATTGCCGGGTAAGTGCAAATCGTAAAAATTCACTTTCCCGGGTAAGTGAAAATTGCAAAAATTCACTTAGTCGGGTAAGTGAAAATCGCGAAAATTCACTTAGCCATGTTAGTGAAAATCACAAAAACCACTTAGCCGGGTAAGTAAAAATCGCAAAAATTCCTTAGCCGGGTAAGGGAAAATCGCAAAGATCGCAAGATAAGTGAAAATCGCAAAAATTCACTTTGCCGGTTAAGTGAAAATCACAAAATTTCACATAGACGGGGAAATGAAGATCACAAAAATTCACTTTGCCGGGTAAGTGAATATCGCTAAAATTCCTTACCTTGGTAAGTGAAATTCGCAAAAATTCACTTTGCCGAGTAAGTAAAAATTGTAGAAATTCACAGCGGTGTACATGAAAATCACAAATATTCACATAGCGTGGTAAGTGAATATCGCTAAAAATCACTTTGCCGGGTAAGTGAAAATCGTAAAATTTCATTTTCTCGGGTAAGTGAAAATCGCACAAATTCACTTAGTCCGGTAAGTGAAAATCACAAAACTTCACTTTGCCGGGTAAGTGAAAATCACAAAAATTCACTTAGCCAGGTAAGTGAAAATCACAAAAATTTACTTAGTGCGGTAAGTGGAAATCGCTAAAATTCACTTTTCCGGCTAAGTGAAAATCGCAAAAATTCACTTAGTCGGGTAAGTGAAAATTGCAAAAATTCACTAAGCCATATAAGTAAAAATCACAAAAATCAATTAGCCGGGTAAGTGAAAATCACAAAAAATCACATTGCCGGGTAGGTGCAAATCGTAAAAATTTACTCTCCCGGGTAAGTCGAAATCGCTAAAATTTTTTTGCCGCAAAAATTGCAAAAATTCACTTTACCGGGTGTGTTAATATGACAAAAATTCCTTAGTCGGGTAAGTGAAAATCACAAATTCACTTAACCGGGTAAGTGAAAATCACAAAAATGCATATAGTGTAGTAAGTGAAAATCGCAAAAATTCACTTATTTGGGTAAGTGAAAATCACAAAAATTCACTTAGCCGGGTAAGAGAAAATCACAAAAATGCATATAATGTGGTAAGTGAAAGTGCCACGTAAGTGCAAATCGTAAAAATTTACTTACTTGGGTAAGTGAAAATCGCTAAAATTCCTTAGCGGGGTAAGTGAAAATCGCTAAAATTCCTTAGTCGGGTAAGTGAAAATCACAAAAATTTTTTAGCCAGGTAAGTGAAAATCGCTAAAATTCCTTAGCGGGGTAAGTGAAAATCGCAAAAATTGCAAAAATTCACTTCGCAGGGTCATTGAAAATCGCAAAATGTCCTTAGACGGGAAAGTAAAAATCACAAAAATTTCTTAGCCAGGTAAGTCAAAATCGTAAAAATTCACTTTCTCGGGTATGCGAAAATCGCACAAATTCACTTAGTCCGGTAAGTGAAAATCACAAAAATGCATATAGTGTGGTAAGTGAAAATTACAAAATCACTTAGCCAGGTAAGTGAAAATCACAAAAATTCACATTGCCGGGTAAGTGCAAATCGTAAAAATTCACTTTCCCGGGTAAGTGAAAATTGCAAAAATTCACTTAGTCGGGTAAGTGAAAATCGCGAAAATTCACTTAGCCATGTTAGTGAAAATCACAAAAACCACTTAGCCGGGTAAGTGAAAATCGCAAAAATTCCTTAGCCGGGTAAGGGAAAATCGCAAAGATCGCAAGATAAGTGAAAATCGCAAAAATTCACTTTGCCGGTTAAGTGAAAATCACAAAATTTCACATAGACGGGTAAATGAAGATCACAAAAATTCACTTTGCCGGGTAAGTGAATATCGCTAAAATTCCTTACCTTGGTAAGTGAAATTCGCAAAAATTCACTTTGCCGAGTAAGTAAAAATTGTAGAAATTCACAGCGGTGTACATGAAAATCACAAATATTCACATAGCGTGGTAAGTGAATATCGCTAAAAATCACTTTGCCGGGTAAGTGAAAATCGCACAAATTCACTTAGTCCGGTAAGTGAAAATCACAAAACTTCACTTTGCCGGGTAAGTGAAAATCACAAATTCACTTAGCCAGGTAAGTGAAAATCACAAAAATTTACTTAGTGCGGTAAGTGGAAATCGCTAAAATTCACTTTTCCGGCTAAGTGAAAATCGCAAAAATTCACTTAGTCGGGTAAGTGAAAATTGCAAAAATTCACTAAGCCATATAAGTAAAAATCACAAAAATCAATTAGCCGGGTAAGTGAAAATCACAAAAAATCACATTGCCGGGTAGGTGCAAATCGTAAAAATTTACTCTCCCGGGTAAGTCGAAATCGCAAAAATTTTTTTGCCGCAAAAATTGCAAAAATTCACTTTACCGGGTGTGTGAATATGATAAAAATTCCTTAGTCGGGTAAGTGAAAATCACAAATTCACTTAACCGGGTAAGTGAAAATCACAAAAATGCATATAGTGTAGTAAGTGAAAATCGCAAAAATTCACTTATTTGGGTAAGTGAAAATCACAAAAATTCACTTAGCCGGGTAAGAGAAAATCACAAAAATGCATATAATGTGGTAAGTGAAAGTGCCACGTAAGTGCAAATCGTAAAAATTTACTTACCTGGGTAAGTGAAAATCGCTAAAATTCCTTAGCGGGGTTAGTGAAAATCGCTAAAATTCCTTAGTCGGGTAAGTGAAAATCACAAAAATTTTTTAGCCAGGTAAGTGAAAATCGCTAAAAGTCCTTAGCGGGGTAAGTGAAAATCGCAAAAATTGCAAAAATTCACTTCGCAGGGTCAGTGAAAATCGCAAAATGTCCTTAGTCGGGAAAGTTAAAATCACAAAAATTTCTTAGCCAGGTAAGTGAAAATCGTAAAAATTCACTTTCTCGGGTATGCGAAAATCGCACAAATTCACTTAGTCCGGTAAGTGAAAATCACAAAAATTCACTTAGCCGGGTAAGTGAAAATTAAAAAAATTCACTTAGCCAGGTAAGTGAGAGTCACAAAAATTTACTTAGTGCGGTAAGTGAAAATCGCTAAATTTCACTTTTCCAGGTAAGTGAAAATCGCAAAAATTCACTTAGTCGGGTAAGTGAAAATCGCGAAAATTCACTTATTCCGGTAAGTGAAAATCGCAAAAATTCACTTTTCCGGCTAAGTGAAAATCGCAAAAATTCACTTAGGCGGGTAAGTGAAAATCGCGAAAATTCACTTAGTCCGGTAAGTGAAAATCGCACAAATTCACTTAGTCAAGTAAGTGAAAATCTCAAAAATTCACTAAGAGCGGTAAGTGAAAATCGTGAAAATTCACTTTCCCGGGTAAGTAAAAATAGCAAAAATTCACTCAGTCGGGTAAGTGAAAATTGCGAAAATTCACTAAGCCATATAAGTAAAAATCACAAAAATCACTTAGCCGGGTAAGTGAAAATCACAAAAAATCACATTGCCGGGTAGGTGCAAATCGTAAAAATTTACTCTCCCGGGTAAGTCGAAATCGCTAAAATTTTTTTGCCGGGTAAGTGAAAATCGCGAAAATTGCAAAAATTTACTTTACCGGGTGTGTGAATATGACAAAAATTCCTTAGTCGGGTAAGTGAAAATCACAAATTCACTTAACCGGGTAAGTGAAAATCACAAAAATGCATATAGTGTGGTAAGTGAAAATCGCTAAAATTCACATTACCGCCTAAGTGCAAATCGTAAAAATTCACTTTCCTGGGTAAGTGAAAATCGCTAAAATTCCTTAGCGGGGTAAGTGAAAATCGCAAAAATTGCAAAAATTCACTTCGCAGGGTCAGTGAAAATCGCAAAATTTCCTTAGTCGGGAAAGTGAAAATCACAAAAATGTCTTAGCCAGGTAAGTGAAAATCATAAAAATTCACTTTCTCGGGTATGTGAAAATCGCACAAATTCACTTAGTCCGGTAAGTGAAAATCACAAAAATTTACTAAACCGGGTAAGTGAAAATCACAAAAATTCACTTAGCCAGGTAAGTGAAAGTCACAAAAATTTACTTAGCGCGGTAAGCGAAAATCGCTAAAATTCACTTTTCCGGGTAAGTGAAAATCGCAAAAACTCACTTAGTCGGGTAAGTGAAAATCGCGAAAATTCGCTTAGTTCCGTAAGCGAAAATTCACTTAGTCCGGTAAGTGAAAATCGCACAAATTCACTTAGTCAAGTAAGTGAATATCTCAAAAATTCACTAAGAGCGGTAAGTGAAAATCGTGAAAATTCACTTTCCCGGGTAAGTAAAAATAGCAAAAATTCACTCAGTCGGGTAAGTGAAAATTGCGAAAATTCACTAAGCCATATAAGTAAAAATCACAAAAATCACTTAGCCGGGTAAGTGAAAATCACAAAAAATCACATTGCCGGGTAGGTGCAAATCGTAAAAATTTACTCTCCCGGGTAAGTCGAAATCGCTAAAATTTTTTTGCCGGGTAAGTGAAAATCGCGAAAATTGCAAAAATTTACTTTACCGGGTGTGTGAATATGACAAAAATTCCTTAGTCGGGTAAGTGAAAATCACAAATTCACTTAACCGGGTAAGTGAAAATCACAAAAATGCATATAGTGTGGTAAGTGAAAATCGCTAAAATTCACATTACCGCCTAAGTGCAAATCGTAAAAATTCACTTTCCTGGGTAAGTGAAAATCGCTAAAATTCCTTAGCGGGGTAAGTGAAAATCGCAAAAATTGCAAAAATTCACTTCGCAGGGTCAGTGAAAATCGCAAAATTTCCTTAGTCGGGAAAGTGAAAATCACAAAAATGTCTTAGCCAGGTAAGTGAAAATCATAAAAATTCACTTTCTCGGGTATGTGAAAATCGCACAAATTCACTTAGTCCGGTAAGTGAAAATCACAAAAATTTACTAAACCGGGTAAGTGAAAATCACAAAAATTCACTTAGCCAGGTAAGTGAAAGTCACAAAAATTTACTTAGCGCGGTAAGCGAAAATCGCTAAAATTCACTTTTCCGGGTAAGTGAAAATCGCAAAAACTCACTTAGTCGGGTAAGTGAAAATCGCGAAAATTCGCTTAGTTCCGTAAGTGAAAATCGCAAAAATTCACTTAGCCAGGTAAGTGAAAATCACAAAAATGCATATAGTGTGGTAAGTGAAAATCGCTAAAATTCACACTGCCGAGTAAGTGCAAATCGTAAAAATTCACTTTTCCGGTAGGTGAAAATCGCAAAAATTCACTTATTTGGGTAAGTGAAAATTACAAAAATTCACTTAGCCGGCTAAGTGAAAATCGCGGATATTCACTTAGTCCGGTAAGTGAAAATCACAAAAATTTACTTAGCGCGGTAAGTGAAAATCGCTAAAATTCACTTAGTCGGGTAAGTGAAAATCGCTAAAATTCACTTAGTCATGTAAGTGAAAATTACAAAATCACTTAGCCAGGTAAGTGAAAATCACAAAAATTCACATTGCCGGGTAAGTGCAAATCGTAAAAATTCACTTTCCCGGGTAAGTGAAAATTGCAAGAATTCACTTAGTCGGGTAAGTAAAAATCGCGAAAATTCACTTAGCCATGTAAGTGAAAATCACAAAAACCACTTAGCCGGGTAAGTGAAAATCGCAAAAATTCCTTAGCCGGGTAAGGGAAAATCGCAAAGATCGCAAGATAAGTGAAAATCGCAAAAATTCACTTTGCCGGGTAAGTGAAAATCACAAAATTTCACATAGACGGGTAAATGAAGATCACAAAAATTCACTTTGCCGGGTAAGTGAATATCGCTAAAATTCCTTACCTTGGTAAGTGAAATTCGCAAAAATTCACTTTGCCGAGTAAGTAAAAATTGTAAAAATTCACAGCGGTGTACGTGAAAATCACAAATATTCACATAGCGTGGTAAGTGAATATCGCTAAAAATCACTTTACCGGGTAAGTGAAAATCGTAAAATTTCATTTTCTCGGGTAAGTGAAAATCGCACAAATTCACTTAGTCTTCTTCTTCTTCTTCGGATGGCGCTACAGTCCGGGGTGGACCTGGGCCTCAACCAACATGCCTCTCCAGCTAGCACGATCTCTTGCCAGCTGTCTTTAATTGCGCACTCCAAGATGGTTGAGGTCCTTTTCCACTTGTGTGCGCCATCTCAGTCTAGGACGTCCTCTGTTGCGTTGTCCCTGTGGTTCGGATTCGAAAACTCTTCGGGCCGGAGCAGTGCTGTCCATGCGCTCTACATGGCCTAGCCACCTTAAGCGTTGTATCCGTAGACGCTTGACTAGGCTCATGCCGCCGTACAGCCCATACAGTTCGTGGTTGAATCTTCTCCTCCAGATGCCATCAACGCAAACAGGACCAAAAATCGCACGCAGAGCTTTTCTCTCGAAGAGACCAATGGCTTCCTCATCCGCTTTTAGTAGCGTCCAGGTTTCTGCGCCGTAGAGGAGGACTGGGATGATCAAGGTGTTGTACAAAGTCACTTTGGTCGTTCGGGAGAGGGCTTTATTACTCAATTGCCTCTTGAGCCCAAAGAAACAGCGATTGGCAAGAGTGATTCTGCGCTTGATTTCGGTTCTGATGTTGTTGTCCCTCTTCACCGCGGAGCCGAGATAGACGAAGTCCTTCACTACCTCGAAGTGTCTGCTGCCCATAGTGACGCTCTGTCCGAGACGTCGATGTTCTGCGTCCTTCTTCGATGACAGCATATACTTCGTTTTGCCCTCGTTTACCACCAGTCCCACTTTAGCCGCTTCCGTTTCAATGCTAGCAAACGCCTCATTGACGGCTCGCTGAGTTCGGCCGATCACGTCAATGTCATCCGCATAAGCTAGCAATTGAACGGACTTGTGGAAGATCGTGCCTCTGGTGTTGACGTGTGAGTTCCGCACGATCCCCTCAAGGATGATGTTAAAGAAGTCGCATGACAGCGCGTCGCCTTGTCTAAATCCTTTTTTGACATCGAAGGTCTCGGTGAGTTCGCTACCGACCTTGACGGAGCAGCGAGAGTTCTCCATCGTCATCCTACACAATCTGACGAGTTTGGTAGTGATGCCAAAACTAGACATGGCACTGTATAGCTCGTCTCTATGCACGCTGTCATACGCGGCCTTGAAATCGACAAATAGATGGCGGGTGTCGATTTGTACTTCTTGGGACTTCTCCAGGATCTGCCGCAGTGTGAAGATCTGGTCGATTGTGGACTTCCCTGGCCTGAAGCCACACTGATAACGACCTATCAGGTTGTTGACGAACGGTTTCAGGCGCTCACACAGTACAACAGAGAAAATCTTATATGCAATGTTAAGAAGACTGATCCCTCGGTAGTTGGCGCAGTCGAAGGGGTCTCCTTTCTTGTGGACCGGACAAACGATGCTGAGATTCCAATCGTCGGGCATGCTTTCCTCCGACCATATCTCACAGATGAGCTGGTGCATGCACCCAACCAGCTCATCCCCAGCCGCTTTGAACAGCTCTGCGGATAGTCCGTCCACGCCAGCAGCTTTGTTCGATTTCAGTCTCGATATTGCTATCTTGACCTCGTCGAAGTCGGGGGGACGGAATTCTTGTTCATCGTCGTCCAAATTGAGTGGGACATTCTGCCTAACAGCGGAATTTGCGACGTCATCGCCGTTTAGGAGTCTGCAGAAATGATCCTTCCAGATTCTCAGCACCGACTGCGACTCTACCACTAGTTGTCCATTTTGATCCCGGCAGGCTTCTGTCCGAGCCTTATAACCACCGGATAACTGTTTTATCTTGTGGTAAAAATTTCGGACATCATTCCTGCCATAGCACCTCTCCATTTCCTCGACCGCGCGCTTCTCGTGCTCTTTCTTTTTTCTTCTGAGAAGCCGGTTCTCTTCCCTTCTTCTCTGTTTGTAGAGCTCACAAACAGCTCTCGTCGTTCAATGCAGCGTTGCCTTGTACGCTTCTTGTTTGGCAGCATGCGCCTGCCTACACTCGTCGTCAAACCATGGGTTCCTCTTAGGTGGTGGCGTAAAACCCAGCACATCAGTGGCGGCCTCTTTGATGGCTTCTTGACAACGTTTCCACTTGTCTTCTATTGTTTGTGCAGGCAGCGTCGAACTTTGAGATAGTTTCAGGGAGAATCGATCGGCAAAGGCTCTAGCGATCGGTTGCGATTGTAGCTTTCCGACATCAAACCGTCTTGGCTTGTCTCGACTCCGTTGCTCTCTCGATATCCGGGTTCTTACCTTGGCTACAACAAGGTAATGATCCGAGTCGATGTTTGCACCTCGGAAGGTTCGGACATCGAGGATATTGGAGGAGTGTCTGACGTCGATCGCAACGTGATCAATCTGGTTGACGGTTGATTGATCAGGTGATCGCCAGGTACCTTTATGAATGTTGAGGTGTGGGAACCGCGTGCTGACCACAGAGAGATTTCGCCCCGAGGCGAAGTCAACTAGCCTGAGTCCGTTTCCGGAGGTGTTGGCGTGCAGGCTGTGTCTTCCGATGACTTTAGCAAAGACTTCTTCTCTTCCCAGCTGAGCGTTGAAATCCCCTAGAACTATCTTGGTGTCGTAGCTGGGGCATCGATCATATGTCCTTTCTAGGAGATGATAGAAGTCCTCTTTACTGCTGTCATCTTTTTCCTCTGTCGGGGCGTGGGCGCATATGAGGCTTATATTCCCGAATTTAGCCTTGATGTGGATTGTTATGAGGCGTTCGCTTATGTATTGGAAGCTTAAGACTTTTTGCCTAAGTCTGCCTCGAACAACAAAACCGCATCCAAATAAGCGTTTCCCTCTCTCCCTCTAGCAGTCGCCGTGGTATATGTCGCAGTTTCTCACTCTTCTCTTGCCCGGCCCATCCCACCGCATTTCCTGAATTGCGGTAATGTCTGCTTTATAGCAGTCCAGGGCCTCCGCAAGTTCATCGGCTGCACGTGGTCTGTTTAGGGACCTCACATTCCACGTGCATATCCGTAGAGCATTATCCTTTTTTCGTTTGCGTGGGTCGTCAACAGTGAATCCATCCATATCCGAGGCATTCGGTTGATTCGCAACTGTTTATTTTTTTTAATGTGGCCGGGCAGTTACCCCGACGCACACCCCCAACCTGGAGGACCAGGCCCTTTTTTATACCTCTTGGGCGGAGGTCGCACTTATAGGTTTGGCAGGTTGAGTTCGGGTGAACAACAACCAGTACCCGATGGCTACCAACGTGGAGGTAGAATAAGCACAATTGGTGTGTGGAAGACAGTTACAGCAGCTGGGCATCGCCAGGTTGATACCAATAGGTGCCTACCCTGTTCCCACATCACCCAGCCATCAAATTCACTTAGTCCGGTAAGTGAAAATCACAAAAATTCACTTTGCCGGGTAAGTGAAAATCACAAAAATTCACTTAGCCAGGTAAGTGAAAATCACAAAAATTTACTTAGTGCGGTAAGTGGAAATCGCTAAAATTCACTTTTCCGGCTAAGTGAAAATCGCAAAAATTCACTTAGTCGGGTAAGTGAAAATCGCTAAAATTCCTTAGTCGGGTACGTGAAAATCACAAAAATTTTTTAGCCAAAAATTGCAAAAATTCACTTCGCAGGGTCAGTGAAAATCGCAAAATGTCCTTAGTCGGGGAAGTGAAAATCACAAAAATTTCTTAGCCAGGTAAGTGAAAATCGTAAAAATTCACTTTCTCGGGTATGCGAAAATCGCACAAATTCACATAGTCCGGTAAGTGAAAATCACAAAAATTCACTTAGCCAGGTAAGTGAAAATTAAAAAAAATTCACTTAGCCAGGTAAGTGAAAGTCACAAAAATTTACTTAGTGCGGTAAGTGAAAATCGCTAAATTTCACTTTTCCGGGTAAGTGAAAATCGCAAAAATTGACTCAGTCGGGTAAGTGAAAATCGCGAAAATTCACTTATTCCGGTAAGTGAAAATCGCAAAAATTCACTTTTCCGGCTAAGTGAAAATTGCAAAAATTCACTTAGGCGGGTAAGTGAAAATCGCGAAAATTCACTTAGTCCGGTAAGTGAAAATCGCACAAATTCACTTAGACAGGTAAGTGAAAATCTCAAAAATTCACTTAGAGCGGAAAGTGAAAATCGTGAAAATTCCCTTTCCCGGGTAAGTAAAAATAGCAAAAATTCACTCAGTCGGGTAAGTGAAAATTGCAAAAATTCACTAAGCCATATAAGTAAAAATCACGAAAATCACTTAGCCGGGTAAGTGAAAATCACAAAAAATCACATTGCCGGGTAGGTGCAAATCGTAAAAATTTACTCTCCCGGGTAAGTCAAAATCGCAAAAATTCACTTTACCGGGTGTGTGAATATGACAAAAATTCCTTAGTCGGCTAAGTGAAAATCACAAATTCACTTAACCGGATAAGTGAAAATCACAAAAATGCATATAGTGTGGTAAGTGAAAATCGCTAAAATTCACATTACCGCCTAAGTGCAAATCGTAAAAATTCACTTTCCTGGGTAAGTGAAAATCGCTAAAATTCCTTAGCGGAGTAAGTGAAAATCGTAAAAATTGCAAAAATTCACTTCGCAGGGTCAGTGAAAATCGCAAAATTTCCTTAGTCGGGAAAGTGAAAATCACAAAAATGTCTTAGCCAGGTAAGTGAAAATCATAAAAATTCACTTTCTCGGGAATGTGAAAATCGCACAAATTCACTTAGTCCGGTAAGTGAAAATCACAAAAATTCACTTAGCCAGGTAAGTGAAAGTCACAAAAATTTACTAAGCGCGGTAAGTGAAAATCGCTAAAATTCACTTTTCCGGGTAAGTGAAAATCGCAAAAACTCACTTAGTCGGGTAAGTGAAAATCGCGAAAATTCGCTTAGTTCGGTAAGTGAAAATCGCAAAAATTCACTTAGCCAGGTAAGTGAAAATCACAAAAATGCATATAGTGTGGTAAGTGAAAATCACTAAAATTCACACTGCCGAGTAAGAGCAAATCGTAAAAATTCACTTTTCCGGATAAGTGAAAATCGCAAAAATTCACTTATTTGGGTAAGTGAAAATCACAAAAATTCACTTTGCCGGGTAAGTGAAAATCGCGAAAATTCACTTAGTCCGCTAAGTGAAAATCACAAATATTTACTTAGCGCGGTAAGTGAAAATCGATAAAATTCACTTAGTCGGGTAAGTGAAAATCGCGAAAATTCACTTAGCCATGTAAGTGAAAATCACAAAATCCACTTAGCCGGTTAAGTGAAAATCACAAAAATGCATATAGTGTGGTAAGTGAAAATCGCTAAAATTCACATTGCCGCGTAAGTGCAAATCGTAAAAATTCACTTTCCCGGGTAAGTGAAAATTGCAAAAATTCACTTAGTCGGGTAAGTGAAAATCGCGAAAATTCACTTAGCCATGTAAGTGAAAATCACAAAAACCACTTAGCCGGGTAAGTGAAAATCACAAAAATGCATATAGTGTGGTAAGCGAAAATCGCTAAAATTCCTTAGCGGGGTCAGTGAAAATCGCTAAAATTCCTTAGTCGGGTAAGTGAAAATCACAAAAATTGTTTAGCCAGGAAAGTGAAAATTGCTAAAATTCCTTAGCGGGGTAAGTGAAAATCGCAAAAATTGCAAAAATTCACTTCGCAGGGTCAGTGAAAATCGCAAAATGTCCTTAGTCGGGAAAGTGAAAATCACAAAAATTTCTTAGCCAGGTAAGTGAAAATCACAAAAATTCACTTAGCCGGGTAAGAGAAAATCACAAAAATTCAGTTAGCCAAGTAAGCTAAAATCACTAAAATTCACGTAGCCGAGTAAGTGAAAATCACAAAAATTCAGTAAGCGCGGTAAGTGAAAATCGCTAAAATTCACTTAGTCGGATTAGTGAATATCACAAAAATTCACTTAGCCAGGTAAGTGACAATCACAAAAATTCACTTATTTAGTTAAGTGAAAATCACAAAAATTCACTTAGCGCGGTAAGTAAAAATCGCTAAAATTCACATTTACGGGTAAGAGAAAATCGTAAAAATTCACCTTCCCGGGTACGTGAAAATCTCGAAAATTCTCTTAGTCGGGTAAGTGAAAATCGCCAAAATTCACATGACCGGGTGAGCGCAAATCGTTAAAACTCACTTTCCCGGGTAAGTGAAAATCGCTAAAATTCCTTAGCGGGGTAAGTGAAAATCGCAAAAATTGCAAGAATTCACTTCGCAGGGTCAGTGAAAATCGCAAAAATTCCTTAGTCGGGTAAGTAAAAATTACAAAAATTTCTTAGCCATTTAAGTGAAAATTGCAATAATTCACATTGCCGGGTAAGTGCAAATCGTAAAGATTCACTTTCCTGGGTAAGTGGAAATCGCTAAAATTCCATAGCGGGGTAAGTGAAAATCGCCAAAATTCATATGACCGGGTGAGTGCAAATCGTTAAAACTCACTTTCCCGGGTAAGTGAAAATCGCTAAAATTCACTTAGTCGGGTTAGTGAATATCACAAAAATTCACTTCTTTAGGTAAGTGAAAATCACAAAAATTCACTTAGCGCGGTAAGTAAAAATCGCTAAAATTCACATTCCCGGGTAAGTGACAATCGCCAAAATTCACATGGCCGGGTAAGTGAAAATCACAAATTCATTTAACCGGATAAGTGAAAATCACAAAAATGCATATAGTGTGGTAAGTGAAAATCGCTAAAATTCACATTGCCGGGTAAGTGCAAATCGTAAAAATTCACTTTTCTGGGTACGCAAAAATCGCTAAAATTCCTTAGCGAGGTAAGGAAAATCGCGAAAATTGCAAGAATTCACTTCGCAGGGTCAGTGAAAATCGCAAAAATTCCTTAGTCGGGTAAGTGAAAAGTACAAAAATGTCTTAGACAGGGAAGTGAAAATCGCTAAAATTCCTTAGCCGGGTAAGTGAGAATCACAAAAATTCACTTAGCCGGGTAAGTGAAAATCGCAAAAATTCCCTTAGCCGGGTAAGTGGAAATCACAATAATTCATATAGTGTGGTAAACGAAAATCGCTAAAATTCACATTGCTGGGTAAGTGCAAATCGCTAAAACTCACTTTCCCGGGTAAGTGAAAATCGCTAAAGTTCCTTTGCCGGGTAATTGCAAATCGCACAAATTGCGAAAATTCACATTGTGAATATCACCAAAATTTCTTAGTCGGGTAAGTGACAATCACAAATTCACTTAACCGGGTAAATGAAAATCACAGAAATGCATATAGTTTTGTAAGTGAAAAGCGCTAAAATTCACATTGCCGGGTAAGTGCAAATCGTAAAAATTCACTTTCCTGGGTATGTGAAAATCGCTAAAATTCCTTAGCGGGGTAAGTGAAAATCACAAAAATTGCAAAAATTCAATTCGTAGGGTCAGTGAGAATCGCAAATATTCCTTAGTCGGGTAAGTGAAAATCACACAAAATTCTTAGCCAGGTAAATGAAAACCGCTAAAATTCCTTAGCCGGGTAAGTGAAAATCACAAAAATTCACATAGCCGGGTTTATGAAAATCGCAAAAATTCACTTTGCCGGGTAATTGAAAATCGCAAAAATTCATTTAGTCCGGTATGTGAAAATCGCAAACATTCACTTAGCCAGGCAAGTGAAAATCACAAAAATCCACTTAGCGCGGTAAGTGAAAATCGCTAAAATTCTCTAGTCGGGTAAGTGAAAATCACAAAAATTCACTTAGCCAGGTAAGTGAAAATCACAGAATTTCAATTATTTAGGTAAGTGAAAATCACAAAAATTCACTTAGCGCGGTTAGTGAAAATCGCTAAAATTCACTTTTCCGGGTAAGTCAAAATCATAAAATTTCTCCTTCCCGGGTATGTGAAAATCTCGAAAATTCTCTTACTCGGGTAAGTCAAAATCGCTAATATTCACATGGCCGGGTAAGTGCAAATCGTAAAAATTCACTTCCCTGGGTAAGTGAAAATCGCTAAAATTCCTTAGCGGGGTAAGTGAAAATCGCAAAAATTGCAAGAATTCACTTCGCAGGGTCAGTGAAAATCGCAAAAATTCCTTAGTCGGGTAAGTGAAAATCACAAAAATATCTTAGCCAGGTAAGTGAAAATCGCTAAAATTCCTTAGTCGGGTAAGTAAAAATCACAAAATTTTCTTAGCCAGGTAAGTGAAAATCGCTTGGATTCCTAAGCCGGGTAAGTAAAAATCACAAAAATTCACATAGCCGGGTAAATGACTATCGCAAAAATTCACTTTGCCGGGTAATTGAAAATCGCAAAAATTCTCTTAGTCCGGTAAGTGAAAATCGCAAAAATTCACTTAGCCAGGTAAGTCAAAATCGCTAAAATTCACTTAGTCGAGTAAGTGAAAATCACAAAAATTTACTTATCTAGGTAAGTGAAAATCACAAAAATTCACTTAGCCGGGGAAGTGAAATTCACAAAAATTCACCTAGCCAGGTAAGTGAAAATCACAAAAATTCACTTAGCGCATTAAGTCAATATCGCTAAAATTCACTTAGTCGGATAAGTGAAAATCACAAAAATTCACTTAGCCAGGTAAGTGAAAATCACAAAAATTGCGAAAATTCACTTCGTAGAGTCAGTAAAAATCGCTAAAATTCTTTAGCGGGGTAAGCGAAAATCGCAAAAATTGAAAGAACTCACTTCGCAGGGTCAGTGAAAATTGCAAAAATTCCTTAGTCGATTAAGTGAAAATCTCAAAAATGTCTTAGCCAGGTAAGTGAAAATCGCTAAAATTCCTTAGTCGGGTAAGTAAAAATCACAAAAATTTTTTAGCCAGGTAAGTGAAAATCGTTAAAATTCCTAAGCCGGGTAAGTGAAAATCACAAAAATTCACATAGCCGGGTAATTGAAAATCGCAAAAATTCACTTAGCCGGGTAAGTGAAAATCACAATAATTCACCTAGCCAGGTAAGTGAAAATCAAAAAAATTCAATTATTTAGGTAAGTGAAAATCACAAAAATTCACTAAGCGCGGTAAGTAAAAATCAAATTTCCGGGTAAGTGAAAATCGTAAAAATTCACCTTCCCGGGTATGTGAAAATCTCGAAAATTCTCTTAGTCGGGTAAGTGAAAATCGCCAAAGTTCACATTGCCGGGTAAGTGCAAATCGTAAAAATTCACTTTCCTGGGTAAGTGAAAATCGCTAAAATTCCTTAGTCGGGTATGTGAAAATCACAAAAATGTCTTAGCCAGGTAAGTGAAAATCGCTAAAATTCCTTAGCCGGGTAAGCGAGAATCACAAAAATTCACATAGCCGGGAAAGTGAGCCAAGTTACTGAAAATCGCAAAAATTCCTTAGTCGAGTAAGTGAAAGTCGCAAAAATTCACTTAGAAGGGTAAGTGAAACTTACAAATATTCACATATTGAAAATAACGAAAATTCACATAGTGGGGTATGTGAAAATCGCTTAAATTCCTTAGGCGGGTAAGTGAAAATTGCAAAAATTCACTTAGCCAGGTAGGTGAAAATCACAAAAATTCACTTAGCCGGGTCTGTAAAAATCACAAAAATTCACTTAGCCAGGTAAGTAAAAATTACAAAAATACAAAAATCGCTAAAATTCACTTAGTCGGGTAAGTGAAAATCGCAAAAATTCCCTTAGCCGGGTAAGTGGAAATAACAAAAATTCATATAGTGTTATAAATGAAAATCGCTAAAATTCACATTGCTGGAAAAGTCCAAATCGCTAAAACTCACTTTCCCGGGTAAGTGAAAATCGCCAAAGTTCCTTCGCCGTGTAAGTGAAAATCTCACAAATTGCAAAAATTCACTTTGCCGGGTATGTGAATATCACAAAAATTTCTTAGTCGGGTATGTGAAAATCACAAATTCGCTTAACCGGGTAAGTGAAAATCACAAAAATTCACATAGCCGGGTAAATGAAAATCGCAAAAATTCACTTTGCCGGGTAATGGAAAATCGCAAAAATTCCTTAGTCGGGTAAGTGAAAATCACAAAAAATTCTTAGCCAGGTAAATGAAAATCGCTAAAATTCCTTAGCCGGGTAAGTGAAAATCACAAAAATTCACATAGTCGGGTAAATGAAAATCGCAAAAATTCACTTTGCCGGGTAATTGAAAATCGCAAAAATTCAATTAGTCCGGTAAGTGAAAATCGCAAAAATTCACTTAGACAGGTAAGTGAAAATCACACAAATTCACCGAGCCGGGTAAGTGAAAATCACAAAAATTCACTTAGCCAGTTAAGTGAAAATCACAAAAATTCACTTATTTAGGTAAGTGAAAATCACAAAAATTCACTTAGCGCGGTAAGTGAAAATCGCTAAAATTAACTTTTCCGGGTAAGTGAAAATCGTAAAAATTCACCTTCCCGGGTATGTGAAAATCTCTAAAATTCTCTTAGTCGGGTAAGTGAAAATCGCTAAAATTCACTTAGCCGGGTCTGTGAAAATCACAAAAATTCACTTAGCCAGGTAAGTAAAAATTACAAAAATACAAAAATCGCTAAAATTCACTTAGTCGGGTAAGTGAAACTCGCAAAAATTCCCTTAGCCAGGTAAGTGGAAATCACAAAAATTCATATAGTGTGGTAAATGAAAATCGCTAAAATTCACATTGCTGGAAAATTCCAAATCGCTAAAACTCACTTTGCCGGGTAATGGAAAATCGCAAAAATTCCTTAGTCGGGTAAGTGAAAATCACAAAAAATTCTTAGCCAGGTAAATGAAAATCGCTAAAATTCCTTAGCCGGGTAAGTGAAAATCACAAAAATTCACATAGTCGGGTAAATGAAAATCGCAAAAATTCACTTTGCCGGGTAATTGAAAATCGCAAAAATTCAATTAGTCCGGTAAGTGAAAATCGCAAAAATTCACTTAGACAGGTAAGTGAAAATCACACAAATTCACCGAGCCGGGTAAGTGAAAATCACAAAAATTCACTTAGCCAGGCAAGTGAAAATAAAAAAAATTCACTTAGCGCGGTAAGTGAAAATCCTTAAAATTCACTTAGTCGGGTAAGTGAAAATCACAAAAATTCACTTAGCCAGTTAAGTGAAAACCACAAAAATTCACTTATTTAGGTAAGTGAAAATCACAAAAATTCACTTAGCGCGGTAAGTGAAAATCGCTAAAATTAACTTTTCCGGGTAAGTGAAAATCGTAAAAATTCACCTTCCCGGGTATGTGAAAATCTCTAAAATTCTCTTAGTCGGGTAAGTGAAAATCGCTAAAATTCACTTAGCCGGGTCTGTGAAAATCACAAAAATTCACTTAGCCAGGTAAGTAAAAATTACAAAAATACAAAAATCGCTAAAATTCACTTAGTCGGGTAAGTGAAACTCGCAAAAATTCCCTTAGCCAGGTAAGTGGAAATCACAAAAATTCATATAGTGTGGTAAATGAAAATCGCTAAAATTCACATTGCTGGAAAATTCCAAATCGCTAAAACTCACTTTCCCGGGTAAGTGAAAATCGCTAAAGTTCCTTCGCCGTGTAAGTGAAAATCTCACAAATTGCAAAAATTCACTTTGCCGGGTATGTGAATATCACAAAAAATTCTTAGTCGGGTATGTGAAAATCACAAATTCGCTTAACCGAGTAAGTGAAAATCACAAAAATTCACATAGCCGGGTAAATGAAAATCGCAAAAATTCACTTTGCCGGGTAATTGAAAATCGCAAAAATTCCTTAGTCGGGTAAGTGAAAATCACAAAAAATTCTTAGCCAGGTAAATGAAAATCGCTAAAATTCGCTTAACCGGGTAAGTGAAAATCACAAAAATTCACATAGCCGGGTAAATGAAAATCGCAAAAATTCACTTTGCCGGGTAATTGAAAATCGCAAAGATTCCTTAGTCGGGTAAGTGAAAATCACAAAAAATTCTTAGCCAGGTAAATGAAAATCGCTAAAATTCCTTAGCCGGGTAAGTGAAAATCACAAAAATGCACATAGTCGGGTAAATGAAAATCGCAAAAATTCACTTTGCCGGGTAATTGAAAATCGCAAAAATTCAATTAGTCCGGTAAGTGAAAAGCGCAAAAATTCACTTAGCCAGGTAAGTGAAAATCACACAAATTCACCTAGCCGGGTAAGTGAAAATCACAAAAATTCACTTAGCCAGGCAAGTGAAAATCAAAAAAATTCACTTAGCGCGGTAAGTGAAAATCCCTAAAATTCACTTAGTCGGGTAAGTGAAAATCACAAAAATTCACTTAGCCAGTTAAGTGAAAATCAGAAAAATTCACTTATTTAGGTAAGTGAAAATCACAAAAATTCACTTAGCGCGGTAAGTGAAAATCGCTAAAATTAACTTTTCCGGGAAAGTGAAAATCGTAAAAATTCACCTTCCCGGGTATGTGAAAATCTCGAAAATTCTCTTAGTCGGGTTAGTGAAAATCGCTAAAATTCACATGGCCGGGTAAGTGAAAATCACAAATTCACTTAACCGGGTAAGTGAAAATCACAAATTCACTTAACCGGGTAAGTGAAAATCACAAAAATGCATATAGTGTGGTAAGTGAAAATTCACTTAGCCAGGTAAGTGAAAATCACACAAATTCACTTAGCCGGGTAAGTGAAAATCACTAAAACTCACTTAGCCAGGCAAATGAAAATCAAAAAAATTCACTTAGCGCGGTAAGTGAAAATCCCTAAAATTCACTTAGTCGGGTAAGTGAAAATTACAAAAATTCACTTAGCCAGTTAAGTGAAAATCACAAAAATTCACTTATTTAGGTAAGTGAAAATCACAAAAATTCACTTAGCGCGGTAAGTGAAAATCGCTAAAATTAACTTTTCCGGGAAAGTGAAAATCGTAAAAATTCACCTTCCCGGGTCAGTGAAAATCGCAAAAATTCCTTAGTCGGGTAAATGAAAATCACAAAAATGTCTTAGCCAGGTAAGTGAACATCGCTAAAATTCCTTAGTCGGGTAAGTGAAAATCACAAAAATTTTTTAGCCAGGTAAGTGAAAATCGTTAAAATTCCTAAGCCGGGTAAGTGTAAATCACAAAAATTCACATAGCCGGGTAATTGAAAATCGCAAAAATTCACTTAGCCGGGAAAGTGAAAATCACAAAAATTCACCTAGCCAAGTAAGTGAAAATCACAAAAATTCACTTAGCGCGGTAAGTCAAAATCGCTAAAATTCACTCAGTCGGGTAAGTGAAAATCACAAAAATTTACTTATCCAGGTAAGTGAAAATCACAAAAAATTCACTTAGCCGGGGAAGTGAAATTCACAAAAATTCACCTAGCCAGGTAAGTGAAAATCACAAAAATTCACTTATTTAGGTAAGTGAAAATCACAAATATTCACTAAGCGCGGTAAGTGAAAATCGTTAAAATTAACTTTTCCGGGTAAGTGAAAATCGTAAAAATTCACCTTCCCGGGTATGTGAAAATCTCGAAAATTCTCTTAATCGGGTAAGTGAAAATCGCTAAAATTCACATGGCCGGGTAAGTGAAAATCACAAAAATTTACTTAGCCGGGTAGGTGAAAATCACAAAAATTCACCTAGCCAGGTAAGTGAAAATCACAAAAATTCACTTATTTAGGTAAGTGAAAATCACAAATATTCACTTAGCGCGGTAAGTGAAAATCGCTTAAATTAACTTTTCCGGGTAAGTCAAAATCGTAAAAATTCACCTTCCCGGGTATGTGAAAATCTCGAAAATTCTCTTAATCGGGTAAGTGAAAATCGCAAAAATTCACTTAGTCCGGTAAGTGAAAATCGGAAAAATTCACTTAGCCAGGTAAGTGAAAATCACTAAAATTCACTTAGCCGGGTAAGTGAAAATCACAAAAATTTACTTATCCAGGTAAGTGAAAATCACAAAAAATTCACTTAGCCGGGGAAGTGAAATTCACAAAAATTCACCTAGCCAGGTAAGTGAAAATCACAAAAATTCACTTATTTAGGTAAGTGAAAATCACAAATATTCACTTAGCGCGGTAAATGAAAATCGCTTAAATTAACTTTTCCGGGTAAGTGAAAATCGTAAAAATTCACCTTCCCGGGTATGTGAAAATCTCGAAAATTCTCTTAATCGGGTAAGTGAAAATCGCTAAAATTCACATGGCCGGGTAAGTGAAAATCACAAAAATTTACTTAGCCGGGTAGGTGAAAATCACAAAAATTCACCTAGCCAGGTAAGTGAAAATCACAAAAATTCACTTAGCGCGGTAAGTCAAAATCGCTAAAATTCACTTAGTCGGGTAATTGAAAATCACAAAAATTCACTTATCCAATAAAGTGAAAATCACAAAAATTCACTTAGCCGGGTAAGTGAAAATCACAAAAATTCACTTAGCCAGGTAAGTGAAGATCACAAAAATTCACTAAGCGCGGTAAGTGAAAATCGCTAAAATTCACTTAGACGGGTAAGTGAAAATCACAAAAATGCACTTAGCCAGGTAAGTGAAAATCACAAAAATTCACTTAGCCGGGGAAGTGAAATTCACAAAAATTCACCTAGCCAGGTAAGTGAAAATCACAAAAATTCACTTATTTAGGTAAGTGAAAATCACAAAAATTCACTTAGCGCGGTAAGTGAAAATGGCTAAAATTAACTTTTCCGGGTAAGTGAAAATCGTAAAAATTCACCTTCCCGGGTATGTGAAAATCTCGAAAATTCTCTTAGTCGGGTAAGTGAAACTCGCCAAAGTTCACATTGCTGGGTAAGTGCAACTCGTAAAAATTCACTTTCCTGGGTAAGTGAATATCGTTAAAATTCCTTAGCGGAATAAGTGAAAATCGCAAAAATTGCAAGAATGCACTTCGCAGGGTCAGTGAAAATCGCAAAAATTCCTTAGTCGGGTAAGTGAAAATCACAAAAATGTCTTAGCCAGGTAAGTGAAAATCGCTAAAATTCCTTAGCCGGGTAAGCGAGAATCACAAAAATTCACATAGCCCGGTAAGTGAGCCAAGTTAGTGAAAATCGCAAAAATTCCTTAGTCGAGTAAGTGAAAGTCGCAAAAATTCACTTAACAGGGTCAGTGAAAATCGCAAAAATTCCTTAGTCGGGTAAGTGAAAATCACAAAAATGTCTTAGCCAGGTAAGTTAAAATCGCTGAAATTCCTTAGCCGGGTAAGCAAGAATCACAAAAATTCACATAGCCGAGTAAGTGAGCCAAGTTAGTGAAAATCGCAAAAATTCCTTAGTCGAGTAAGTGAAAGTCGCAAAAATTCACTTAACAGGGTAAGTGAAAATTACAAATATTCACATATTGAAAATAACGAAAATTCACATAGTGGGGTATGTGAAAATCGCTTAAATTCCTTACGCGGGTAAGTGAAAATTGCAAAAATTCACTTAGCCAGGTAGGTGAAAATCACAAAAATTCACTTAGCCGGGTCTGTGAAAATCGCAAAAATTCACTTAGCCAGGTAAGTAAAAATTACAAAAATACAAAAATCGCTAAAATTCACTTAGTCGGGTAAGTGAAAATCGCAAAAATTCCCTTAGCCGGGTAAGTGGAAATCACAAAAATTCATATAGTGTGGTAAATGAAAATCGCTAAAATTCACATTGCTGGAAAAGTCCAAATCGCTAAAACTCACTTTCCCGGGTAAGTGAAAATCGCTAAGGTTCCTTCGCCGTGTAAGTGAAAATCTCACAAATTGCAAAAATTCACTTTGCCGGGTATGTGAATATCACAAAAATTTCTTAGTCGGGTAAGTGAAAATCACAAATTCGCTTAACCGGGTAAGTGAAAATCACAAAAATTCACATAGCCGGGTAAATGAAAATCGCAAAAATTCACTTTGCCGGGTAATTGAAAATCGCAAAGATTCCTTAGTCGGGTAAGTGAAAATCACGAAAAATTCTAAGCCAGGTAAATGAAAATCGCTAAAATTCCTTAGCCGGGTAAGTGAAAATCACAAAAATGCACATAGTCGGGTAAATGAAAATCGCAAAAATTCACTTTGCCGGGTAATTGAAAATCGCAAAAATTCAATTAGTCCGGTAAGTGAAAATCGCAAAAATTCACTTAGCCAGGTAAGTGAAAATCACACAAATTCACCTAGCCGGGTAAGTGAAAATCACAAAAATTCACTTAGCCAGGCAAGTGAAAATCAAAAAAATTCACTTAGCGCGGTAAGTGAAAATCCCTAAAATTCACTTAGTCGGGTAAGTGAAAATCACAAAAATTCACTTAGCCAGTTAAGTGAAAATCAGAAAAATTCACTCATTTAGGTAAGTGAAAATCACAAAAATTCACTTAGTCGGGTAAGTGAATATCGCTAAAATTAACTTTTCCGGGAAAGTGAAAATCGTAAAAATTCACCTTCCCGGGTATGTGAAAATCTCGAAAATTCTCTTAGTCGGGTTAGTGAAAACCGCTAAAATTCACATGGCCGGGTAAGTGAAAATCACAAATTCACTTAACCGGGTAAGTGAAAATCACAAATTCACTTAACCGGGTAAGTGAAAATCACAAAAATGCATATAGTGTGGTAAGTGAAAATTCACTTAGCCAGGTAAGTGAAAATCACACAAATTCACTTAGCCGGGTAAGTGAAAATCGTAAAAATTCACCTTCCCGGGTATGTGAAAATCGCGAAAATTCTCTTAGTCGCGTAAGTGAAAATCGCTAAAATTCACATGGCCGGGTAAGTAAAAATCACAAATTCACTTACCCGGGTATCTGAAAATCCCAAAAATGCATATAGTGTGGTAAATGAAAATCGCTAAAATTCACATTGCCGGGTAAGTGCAAATCGAAAAAATTCACTTTCCTGGGTAAGTGAAAATCGCTAAAATTCCTTATCGGGGTAAGTGAAAACCGCAAAAATTGCAAGAATTCACTTCGCAGGGTAAGTGAAAATCGCTAAAATTCACTTAATCGGGTAAATTAAAATCACAACAATTCACTTTGACGGGTAATTGAAAATCACAAAAATTCACTTAGCCAGGTAAGTCAAAATCACAAAAATAAACTTAGCGCGGCAAGTCAAAATCGCTAAAATTCACTTAGTCGGGTAAGTGAAAATCACAAAAATTTACTTAGCCAGATAAGTGAAAATCACAAAAATTCACTTATCCAGGTAAGTGAAAATCACAAAAATCCACTTAGCGCGGTAAGTGAAAATCGCTAAAATTCACTTTTCCGGGTAACTGAAAATCATAAAAAATTCACCTTCCCGGGTATGTGAAAATCGGGAAAAGTCTCTTAGTCGGGTAAGTGAAAATTGCTAAAATTCACATGTCCGGGTAAGTGGAAATCACAAATTCACTTAACCCGGAAAGTGAAAATCACAAAAATGCATATAGTGTGGTAAGTGAAAATCGCTAAAATTGCAAAAATTCACTTCGCCGAGTCAGTGAAAATCGCAAAAATTCCTTAGGTGGGTAAGTGAAAATCACAAAAACATTTTAGCCAGGTAAGTAAAAATCGCTTAAATTCCTTAGCGGGGTAAGTGAAAATCGCAAGAATTGCAAAAATTCACTTCGCCGGGTCAGTGAAAATCGCAAAAATTCCTTAGTTGGGTTAGTGAAAATCACAAAAAATTCTTAGCCAGGTAAATGAAAATCGCTAAAATTCCATAGCCGGGTAAGTGAAAATCACAAAAATTCACATATCCGGGTAAATGAAAATCGCAAAAATTCACTTTGCCGGGTAAATGAAAATCACAAAAATTCACTTAGCCAGGCAAGTGAAAATCACAAAAATTCACTTAGGGCGGTAAGTGAAAATCGCTAAAATTGACTTAGTCGGGTAAGTGAAAATCACAAAAATTCACTTAGGGCGGTAAGTGAAAATCGCTAAAATTGACTTAGTCGGGTAAGTGAAAATCACAAAAATTCACTTAGCCAGGTAAGTGAAAATCATAAAAAATTCACCTTCCCGGGTATGTGAAAAGCTCGAAAATTCTCTTAGTCGGGTAAGTGAAAATCGCTAAAATTCACATGGCGGAGTAAGTGAAAATCACAAATTCACTTAGCCGGGTAAGTGAAAATCACAAATTCACTTAACCGGGTAAGTGAAAATCACAAAAATGCATATAGTGTGGTAAGTGAAAATCGCTAAAATTCCTTAGCGGGGTAAGTGAAAATCGCAAAAATTGCAAGAATTCACTTCGCAGGGTCAGTGAAAATCGCAAAAATTCCTTAGCCGGGTAAGTGAAAATCACAAAAATTCCTTAGCCAGGTAAGTGAAAATCGCTAAAATTCTTTAGTCGGGTAAGTAAGAATCTCAAAAACTTCTTAGCCATGTAAGTGAAAATCGCTAAAATTTCTAAGCCGGGTAAGTGAAAATCACAAAAATTCACATAGCCGGGTAAATGAAAATCGCAAAAATTCACTTTGCCGTGTAATTGAAAATCGCAAAAATTCACTTTGCAGAGTAATTGAAAATCGCAAAAATTCACTTAGCCGGGTAAGTGAAAACCACAAAAATTAACCTAGCCAGGTAAGTGAAAATCACAAAAATTCACTAAGCGCGGTAAATCAATATCGCTAAAATTCACTTAGTCGGGTAAGTGAAAATCTCAAAAATGTCTTAGCCAGGTAAGTGAAAATCGTTAAAGTTCCTACGCCGGGTAAGTGAAAATCACAAAAATTCACATAGCCGGGTAAATGAAAATCGCAAAAATTCACTTTGCCGGGTAGTTGAAAATCGCAAAATTTCACTTAGACGATTAAGTGAAAATCAAAAAAATTCACTTATCCAGGTAAGTGAAAATCACAAAATTCACTTAGCCGGGTAAGTGAAAATCACAAAAATTCACTTAGCCAGGTAAGTGAAAATCACAAAAATTCACTTAGCGCGGTAAGTCAAAATCGCTAAAATTCACTTAGCCAGGTAAGTGAAAATCACAAAAATTCACTTAGCGCGGTAAGTGAAAATCGCTAAAATTCACTTTGTCGGGTAAGTGAAAATCATAGAAATTCACTTAGCCAGGAAATTGAAAATCACAAAAATTAACTTAGCCAGGTAAGTGAAAATCACAAAAATTCACTTAGCGCAGTAAGTGAAAATCGCTAAAACTCACTTTGTCGGGTAAATGAAAATCACAGAAATTCAATAAGCCAGGAAAGTGAAAATCACAAAAATTTACTTAGCCAGAAAAGTGAAAATCACAAAAATTCACTTAGCGCAGTAAGTGAAAATCGCTAAAATTCACTTTTCCGGGTAAGTGAAAATCGTAAAAATTCACTTAGTCGGGTAAATGAAAATCGCAAAAATTCACTTTGCCGGGTAATTGAAAATCGCAAAAATTCACTTAGCCGGGTAAGTGAAAATCACAAAAATTCCCTTAGCCAGGTAAGTCAAAATCACAAAAATAAACTTAGCGCGGTAAGTCAAAATCGCTAAAATTCACTTAGTCGGGTAAGTGCAAATCACAAAAATTAACTTAGCCAGATAAGTGAAAATCACAAAAATTCACTTAGCCGGGTATGTGAAAATCACAAACATTCACTTAGCCGGGTAAGTGAAAATCACAAAAATTCACATAGCCGGGTAAATGAAAATCGCAAAAATTCACTTTGCCGTGTAATTGAAAATCGCAAAAATTCACTTAGCCGGGTAAGTGAAAACCACAAAAATTAACCTAGCCAGGTAAGTGAAAATCACAAAAATTCACTTATCCATTTAAATGAAAAACACAAAAATTTTTTAGCCAGGTAAGTGAAAATCGCGAAAATTCCTTAGCGGGGTAAGTGAAAAAAGCAAAAATTGCAAAAATTCACTTCGTATTGTCAGTGAAAATCGGTAAAATTCCTTAGCGGGGTAAGTGAAAATCGCTAAAATTCCTTAGCGGGGTAAGTGAAAATCGCAAAAATTGCAAAAATTCACTTCGCAGGGTCAGTGAAAATCGCAAAAATTCCTTAGTCGGGTAAGTGAAAATCACAAAAATTCCTTAGCCAGGTAAGTGAAAATCGCTAAAATTCCTTAGTCGGGTAAGTAAGAATCTCAAAAACTTCTTAGCCAGGTAAGTGAAAATCGCTAAAATTTCTTAGCCGGGTAAGTGAAAATTACAAAAATTCACATAGCCGGGTAAATGAAAATCGCAAAAACTCACTTTGCCGAGTAATTGAAAATCGCAAAAATTCACTTTGCCGGGTAAGTGAAAACCACAAAAATTAACCTAGCCAGGTAAGTGAAAATCACAAAAATTCACTAAGCGCGGTAAATCAATATCGCTAAAATTCACTTAGTCGGGTAAGTGAAAATCTCAAAAATGTCTTAGCCAGGTAAGTGAAAATCGTTAAAGTTCCTACGCCGGGTAAGTGAAAATCACAAAAATTCACATAGCCGGGTAAATGAAAATCGCAAAAATTCACTTTGCCGGGTAGTTGAAAATCGCAAAATTTCACTTAGACGATTAAGTGAAAATCAAAAAAATTCACTTATCCAGGTAAGTGAAAATCACAAAAATTCACTTAGCCGGGTAAGTGAAAATCACAAAAATTCACTTAGCCAGGTAAGTGAAAATCACAAAAATTCACTTAGCGCGGTAAGTCAAAATCGCTAAAATTCACTTAGCCAGGTAAGTGAAAATCACAAAAATTCACTTAGCGCGGTAAGTGAAAATCGCTAAAATTCACTTTGTCGGGTAAGTGAAAATCATAGAAATTCACTTAGCCAGGAAATTGAAAATCACAAAAATTAACTTAGCCAGGTAAGTGAAAATCACAAAAATTCACTTAGCGCAGTAAGTGAAAATCGCTAAAATTCACTTTGTCGGGTAAATGAAAATCACAGAAATTCAATAAGCCAGGAAAGTGAAAATCACAAAAATTTACTTAGCCAGAAAAGTGAAAATCACAAAAATTCACTTAGCGCAGTAAGTGAAAATCGCTAAAATTCACTTTTCCGGGTAAGTGAAAATCGTAAAAATTCACTTAGTCGGGTAAATGAAAATCGCAAAAATTCCCTTTGCCGGGTAATTGAAAATCGCAAAAATTCACTTAGCCGGGTAAGTGAAAATCACAAAAATTCCCTTAGCCAGGTAAGTCAAAATCACAAAAATAAACTTAGCGCGGTAAGTCAAAATCGCTAAAATTCACTTAGTCGGGTAAGTGAAAATCACAAAAATTAACTTAGCCAGATAAGTGAAAATCACAAAAATTCACTTAGCCGGGTATGTGAAAATCACAAACATTCACTTAGCCGGGTAAGTGAAAATCACAAAAATTCCCTTAGCCAGGTAAGTCAAAATCACAAAAATAAACTTAGCGCGGTAAGTCAAAATCGCTAAAATTCACTTAGTCGGGTAAGTGAAAATCACAAAAATTCACATAGCCGGGTAAATGAAAATCGCAAAAATTCACTTTGCCGTGTAATTGAAAATCGCAAAAATTCACTTAGCCGGGTAAGTGAAAACCACAAAAATTAACCTAGCCAGGTAAGTGAAAATCACAAAAATTCACTAAGCGCGGTAAATCAATATCGCTAAAATTCACTTAGTCGGGTAAGTGAAAATCACAAAAATTTACTTAGCCAGGTAAGTGAAAATCACAAAAATTCACTTATCCAGGTAAGTGAAAAACACAAACATTTTTTAGCCAGGTAAGTGAAAATCGCGAAAATTCCTTAGCCGGGTAAGTGAAAATCACAAAAATTCACATAGCCGGGTAAATGAAAATCGCAAAAATTCACTTTGCCGTGTAATTGAAAATCGCAAAAATTCACTTAGCCGGGTAGGTGAAAACCACAAAAATTAACCTAGCCAGGTAAGTGAAAATCACAAAAATTCACTAAGCGCGGTAAATCAATATCGCTAAAATTCACTTAGTCGGGTAAGTGAAAATCACAAAAATTTACTTAGCCAGGTAAGTGAAAATCACAAAAATTCACTTATCCAGGTAAGTGAAAAACACAAAAATTTTTTAGCCAGGTAAGTGAAAATCGCGAAAATTCCTTAGCGGGGTAAGTGAAAAAAACAAAAATTGCAAAAATTCACTTCGTATTGTCAGTGAAAATCGCTAAAATTCCTTAGCGGGGTAAGTGAAAATCGCTAAAATTCCTTAGCGGGGTAAGTGAAAATCGCAAAAATTGCAAAAATTCACTTCGCAGGGTCAGTGAAAATCGCAAAAATTCCTTAGTCGGGTAAGTGAAAATCACAAAAATTCCTTAGCCAGGTAAGTGAAAATCGCTAAAATTCCTTAGTCGGGTAAGTAAGAATCTCAAAAACTTCTTAGCCAGGTAAGTGAAAATCGCTAAAATTTCTTAGCCGGGTAAGTGAAAATTACAAAAATTCACATAGCCGGGTAAATGAAAATCGCAAAAACTCACTTTGCCGAGTAATTGAAAATCGCAAAAATTCACTTAGCCGGGTAAGTGAAAACCACAAAAATTAACCTAGCCAGGTAAGTGAAAATCACAAAAATTCACTAAGCGCGGTAAGTCAATATCGCTAAAATTCACTTAGTCGGGTAAGTGAAAATCTCAAAAATGTCTTAGCCAGGTAAGTGAAAATCGTTAAAATTCCTACGCCGGGTAAGTGAAAATCACAAAAATTCACATAGCCGGGTAAATGAAAATCGCAAAAATTCACTTTGCCGGGTAGTTGAAAATCGCAAAATTTCACTTAGACGATTAAGTGAAAATCAAAAAAATTCACTTATCCAGGTAAGTGAAAATCACAAAAATTCACTTAGCCGGGTAAGTGAAAATCACAAAAATTCACTTAGCCAGGTAAGTGAAAATCACAAAAATTCACTTAGCGCGGTAAGTCAAAATCGCTAAAATTCACTTAGCCAGGTAAGTGAAAATCACAAAAATTCACTTAGCGCGGTAAGTGAAAATCGCTAAAATTCACTTTGTCGGGTAAGTGAAAATCACAGAAATTCACTTAGCCAGGAAATTGAAAATCACAAAAATTTACTTAGCCAGGTAAGTGAAAATCACAAAAATTCACTTAGCGCAGTAAGTGAAAATCGCTAAAATTCACTTTGTCGGGTAAATGAAAATCACAGAAATTCAATAAGCCAGGAAAGTGAAAATCACAAAAATTTACTTAGCCAGAAAAGTGAAAATCACAAAAATTCACTTAGCGCAGTAAGTGAAAATCGCTAAAATTCACTTTTCCGGGTAAGTGAAAATCGTAAAAATTCACCTTCAGGGGTATTTGAAAATCGCGAAAATTCTCTTAGTCGCGTAAGTGAAAATCGCTAAAATTCACGTGGCCGGGTAAGTAAAAATCACAAATTCACCTACCCGGGTAACTGAAAATCCCAAAAATGCATATAGTGTGGTAAATGAAAATCGCTAAAATTCACATTGCCGGGTAAGTGCAAATCGTAAAAATTCACTTTCCTGGGTAAGTGAAAATCGCTAAAATTCCTGAGCGGGGTAAGTGAAAATCGCAAAAATTGCAAGAATTCACTTCGCAGGGTAAGTGAAAATCGATAAAATTCACTTAGTCGGGTAAATGAAAATCGCAAAAATTCACTTTGCCGGGTAATTGAAAATCGCAAAAATTCACTTAGTCCGGTAAGTGAAAATGGCATAGTGTGGTAAGTGAAAAAATTCTCTTAGCCAGGTAAGTGAAAATCACAAAAATTCACTTAGCCGGGTAAGTGAAAATCACAAAAATTCCCTTAGCCAGGTAAGTCAAAATCACAAAAATAATTCACTTAGTCGGGTAAGTGAAAATCACAAAAATTAACTTAGCCAGATAAGTGAAAATCACAAAAATTCACTTAGCCGGGTAAGTGAAAATCACAAAAATTCACTTAGCCAGGTAAGTCAAAATCACAAAAATAAACTTAGCGCGGTAAGTGAAAATCGCTAAAATTCACTTTTCCGGGTAAGTGAAAATCGTAAAAATTCACCTTCCCGGGTATGTGAAAATCGCGAAAAGTCTCTTAGTCGGGTAAGTGAAAATTGCTAAAATTCACATGTCCGAGTAAGTGGAAATCGCAAATTCACTTAACCGGGAAAGTGAAAATCACAAAAATGCATGAAATCACTTCGCCGGGTCAGTGAAAATCGCAAAAATTCCTTAGTTGGGTAAGTGAAAATCACAAAAAATTCTTAGCCAGGTAAATGAAAATCGCTAAAATTCCTTAGCTGGGTAAGTGAAAATCACAAAAATTCACATATCCGGGTAAATGAAAATCGCAAAAATTCACTTTGCCGGGTAATTGAAAATCGCAAAAATTCAATAAGTCCGGTAAGTGAAAATCGCAAAAATTCACTAAGCCAGGTAAGTGAAAATCACACAAATTCACTTAGCCGGGTAAGTGAAAATCACAAAAATTCACTTAGCCAGGCAAGTGAAAATCACAAAAATTCACTTAGGGCGGTAAGTGAAAATCGCTAAAATTGACTTCGTCGGGTAAGTGAAAATCACAAAAATTCACTTAGCCAGGTAAGTGAAAATCACAAAAATTCACTTATTTAGGTAAGTGAAAATCACAAAAATTCACTTAGCGCGGTAAGTGATAATCGCTAAAATTCACTTTTCCGGGTAAGTGAAAATCGTAGAAGTTCACCTTCCCAGGTATGTGAAAATCTCGAAAATTCTCTTAGTCGGGTAAGTGAAAATCGCTAAAATTCACATGGCCGAGTAAGTGAAAATCACAAATTCACTTAACCGGGTAAGTGAAAATCACAAAAATGCATATAGTGTGGTAAGGGAAAATCGCTAAAATTCCTTAGCGGGGTAAGTGAAAATCGCAAAAATTGCAAGAATTCACTTCGCAGGGTCAGTGAAAATCGCAAAAATTCCTTAGTCGGGTAAGTGAAAATCACAAAAATTCCTTAGCCAGGTAAGTGAAAATCGCTAAAATTCCTTAGCCGGGTAAGTAAAAATCTCAAAAACTTCTTAGCCAGGTAAGTGAAAATCACTAAAATTTCTTAGCCGGGTAAGTGAAAATCACAAAAATTCACATATCCGGGTAAATGAAAATCGAAAAAATTCACTTTGCCGTGTAATTGAAAATCGCAAAAATTCACTTAGCCGGGTAAGGGAAAACCGCAAAAATTAACCTAGACAGGTAAGTGAAAATCACAAAAATTCACTTAGCGCGGTAAGTCAATATCGCTAAAATTCACTTAGTCGGGTAAGTGAAAATCACAAAAATTTACTTAGCCATGTAAGTTAAAATCACAAAAATTCACTTAGCCGGGTAAGGGAAAACCGCAAAAATTAACCTAGCCAGGTAAGTGAAAATCACAAAAATTCACTTAGCGCGGTAAGTCAAAATCGCAAAAATTCACTTAGCCAGGTAAGTGAAAATCACAAAAATTCACTTAGCCGGGTAAGTGAAAATCACAAAAACTCACCTAGCCAGGTAAGTGAAAATCACAAAAATTCACTTAGAGCGGTAAGTCAAAATCGCTAAAATTCCCTAGCGGGGTAAGTGAAAATCGCAAAAATTGCAAAAATTCACTTCGCCGGGTCAGTGAAAATCGCAAAAATTCCTTAGGTGGGTAAGTGAAAATCACAAAAATTTTTTAGCCAGGTAAGTGAAAATCGCTAAAATTCCTTAGCGGGGTAAGTGAAAATCGCAAAAATTGCAAAAATTCACTTCGCCGGGTCAGTGAAAATCGCAAAAATTCCTTAGTTGGGTAAGTGAAAATCACAAAAAATTCTTAGCCAGGTAAATGAAATCGCTAAAATTCCTTAGCTGGGTAAGTGAAAATCACAAAAATTCACATATCCGGGTAAATGAAAATCGCAAAAATTCACTTTGCCGGGTAATTGAAAATCGCAAAAATTCAATAAGTCCGGTAAGTGAAAATCGCAAAAATTCACTAAGCCAGGTAAGTGAAAATCACACAAATTCACTTAGCCGGGTAAGTGAAAATCACAAAAATTCACTTAGCCAGGCAAGTGCAAATCACAAAAATTCACTTAGGGCGGTAAGTGAAAATCGCTAAAATTGACTTCGTCGGGTAAGTGAAAATCACAAAAATTCACTTAGCCAGGTAAGTGAAAATCACAAAAATTCACTTATTTAGGTAAGTGAAAATCACAAAAATTCACTTAGCGCGGTAAGTGATAATCGCTAAAATTCACTTTTCCGGGTAAGTGAAAATCGTAGAAGTTCACATTCCCGGGTATGTGAAAATCTCGAAAATTCTCTTAGTCGGGTAAGTGAAAATCGCTAAAATTCACAAGGCCGAGTAAGTGAAAATCACAAATTCACTTAACCGGGTAAATGAAAATCACAAAAATGCATATAGTGTGGTAAGTGAAAATCGCTAAAATTCCTTAGCGGGGTAAGTGAAAATCGCAAAAATTGCAAGAATTCACTTCGCAGGGTCAGTGAAAATCGCAAAAATTCCTTAGTCGGGTAAGTGAAAATCACAAAAATTCCTTAGCCAGGTAAGTGAAAATCGCTAAAATTCCTTAGCCGGGTAAGTAAAAATCTCAAAAACTTCTTAGCCAGGTAAGTGAAAATCACTAAAATTTCTTAGCCGGGTAGGTGAAAATCACAAAAATTCACATAGCCGGGTAAATGAAAATCGAAAAAATTCACTTTGCCGTGTAATTGAAAATCGCAAAAATTCACTTAGCCGGGTAAGGGAAAACCGCAAAAATTAACCTAGCCAGGTAAGTGAAAATCACAAAAATTCACTTAGCGCGGTAAGTCAATATCGCTAAAATTCACTTAGTCGGGTAAGTGAAAATCACAAAAATTTACTTAGCCATGTAAGTTAAAATCACAAAAATTCACTTAGCCGGGTAAGGGAAAACCGCAAAAATTAACCTAGCCAGGTAAGTGAAAATCACAAAAATTCACTTAGCGCGGTAAGTCAAAATCGCAAAAATTCACTTAGCCAGGTAAGTGAAAATCACAAAAATTCACTTAGCCGGGTAAGTGAAAATCACAAAAATTCACCTAGCCAGGTAAGTGAAAATCACCAAAATTCACTTAGAGCGGTAAGTCAAAATCGCTAAAATTCACTTAGACGGGTAAGTGAAAATCACAAAAATTCACTTAGCCAGGTAAGTGAAAATATCAAAAATTCACTTAGCCGGGTAAGTGAAAATCACAAAAATTCACCTAGCCAGGTAAGTGAAAATCACAAAAATTAACTTAGCGCGGTAAATCAAAATCGCTAAGATTCGCTTAGACGAGTAAGTGAAAATCACAAAAATTCACTTAGCCAAATAAGTGAAAATCACAAAAATTCACTTGTCCAGGTAAGTGAAAATAACAAAAAATTCACTCAGCCGGGTAAGTGAAAATCACAAAAATTCACTTAGCCAGGTAAGTGAAAATCACAAAAATTCACTTAGCGCGGTAAGTCGAAATCGCTAAAATTCACTTAGCCAGGTAAGTGAAAATCACAAAAATTCACTTAGCGCGGTAAGTCAAAATCGCTAATATTCGCTTAGACGGGTAAGTGAAAATCGCAAAAATTCACTTAGCCAAATAAGTGAAAATCACAAAAATTCACTTAGCCAGGTAAGTCAAAATCACAAAAATTCACTTAGCCGGGTAAGTGAAAATCACAAAAATTCACCTAGCCAGGTAAGTGAAAATCACAAAAATTCACTTAGCGCGGTAAGTCAAAATCGCTAAAATTCAATTAAAAGGGGAAGTGAAAATCACAAAAATTCACTTAGCCAGGTAAGTGAAAATAACAAAAATTCACTTAGCCGGGTAAGTGAAAATCACAAAAATTCACCTAGCCAGGTAAGTGAAAATCGCTAAAATTCACTTTGTCGGATAAGTGAAAATCACAGAAATTCACTTATACAGGAAATTGAAAATCACAAAAATTTACTTAGCCAGGTAAGTGAAAATCACAAAAATTCACTTAGCGCAGCAAGTGAAAATCGCAAAAATTCACTTTGTCGGGTAAGTGAAAATCACAGAAATTCAATAAGCCAGGAAAGTGAAAATCACAAAAATTCACTTAGCGCAGTAAGTGAAAATCGCTAAAATTCACTTTTCCGGGTAAGTGAAAATCGTAAAAACTCACCTTCCCGGGTATATGAAAATCGCGAAAACTCTCTTACGTAAGTGAAAATCGCTAAAATTCACATGGCCGGGTGAGTAAAAATCACAAATTCACTTACCCGGTTAACTGAAAATCCCAAAAGACGGGTAAGTGAAAATCACAAAAATTCACATAGCCGGGTAAATGAAAATCGAAAAAATTCACTTTGCCGTGTAATTGAAAATCGCAAAAATTCACTTAGCCGGGTAAGGGAAAACCGCAAAAATTAACCTAGCCAGGTAAGTGAAAATCACAAAAATTCACTTAGCGCGGTAAGTCAATATCGCTAAAATTCACTTAGTCGGGTAAGTGAAAATCACAAAAATTTACTTAGCCATGTAAGTTAAAATCACAAAAATTCACTTAGCCGGGTAAGGGAAAACCGCAAAAATTAACCTAGCCAGGTAAGTGAAAATCACAAAAATTCACTTAGCGCGGTAAGTCAAAATCGCAAAAATTCACTTAGCCAGGTAAGTGAAAATCACAAAAATTCACTTAGCCGGGTAAGTGAAAATCACAAAAATTCACCTAGCCAGGTAAGTGAAAATCACCAAAATTCACTTAGAGCGGTAAGTCAAAATCGCTAAAATTCACTTAGACGGGTAAGTGAAAATCACAAAAATTCACTTAGCCAGGTAAGTGAAAATATCAAAAATTCACTTAGCCGGGTAAGTGAAAATCACAAAAATTCACCTAGCCAGGTAAGTGAAAATCACAAAAATTAACTTAGCGCGGTAAATCAAAATCGCTAAGATTCGCTTAGACGAGTAAGTGAAAATCACAAAAATTCACTTAGCCAAATAAGTGAAAATCACAAAAATTCACTTGTCCAGGTAAGTGAAAATAACAAAAAATTCACTCAGCCGGGTAAGTGAAAATCACAAAAATTCACTTAGCCAGGTAAGTGAAAATCACAAAAATTCACTTAGCGCGGTAAGTCGAAATCGCTAAAATTCACTTAGCCAGGTAAGTGAAAATCACAAAAATTCACTTAGCGCGGTAAGTCAAAATCGCTAATATTCGCTTAGACGGGTAAGTGAAAATCGCAAAAATTCACTTAGCCAAATAAGTGAAAATCACAAAAATTCACTTAGCCAGGTAAGTCAAAATCACAAAAATTCACTTAGCCGGGTAAGTGAAAATCACAAAAATTCACCTAGCCAGGTAAGTGAAAATCACAAAAATTCACTTAGCGCGGTAAGTCAAAATCGCTAAAATTCAATTAAAAGGGGAAGTGAAAATCACAAAAATTCACTTAGCCAGGTAAGTGAAAATAACAAAAATTCACTTAGCCGGGTAAGTGAAAATCACAAAAATTCACCTAGCCAGGTAAGTGAAAATCGCTAAAATTCACTTTGTCGGATAAGTGAAAATCACAGAAATTCACTTATACAGGAAATTGAAAATCACAAAAATTTACTTAGCCAGGTAAGTGAAAATCACAAAAATTCACTTAGCGCAGCAAGTGAAAATCGCAAAAATTCACTTTGTCGGGTAAGTGAAAATCACAGAAATTCAATAAGCCAGGAAAGTGAAAATCACAAAAATTCACTTAGCGCAGTAAGTGAAAATCGCTAAAATTCACTTTTCCGGGTAAGTGAAAATCGTAAAAACTCACCTTCCCGGGTATATGAAAATCGCGAAAACTCTCTTACGTAAGTGAAAATCGCTAAAATTCACATGGCCGGGTGAGTAAAAATCACAAATTCACTTACCCGGTTAACTGAAAATCCCAAAAGACGGGTAAGTGAAAATCACAAAAATTCACTTAGCCAAATAAGTGAAAATCACAAAAATTCACTTATCCAGGTAAGTGAAAATCGCAAAAATTAACTTAGCCAGATAAGTGAAAATCACAAAAATTTACTTAGCCAGATAAGTGAAAATCACAAAAATTCACTTGTCCAGGTAAGTGAAAATCACAAAAATCCACTTAGCGCGGTAAGTGAAAATCGCTAAAATTCACTTTTCCCTTTAAGTGAAAATCGTAAAAATTCACCTTCCCGGGTATGTGAAAATCGCGAAAAGTCTCTTAGTCGAGTAAGTGAAAATTGCTAACATTCACATGTCCGAGTAAGTGGAAATCACAAATTCACTTAACCGGGAAATTGAAAATCACAAAAACGCATATAGTGTGGTATGTGAAAACCGCTAAAATTCCCTAGCGGGGTAAGTGAAAATCGCAAAAATTGCAAAAAATCCACTTCGCCGGGTCAGTGAAAATCGCAAAAATTCCTTAGGTGGGTAAGTGAAAATCACAAAAATTTTTTAGCCAGGTAAGTATAAATCGCTAAAATTCCTTAGCGGGGTAAGTGAAAATCGCAAAAATTGCAAAAATTCACTTCGCCGGGTCAGTGAAAATCGCTAAAATTCCTTAGTTGGGTAAGTGAAAATCACAAAAAATTCTTAGCTAGGTAAATGAAAATCGCTAAAATTCCTTAGCCGGGTAAGTGAAAATCACAAAAATTCACATATCCGGGTAAATGAAAATCGCAAAAATTCACTTTGCCGGGTAATTGAAAATCGCAAAAATTCAATTAGTCCGGTAAGTGAAAATCGCAAAAATTCACTAAGCCAGGTAAGTGAAAATCACACAAATTCACTTAGCCGGGTAAGTGAAAATCACAAAAATTCACTTAGCCAGGCAAGTGAAAATCACAAAAATTCACTTAGGGCGGTAAGTGAAAATCGCTAAAATTCACTTAGTCGGGTAAGTGAAAATCACAAAAATTCACTTAGCCAGGTAAGTGAAAATCACAAAAACTCACTTATTTAGGTAAGTGAAAATCACCAAAATTCAATTAGCGGTAAGTGATAATCGCTAAAATTCACTTTTCCGAGTAAGTGAAAATCGTAAAAATTCACCTTCCCGGGTATGTGAAAATCTCGAAAATTCTCTTAGTCGGGTAAGTGAAAATCGCTAAAATTCACATGGCCGAGTAAGTGAAAATCACAAATTCACTTAACCGGGAAAGTGAAAATCACAAATTCACTTAACCGGGTAAGTGAAAATCACAAAAATGCATATAGTGTGGTAAGTGAAAATCGCTAAAATTCCTTAGCGGGGTAAGTGAAAATCGCAAAAATTGCAAGAATTCACTTCGCAGGGTCAGTGAAAATCGCAAAAATTCCTTAGTCGGGTAAGTGAAAATCACAAAAATTCCTTAGCCAGGTAAGTGAAAATCGCTAAAATTCCTTAGTCGGGTAAGTAAAAATCTCAAAAACTTCTTAGCCAGGTAAGTGAAAACCACAAAAATTAACCTAGCCAGGTACGTGAAAATCACAAAAATTAACTTAGCGCGGTAAGTCAATATCGCTAAAATTCACTTAGTCGGGTAAGTGAAAATCACAAAAATGTACTTAGCCAGGTAAGTGAAAATCACAAAAATTCACTTATCCAGGTAAGTGAAAATCACAAAAATTTTTTAGCCAGGTAAGTGAAAATCGCTTAAATTCCTTAGCGGTGTAAGTGAAAATAGCAAAAATTGCAAAAATTCACTTCGTATTGTCAGTGAAAATCGCTAAAATTCCTTAGCGGGGTAAGCGAAAATCGCAAAAATTGCAGAAATTCACTTCGCAAGGGTCAGTGAAAATTGCAAAAATTCCCAAGTCGGGTAAGTGAAAATCTCAAAAATGTCTTAGCCAGGTAAGTGAAAATCGTTAAAATTCCTAGGCCGGGTAAGTGAAAATCACAAAAATTCACATAGCCGGGTAAATGAAAATCGCAAAAATTCACTTTGCCGGGTAATTGAAAATCCCAAAAATTCACTTAGACGGGTAAGTGAAAATCAAAAAAATTCACCTAGCCAGGTAGGTGAAAATCACAAAAATTCACTTAGCGCGGTAAGTCAAAATCGCTAAAATTCACTTAGTCGGATAAGTGAAAATCACAAAAATTTACTTAGCCAGGTAAGTGAAAATCACAAAAATTCACTTATCCAGGTAAGTGAAAATCACAAAAATTCACTTAGCCGGGTAAGTGAAAATCACAAAAATTCACTTAGCCAGGTAAGTGAAAATCACAAAAATTCACTTAGCGCGGTAAGTCAAAATCGCTAAAATTCACTTAGCCAGGTAAGTGAAAATCACAAAAATTCACTTAGCCGGGTAAGTGAAAATCACAAAAATTCACCTAGCCAGGTAAGTGAAAATCACAAAAATTCACTTAGCGCGGTAAGTCAAAATCGCTAAAATTCACTTAGACGGGTAAGTGAAAATCACAAAAATTCACTTAGCCAGGTAAGTGAAAATAACAAAAATTCACTTAGCCGGGTAAGTGAAAATCAAAAAAATTCACCTAGCCTGGTAAGTGAAAATCACAAAAATTCACTTAGCGCGGTAAGTCAAAATCGCTAAAATTCGCTTAGACGGGTAAGTGAAAATCACAAAAATTCACTTAGCCAAATAAGTGAAAATCACAAAAATTCAATTACTTAGGTAAGTGAAAATCACAAAAATTCATTTAGCGCGGTAAGTAAAAATCGCTAAAATTCACATTTCCGGGTAAGTGAAAATCTCGAAAATTCTCTCAGTCGGGTAAGTGAAAATCGTCAAAATTCACTTAGCCAGGTAAGTGAAAATCACAAAAATTCACATAGCCGGTTAAATGAAAATCGCAAAAATTCACTTTGCCGGGTAATTGAAAATCGCAAAAATTCACTTAGCCCGGTAAGCGAAAATCGAAAAAATTCACTTAGCCAGGTAAGTGGAAATCACAAAAATTCCATTAGCCGGGTAAGTGAAAATCACAAAAATTCACTAAGCCAGGTAAGTCAAGATCACAAAAATAAACTTAGCGCGGTAAGTCAACATCGCAAAAATTGCAAGAATTCACTTCGCAGGGTCAGTGAAAATCGCTAAAATTCACTTAGTCGGGTAAATGAAAATCGCAAAAATTCACTTTGCCGGGTAATTGAAAATCGCAAAAATTCACTTAGCCAGGTAAGTGAAAATCACAAAAATTCACTTGGCCGGGTAAGTGAAAATCACAAAAATTCACTTTTCCGGGTAAGTGAAAATCACAAAAATTCACTTAGTCCGGTAAGTGAAAATCGCAAAAATTCACTTAGCCAGGTAAGTGAAAATCACAAAAATTCACTTAGCGCGGTAAGTCAAAATCGCTAAAACTCACTTAGACGGGTAAGTGAAAATCACAAAAATTCACTTAGCCAGGTAAGTGAAAATGACAAAAATTCACTTAGCCGGGTAAGTGAAAATCAAAAAAATTCACCTAGCCTGGTAAGTGAAAATCACAAAAATTCACTTAGCGCGGTAAGTCAAAATCGCTAAAATTCGCTTAGACGGGTAAGTGAAAATCACAAAAATTCACTTAGCCAAATAAGTGAAAATCACAAAAATTCAATTACTTAGGTAAGTGAAAATCACAAAAATTCATTTAGCGCGGTAAGTAAAAATCGCTAAAATTCACATTTCCGGGTAAGTGAAAATCTCGAAAATTCTCTCAGTCGGGTAAGTGAAAATCGTCAAAATTCACTTAGCCAGGTAAGTGAAAATCACAAAAATTCACATAGCCGGTTAAATGAAAATCGCAAAAATTCACTTTGCCGGGTAATTGAAAATCGCAAAAATTCACTTAGCCCGGTAAGCGAAAATCGCAAAAATTCACTTAGCCAGGTAAGTGGAAATCACAAAAATTCCATTAGCCGGGTAAGTGAAAATCACAAAAATTCACTAAGCCAAGTAAGTCAAGATCACAAAAATAAACTTAGCGCGGTAAGTCAACATCGCAAAAATTGCAAGAATTCACTTCGCAGGGTCAGTGAAAATCGATAAAATTCACTTAGTCGGGTAAATGAAAATCGCAAAAATTCACTTTGCCGGGTAATTGAAAATCGCAAAAATTCACTTAGCCAGGTAAGTGAAAATCATAAAAATTCACTTGGCCGGGTAAGTGAAAATCACAAAAATTCACTTTTCCGGGTAAGTGAAAATCACAAAAATTCACTTAGTCCGGTAAGTGAAAATCGCAAAAATTCACTTAGCCAGGTAAGTGAAAATCACAAAAATTCACTTAGCCAGGTAAATGAAAATCACAAAAATTCACTTAGCCAGGTAAGTGACAATCACAAAAATTCACTTAGCGCGGTAAGTGAGAATCGCGAAAATTCACTTAGTCGGGTAAGTGAAAATCACAAAAATATCTTAGCCAGGTAATTGAAAATCGCTAAAATTTCTTAGCCGGGTAAGTGAAAATCAAAAATATTCACATATTGAAAAAAACGAAAATTCACATAGTGGGGTATGTGAAAATCGCTAAAGTTCCTTAGTCGAGTAAGTGAAAGTCGCAAAAATTCACTTAGCAGGGTAAGTGAAAATCACAAATATTCACATATTGAAAATAACGAAAATTCAAATAGTAGGGTATGTGAAAATCGCTTAAATTCCTAAGGCGGGTAAGTGAAAATCGCAAAAATTCACTTAGCCAGGTAGGTGAAAATCACAAAAATTCACTTAGCCTTGTAAGTGAAAATCACAAAAATTCACTTAGCCAGGTAAGTAAAAATTACAAAAATTCATATAGTGTGGTAAATGAAAATCGCTAAAATTCACATGGCCGGGTAAGTGAAAATCACAAATTCACTTAACCGGGTAAGTCAAAATCCCAAAAATGCATATAGTGTGGTAAGTGAAAATCGCTAAAATTCACATTGCCTGGTAAGTGCAAATCGTAAAAATTCATTTTCCTGGGTAAGTGAAAATCGCTAAAATTCCTTAGCGGGGTAAGTGAAAATCGCACAAATTGCAAAAATTCACTTCTCAGGGTCAGTGAAAATCGCAAAAATTCCTTAGTCGGGTAAGTGAAAATCACAAAAATGTTTTAGCCAGGTAAGTGAAAATAGATAAAATTCCTTAGCCGGGTAAGTGAGAATCACAAAAATTCACATAGCCGGGAAAGTGAAAATCGCAAAAATCGCAAAGTTAGTGAAAATCGCAAAAATTCCCTTCGCCGGGTCAGTGAAAATCGAAAAAATTCCTTAGTCGAGTATGTGAAAGTCGCAAAAATTCACTTAGCAGGGTAAGTGAAAATCACAAATATTCACATATTGAAAATAACGAAAATTCACATAGTGGGGTTAATGAAAATCACAAATATTTACATAGCGTGGTAAGTGAATATCGCTAGAAATCACTTTGCCGGGTAAGTGAAAATCGCAAAAATCGCAAAGTTAGTGAAAATCGCAAAAATTCCCTTCGCCGGGTCAGTGAAAATCGAAAAAATTCCTTAGTCGAGTATGTGAAAATCGCGAAAATTCACTTAGTCGGGTAAGTGAAAATCGCTAAAATTCATATGGCCGGGTAAGTGCAAATCGTGAAAATTCACTTTTCCGGGTAAGTGAAAATCGTGAAAATTCACTTAGTCGGGTAAGTGAAAATCGCTAAAATTCACATGGCCGGGTATGTGCAAATCGTAAAAATTCACTTTTCCGGATAAGTGAAAATCGCGAAAATTGACTTAATCGCTAAAATCACAAAATTTTGCATAAGCGGGTAAATGAAGATCACAAAAATTCACTATGCCGGGTAAGTGAATGGCGAAAAAATTCCTTACCCGGGTAAGTGAAATTCGCAAAAAATCACTTTGCCGAGTAAGTAAAAATTGCAAAAATTGACAGCCGGATAAATGAAAATCACAAATATTCACATAGAGTGGTAAGTGAATATCGTTGAAAATCACTTTGCTGGATAGGTGAAAATCGCGAAAATTCACTTAGTCGGGTAAGTGAAAATCGCTAAAATTCACATGGCCGGGTTAGTGCAAATCGTAAAAATTCACTTTGCCGGATAAGTGAAAATCGCTAAAATTCCTTAGCGGGGTAATTGAAAATCGGAAAAATTGCAAAAATTCACTTCGCAGGGTCAGTGAAAATCGCAAAATTTCCTTAGCCGGGTAAGTGAAAATCGCAAAAATTCACATAGACGGGTAAATAAAGATCACAAAAACTCACTTTGCCGGGTAAGAGAAAATAGCAAAATTTTACATAGACGGGTAAATGAAGATCACAAAAATTCACTATGCCGTGTAAGTGCATATCGCTAAAATTCCGTACTTGGGTAAGTGAAATTCGCAAAAAATCACTTTGCCGAGTAAGTAAAAATTGCAAAAATTCACAGCCGGATAAATGAAAATCACAAATATTCACATAGGGTGGTAAGTGAATATCGCTAAAAATCACTTTGCCGGGTAGGTGAAAATCGTAAAAATTCACTTTCTAGGGTAAGTGAAAATTGCATAAATTCACTTAGTCCGGTAAGTTAAAATCACAAAAATTCACATAGCGCGGTAAGTGAAAATCGCTAAAATTTACTTTGCAGGGTAAGTGCAAATCGTAAAAATTCACTTTCCCGGGTAAGTGAAAATCGCTAAAATTTACTTTGCCGTGTAAGTGAAAATCGTAAAAATTCACTTTCCCGGGTAAGTGAAAATCACAAAAATCACTTAGCTGGGTAAGTGAAAATCACAAAAATTCATATAGTGTGATAAGTGAAAATCGCTAAAATTCACATTGCCGGGTAAGTGAAAATCGTAAAAATTCACTTTCCCGGGTAAGTGAAAATCACAAAAATTCATATAGTGTGATAAGTGAAAATCGCTAAAATTCCTTAGCTGGGTAAGTTAAAATCGCAAAAATTGCAAAAATTCACTTCGAATTGTCAGTGAAAATCTCAAAATTTCCTTAGTCGGGTAAGTGAAAATCGCAAAAATTTCTAAGCCAGGTAAGCGAAAATCGATAAAGTTCCATAGCCGGGTAAGTGAAAATCAAAAAAATTCACATAACCGGGTAAATGAAAATCGCAAAAATTCACTTTGCAGGGTAAGTGAAAGTCACAAAAATTCACACAGGCGGGTTAATGAAGTTCACAAAAATTCACTTTGCCGGGTAAGTGAAAATCGCAAAAATTCACATAGACGGGTAAATGAAGATCACAAAAACTCACTTTGCCGGGTATGTGACAATCGCAAAAATTCCTTAGCAAAAATCGCAAGGTAAGGGAAAATCGCAAAAACTCACTTTGCCGGGTAAGAGAAAATCACAAAATTTTACATAGACGCGTAAATGAAGATCACAAAAATTCACTATGCCGGGTAAGTGAATATCCCTAAAATTCCTTACCCGGGTAAGTGAAATTCGCAAAAAATCACTTTGCCGGGTAAGTGAAAATCGTAAAAATTCACTTTCCCGGGTAAGTGAAAATCGTATAAATTCACTTAGTCCGGTAAGTTAAAATCATAAAAATTTATATAGCGCGGTAAGTGAAAATCGCTAAAATTTACTTTGCCGGGTAAGTGAATATCGTAAAAATTCACTTTCCCGGGTAAGTGAAAATCGCAAAAATTCACTTAGTCGGGTAAGTGAAAATCGCATAAATTCACTTAATCCGGTAAGTAAAAATCACAAAAATTCACATAGCGCCGTAAGTGAAAATCGCTAAAATTTACTTTGCCGAATAAGTGAAAATCGTAAAAATTCACTTTCTGGGGTAAGTGAAAATCACAAAAATCACTAAGCTGGGTAAGTGAAAATCACAAAAATTCATATAGTGTGATAAGTGAAAATCGCTAAAATTCACATTGCCGGGTAAGTGCAAATCGTAAAAATTCACTTTCCCGGGAAAGTGAAAATCGCTTATATTTTTTTGCCGGGTATGTGAAAATCGCAAAAATTGCAAAAATTTACTTCGCCGGGTATGTGAATATCAAAAAAAATTCCTTAGCCGGGTAAGTGAAAATCACAAATTCACTTAACCGGGTAAGTGAAAATCACAAAAATGCATATAGTGTGGTAAGTGAAAATCGTTAAAATTCCTTAGCTGGGTAAGTTAAAATCGCAAAAATTGCAAAAATTCACTTCGAATTGTCAGTGAAAATCTCAAAATTTCCTTAGTCGGGTAAGTGAAAATCGCAAAAATTTCTAAGCCAGGTAAGTGAAAATCGTTAAAATTCCATAGCCGGGTAAGTGAAAATCAAAAAAAATTCGCACAACCGGGTAAATGAAAATCGCAAAAATTCACTTTGCCGGGTAAGTGAAAATCACAAAAATTCACATAGGCGGGTAAATGAAGATCAGAAAAACTCACTTTGCCGGGTATGTGACAATCGCAAAAATTCCTTAGCAGGATAAGTAAAAATAGCAAAAATCGCAAGGTAAGGAAAAATCGCAAAAACTCACTTTTCCGTGTAAGAGAAAATCACAAAATTTTACATAGACGCGTAAATGAAGATTACAAAAATCACTTAGCTGGGTAAGTGAAAATCACAAATATTCACATATTGAAAATAACGAAAATTTACATAGTGGAGTATGTAAAAATCGCTTAAATTCCTTAGGCGGGTAAGTGAAAATCGCAAAAATTTGCTTAGCTAGGTAGGTGAAAATCAGAAAAATTCACATAGCCGGGTAAGTGAAAATCGCAAAAATTTCATAGTCGAGTAAGTGAAAGTCGCCAAAGTTCACTCAGCAGGGTAAGTGAAAATCACAAATATTCACATATTGAAAATAACGAAAATTCAAATAGTGGGGTAAGTGAAAATCACAAATATTCACATAGCGTGGTAAGTGAATATCGCTAGAAATCACTTTGCCGTGTAAGTGAATATCGTAAAAATGCACTTTTTTGGGTAAGTGAAAATCACAAAAATTCACTTAGAGCGGTAAGTGAAAATCGCTAAAATTCACTTAGTCGGGTAAGTGAAAATCACAAACATTCACTTAGCCGGGTAAATGAAAATCGCAAAAATTCACTTTGCCGGGTAATTGAGAAACGCAAAAATTCACTTAGTCCGGTAAGTGAAAATCGCAAAAATTCACTTAGCCAGGTAAGTGAAAATCACAAAAATTCACTTAGCTGGGTAAGTGAAAATCACAAAAATTCACTTAGCCAGGTAAGTCAAAATCACAAAAATAAACATAGCGCGGTAAGTCAAAATCGCTAAAATTCACATGTCCGGGTAAGTGGAAATCACAAATTCACTTAACCGGGTAAGCGAAAATCACAAAAATGCATATAGCGTGGTAAGTGAAAAGCGCTAAAATTCACTTATCCAGGTAAGTGAAAATCACAAAAATTCTCTTAGCCGCGTAAGTGAAACTCACAAAAATTCACTTAGTCGGGTAAGTGAAAATCACAAAAATTCACTTTACCAGGTAAGTGAAAATCACAAAAAGTCACTTATTTAGGTAAGTGAAAATCACAAAAATTCACTTAGCGCTGGTAATTGAAAATCGCAAAAATTGCAAAAATTCGCTTCGTAGAGTCAGTGAAAATCGCTAAAATTCCTTAGCGGGTTAAGTGAAAATCGCAAAAATTGCAAGAATTCACTTCGCAGGGTCAGTGAAAATTGCAAAAATTCCTTAGTCGGGTAAGTGAAAATCTCAAAAATGTCTTAGCCAGGTAAGTCAAAATCGCTAAAATTCCTTAGTTGGGTAAGTGAAAATCACAAAAATTCACTTAGCCGGGTAAGTGAAAATCACAAGAATTCACTTAGCCAGGTAAGTGAAAATCACAAAAATTCACTTAGCGCGGTAAGTGAAAATCGCTAAAATTCACTTAGACGGGTAAGTGAAAATCACAAAAATTCACTTAGCCAGGTAAGTGAAAATCACAAAAATTCAATTATTTAGGTAAGTGAAAATCACAAAAATTCACTTAGCGCGGTAAGTAAAAATCGCTAAAATACACATTTCCGGGTAAGTGCAAATCGTAAAAATTCACTTTCCTGGGTAAGTGAAAATCGCTAAAATTCCTTAGATGGGTAAGTGAAAATCGCAAAAATTGCAAGAATTCACTTCGCAGGGTCAGTGAAAATCGAAAAAATTCCTTAGTCGGGTAAGTGAAAATCACAAAAATGTCTTAGCCAGATAAGTGAAAATCGCTAAAATTCCTTAGCCGGGTAAGTGAGAATCACAAAAATAGTGGGGTATGTGAAAATCGCTTAAATTCCTAAGGCGGGTAAGTGAAAATCGCAAAAATTCACTTAGCCAGGTAGGTGAAAATCACAAAAATTCACTTAGCCGGGTAACTGAAAATCACAAAAATTCACTTAGCCAGGTAAGTAAAAATTACAAAAATTCATATAGTGTGGTAAATGAAAATCGCTAAAATTCACATGGCCGGGTAAGTGAAAATCACAAATTCACTTAACCGGGTAAGTCAAAATCCCAAAAATGCATATAGTGTGGTAAGTGAAAATCGCTAAAATACACATTGCCGGGTAAGTGCAAATCGTAAAAATTCATTTTCCTGGGTAAGTGAAAATCGCTAAAATTCCTTAGCGGGGTAAGTGAAAATCGCAAAAATTGCAAAAATTCACTTCTCAGGGTCAGTAAAAATCGCAAAAATTCCTTATTCGGGTAAGTGAAAATCACGAAAATGTCTTAGCCAGGTAAGTGAAAGTAGATAAAATTCCTTAGCCGGGTAAGTGAGAATCACAAAAATTCACATAGCCGGGAAAGTGAAAATCGCAAAAATCTCAAAGTTAGTGAAAATCGCAAAAATTCTCTTCGCCGGGTCAGTGAAAATCGAAAAAATTCCTTAGTCGAGTAAGTGAAAGTCGCAAAAATTCACTTAGCAGGGTAAGTGAAAATCACAAATATTCACATATTGAAAACAACGAAAATTCACATAGTGGGGTTAGTGAAAATCACAAATATTCACATAGCGTGGTAAGTGAATGTCGCTAGAAATCACTTTGCCGGGTAAGTGAAAATCGTAAAAATATACTTTCTCGGGTAAGTGAAAATCGCAAAAATTCACTTAGTCCGGTAAGTGAAAATCGCACAAATTCCCTTAGCCAGGTAAGTGAAAATCACAAAAATTCACTTTGCCGGGTACGTGAAAATCGCAAGGTAAGTGAAAATCGCGAAAATTCACTTAGTCGGGTAAGTGAAAATCGCTAAAAGTCATATGGCCGGGTAAGTGCAAATCGTGAAAATTCACTTTTCCGGGTAAGTGAAAATCGTGAAAATTCACTTAGTCGGGTAAGTGAAAATCGCTAAACTTCACATGGCCGGGTATGTGCAAATCGTAAAAATTAACTTTTCCGGATAAGTGAAAATCGCGAAAATTGACTTAATCGCTAAAATCACAAAATTTTACATAAGCGGGTAAATGAAGATCACAAGCCAGATAAGTGAAAATCGCCAAAAAATTCCTTAGCCGGGTAAGTGAGAATCACAAAAATTCACATAGCCGGGTAAGTGAGCCAAGTTAGTGAAAATCGCAAAAATTCACTTCGCCGGGTCAGTGAAAATCGCAAAAATTCCTTAGTCGAGTAAGTGAAAGTCGCAAAAATTCACTTAGCAGGGTAAGTGAAAATCACAAATATTCACATATTAAAAATAACGAAAATTCAAATAGTAGGGTATGTGAAAATCGCTTAAATTCCTAAGGCGGGTAAGTGAAAATCGCAAAAATTCACTTAGCCAGGTAGGTGAAAATCACAAAAATTTCTTAGTCGGGTAAGTGAAAATCACAAATTCACTTAACCGGGTAAGTCAAAATCCCAAAAATGGATATAGTGTGGTAAGTGAAAATCGCTAAAATTCCATAGCGGGGTAAGTGAAAATCACAAAAATTTCTTAGCCAGGTAAGTGAAAATCGCTAAGATTCGTTAGACGGGTAAATGAAAATCACAAAAATTCACATAGCCGGGTAAATGAAAATCGCAAAAATTCACTTAGACTTTCACTAAGTGAAAATCACAAAAATTCACATAGACCTGCAAAGAAAGATCACAAAAATTGACTTTGCCGGGTATGTGATAATCGCAAAAATTCCTTAGACAGGTTAGTGAAAATCGCAAAAATCGCAAGGTAAGTGAAAATCTTAAAAATTCACTTTGCCGGGTAAGTGAAAATCACAAAATTTCACATAGACGTGTAAATGAAGAACACAAAAATTTACATTGCCGGGCAAGTGAATATCGCTAGAATTAGATACCCGGGTAAGTGAAATTCGCAAGAATCCACTTTGCCGAGTAAGTAAAAATTGCAAAAATTCACAGCCGTGTAAGTGAAAATCACAAATGTTCACATAGCGTGGTAAGTGAATATCGCTGAAAATCACTTTGCCGGGTAAGTGAAAATCGTAAAAATTCACTAAATCGGGTAAGTGAAAATCGCAAAAATTCAGTAAAGTAAAGTAAAAATTGCAAAAATTCACAGCCGGGTAAGTGAAAATCACAAAATTTCACATAGACGGGTAAATGAAGTTCACAAAAATTCACGACGATTTTCACTTACTCGGCAAAGTGATTTTCAGCGATATTCACTTTTCACGCTATGTGAAACAATTGTGATTTTCACTTACACGGCTGTGAATTTTTGCAATTTTTACTTACTCGGCAAAGTGAATTTTTGCGAATTTCACTTACCCTGGTAAATAATTTTAGCGATATTCACTTACCCGGCAATGTAAATTTTTGTGATCTTCATTTACCCGTCTATGTGAAATTTTGTGATTTTCACTTACCCGGCAAAGTGAATTTTTGCGATTTTCACTTACTTTGCGATTTTTGCGATTTTCACTAACCCGGCTAAGGAATTTTTGCGATTATCACATACCCGGCAAAGTGAATTTTTGTTTTCTTCATTTGCCCGTCTATGTGAATTTTTGTGATTTTCACTTAAACGGCAAAGTGAATTTTTGCGATTTTCATTTACCCGGCTATGTGAATTTTTGTGATTTTCATTTACCCGGCTAACGAATCTTAGCGATTTTCACTTACCTGGCTAAGAAATTTTTGTGATTTTCACTTGCCCCGCTATGGAATTTAAGCGATTTTCACTTACCACACTATAAGCATTTTTGTGGTTTTCACTTACCCGGTTAAGTGATTTTCACTCACCTGGCACATAAATTTTAGCGATTTTCATTTACCCGGGAATGTGAATTTTTACGATTTGCACTTACCCGGCAATGTGAATTTTAGTGATTTTCACTTACCACACTATATGAATTTTTGTGGTTTTCACTTACCCGGCTAAGTCAATTTTTGTGATTATCACTTACATGGCTAAGTGAATTTTTGCGATTTTCACTTACCCGGCTAAGTCAATTTTTGTGACTATCACTTACATGGCTAAGTGAATTTTTGCGATTTTCACTTACCCGACTAAGTGAATTTTTGCGATTTTCACTTACCCGGAAAAGTGAATTTTTACGATTTGCACTTACCCGGCCATGTGAATTTTATTGATTTTCACTTACCACACTATATGAATTTTTGTGGTTTTCACTTACCCGGCTAAGTCAATTTTTGTGATTATCACTTACATGGCTAAGTGAATTTTTGCGATTTTCACTTACCCGACTAAGTGAATTTTTACGATTTTCACTTACCCGGAAAAGTGAATTTTTACGATTTGCACTTACCCGGCCATGTGAATTTTAGCGATTTTCACTCACCGCGCTATGTGATCTTTTGTGATTTTCACTTACCCGGCTAACGAATCTTAGCGATTTTCACTTACCTGGCTAAGAAATTTTTGTGATTTTCACTTGCCCCGCTATGGAATTTAAGCGATTTTCACTTACCACACTATAAGCATTTTTGTGGTTTTCACTTACCCGGTTAAGTGAATTTGTGATTTTCACTTACCCGACTAAGGAATTTTTGTGATATTCACATACCCGGCAAAGTGAATTTTTGCAATTTTTGCGATTTTCACTTACCCGGCAAAAAAATTTTAGGGATTTTCACTTAAACGGGAAAGTGATTTTTTACCCTTTGCACTTACCCGGCAATGTGAATTTTAGCGATTTTCACTCACCACACTATATGAATTTTTGTGATTTTCACTTACCCCGCTAAGTGATTTTTGTGATTATCACTTACATGGCTAAGTGAATTTTTGCGATTCTCACTTACCCGACTAAGTGAATTTTTGCGATTTTCACTTACCCGGAAAAGTGAATTATTACGATTTGTACTTACCCGGCCATGTGAATTTTAGCGATTTTCACTTACCCGACTAAGTGAATTTTCGCGATTTCCACATACCCGACTAAGTGAATTTTCGCGATTTTCACTTACCCGACTAAGTGAATTTTTGCGACTTTCATTACCCGGAAAAGTGAATTTTTACGATTTGCACTTACCCGGCTATGTGAATTTTAGCGATTTTCACTTACCCGACTAAGTGAATTTTCACGATTTCCACGTACCCGACCAAGTGAATTTTTGTGATTTTCACTTTCCCGGCAAAGTGATTTTCAGCGATATTCACTTACCTTGCTAAGAGAATTTTTGCGATTTTCACTTACTGAACTAAGTGAATTTTTGCGATTTTCATTTACCCGAGAAAGTTAATTTTTATGATTTTCACTTACCCGGCAAAGTGATTTTCAGCGATATTCACTTACCACGCTATGTGAATATTTGTGATTTTCACTTACCCGGCTGTGAATTTTTGCAATTTTTACTTACTCGGCAAAGTGAACTTTTGCGAATTTCACTTATTAGGGAAAGTGAATTTTTACGATTTTCAATGACCGCGCTAAGTTCATTTTTGCGATTTTCACATACCCGACTAAGTGAGTTTTCGCGATTTTCACTTACCCGACTAAGTGAATTTTTGCGATTTGCACTTACCCGGAAAAGTGAATTTTTACGATTTGCACTTACCCGAGTAAAAATTGCAAAAACTCACAGCCGGGTAAGTGAAAATCACAAATATTCACATAGCATGGTAAGTGAATATCGCTGAAAAGCTTTTTTCGGGTAAGTGAAAATCGTAAAAACTCACTTTCTCGGGTAAGTGAAACTCACAAAAATTCACTTAGTCGGGTAAGTGAAAATCACAAAAATTCACTTTACCAGGTAAGTGAAAATCACAAAAAGTCACTTATTTAGGTAAGTGAAAATCACAAAAATTCACTTAGCGCTGGTAATTGAAAATCGCAAAAATTGCAAAAATTCGCTTCGTAGAGTCAGTGAAAATCGCTAAAATTCCTTAGCGGGTTAAGTGAAAATCGCAAAAATTGCAAGAATTCACTTCGCAGGGTCAGTGAAAATTGCAAAAATTCCTTAGTCGGGTAAGTGAAAATCTCAAAAATGTCTTAGCCAGGTAAGTCAAAATCGCTAAAATTCCTTAGTTGGGTAAGTGAAAATCACAAAAATTCACTTAGCCGGGTAAGTGAAAATCACAAGAATTCACTTAGCCAGGTAAGTGAAAATCACAAAAATTCACTTAGCGCGGTAAGTGAAAATCGCTAAAATTCACTTAGACGGGTAAGTGAAAATCACAAAAATTCACTTAGCCAGGTAAGTGAAAATCACAAAAATTCAATTATTTAGGTAAGTGAAAATCACAAAAATTCACTTAGCGCGGTAAGTAAAAATCGCTAAAATACACATTTCCGGGTAAGTGCAAATCGTAAAAATTCACTTTCCTGGGTAAGTGAAAATCGCTAAAATTCCTTAGCGGGGTAAGTGAAAATCGCAAAAATTGCAAGAATTCACTTCGCAGGGTCAGTGAAAATCGAAAAAATTCCTTAGTCGGGTAAGTGAAAATCACAAAAATGTCTTAGCCAGATAAGTGAAAATCGCTAAAATTCCTTAGCCGGGTAAGTGAGAATCACAAAAATAGTGGGGTATGTGAAAATCGCTTAAATTCCTAAGGCGGGTAAGTGAAAATCGCAAAAATTCACTTAGCCAGGTAGGTGAAAATCACAAAAATTCACTTAGCCGGGTAACTGAAAATCACAAAAATTCACTTAGCCAGGTAAGTAAAAATTACAAAAATTCATATAGTGTGGTAAATGAAAATCGCTAAAATTCACATGGACGGGTAAGTGAAAATCACAAATTCACTTAACCGGGTAAGTCAAAATCCCAAAAATGCATATAGTGTGGTAAGTGAAAATCGCTAAAATACACATTGCCGGGTAAGTGCAAATCGTAAAAATTCATTTTCCTGGGTAAGTGAAAATCGCTAAAATTCCTTAGCGGGGTAAGTGAAAATTGCAAAAATTGCAAAAATTCACTTCTCAGGGTCAGTAAAAATCGCAAAAATTCCTTATTCGGGTAAGTGAAAATCACGAAAATGTCTTAGCCAGGTAAGTGAAAGTAGATAAAATTCCTTAGCCGGGTAAGTGAGAATCACAAAAATTCACATAGCCGGGAAAGTGAAAATCGCAAAAATCTCAAAGTTAGTGAAAATCGCAAAAATTCTCTTCGCCGGGTCAGTGAAAATCGAAAAAATTCCTTAGTCGAGTAAGTGAAAGTCGCAAAAATTCACTTAGCAGGGTAAGTGAAAATCACAAATATTCACATATTGAAAACAACGAAAATTCACATAGTGGGGTTAGTGAAAATCACAAATATTCACATAGCGTGGTAAGTGAATGTCGCTAGAAATCACTTTGCCGGGTAAGTGAAAATCGTAAAAATGCACTTTCTCGGGTAAGTGAAAATCGCAAAAATTCACTTAGTCCGGTAAGTGAAAATCGCACAAATTCCCTTAGCCAGGTAAGTGAAAATCACAAAAATTCACTTTGCCGTGTACGTGAAAATCGCAAGGTAAGTGAAAATCGCGAAAATTCACTTAGTCGGGTAAGTGAAAATCGCTAAAATTCATATGGCCGGGTAAGTGCAAATCGTGAAAATTCACTTTTCCGGGTAAGTGAAAATCGTGAAAATTCACTTAGTCGGGTAAGTGAAAATCGCTAAAATTCACATGGCCGGGTATGTGCAAATCGTAAAAATTAACTTTTCCGGATAAGTGAAAATCGCGAAAATTGACTTAATCGCTAAAATCATTAAATTTTACATAAGCGGGTAAATGAAGATCACAAGCCAGATAAGTGAAAAAATTCCTTAGCCGGGTAAGTGAGAATCACAAAAATTCACATAGCCGGGTAAGTGAGCCAAGTTAGTGAAAATCGCAAAAATTCACTTCGCCGGGTCAGTGAAAATCGCAAAAATTCCTTAGTCGAGTAAGTGAAAGTCGCAAAAATTCACTTAGCAGGGTAAGTGAAAATCACAAATATTCACATATTGAAAATAACGAAAATTCAAATAGTAGGGTATGTGAAAATCGCTTAAATTCCTAAGGCGGGTAAGTGAAAATCGCAAAAATTCACTTAGCCAGGTAGGTGAAAATCACAAAAATTTCTTAGTCGGGTAAGTGAAAATCACAAATTCACTTAACCGGGTAAGTCAAAATCCCAAAAATGGATATAGTGTGGTAAGTGAAAATCGCTGAAATTCCATAGCGGGGTAAGTGAAAATCACAAAAATTTCTTAGCCAGGTAAGTGAAAATCGCTAAGATTCGTTAGACGGGTAAATGAAAATCACAAAGATTCACATAGCCGGGTAAATGAAAATCGCAAAAATTCACTTAGACTTTCACTAAGTGAAAATCACAAAAATTCACATAGACCTGCAAAGGAAGATCACAAAAATTGACTTTGCCGGGTATGTGATAATCGCAAAAATTCCTTAGACAGGTTAGTGAAAATCGCAAAAATCGCAAGGTAAGTGAAAATCTTAAAAATTCACTTTGCCGGGTAAGTGAAAATCACAAAATTTCACATAGACGTGTAAATGAAGAACACAAAAATTTACATTGCCGGGCAAGTTAATATCGCTAGAATTAGTTACCCGGGTAAGTGAAATTCGCAAGAATCCACTTTGCCGAGTAAGTAAAAATTGCAAAAATTCACAGCCGTGTAAGTGAAAATCACAAATGTTCACATAGCGTGGTAAGTGAATATCGCTGAAAATCACTTTGCCGGGTAAGTGAAAATCGTAAAAATTCACTAAATCGGGTAAGTGAAAATCGCAAAAATTCAGTAAAGTAAAGTAAAAATTGCAAAAATTCACAGCCGGGTAAGTGAAAATCACAAATATTCACATAGCATGGTAAGTGAATATCGCTGAAAAGCTTTTTTCGGGTAAGTGAAAATCGTAAAAACTCACTTTCTCGGGTAAGTGAAAATCGCAAAAATTCACTTAGTCCGGTAAGTGAAAATCGCAAAGATTCTCTTAGCAAGGTAAGTGAATATCGCTGAAAATCAATTTGCCGGGTAAGTAAAAATCACAAAAATTCACTTAGTGTGGTGAGTGAAAATCTCTAAAATTCACATGGCCGGGTAAGTGCAAATCGTAAAAATTCACTTTTTCGGGTAAGTGAAAATCGCAAAAATTCACTTAGTCGGGTAAGTGAAAATCGCGAAAATTCACTTAGTCGGGTATGTGAAAATCGCAAAAATGAACTTAGCGCGGTCATTGAAAATCGTAAAAATTCACTTTCCCGGATAAGTGAAATTCGCAAAAATTCACTTTGCCGAGTAAGTAAAAATTGCAAAAATTCACAGCCGGGTAAGTGAAAATCACAAATATTCACATAGCGTGGTAAGTGAATATCGCTGAAAATCACTTTGCTGGGTAAGTGAAAATCGTAAAAATTCACTTTCTCGGGTAAATGAAAATCGTAAAAATTCTTTTAGCAAGGTAAGTGAATATCGCTGAAAATCACTTTGCCGGGAAAGTGAAAATCACAAAAATTCACTTAGTCGGGTACGTGGAAATCGTGAAAATTCACTTAGTCGGGTAAGTGAAAATCGCTAAAATTCACATGGCCGGGTAAGTGCAAATCGTAAAAATTCACTTTTCCGGGTAAGTGAAAGTCGCAAAATTTCACTTAGTCGTGTAAGTGGAAATCGCGAAAATTCACTTAGTCGGGTATGTGGAAATCGCGAAAATTCACTTTTCCGGGTAAGTGAAAATCGCAAAAATTCACTTGGTCGGGTAAGTGAGAATCGCAAAAATTCACTTAGCCATGTAAGTGCTAATCACAAAAATTCACTTAGTCGGGTAAGTGAAAATCGCAAAAATTCACTTAGCCATGTAAGTGATAATCACAAAAATCACTTAAAGGGGTAAGTGAAAATCACAAAAATTCATTTAGTGTGGTGAGTGAAAATCGCTAAAATTCACATTGCAGGGTAAGTGCAAATCGTAAAAAATCACTTTCCCGGGTAAGTGAAAATCCCTAAAATTTTTTTGCCGGGTAAGTGAAAATCGCAAAAATTGCAGAAATTCACTTTGCCGGGTATGTAAATATCACAAAAATTCCTTAGTCGGGTAAGTGAAAATCACAAATTCACTTAACCGGGTAAGTGAAAACCACAAAAATGCAAATAGTGTGGTAAGTGAAAATCGCTTAAATTCCATAGCGGGGTAAGTGAAAATCACAAAAATTTCTTAGCCAGGTAAGTGAAAATCGCTAAGATTCGTTAGCCGGGTAAGTGAAAATCACAAAAATTCACATAGCCGGGTAAATGAAAATCGCAAAAATTCACTTTGCCGTTTAAGTGAAAATCACAAAAATTCACATAGCCGGGTAAATGAAAATCGCAAAAATTCACTTTGCCGTTTAAGTGAAAATCACAAAAATTCACATAGGCGGGCAAATGAAGATCACAAAAATTCACTTTGCCGGATATGTGATAATCGCAAAAATTTCTTAGCCGGGTTAGTGAAAATCGCAAGGTAAATGAAAATCGTAAAAATTCACTTTGCCGTGTAAGTGAATATCGCTAAAATTCCTTACCCGGGTAAGTGAAATTCGGAAAAAGTCACTTTGCCGAGTAAGTAAAAATTGCAAAAATTCAAAGCCGGATAAGTGAAAATCACAAATATTCACATAGCGTGGTAAATGAATATCGCTACAATTGATTTTGCCGGGTAAGTGAAAATCGTAAAAAATCAATTTCCCGGGTAAGTGAAAATCGCATAAATTCACTTAGTCCGGTAAGTAAAAATCACAAAAACGGGTAAATGAAGATCACAAAAACTCACTTTGCCGGGTATGTGAAAATCGCAAAAATCGAAAAAATCGCAAGGTAAGTGAAAAAGCGGAAAAATTCACTTTGCCGGGTAAGTGAAAATCACAAAAATTCACATAGCGTGGTAACTGAATATCGCTACATATCACTTTGCCGGGTAAGTGAAAATCGTAAAAATTCACTTTCTCGGGTAAGTGAAAATCGCATAATTCACTTAGTCCGGTAAGTAAAAATCACAAAAATTCACATAGACGGGTAAATGAAGATCACAAAAACTCACTTTGCCGGGTATATGAAAATCGCAAAAATTCTTAGCCGGGTAAGTGAAAATCGCAAAAATCGCAAGGTTAGTGAAAATCGCAAAAACACACTTTGCCGGGTAAGTGAAAATCACAAAATTTCACATTGACGGGTAAATGAAGATCACAAAAATTCACTTTGCCGTTTAAGTGAAAATCACAAAAATTCACATAGCCGGGTAAATGAAAATCGCAAAAATTCACTTTGCCGTTTAAGTGAAAATCACAAAAATTCACATAGGCGGGCAAATGAAGATCACAAAAATTAGCTTTGCCGGATATGTGATAATCGCAAAAATTCCTTAGCCGGGTTAGTGAAAATCGCAAGGTAAATGAAAATCGTAAAAATTCACTTTGCCGTGTAAGTGAATATCGCTAAAATTCCTTACCCGGGTAAGTGAAATTCGGAAAAAGTCACTTTGCCGAGTAAGTAAAAATTGTAAAAATTCACAGCCGGATAAGTGAAAATCACAAATATTCACATAGCGTGGTAAATGAATTTCGCTATAAATCTTTTTGCCGGGTAAATGAAAATCGTAAAAATTAACTTTATCGGGTAGGTGAAAATCGCATAAATTCACTTAGTCCGGTAAGCAGAAATCACAAAAATTCACATAGACGGGTAAATGAAGGTCACAAAAACTCACTTTCCCGGGTATGTGAAAATCACAAAAATTCACATAGCGTGATAAATGAATATCGCTACAAATCACTTTGCCGGGTAAGTGAAAATCAAAAGATTTCACATTGAAGGGTAAATGAAGATCACAGAAACTCACTTTGCCGGGTATGTGAAAATCGCAAAAATTCCTTACCCGGGTAAGTGAAAATCGCAAAAATCGCAAGGTAAGTGAAAATCGCAAAAATCCACTTCTCCGGGTAAGTGAAAATCACAAGATTTCACATTGAAGGGTAAATGATGGTCACAAAAATTCACTTTGCCGGATAAGTGAATATCGCTAAAATTCCTTACCCGGGTAAGTGAAATTCGGAAAAATTCACTTTGCCGAGTAAGTAAAAATTGCCAAAATTCACAGCCGGATAAGTGAAAATCGCAAATATTCACATAGCGTGGAAAATGAATATCGCTACAAATCACTTTGCCGGGCAAGTGAAAATCGTAAAAATTCACTTTCTCGGGTAAGTGAAAATTGCATAAATTCACTTAGTCCGGTAAGTAAAAATCACAAAAATTCACATAGACGGGTAAATGAAGATCACAAAAACTCACTTTGCCGGGTATGTGAAAATCGCAAAAATTCCTAAGCCGGGTAAGTGAAAATTGCAAAAATCGCAAGGTAAGGTAAAATCGCAAAAATTCACTTTGCCGGGTAAGTGAAAATCGCATAAATTCACTTAGTCCGGTAAGTAAAAATCACAAAAATTCACATAGACGGGTAAATGAAGATCACAAAAACTCACTTTGCCGGGTATATGAAAATCGCAAAAATCCTTAGCCGGGTAAGTGAAAATCGCAAAAATCGCAAAAATCGCAAGGTAAGTGAAAATCGCAAAAATTCACTTTGCCGGGTAAGTAAAAATCACAAAAATTCACATAGCGTGATAAATGAATATCGATACAAATCACTTTGCCGGGTAAGTGAAAATCGCATAGATTCACTTAGTCCGGTAAGTGAAAATCACAAAAATTCACATAGACGGGTAAATGAAGATCACAAAAACTCACTTTGCCGGGCATGTTAAAATCGCAAAAATTCCTAAGCCGGGTATGTGAAAATCGCAAAAATCGCAAGGTAAGGGAAAATCGCAAAAATTCACTTTGCCGGGTAAGTGAAAATCGCATAAATTCACTTAATCCGGTAAGTAAAAATCACAAAAATTCACATAGACGGGTAAATGAAGATCACAAAAACTCACTTTGCCGGGTATGTGAAAATCGCAAAAATTCCTAAGCCGTGTAAGTGAAAATCGCAAAAATCGCAAGGTAAGGGAAAATCGCAAAAATTCACTTTGCCGGGTAAGTGAAAATCGCTTAAATTCACTTAGTCCGGTAAGTAAAAATCACAAAAATTCACATAGACGGGTAAATGAAGATCACAAAAACTCACTTTGCCGGGTATATGAAAATCGCAAAAAATCCTTAGCCGGGTAAGTGAAAATCGCAAAAATCGCAAAGTAAGTAAAAATTGCAAAAACTCACTTTGCCGGGTAACTGAAAATCATAAATTTTCACATTGACGGGTAAATGAAGATCACAAAAATGCACTTTGACGGGTAAGTGAATATCGCTAACATTCCTTACCCGGGTAAGTGAAATTCGGAAAAAGTCACTTTGCCGAGTAAATAAAAATTGTAAAAATTCAGAGCCGGATAAGTGAAAATCACAAATATTCACATAGCGTGGAAAATGAATATCGCTACAAATCACTTTGCCGGGTAAGTGAAAATCGTAAAAATTCACTTTCTCGGGTAAGTGAAAATCGCATAAATTCACTTAGTCCGGTAAGTAAAAATCACAAAAATTCACATAGACGGGTAAATGAAGATCACAAAAACTCACTTTGCCGGGTATGTGAAAATCGCAAAATTTCCTTAGCCGTGTAAGTGGAAATCGCAAAAATCGCAAAATTCGCAAAAATCGCAAAAATCGCAAGGTAAGTGAAAATCGCAAAAATTCACTTTGCCGGGTAAGTGAAAATCTCAAAAATTCACATAGCGTGGTAAATGAATATCGCTACAAATCACTTTGCCGGGTAAGTGAAAATCACAAGATTTCACAATGAAGAGTAAATGAAGATCACAAAAATTCACTTTGCCGGTTAAGCGAATATCGCTAAAATTCCTTACCAGGGAAAGTGAAATTCGGAAAAAGTCACTTTGCCGAGTAAGTAAAAATTGCAAAAATTCACAGCCGGATAAGTGAAAATCACAAATATTCACATAGCGTGGAAAATGAGTATCGCTACAAATCACTTTGCCGAGTATGTGAAAATCGTAAAAATTCACTTTCTCGGGTAAGTGAAAATCGCAAAAATTCACTTAGTCCGGTAAATAAAAATCACAAAAATTCACATAGACGGGTAAATGAAGATCACAAAAACTCACTTTGCCGGGTATGCGAAAATCGCAAAAATTCCTTAGCCGGGTAAGTGAAAATCGCGAAAATCGCAAGGTAAGTGAAAATCGCAAAAATTCACTTTGCCGGGTAAGTAAAAATCACAAAAATTCACATAGCGTGATAAATGAATATCGATACAAATCACTTTGCCGGGTAAGTGAAAATCGTAAAAATTCACTTTCTCGGGTAAGTGAAAATCGCATAAACTCACTTAGTCCGGTAAGTAAAAATCACAAAAATTCACATAGACGGGTAAATAAAGATCACAAAAACTCACTTTGCCGGGTATGTGAAAATCGCAAAATTTCCTTAGCCGTGTAAGTGGAAATCGCAAAAATCGCAAGGTAAGTGAAAATCGCAAAAATTCACTTTGCCGGGTAAGTGAAAATCTCAAAAATTCACATAGCGTGGTAAATGAATATCGCTACAAATCACTTTGCCGGGTAAGTGAAAATCACAAGATTTCACAATGAAGAGTAAATTTCCTTAGCCGTGTAAGTGGAAATCGCAAAAATCGCAAAAATCGCAAAAATCGCAAGGTAAGTGAAAATCGCAAAAATTCACTTTGCCGGGTAAGTGAAAATCTCAAAAATTCACATAGCGTGGTAAATGAATATCGCTACAAATCACTTTGCCGGGTAAGTGAAAATCACAAGATTTCACAATGAAGAGTAAATGAAGATCACAAAAATTCACTTTGCCGGTTAAGCGAATATCGCTAAAATTCCTTACCCGGGAAAGTGAAATTCGGAAAAAGTCACTTTGCCGAGTAAGTAAAAATTGCAAAAATTCACAGCCGGATAAGTGAAAATCACAAATATTCACATATCGTGGAAAATGAATATCGCTTCAAATCACTTTGCCGAGTATGTGAAAATCGTAAAAATTCACTTTCTAGGGTAAGTGAAAATCGCAAAAATTCCTTAGATGGGTAAGTGAAAATCGCAAAAATCGCAAGGTAAGGGAAAATTGCAAAAATTCACTTTGCCGGGTAAGTGAAAATCTCAAAAATTCACATAGCGTGGTAAATGAATATCGTTACCTATCACTTTGCCGAGTAAGTAAAAATTGCAAAAATTCACAGCCGTATAAGTGAAAATCAGAAATTTACAAATAGCGTGGTAAAGGAATATAGCTACAAATCACTTTGCCGGGTAAGTGAAAATCGTAAAAATTTACTTTCTCGGGTAAGTGAAAATCGCAAAAATTCACTTAGTCCGGTAAGTGAAAATCGCAAGAATTCACTTAGCCAGGTAAGTGAAAATCACAAAAATTCACTTAGCCGGGTAAGTGAAAATCACAAAAATTCACTTAGCCAGTTAAGTGAAAATCACAAAAATTCACTTATCGCCGTAAGTGAAAATCGATAAAATTCACTTTTCCGGGTAAGTGAAAATCGTAAAAATTCACATTCTCGGGTAAGTGAAAATCGCAAAAATTCACTTAGTCCGGTAAGTGAAAATCGCAAGAATTCACTTAGCCAGGTAAGTGAAAATCACAAAAATTCACTTAGCCGGGTAAGTGAAAATCGCGAAAATTCTCTTAGTCGGGTAAGTGAAAATCGCTAAAATTCACATGGCCGTTTAAGTGCAAATCGTAAAAATTCACTTTTCCGGGTAAGTGAAAATCGCTAAAATTCCTTAGCGGGGTAAGTAAAAATCGCAAAAATCCACTTCGCAGGGTCAGTGAAAATCGCACAATTTCCTTAGTCGGGTAAGTGAAAATCACAAAAATTTATTAGCCAGGTAAGTGAAAATCGCTAAAATTCCTTAACCGGATAAGTCAAAATCACAAAAATTCACATATCCGGGTAAATGAAAATTGCAGAAATTCACTTTGCCGCGTAAGTGAAAATCACAAAAGTTCACATAGACGGATAAATGAGGATCACAAAAACTCACTTTGCCGGGTATGTGAAAATCGCAAAAATTCACTTTCTTGGGTTAGTGAAAATCGCATAAATTCACGTAGTCCGGTAAGTAAAAATCACAAAAATTCACATAGACGGGTAAATGAAGATCACAAAAACTCACTTTGCCGGGTATGTGAAAATCGCAAAAATTTCTTAGCCGGGTAAGTGAAAATCGCAAAAATCGCAAGGTAAGTGAAAATCGCAAAAATTCACTTTGCCGGGTAAGTGAAAATCTCAAAAATTCACTTAGCGTGGTAAATGAATATCGCTACAAATCACTTTGCCGGGTAAGTGAAAATAACAAAATTTCACATTGACAGGTAAATAAAGATCACAAAAATTCACTTTGCCGGGTATGTGAAAATCGCAACAATTCCTTAGCCGGGTAAGTGAAAATCGCAAAAAACGCAAGGTAAGTGAAAATCGCAAAAATTCACTTTGCCGGGTAAGTGAAAATCGTAAAAATTCACATTCTCGGGTAAGTGAAAATCTCATAAATTCACTTAGTCCGGGAAGTTAAAATCACAAAAATTTACATAGACGGGTAAATGAAGATCAGAAAAACTTACTTTGTTGTGTATGTGAAAATCGCAAAAATTCACATAGCGTGGTTAATGAATATCGCTACAAATCACTTTGCCGGGTAAGTGAAAATCGTAAAAATTCACTTTCTCGGGTAAGTGAAAATCGCATAAATTCTCTTAGTCCGGTAAGTAAAAATCACAAAAATTCACATAGACGGGTAAATGAAGATCACAATAATTCACTTTGCCGGGTAAGTGAATATCGCTAAATATCACTTAGACGGGTAAGTGAAAATCACAAAAATTCACTTTGCCGTTTAAGTGAAAATCACAAAAATTCACATAGACGGGCAGATGAAGATCACAAAAATTGACTTTGCCTTGTATGTGATAATCGCAAAAATTCCTTAGCCGGGTTAGTGAAAATCGCAAGGTAAATTAAAATCGCAAAAATTCACTTTGCCGGGTAAGTGAATATCGCTAAAATTCCTTACCCGGGTAAGTGAAATTCGGAAAAAGTCACTTTGCCGAGGAAGTAAAAATTGCAAAAATTCAAAGCCGAATAAGTGAAAATCACAAATATTCACATAGCGTGGTAAATGAATATCGCTACAATTGATTTTGCCGTGTAAGTGAAAATCGTAAAAATTCACTTTCTCGGGTAAGTGAAAATCGCATAAATTCACTTAGGCCGGTAAGTAAAAATCACAAAATTCACATAGAATGGTAAATGAAGATCACAATAATTCACTTTGCCGGGTAAGTGAATATCGCTAAATATCACTTAGACGGGTAAGTGAAAATCACAAAAATTCACTTTGCCGTTTAAGTGAAAATCACAAAAATTCACATAGACGGGCAAATGAAGATCACAAAAATTCACTTTGCCTTGTATGTGATAATCGCAAAAATTCCTTAGCCGGGTTAGTGAAAATCGCAAGGTAAATTATAATCGCAAAAATTCACTTTGCCGGGTAAGTGAATATCGCTAAAATTCCTTACCCGGGTAAGTGAAATTCGGAAAAAGTCACTTTGCCGAGTAAGTAAAAATTGCAAAAATTCAAAGCCGGATAAGTGAAAATCACAAATATTCACATAGCGTGGTAAATGAATTTCACTATAAATCATTTTGCCGGGTAAGTGAAAATCGTAAAAATTCACTTTATCGGGTAGGTGAAAATCGCATAAATTCACTTAGTCCGGTAAGTTAAAATCACAAAAATTCACATAGACAAGAAAATGAAGATCACAAAAACTCACTTTGCCGGGTATGTGAAAATCGCGAAAATTCCTTAGCGGGGTAAGTGAAAATCGCGAAAATAGCAAAAATCGAAAGGTAAGTGAAAATCGAAAAAATTTACTTTGCCGGGTAAGTGAAAATCACAAAAATTCACATAGCGTGAGAAATGAATATCGCTACAAATCACTTTGCCGGGTAAGTGAAAATCGTAAAAACTCACTTTCTCGGGTAAGTGGAAATCGCATAAATTCACTTAGTCCGGTAAGTAAAAATCACAAAAATTCACATAGACGGGTAAATGAAGATCACAAAAACTCACTTTGCCGGGTATGTGAAAATCGCAAAAATTCCTTACCCGGGTAAGTGAAAATCGCAAAAATCGCAAAAATCGCAAGGTAAGTGAAAATCGCAAAAATTCACTTTGCCGGGTCAGTGAAAATCTCAAAAATTCACATAGTGGTAAATGAATATCGCTACAAATCACTTTGCAGGGTAAGTGAAAATCACAAGATTTCACATTGAAGGGTAAATGAAGATCACAAAAATTCGCTTTGCCGGGTAAGTGAATATCGCTAAAATTCCTTACCCGGGTAAGTGAAATTCGGAAAAAGTCACATTGCCGAGAAAGTAAAAATTGCAAAAATTCACAGCCGGATAAGTGAAAATCACAAATATTCACATAGCGTGGAAAATGAATATCGCTACAAATCACTTTGCCAGTTAAGTGAAAATCCTAAAAATTCACTTTCTCGGGTAAGTGAAAATCGCATAAATTCACTTAGTCCGGTAAGTAAAAATCACAAAAATTCACATAGACGGGTAAATGAAGATCACAAAAACTCACTTTGCCGGGTATGTGAAAATCGCGAAAATTCCTAAGCGGGGTAAGTGAAAATCGCAAAAATCGCAAGGTAAGGGAAAATCGCAAAAATTCACTTTGTCGGGTAAGTGAAAATCGCATAAATTCACTTAGTCCGGTAAGTAAAAATCACAAAAATTCACATAGGCGGGTAAATGAAGATCACAAAAACTCACTTTGCCGGGTAAGTGAAAATCGCAAAAATCGCAAGGTAAGTGAAAATCGCAAAAATTCATCTTGCCGGGTAAGTGAAAATCTCAAAAATTCACATAGCATGGTAAATGAATATCGCTACAAATCACTTTGCCGGGTAAGTGAAAATCACAAGATTTCACAATGAAGAGTAAATGAAGATCACAAAAATTCACTTTGCCGGTTACGTGAATATCGCTAAAATTCCTTACCCGGGTAAGCGAAATTCGGAAAAAGTCACTTTGCCGAGTAAGTAAAAATTGCAAAAATTCACAGCCGGATAAGTGCAAGTCACAAATATTCACATAGCGTGGAAAATGAATATCGCTACAAATCACTTTGCCGGGTAAGTGAAAATCGCAAAAATTCACTTAGTCCGGTAAGTGAAAATCGCAAGAATTCACTTAGCCAGGTAAGTGATAATCACAAAAATTCACTTAGCCTGGTAAGTGAAAATCACAAAAATTCACTTAGCCAGGTAAGTGAAAATCACAAAAATTCACTTAGCTAGGTAAGTGAAAATCACAAAAATTCACTTATCGCGGTAAGTGAAATTCGATAAAATTCACTTTTCCGGGTAAATGAAAATCGTAAAAATTCACCTTCCCGGGTAAGTGAAAATCGCGAAAATTCTCTTAGTCGGGTAAGTGAAAATCGCTAAAATTCACATGGCCGTTTAAGTGCAAATCGTAAAAATTCACTTTTCCGGGTTAGTGAAAATCGCTAAAATTCCTTAGCGGGGTAAGTGAAAATTGCAAAAATCCACTTCGCAGGGTCAGTGAAAATCGCAAAATTTCCTTAGTCGGGTAAGTCAAAATGACAAAAATTCACATAGCCGGGTAAATGAAAATCGCAGAAATTCACTTTGCCGGGTAAGTGAAAATCACAAAAGTTCACATAGACGGGTAAATGACGATCACAAAAACTCACTTTGCCGGGTATATGAAAATCGCCAAAATTCACTTTCTCGGGCTAGTGAAAATCGCATAAATTCACTTAGTCCGGAAAGTAAAAATCACAAAAATTCACATAGACGGGTAAATGAAGATCACAAAAACTCACTTTGCCGGGTATGTGAAAATCGCAAAAATTTCTTAGCCGGGTAAGTGAAAATCGCAAAAAACGCAAGGTAAGTGAAGATCGCAAAAATTCACTTTGCCGGGTAAGTGAAAATCGTAAAAATTCACATTCTTGGGTAAGTGAAAATCGCATAAATTCACTTAGTCCGGGAAGTTAAGATCACAAAAATTTACATAGAAGGGTAAATGACGATCACAAAAACTCACTTTGCCGGGTATATGAAAATCGCCAAAATTCACTTTCTCGGGCTAGTGAAAATCGCATAAATTCACTAAGTCCGGTAAGTAAAAGTCACAAAAATTCACATAGACGGGTAAATGAAGATCACAAAAATTCACTTTGCCGGGTAAGTGAATATCGTTAAAATTCGCTTAGACGGGTTAGTGAAAATCACAAAAATTCACTTAACCAGGTAAATGAAAATCACAAAAATTCAATTATTTAGGTAAGTGAAAATCACAAAAATTCACTTAGCAATGTAAGTGAAAATCACAAAAATTCACTTAGCCAGGTAAGTGAAAATCACAAAATTTCACATTGACGGGTAAATGAAGATCACAAAAATTTACTTTGTCGGGTAAGTGAATATCGCTAAAATTCACTTAGACGGGTAAGTGAAAATCACAAAAATGCACTTAGCGCAGTCATTGAAAATCGTAAAAACTCACTCAGCCATGTAAGTGATAATCACAAGCATTCCTTAGTCGGGTAAGTGAAAATCACAAATTCACTTAACCGGGTAAGTGAAAATCACAAAAATGCATATAGTGTGGTAAGTGAAAATCGCTAAAATTCCAAAGCGGGGTAAGTGAAAATCACAAAAATTTCTTAGCCAGGTAAGTGAAAATCGCTAAGATTCGTAAGACGGGTAAATGAAAATCACAAAAATTCACATATCCGGGTAAATGAAAATCGCAAAAATTCACTTTGCCGTTTAAGTGAAAATCACAAAAATTCACATAGACCTGCAAATGAAGATCACAAAAATTCACTTTGCCGGGTATGTGATAGTCTCAAAAATTCCTTAGCCGGGTTAGTGAAAATCGCAAAAATCGCAAGGTAATTGAAAATCGCAAAAATTCACATAGACGGGTTAATGAAGATCACAAAAATTTACATTGCCGGGTAAGTGAATATCGCTAAAATTCACATGGCCGGGTAAGTGCAAATCGTAAAAATTCACTTTTAAGGGTAAGTGAAAATCGCTCAAATTCACTTAGTCGGGTAAGTGAAAATCGCGAAAATTCACTTAGTCGGGTATGTGAAAATCACAAAAATGCACTTAGCGCGGTCAGTGAAAATCGTAAAAACTCACTCAGCCATGTAAGTGATAATCACAAACATTCCTTAGTCTCGTAAGTGAAAATCACAAATTCACTTAACCGGGTAAGTGAAAATCACAAAAATGCATATAGTGTGGTAAGTGAAAATCGCTAAAATTCCTTAGTCGGGTAAGTGAAAATCACAAAAATGCACTTAGCGCGGTCAATGAAAATCGTAAAAATTCACTTTCCCGGGTAAGTGAAAATCGCAAAAATACACTTAGTCGGGTAAGTGAAAATCGCAAAAAATCACTTAGCCATGTAAGTGATAATTACAAAAATTCACTTAGTGGGGTAAGTGAAAATCGCAAAAATTCACTTAGCCATGTAAGTGAAAATCGTTAAAATTCTAATGGGCGGGTTAGTGCAAATCGTAAAAATTCACTTTTCCGGGTAAGTGAAAATCGCTCAAATTCACTTAGTCGGGTAAGTGAAAATCGCGAAAATTCACTTAGTCGGGTATGTGAAAATCACAAAAATGCACTTAGCGCGGTCATTGAAAATCGTAAAAACTCACTCAGCCATGTAAGTGATAACCACAAACATTCCTTAGTCGGGTAAGTAAAAATCACAAATTCACTTAACCGGGTAAGTGAAAATGACAAAAATGCATATAGTGTGGTAAGTGAAAATCGCTAAAATTCCATAGCGGGGTAAGTGAAAATCACAAAAATTTCTTAGCCAGGTAAGTGAAAATCGCTAAGATTCGTTAGACGGGTAAATGAAAATCACAAAAATTCACATAGCCGGGTAAATGAAAATCGCAAAAATTCACTTAGACTTTCACTAAGTGAAAATCACAAAAATTCACATAGACCTGCAAATGAAGATCACAAAAATTGACTTTGCCGGGTATGTGATAATCGCAAAAATTCCTTAGACGGGTTAGTGAAAATCGCAAAAATCGCAAGGTAAGTGAAAATCGCAAAAATTCACTTTGCCGGGTAAGTGAAAATCACAAAATTTCACATAGACGGGTAAATGAAGATCACAAAAATTTACATTGCCGGGTAAGTGAATATCGCTAGAATTAGTTACCCGGGTATGTGAAATTCGCAAAAATCCACTTTGCCGAGTAAGTAAAAATTGCAAAAATTCACAGCCGTGTAAGTGAATATCACAAATGTTCACATAGCGTGGCAAGTGAATATCGCTGAAAATCACTTTGCCGGGTAAGTGAAAATCGTAAAAATTCACTAAATCGGGTAAGTGAAAATCGCAAAAATTCAGTAAAGTAAAGTAAAAATTGCAAAAATTCACAGCCGGGTAAGTGAAAATCACAAAATTTCACATAGACGGGTAAATGAAGTTCACAAAAATTCACGACGATTTTCACTTACTCGGCAAAGTGATTTTCAGCGATATTCACTTTTCACGCTATGTGAACAATTGTGATTTTCACTTACACGGCTGTGAATTTTTGCAATTTTTACTTACTCGGCAAAGTGAATTTTTGCGAATTTCACTTACCCTGGTAAATAATTTTAGCGATATTCACTTACCCGGCAATGTAAATTTTTGTGATCTTCATTTACCCGTCTATGTGAAATTTTGTGATTTTCACTTACCCGGCAAAGTGAATTTTTGCGATTTTCACTTACTTTGCGATTTTTGCGATTTTCACTAACCCGGCTAATGAATTTTTGCGATTATCACATACCCGGCAAAGTGAATTTTTGTTTTCTTCATTTACCCGTCTATGTGAATTTTTGTGATTTTCACTTAAACGGCAAAGTGAATTTTTGCGATTTTCATTTATCCGGCTATGTGAATTTTTGTGATTTTCATTTACCCGGCTAACGAATCTTAGCGATTTTCACTTACCTGGCTAAGAAATTTTTGTGATTATCACTTACCCCGCTATGGAATTTTAGCGATTTTCACTTACCACACTATATGCATTTTTGTGATTTTCACTTACCCGGTTAAGTGAATTTGTGATTTTCACTTACCCGACTAAGAAATGTTTGTGATATTCACATACCCGGCAAAGCGAATTTTTGCAATTTTTGCGATTTTCACTCACCCGGCAAATAAATTTTAGCGATTTTCATTTACCCGGGAATGTGAATTTTTACGATTTGCACTTACCCGGCAATGTGAATTTTAGTGATTTTCACTTACCACACTATATGAATTTTTGTGGTTTTCGCTTACCCGGCTAGTCAATTTTTGTGATTATCACTTACATGGCTAAGTGAATTTTTACGATTTTCACTTACCCGGCTAAGTCAATTTTTGTGATTATCACTTACATGGGTAAGTGAATTTTCGCGATTTTCACTTACCCGACTAAGTGAATTTTTACGATTTTCACTTACCCAGAAAAGTGAATTTTCACGATTTGCACTTACCGGGCCATGTGAATTTTAGCGATTTTCACTCACCGCGCTATGTGAATTTTTGTGATTTTCACTTACCCGGCTAACGAATCTTAGCGATTTTCACTTACCTGGCTAAGAAATTTTTGTGATTTTCACTTGCCCCGCTATGGAATTTAAGCGATTTTCACTTACCACACTATATGCATTTTTGTGGTTTTCACTTACCCGGTTAAATGAATTTGTGATTTTCACTTACCCGACTAAGGAATTTTTGTGATATTCACATACCCGGCAAAGTGAATTTTCGCAATTTTTGCGATTTTCACTTTCCCGGCAAAAAAATTTTAGGGATTTTCACTTAAACGGGAAAGTGATTTTTTACCCTTTGCACTTACCCGGCAATGTGAATTTTAGCGATTTTCACTCACCACACTATATGAATTTTTGTGATTTTCACTTAAACCGCTAAGTGATTTTTGTGATTATCACTTACATGGCTAAGTGAATTTTTGCGATTTTCACTTACCCGACTTAGTGAATTTTTGTGATTAGCACTTACATGGCTAAGTGAATTTTTGCGATTCTCACCCGACTAAGTGAATTTTTGCGATTTTCACTTACCCGGAAAAGTGAATTTTTACGATTTGCACTTACCCGGCCATGTGAATTTTAGCGATTTTCACTTACCCGACTAAGTGAATTTTCGCGATTTCCACATACCCGACTTAGTGAATTTTCGCGATTTTCACTATCCCGGGTAAGTGCAAATCGTAAAAATTCACTTTTAAGTGTAAGTGAAAATCGCAAAAATTCACTTAGTCGGGTAAGTGAAAATCGCGAAAATTCACTTAGTCGGGTAAGTGAAAATCACAAAAATGCACTTAGCGCGGTCAATGAAAATCGCAAAAAATTCACTTTCCCGAGTAAGTGAAAATCGCAAAAATACACTTAGTCGGGTAAGTGAAAATCGCAAAAATTCACTTAGCCATGTAAGTGATAATCACAAAAATTCACTTAGTCGGGTAAGTGAAAATCGCAAAAATTCACTTAGCCATGTAAGTGAAAATCGTTAAAATTCTCATGGCCGGGTTAGTGCAAATCGTAAAAATTCACTTTTCCGGGTAAGTGAAAATCGCTCAAATTCACTTAGTCGGGTAAGTGAAAATCGCGAAAATTCACTTAATCGGGTATGTGAAAATCACAAAAATGCACTTAGCGCGGTCACTGAAAATCGTAAAAACTCACTCAGCCATGTGAGTGATTATCACAAACATTCCTTAGTCGGGTAAGTGAAAATCACAAATTCACTTAACCGGGTAAGTGAAAATGACAAAAATGCATATAGTGTGGTAAGTGAAAATCGCTAAAATTCCATAGCGGGGTAAGTGAAAATCACAAAAATTTCTTAGCCAGGTAAGTGAAAATCGCTTAGATTCGTTAGACGGGTAAATGAAAATCACAAAAATTCACATAGCCGGGTAAATGAAAATCGCAAAAATTCACTTAGACTTTCACTAAGTGAAAATCACAAAAATTCACATAGACCTGCAAATGAAGATCACAAAAATTGACTTTGCCGGGTATGTGATGTTAGTGAAAATCGCAAAAATCACTTTGCCGGGTAAGTGAAAATCACAAAATTTCACATAGACGGGTAAATGAAGATCACAAAAATTTACATTGCCGTGTAAGTGAATATCGCTAGAATGAGTTACCCGGGTAAGTGAAATTCGCAAAAATCCACTTTGCCGAGTAAGTAAAAATTGCAAAAATTCACAGCCGTGTAAGTGAAAATCACAAATGTTCACATAGCGTGGTAAGTGAATATCGCTGAAAATCACTTTGCCGGGTAAGTGAAAATCGTAAAAATTCACTAAATCGGGTAAGTGAAAATCGCAAAAATTCAGTAATGTTAAGTAAAAATTGCAAAAATTCACAGCCGGGTAAGTGAAAATCACAAAATTTCACATAGACGGGTAAATGAAGTTCACAAAAATTCACGACGATTTTCACTTACCCGGCAAAGTGATTTTTAGCGATATTCACTTTTCACGCTATGTGAACAATTGTGATTTTCACTTACACGGCTGTGAATTTTTGCAATTTTTACTTACTCGGCAAAGTGAATTTTTGCGAATTTCACTTACCCTGGTAAATAATTTTAGCGATATTCACTTACCCGGCAATGTAAATTTTTGTGATCTTCATTTACCCGTCTATGTGAAATTTTGTGATTTTCACTTACCCGCCAAAGTGAATTTTTGCGATTTTCACTTACCTTGCGATTTTTGCGATTTTCACTAACCCGGCTAAGGAATTTTTGCGATTATCACATACCCGGCAAAGTGAATTTTTGTTTTCTTCATTTGCCCGTCTATGTGAATTTTTGTGATTTTCACTTAAACGGCAAAGTGAATTTTTGCGATTTTCATTTACCCGGCTATGTGAATTTTTGTGATTTTCATTTACCCGGCTAACGAATCTTAGCGATTTTCACTTACCTGGCTAAGAAATTTTTGTGATTATCACTTACCCCGCTATGGAATTTTAGCGATTTTCACTTACAAAACTATATGCATTTTTGTGATTTTCACTTACCCGGTTAAGTGAATTTGTGATTTTCACTTACCCGACTAAGAAATGTTTGTGATATTCACATACCCGGCAAAGCGAATTTTTGCAATTTTTGCGATTTTCACTCACCCGGCAAATAAATTTAAGCGATTTTCATTTACCCGGGAACGTGAATTTTTACGATTTGCACTTACCCGGCAATGTGAATTTTAGCGATTTTCACTTACCACACTATATGAATTTTTGTGGTTTTCACTTACCCGGCTAAGTCAATTTTTGTGATTATCACTTACATGGCTAAGTGAATTTTTGCGATTTTCACTTACCCGGCTAAGTCAATTTTTGTGATTATCACTTACATGGCTAAGTGAATTTTCGCGATTTTCACTTACCCGACTAAGTGAATTTTTGCGATTTTCACTTACCCGGAAAAGTGAATTTTTACGATTTGCACTTACCCGGCCATGTGAATTTTAGCGATTTTCACTCACCGCGCTATGTGAATTTTTGTGGTTTTCACTTACCCGGCTAACGAATCTTAGCGATTTTCACTTACCTGGCTAAGAAATTTTTGTAATTTTCATTTGCCCCGCTATGGAATTTAAGCGATTTTCACTTACCACACTATATGCATTTTTGTGGTTTTCACTTACCCGGTTAAGTGAATTTGTGATTTTCACTTACCCGACTAAGGAATTTTTGTGATATTCACATACCCGGCAAAGTGAATTTTTGCAATCTTTGCGATTTTCACTTACCCGGCAAAAAAATTTTAGTGATTTTCACTTACCCGGGAAAGTGATTTTTTACGATTTGCACTTACCCGGCAATGTGAATTTTAGCGATTTTCACTCACCACACTATATGAATTTTTGTGATTTTCACTTACCCCGCTAAGTGATTTTTGTGACTATCACTTACATTGCTTAGTGAATTTTTGCGATTTTCACTTACCCGACTAAGTGAATTTTTGTGATTAGCACTTACATGGCTTAGTGAATTTTTGCGATTCTCACTTACCCGACTAAGTGAATTTTTGCGATTTTCACTTACCCGGAAAAGTGAATTTTTACGATTTGCACTTACCCGGCCATGTGAATTTTAGCGATTTTCACTCACCGCGCTATGTGAATTTTTGTGATTTTCACATACCCGGCTAACGAATCTTAGCGATTTTCACTTACCTGGCTAAGAAATTTTTGTGATTTTCACTTGCCCCGCTATGGAATTTAAGCGATTTTCACTTACCACACTATATGCATTTTTGTGGATTTCACTTACCCGGTTAAGTGAATTTGTGATTTTCACTTACCCGACTAAGGAATTTTTGTGATATTCACATACCCTGCAAAGTGAATTTTTGCAATTTTTGCGATTTTCACTTACCCGGCAAAAAAATTTTAGGGATTTTCACTTACCCGGGAAAGTGATTTTTTACCCCGCTAAGTGATTTTCGTGACTATCACTTACATTGCTAAGTGAATTTTTGCGATTTTCACTTACCCGACTAAGTGAATTTTTGTGATTAGCACTTACATGGCTTAGTGAATTTTTGCGATTCTCACTTACCCGACTAAGTGAATTTTTGCGATTTTCACTTACCCGGAAAAGTGAATTTTTACGATTTGCACTTACCCGGCCATGTGAATTTTAGCGATTTTCACTTACCCGACTAAGTGAATTATCGCGATTTCCACATACCCGACTTAGTGAATTTTCGCGATTTTCACTATCCCGGGTAAGTGCAAATCGTAAAAATTCACTTTTAAGGGAAAGTGAAAATCGCTCAAATTCACTTAGTCGGGTAAGTGAAAATCGCGAAAATTCACTTAGTCGGGTATGTGAAAATCACAAAAATGCACTTAGCGCGGTCATTGAAAATCGTAAAAACTCACTCAGCCATGTAAGTGATAATCACAAACATTTCTTAGTCGGGTAAGTGAAAATCACAAATTCACTTAACCGGGTAAGTGAAAATCACAAAAATGCATATAGTGTGGTAAGTGAAAATCGCTAAAATTCCATAGCGGGGTAAGTGATAATCACAAAAATTTCTTAGCCAGGTAAGTAAAAATCGCTAAGATTCGTTAGCCGGGTTAATGAAAATCACAAAAATTCACATAGCCGGGTAAATGAAAATCGCAAAAATTCACTTTGCCGTTTAAGTGAAAATCACAAAAATTCACACAGACGGGCAAATGAAGAAAACAAAAATTCACTTTGCCGGGTATGTGATAATCGCAAAAATTCCTTAGCCGGGTTAGTGAAAATCGCAAAAATCGCAAGGTAAGTGAAAATCGCAAAAATTCACTTTGCCGGGTAAGTGAAAATCACAAAATTTTACATAGACGGGTAAATGAAGATCACAAAAATTTATATTGCCGGGTAAGTGAATATCGCTAAAATTATTTACCACGGTAAGTGAAAATCGCAAAAATTCACTTTGCCGGGTAAGTGAAAATCACAAAATTTTACATAGACGGGTAAATGAAGATCACAAAAATTTACATTGCCGGGTAAGTGAATATCGCTAAAATTATTTACCAGGGTAAGTGAAAATCACAAAAATTCACATAGCCGGGTAAATGAAAATCGCTAAAATTCACTTTGCCGTTTAAGTGAAAATCACAAAAATTCACATAGACGGGCAAATGAAGAAAACAAAAATTCACTTTGCCGGGTATGTGATAATCGCAAAAATTCCTTAGCCGGGTTAGTGAAAATCGCAAAAATCGCAAGGTAAGTGCAAATCGTAAAAATTAACTTTTTAGGGTAAGTGAAAATCGCAAAAATTCACTTAGTCGGGTAAGTGAAAATCGCGAAAATTCACTTAGTCGGGTATGTGAAAATCGCAAAAATGAACTTAGCGCGGTCATTGAAAATCGTAAAAATTCACTTTCCCGGATAAGTGAAATTCGCAAAAATTCACTTTGCCGAGTAAGTAAAAATTGCAAAAATTCACAGCCGGGTAAGTGAAAATCACAAATATTCACATAGCGTGGTAAGTGAATATCGCTGAAAATTACTTTGCTGGGTAAGTGCAAATCGTAAAAATTCACTTTTTCGGGTAAGTGAAAATCGCAAAAATTCACTTAGTCGGGTAAGTGAAAATCGCGAAAATTCACTTAGTCGGGTATGTGAAAATCGCAAAAATGAACTTAGCGCGGTCATTGAAAATCGTAAAAATTCACTTTCCCGGATAAGTGAAATTCGCAAAAATTCACTTTGCCGAGTAAGTAAAAATTGCAAAAATTCACAGCCGGGTAAGTGAAAATCACAAATATTCACATAGCGTGGTAAGTGAATATCGCTGAAAATTACTTTGCTGGGTAAGTGAAAATCGTAAAAATTCACTTTCTCGGGTAAATGAAAATCGCAAAAATTCATTTAGTCCGGTAAGTGAAAATCGCAAAAATTATTTTAGCAAGGTAAGTGAATATCGCTGAAAATCACTTTGCCGGGAAAGTGAAAATCACAAAAATTCACTTAGTCGGGTACGTGGAAATCGTGAAAATTCACTTAGTCGGGTAAGTGAAAATCGCTAAAATTCACATGGCCGGGTAAGTGCAAATCGTAAAAATTCACTTTTCCGGGTAAGAGAAAATCGCAAAAATTGCAGAAATTCACTTTGCCGGGTATGTGAATATCACAAAAATTCCTTAGTCGGGTAAGTGAAAATCACAAATTCACTTAACCGGGTAAGTGAAAACCACAAAAATGCAAATAGTGTGGTAAGTGGAAATCGCTTAAATTCCATAGCAGGGCAAGTGAAAATCACAAAAATTTCTTAGCCAGGTAAGTGAAAATCGCTAAGATTCGTTAGCCGGGTAAGTGAAAATCACAAAAATTCACATAGCCGGGTAAATGAAAATCGCAAAAATTTACTTTGCCGTTTAAGTGAAAATCACAAAAATTCACATAGCCGGGTAAATGAAAATCGCAAAAATTCACTTTGCCGTTTAAGTGAAAATCACAAAAATTCACATAGGCGGGCAAATGAAGATCACAAAAATTCACTTTGCCGGATATGTGATAATCGCAAAAATTCCTTAGCCGGGTTAGTGAAAATCGCAAGGTAAATGAAAATCGCAAAAATTCACTTTGCCGTGTAAGTGAATATCGCTAAAATTCCTTACCCGGGTAAGTGAAATTCGGAAAAAGTCACTTTGCCGAGTAAGTAAAAATTGCAAAAATTCAAAGCCGGATAAGTGAAAATCACAAATATTCACATAGCGTGGTAAATGAATATCGCTACAATTGATTTTGCCGGGTAAGTGAAAATCGTAAAAATTCAATTTCCCGGGTAAGTGAAAATCGCATAAATTCACTTAGTCCGGTAAGTAAAAATCACAAAAATTCACATAGACGGGTAAATGAAGATCACAAAAACTCACTTTGCCGGGTAAGTGAAATTCTCAAAAATTCACATAGCGTGGTAAATGAATATCGTTACAAATCACTTTGCCGAGTAAGTAAGAATTGCAAAAATTCACAGCCGGATAAGTGAAAATCAGAAATTTACAAATAGCGTGGTAAAAGAATATCGCTACAAATCACTTTGCCGGGTAAGTGAAAATCGTAAAAATCGCAAGAAAATCGCAAGAATTCACTTAGCCAGGTAAGTGAAAATCACAAAAATTCACATAGCGTGGTAACTGAATATCGCTACATATCACTTTGCCGGGTAAGTGAAAATCGTAAAAATTCACTTTCTCGGGTAAGTGAAAATCGCATAATTCACTTAGTCCGGTAAGTAAAAATCACAAAAATTCACATAGACGGGTAAATGAAGATCACAAAAACTCACTTTGCTGGGTATATGAATATCGCAAAAAATTCTTAGCCGGGTAAGTGAAAATCGCAAAAATCGCAAGGTAAGTGAAAATCGCAAAAACTCACTTTGCCGGGTAAGTGAAAATCACAAAATTTCACATTGAGGGGTAAATGAAGATCACAAAAATTCACTTTGCCGGGTAAGTGAATATCGCTAACATTCCTTACCCAGGTAAGTGAAATTCGGAAAAACTCACTTTGCCGAGTAAGTAAAAATTGTAAAAATTCACAGCCGGATAAGTGAAAATCACAAATATTCACATAGCGTGGTAAATGAATTTCGCTATAAATCTTTTTGCCGGGTAAATGAAAATCGTAAAAATTAACTTTATCGGGTAGGTGAAAATCGCATAAATTCACTTAGTCCGGTAAGCAGAAATCACAAAAATTCACATAGACGGGTAAATGAAGGTCACAAAAACTCACTTTGCCGGGTATGTGAAAATCGCAAAAATTCCTTACCTGGGTAAGTGAAAATCGCAAAAATCGCAAGGTAAGTGAAAATCGCAAAAATTCACTTTGCCGGGTAAGTGAAAATCTCAAAAATTCACATAGCGTGGTAAATGAATATCGCTACAAATCACTTTTCCGGGTAAGTGAAAATCACAAGATTTCACATTGAAGGGTAAATGAAGATCACAAAAATTCACTTTGCCGGATAAGTGAATATCGCTAAAATTCCTTACCCGGGTAAGTGAAATTCGGAAAAAGTCACTTTGCCGAGTAAGTAAAAATTGCAAAAATTCACAGCAGGATAAGTGAAAATCACAAATATTCACATAGCGTGGAAAATGAATATCGCCACAAATCACTTTGCCGGGCAAGTGAAAATCGTAAAAATTCACTTTCTCGGGTAAGTGAAAATCGCATAAATTCACTTAGTCCGGTAAGTAAAAATCACAAAAATTCACATAGACGGGTAAATGAAGATCACAAAAACTCACTTTGCCGGGTATGTGAAAATCGCAAAAATTCCTAAGCCGAGTAAGTGAAAATTGCAAAAATCGCAAGGTAAGGGAAAATCGCAAAAATTCACTTTGCCGGGTAAGTGAAAATCGCATAATTTCACTTAGTCCGGTAAGTAAAAATCACAAAAATTCACATAGACGGTTAAATGATGTTCACGAAAACTCACTTTGCCGGGTATATGAAAATCGCAAAAATCCGTAGCCGGGTAAGTGAAAATCTCAAAAATCGCAAACTAAGTGAATATTGCAAAAACTCACTTTGCCGAGTAAGTGAAAATCATAAATTTTCACATTGACGGGTAAATGAAGATCACAAAAATGCACTTTGACGGGTAAGTGAATATCGCTAACATTCCTTAACCGGGTAAGTGAAATTCGGAAAAAGTTACTTTGCCGAGTAAGTAAAAATTGTAAAAATTCAGAGCCGGATAAGTGAAAATCACAAATATTCACATAGCGTGGAAAATGAATATCGCTACAAATCACTTTGCCGGGTAAGTGAAAATCGTAAAAATTCACTTTCTCGGGTAAGTGAAAATCGCATAAATTCACTTAGTCCGGTAAGTAAAAATCACAAAAATTCACATAGACGGGTAAATGAAGATCACAAAAACTCACTTTGCCGGGTATGCGAAAATCGCAAAAATTCCTTAGCCGGGTAAGTGAAAATCGCAAAAATCGCAAGGTAAGTGAAAATCGCAAAAATTCACTTTGCCGGGTAAGTAAAAATCACAAAAATTCACATAGCGTGATAAATGAATATCGATACAAATCACTTTGCCGGGTAAGTGAAAATCGTAAAAATTAACTTTCTCGGGTAAGTGAAAATCGCATAAATTCACTTAGTCCGGTAAGTAAAAATCACAAAAATTCACATAGACGGGTAAATGAAGATCACAAAAACTCACTTTGCCGGGTATGTGAAAATCTCAAAATTTCCTTAGCCTTGTAAGTGGAAATCGCAAAAATCGCAAAAATCGGAAGGTAAGTGAAAATCGAAAAAATTTACTTTGCCGGGTAAGTGAAAATCTCAAAAATTCACATAGCGTGGTAAATGAATATCGCTACAAATCACTTTGCCGGGTAAGTGAAAATCACAAGATTTCACAATGAAGAGTAAATGAAGATCACAAAAATTCACTTTGCCGGTTAAGTGAGTATCGCTAAAATTCCTTACCCGGGAAAGTGAAATTCGGAAAAAGTCACTTTGCCGAGTAAGTAAAAATTGCAAAAATTCACAGCCGGATAAGTGAAAATCACAAATATTCACATAGCGTGGAAAATGAATATCGCTACAAATCACTTTGCCGAGTATGTGAAAATCGTAAAAATTCACTTTCTCGGGTAAGTGAAAATCGCAAAAATTCACTTAGTCCGGTAAGTAAAAATCACAAAAATTCACATAGACGGGTAAATGAAGATCACAAAAACTCACTTTGCCGGGTATGTGAAAATCGCAAAAATTCCTTAGATGGGTAAGTGAAAATCGCAAAAATCGCAAGGTAAGGGAAAATTGCAAAAATTCACTTTGCCGGGTAAGTGAAAATCTCAAAAATTCACATAGTGTGGTAAATGAATATCGTTACATATCACTTTGCCGAGTAAGTAAAAATTGCAAAAATTCACAGCCGTATAAGTGAAAATCAGAAATTTACAAATAGCGTGGTAAAAGAATATAGCTACAAATCACTTTGCCGGGTAAGTGAAAATCGTAAAAATTTACTTTCTCGGGTAAGTGAAAATCGCAAAAATTCACTTAGTCCGGTAAGTGAAAATCGCAAGAATTCACTTAGCCAGTTAAGTGAAAATCACAAAAATTCACTTAGCCGGGTAAGTGAAAATCACAAAAATTCACTTATCGCCGTAAGTGAAAATTGATAAAATTCACTTTTGCGGGTAAGTGAAAATCGTAAAAATTCACTTTCCCGGGTAAGTGAAAATCGCGAAAATTCTCTTAGTCGGGTAAGTGAAAATCGTTAAAATTCCTTACCCGGGTAAGTGAAATTCGGAAAAAGTCACTTTGCCGAGTAAGTAAAAATTGCAAAAATTCACAGCCGGATAAGTGAAAATCACAAATATTCACATAGCGTGGAAAATGAATATCGCCACAAATCACTTTGCCGGGCAAGTGAAAATCGTAAAAATTCACTTTCTCGGGTAAGTGAAAATCGCATAAATTCACTTAGTCCGGTAAGTAAAAATCACAAAAATTCACATAGACGGGTAAATGAAGATCACAAGAACTCACTTTGCCGGGTATGTGAAAATCGCAAAAATTCCTAAGCCGGGTAAGTGAAAATTGCAAAAATCGCAAGGTAAGGGAAAATCGCAAAAATTCACTTTGCCGGGTAAGTGAAAATCGCATAAATTCACTTAGTCCGGTAAGTAAAAATCACAAAAATTCACATAGACGGGTAAATGAAGATCACAAAAACTCACTTTGCCGGGTATATGAAAATCGCAAAAATCCTTAGCCGGGTAAGTGAAAATCGCAAAAATCGCAAAAATCGCAAGGTAAGGGAAAATCGCAAAAATTCACTTTGCCGGGTAAGTGAAAATCGCATAAATTCACTTAGTCCGGTAAGTAAAAATCACAAAAATTCACATAGACGGGTAAATGAAGATCACAAAAACTCACTTTGCCGGGTATATGAAAATCGCAAAAAATCCTTAGCCGGGTAAGTGAAAATCGCAAAAATCGCAAAGTAAGTGAAAATTGCAAAAACTCACTTTGCCGAGTAAGTGAAAATCATAAATTTTCACATTGACGTGTAAATGAAGATCACAAAAATGCACTTTGACGGGTAAGTGAATATCGCTAACATTCCTTACCCGGGTAAGTGAAATTCGGAAAAAGTTACTTTGCCGAGTAAGTAAAAATTGTAAAAATTCAGAGCCGGATAAAAGAAAATCACAAATATTCACATAGCGTGGAAAATGAATATCGCTACAAATCACTTTGCCGGGTAAGTGAAAATCGTAAAAATTCACTTTCTCGGGTAAGTGAAAATCGCATAAATTCACTTAGTCCGGTAAGTAAAAATCACAAAAATTCACATAGACGGGTAAATGAAGATCACAAAAACTCACTTTGCCGGGTATGCGAAAATCGCAAAAATTCCTTAGCCCGGTAAGTGAAAATCGCAAAAATCGCAAGGTAAGTGAAAATCGCAAAAATTCACTTTGCCGGGTAAGTAAAAATCACAAAAATTCACATAGCGTGATAAATGAATATCGATACAAATCACTTTGCCGGGTAAGTGAAAATCGTAAAAATTCACTTTCTCGGGTAAGTGAAAATCGCATAAATTCACTTAGTCCGGTAAGTAAAAATCACAAAAATTCACATAGACGGGTAAATGAAGATCACAAAAACTCACTTTGCCGGGTATGTGAAAATCGCAAAATTTCCTTAGCCGTGTAAGTGGAAATCGCAAAAATCGCAAAAATCGGAAGGTAAGTGAAAATCGCAAAAATTCACTTTGCCGGGTAAGTGAAAATCTCAAAAATTCACATAGCGTGGTAAATGAATATCGCTACAAATCACTTTGCCGGGTAAGTGAAAATCACAAGATTTCACAATGAAGAGTAAATGAAGATCACAAAAATTCACTTTGCCGGTTAAGTGAGTATCGCTAAAATTCCTTACCCGGGAAAGTGAAATTCGGAAAAAGTCACTTTGCCGAGTAAGTAAAAATTGCAAAAATTCACAGCCGGATAAGTGAAAATCACAAATATTCACATAGCGTGGAAAATGAATATCGCTACAAATCACTTTGCCGAGTATGTGAAAATCGTAAAAATTCACTTTCTCGGGTAAGTGAAAATCGCAAAAATTCACTTAGTCCGGTAAGTGAAAATCACAAAAATTCACTTATCGCCGTAAGTGAAAATTGATAAAATTCACTTTTGCGGGTAAGTGAAAATCGTAAAAATTCACTTTCCCGGGTAAGTGAAAATCGCGAAAATTCTCTTAGTCGGGTAAGTGAAAATCGCTAAAATTCACATGGCCGTTTAAGTGCAAATCGTAAAAATTCACTTTCTCGGGTAAGTGAAAATCGCATAAATTCTCTTAGTCCGGTAAGTAAAAATCACAAAAATTCACTTAGCCGGGTAAGTGAAAATCACAAAAATTCACTTATCGCCGTAAGTGAAAATTGATAAAATTCACTTTTGCGGGTAAGTGCAAATCGTAAAAATTCACTTTCTCGGGTAAGTGAAAATCGCATAAATTCTCTTAGTCCGGTAAGTAAAAATCACAAAAATTCACATAGACGGGTAAATGAAGATCACAAAAACTCACTTTGCCGGGTATGTGAAAATCGCAAAAATTTCTTAGCCGGGCAAGTGAAAATCGCAAAAATCGCACGGTAAGTGAAAATCGCAAAAATTCACTTTGCCGGGTAAGTGAAAATCTCAAAAATTCACATAGCGTGGTAAATGAATATCGCTACAAATCACTTTGCCGGGTAAGTGAAAATAACAAAATTTCACATTGACGGGTAAATGAAGATCACAATAATTCACATTGCCGGGTAAGTGAATATCGCTAAAATTCGCTTAGACGGGTAAGTGAAAATCACAAAAATTCACTTAGCCAGGTAAGTGAAAATCACAAAAATTCAATTATTTATGTAAGTGAAAATCACAAAAATTCACTTAGCAATGTAAGTGAAAATCAAAAAATTCACTTAGCCAGGTAAGTGAAAATCACAAAAATTCAATTATTTATGTAAGTGAAAATCACAAAAATTCACTTAGCAATGTAAGTGAAAATCACAAAAATTCACTTTGCCGGGTAAGTGAATATCGCTAAAATTCACTTAGACGGGTAAGTGAAAATCACAAAAATTCACTTAGCCGGGTAAGTGAAAATCACGAAAATTAACTTAGCCAGGTAAGTGAAAATCACAAAAATTCACTTAGCGTGGTATTTGAAAATCGCTAAAATTCACTTAGTTGGGTAAGTGAAAATCACGAAAATTCACTTAGCCGTGTAAGTGCTAATCACAAAAATTTACTTAGGCGGGTAAGTGAAAATCGCAAAAATTCACTTAGCCATGTAAGTGATAGTCACAAAAATCACTTAGCGGGGTAAGTGAAAATCACAAAAATTCATATAGTGTGGTGAGTGAAAATCGCTAAGTGCAAATCGTAAAAAATCACTTTCCCGGGTAAGTGAAAATCCCTAAAATTTCTTTGCCGGGTAAGTGAAAATCGCAAAAATTGCAAAAATGTACTTTGCCGTTTATGTGAATATCACAAAAATTCCTTAGTCGGGTAAGTGAAAATAACAAATTCACTTAACCGGGTAAGTGAAAACCACAAAAATGCATATAGTGTGGTAAGTGAAAATCGCTTAAATTCCATAGCGGGGCCAGTGAAAATCACAAAAATTTCTTACCCAGGTAAGTGAAAATCGCTAAGATTCGTTAGCCGGGTAAGTGAAAACCACAAAAATTCACATAGCCGGGTAAATGAAAATCGCAAAAATTCACTTTGCCGTTTAAGTGAAAATCACAAAAATTCACATAGACGGGCAAATGAAGATCACAAAAATTCACTTTGCCGGGTATGTGAAAATCGCAAAAATTCCTTAGCCGGGTTAGTGAAAATCGCAAAAACCGCAAGGTAAGTGAAAATCGCAAAAATTCACTTTGCCGGGTAAGTGAAAATCTTAAAAATTCACATAGCGTAGTAAATGAATATCGCTGAAAATCACTTTGCCGGGTAAGTGAAAATCACAAGATTTCACAATGAAGAGTAAATGAAGATCACAAAAATTCACTTTGCCGGTTAAGTGAGTATCGCTAAAATTCCTTACCCGGGAAAGTGAAATTCGGAAAAAGTCACTTTGCCGAGTAAGTAAAAATTGCAAAAATTCACAGCCGGATAAGTGAAAATCACAAATATTCACATAGCGTGGAAAATGAATATCGCTACAAATCACTTTGCCGAGTATGTGAAAATCGTAAAAATTCACTTTCTCGGGTAAGTGAAAATCGCAAAAATTCACTTAGTCCGGTAAGTAAAAATCACAAAAATTCACATAGACGGATAAATGAAGATCACAAAAACTCACTTTGCCGGGTATGTGAAAATCGCAAAAATTCCTTAGATGGGTAAGTGAAAATCGCAAAAATCGCAAGGTAAGGGAAAATTGCAAAAATTCACTTTGCCGGGTAAGTGAAAATCTCAAAAATTCACATAGCGTGGTAAATGAATATCGTTACATATCACTTTGCCGAGTAAGTAAAAATTGCAAAAATTTACAGCCGTATAAGTGAAAATCAGAAATTTACAAATAGCGTGGTAAAACAATATAACTACAAATCACTTTGCCGGGTAAGTGAAAATCGTAAAAATTTACTTTCTCGGCTAAGTGAAAATCGCAAAAATTCACTTAGTCCGGTAAGTGAAAATCGCAAGAATTCACTTAGCCAGGTAAGTGAAAATCACAAAAATTCACTAAGCCGGGTAAGTGAAAATCACAAAAATTCACTTATCGCCGTAAGTGAAAATTGATAAAATTCACTTTTGCGGGTAAGTGAAAATCGTAAAAATTCACTTTCCCGTGTAAGTGAAAATCGCGAAAATTCTCTTAGTCGGGTAAGTGAAAATCGCTAAAATTCCTTAGCGGGGTAAGTGAAAATCGCAAAAATCCACTTCGCAGGGTCAGTGAAAATCGCAAAATTTCCTTAGTCGGGTAAGTGAAAATCACAAAAATTTCTTAGCCAGGTAAGTGAAAATCGCAAAAATTCCTTAGCCGGATAAGTCAAAATCACAAAAATTCACATAGCCGGGTAAATGAAAATTGCAGAAATTCACTTTGCCGGGTAAGTGAAAATCACAAAAGTTCACATAGACGGATATATGAGGATCACAAAAACTCACTTTGCCGGGTATGTGAAAATCGCAACAATTCACTTTGCCGGGCAAGTGAAAATCGCAAAAATCGCACGGTAAGTGAAAATCGCAAAACTTCACTTTGCCGGGTAAGTGAAAATCTCAAAAATTCACATAGCGTGGTAAATGAATATCGCTACAAATCACTTTGCCGGGTAAGTGAAAATAACAAAATTTCACATTGACGGGTAAATGAAGATCACAAAAATTCACATTGCCGGGTAAGTGAATATCGCTAAAATTCGCTTAGATGGGTTAGTGAAAATCACAAAAATTCACTTAGCCAGGTAAGTGAAAATCACAAAAATTCAATTATTTATGTAAGTGAAAATCACAAAAATTCACTTAGCAATGTAAGTGAAAATCACAAAAATTCACTTAGCCAGGTAAGTGAAAATCACAAAAATTCAATTATTCATGTAAGTGAAAATCACAAAAATTCACTTAGCAATGTAAGTGAAAATCACAAAAATTCACTTTGCCGGGTAAGTGAATATCGCTAAAATTCACTTAGACGGGTAAGTGAAAATCACAAAAATTCACTTAGCCGGGTAAGTGAAAATCACGAAAATTAACTTAGCCAGGTAAGTGAAAATCACAAAAATTCACTTAGCGTGGTATATGAAAATCGCTAAAATTCACTTAGTCGGGTAAGTGAAAATCACAAAAATTCACTTAGCCGGGTAAGTGAAAATCACGAAAATTAACTTAGCCAGGTAAGTGAGAATCGCAAAAATTCATATAGTGTGGTGAGTGAAAATCGCTAAAATTCACATTGCCGGGTAAGTGCAAATCGTAAAAAATCACTTTCCCGGGTAAGTGAAAATCCCTAAAATTTTTTTGCCGGGTAAAATTTACTTTGCCGTTTATGTGAATATCACAAAAATTCCTAAGTCGGGTAAGTGAAAATAACAAATTCACTTAACCGGGTAAGTGAAAACCACAAAAATGCATATAGTGTGGTAAGTGAAAATCGCTTAAATTCCATAGCGGGGCCAGTGAAAATCACAAAAATTTCTTAGCCAGGTAAGTGAAAAAGGCTAAGATTCGTTAGCCGGGTAAGTGAAAACCACAAAAATTCACATAGCCGGGTAAATGAAAATCGCAAAAATTCACTTTGCCGTTTAAGTGAAAATCACAAAAATTCACATAGACGGGCAAATGAAGATCACAAAAATTCACTTTGCCGGGTATGTGAAAATCGCAAAAATTCCTTACCCGGGTAAGTGAAAATCGCAAAAATCGCAAAAATCGCAAGGTAAATGAAAATCGCAAAAATTCACTTTGCCGGGAAAGTGAAAATCTCAAAAATTCACATAGCGTGGTAAATGAATATCGCTACAAATCACTTTGCCGGGTAAGTGAAAATCACAAGATTTCACATTGAAGGGTAAATGAAGATCACAAAAATTCACTTTGCCGGGTAAGTGAATATCGCTAAAATTCCTTACCCGGGGAAGTGAAATTCGGAAAAAGTCACTTTGCCGAGTAAGTAAAAATTGCAAAAATTCACAGCCGGATAAGTGAAAATCACAAATATTCACATAGCGTGGTAAATGAATATCGTTACAAATCACTTTGCCGAGTAAGTAAAAATTTCAAAAATTCACAGCCGGATAAGTGAAAATCAGAAATTTACAAATAGCGTGGTAAAAGAATATCGCTACAAATCACTTTGTGAAAATCGTAAAAATTTACTTTCTCGGGTAAGTGAAAATCGCAAAAATTCACTTAGTACGGTAAGTGAAAATCGCAAGAATTCACTTAGCCAGGTAAGTGAAAATCACAAAAATTCACTTAGCCTGGTAAGTGAAAATCACAAAAATTCTCTTAGCCAGGTAAGTGAAAATCACAAAAATTCACTTAGCCAGGTCAGTGAAAATCACAAAAATTCACTTATCGCGGTAAGTGAATATCGATAAAATTCACTTTTCCGGGTAAATGAAAATCGCTAAAATTCACCATCCCGGGTAAGTGAAAATCGCGAAAATTCTCTTAGTCGGGTAAGTGAAAATCGCTAAAATTCACATGGCCGTTTAAGTGCAAATCGTAAAAATTCACTTTTCCGGGTTAGTGAAAATCGCAAAAATTCCTTAGCGGGGTAAGTGAAAATTGCAAAAATCCACTTCGCAGGGTCAGTGATAATCGCAAAATTTCCTTAGTCGGGTAAGTGAAAATCACAAAAATTTCTTAGCCAGGTAAGTGAAAATCGCTAAAATGCCTTAGCCGGGTAAGTCAAAATCACAAAAATTCACATAGCCGGGTAAATGAAAATCGCAGAAATTCACTTTGCCGGGTAAGTGAAAATCACAAAAGTTCACATAGACGGGTAAATGACGATCACAAAAACTCACTTTGCCGGGTATATGAAAATCGCCAAAATTCACTTTCTCGGGTTAGTGAAAATCGCATAAATTCACTTAGTCCGGTAAGTAAAAATCACAAAAATTCACATAGACGGGTAAATGAAGATCACAAAAACTCACTTTGCCGGGTATGTGAAAATCGCAAAAATTTCTTAGCCGGGTAAGTGAAAATCGCAAAAATCGCAAGGTAAGTGAAAATCGCAAAAATTCACTTTGCCAGGTAAGTGAAAATCTCACAAATTCACTTAGCGTGGTAAATGAATATCGCTACAAATCACTTTGCCGGGTAAGTGAAAATAACAAAATTTCACATTGACGGGTAAATGAAGATCACAAAAATTCACTTTGCCGGGTATGTGAAAATCGCAACAATTCCTTAGCCGGGTAAGTGAAAATCGCAAAAATTGCAAAAAACGCAAGGTAAGTGAAAATCGCAAAAATTCACTTTGCCGGGTAAGTGAAAATCGTAAAAATTCACATTCTCGGGTAAGTGAAAATCGCATAATATCACTTAATCCGGGAAGTTAAAATCACAAAAATTTACATAGACGGGTAAATGAAGATCAGAAAAACTTACTTTGTTGGGTATGTGAAAATCGCAAAAATTCACATAGCGTGGTAAATAGATATCGCTACAATTGATTTTGCCGGGTAAGTGAAAATCGTAAAAATTCAATTTCCCGGGTAAGTGAAAATCGCATAAATTCACTTATTCCGGTAAGTAAAAATCAGAAAAATTCACATAGACGGGTAAATGAAGATCGCAAAAACTCACTTTGCCGGGTATGTGAAAATCGCAAAAATTCCTTAGCCGGGTAAGTGAAAATCACAAAATTTCACATTGACGGGTAAATGAAGATCACAAAAATTCACTTTGCCGGGTAAGTGAATATCGCTAACATTCCTTACCCGGGTAAGTGAAATTCGGAAAAACTCACTTTGCCGAGTAAGTAAAAATTGTAAAAATTCACAGCCGGATAAGTGAAAATCACAAATATTCACATAGCGTGGTAAATGAATTTCACTATAAATCATTTTGCCGGGTAAGTGAAAATCGTAAAAATTCATTTTATCGGATAGGTGAAAATCGCATAAATTCACTTAGTCCGGTAAGTTAAAATCACAAAAATTCACATAGACGGGTTAATGAAGATCACAAAAACTCACTTTGCCGGGTATGTGAAAATCGCAAAAATTCCTTAGCCGGGTAAGTGAAAATCGCAAAAATTGAAAAATCGCAAGGTAAGTGAAAATCGAAAAAATTTACTTTGCCGGGTAAGTGAAAATCACAAAAATTCACATAGCGTGAGAAATGAATATCGCTACAAATCACTTTGCCGTTTAAGTGAAAATCGTACAAATTCACTTTCTCGGGTAAGTGGAAATCGCATAAATTCACTTAGTCCGGTAAGTAAAAATCACAAAAATTCACATAGACGGGTAAATGAAGATCACAAAAACTCACTTTGCCGGGTATGTGAAAATCGCAAAAATTCCTTACCCGGGTAAATGAAAATCGCAAAAATCGCAAAAATCGCAAGGTAAGTGAAAATCGCAAAAATTCACTTTGCCGGGTAAGTGAAAATCTCAAAAATTCACATAGCGTGGTAAATGAATATCGCTACAAATCACTTTGCCGGGTAAGTGAAAATCACAAGATTTCACATTGAAGGGTAAATGAAGATCACAAAAATTCACTTTGCCCGGTAAGTGAATATCGCTAAAATTCCTTACCCGGGTAAGTGAAATTCGGAAAAAGTCACATTGCCGAGAAAGTAAAAATTGCAAAAATTCACAGCCGGATAAGTGAAAATCACAAATATTCACATAGCGCGGAAAATGAATATCGCTACAAATCACTTTGCCGGGTAAGTGAAAATCCTAAAAATTCACTTTCTCGGGTAAGTGAAAATCGCATAAATTTACTTAGTCCGGTAAGTAAAAATCACAAAAATTCACATAGACGGGTAAATGAAGATCACAAAAACTCACATTGCCGGGTATGTGAAAATCGCGAAAATTCCTAAGCGGGGTAAGTGAAAATCGCAAAAATCGCAAGGTAAGTGAAAATCGCAAAAATTCACTTTGTCGGGTAAGTGAAAATCGCATAAATTCACTTAGTCCGGTAAGTAAAAATCACAAAAATTCACATAGGCGGGTAAATGAAGATCACAAAAACTCACTTTGCCGGGTATGTGAAAATCGCAAAATTTCCTTAGCCGTGTCAGTGAAAATCGCAAAAATCGCAAAAATCGCAAAAATCGCAAAAGTCGCAAAAATCGCAAGGTAAGTGAAAATCGCAAAAATTCCCTTTGCCGGGTAAGTGAAAATCTCAAAAATTCACATAGCATGGTAAATGAATATCGCTACAAATCACTTTGCCGGGTAAGTGAAAATCACAAGATTTCACAATGAAGAGTAAATGAAGATCACAAAAATTCACTTTGCCGGTTAAGTGAATATCGCTAAAATTCCTTACCCGGGTAAGCGAAATTCGGAAAAAGTCACTTTGCCGAGTAAGTAAAAATTGCAAAAATTCACAGCCGGATAAGTGCAAGTCACAAATATTCACATAGCGTGGAAAATGAATATCGCTACAAATCACTTTGCCGGGTAAGTGAAAATCGTAAAAATTCACTTTCTCGGGTAAGTGAAAATCGCAAAAATTCACGTAGTCCGGTAAGTGAAAATCGCAAGAATTCACTTAGCCAGGTAAGTGAAAATCACAAAAATTCACTTAGCCTGGTAAGTGAAAATCACAAAAATTCACTTAGCCAGGTAAGTGAAAATCACAAAAATTCACTTAGCCAGGTAAGTGAAAATCACAAAAATTCACTTATCGCGGTAAGTGAAAATCGATAAAATTCACTTTTCCGGGTAAATGAAAATTGTAAAAATTCACCTTCCCGGGTAAGTGAAAATCGCGAAAATTCTCTTAGTCGGGTAAGTGAATATCGCTAAAATTCACATGGCCTTTTAAGTACAAATCGTAAAAATTCACTTTTCCGAGTTAGTGAAAATCGCTAAAATTCCTTAGCGGGGTAAGTGAAAATTGCAAAAATCCACTTCGCAGGGTCAGTGAAAATCGCAAAATTTCCTTAGTCGGGTAAGTGAAAATCACAAAAATTTCTTAGCCAGGTAAGTGAAAATCGCTAAAATGCCTTAGCCGGGTAAAAATTCACTTTTCCGAGTTAGTGAAAATCGCTAAAATTCCTTAGCGGGGTAAGTGAAAATTGCAAAAATCCACTTCGCAGGGTCAGTGAAAATCGCAAAATTTCCTTAGTCGGGTAAGTGAAAATCACAAAAATTTCTTAGCCAGGTAAGTGAAAATCGCTAAAATGCCTTAGCCGGGTAAGTCAAAATCACAAAAATTCACATAGCCGGGTAAATGAAAATCGCAGAAATTCACTTTGCCGGGTAAGTGAAAATCACAAAAGTTTACATAGACGGGTAAATGACGATCACAAAAACTCACTTTGCCGGGTATATGAAAATCGCCAAAATTCACTTTCTCGGGTTAGTGAAAATCGCATAGATTCACTTAGTCCGGTAAGTAAAAATCGCAAAAATTCACATAGACGGGTAAATGAAGATCACAAAAACTCACTTTACCGGGTATGTGAAAATCGCAAAAATTTCTTAGCCGGGTAAGTGAAAATCGCAAAAATCGCAAGGTAAGTGAAAATCGCAAAAATTCACTTTGCCGGGTAAGTGAAAATCTCACAAATTCACTTAGCGTGGTAAATGAATATCGCTACAAATCACTTTGCCGGGTAAGTGAAAATAACAAAATTTCACATTGACGGGTAAATGAAGATCACAAAAACTCACTTTGCCTTCCTTAGCCGTGTAAGTGAAAATCGCGAAAATCGCAAAAATCGTAAAAGTCGCAAAAATCGCAAGGTAAGTGAAAATCGCAAAAATTCACTTTGCCGGGTAAGTGAAAATCTCAAAAATTCACATAGCATGGTAAATGAATATCGCTACAAATCACTTTGCCGGGTAAGTGAAAATCACAAGATTTCACAATGAAGAGTAAATGAAGATCACAAAAATTCACTTTGCCGGTTAAGTGAATATCGCTAAAATTCCATACCCGGGTAAGCGAAATTCGGAAAAAGTCACTTTGCCGAGTAAGTAAAAATTGCAAAAATTCACAGCCGGATAAATCAAGTCACTAATATTCACATAGCATGGAAAATGGATGTCGCTACAAATCACTTTGCCGGGTAAGTGAAAATCGTAAAAATTCACTTTCTCGGGTAAGTGAAAATCGCATAAATTCACTTAGTCCGGTAAGTAAAAATCACAAAAATTCACATAGACGTGTAAATGAAGATCACAAAAACTCACTTTGCCGGGTATGTGAAAATCGCAAAAATTCCTTAGCCGGGTAAGTGAAATTCTTAAAAATTCACATAGCGTGGTAAATGAATATCGTTACAAATCACTTTGCCGAGTAAGTAAAAATTGCAAAAATTCACAGCCGGATAAGTGAAAATCAGAAATTTACAAATAGCGTGGTAAAAGAATATCGCTACAAATCACTTTGCCGGGTAAGTGAAAATCGTAAAAATTTACTTTCTCGGGTAAGTGAAAATCGCAAAAATTCACTTAGTCCGGTAAGTGAAAATCGCAAGAATTCACATAGCCAGGTAAGTGAAAATCACAAAAATTCACTTAGCCTGGTAAGTGAAAATCACAAAAATTCACTTAGCCAGGTAAGTGAAAATCACAAAAATTCACTTAGCCAGGTAAGTGAAAATCACAAAAATTCACTTAGCCAGGTAAGTGAAAATCACAAAAATTCACTTATAGCGGTAAGTGAAAATCGATAAAATTCACTTTTCCGGGTAAATGAAAATCGTAAAAATTCACTTTTCCGGGTTAGTGAAAATCGCTAAAATTCCTTAGCGGGGTAAGTGAAAATTTGCAAAAATCCACTTCGCAGGGTCAGTGAAAATCGCAAAAATTTCCTTAGTCGGGTAAGTGAAAATCACAAAAATTTTTTAGCCAGATAAGTGAAAATCACTAAAATGCCTTAGCCGGGTAAGTCAAAATCACAAAAATTCACATAGCCGGGTAAATGAAAATCGCAGCAATTCACTTTGCCGGGTAAGTGAAAATCACAAAAGTTCACATAGACGGGTAAATGACGATCACAAAAACGCATTTTGCCGGGTTTATGAAAATCGCCAAAATTCACTTTCTCGGGTTAGTGAAAATCGCATAGATTCACTTAGTCCGGTAAGTAAAATTCACAAAAATTCACATAGACGGGTAAATGAAGATCACAAAAACTCACTTTACCGGGTATGTGAAAATCGCAAAAATTTCTTAGCCGGGTAAGTGAAAATCGTAAAAATTCACATTCTCGGGTAAGTGAAAATCGCATAAATTCACTTAGTCCGGGAAGTTAAAATCACAAAAATTCACTTAGCCTGGTAAGTGGAAATCACAAAAATTCACTTAGCCGGGTAAGTTAAAATCGCAAAAATCGCAAAAATCGCAAGGTAAGTGAAAATCGCAAAAATTCACTTTGTCGGGTAAGTGCAAATCGCATTAATTCACTTAGTCCGGTAAGTAAAAATCACAAAAATTCACATAGGCGGGTAAATGAAGATCACAAAAACTCACTTTGCCGGGTATGTGAAAATCGCAATATTTCCTTAGCCGTGTAAGTGAAAATCGCAAAAATAGCAAAAATCGCAAAAGTCGCAAAAATCGCAAGGTAAGTGAAAATCACAAAAATTCACTTAGCCAGGTAAGTGAAAATCACAAAAATTCACTTAGCCAGGTAAGTGAAAATCACAAAAATTCACTTATCGCGGTAAGTGAAAATCGATAAAATTCGCTTTTCCGGGTAAATGAAAATTGTAAAAATTCACCTTCCCGGGTAAGTGAAAATCGCGAAAATTCTCTTAGTCGGGTAAGTGAAAATCGCTAAAATTCACATGGCCTTTTAAGTACAAATCGTAAAAATTCACTTTTCCGAGTTAGTGAAAATCGCTAAAATTCCTTAGCGGGGTAAGTGAAAATTGCAAAAATCCACTTCGCAGGGTCAGTGAAAATCGCAAAATTTCCTTAGTCGGGTAAGTGAAAATCACAAAAATTTCTTAGCCAGGTAAGTGAAAATCGCTAAAATGCCTTAGCCGGGTAAAAATTCACTTTTCCGAGTTAGTGAAAATCGCTAAAATTCCTTAGCGGGGTAAGTGAAAATTGCAAAAATCCACTTCGCAGGGTCAGTGAAAATCGCAAAATTTCCTTAGTCGGGTAAGTGAAAATCACAAAAATTTCTTAGCCAGGTAAGTGAAAATCGCTAAAATGCCTTAGCCGGGTAAGTCAAAATCACAAAAATTCACATAGCCGGGTAAATGAAAATCGCAGAAATTCACTTTGCCGGGTAAGTGAAAATCACAAAAGTTTACATAGACGGGTAAATGACGATCACAAAAACTCACTTTGCCGGGTATATGAAAATCGCCAAAATTCACTTTCTCGGGTTAGTGAAAATCGCATAGATTCACTTAGTCCGGTAAGTAAAAATCGCAAAAATTCACATAGACGGGTAAATGAAGATCACAAAAACTCACTTTACCGGGTATGTGAAAATCGCAAAAATTTCTTAGCCGGGTAAGTGAAAATCGCAAAAATCGCAAGGTAAGTGAAAATCGCAAAAATTCACTTTGCCGGGTAAGTGAAAATCTCACAAATTCACTTAGCGTGGTAAATGAATATCGCTACAAATCACTTTGCCGGGTAAGTGAAAATAACAAAATTTCACATTGACGGGTAAATGAAGATCACAAAAACTCACTTTGCCTTCCTTAGCCGTGTAAGTGAAAATCGCGAAAATCGCAAAAATCGTAAAAGTCGCAAAAATCGCAAGGTAAGTGAAAATCGCAAAAATTCACTTTGCCGGGTAAGTGAAAATCTCAAAAATTCACATAGCATGGTAAATGAATATCGCTACAAATCACTTTGCCGGGTAAGTGAAAATCACAAGATTTCACAATGAAGAGTAAATGAAGATCACAAAAATTCACTTTGCCGGTTAAGTGAATATCGCTAAAATTCCATACCCGGGTAAGCGAAATTCGGAAAAAGTCACTTTGCCGAGTAAGTAAAAATTGCAAAAATTCACAGCCGGATAAATCAAGTCACAAATATTCACATAGCATGGAAAATGGATGTCGCTACAAATCACTTTGCCGGGTAAGTGAAAATCGTAAAAATTCACTTTCTCGGGTAAGTGAAAATCGCAAAAATTCACTTAGTCCGGTAAGTAAAAATCACAAAAATTCACATAGACGTGTAAATGAAGATCACAAAAACTCACTTTGCCGGGTATGTGAAAATCGCAAAAATTCCTTAGCCGGGTAAGTGAAATTCTTAAAAATTCACATAGCGTGGTAAATGAATATCGTTACAAATCACTTTGCCGAGTAAGTAAAAATTGCAAAAATTCACAGCCGGATAAGTGAAAATCAGAAATTTACAAATAGCGTGGTAAAAGAATATCGCTACAAATCACTTTGCCGGGTAAGTGAAAATCGTAAAAATTTACTTTCTCGGGTAAGTGAAAATCGCAAAAATTCACTTAGTCCGGTAAGTGAAAATCGCAAGAATTCACATAGCCAGGTAAGTGAAAATCACAAAAATTCACTTAGCCTGGTAAGTGAAAATCACAAAAATTCACTTAGCCAGGTAAGTGAAAATCACAAAAATTCACTTAGCCAGGTAAGTGAAAATCACAAAAATTCACTTAGCCAGGTAAGTGAAAATCACAAAAATTCACTTATAGCGGTAAGTGAAAATCGATAAAATTCACTTTTCCGGGTAAATGAAAATCGTAAAAATTCACTTTTCCGGGTTAGTGAAAATCGCTAAAATTCCTTAGCGGGGTAAGTGAAAATTTGCAAAAATCCACTTCGCAGGGTCAGTGAAAATCGCAAAAATTTCCTTAGTCGGGTAAGTGAAAATCACAAAAATTTTTTAGCCAGATAAGTGAAAATCACTAAAATGCCTTAGCCGGGTAAGTCAAAATCACAAAAATTCACATAGCCGGGTAAATGAAAATCGCAGCAATTCACTTTGCCGGGTAAGTGAAAATCACAAAAGTTCACATAGACGGGTAAATGACGATCACAAAAACGCATTTTGCCGGGTTTATGAAAATCGCCAAAATTCACTTTCTCGGGTTAGTGAAAATCGCATAGATTCACTTAGTCCGGTAAGTAAAATTCACAAAAATTCACATAGACGGGTAAATGAAGATCACAAAAACTCACTTTACCGGGTATGTGAAAATCGCAAAAATTTCTTAGCCGGGTAAGTGAAAATCGTAAAAATTCACATTCTCGGGTAAGTGAAAATCGCATAAATTCACTTAGTCCGGGAAGTTAAAATCACAAAAATTCACTTAGCCTGGTAAGTGGAAATCACAAAAATTCACTTAGCCGGGTAAGTTAAAATCGCAAAAATCGCAAAAATCGCAAGGTAAGTGAAAATCGCAAAAATTCACTTTGTCGGGTAAGTGCAAATCGCATTAATTCACTTAGTCCGGTAAGTAAAAATCACAAAAATTCACATAGGCGGGTAAATGAAGATCACAAAAACTCACTTTGCCGGGTATGTGAAAATCGCAATATTTCCTTAGCCGTGTAAGTGAAAATCGCAAAAATAGCAAAAATCGCAAAAGTCGCAAAAATCGCAAGGTAAGTGAAAATCACAAAAATTCACTTAGCCAGGTAAGTGAAAATCACAAAAATTCACTTAGCCAGGTAAGTGAAAATCACAAAAATTCACTTATCGCGGTAAGTGAAAATCGATAAAATTCGCTTTTCCGGGTAAATGAAAATTGTAAAAATTCACCTTCCCGGGTAAGTGAAAATCGCGAAAATTCTCTTAGTCGGGTAAGTGAAAATCGCTAAAATTCACATGGCCTTTTAAGTACAAATCGTAAAAATTCACTTTTCCGAGTTAGTGAAAATCGCTAAAATTCCTTAGCGGGGTAAGTGAAAATTGCAAAAATCCACTTCGCAGGGTCAGTGAAAATCGCAAAATTTCCTTAGTCGGGTAAGTGAAAATCACAAAAATTTCTTAGCCAGGTAAGTGAAAATCGCTAAAATGCCTTAGCCGGGTAAAAATTCACTTTTCCGAGTTAGTGAAAATCGCTAAAATTCCTTAGCGGGGTAAGTGAAAATTGCAAAAATCCACTTCGCAGGGTCAGTGAAAATCGCAAAATTTCCTTAGTCGGGTAAGTGAAAATCACAAAAATTTCTTAGCCAGGTAAGTGAAAATCGCTAAAATGCCTTAGCCGGGTAAGTCAAAATCACAAAAATTCACATAGCCGGGTAAATGAAAATCGCAGAAATTCACTTTGCCGGGTAAGTGAAAATCACAAAAGTTTACATAGACGGGTAAATGACGATCACAAAAACTCACTTTGCCGGGTATATGAAAATCGCCAAAATTCACTTTCTCGGGTTAGTGAAAATCGCATAGATTCACTTAGTCCGGTAAGTAAAAATCGCAAAAATTCACATAGACGGGTAAATGAAGATCACAAAAACTCACTTTACCGGGTATGTGAAAATCGCAAAAATTTCTTAGCCGGGTAAGTGAAAATCGCAAAAATCGCAAGGTAAGTGAAAATCGCAAAAATTCACTTTGCCGGGTAAGTGAAAATCTCACAAATTCACTTAGCGTGGTAAATGAATATCGCTACAAATCACTTTGCCGGGTAAGTGAAAATAACAAAATTTCACATTGACGGGTAAATGAAGATCACAAAAACTCACTTTGCCTTCCTTAGCCGTGTAAGTGAAAATCGCGAAAATCGCAAAAATCGTAAAAGTCGCAAAAATCGCAAGGTAAGTGAAAATCGCAAAAATTCACTTTGCCGGGTAAGTGAAAATCTCAAAAATTCACATAGCATGGTAAATGAATATCGCTACAAATCACTTTGCCGGGTAAGTGAAAATCACAAGATTTCACAATGAAGAGTAAATGAAGATCACAAAAATTCACTTTGCCGGTTAAGTGAATATCGCTAAAATTCCATACCCGGGTAAGCGAAATTCGGAAAAAGTCACTTTGCCGAGTAAGTAAAAATTGCAAAAATTCACAGCCGGATAAATCAAGTCACAAATATTCACATAGCATGGAAAATGGATGTCGCTACAAATCACTTTGCCGGGTAAGTGAAAATCGTAAAAATTCACTTTCTCGGGTAAGTGAAAATCGCAAAAATTCACTTAGTCCGGTAAGTAAAAATCACAAAAATTCACATAGACGTGTAAATGAAGATCACAAAAACTCACTTTGCCGGGTATGTGAAAATCGCAAAAATTCCTTAGCCGGGTAAGTGAAATTCTTAAAAATTCACATAGCGTGGTAAATGAATATCGTTACAAATCACTTTGCCGAGTAAGTAAAAATTGCAAAAATTCACAGCCGGATAAGTGAAAATCAGAAATTTACAAATAGCGTGGTAAAAGAATATCGCTACAAATCACTTTGCCGGGTAAGTGAAAATCGTAAAAATTTACTTTCTCGGGTAAGTGAAAATCGCAAAAATTCACTTAGTCCGGTAAGTGAAAATCGCAAGAATTCACATAGCCAGGTAAGTGAAAATCACAAAAATTCACTTAGCCTGGTAAGTGAAAATCACAAAAATTCACTTAGCCAGGTAAGTGAAAATCACAAAAATTCACTTAGCCAGGTAAGTGAAAATCACAAAAATTCACTTAGCCAGGTAAGTGAAAATCACAAAAATTCACTTATAGCGGTAAGTGAAAATCGATAAAATTCACTTTTCCGGGTAAATGAAAATCGTAAAAATTCACTTTTCCGGGTTAGTGAAAATCGCTAAAATTCCTTAGCGGGGTAAGTGAAAATTTGCAAAAATCCACTTCGCAGGGTCAGTGAAAATCGCAAAAATTTCCTTAGTCGGGTAAGTGAAAATCACAAAAATTTTTTAGCCAGATAAGTGAAAATCACTAAAATGCCTTAGCCGGGTAAGTCAAAATCACAAAAATTCACATAGCCGGGTAAATGAAAATCGCAGCAATTCACTTTGCCGGGTAAGTGAAAATCACAAAAGTTCACATAGACGGGTAAATGACGATCACAAAAACGCATTTTGCCGGGTTTATGAAAATCGCCAAAATTCACTTTCTCGGGTTAGTGAAAATCGCATAGATTCACTTAGTCCGGTAAGTAAAATTCACAAAAATTCACATAGACGGGTAAATGAAGATCACAAAAACTCACTTTACCGGGTATGTGAAAATCGCAAAAATTTCTTAGCCGGGTAAGTGAAAATCGTAAAAATTCACATTCTCGGGTAAGTGAAAATCGCATAAATTCACTTAGTCCGGGAAGTTAAAATCACAAAAATTCACTTAGCCTGGTAAGTGGAAATCACAAAAATTCACTAAGCCGGGTAAGTTAAAATCGCAAAAATCGCAAGGTAAGTGAAAATCGCAAAAATTCACTTTGTCGGGTAAGTGCAAATCGCATTAATTCACTTAGTCCGGTAAGTAAAAATCACAAAAATTCACATAGGCGGGTAAATGAAGATCACAAAAACTCACTTTGCCGGGTATGTGAAAATCGCAATATTTCCTTAGCCGTGTAAGTGAAAATCGCAAAAATAGCAAAAATCGCAAAAGTCGCAAAAATCGCAAGGTAAGTGAAAATCGCAAAAATTCACTTTGTCGGGTAAGTGCAAATCGCATTAATTCACTTAGTCCGGTAAGTAAAAATCACAAAAATTCACATAGGCGGGTAAATGAAGATCACAAAAACTCACTTTGCCGGGTATGTGAAAATCGCAATATTTCCTTAGCCGTGTAAGTGAAAATCGCAAAAATCGCAAAAGTCGCAAAAATCGCAAGGTGAGTGAAAATCGCAAAAATTCACTTTGCCGGGTAAGTTAAAATCTCAAAAATTCACATAGCATGGTAAATGAATATCGCTACAAATCACTTTGCCGGGTAAGTGAAAATCACAAGATTTCACAATGAAGAGTAAATGAAGATCACAAAAATTCACTTTACCGGTTAAGTGAATATCGCTAAAATTCCTTACCCGGGTAAGCGAAATTCGGAAAAAGTCACTTTGCCGAGTAAGTAAAAATTGCAAAAATTCACAGCCGGATAAGTGCAAGTCACAAATATTCACATAGCGTGGAAAATGAATATCGCTACAAATCACTTTGCCGGGTAAGTGAAAATCGTAAAAATTCAATTTCTCGGGTAAGTGAAAATCGCAAAAATTCACTTAGTCCGGTAAGTAAAAATCACAAAAATTCACATAGACGGGTAAATGAAGATCACAAAAACTCACTTTGCCGGGTATGTGAAAATCGCAAAAATTCCTTAGCCGGGTAAGTGAAAATCGCAAAAATCGCAAAAATCGCAAGTTAAGGGAAAATCGCAAAAAATCACTTTGCCGGGTAAGTGAAATTCTCAAAAATTCACATAGCGTGGTAAATGAATATCGTTACAAATCACTTTGCCGAGTAAGTAAAAATTGCAAAAATTCACAGCCGGATAAGTGAAAATCAGAAATTTACAAATAGCGTGGTAAAAGAATATCGCTACAAATCACTTTGCCGGGTAAGTGAAAATCGTAAAAATTTACTTTCTCGGGTAAGTGAAAATCGCAAAAATTCACTGAATCCGGTAAGTGAAAATCGCAAGAATTCACTTAGCCAGGTAAGTGAAAATCACAAAAAGTCACTTTACCGGGTGTGTGAAAATCGCAAAAATTTCTTAGCCGGGTAAGTGAAAATCGCAAAAATCGCAAGGTAAGTGAAAATCGCAAAAATTCACTTTGCCGGGTAAGTGAAAATCTCACAAATTCATTTAGCGTGGTAAATGAATATCGCTACAAATCACTTGCCCGGGTAAGTGAAAATAACAAAATTTCACATTGACGGGTAAATGAAGATCACAAAAATTCACTTTGCCGGGTATCATAAATTCACTTAGTCCGGGAAGTTAAAATCACAAAAATTTACATAGATTGGTAAATGAAGATCAGAAAAACTTACTTTGTTGGGTATGTGAAAATCGCACAAATTCACATAGCGTGGTAAATGAATATCGCTACAAATCGCAACAATTCCTTAGCCGGGTAAGTGAAAATCGCAAAAATCGCAAAAAACGCAAGGTAAATGAAAATCGCAAAAATTCACTTTGCCGGGTAAGTGAAAATCGTAAAAATTCACATTCTCGGGTAAGTGAAAATCGCATAAATTCTAAATTCACTTAGTCCGGGAAATTAAAATCACAAAAATTCACTTAGCCTGGTAAGTGAAAATCACAAAAATTCACTTAGCCAGGTAAGTGAAAATCGCAAAAATCGCAAGGTAAGGGAAAATCGCATAAATTCACTTAGTCCGGTAAGTAAAAATCACAAAAATTCACATAGGCGGGTAAATGAAGATCACAAAAACTCACTTTGCGGGTATGTGAAAATCGCAAAATTTCCTTAGCCGTGTAAGTGAAAATCGCAAAAATCGCAAAAATCGCAAAAGTCGCAAAAATCGCAAGGTAAGTGAAAATCGCAAGAATTCACTTTGCCGGGTAAGTGAAAATCTCAAAAATTCACATAGCATGGTAAATGAATATCGCTACAAATCACTTTGCCGGGTAAGTGAAAATCAGAAGATTTCACAATGAAGAGTAAATGAAGATCACAAAAATTCACTTTGCCGGTTAAGTGAATATCGCTAAAATTCCTTACCCGGGTAAGCGAAATTCGGAAAAAGTCACTTTGCCGAGTAAGTAAAAATTGCAAAAATTCACAGCCGGATAAATGCAAGTCACAAATATTCACATAGCGTGGAAAATGAATATCGCTACAAATCACTTTGCCGGGTAAGTGAAAATCGTAAAAATTCACTTTCTCGGGTAAGTGAAAATCGCAAAAATTCACTTAGTCCGGTAAGTAAAAATCACAAAAATTCACATAGACGGGTAAATGAAGATCACAAAAACTCACTTTGCCGGGTAAGTGAAATTCTCAAAAATTCACATAGCGTGGTAAATGAATATCGTTACAAATCACTTTGCCGAGTAAGTAAGAATTGCAAAAATTCACAGCCGGATAAGTGAAAATCAGAAATTTACAAATAGCGTGGTAAAAGAATATCGCTACAAATCACTTTGCCGGGTAAGTGAAAATCGTAAAAATCGCAAGAAAATCGCAAGAATTCACTTAGCCAGGTAAGTGAAAATCACAAAAATTCACTTAGCCTGGTAAGTGAAAATCACAAAAATTCACTTAGCCAGGTAAGTGAAAATCACAAAAATTCACTTAGCCAGGTAAGTGAAAATCTCAAAAATTCACTTATCGCGGTAGGTGAAAATCGATAAAATTCACTTTTCCGGGTAAATGAAAATCGTAAAAATTCACCTTCCCGGGTAAGTGAAAATCGCGAAAATTCTCTTAGTCCGGTAAGTGAAAATCGCTAAAATTCACATGGCCGTTTATGTGCAAATCGTAAAAATTCACTTTTCCGGGTTAGTGCAAATCGCTAAAATTCCTTAGCGGGGTAAGTGAAAATTGCAAAAATCCACTTCGCAGGGTCAGTGAAAATGGCAAAATTTCCTTAGTCGGGTAAGTGAAAATCACAAAAATTTCTTAGCCAGGTAAGTGAAAATCGCTAAAATGCCTTAGCCGGGTAAGTCAAAATCACAAAAATTCACATAGCCGGGTAAATGAAAATCGCAGAAATTCACTTTGCCGGGTAAGTGAAAATCACAAAAGTTCACATAGACGGGTAAATGACGATCACAAAAACTCACTTTGCCGGGTATATGAAAATCGCCAAAATTCACTTTCTCGGGTTAGTGAAAATCGCATAGATTCACTTAGTCCGGTAAGTAAAAATCACAAAAATTCACATAGACGGGTAAATGAAGATCACAAAAACTCACTTTTCCGGGTATGTGAAAATCGCAAAAATTTCTTAGCCGGGTAAGTGAAAATCGCAAAAATCGCAAGGTAAGTGAAAATCGCAAAAATTCACTTTGCCGGGTAAGTGAAAATAACAAAATTTTACATTGACGGGTAAATGAAGATCACAAAAATTCACTTTGCCGGGTATGTGAAAATCGCAACAATTCCTTAGCCGGGTAAGTGAAAATCGTAAAAATTCACTTTCTCGGGTAAGTGAAAATCGCATAAATTCTCTTAGTCCGGTAAGCAAAAATCACAAAAATTCACATAGACGGGTAAATGAAGATCACAAAAATTCACTTTGCCGGGTAAGTGAATATCGCTAAAATTCGCGGGAAAGTGAAAATCAAAAAAATTCACCTAGCCAGGTAAGTGAAAATCACAAAAATTTACATAGCCGGGTAAATGAAAATCGCAGAAATTCACTTTGCCGGGTAAGTGAAAATAACAAAATTTCACATTGACGGGTAAATGAAGATCACAAAAATTCACTTTGCCGGGTACGTGAAAATCGCAACAATTCCTTAGCCGGGTAAGTGAAAATCGCAAAAATCGCAAAAAAAGCAAGGTAAGTGAAAATCGCAAAAATTCACTTTGCCGGGTAAGTGAAAATCGTAAAAATTCACATTCTCGGGTAAGTGAAAATCGCATAAATTCACTTAGTCCGGGAAGTTAAAATCACAAAAATTTACATAGACGGGTAAATGAAGATCAGAAAAACTTACTTTGTTGGGTATGTGAAAATCGCAAAAATTCACATAGCGTGGTAAATGAATATCGCTACAAATCGCAACAATTCCTAAGCCGGGTAAGTGAAAATCGCAAAAATCGCAAAAAACCCAAGGTAAGTGAAAATCGCAAAAATTCACTTAGTCCGGTAAGTAAAAATCACAAAAATTCACATAGGCGGGTAAATGAAGATCACAAAAACTCACTTTGCCGGGTATGTGAAAATCGCAAAATTTCCTTAGCCGTGTAAGTGAAAATCGCAAAAATCGCAAAAATCGCAAAAGTCGCAAAAATCGCAAGGTAAGTGAAAATCGCAAAAATTCACTTTGCCGGGTAAGTGAAAATCTCAAAAATTCACATAGCATGGTAAATGAATATCGCTACAAATCACTTTGCCGGGTAAGTGAAAATCACAAAACTTTACTTAGCCAGGTAAGTGAAAATCGCAAAAATCGCAAGGTAAGGGAAAATCGCAAAAATTCACTTTGTCGGGTAAGTAAAAATCGCATAAATTCACTTAGTCCGGTAAGTAAAAATCACAAAAATTCACATAGGCGGGTAAATGAAGATCACAAAAACTCACTTTGCCGGGTATGTGAAAATCGCAAAATTTCCTTAGCCGTGTAAGTGAAAATCGCAAAAATCGCAAAAATCGCAAAAGTCGCAAAAATCGCAAGGTAAGTGAAAATCGCAAAAATTCACTTTGCCGGGTAAGTGAAAATCTCAAAAATTCACATAGCATGGTAAATGAATATCGCTACAAATCACTTTGCCGGGTAAGTGAAAATCACAAGATTTCACAATGAAGAGTAAATGAAGATCACAAAAATTCACTTTGCCGGTTAAGTGAATATCGCTAAAATTCCTTACCCGGGTAAGCGAAATTCGGAAAAAGTCACTTTGCCCAGTAAGTAAAAATTGCAAAAATTCACAGCCGGATAAGTGCAAGTCACAAATATTCACATAGCGTGGAAAATGAATATCGCTACAAATCACTTTGCCGGGTAAGTGAAAATCGTAAAAATTCACTTTCTCGGGTAAGTGAAAATCGCAAAAATTCTCTTAGTCCGGTAAGTGAAAATCGCTAAAATTCACATGGCCGTTTAAGTGCAAATCGTAAAAATTCACTTTTCCGGGTTAGTGAAAATCGCTAAAATTCCTTAGCGGGGTAAGTGAAAATTGCAAAAATCCACTTCGCAGGGTCAGTGAAAATGGCAAAATTTCCTTAGTCGGGTAAGTGAAAATCACAAAAATTTCTTAGCCAGGTAAGTGAAAATCGCTAAAATGCCTTAGCCGGGTAAGTCAAAATCACAAAAATTCACATAGCCGGGTAGATGAAAATCGCAGAAATTCACTTTGCCGGGTAAGTGAAAATCACAAAAGTTCACATAGACGGGTAAATGACGATCACAAAAACTCACTTCGCCGGGTATATGAAAATCGCCAAAATTCACTTTCTCGGGTTAGTGAAAATCGCATAGATTCACTTAGTCCGGTAAGTAAAAATCACAAAAATTCACATAGACGGGTAAATGAAGATCACAAAAACTCACTTTACCGGGTATGTGAAAATCGCAAAAATTTCTTAGCCGGGTAAGTGAAAATCGCAAAAATCGCAAGGTAAGTGAATATCGCAAAAATTCACTTTGCCGGGTAAATGAAAATAACAAAATTTCACATTGACGGGTAAATGAAGATCACAAAAATTCACTTTGCCGGGTATGTGAAAATCGCAAAAATTCCTTAGCCGGGTAAGTGAAAATCGCAAAAATCGCAAAAAACGCAAGGTAAGTGAAAATCGCAAAAATTCACTTTGCCGGGTAAGTGAAAATCGTAAAAATTCACATTCTCGGGTAAGTGAAAATCGCATAAATTCACTTAGTCCGGGAAGTTAAAATCACAAAAATTTACATAGACGGGTAAATTAAGATCAGAAAAACTTACTTTGTTGGGTATGTGAAAATCGCAAAAATTCACATAGCGTGGTAAATGAATATCGCTACAAATCGCAACAATTCCTACGCCGGGTAAGTGAAAATCGCAAAAATCGCAAAAAACCCAAGGTAAGTTAAAATCGCAAAAATTCACTTTGCCGGGTAAGTGAAAATCGTAAAAATTCACATTCTCGGGTAAGTGAAAATCGCATAAATTCACTTAGTCCGGGAAGTTAAAATCACTAAAATTCACTTAGCCTGGTAAGTGAAAATCACAAAAATTCACTTAGCCAGGTAAGTGAAAATCGCAAAAATCTCAAGGTAAGGGAAAATCGCAAAAATTCACTTTGTCGGGTAAGTGAAAATCGCATAAATTCACTTAGTCCGGTAAGTAAAAATCACAAAAATTCACATAGGCGGGTAAATGAAGATCACAAAAACTCACTTTGCCGGGTATGTAAAAATCGCAAAATTTCCTTAGCCGTGTAAGTGAAAATCGCAAAAATCGCAAAAATCACAAAGTCGCAAAAATCGCAAGGTAAGTGAAAATCTCAAAAATTCACATAGCATGGTAAATGAATATCGCTACAAATCACTTTGCCGGGTAAGTGAAAATCACAAGTTTTCACAATGAAGAGTAAATGAAGATCACAAAAATTCACTTTGCCGGTTAAGTGAATATCGCTAAAATTCCTTACCCGGGTAAGCGAAATTCGGAAAAAGTCACTTTGCCGAGTAAGTAAAAATTGCAAAAATTCACAGCCGGATAAGTGCAAGTCACAAATATTCGCATAGCGTGGAAAATGAATATCGCTACAAATCACTTTGCCGGGTAAGTGAAAATCGTAAAAATTGACTTTCTCGGGTAAGTGAAAATCGCAAAAATTCACTTAGTCCGGTAAGTAAAAATCACAAAAATTCACATAGACGGGTAAATGAAGATCACAAAAACTCACTTTGCCGGGTATGCGAAAATCGCAAAAATTCCTTAGCCGGGTAAGTGAAAATCGCAAAAATCGCAAAAATCGCAAATTAAGTGAAAATCGCAAAAATTCACTTTGCCGGGTAAGTGAAAATCTCACAAATTCACTTAGCGTGGTAAATGAATATCGCTACAAATCACTTTGCCGGGTAAGTGAAAATAACAAAATTTCACATTGACGGGTAAATGAAGATCACAAAAACTCACTTTGCCTTCCTTAGCCGTGTAAGTGAAAATCGCAAAAATCGCAAAAATCGCAAAAGTCGCAAAAATCGCAAGGTAAGTGAAAATCGCAAAAATTCACTTTGCCGGGTAAGTGAAAATCTCAAAAATTCACATAGCATGGTAAATGAATATCGCTACAAATCACTTTGCCGGGTAAGTGAAAATCACAAGATTTCACAATGAAGAGTAAATGAAGATCACAAAAATTCACTTTGCCGGTTAAGTGAATATCGCTAAAATTCCTTACCCGGGTAAGTGAAATTCGGAAAAAGTCACATTGCCGAGAAAGTAAAAATTGCAAAAATTCACAGCCGGATAAGTGAAAATCACAAATATTCACATAGCGCGGAAAATGAATATCGCTACAAATCACTTTGCCGGGTAAGTGAAAATCCTAAAAATTCACTTTCTCGGGTAAGTGAAAATCGCAAAAATTCACTTAGTCCGGTAAGTAAAAATCACAAAAATTCACATAGACGGGTAAATGAAGATCACAAAAACTCACTTTGCCGGGTATGTGAAAATCGCGAAAATTCCTAAGCGGGGTAAGTGAAAATCGCAAAAATCGCAAGGTAAGTGAAAATCGCAAAAATTCACTTTGTCGGGTAAGTCAAAATCGCATAAATTCACTTAGTCCGGTAAGTAAAAATCACAAAAATTCACATAGGCGGGTAAATGAAGATCACAAAAACTCACTTTGCCGGGTATGTGAAAATCGAAAAATTTCCTTAGCCGTGTCAGTGAAAATCGCAAAGATCGCAAAAGTCGCAAAAATCGCAAGGTAAGTGAAAATCGCAAAAATTCCCTTTGCCGGGTAAGTGAAAATCTCAAAAATTCACATAGCATGGTAAATGAATATCGCTACAAATCACTTTGCCGGGTAAGTGAAAATCACAAGATTTCACAATGAAGAGTAAATGAAGATCACAAAAATTCACTTTGCCGGTTAAGTGAATATCGCTAAAATTCCTTACACGGGTAAGCGAAATTCGGAAAAAGTCACTTTGCCGAGTAAGTAAAAATTGCAAAAATTCACAGCCGGATAAGTGCAAGTCACAAATATTCACATAGCGTGGAAAATGAATATCGCTACAAATCACTTTGCCGGGTAAGTGAAAATCGTAAAAATTCACTTTCTCGGGTAAGTGAAAATCGCAAAAATTCACGTAGTCCGGTAAGTGAAAATCGCAAGAATTCACTTAGCCAGGTAAGTGAAAATCACAAAAATTCACTTAGCCTGGTAAGTGAAAATCACAAAAATTCACTTAGCCAGGTAAGTGAAAATCACAAAAATTCACTTAGCCAGGTAAGTGAAAATCACAAAAATTCACTTATCGCGGTAAGTGAAAATCGATAAAATTCACTTTTCCGGGTAAATGAAAATTGTAAAAATTCACCTTCCCGGGTAAGTGAAAATCGCGAAAATTCTCTTAGTCGGGTAAGTGAAAATCGCTAAAATTCACATGGCCGTTTAAGTACAAATCGTAAAAATTCACTTTTCCGAGTAAGTGAAAATCGCTAAAATTCCTTAGCGGGGTAAGTGAAAATTGCAAAAATCCACTTCGCAGGGTCAGTGAAAATCGCAAAATTTCCTTAGTCGGGTAAGTGGAAATCACAAAAATTTCTTAGCCAGGTAAGTGAAAATCGCTAAAATGCCTTAGCCGGGTAAGTCAAAATCACAAAAATTCACATAGCCGGGTAAATGAAAATCGCAGAAATTCACTTTGCCGGGTAAGTGAAAATCACAAAAGTTTACATAGACGGGTAAATGACGATCACAAAAACTCACTTTGCCGGGTATATGAAAATCGCCAAAATTCACTTTCTCGGGTTAGTGAAAATCGCATAGATTCACTTAGTCCGGTAAGTAAAAATCGCAAAAATTCACATAGACGAGGAAAATGAAGATCACAAAAACTCACTTTACCGGGTATGTGAAAATCGCAAAAATTTCTTAGCCGGGTAAGTGAAAATCGCAAAAATCGCAAGGTAAGTGAAAATCGCAAAAATTCACTTTGCCGGGTAAGTGAAAATCTCACAAATTCACTTAGCGTGGTAAATGAATATCGCTACAAATCACTTTGCCGGGTAAGTGAAAATAACAAAATTTCACATTGACGGGTAAATGAAGATCACAAAAACTCACTTTGCCTTCCTTAGCCGTGTAAGTGAAAATCGCAAAAATCGCAAAAGTCGCAAAAATCGCAATGTAAGTGAAAATCGCAAAAATTCACTTTGCCGGGTAAGTGAAAATCTCAAAAATTCACATAGCATGGTAAATGAATATCGCTACAAATCACTTTGCCGGGTAAGTGAAAATCACAAGATTTCACAATGAAGAGTAAATGAAGATCACAAAAATTCACTTTGCCGGTTAAGTGAATATCGCTAAAATTCCATACCCGGGTAAGCGAAATTCGGAAAAAGTCACTTTGCCGAGTAAGTAAAAATTGCAAAAATTCACAGCCGGATAAGTCAAGTCACAAATATTCACATAGCGTGGAAAATGGATGTCGCTACAAATCACTTTGCCGGGTAAGTGAAAATCGTAAAAATTCACTTTCTCGGGTAAGTGAAAATCGCAAAAATTCACTTAGTCCGGTAAGTAAAAACCACAAAAATTCACATAGACGTGTAAATGAAGATCACAAAAACTCACTTTGCCGGGTATGTGAAAATCGCAAAAATTCCTTAGCCGGGTAAGTGAAATTCTTAAAAATTCACATAGCGTGGTAAATGAATATCGTTACAAATCACTTTGCCGAGTAAGTAAAAATTGCAAAAATTCACAGCCGGATAAGTGAAAATCAGAAATTTACAAATAGCGTGGTAAAAGAATATCGCTACAAATCACTTTGCCGGGTAAGTGAAAATCGTAAAAATTTACTTTCTCGGGTAAGTGAAAATCGCAAAAATTCACTTAGTCCGGTAAGTGAAAATCGCAAGAATTCACGTAGCCAGGTAAGTGAAAATCACAAAAATTCACTTAGCCTGGTAAGTGAAAATCACAAAAATTCACTTAGCCAGGTAAGTGAAAATCACAAAAATTCACTTAGCCAGGTAAGTGAAAATCACAAAAATTCACTTATAGCGGTAAGTGAAAATCGATAAAATTCACTTTTCCGGGTAAATGAAAATCGTAAAAATTCACTTTTCCGGGTTAGTGAAAATCGCTAAAATTCCTTAGCGGGGTAAGTGAAAATTGCAAAAATCCACTTCGCAGGGTCAGTGAAAATCGCAAAAATTTCCTTAGTCGGGTAAGTGAAAATCACAAAAAATTTTTAGCCAGATAAGTGAAAATCACTAAAATGCCTTAGCCGGGTTAGTCAAAATCACAAAAATTCACATAGCCGGGTAAATGAAAATCGCAGCAATTCACTTTGTCGGGTAAGTGAAAATCACAAAAGTTCACATAGACGGGTAAATGACGATCACAAAAACGCACTTTGCCGGGTATATGAAAATCGCCAAAATTCACTTTCTCGGGTTAGTGAAAATCGCATAGATTCACTTAGTCCGGTAAGTAAAATTCACAAAAATTCACATAGACGGGTAAATGAAGATCACAAAAACTCACTTTACCGGGTATGTGAAAATCGCAAAAATTTCTTAGCCGGGTAAGTGAAAATCGTAAAAATTCACATTCTCGGGTAAGTGAAAATCGCATAAATTCACTTAGTCCGGGAAGTTAAAATCACAAAAATTCACTTAGCCTGGTAAGTGAAAATCACAAAAATTCACTTAGCCAGGTAAGTGAAAATCGCAAAAATCGCAAGGTAAGGGAAAATCGCAAAAATTCACTTTGTCGGGTAAGTGAAAATCGCATAAATTCACTTAGTCCGGTAAGTAAAAATCACAAAAAGTCACATAGGCGGGTAAATGAAGATCACAAAAACTCACTTTGCCGGGTATGTGAAAATCGCAATATTTCCTTAGCCGTGTAAGTGAAAATCGCAAAAATCGCAAAAATCGCAAAAGTCGCAAAAATCGCAAGGTGAGTGAAAATCGCAAAAATTCACTTTGCCGGGTAAGTTAAAATCTCAAAAATTCACATAGCATGGTAAATGAATATCGCTACAAATCACTTTGCCGGGTAAGTGAAAATCACAAGATTTCACAATGAAGAGTAAATGAAGATCACAAAAATTCACTTTACCGGTTAAGTGAATATCGCTAAAATTCCTTACCCGGGTAAGCGAAATTCGGAAAAAGTCACTTTGCCGAGTAAGTAAAAATTGCAAAAATTCACAGCCGGATAAGTGCAAGTCACAAATATTCACATAGCGTGGAAAATGAATATCGCTACAAATCACTTTGCCGGGTAAGTGAAAATCGTAAAAATTCAATTTCTCGGGTAAGTGAAAATCGCAAAAATTCACTTAGTCCGGTAAGTAAAAATCACAAAAATTCACATAGACGGGTAAATGAAGATCACAAAAACTCACTTTGCCGGGTATGTGAAAATCGCAAAAATTCCTTAGCCGGGTAAGTGAAAATCGCAAAAATCGCAAAAATCGCAAGTTAAGGGAAAATCGCAAAAAATTACTTTGCCGGGTAAGTGAAATTCTCAAAAATTCACATAGCGTAGTAAATGAATATCGTTACAAATCACTTTGCCGAGTAAGTAAAAATTGCAAAAATTCACAGCCGGATAAGTGAAAATCAGAAATTTACAAATAGCGTGGTAAAAGAATATCGCTACAAATCACTTTGGCGGGTAAGTGAAAATCGTAAAAATTTACTTTCTCGGGTAAGTGAAAATCGCAAAAATTCACTTAATCCGGTAAGTGAAAATCGCAAGAATTCACTAAGCCAGGTAAGTGAAAATCACAAAAATTCACTTAGCCTGGTAAGTGAAAATCACAAAAATTCACTTAGCCAGGTAAGTGAAAATCACAAAAATTCACTTAGCCAGGTAAGTGAAAATCACAAAAATTCACTTGTCGTGGTAAGTGAAAATCGATAAAATTCACTTTTCCGGGTAAATGAAAATCGTAAAAATTCACCTTCCCGGGTAAGTGAAAATCGCGAAAAATCTCTTAGTCCGGTAAGTGAAAATCGCTAAAATTCACATGGCCGTTTAAGTGCAAATCGTAAAAATTCACTTTTCCGGGTTAGTGAAAATCGCTAAAATTCCTTAGCGGGGTAAGTAAAAATTGCAAAAATCCACTTCGCAGGGTCAGTGAAAATCGCAAAATTTCCTTAGTCGGGTAAGTGAAAATCACAAAAATTTCTTAGCCAGGTAAGTGAAAATCGCTAATATGCCTTAGCCGGGTAAGTCAAAATCACAAAAATTCACATAGCCGGGTAAATGAAAATCGCAGAAATTCACTTTGCCGGGTAAGTGAAAATCACAAAAGTTCACATAGACGGGTAAATGACGATCACAAAAACTCACTTTGCCGGGTATATGAAAATCGCCAAAATTCACTTTCTCGGGTTCGTGAAAATCGCATAGATTCACTTAGTCCGGTAAGTAAAAATCACAAAAATTCACATACACGGGTAAATGAAGATCACAAAAAGTCACTTTACCGGGTGTGTGAAAATCGCAAAAATTTCTTAGCCGGGTAAGTGAAAATCGCAAAAATCGCAAGGTAAGTGAAAATCGCAAAAATTCACTTTGCCGGGTAAGTGAAAATCTCACAAATTCATTTAGCGTGGTAAATGAATATCGCTACAAATCACTTGCCCGGGTAAGTGAAAATAACAAAATTTCACATTGACGGGTAAATGAAGATCACAAAAATTCACTTTGCAGGGTATGTGAAAATCGCAACAATTCCTTAGCTGGGTAAGTGAAAATCGCAAAAAACGCAAGGTAAGTGAAAATCGCAAAAAATCACTTTGCCGGGTAAGTGAAAATCGTAAAAATTCACATTCTCGGGTAAGTGAAAATCGCATAAATTCACTTAGTCCGGGAAGTAAAAATCACAAAAATTTACATAGACGGGTAAATGAAGATCAGAAAAACTTACTTTGTTGGGTATGTGAAAATCGCACAAATTCACATAGCGTGGTAAATGAATATCGCTACAAATCGCAACAATTCCTTAGCCGGGTAAGTGAAAATCGCAAAAATCGCAAAAAACGCAAGGTAAGTGAAAATCGCAAAAATTCACTTTGCCGGGTAAGTGAAAATCGTAAAAATTCACATTCTCGGGTAAGTGAAAATCGCATAAATTCTAAATTCACTTAGTCCGGGAAATTAAAATCACAAAAATTCACTTAGCCTGGTAAGTGAAAATCACAAAAATTCACTTAGCCAGGTAAGTGAAAATCGCAAAAATCGCAAGGTAAGGGAAAATCGCATAAATTCACTTAGTCCGGTAAGTAAGAATCACAAAAATTCACATAGGCGGGTAAATGAAGATCACAAAAACTCACTTTGCGGGTATGTGAAAATCGCAAAATTTCCTTAGCCGTGTAAGTGAAAATCGCAAAAATCGCAAAAATCGCAAAAGTCGCAAAAATCGCAAGGTAAGTGAAAATCGCAAGAATTCACTTTGCCGGGTAAGTGAAAATCTCAAAAATTCACATAGCATGGTAAATGAATATCGCTACAAATCACTTTGCCGGGTAAGTGAAAATCAGAAGATTTCACAATGAAGAGTAAATGAAGATCACAAAAATTCACTTTGCCGGTTAAGTGAATATCGCTAAAATTCCTTACCCGGGTAAGCGAAATTCGGAAAAAGTCACTTTGCCGAGTAAGTAAAAATTGCAAAAATTCACAGCCGGATAAATGCAAGTCACAAATATTCACATAGCGTGGAAAATGAATATCGCTACAAATCACTTTGCCGGGTAAGTGAAAATCGTAAAAATTCACTTTCTCGGGTAAGTGAAAATCGCAAAAATTCACTTAGTCCGGTAAGTAAAAATCACAAAAATTCACATAGACGGGTAAATGAAGATCACAAAAACTCACTTTGCCGGGTAAGTGAAATTCTCAAAAATTCACATAGCGTGGTAAATGAATATCGTTACAAATCACTTTGCCGAGTAAGTAAGAATTGCAAAAATTCACAGCCGGATAAGTGAAAATCAGAAATTTACAAATAGCGTGGTAAAAGAATATCGCTACAAATCACTTTGCCGGGTAAGTGAAAGTCGTAAAAATCGCAAGAAAATCGCAAGAATTCACTTAGCCAGGTAAGTGAAAATCACAAAAATTCACTTAGCCTGGTAAGTGAAAATCACAAAAATTCACTTAGCCAGGTAAGTGAAAATCACAAAAATTCACTTAGCCAGGTAAGTGAAAATCACAAAAATTCACTTATCGCGGTAAGTGAAAATCGATAAAATTCACTTTTCCGGGTAAATAAAAATCGTAAAAATTCACCTTCCCGGGTAAGTGAAAATCGCGAAAATTCTCTTAGTCCGGTAAGTGAAAATCGCTAAAATTCACATGGCCGTTTAAGTGCAAATCGTAAAAATTCACTTTTCCGGGTTAGTGAAAATCGCTAAAATTCCTTAGCGGGGTAAGTGAAAATTGCAAAAATCCACTTCGCAGGGTCAGTGAAAATGGCAAAATTTCCTTAGTCGGGTAAGTGAAAATCACAAAAATTTCTTAGCCAGGTAAGTGAAAATCGCTAAAATGCCTTAGCCGGGTAAGTCAAAATCACAAAAATTCACATAGCCGGGTAAATGAAAATCGCAGAAATTCACTTTGCCGGGTAAGTGAAAATCACAAAAGTTCACATAGACGGGTAAATGACGATCACAAAAACTCACTTTGAGGGTATGTGAAAATCGCAAAAATCGCAAGGTAAGGGAAAATCGCATAAATTCACTTAGTCCGGTAAGTAAAAATCACAAAAATTCACATAGGCGGGTAAATGAAGATCACAAAAACTCACTTTGCGGGTATGTGAAAATCGCAAAATTTCCTTAGCCGTGTAAGTGAAAATCGCAAAAATCGCAAAAATCGCAAAAGTCGCAAAAATCGCAAGGTAAGTGAAAATCGCAAGAATTCACTTTGCCGGGTAAGTGAAAATCTCAAAAATTCACATAGCATGGTAAATGAATATCGCTACAAATCACTTTGCCGGGTAAGTGAAAATCAGAAGATTTCACAATGAAGAGTAAATGAAGATCACAAAAATTCACTTTGCCGGTTAAGTGAATATCGCTAAAATTCCTTACCCGGGTAAGCGAAATTCGGAAAAAGTCACTTTGCCGAGTAAGTAAAAATTGCAAAAATTCACAGCCGGATAAATGCAAGTCACAAATATTCACATAGCGTGGAAAATGAATATCGCTACAAATCACTTTGCCGGGTAAGTGAAAATCGTAAAAATTCACTTTCTCGGGTAAGTGAAAATCGCAAAAATTCACTTAGTCCGGTAAGTAAAAATCACAAAAATTCACATAGACGGGTAAATGAAGATCACAAAAACTCACTTTGCCGGGTAAGTGAAATTCTCAAAAATTCACATAGCGTGGTAAATGAATATCGTTACAAATCACTTTGCCGAGTAAGTAAGAATTGCAAAAATTCACAGCCGGATAAGTGAAAATCAGAAATTTACAAATAGCGTGGTAAAAGAATATCGCTACAAATCACTTTGCCGGGTAAGTGAAAGTCGTAAAAATCGCAAGAAAATCGCAAGATTCACTTAGCCTGGTAAGTGAAAATCACAAAAATTCACTTAGCCAGGTAAGTGAAAATCACAAAAATTCACTTAGCCAGGTAAGTGAAAATCACAAAAATTCACTTATCGCGGTAAGTGAAAATCGATAAAATTCACTTTTCCGGGTAAATGAAAATCGTAAAAATTCACCTTCCCGGGTAAGTGAAAATCGCGAAAATTCTCTTAGTCCGGTAAGTGAAAATCGCTAAAATTCACATGGCCGTTTAAGTGCAAATCGTAAAAATTCACTTTTCCGGGTTAGTGAAAATCGCTAAAATTCCTTAGCGGGGTAAATGAAAATTGCAAAAATCCACTTCGCAGGGTCAGTGAAAATGGCAAAATTTCCTTAGTCGGGTAAGTGAAAATCACAAAAATTTCTTAGCCAGGTAAGTGAAAATCGCTAAAATGCCTTAGCCGGGTAAGTCAAAATCACAAAAATTCACATAGCCGGGTAAATGAAAATCGCAGAAATTCACTTCGCCGGGTAAGTGAAAATCACAAAAGTTCACATAGACGGGTAAATGACGATCACAAAAACTCACTTTGCCGGGTATATGAAAATCGCCAAAATTCACTTTCTCGGGTTAGTGAAAATCGCATAGATTCACTTAGTCCGGTAAGTAAAAATCACAAAAATTCACATAGACGGGTAAATGAAGATCACAAAAACTCACTTTTCCGGGTATGTGAAAATCACAAAAATTTCTTAGCCGGGTAAGTGAAAATCGCAAAAACCGCAAGGTAAGTGAAAATCGCAAAAATTTACATAGCCGGGTAAATGAAAATCGCAGAAATTCACTTTGCCGGGTAAGTGAAAATAACAAAATTTCACATTGACGGGTAAATGAAGATCACAAAAATTCACTTTGCCGGGTACGAGAAAATCGCAACAATTCCTTAGCCGGGTAAGTGAAAATCGCAAAAATCGCAAAAAACGCAAGGTAAGTGAAAATCGCAAAAATTCACTTTGCCGGGTAAGTGAAAATCGTAAAAATTCACATTCTCGGGTAAGTGAAAATCGCATAAATTCACTTAGTCCGGGAAGTTAAAATCACAAAAATTTACATAGACGGGTAAATGAAGATCAGAAAAACTTACTTTGTTGGGTATGTGAAAATCACAAAAATTCACTTAGCCTGGTAAGTGAAAATCACAAAAATTCACTTAGCCAGGTAAGTGAAAATCGCAAAAATCGCAAGGTAAGGGAAAATCGCAAAAATTCACTTTGTCGGGTAAGTGAAAATCGCATAAATTCACTTAGTCCGGTAAGTAAAAATCACAAAAATTCACATAGGCGGGTAAATGAAGATCACAAAAACTCACTTTGCCGGGTATGTGAAAATCGCAAAATTTCCTTAGCCGCGTAAGTGAAAATCGCAAAAATCGCAAAAATCGCAAAAGTCGCAAAAATCGCAAGGTAAGTGAAAATCGCAAAAATTCACTTTGCCGGGTAAGTGAAAATCTCAAAAATTCACATAGCATGGTAAATGAATATCGCTACAAATCACTTTGCCGGGTAAGTGAAAATCACAAGATTTCACAATGAAGAGTAAATGAAGATCACAAAAATTCACTTTGCCGGTTAAGTGAATATCGCTAAAATTCCTTACCCGGGTAAGCGAAATTCGGAAAAAGTCACTTTGCCGAGTAAGTAAAAATTGCAAAAATTCACAACCGGATAAGTGCAAGTCACAAATATTCACATAGCGTGGAAAATGAATATCGCTACAAATCACTTTGCAGGGTAAGTGAAAATCGTAAAAATTCACTTTCTCGGGTAAGTGAAAATCGCAAAAATTCTCTTAGTCCGGTAAGTGAAAATCGCTAAAATTCACATGGCCGGTTAAGTGCAAATCGTAAAAATTCACTTTTCCGGGTTAGTGAAAATCGCTAAAATTCCTTAGCGGTGTAAGTGAAAATTGCAAAAATCCACTTCGCAGGGTCAGTGAAAATCGCAAAATTTCCTTAGTCGGGTAAGTGAAAATCGCATAAATTCACTTAGTCCGGTAAGTAAAAATCACAAAAATTCACATAGGCGGGTAAATGAAGATCACAAAAACTCACTATGCCGGGTATGTGAAAATCGCAAAAATTCCTTAGCCGGGTAAGTGAAAATCGCAAAAATCGCAAAAATCGCAAGTTAAGGGAAAATCGCAAAAATTCACGTTGCCGGGTAAGTGAAAATCGCGAAAATTCTCTTAGTCCGGTAAGTGAAAATCGCTAAAATTCACATGGCCGTGTAAGTGCAAATCGTAAAAATTCACTTTTCCGGGTTAGTGGAAATCGCTAAAATTCCTTAGCGGTGTAAGTGAAAATTGCAAAAATCCACTTCGCAGGGTCAGTGAAAATCGCAAAATTTCCTTAGTCGGGTAAGTGAAAATCACAAAAATTTCTTAGCCAGGTAAGTGAATATCGCTAAAATGCCTTAGCCGGGTAAGTCAAAATCACAAAAATTCACATAGCCGGGTAAATGAAAATCGCAAAAATTCACTTTGCCGGGTAAGTGAAAATCACAAAAGTTCACATAGACGGGTAAATGACGATCACAAAAACTCACTTTGCCGGGTATGTGAAAATCGCAAAAATTCCTAAGCCGGATAAGTGAAAATCGCAAAAATCGCAAAAATCGCAAGTTAAGGGAAAATCGCAAAAATTCACTTTGCCGGGTAAGTGAAATTCTCAAAAATTCACATAGCGTGGTAAATGAATATCGTTACAAATCACTTTGCCGAGTAAGTAAAAATTGCAAAAATTCACAGCCGGATAAGTGAAAATCAGAAATTTACAAATAGCGTGGTAAAAGAATATCGCTACAAATCACTTTGCCGGGTAAGTGAAAATCGTAAAAATCGCAAGAAAATCGCAAGAATTCACTTAGCCAGGTAAGTGAAAATCACAAAAATTCACTTAGCCAGGTAAGTGAAAATCACAAAAATTCACTTAGCCAGGTAAGTGAAAATCACAAAAATTCACTTATCGCGGTAAGTGAAAATCGATAAAATTCACTTTTCCGGGTAAATGAAAATCGTAAAAATTCACCTTCCCGGGTAAGTGAAAATCGCGAAAATTCTCTTAGTCCGGTAAGTGAAAATCGCTAAAATTCACATGGCCGTTTAAGTGCAAATCGTAAAAATTCACTTTTCCGGGTTAGTGAAAATCGCTAAAATTCCTTAGCGGGGTAAGTGAAAATTGCAAAAATCCACTTCGCAGGGTCAGTGAAAATGGCAAAATTTCCTTAGTCGGGTAAGTGAAAATCACAAAAATTTCTTAGCCAGGTAAGTGAAAATCGCTAAAATGCCTTAGCCGGGTAAGTCAAAATCACAAAAATTCACATAGCCGGGTAGATGAAAATCGCAGAAATTCACTTTGCCGGGTAAGTGAAAATCACAAAAGTTCACATAGACGGGTAAATGACGATCACAAAAACTCACTTTGCCGGGTATATGAAAATCGCCAAAATTCACTTTCTCGGGTTAGTGAAAATCGCATAGATTCACTTAGTCCGGTAAGTAAAAATCACAAAAATTCACATAGACGGGTAAATGAAGATCACAAAAACTCACTTTACCGGGTATGTGAAAATCGCAAAAATTTCTTAGCCGGGTAAGTGAAAATCGCAAAAATCGCAAGGTAAGTGAATATCGCAAAAATTCACTTTGCCGGGTAAATGAAAATAACAAAATTTCACATTGACGGGTAAATGAAGATCACAAAAATTCACTTTGCCGGGTATGTGAAAATCGCAAAAATCTCTAAGCCGGGTAAGTGAAAATCGCAAAAATCGCAAAAAACGCAAGGTAAGTGAAAATCGCAAAAATTCACTTTGCCGGGTAAGTGAAAATCGTAAAAATTCACATTCTCGGGTAAGTGAAAATCGCATAAATTCACTTAGTCCGGGAAGTTAAAATCACAAAAATTTACATAGACGGGTAAATTAAGATCAGAAAAACTTACTTTGTTGGGTATGTGAAAATCGCAAAAATTCACATAGCGTGGTAAATGAATATCGCTACAAATCGCAACAATTCCTACGCTGGGTAAGTGAAAATCGCAAAAATCGCAAAAAACCCAAGGTAAGTGAAAATCGCAAAAATTCACTTTGCCGGGTAAGTGAAAATCGTAAAAATTCACATTCTCGGGTAAGTGAAAATCGCATAAATTCACTTAGTCCGGGAAGTTAAAATCACTAAAATTCACTTAGCCTGGTAAGTGAAAATCACAAAAATTCACTTAGCCAGGTAAGTGAAAATCGCAAAAATCGCAAGGTAAGGGAAAATCGCAAAAATTCACTTTGTCGGGTAAGTGAAAATCGCATAAATTCACTTAGTCCGGTAAGTAAAAATCACAAAAATTCACATAGGCGGGTAAATGAAGATCACAAAAACTCACTTTGCCGGGTATGTGAAAATCGCAAAATTTCCTTAGCCGTGTAAGTGAAAATCGCAAAAATCGCAAAAATCGCAAAGTCGCAAAAATCGCAAGGTAAGTGAAAATCTCAAAAATTCACATAGCATGGTAAATGAATATCGCTACAAATCACTTTGCCGGGTAAGTGAAAATCACAAGATTTCACAACGAAGAGTAAATGAAGATCACAAAAATTCACTTTGCCGGTTAAGTGAATATCGCTAAAATTCCTTACCCGGGTAAGCGAAATTCGGAAAAAGTCACTTTGCCGAGTAAGTAAAAATTGCAAAAATTCACAGCCGGATAAGTGCAAGTCACAAATATTCGTATAGCGTGGAAAATGAATATCGCTACAAATCACTTTGCCGGGTAAGTGAAAATCGTAAAAATTCACTTTCTCGGGTAAGTGAAAATCGCAAAAATTCACTTAGTCCGGTAAGTAAAAATCACAAAAATTCACATAGACGGGTAAATGAAGATCACAAAAACTCACTTTGCCGGGTATGCGAAAATCGCAAAAATTCCTTAGCCGGGTAAGTGAAAATCGCAAAAATCGCAAAAATCGCAAGTTAAGGGAAAATCGCAAAAATTCACGTTGCCGTGTAAGTGAAAATCGCGAAAATTCTCTTAGTCCGGTAAGTGAAAATCGCTAAAATTCACATTTCCGTTTAAGTGCAAATCGTAAAAATTCACTTTTCCGGGTTAGTGAAAATCGCTAAAATTCCTTAGCGGGGTAAGTGAAAATTGCAAAAATCCACTTCGCAGGGTCAAAGAGAATCGCAAAATTTCCTTAGTCGAGTAAGTGAAAATCACAAAAATTTCTTAGCCAGGTAAGTGAAAATCGCTAAAATGCCTTAGCCGGGTAAGTCAAAATCACAAAAATTCACATAGCCGGGTAAATGAAAATCGCAGCAATTCACTTTGCGGGTAAGTGAAAATCACAAAAGTTCACATAGACGGGTAAATGAAGATCACAAAAGCTCACTTTGCCGGGTATATGAAAATCGCCAAAATTCACTTTCTCGGGTTAGTGAAAATCGCATTGATTCACTTAGTCCGGTAAGTAAAAATCACAAAAATTCACATAGACGGGTAAATGAAGATCACAAAAACTCACTTTACCGGGTATGTGAAAATCGCAAAAATTTCTTAGCCGAGTAAGTAAAAATTGCAAAAATTCACAGCCGGATAAGTGCAAGTCACAAATATTCACATAGCGTGGAAAATGAATATCGCTACAAATCACTTTGCCGGGTAAGTGAAAATCGTAAAAATTCACTTTCTCGGGTAAGTGAAAATCGCATTAATTCACTTAGTCCGGTAAGTAAAAATCACAAAAATTCACATAGACGGGTAAATGAAGATCACAAAAACTCACTTTGCCGGGTATGTGAAAATCGCAAAAATTCCTTAGCCGGGTGAGTGAAAATCGCAAAAATCGCAAAAATCGCAAGTTAAGGGAAAATCGCAAAAATTCACGTTGCCGGGTAAGTGAAAATCGCGAAAATTCTCTTAGTCCGGTAAGTGAAAATCGCTAAAATTCACATGGCCGTTTAAGTGCAAATCGTAAAAATTCACTTTTCCGGGTTAGTGAAAATCGCTAAAATTCCTTAGCGGGGTAAGTGAAAATTGCAAAAATCCACTTCGCAGGGTCAAAAAGAATCGCAAAATTTCCTTAGTCGGGTAAGTGAAAATCGCAAAAAACGCAAGGTAACTGAAAATCGCATAAATTCACTTAGTCCGGGAAGTTAAAATCACAAAAATTTACATAGACGGGTAAATGAAGATCAGAAAAACTTACTTTGTTGGGTATGTGAAAATCGCAAAAATTCACATAGCGTGGTAAATAAATATCGCTACAATTGATTTTGCCGGGTAAGTGAAAATCGTAAAAATTCAATTTCCCGGGTAAGTGAAAATCGCATAAATTCACTTATTCCGGTAAGTAAAAATCAGAAAAATTCACATAGACGGGTAAATGAAGATCACAAAAACTCACTTTGCCGGGTATGTGAAAATCGCAAAAATTCCTTACCCGCTTAAGTGAAAATCGCAAAAATCGCACAAATCGCAAGGTAAGTGAAAATCGCAAAAATTCACTTTGCCGGGTAAGTGAAAATCTCAAAAATTCACATAGCGTGGTAAATGAATATCGCTACAAATCACTTTGCCGGGAAAGTGAAAATCACAAGATTTCACATTGAAGGGTAAATGAAGATCACAAAAATTCACTTTGCCGGGTAAGTGAATATCGCTAAAATTCCTTACCCGGGTAAGTGAAATTCGGAAAAAGTCACTTTGCCGAGTAAGTAAAAATTGCAAAAATTCACAGCCGGATAAGTGAAAATCACAAATATTCACATAGCGCGGAAAATGAATATCGCTACAAATCACTTTGCCGGGTAAGTGAAAATCCTAAAAATTCACTTTCTCGGGTAAGTGAAAATCGCATAAATTCACTTAGTCCGGTAAGTAAAAATCACAAAAATTCACATAGACGGGTAAATGAAAATCACAAAAACTCACTTTGCCGGGTATGTGAAAATCGCGAAAATTCCTAAGTGGGGTAAGTGAAAATCGCAAAAATCGCAAGGTAAGGGAAAATCGCAAAAATTCACTTTGTCGGGTAAGTGAAAATCGCATAAATTCACTTAGTCCGGTAAGTAAAAATCACAAAAATTCACATAGACGGGTAAATGAAGATCACAAAAACTCACTTTGCCGGGTATGTGAAAATCGCAAAATTTCCTTAGCCGTGTCAGTGAAAATCGCAAAAATCGCAAAAGTCGCAAAAATCGCAAGGTAAGTGAAAATCGCAAAAATTCACTTTGCCGGGTAAGTGAAAATCTCAAAAATTCACATAGCATGGTAAATGAATATCGCTACAAATCACTTTGCCGGGTAAGTGAAAATCACAAGATTTCACAATGAAGAGTAAATGAAGATCACAAAAATTCACTTTGCCGGTTAAGTGAATATCGCTAAAATTCCTTACCCGGGTAAGCGAAATTCGGAAAAAGTCACTTTGACGAGTAAGTAAAAATTGCAAAAATTCACAGCCGGATAAGTGCAAGTCACAAATATTCACATAGCGTGGAAAATGAATATCGCTACAAATCACTTTGCCGAGTATGTGAAAATCGTAAAAATTCACTTTCTCGGGTAAGTGAAAATCGCAAAAATTCACTTAGTCCGGTAAGTAAAAATCACAAAAATTCACATAGACGGGTAAATGAAGATCACAAAAACTCACTTTGCCGGGTATGTGAAAATCGCAAAAATTCCTTAGCCGGGTAAGTGAAAATCGCAAAAATCCCAAGTTAAGGGAAAATCGCAAAAATTCACTTTGCCGGGTAAGTGAAATTCTCAAAAATTCAGATAGCGTGGTAAATGAATATCTTTACAAATCACTTTGCCGAGTAAGTAAAAATTGCAAAAATTCACAGCCGGATAAGTGAAAATCAGAAATTTACAAATAGCGTGGTAAAGGAATATCGCTACAAATCACTTTGCCGGGTAAGTGAAAATCGTAAAAATTTGCCTTCTCGGGTAAGTGAAAATCGCAAAAATTCACTTAATCCGGTAAGTGAAAATCGCAAGAATTCACTTAGCCAGGTAAGTGAAAATCACAAAAATTCACTTAGCCTGGTAAGTGAAAATCACAAAAATTCACTTAGCCAGGTAAGTGAAAATCACAAAAATTTCTTAGCCAGGTAAGTGAAAATCGCTATAATGCCTTAGCCGGGTAAGTCAAAATCACAAAAATTCACATAGCCGGGTAAATGAAAATCGCAGAAATTCACTTTGCCGGGTAAGTGAAAATCACAAAAGTTCACATAGACGGGTATATGACGATCACAAAAACTCACTTTGCCGGGTATATGAAAATCGCCAAAATTCACTTTCTCGGGTTAGTGAAAATCGCATAGATTAGAAGATAGAGAAATGAATATCGCTACAAATCGCAACAATTCCTTAGCCGGGTAAGTGAAAATCGCAAAAATCGCAAAAAACGCAAGGTAAGTGAAAATCGCAAAAATTCACTTTGCCGGGTAAGTGAAAATCGTAAAAATTCACATTCTCGGGTAAGTGAAAATCGCATAAATTCACTTAGTCCGGGAAGTTAAAATCACAAAAATTCACTTAGCCTGGTAAGTGAAAATCACAAAAATTCACTTAGCCAGGTAAGTGAAAATCGCAAAAATCGCAAGGTAAGGGAAAATCGCAAAAATTCACTTTGTCGGGTAAGTGAAAATCGCATAAATTCACTTAGTCCGGTAAGTAAAAATCACAAAAATTCACATAGACGGGTAAATGAAGATCACAAAAACTCACTTTGCCGGGTATGTGAAAATCGCAAAAATTCCTTAGCCGGGTAAGTGAAAATCGCAAAAATCGCAAGTTAAGGGAAAATCGCAGAAATTCACTTTGCCGGGTAAGTGAAATTCTAAAAAATGCACATAGCGTGGTAAATGAATATCGTTACAAATCACTTTTCCGAGTAAGTAAAAATTGCTAAAATTCACAGCCGGATAAGTGAAAATCAGAAATTTACAAATAGCGTGGTAAAAGAATATCGCTACAAATCACTTTGCCGGGTAAGTGAAAATCGTAAAAATTTACTTTCTCGGGTAAGTGAAAATCGCAAAAATTCACTTAATCCGGTAAGTGAAAATCGCAAGAGTTCACTTAGCCAGGTAAGTGAAAATCACAAAAATTCACTTAGCCTGGTAAGTGAAAATCACAAAAATTCACTTAGCCAGGTAAGTGAAAATCACAAAAATTCACTTAGCCAGGTAAGTGAAAATCACAAAAATTCACTTATCGCGGTAAGTGAAAATCGATAAATTTCACTTAGCCAGCTAAGTGAAAATCACAAAAATTCACTTAGCGTAGTATATGAAAATCGCTAAAATTCACTTAGTCGGTTAAGTGAAAATCACGAGAATTCACTTTGCCGGGTAAGTGAATATCTCTTAAATTCCTTACACGGGTAAGTGAAACTGGAGAAAATTCACTTTGCCGAGTAAGAAAAAATCGCAAAAATTCACTTTGCCGGGTAAGTGAAAATCACAAAAATTCACATAGCGTGGTAAATGAATATCGCTACAAATCACTTTGCCGGGTAAGTGAAAATCGTAAAAATTCACTTTCTCGGGTAAGTGAAAATCGCATAAATTCACTTTGCCGGGTAAGTGAAAATCACAAAAATTCACATAGCGTGGTAAATGAATATCGCTACAAACCACTTTGCCGGGTAAGTGAAAATCACAAAAGTTTCTTAGCCAGGTAAGTGAAAATCACAAAAATTCACATAGACGGGTAAATGAAGATCACAAAAAATCATTTTGCTGGATTTGTGAAAATCGCGAAAATTCCTTAGCCGGGTAAGTGAAAATCCTAAAAATTCACCTTCCCGGGTAAGTAAAAATCGCGAAAATTCTCTTAGTCGGGTAAATGAAAATAGCTAAAATTCACATGGCCGGGTAAGTGCGAATCGTAAAAATTCACTTTTCCGGGTAAGTGAAAACTGCTAAAATTATTTATCCGGGTAAGTGAAAATCGCAAATCTTCACTTAGCCGGGTAAATAAAAATCACAAAAATTCACATAGCGCGGTAAGTGAAAATCGTTAAAATTCACTTTGCCGGGTAAGTGAAATTCGTAAAAATTCACTTTCCCGGATAATTGAAAATCGCAAAAATTCACTTAGTCGGGTAAGTGAAAATCGCAAAAATTCACTTTCCCGGGTAGGTGAAAATCGCAAAAATTCCTTAGTCAGGTAAGTGAAAATCACAAAAATTTCTTAGCCAGGTAAGTGAAAATCCTTAAAATTCCTTAGCCGAGTAAGTGAAAATTCACATAGCCGTGTGAAATTCGCGAAAATTCCTCAGTCTAGTAAGTGAAAGTCGCAAAAATTCACTTAGCAGGGTAAGTGAAAATCACAAATTTTCACATATTGAAAATAACGAAAATTCACATAGCCGGGTGATTGGAAATCACAAAAATTCACTCAGCCAGGAAAGTGAAAATCACAAAAATTCACTTAGCGCTGTAAGTGAAAATCGCTAAAATTCACTTAGCCAGATAAGTGAAAATCGCAAGAATTCACTTAGCCGGGTAGGTGAAAATCACAAAAATTCACATAGCCATGTAAGTGAAAATCACAAAAATTCACTTAGCGCGTTAAGTGAAAATCGCTAAAATTCATTTAGTCGGGTAAGTGAAAATTGCAAAAACTTAACTTCCTCACCACGTAAAAAATGGAAGTTCAGAGACAACAACATGCCTCGGATAAGGACGGATCAACTGTTGACCACCCCAGCAAACGTTTTAAGGACAAAGATTTTCGGTTTTGCACGTGGGATGTGAGGTCCCTTAACAGACCACGTGCAGCCGAACAACTTGCGGAGGCCCTTGACAGCTACAAAGCTGACATAACCGCCATCCAGGAAGTGCGATGGGATGGGCCTGGCATAAAAGCGATGAAGAACTGCGATATCTACAACAGCAATTGCTATAGAGAGAAGGCAGCGCTTATTCGGATGCGGATTTGTTGTTCGAGGCAGACTTAGGCAAAAAGTCTTGAGCTACGACCCAGTCAGCGAACGCCTCATGACAATCCGCATCAAGGCTAAATTCGGGAACATCAGCCTAATATGCGCTCACGCCCCGACAGAGGAGAAGGATGACAACATCAACGATGACTTCTATGATCTCCTAGAAAGAACATACGGCCGATGCCCCAGCTATGACACCAAGATCGTTCTAGGAGATTTCAACGCTCAGCTGGGAAAGGAGGACATCTTTGCTGGAGTCATCGGTAAACACAGCCTGCACGACAACACATCCGGAAACGGACTCAGGCTGTTGGACTTCGCCTCGGGGCGAAACCTCTCTGTGGCTAGCACGCGGTTCCCACACCTGAACATTCACAAAGGAACCTGGCGATCTCCTGATCAATCAACCGTCAACCAGATTGATCACGTTGCGATCGACGTCAGACACTCCTCCAGTATTCTCGATGTCCGAACCTTCCGAGGTGCAAACATTGACTCGGATCATCACCTTGTTGTAGCCAAGGTAAGAACCCGGATATCGAGAGAGCAACGGAGTCGAGAAAGGCCAAAACGGTTTGACGTCGAAAAGCTACAATCGCAGCTGATTCCTGGGAACTTTGCCGACCGAGTCTCCCGGAAACTCGCCCAGAGTTCGACGCTTCCTGCCCTAAGCATAGAAGAAGAATGGAAACGTTGTCAAGAAGCCATCAAAGATGCTGCCACTGATGTGCTGGGTTTCACGTCACCACCCAGAAGGAACCCATGGTTTGACGATGAGTGCAGGCAAGCGCACTCAGCTAAACAAGACGCCTATAAAGCGACGCTGCATCGAACAACGCGAGCTGTTCGTGAACTCTACGAACAAAGAAGAAGGGAAGAGCACCGGCTTCTCAGAAGAAAGAAGAAGGAGCATGAGAAGCGCGCGGTCGAGGAAATGGAAAAGTGCTTTGGCAGGAATGAAGTCCGAAAGTTTTACCGAAAGGTAAAACAGCTATCCGAAGGATACAAGGTTCGGACCAAGGCCTGCTGGGACCAAAATGGACAACTAGTAGTAGAGTCGCAGTCTGTGCTGAGAATCTGGAAGGATCATTTCTGCAGACTCCTAAACGGCGATGACGACCCAAATCCCGTTGTTAGGCAGAATGTTCCACTCAATTTGGACGATGATAGACAAGCATTCCGTCCCCCCGACTTAGACGAGGTGAGGATAGCAATATCCAAGCTAAAGTCAAACAAAGCTGCTGGAGCGGACGGACTGTCCGCAGAACTATTTAAATCAGCTGGAGATGACCTGGCTGGGCGCATGCACCAGCTCATCTGTAAGATATGGTCGGAGGAAAGCATGCCCGATGAGTGGAATCTCAGCGTCGTTTGCCCGGTCCACAAGAAAGGAGACCCCTTTGACTGCGCCAACTACAGAGGGATTAGTCTCCTGAACATCGCATACAAGATCCTCTCTGCCGTATTGTGTGAGCGTCTGAAACCATTTGTCCATGAACTGATAGGTCCCTATCAGTGTGGTTTCAGACCAGGGAAGTCCACAATAGACCAGATCTTCACATTACGGCAGATCCTGGAAAAGACCCAAGAAATGCAAATTGACACTCACCACCTATTCGTCGATTTCAAGGCTGCATATGACAGTGTGCATAGAGACGAGCTATACAGTGCCATGTCTAGTTTTGGCATTCCTACCAAACTCGTCAGATTGTGAAGGATGACGATGGAGAACTCTCGCTGCTCCGTCAAGGTCGGTACCGAACTCACCGAGACCTTCAATGTCAAAAAAGGTTTTAGACAAGGCGACGCACTGTCATGTGACTTCTTTAACATCATCCTCGAGAAGATCGTGCGTAACTCACAAGTCAACACCAGAGGCACGATCTTCCAGAAGTCAGTTCAACTGTTAGCTTACGCTGATGACATTGACGTGATTGGACGAACACAGCGAGCCGTCAATGAGGCGTTTGCTGGCATTGAAGCGGAAGCGGCTAAAATGGGTCTTGCGGTAAATTAGGGCAAAACGAAGTACATGCTGTCATCAAGGAAGGACACACAACATCGACGTCTCGGACGGAGCGTCACACTAGGCAGCAGAAACTTCGAGGTAGTTAAGGACTTCGTCTACCTCGGCTCCGCGGTAAACAGGGACAACAACATCAGTACCGAAATCAAACGCAGATTCACTCTTGCCAACCGCTGTTTCTTTGGGCTCAAGAGGCAATTGAGTAATAAAGCCCTCTCTAGAAGGACTAAACTAGCTTTATATAACAGCTTGATCATCCCCGTCCTACTATATGGCGCAGAATCTTGGACGTTAGCAAAGGCGGATGAGGGAGCCCTTAGACTTTTCGAGAGAAAAGTTTTGCGTGCGATTTTAAGTCCTGTTTGCGTTGATGGCATCTGGAGGAGAAGATTTAATGACGAACTCTATAGGCTGTACAGCGACATGCGCCTGGTTAAGCGTCAACGGATACAACGCTTAAGATGGCTTGGCCATGTAGAGCGTATGGACACCACTGCTCCGGCCCGAAAAGTCTTTGAATCCGAACCATTGGGACAACGCAACAGAGGACGACCTAGAATGAAGTGGCGCACACAAGTGGAGAAGGACCTCAACCAACTTGGAGGTCGCAACTGGAGACAGCTGGCGAAAGATCGTGCTGGCTGGAGAGGCATGTTGGTTGAGGCCCAGGTCCACCCCGGACTGTAGCGCCACAAGAAGAAGAAGAAGAAGGGTAAGTGAAAATCGCTAAAATTCCTTAGCGGGGTAAGTAAAAATCGCATAAATTGTAAAAATTCACTTAGCAGGGTCAGTGAAAATCGCAAAAATTCCTTAGTCGGTTAAGTAAAAAAACACAAAAATTTCTTAGCTAGGTAAGTGAAAATCGCAAAAATCGCAAAAATCGCAAAAATCGCAAGGTAAGTGAAAATCGTAAAAATTCACTTTCTCGGGTAAGTGAAAATCGCATAAATTCACTTAGTCTGGTAAGTAAAAATCACAAAATTTCACATAGACGGGTAAATGAAGATCAGAAAAACTTACTTTGTTGGGTAAGTGAAAATCGCAAAAATTCCCTAGCCGGGTAAGTGAAAATCGCAAAAATCGCAAGGTAAGTGAAAATCGCAAATATTCACTTTGCCGGGTAATTGAAAATCACAAAATTTCACATTGACGGGTAAATGAAGATCACAAAAATTCACTTCAAATTCAATTCAAATTGCAAAAATTCACAGCCGGATAAGTGAAAATCACAAACATTCACATAGCGTGGTAAATGAATATCGCTACAAATCACTTTGCCGGGTAAGTGAAAATCGTAAAAATTCACTTTCTCGGGAAAGTGAAAATCGCAAAAATTCACTTAGTCCGGTAAATGAAAATCACAAAAATTCACATAGCCGGGTAAGTGAAAATCGCAAAAATTCACTTAGTCCGGTACTTAAAAATCACAAAAATTCACATAGACGGGTAAATGAAGATCTCAAGAACTCACTTTGCCGGGTATGTGAAAATCGCAAAAATTCCTTAGCCGGGTAAGTCAAAATCGCAAAAATCGCAAGGTAAGTGAAAATCGCAAATATTCACTTTGCCGGGTAATTGAAAATCACAAAATTTCACATTGACGGGTAAATAAAGATCACAAAAATTCACTTTGCCGGGTATGTGAATATCGCTAAAATTCCTTACCCGGGTAAGTGAAATTCGGAAAAAGTCACTTTGCCGAGTAAGTAAAAATTGCAAAAATTCACAGCCGGATAAGTGAAAATCACAAATATTCACATAGCGTGGTAAATGAACATCGCTACAAATCACTTTGCCGGGTATGTGAAAATCGTAAAAATTCACTTTCTCGGGAAAGTGAAAATCGCAAAAATTCACTTAGTCCGGTAAGTGAAAATCACAAATATTCACATAGCGTGGTAAATGAATATTGCTACAAATCACTTTGCCGGGTAAGTGAAAATCGCAAATATTCACTTAGCCGGGTAAATAAAAATCACAATAATTCACTCAGCTAAACAAGACGCCTATAAAGCGACGCTGCATCGAACAACGCGAGCTGTTCGTGAACTCTACGAACAAAGAAGAAGGGAAGAGCACCGGCTTCTCAGAAGAAAGAAGAAGGAGCATGAGAAGCGCGCGGTCGAGGAAATGGAAAAGTGCTTTGGCAGGAATGAAGTCCGAAAGTTTTACCGAAAGGTAAAACAGCTATCCGAAGGATACAAGGTTCGGACCAAGGCCTGCTGGGACCAAAATGGACAACTAGTAGTAGAGTCGCAGTCTGTGCTGAGAATCTGGAAGGATCATTTCTGCAGACTCCTAAACGGCGATGACGACCCAAATCCCGTTGTTAGGCAGAATGTTCCACTCAATTTGGACGATGATAGACAAGCATTCCGTCCCCCCGACTTAGACGAGGTGAGGATAGCAATATCCAAGCTAAAGTCAAACAAAGCTGCTGGAGCGGACGGACTGTCCGCAGAACTATTTAAATCAGCTGGAGATGACCTGGCTGGGCGCATGCACCAGCTCATCTGTAAGATATGGTCGGAGGAAAGCATGCCCGATGAGTGGAATCTCAGCGTCGTTTGCCCGGTCCACAAGAAAGGAGACCCCTTTGACTGCGCCAACTACAGAGGGATTAGTCTCCCGAACATCGCATACAAGATCCTCTCTGCCGTATTGTGTGAGCGTCTGAAACCATTTGTCCATGAACTGATAGGTCCCTATCAGTGTGGTTTCAGACCAGGGAAGTCCACAATAGACCAGATCTTCACATTACGGCAGATCCTGGAAAAGACCCAAGAAATGCAAATTGACACTCACCACCTATTCGTCGATTTCAAGGCTGCATATGACAGTGTGCATAGAGACGAGCTATACAGTGCCATGTCTAGTTTTGGCATTCCTACCAAACTCGTCAGATTGTGAAGGATGACGATGGAGAACTCTCGCTGCTCCGTCAAGGTCGGTACCGAACTCACCGAGACCTTCAATGTCAAAAAAGGTTTTAGACAAGGCGACGCACTGTCATGTGACTTCTTTAACATCATCCTCGAGAAGATCGTGCGTAACTCACAAGTCAACACCAGAGGCACGATCTTCCAGAAGTCAGTTCAACTGTTAGCTTACGCTGATGACATTGACGTGATTGGACGAACACAGCGAGCCGTCAATGAGGCGTTTGCTGGCATTGAAGCGGAAGCGGCTAAAATGGGTCTTGCGGTAAATTAGGGCAAAACGAAGTACATGCTGTCATCAAGGAAGGACACACAACATCGACGTCTCGGACGGAGCGTCACACTAGGCAGCAGAAACTTCGAGGTAGTTAAGGACTTCGTCTACCTCGGCTCCGCGGTAAACAGGGACAACAACATCAGTACCGAAATCAAACGCAGATTCACTCTTGCCAACCGCTGTTTCTTTGGGCTCAAGAGGCAATTGAGTAATAAAGCCCTCTCTAGAAGGACTAAACTAGCTTTATATAACAGCTTGATCATCCCCGTCCTACTATATGGCGCAGAATCTTGGACGTTAGCAAAGGCGGATGAGGGAGCCCTTAGACTTTTCGAGAGAAAAGTTTTGCGTGCGATTTTAAGTCCTGTTTGCGTTGATGGCATCTGGAGGAGAAGATTTAATGACGAACTCTATAGGCTGTACAGCGACATGCGCCTGGTTAAGCGTCAACGGATACAACGCTTAAGATGGCTTGGCCATGTAGAGCGTATGGACACCACTGCTCCGGCCCGAAAAGTCTTTGAATCCGAACCATTGGGACAACGCAACAGAGGACGACCTAGAATGAAGTGGCGCACACAAGTGGAGAAGGACCTCAACCAACTTGGAGGTCGCAACTGGAGACAGCTGGCGAAAGATCGTGCTGGCTGGAGAGGCATGTTGGTTGAGGCCCAGGTCCACCCCGGACTGTAGCGCCACAAGAAGAAGAAGAAGAAGGGTAAGTGAAAATCGCTAAAATTCCTTAGCGGGGTAAGTAAAAATCGCATAAATTGTAAAAATTCACTTAGCAGGGTCAGTGAAAATCGCAAAAATTCCTTAGTCGGTTAAGTAAAAAAACACAAAAATTTCTTAGCTAGGTAAGTGAAAATCGCAAAAATCGCAAAAATCGCAAAAATCGCAAGGTAAGTGAAAATCGTAAAAATTCACTTTCTCGGGTAAGTGAAAATCGCATAAATTCACTTAGTCTGGTAAGTAAAAATCACAAAATTTCACATAGACGGGTAAATGAAGATCAGAAAAACTTACTTTGTTGGGTAAGTGAAAATCGCAAAAATTCCCTAGCCGGGTAAGTGAAAATCGCAAAAATCGCAAGGTAAGTGAAAATCGCAAATATTCACTTTGCCGGGTAATTGAAAATCACAAAATTTCACATTGACGGGTAAATGAAGATCACAAAAATTCACTTCAAATTCAATTCAAATTGCAAAAATTCACAGCCGGATAAGTGAAAATCACAAACATTCACATAGCGTGGTAAATGAATATCGCTACAAATCACTTTGCCGGGTAAGTGAAAATCGTAAAAATTCACTTTCTCGGGAAAGTGAAAATCGCAAAAATTCACTTAGTCCGGTAAATGAAAATCACAAAAATTCACATAGCCGGGTAAGTGAAAATCGCAAAAATTCACTTAGTCCGGTACTTAAAAATCACAAAAATTCACATAGACGGGTAAATGAAGATCTCAAGAACTCACTTTGCCGGGTATGTGAAAATCGCAAAAATTCCTTAGCCGGGTAAGTCAAAATCGCAAAAATCGCAAGGTAAGTGAAAATCGCAAATATTCACTTTGCCGGGTAATTGAAAATCACAAAATTTCACATTGACGGGTAAATAAAGATCACAAAAATTCACTTTGCCGGGTATGTGAATATCGCTAAAATTCCTTACCCGGGTAAGTGAAATTCGGAAAAAGTCACTTTGCCGAGTAAGTAAAAATTGCAAAAATTCACAGCCGGATAAGTGAAAATCACAAATATTCACATAGCGTGGTAAATGAACATCGCTACAAATCACTTTGCCGGGTATGTGAAAATCGTAAAAATTCACTTTCTCGGGAAAGTGAAAATCGCAAAAATTCACTTAGTCCGGTAAGTGAAAATCACAAATATTCACATAGCGTGGTAAATGAATATTGCTACAAATCACTTTGCCGGGTAAGTGAAAATCGCAAATATTCACTTAGCCGGGTAAATAAAAATCACAATAATTCACTCAGCTAAACAAGACGCCTATAAAGCGACGCTGCATCGAACAACGCGAGCTGTTCGTGAACTCTACGAACAAAGAAGAAGGGAAGAGCACCGGCTTCTCAGAAGAAAGAAGAAGGAGCATGAGAAGCGCGCGGTCGAGGAAATGGAAAAGTGCTTTGGCAGGAATGAAGTCCGAAAGTTTTACCGAAAGGTAAAACAGCTATCCGAAGGATACAAGGTTCGGACCAAGGCCTGCTGGGACCAAAATGGACAACTAGTAGTAGAGTCGCAGTCTGTGCTGAGAATCTGGAAGGATCATTTCTGCAGACTCCTAAACGGCGATGACGACCCAAATCCCGTTGTTAGGCAGAATGTTCCACTCAATTTGGACGATGATAGACAAGCATTCCGTCCCCCCGACTTAGACGAGGTGAGGATAGCAATATCCAAGCTAAAGTCAAACAAAGCTGCTGGAGCGGACGGACTGTCCGCAGAACTATTTAAATCAGCTGGAGATGACCTGGCTGGGCGCATGCACCAGCTCATCTGTAAGATATGGTCGGAGGAAAGCATGCCCGATGAGTGGAATCTCAGCGTCGTTTGCCCGGTCCACAAGAAAGGAGACCCCTTTGACTGCGCCAACTACAGAGGGATTAGTCTCCCGAACATCGCATACAAGATCCTCTCTGCCGTATTGTGTGAGCGTCTGAAACCATTTGTCCATGAACTGATAGGTCCCTATCAGTGTGGTTTCAGACCAGGGAAGTCCACAATAGACCAGATCTTCACATTACGGCAGATCCTGGAAAAGACCCAAGAAATGCAAATTGACACTCACCACCTATTCGTCGATTTCAAGGCTGCATATGACAGTGTGCATAGAGACGAGCTATACAGTGCCATGTCTAGTTTTGGCATTCCTACCAAACTCGTCAGATTGTGAAGGATGACGATGGAGAACTCTCGCTGCTCCGTCAAGGTCGGTACCGAACTCACCGAGACCTTCAATGTCAAAAAAGGTTTTAGACAAGGCGACGCACTGTCATGTGACTTCTTTAACATCATCCTCGAGAAGATCGTGCGTAACTCACAAGTCAACACCAGAGGCACGATCTTCCAGAAGTCAGTTCAACTGTTAGCTTACGCTGATGACATTGACGTGATTGGACGAACACAGCGAGCCGTCAATGAGGCGTTTGCTGGCATTGAAGCGGAAGCGGCTAAAATGGGTCTTGCGGTAAATTAGGGCAAAACGAAGTACATGCTGTCATCAAGGAAGGACACACAACATCGACGTCTCGGACGGAGCGTCACACTAGGCAGCAGAAACTTCGAGGTAGTTAAGGACTTCGTCTACCTCGGCTCCGCGGTAAACAGGGACAACAACATCAGTACCGAAATCAAACGCAGATTCACTCTTGCCAACCGCTGTTTCTTTGGGCTCAAGAGGCAATTGAGTAATAAAGCCCTCTCTAGAAGGACTAAACTAGCTTTATATAACAGCTTGATCATCCCCGTCCTACTATATGGCGCAGAATCTTGGACGTTAGCAAAGGCGGATGAGGGAGCCCTTAGACTTTTCGAGAGAAAAGTTTTGCGTGCGATTTTAAGTCCTGTTTGCGTTGATGGCATCTGGAGGAGAAGATTTAATGACGAACTCTATAGGCTGTACAGCGACATGCGCCTGGTTAAGCGTCAACGGATACAACGCTTAAGATGGCTTGGCCATGTAGAGCGTATGGACACCACTGCTCCGGCCCGAAAAGTCTTTGAATCCGAACCATTGGGACAACGCAACAGAGGACGACCTAGAATGAAGTGGCGCACACAAGTGGAGAAGGACCTCAACCAACTTGGAGGTCGCAACTGGAGACAGCTGGCGAAAGATCGTGCTGGCTGGAGAGGCATGTTGGTTGAGGCCCAGGTCCACCCCGGACTGTAGCGCCACAAGAAGAAGAAGAAGAAGGGTAAGTGAAAATCGCTAAAATTCCTTAGCGGGGTAAGTAAAAATCGCATAAATTGTAAAAATTCACTTAGCAGGGTCAGTGAAAATCGCAAAAATTCCTTAGTCGGTTAAGTAAAAAAACACAAAAATTTCTTAGCTAGGTAAGTGAAAATCGCAAAAATCGCAAAAATCGCAAAAATCGCAAGGTAAGTGAAAATCGTAAAAATTCACTTTCTCGGGTAAGTGAAAATCGCATAAATTCACTTAGTCTGGTAAGTAAAAATCACAAAATTTCACATAGACGGGTAAATGAAGATCAGAAAAACTTACTTTGTTGGGTAAGTGAAAATCGCAAAAATTCCCTAGCCGGGTAAGTGAAAATCGCAAAAATCGCAAGGTAAGTGAAAATCGCAAATATTCACTTTGCCGGGTAATTGAAAATCACAAAATTTCACATTGACGGGTAAATGAAGATCACAAAAATTCACTTCAAATTCAATTCAAATTGCAAAAATTCACAGCCGGATAAGTGAAAATCACAAACATTCACATAGCGTGGTAAATGAATATCGCTACAAATCACTTTGCCGGGTAAGTGAAAATCGTAAAAATTCACTTTCTCGGGAAAGTGAAAATCGCAAAAATTCACTTAGTCCGGTAAATGAAAATCACAAAAATTCACATAGCCGGGTAAGTGAAAATCGCAAAAATTCACTTAGTCCGGTACTTAAAAATCACAAAAATTCACATAGACGGGTAAATGAAGATCTCAAGAACTCACTTTGCCGGGTATGTGAAAATCGCAAAAATTCCTTAGCCGGGTAAGTCAAAATCGCAAAAATCGCAAGGTAAGTGAAAATCGCAAATATTCACTTTGCCGGGTAATTGAAAATCACAAAATTTCACATTGACGGGTAAATAAAGATCACAAAAATTCACTTTGCCGGGTATGTGAATATCGCTAAAATTCCTTACCCGGGTAAGTGAAATTCGGAAAAAGTCACTTTGCCGAGTAAGTAAAAATTGCAAAAATTCACAGCCGGATAAGTGAAAATCACAAATATTCACATAGCGTGGTAAATGAACATCGCTACAAATCACTTTGCCGGGTATGTGAAAATCGTAAAAATTCACTTTCTCGGGAAAGTGAAAATCGCAAAAATTCACTTAGTCCGGTAAGTGAAAATCACAAATATTCACATAGCGTGGTAAATGAATATCGCTACAAATCACTTTGCCGGGTAAGTGAAAATCGCAAATATTCACTTAGCCGGGTAAATAAAAATCACAATAATTCACATAGCGCGGTAAGTGAAAGTCGTTAAAATTCTCTATGCCGGGTAAGTGAAAATCGTAAAAATTCACTTTCCCGGATAATTGAAAATCGCAAAAATTCACTTAGTCGGGTAAGTGAAAATCGCAAATGTTCACTTTCCCGGGTAGGTGAAAATCGCAAAAATTCCTTAGTCGGGTAAGTGAAAATCAGAAAAAATTCTTAGCCAGGTAAGTGAAAATCCTTAAAATTCCTTAGCCGGGTAAGTGAAAATTCACAAAATTCGCGAAAATTCCTCAGTCTAGTAAGTGAAAGTCGCAAAAATTCACTTAGCAGGGTAAGTGAAAATCACAAATATTCACATATTGAAAATAACGAAAATTCACATAGCCGGGTGATTGGAAATCACAAAAATTGACTTAGCCAGGTAAGTGAAAATCACAAATATTCACTTAGCGCTGTAAGTGAAAATCGCTAAAATTCACTTAGTCGGGTAAGTGAAAATCGCAAGAATTCACTTAGGCAGGTAGGTGAAAATCACAAAAATTCACATAGCCATGTAAGTGAAAATCACAAAAATTCACTTAGCGCGGTAAGTGAAAATCGCTAAAATTCACTTTCTCGGGTAAGTGAAAATTGCAAATATTCACTAAGCCGGGTGAATGGAAATCACAGATATTCACTTAGCTACGTAAGTGAAAATCACAAAAATTCACTTAGCGCGGTAAGTGAAAATCGCTAAAATTCATTTAGTCGGGTAAGTGAAAATTGCAAAAATTCACTTTGCCGGGTAAGTGAAAATCACAAAAATTTCTTAGTCGGGTAAGTGAAAATTACAAATTCACTTAACCGGGTAAATGAAAATCGCAAAAATGCATATAGTGTTGTAAGTGAAGAGCGCTAAAATTCACTTTGCCGGGTAAGTGCAAATCGCAAAAATTCACTTTACTGGGTAAGTGAAAATCGCTAAAATTCCTTAGCGGGGTAAGTAAAAATCGCATAAATTGTAAAAACTCTTTTAGCAGGGTCAGTGAAAATCGCAAAAATTCCTTAGTCGGTTAAGTGAAAATCACAAAAATTTCTTAACTAGGTAAGTAAAAATCGTAAAAATCGCAAAAATCGCAAAAATCGCAAAAATCGCAAGGTAAGTGAAAATCGTAAAAATTCACTTTCTCGGGTAAGTTAAAATCGCATAAATTCACTTAGTCCGGTAAGTAAAAATCACAATAATTCACATAGACGGGTAAATGAAGATCAGAAAAACTTACTTTGTTGGGTATATGAAAATCGTAAAAATTCCTTAGCCGGGTAAGTGAAAATCGCAAAAATCGCAAGGGAAGTGAAAATCGCAAAAATTCACTTTGCCGGGTATGTGGAAATCACAAAAATTCACATAGCGTGGTAAATGAATATCGCTACAAATCACTTTGCCGGGTAACTGCAAATCGTAAAAATTCACTTTCTCGGGTAAGTGAAAATCGCATAAATTCACTTAGTCCGGTAAGTAAAAATCACAAAAATTCACATAGACGGGTAAATGAAGATCACAAAAACTCACTTCGCCGGGTATATGAAAATCGCAAAAATTTCCTAGCCGGGTAAGTGAAAATCGCAAAAATCGCAAAAATCGCAAGGTAAGTGAAAATCGCAAAAATTCACTTTGCCGGGTAAGTGAATATCGCTAAAATTCACTTTGACGGGTAAGTGAAAATCAGAAAAATTCACTTAGCCATGTAAGTGAAAATCACAAAAATTCAATTATTTAGGTAAGTGAAAATCACAAAAATTCACTTAGCAATGTCAGTGAAAATCACAAAAATTTACTTAGCCAGTTAAGTGAAAATCACAAAATTTCACATTGACGGGTAAATGAAGATCACAAAAACTCACTTTGCCGGGTATGTGCAAATCGCAAAAATTCTTTAGCCGGGTAAGTGAAAATCGCAAAAATCGCAAGGTAAGTGAAAATCGCAAAAATTCACTTTGCCGGGTAAGTGAAAATCACAAAAATTCACATAGCGTGATAATTGAATATCGCTACAAATCACTTTGCCGGGTAAGTGAAAATCGTAAAAATTCACTTTCTCGGGTAAGTGTAAATCGCATAAATTCACTTAGTCCGGTAAGTAAAAATCACAAAAATTCACATAGACGGGTAAATGAAGATCACAAAAACTCACTTTGCCGGGTATGTGAAAATCGCAAAAATTTCTTAGCCGGGTAAGTGAAAATCGCAAAAATCGCAAGGTAAGTGAAAATCGCAAAAATTCACTTTGCCGGGTAAGTGAATATCGCTAAAATTCCTTACCCGGGTAAGTGAAATTCGGAAAAAGTCACTTTGCCGAGTAAGTAAAAATTGCAAAAATTCACAGCCGGATAAGTGAAAATCACAAATATTCACATAGCGTGGAAAATGAATATCGCTACAAATCACTTTGCCGGGTAAGTGAAAATCGTAAAAATTCACTTTCTCGGGTAAGTGAAAATCGCATAAATTCACTTAGTCCGGTAAGTAAAAATCACAAAAATTCACATAGACGGGTAAATGAAGATCACAAAAACTCACTTTGCTGGGTATGTGAAAATCGCAAAAATTCCTTAGCCGGGTAAGTGAAAATCGCAAGAATCGCAAGGTAAGGGGAAATCGCAAAAATTCACTTTGCCGGGTAAGTGAAAATCGCATAAATTCACTTAGTCCGGTAAGTAAAAATCACAAAAATTCACATAGACGGGTATATGAAGATCACAAAAACTCACTTAGCCGGGTATATGAAAATCGCAAAAAATCCTTAGCCGGGTAAGTGAAAATCGCAAAAATCGCAAGGTAAGTGCAAATAGCAAAAACTCACTTTGCCGGGTAAGTGAAAATCACAAATTTTCACATTGACGGGTAAATGAAGATCACACAAATGCACTTTTCCGGGTAAGTGAATATCGCTAACATTCCATTCCGAGTAAGTAAAAATTGTAAAAATTCACAGCCGGATAAGTGAAAATCACAAATATTCACATAGCGTGGTAAATGAATATCGCTATAAATCATTTTGCCGGGTAAGTGAAAATCGTAAAAATTCACTTTTTCGGGTAGGTGAAAATCGCATAAATTCACTTAGTCCGGTAAGTAAAAATCACAAAAATTCACATAGACTGGTAAATGAAGATCACAAAAACTCACTTTGCCGGGTATGTGAAAATCGCAAAAATTCCTTAGCCGGGTAAGTGAAAATCGCAAAAATCGCAAGGTAAGTGAAAATCGCAAAAATTCACTTTGCCGGGTATGTAAAAATCACAAAAATTCACATAGCGTGATAAATGAATATCGATACAAATCACTTTGCCGGGTAAGTGAAAATGGTAAAAATTCACTTTCTCGGGTAAGTGAAAATCGCATAAATTCACTTAGTCCGGTAATTATAAATCACAAAAATTCACATAGACGGGTAAATGAAGATCACAAAAACTCACTTTGCCGGGTATGTGAAAATCGCAAAATTTCCTTAGCCGTGTAAGTGAAAATCGCAAAAATTGCAAAAATCGTAAGGTAAGTGAAAATCGCAAAAACTCACTTTGCCGGGTAAGTGAAAATCTCAAAAATTCACATAGCGTGGTAAGTGAAAATCGTTAAAATTCACTTTGCCGGGTAAGTGAAAATCACAAAAATTCACATAGCGTGATAAATGAATATCGCTACAAATCACTTTGCCGGGTAAGTGAAAATCGTGAAAATTCACTTTCTCGGGTAAGTGAAAATCGCAAAAATTGGAAAAATCGTAAGGTAAGTGAAAATTGCAAAAACTCAGTTTGCCGGGTAAGTGAAAATCTCAAAAATTCACATAGCGTGGTAAGTGAAAATCGTTAAAATTCACTTTGCCGGGTAAGTGAAAATCACAAAAATTCACATACGGTGATAAATGAATATCGCTACAAATCACTTTGCCGGGTAAGTGAAAATCGTAAAAATTCACTTTCTCAGGTAAGTGAAAATCGCAAAAATTGCAAAAATCGTAAGGTAAGTGAAAATCGCAAAAACTCACTTTGCCGGGTAAGTGAAAATCTCAAAAATTCACATAGCGTGGTAAGTGAAAATCGCAAAAACTCACTTTGCCGGGTATGTGAAAATCGCAAAAATTCCTAAGCCGGGTAAGTGAAAATCGCAAAAATCGCAAGGTAAGGGAAAATCGCAAAAATTCATTTTGCCGGGTAAGTGAAAATCTCAAAAATTCACATAGCGTGATAAATGAATATCGCTACAAATCACTTTGCCGAGTAAGTAAAAATTGCAAAAATTCACAGCCGGATAAGTGAAAATCAGAAATTTTCAAATAGCGTGGCAAAAGAATATCGCTACAAATCACTTTGCCGGGTAAGTGAAAATCGTAAAAATTTACTTTCTCGGGTAAGTGAAATTCGCAAAAATTCACTTAGTCCGGTAAGTGAAAATCGCAAGAATTCACTTAGCCAGGTAAGTGAAAATCGCAAAAATTCACTTTGCCGGGTAAGTGAATATCGCTAAAATTCCTTACCCGGGTAAGTGAAATTCGGAAAAAGTCACTTTGCCGAGTAAGTAAAAATTGCAAAAATTCACAGCCGGATAAGTGAAAATCACAAATATTCACATAGCGTGGAAAATGAATATCGCTACAAATCACTTTGCCGGGTAAGTGAAAATCGTAAAAATTCACTTTCTCGGGTAAGTGAAAATCGCATAAATTCACTTAGTCCGGTAAGTAAAAATCACAAAAATTCACATAGACGGGTAAATGAAGATCACAAAAACTCACTTTGCTGGGTATGTGAAAATCGCAAAAATTCCTTAGCCGGGTAAGTGAAAATCGCAAGAATCGCAAGGTAAGGGGAAATCGCAAAAATTCACTTTGCCGGGTAAGTGAAAATCGCATAAATTCACTTAGTCCGGTAAGTAAAAATCACAAAAATTCACATAGACGGGTATATGAAGATCACAAAAACTCACTTAGCCGGGTATATGAAAATCGCAAAAAATCCTTAGCCGGGTAAGTGAAAATCGCAAAAATCGCAAGGTAAGTGCAAATAGCAAAAACTCACTTTGCCGGGTAAGTGAAAATCACAAATTTTCACATTGACGGGTAAATGAAGATCACACAAATGCACTTTTCCGGGTAAGTGAATATCGCTAACATTCCATTCCGAGTAAGTAAAAATTTTAAAAATTCACAGCCGGATAAGTGAAAATCACAAATATTCACATAGCGTGGTAAATGAATATCGCTATAAATCATTTTGCCGGGTAAGTGAAAATCGTAAAAATTCACTTTTTCGGGTAGGTGAAAATCGCATAAATTCACTTAGTCCGGTAAGTAAAAATCACAAAAATTCACATAGACTGGTAAATGAAGATCACAAAAACTCACTTTGCCGGGTATGTGAAAATCGCAAAAATTCCTTAGCCGGGTAAGTGAAAATCGCAAAAATCGCAAGGTAAGTGAAAATCGCAAAAATTCACTTTGCCGGGTATGTAAAAATCACAAAAATTCACATAGCGTGATAAATGAATATCGATACAAATCACTTTGCCGGGTAAGTGAAAATGGTAAAAATTCACTTTCTCGGGTAAGTGAAAATCGCATAAATTCACTTAGTCCGGTAATTATAAATCACAAAAATTCACATAGACGGGTAAATGAAGATCACAAAAACTCACTTTGCCGGGTATGTGAAAATCGCAAAATTTCCTTAGCCGTGTAAGTGAAAATCGCAAAAATTGCAAAAATCGTAAGGTAAGTGAAAATCGCAAAAACTCACTTTGCCGGGTAAGTGAAAATCTCAAAAATTCACATAGCGTGGTAAGTGAAAATCGTTAAAATTCACTTTGCCGGGTAAGTGAAAATCACAAAAATTCACATAGCGTGATAAATGAATATCGCTACAAATCACTTTGCCGGGTAAGTGAAAATCGTGAAAATTCACTTTCTCGGGTAAGTGAAAATCGCAAAAATTGGAAAAATCGTAAGGTAAGTGAAAATTGCAAAAACTCAGTTTGCCGGGTAAGTGAAAATCTCAAAAATTCACATAGCGTGGTAAGTGAAAATCGTTAAAATTCACTTTGCCGGGTAAGTGAAAATCACAAAAATTCACATAGCGTGATAAATGAATATCGCTACAAATCACTTTGCCGGGTAAGTGAAAATCGTAAAAATTCACTTTCTCGGGTAAGTGAAAATCGCAAAAATTGCAAAAATCGTAAGGTAAGTGAAAATCGCAAAAACTCACTTTGCCGGGTAAGTGAAAATCTCAAAAATTCACATAGCGTGGTAAGTGAAAATCGCAAAAACTCACTTTGCCGGGTATGTGAAAATCGCAAAAATTCCTAAGCCGGGTAAGTGAAAATCGCAAAAATCGCAAGGTAAGGGAAAATCGCAAAAATTCATTTTGCCGGGTAAGTGAAAATCTCAAAAATTCACATATCGTGATAAATGAATATCGCTACAAATCACTTTGCCGAGTAAGTAAAAATTGCAAAAATTCACAGCCGGATAAGTGAAAATCAGAAATTTTCAAATAGCGTGGCAAAAGAATATCGCTACAAATCACTTTGCCGGGTAAGTGAAAATCGTAAAAATTTACTTTCTCGGGTAAGTGAAATTCGCAAAAATTCACTTAGTCCGGTAAGTGAAAATCGCAAGAATTCACTTAGCCAGGTAAGTGAAAATCACAAAAATTCACTTAGCCAGGTAAGTGAAAATCACAAAAATTCACTTATCGCGGTAAGTGATAATCAATAAAATTCACTTTTCCGGGTAAGTGAAAATCGTAAAAATTCACCTTCTCGGGTAAGTGAAAATCGCGAAAATTCTCTTAGTCGGGTAAGTGAAAATCGCTAAAATACACATGGCCGTTTATGTGCAAAACGTTAAAACTCATTTTTCCGGGTAAGTGAAAATCACAAAAATTCCTTAGCGGGGTAAGTGAAAATCGCAAAAAATTCACTTCGCAGGGTCAGTGAAAATCGCAAAATTTCCTTAGTCGGGTAAGTGAAAATCACAAAAATTTCCTAGCCAGGTAAGTGAAAATCGCTAAAATTCCTTAGCCGGGTTAGTCAAAATCACAAAAATTCACATAGCGCGGTAAGTGAAAGTCGTTAAAATTCTCTATGCCGGGTAAGTGAAAATCGTAAAAATTCACTTTCCCGGATAATTGAAAATCGCAAAAATTCACTTAGTCGGGTAAGTGAAAATCGCAAATGTTCACTTTCCCGGGTAGGTGAAAATCGCAAAAATTCCTTAGTCGGGTAAGTGAAAATCAGAAAAAATTCTTAGCCAGGTAAGTGAAAATCCTTAAAATTCCTTAGCCGGGTAAGTGAAAATTCACAAAATTCGCGAAAATTCCTCAGTCTAGTAAGTGAAAGTCGCAAAAATTCACTTAGCAGGGTAAGTGAAAATCACAAATATTCACATATTGAAAATAACGAAAATTCACATAGCCGGGTGATTGGAAATCACAAAAATTGACTTAGCCAGGTAAGTGAAAATCACAAATATTCACTTAGCGCTGTAAGTGAAAATCGCTAAAATTCACTTAGTCGGGTAAGTGAAAATCGCAAGAATTCACTTAGGCAGGTAGGTGAAAATCACAAAAATTCACATAGCCATGTAAGTGAAAATCACAAAAATTCACTTAGCGCGGTAAGTGAAAATCGCTAAAATTCACTTTCTCGGGTAAGTGAAAATTGCAAATATTCACTAAGCCGGGTGAATGGAAATCACAGATATTCACTTAGCTACGTAAGTGAAAATCACAAAAATTCACTTAGCGCGGTAAGTGAAAATCGCTAAAATTCATTTAGTCGGGTAAGTGAAAATTGCAAAAATTCACTTTGCCGGGTAAGTGAAAATCACAAAAATTTCTTAGTCGGGTAAGTGAAAATTACAAATTCACTTAACCGGGTAAATGAAAATCGCAAAAATGCATATAGTGTTGTAAGTGAAGAGCGCTAAAATTCACTTTGCCGGGTAAGTGCAAATCGCAAAAATTCACTTTACTGGGTAAGTGAAAATCGCTAAAATTCCTTAGCGGGGTAAGTAAAAATCGCATAAATTGTAAAAACTCTTTTAGCAGGGTCAGTGAAAATCGCAAAAATTCCTTAGTCGGTTAAGTGAAAATCACAAAAATTTCTTAACTAGGTAAGTAAAAATCGTAAAAATCGCAAAAATCGCAAAAATCGCAAAAATCGCAAGGTAAGTGAAAATCGTAAAAATTCACTTTCTCGGGTAAGTTAAAATCGCATAAATTCACTTAGTCCGGTAAGTAAAAATCACAATAATTCACATAGACGGGTAAATGAAGATCAGAAAAACTTACTTTGTTGGGTATATGAAAATCGTAAAAATTCCTTAGCCGGGTAAGTGAAAATCGCAAAAATCGCAAGGGAAGTGAAAATCGCAAAAATTCACTTTGCCGGGTATGTGGAAATGGGTGGGCATGGGCCTATGCACGCGAGGTAACGTCGTTGATTGCGCTCAACATGGCGAGCTGCCAAGGCAATCCTCGTTAGTGCACAGGTCAAGTTGACATACAGCCTCCAAGTGGCGCCCCCTGGATAGCCATCACAACACCCGTTGTATGGTGAACTAATGTATGCAGCGACCCCCTCTGCCCGAGGATTTAAATAATGGGCCTGGCCTACCAGTCTGTGGGTTGTGCGTGAGGGTAACTTCCTTACCACGTAAAAAAGAAAAATAGTTCAGAAAAACCGATATGCCTCGGATAAGGACGGATTAACTGTTGACGACCCCAGCAAACGCTTAAAGGACAACGATTTTCGGTTTTGCACGTGGAATGTGAGGTCCCTTAATAGGCCACGTGCAGCCGAACAACTTGCGGAGGCCCTTGACAGCTATAAAGCTGACATAACCGCCATCCAGGAAGTGCGATGGGATGGGCCTGGCATAAAAGCGATGAAGAACTGCGATATCTACTACAGCAATTGCTATAGAGAGAGAAGGCAGCGCTTATTCGGATGCGGATTTGTTGTTCGAGGCAGACTTAGGCAAAAAGTCTTGAGCTACGACCCAGTCAGCGAGCGCCTCATGACAATCCGCATCAAGGCTAAATTCGGGAACATCAGCCTAATATGCGCTCACGCCCCGACAGAGGAGAAGGATGACAACATCAAGGATGACTTCTATGATCTCCTAGAAAGAACATACGATCGATGCCCCAGCTATGACACCAAGATCGTTCTAGGAGATTTCAACGCTCAGCTGGGAAAGGAGGACATCTTTGCTGGAGTCATCGGTAAACACAGCCTGCACGACAACACATCCGGAAACGGACTCAGGCTGTTGGACTTCGCCTCGGGGCGAAACCTCTCTGTGGCTAGCACGCGGTTCCCACACCTGAACATTCACAAAGGAACCTGGCGATCTCCTGATCAATCAACCGTCAACCAGATTGATCACGTTGCGATCGACGTCAGACACTCCTCCAGTATTCTCGATGTCCGAACCTTCCGAGGTGCAAACATTGACTCGGATCACCACCTTGTTGTAGCCAAGGTAAGAACCCGGATATCGAGAGAGCAACGGAGTCGAGAAAGGCCAAAACGGTTTGACGTCGAAAAGCTACAATCGCAGCTGATTGCTGGGAACTTTGCCGACCGAGTCTCCCGGAAACTCGCCCAGAGTTCGACGCTTCCTGCACTAAGCATAGAAGAAGAATGGAAACGTTGTCAAGAAGCCATCAAAGAAGCTGCCACTGATGTGCTGGGTTTCACGTCACCACCCAGAAGGAACCCATGGTTTGACGACGAGTGCAGGCAAGCGCACGCAGCTAAACAAGACGCCTATAAGGCGACGCTGCATCGAACAACGCGAGCTGTTAGTGAACTCTACGAACAGAGAAGAAGGGAAGAGCACCGGCTTCTCAGAAGGAAAAAGAAGGAGCATGAGAAGCGCGCGGTCGAGGAAATGGAAAGGTGCTTTGGCAGGAATGAAGTCCGAAAGTTTTACCGAAAGGTAAAACAGCTATCCGGAGGATACAAGGTTCGGACCAAGGCCTGCCGGGACCAAAACGGACAACTAGTAGTAGAGTCGCAGTCTGTGCTGAGAATCTGGAAGGATCATTTCTGCAGACTCCTAAACGGCGATGACGACCCAAATCCCGCTGTTAGGCAGAATGTTCCACTCAATTTGGACGATGATAGACAAGCATTCCGTCCCCCCGACTTAGACGAGGTGAAGATAGCAATATCCAAGCTAAAGTCGAACAAAGCTGCTGGAGCGGACGGACTGTCCGCAGAACTATTTAAAGCAGCTGGAGATGACCTGGTTGGGCGCATGCACCAGCTCATCTGTAAGATATGGTCGGAGGAAAGCATGCCCGATGAGTGGAATCTCAGCGTCGTTTGCCCGGTCCACAAAAAAGGAGACCCCTTTGACTGCGCCAACTACAGAGGGATTAGTCTCCTGAACATCGCATACAAGATCCTCTCTGCCGTATTGTGTGAGCGTCTGAAACCATTTGTCCATGACCTGATAGGTCCCTATCAGTGTGGTTTCAGACCAGGGAAGTCCACAATAGACCAGATCTTCACATTACGGCAGATCCTGGAAAAGACCCAAGAAATGCAAATTGACACCCACCACCTATTCGTCGATTTCAAGGCTGCATATGACAGTGTGCATAGAGACGAGCTATACAGTGCCATGTCTAGTTTTGGCATTCCTACCAAACTCGTCAGATTGTGTAGGATGACGATGGAGAACTCTCGCTGCTCCGTCAAGGTCGGTACCGAACTCACCGAGACCTTCAATGTCAAAAAAGGTTTTAGACAAGGCGACGCACTGTCATGTGACTTCTTTAACATCATCCTCGAGAAGATCGTGCGTAACTCACAAGTCAACACCAGAGGCACGATCTTCCAGAAGTCAGTTCAATTGTTAGCTTACGCTGATGACATTGACGTGATTGGACGAACACAGCGAGCCGTCAATGAGGCGTTTGCTGGCATTGAAGCGGAAGCGGCCAAAATGGGTCTTGCGGTAAATGAGGGCAAAACGAAGTACATGCTGTCATCAAGAAAGGACACACAACATCGACGTCTCGGACGGAGCGTCACACTAGGCAGCAGAAACTTTGAGGTAGTTAAGGACTTCGTCTACCTCGGCTCCGCGGTAAACAGGGACAACAACATCAGTACCGAAATCAAACGCAGAATCACTCTTGCCAACCGCTGTTTCTTTGGGCTCAAGAGGCAATTGAGTAATAAAGCCCTCTCTCGAAGGACTAAGCTGGCTTTATATAACAGCTTGATCATCCCCGTCCTACTATATGGCGCAGAATCTTGGACGTTAGCAAAGGCGGATGAGGAAGCCCTTAGTCTTTTTGAGAGAAAAGTTTTGCGTGCGATTTTTGGTCCTGTTTGCGTTGATGGCATCTGGAGGAGAAGATTTAATGACGAACTCTATAGGCTGTACGGCGACATGCGCCTGGTTAAGCGTCTACGGATACAGCGCTTAAGATGGCTAGGCCATGTAGAGCGTATGGACACCACTGCTCCGGCCCGAAAAGTCTTTGAATCCGAGCCATTGGGACAACGCAACAGAGGACGGCCTAGACTGAAGTGGCGCACACAAGTGGAGAAGGACCTCAACCAACTTGGAGTGCGCAACTGGCGACAGCTGGCGAAAGATCGTGCTGGCTGGAGAGGCATGTTGGTTGAGGCCCAGGTCCACCCCGGACTGTAGCGCCACAACAAGAAGAAGAAGAAGGGTATGTGGAAATCACAAAAATTCACATAGCGTGGTAAATGAATATCGCTACAAATCACTTTGCCGGGTAACTGCAAATCGTAAAAATTCACTTTCTCGGGTAAGTGAAAATCGCATAAATTCTCTTAGTCCGGTAAGTAAAAATCACAAAAATTCACATAGACGGGTAAATGAAGATCACAAAAACTCACTTCGCCGGGTATATGAAAATCGCAAAAATTTCTTAGCCGGGTAAGTGAAAATCGCAAAAATCGCAAAAATCGCAAGGTAAGTGAAAATCGCAAAAATTCACTTTGCCGGGTAAGTGAATATCGCTAAAATTCACTTTGACGGGTAAGTGAAAATCAGAAAAATTCACTTAGCCATGTAAGTGAAAATCACAAAAATTCAATTATTTAGGTAAGTGAAAATCACAAAAATTCACTTAGCAATGTCAGTGAAAATCACAAAAATTTACTTAGCCAGGTAAGTGAAAATCACAAAATTTCACATTGACGGGTAAATGAAGATCACAAAAACTCACTTTGCCGGGTATGTGCAAATCGCAAAAATTCTTTAGCCGGGTAAGTGAAAATCGCAAAAATCGCAAGGTAAGTGAAAATCGCAAAAATTCACTTTGCCGGGTAAGTGAAAATCACAAAAATTCACATAGCGTGATAATTGAATATCGCTACAAATCACTTTGCCGGGTAAGTGAAAATCGTAAAAATTCACTTTCTCGGGTAAGTGTAAATCGCATAAATTCACTTAGTCCGGTAAGTAAAAATCACAAAAATTCACATAGACGGGTAAATGAAGATCACAAAAACTCACTTTGCCGGGTATGTGAAAATCGCAAAAATTTCTTAGCCGGGTAAGTGAAAATCGCAAAAATCGCAAGGTAAGTGAAAATCGCAAAAATTCACTTTGCCGGGTAAGTGAATATCGCTAAAATTCCTTACCCGGGTAAGTGAAATTCGGAAAAAGTCACTTTGCCGAGTAAGTAAAAATTGCAAAAATTCACAGCCGGATAAGTGAAAATCACAAATATTCACATAGCGTGGAAAATGAATATCGCTACAAATCACTTTGCCGGGTAAGTGAAAATCGTAAAAATTCACTTTCTCGGGTAAGTGAAAATCGCATAAATTCACTTAGTCCGGTAAGTAAAAATCACAAAAATTCACATAGACGGGTAAATGAAGATCACAAAAACTCACTTTGCTGGGTATGTGAAAATCGCAAAAATTCCTTAGCCGGGTAAGTGAAAATCGCAAGAATCGCAAGGTAAGGGGAAATCGCAAAAATTCACTTTGCCGGGTAAGTGAAAATCGCATAAATTCACTTAGTCCGGTAAGTAAAAATCACAAAAATTCACATAGACGGGTATATGAAGATCACAAAAACTCACTTAGCCGGGTATATGAAAATCGCAAAAAATCCTTAGCCGGGTAAGTGAAAATCGCAAAAATCGCAAGGTAAGTGCAAATAGCAAAAACTCACTTTGCCGGGTAAGTGAAAATCACAAATTTTCACATTGACGGGTAAATGAAGATCACACAAATGCACTTTTCCGGGTAAGTGAATATCGCTAACATTCCATTCCGAGTAAGTAAAAATTGTAAAAATTCACAGCCGGATAAGTGAAAATCACAAATATTCACATAGCGTGGTAAATGAATATCGCTATAAATCATTTTGCCGGGTAAGTGAAAATCGTAAAAATTCACTTTTTCGGGTAGGTGAAAATCGCATAAATTCACTTAGTCCGGTAAGTAAAAATCACAAAAATTCACATAGACTGGTAAATGAAGATCACAAAAACTCACTTTGCCGGGTATGTGAAAATCGCAAAAATTCCTTAGCCGGGTAAGTGAAAATCGCAAAAATCGCAAGGTAAGTGAAAATCGCAAAAATTCACTTTGCCGGGTATGTAAAAATCACAAAAATTCACATAGCGTGATAAATGAATATCGATACAAATCACTTTGCCGGGTAAGTGAAAATGGTAAAAATTCACTTTCTCGGGTAAGTGAAAATCGCATAAATTCACTTAGTCCGGTAATTATAAATCACAAAAATTCACATAGACGGGTAAATGAAGATCACAAAAACTCACTTTGCCGGGTATGTGAAAATCGCAAAATTTCCTTAGCCGTGTAAGTGAAAATCGCAAAAATTGCAAAAATCGTAAGGTAAGTGAAAATCGCAAAAACTCACTTTGCCGGGTAAGTGAAAATCTCAAAAATTCACATAGCGTGGTAAGTGAAAATCGTTAAAATTCACTTTGCCGGGTAAGTGAAAATCACAAAAATTCACATAGCGTGATAAATGAATATCGCTACAAATCACTTTGCCGGGTAAGTGAAAATCGTGAAAATTCACTTTCTCGGGTAAGTGAAAATCGCAAAAATTGGAAAAATCGTAAGGTAAGTGAAAATTGCAAAAACTCAGTTTGCCGGGTAAGTGAAAATCTCAAAAATTCACATAGCGTGGTAAGTGAAAATCGTTAAAATTCACTTTGCCGGGTAAGTGAAAATCACAAAAATTCACATAGCGTGATAAATGAATATCGCTACAAATCACTTTGCCGGGTAAGTGAAAATCGTAAAAATTCACTTTCTCGGGTAAGTGAAAATCGCAAAAATTGCAAAAATCGTAAGGTAAGTGAAAATCGCAAAAACTCACTTTGCCGGGTAAGTGAAAATCTCAAAAATTCACATAGCGTGGTAAGTGAAAATCGCAAAAACTCACTTTGCCGGGTATGTGAAAATCGCAAAAATTCCTAAGCCGGGTAAGTGAAAATCGCAAAAATCGCAAGGTAAGGGAAAATCGCAAAAATTCATTTTGCCGGGTAAGTGAAAATCTCAAAAATTCACATAGCGTGATAAATGAATATCGCTACAAATCACTTTGCCGAGTAAGTAAAAATTGCAAAAATTCACAGCCGGATAAGTGAAAATCAGAAATTTTCAAATAGCGTGGCAAAAGAATATCGCTACAAATCACTTTGCCGGGTAAGTGAAAATCGTAAAAATTTACTTTCTCGGGTAAGTGAAATTCGCAAAAATTCACTTAGTCCGGTAAGTGAAAATCGCAAGAATTCACTTAGCCAGGTAAGTGAAAATCACAAAAATTCACTTAGCCAGGTAAGTGAAAATCACAAAAATTCACTTATCGCGGTAAGTGATAATCAATAAAATTCACTTTTCCGGGTAAGTGAAAATCGTAAAAATTCACCTTCTCGGGTAAGTGAAAATCGCGAAAATTCTCTTAGTCGGGTAAGTGAAAATCGCTAAAATACACATGGCCGTTTATGTGCAAAACGTTAAAACTCACTTTTCCGGGTAAGTGAAAATCACAAAAATTCCTTAGCGGGGTAAGTGAAAATCGCAAAAAATTCACTTCGCAGGGTCAGTGAAAATCGCAAAATTTCCTTAGTCGGGTAAGTGAAAATCACAAAAATTTCCTAGCCAGGTAAGTGAAAATCGCTAAAATTCCTTAGCCGGGTTAGTCAAAATCACAAAAATTCACATAGCCGAATAAATGAAAATCACAAAAACTCACTTTGCCGGGTAAGTGAAAATCACAAGATTTCACATTGAAAGGTAAATGAAGATCACAAAAATTCACTTTGCCGGGTAAGTGAATATCGCTAAAATTCCTTACCCGGGTAAGTGAAATTCGGAAAAAGTCACTTTGCCGAGTAAGTAAAAATTGCAAAAATTCACAGCCGGATAAGTGAAAATCACAAATATTCACATAGCGTGGAAAATGAATATCGCTACAAATCACTTTGCCGGGTAAGTGAAAATCGTAAAAATTCACTTTCTCGGGTAAGTGAAAATCGCATAAATTCACTTAGTCCGGTAAGTAAAAATCACAAAAATTCACATAGACGGGTAAATGAAGATCACAAAAACTCACTTTGCCGGGTATGTGAAAATCGCAAAAATTCCTTAGCCGGGTAAGTGAAAATCGCAAGAATCGCAAGGTAAGGGGAAATCGCAAGAATTCACTTTGCCGGGTAAGTGAAAATCGCATAAATTCACTTAGTCCGGTAAGTAAAAATCACAAAAATTCACATAGACGGGTATATGAAGATCACAAAAACTCACTTAGCCGGGTATATGAAAATCGCAAAAAATCCTTAGCCGGGTAAGTGAAAATCGCAAAAATCGCAAGGTAAGTGAAAATAGCAAAAACTCACTTTGCCGGGTAAGTGAAAATCACAAATTTTCACATTGACGGGTAAATGAAGATCACACAAATGCACTTTTCCGGGTAAGTGAATATCGCTAACATTCCATTCCGAGTAAGTAAAAATTGTAAAAATTCACAGCCGGATAAGTGAAAATCACAAATATTCACATAGCGTGGTAAATGAATATCGCTATAAATCATTTTGCCGGGTAAGTGAAAATCGTAAAAATTCACTTTTTCGGGTAGGTGAAAATCGCATAAATTCACTTAGTCCGGTAAGTAAAAATCACAAAAATTCACATAGACTGGTAAATGAAGATCACAAAAACTCACTTTGCCGGGTATGTGAAAATCGCAAAAATTCCTTAGCCGGGTAAGTGAAAATCGCAAAAATCGCAAGGTAAGTGAAAATCGCAAAAATTCACTTTGCCGGGTATGTAAAAATCACAAAAATTCACTTAGCGTGATAAATGAATATCGATACAAATCACTTTGCCGGGTAAGTGAAAATCGTAAAAATTCACTTTCTCGGGTAAGTGAAAATCGCATAAATTCACTTAGTCCGGTAATTATAAATCACAAAAATTCACATAGACGGGTAAATGAAGATCACAAAAACTCACTTTGCCGGGTAAATTAATAACGCTAAAATTCCTTACCCGGGTAAGTGAAATTCGGAAAAAGTCACTTTGCCGAGTAAGTAAAAATTGCAAAAATTCGCAGCCGGATAAGTGAAAATCACAAATATTCACATAGCGTGGAAAATGAATATCGCTATAAATCATTTTGCCGGGTAAGTGAAAATCGTAAAAATTCGCTTTCTCGGGTGGGTGAAAATCGCATAAATTCACTTAGTCCGGTAAGTAAAAATCACAAAAATTCACATAGACGGGTAAATGAAGATCACAAAAACTCACTTTGCCGGGTAAATTAATAACGCTAAAATTCCTTACCCGGGTAAGTGAAATTCGGAAAAAGTCACTTTGCCGAGTAAGTAAAAATTGCAAAAATTCACAGCCGGATAAGTGAAAATCACAAATATTCACATAGCGTGGAAAATGAATATCGCTATAAATCATTTTGCCGGGTAAGTGAAAATCGTAAAAACACGCTTTCTCGGGTGGGTGAAAATCGCATAAATTCACTTAGTCCGGTAAGTAAAAATCACAAAAATTCACATAGACGGGTAAATGAAGATCACAAAACCTCACTTTGCCGGGTATGTGAAAATCGCAAAAATTCCTTAGCTGGGTAAGTGAAAATCGCAAAAATCGCAAGATAAGTGAAAATCGCAAAAATTCACTTTGCCGGGTATGTAAAAATCACAAAAATTCACATAGCGTGATAAATGAATATCGATAACAATCACTTTGCCGGGTAAGTGAAAATCGTAAAAATTCACTTTCTCGGGTAAGTGAAAATCGCAAAAATTCCTTAGCTGGGTAAGTGAAAATCGCAAAAATCGCAAGATAAGTGAAAATCGCAAAAATTCACTTTGCCGGGTATGTAAAAATCACAAAAATTCACATAGCGTGATAAATGAATATCGATAACAATCACTTTGCCGGGTAAGTGAAAATCGTAAAAATTCACTTTCTCGGGTATGTGAAAATCGCAAAAATTCCTTAGCTGGGTAAGTGAAAATCGCAAAAATCGCAAGATAAGTGAAAATCGCAAAAATTCACTTTGCCGGGTATGTAAAAATCACAAAAATTCACATAGCGTGATAAATGAATATCGATAACAATCACTTTGCCGGGTAAGTAAAAATCACAAAAATTCACATAGACGGGTAAATGAAGATCACAAAAACTCACTTTGCCGGGTATGTGAAAATCGCAAAAATTCCTTAGCCGGGTAAGTGAAAATCGCAAAAATCGCAAGGTAAGGGAAAATCGCAAAAATTCACTTTGCCGGGTAAGTGAAAATCTCAAAAATTCACATAGCGTGGTAAATGAATATCGTTACAAATCACTTTGCCGAGTAAGTAAAAATTGCAAAAATTCACAGCCGGATAAGTGAAAATCAGAAATTGTCAAATAGCGTGGTAAAAGAATATCGCTACAAATCACTTTGCCGGGTAAGTGAAAATCGTAAAAATTTACTTTCTCGGGTAAGTGAAAATCGCAAAAATTCACTTAGTCCGGTAAGTAAAAATCGCAAGAATTCACTTAGCCAGGTAAGTGAAAATCACAAAAATTCACTTAGCCAGGTAAGTGAAAATCACAAAAATTCACTTATCGCGGTAAGTGAAAATCAATAAAATTCACTTTTCCGGGTAAGCGAAAATCGTAAAAATTCACCTTCCCGGGTAAGTGAAAATCGCGAAAATTCTCTCAGTCGGGTAAGTGAAAATCGCTAAAATTCACATGGCCGTTTATGTGCAAATCGTTAAAACTCACTTTTCCGGGTAAGTAAAATTCACTAAAATTCCTTAGCGGGGTAGTGAAAATCGCAAAAATTCACTTCGCAGGGTCAATGAAAATCGCAAAATTTCCTTAGTCGGGTAAGTGAAAATCACAAAAATTTCTTAGCCAGGTAAGTGAAAATCGCTAAAATTCCTTAGCCGGGTAAGTCAAAATCACAAAAATTCACATAGCCGGGTAAATGAAAATCGCAGAAATTCACTTTGCCGGGTAAGTGAAAATCACAAAAGTTCACATGGACGGGTAAATGACGATCGCAAAAACTCACTTTGCCGGGTATATGAAAATCGCCAAAATTCACTTTCTCGGGTAAGTGAAAATCGCATAAATTCACTTAGTCCGGTAAGTAAAAATCACAAAATTTCATATAGACGGATAAATGAAGATCACAAAAACTCACTTTGCCGGGTATGTGAAAATCGCAAAAATTCCTTAGCCGGGCAAGTGAAAATCGCAAAAATCGCACGGTAAGTGAAAATCGCAAAAATTCACTTTGCCGGGTAAGTGAAAATCGTAAAAATTCACTTTCTCGGGTAAGTGAAAATCGCAAAAATTCCTTAGCCGGGCAAGTGAAAATCGCAAAAATCGCACGGTAAGTGAAAATCGCAAAAATTCACTTTGCCGGGTAAGTGAAAATCGCCAAAATTCACTTTCTCGGGTAAGTGAAAATCGCATAAATTCTCTTCGTCCAGTAAGTAAAAATCACAAAAATTCACATAAACGGGTAAATGAAGATCACAAAAACTCACTTTGCCGGGGATGTGAAAATCGCATAAATTTCTTAGCCGGTTAAGTGAAAATCGCAAAAATCTTAAGGTAAGTGAAAATCGCAAAAATTCACTTTGCCGGGTAAGTGAAAATCTCAAAAATTCACATAGCGTGGTTAATGAATATCGCTACAAATCACTTTGCCGGGTAAGTGAAAATAACAAAATTTCACATTGACGGGTAAATGAAGATCACAAAAATTCACTTTGCCGGGTAAGTGAATATCGCTAAAATTCGCTTAGACGGGTAAGTGAAAATCACAAAAATTCACTTAGCCAGGTAAGTGAAAGTCACAAAAATTCAATTATTTAGGTAAGTGAAAATCACAAAAATTCACTTAGCAATGTAAGTGAAAAACACAAAAATTCACTTAGCCAGGTAAGTTAAAAATCACAAAATTTCACATTGACGGGTAAATGAAGACCACAAAAATTCACTTTGCCGGGTAAGTGAATATCGCTAAAATTCACTTAGACGGGTAAGTGAAAATCATAAAAATTCACTTAGCCGGGTAAGTGAAAATCACTAAAATTCACTTAGCCAGGTAAGTGAAAATCATAAAAATTCACTTAGCGCGGTAAGTGAAAATCGCTAAAATTCACTTTTCCTTGTAAGTGAAAATCGTAAAAAATCACCTTCCCGGGTAAGTGAAAATCGCGAAAATTCTCCTAGTCGGTTAAGTGAAAACCACAAAAATTCACTTAGCAATGTAAGTGAAAATCACAAAAATTCACTTATCCAGGTAAGTGAAAATCACAAAATTTCACATTAACGGGTAAATGAAGATCACAAAAATTCACTTAGCCGGGTAAGTGAATATCGCTAAAATTCACTTAGACGGGTAAGTGAAAATCACAAAAATTCACTTAGCCGGGTAAGTGAAAATCACGAAAATTCACATAGCGCGGTAAGTGAAAATCGTTAAAATTCACTTTCCCGGGTAAGTGAAAATCACAAAAATTCACATAGCGTGATAAATGAATATCGTTACAAATCACTTTGCCGGGTAAGTGAAAATCGCAAAAATCGCAAGGTAAGGGAAAATCGCAAAAATTCACTTTGCCGGGTAAGTGAAAATCGCATAAATTCACTTAGTCCGGTAAGTAAAAATTACAAAAATTCACATAGACGGGTAAATGAAGATCACAAAAACTCACTTCGCCGGGTATATGAAAATCGCAAAAAATCCTTAGCCGGGTAAGTGAAAATCGCAAAAATCGCAAGGTAAGTGAAAATCGCAAAAACTCACTTTGCCGGGTAAGTGAAAATCACAAATTTTCACATTGACGGGTAAATGAAGATCACACAAATGCACTTTTCCGGGTAAGTGAATATCGCTAACATTCCTTACCCGGGTAAGTGAAATTCGGAAAAAGTCACTTTGCCGAGTAAGTAAAAATTGTAAAAATTCACAGCCGGATAAGTGAAAATCTCAAATATTCACATAGCGTGGTAAATGAATATCGCTATAAATCATTTTGCCGGGTAAGTGAAAATCGTAAAAATTCACTTTCTCGGGTAGGTGAAAATCGCATAAATTCACTTAGTCCGGTAAGTAAAAATCACAAAAATTCACATAGACGGGTAAATGAAGATCACAAAAACTCACATTGCCGGGTATGTGAAAATCGCAAAAATTCCTTAGCCGGGTAAGTGAAAATCGCAAAAATCGCAAGGTAAGTGAAAATCGCAAAAATTCACTTTGCCGGGTATGTAAAAATCACAAAAATTCACATAGCGTGATAAATGAATATCGATACAAATCACTTTGCCGGGTAAGTGAAAATCGTAAAAATTCACTTTCTCGGGTAAGTGAAAATCGCATAAATTCACTTAGTCCGGTAAGTAAAAATCACAAAAATTCACATAGACGGGTAAATGAAGATCACAAAAACTCACTTTGCCGGGTATGTGAAAATCGCAAAAATTCCTTAGCCGGGTAAGTGAAAATCGCAAGAATCGCAAGGTAAGGGGAAATTGCAAAAATTCACTTTGCCGGGTAAGTGAAAATCGCATAAATTCACTTAGTCCGGTAAGTAAAAATCACGGGTAAATGAAGATCACAAAAACTCACTTCGCCGGGTATATGAAAATCGCAAAAAATCCTTAGCCGGGTAAGTGAAAATCGCAAAAATCGCAAGGTAAGTGAAAATAGCAAAAACTCACTTTGCCGGGTAAGTGAAAATCACAAATTTTCACATTGACGGGTAAATGAAGATCACACAAAGTCACTTTTCCGGGTAAGTGAATATCGCTAACATTCCATTCCGAGTAAGTAAAAATTGTAAAAATTCACAGCCGGATAAGTGAAAATCACAAATATTCACATAGCGTGGTAAATGAATATCGCTAAAAATCATTTTGCCGGGTAAGTGAAAATCGTAAAAATTCACTTTCTCGGGTAGGTAAAAATCGCATAAATTCACTTAGTCCGGTAAGTAAAAATCACAAAAATTCACATAGACTGGTAAATGAAGATCACAAAAACTCACTTTGCCGGGTATGTGAAAATCGCAAAAATTCCTTAGCCGGGTAAGTGAAAATCGCAAAAATCGCAAGGTAAGTGAAAATCGCAAAAATTCACTTTGCCGGGTATGTAAAAATCACAAAAATTCACATAGCGTGATAAATGAATATCGATACAAATCACCTTGCCGGGTAAGTGAATATCGTAAAAATTCACTTTCTCGGGTAAGTGAAAATCGCATAAATTCACTTAGTCCGGTAATTATAAATCACAAAAATTCACATAGACGGGTAAATGAAGATCACAAAAACTCATTTTGCCGGGTATGTGAAAATCGCAAAATTGCAAAAATCGTAAGGTAAGTGAAAATCGCAAAAACTCACTTTGCCGGGTAAGTGAAAATCTCAAAAATTCACATAGCGTGGTAAGTGAAAATCGTTAAAATTCACTTTGCCGGGTAAGTGAAAATCACAAAAATTCACATAGCGTGATAAATGAATATCGCTACAAATCACTTTGCCGGGTAAGTGAAAATCGTAAAAATTCACTTTCTCGGGTAAGTGAAAATCGCAAAAATTGGAAAAATCGTAAGGTAAGTGAAAATCGCAAAAACTCACTTTGCCGGGTAAGTGAAAATCTCAAAAATTCACATAGCGTGGTAAGTGAAAATCGTTAAAATTCACTTTGCCGGGTAAGTGAAAATCACAAAAATTCACATAGCGTGATAAATGAATATCGCTACAAATCACTTTGCCGGGTAAGTGCAAATCGTAAAAATTCACTTTCTCGGGTAAGTGAAAATCGCAAAAATTGCAAAAATCGTAAGGTAAGTGAAAATCGCAAAAACTCACTTTGCCGGGTAAGTGAAAATCTCAAAAATTCACATAGCGTGGTAAGTGAAAATCGCAAAAACTCACTTTGCCGGGTATGTGAAAATCGCAAAAATTCCTAAGCCGGGTAAGTGAAAATCGCAAAAATCGCAAGGTAAGGGAAAATCGCAAAAATTCACTTTGCCGGGTAAGTGAAAATCTCAAAAATTCACAATGCGTGATAAATGAATATCGCTACAAATTACTTTGCCGAGTAAGTAAAAATTGCAAAAATTCACAGCCGGATAAGTGAAAATCAGAAATTTTCAAATAGCGTGGCAAAAGAATATCGCTACAAATCACTTTGCCGGGTAAGTGAAAATCGTAAAAATTTACTTTCTCGGGTAAGTGAAAATCGCAAAAATTCACTTAGCCCGGTAAGTGAAAATCGCAAGAATTCACTTAGCCATGTAAGTGAAAATCACAAAAATTCACTTAGCCAGGTAAGTGAAAATCACAAAAATTCACTTGTCGCGGTAAGTGATAATCAATAAAATTCACTTTTCCGGGTAAATGAAAATCGTAAAAATTCAACTTCCCGGGTAAGTGAAAATCGCGAAAATTCTCTTAGTCGGGTAAGTGAAAATCGCTAAAATACACATGGCCGTTTATGTGCAAAACGTTAAAACTCACTTTTCCGGGTAAGTGAAAATCACAAAAATTCCTTAGCGGGGTAAGTGAAAATCGCAAAAAATTCACTTCGCAGGGTCAGTGCAAATCGCAAAATTTCCTTAGTCGGGTAAGTGAAAATCACAAAAATTTCCTAGCCAGGTAAGTGAAAATCGCTAAAATTCCTTAGCCGGGTAAGTCAAAATCACAAAAATTCACATAGCCGAATAAATGAAAATCACAAAAACTCACTTTGCCGGGTAAGTGAAAATCACAAGATTTCACATTGAAAGGTAAATGAAGATCACAAAAATTCACTTTGCCGGGTAAGTGAATAACGCTAAAATTCCTTACCCGGGTAAGTGAAATTCGGAAAAAGTCACTTTGCCGAGTAAGTAAAAATTGCAAAAATTCACAGCCGGATAAGTGAAAATCACAAATATTCACATAGCGTGGAAAATTAATATCGCTATAAATCATTTTGCCGGGTAAGTGAAAATCGTAAAAATTCACTTTCTCGGGTGGGTGAAAATCGCATAAATTCACTTAGTCCGGTAAGTAAAAATCACAAAAATTCACATAGACGGATAAATGAAGATCACAAAAACTCACTTTGCCGGGTAAGTGAAAATCACAAGATTTCACATTGAAAGGTAAATGAAGATCACAAAAATTCACTTTGCCGGGTAAGTGAATATCGCTAAAATTCCTTACCCGGGTAAGTGAAATTCGGAAAAAGTCACTTTGCCGAGTAAGTAAAAATTGCAAAAATTCGCAGCCGGATAAGTGAAAATCACAAATATTCACATAGCGTGGAAAATGAATATCGCTACAAATCACTTTGCCGGGTAAGTGAAAATCGTAAAAATTCACTTTCTCGGGTAAGTGTAAATCGCATAAATTCACTTGGTCCGGTAAGTAAAAATCACAAAAATTCATAGACGGGTAAATGAAGATCACAAAAACTCACTTTGCCGGGTATGTGAAAATCGCAAAAATTTCTTAGCCGGGTAAGTGAAAATCGCAAAAATCGCAAGGTAAGTGAAAATCGCAAAAATTCACTTTGCCGGGTAAGTGAAAATCTCAAAAATTCACATAGCGTGGTAAATGAATATCGCTACAAATCACTTTGCCGGGTAAGTGAAAATCACAAGATTTCACATTGAAGGGTAAATGAAGATCGCTAAAATTCACTTTCTCGGGTAAGTGAAAATTGCAAATATTCACTTAGCCGGGTAAATGGAAATCACAGATATTCACTTAGCTACGTAAGTGAAAATCACAAAAATTCACTTAGTGCGGTAAGTGAAAATCGCTAAAATTCATTTAGTCGGGTAAGTGAAAATTGCAAAAATTCACTTTGCCGGGTAAGTGAAAATCACAAAAATTTCTTTGCCGGGTAAGTGCAAATCGCAAAAATTCACTTTACTGGGTAAGTGAAAATCGCTAAAATTCCTTAGCGGGGTAAGTAAAAATCGCATAAATTGTAAAAACTCTTTTAGCAGGGTCAGTGAAAATCGCAAAAATTCCTTAGTCGGTTAAGTGAAAATCACAAAAATTTCTTAACTAGGTAAGTAAAAATCGCAAAAATCGCAAAAATCGCAAGGTAAGTGAAAATCGTAAAAATTCACTTTCTCGGGTAAGTTAAAATCGCATAAATTCACTTAGTCCGGTAAGTAAAAATCACAAAAATTCACATAGACGGGTAAATGAAGATCAGAAAAACTTACTTTGTTGGGTATATGAAAATCGTAAAAATTCCTTAGCCGGGTAAGTGAAAATCGCAAAAATCGCAAGGGAAGTGAAAATCGCAAAAATTCACTTTGCCGGGTATGTGAAAATCACAAAAATTCACATAGGGTGGTAAATGAATATCGCTACAAATCACTTTGCCGGGTAACTGCAAATCGTAAAAATTCACTTTCTCGGGTAAGTGAAAATCGCATAAATTCACTTAGTCCGGTAAGTAAAAATCTCAAAAATTCACATAGACGGGTAAATGAAGATCACAAAAACTCACTTCGCCGGGTATATGAAAATCGCAAAAATTTCTTAGCCGGGTAAGTGAAAATCGCAAAAATCGCAAAAATCGCAAGGTAAGTGAAAATCACAAAAATTCAATTATTTAGGTAAGTGAAAATCACAAAAATTCACTTAGCAATGTCAGTGAAAATCACAAAAATTTACTTAGCCAGGTAAGTGAAAATCACAAAATTTCACATTGACGGGTAAATGAAGATCACAAAAACTCACTTTGCCGGGTATGTGCAAATCGCAAAAATTCTTTAGCCGGGTAAGTGAAAATCGCAAAAATCGCAAGGTAAGTGAAAATCGCAAAAATTCACTTTGCCGGGTAAGTGAAAATCACAAAAATTCACATAGCGTGATAATTGAATATCGCTACAAATCACTTTGCCGGGTAAGTGAAAATCGTAAAAATTCACTTTCTCGGGTAAGTGTAAATCGCATAAATTCACTTAGTCCGGTAAGTAAAAATCACAAAAATTCACATAGACGGGTAAATGAAGATCACAAAAACTCACTTTGCCGGGTATGTGAAAATCGCAAAAATTTCTTAGCCGGGTAAGTGAAAATCGCAAAAATCGCAAGGTAAGTGAAAATCGCAAAAATTCACTTTGCCGGGTAAGTGAATATCGCTAAAATTCCTTACCCGGGTAAGTGAAATTCGGAAAAAGTCACTTTGCCGAGTAAGTAAAAATTGCAAAAATTCACAGCCGGATAAGTGAAAATCACAAATATTCACATAGCGTGGAAAATGAATATCGCTACAAATCACTTTGCCGGGTAAGTGAAAATCGTAAAAATTCACTTTCTCGGGTAAGTGAAAATCGCATAAATTCACTTAGTCCGGTAAGTAAAAATCACAAAAATTCACATAGACGGGTAAATGAAGATCACAAAAACTCACTTTGCTGGGTATGTGAAAATCGCAAAAATTCCTTAGCCGGGTAAGTGAAAATCGCAAGAATCGCAAGGTAAGGGGAAATCGCAAAAATTCACTTTGCCGGGTAAGTGAAAATCGCATAAATTCACTTAGTCCGGTAAGTAAAAATCACAAAAATTCACATAGACGGGTATATGAAGATCACAAAAACTCACTTAGCCGGGTATATGAAAATCGCAAAAAATCCTTAGCCGGGTAAGTGAAAATCGCAAAAATCGCAAGGTAAGTGCAAATAGCAAAAACTCACTTTGCCGGGTAAGTGAAAATCACAAATTTTCACATTGACGGGTAAATGAAGATCACACAAATGCACTTTTCCGGGTAAGTGAATATCGCTAACATTCCATTCCGAGTAAGTAAAAATTGTAAAAATTCACAGCCGGATAAGTGAAAATCACAAATATTCACATAGCGTGGTAAATGAATATCGCTATAAATCATTTTGCCGGGTAAGTGAAAATCGTAAAAATTCACTTTTTCGGGTAGGTGAAAATCGCATAAATTCACTTAGTCCGGTAAGTAAAAATCACAAAAATTCACATAGACTGGTAAATGAAGATCACAAAAACTCACTTTGCCGGGTATGTGAAAATCGCAAAAATTCCTTAGCCGGGTAAGTGAAAATCGCAAAAATCGCAAGGTAAGTGAAAATCGCAAAAATTCACTTTGCCGGGTATGTAAAAATCACAAAAATTCACATAGCGTGATAAATGAATATCGATACAAATCACTTTGCCGGGTAAGTGAAAATGGTAAAAATTCACTTTCTCGGGTAAGTGAAAATCGCATAAATTCACTTAGTCCGGTAATTATAAATCACAAAAATTCACATAGACGGGTAAATGAAGATCACAAAAACTCACTTTGCCGGGTATGTGAAAATCGCAAAATTTCCTTAGCCGTGTAAGTGAAAATCGCAAAAATTGCAAAAATCGTAAGGTAAGTGAAAATCGCAAAAACTCACTTTGCCGGGTAAGTGAAAATCTCAAAAATTCACATAGCGTGGTAAGTGAAAATCGTTAAAATTCACTTTGCCGGGTAAGTGAAAATCACAAAAATTCACATAGCGTGATAAATGAATATCGCTACAAATCACTTTGCCGGGTAAGTGAAAATCGTGAAAATTCACTTTCTCGGGTAAGTGAAAATCGCAAAAATTGGAAAAATCGTAAGGTAAGTGAAAATTGCAAAAACTCAGTTTGCCGGGTAAGTGAAAATCTCAAAAATTCACATAGCGTGGTAAGTGAAAATCGTTAAAATTCACTTTGCCGGGTAAGTGAAAATCACAAAAATTCACATAGCGTGATAAATGAATATCGCTACAAATCACTTTGCCGGGTAAGTGAAAATCGTAAAAATTCACTTTCTCGGGTAAGTGAAAATCGCAAAAATTGCAAAAATCGTAAGGTAAGTGAAAATCGCAAAAACTCACTTTGCCGGGTAAGTGAAAATCTCAAAAATTCACATAGCGTGGTAAGTGAAAATCGCAAAAACTCACTTTGCCGGGTATGTGAAAATCGCAAAAATTCCTAAGCCGGGTAAGTGAAAATCGCAAAAATCGCAAGGTAAGGGAAAATCGCAAAAATTCATTTTGCCGGGTAAGTGAAAATCTCAAAAATTCACATAGCGTGATAAATGAATATCGCTACAAATCACTTTGCCGAGTAAGTAAAAATTGCAAAAATTCACAGCCGGATAAGTGAAAATCAGAAATTTTCAAATAGCGTGGCAAAAGAATATCGCTACAAATCACTTTGCCGGGTAAGTGAAAATCGTAAAAATTTACTTTCTCGGGTAAGTGAAATTCGCAAAAATTCACTTAGTCCGGTAAGTGAAAATCGCAAGAATTCACTTAGCCAGGTAAGTGAAAATCACAAAAATTCACTTAGCCAGGTAAGTGAAAATCACAAAAATTCACTTATCGCGGTAAGTGATAATCAATAAAATTCACTTTTCCGGGTAAGTGAAAATCGTAAAAATTCACCTTCTCGGGTAAGTGAAAATCGCGAAAATTCTCTTAGTCGGGTAAGTGAAAATCGCTAAAATACACATGGCCGTTTATGTGCAAAACGTTAAAACTCACTTTTCCGGGTAAGTGAAAATCACAAAAATTCCTTAGCGGGGTAAGTGAAAATCGCAAAAAATTCACTTCGCAGGGTCAGTGAAAATCGCAAAATTTCCTTAGTCGGGTAAGTGAAAATCACAAAAATTTCCTAGCCAGGTAAGTGAAAATCGCTAAAATTCCTTAGCCGGGTTAGTCAAAATCACAAAAATTCACATAGCCGAATAAATGAAAATCACAAAAACTCACTTTGCCGGGTAAGTGAAAATCACAAGATTTCACATTGAAAGGTAAATGAAGATCACAAAAATTCACTTTGCCGGGTAAGTGAATATCGCTAAAATTCCTTACCCGGGTAAGTGAAATTCGGAAAAAGTCACTTTGCCGAGTAAGTAAAAATTGCAAAAATTCACAGCCGGATAAGTGAAAATCACAAATATTCACATAGCGTGGAAAATGAATATCGCTACAAATCACTTTGCCGGGTAAGTGAAAATCGTAAAAATTCACTTTCTCGGGTAAGTGAAAATCGCATAAATTCACTTAGTCCGGTAAGTAAAAATCACAAAAATTCACATAGACGGGTAAATGAAGATCACAAAAACTCACTTTGCCGGGTATGTGAAAATCGCAAAAATTCCTTAGCCGGGTAAGTGAAAATCGCAAGAATCGCAAGGTAAGGGGAAATCGCAAAAATTCACTTTGCCGGGTAAGTGAAAATCGCATAAATTCACTTAGTCCGGTAAGTAAAAATCACAAAAATTCACATAGACGGGTATATGAAGATCACAAAAACTCACTTAGCCGGGTATATGAAAATCGCAAAAAATCCTTAGCCGGGTAAGTGAAAATCACAAATTTTCACATTGACGGGTAAATGAAGATCACACAAATGCACTTTTCCGGGTAAGTGAATATCGCTAACATTCCATTCCGAGTAAGTAAAAATTGTAAAAATTCACAGCCGGATAAGTGAAAATCACAAATATTCACATAGCGTGGTAAATGAATATCGCTATAAATCATTTTGCCGGGTAAGTGAAAATCGTAAAAATTCACTTTTTCGGGTAGGTGAAAATCGCATAAATTCACTTAGTCCGGTAAGTAAAAATCACAAAAATTCACATAGACTGGTAAATGAAGATCACAAAAACTCACTTTGCCGGGTATGTGAAAATCGCAAAAATTCCTTAGCCGGGTAAGTGAAAATCGCAAAAATCGCAAGGTAAGTGAAAATCGCAAAAATTCACTTTGCCGGGTATGTAAAAATCACAAAAATTCACTTAGCGTGATAAATGAATATCGATACAAATCACTTTGCCGGGTAAGTGAAAATCGTAAAAATTCACTTTCTCGGGTAAGTGAAAATCGCATAAATTCACTTAGTCCGGTAATTATAAATCACAAAAATTCACATAGACGGGTAAATGAAGATCACAAAAACTCACTTTGCCGGGTAAATTAATAACGCTAAAATTCCTTACCCGGGTAAGTGAAATTCGGAAAAAGTCACTTTGCCGAGTAAGTAAAAATTGCAAAAATTCGCAGCCGGATAAGTGAAAATCACAAATATTCACATAGCGTGGAAAATGAATATCGCTATAAATCATTTTGCCGGGTAAGTGAAAATCGTAAAAATTCGCTTTCTCGGGTGGGTGAAAATCGCATAAATTCACTTAGTCCGGTAAGTAAAAATCACAAAAATTCACATAGACGGGTAAATGAAGATCACAAAAACTCACTTTGCCGGGTAAATTAATAACGCTAAAATTCCTTACCCGGGTAAGTGAAATTCGGAAAAAGTCACTTTGCCGAGTAAGTAAAAATTGCAAAAATTCACAGCCGGATAAGTGAAAATCACAAATATTCACATAGCGTGGAAAATGAATATCGCTATAAATCATTTTGCCGGGTAAGTGAAAATCGTAAAAACACGCTTTCTCGGGTGGGTGAAAATCGCATAAATTCACTTAGTCCGGTAAGTAAAAATCACAAAAATTCACATAGACGGGTAAATGAAGATCACAAAACCTCACTTTGCCGGGTATGTGAAAATCGCAAAAATTCCTTAGCTGGGTAAGTGAAAATCGCAAAAATCGCAAGATAAGTGAAAATCGCAAAAATTCACTTTGCCGGGTATGTAAAAATCACAAAAATTCACATAGCGTGATAAATGAATATCGATAACAATCACTTTGCCGGGTAAGTGAAAATCGTAAAAATTCACTTTCTCGGGTAAGTGAAAATCGCAAAAATTCCTTAGCTGGGTAAGTGAAAATCGCAAAAATCGCAAGATAAGTGAAAATCGCAAAAATTCACTTTGCCGGGTATGTAAAAATCACAAAAATTCACATAGCGTGATAAATGAATATCGATAACAATCACTTTGCCGGGTAAGTGAAAATCGTAAAAATTCACTTTCTCGGGTATGTGAAAATCGCAAAAATTCCTTAGCTGGGTAAGTGAAAATCGCAAAAATCGCAAGATAAGTGAAAATCGCAAAAATTCACTTTGCCGGGTATGTAAAAATCACAAAAATTCACATAGCGTGATAAATGAATATCGATAACAATCACTTTGCCGGGTAAGTAAAAATCACAAAAATTCACATAGACGGGTAAATGAAGATCACAAAAACTCACTTTGCCGGGTATGTGAAAATCGCAAAAATTCCTTAGCCGGCTTAGCCGGGTAAGTGAAAATCGCAAAAATCGCTAGGTAAGGGAAAATCGCAAAAATTCACTTTGCCGGGTAAGTGAAAATCTCAAAAATTCACATAGCGTGGTAAATGAATATCGTTAAAAATCACTTTGCCGAGTAAGTAAAAATTGCAAAAATTCACAGCCGGATAAGTGAAAATCAGAAATTTTCAAATAGCGTGGTAAAAGAATATCGCTACAAATCACTTTGCCGGGTAAGTGAAAATCGTAAAAATTTACTTTCTCGGGTAAGTGAAAATCGCAAAAATTCACTTAGTCCGGTAAGTGAAAATCGCAAGAATTCACTTAGCCAGGTAAGTGAAAATCACAAAAATTCACTTAGCCAGGTAAGTGAAAATCACAAAAATTCACTTATCGCGGTAAGTGAAAATCAATAAAATTCACTTTTCCGGGTAAGCGAAAATCGTAAAAATTCACCTTCCCGGGTAAGTGAAAATCGCGAAAATTCTCTCAGTCGGGTAAGTGAAAATCGCTAAAATTCACATGGCCGTTTATGTGCAAATCGTTAAAACTCACTTTTCCGGGTAAGTAAAATTCACTAAAATTCCTTAGCGGGGTAGTGAAAATAGCAAAAATTCACTTCGCAGGGTCAATGAAAATCGCAAAATTTCCTTAGTCGGGTAAGTGAAAATCACAAAAATTTCTTAGCCAGGTAAGTGAAAATCGCTAAAATTCCTTAGCCGGGTAAGTCAAAATCACAAAAATTCACATAGCCGGGTAAATGAAAATCGCAGAAATTCACTTTGCCGGGTAAGTGAAAATCACAAAAGTTCACATGGACGGGTAAATGACGATCGCAAAAACTCACTTTGCCGGGTATATGAAAATCGCCAAAATTCACTTTCTCGGGTAAGTGAAAATCGCATAAATTCACTTAGTCCGGTAAGTAAAAATCACAAAATTTCACATAGACGGATAATTGAAGATCAAAAAAACTCACTTTGCCGGGTATGTGAAAATCGCAACAATTCCTTAGCCGGGTAAGTGAAAATCGCAAAAATCGCAAAAAATGCAAGGTAAGTGAAAATCGCAAAAATTCACTTTGCCGGGTAAGTGAAAATCGTAAAAATTCACTTTCTCGGGTAAGTGAAAATCGCATAAATTCACTTAGTCCGGTAAGTTAAAATCACAAAAATTTACATAGACGGGTAAATGAATATCAGAAAAACTTACTTTGTTGGGTATGTGAAAATCGCAAAAATTCACATAGCGTGGTATATGAATATCGCTACAAATCACTTTGCCGGGTAAGTGAAAATCGTAAAAATTCATTTTCTCGGGTAAGTGAAAATCGCATAAATTCTCTTCGTCCAGTAAGTAAAAATCACAAAAATTCACATAAACGGGTAAATGAAGATCACAAAAACTCACTTTGCCGGGGATGTGAAAATCGCAAAAATTTCTTAGCGGGTTAAGTGAAAATCGCAAAAATCGCAAGGTAAGTGAAAATCGTAAAAATTCACTTTGCCGGGTAAGTGAAAATCTCAAAAATTCACATAGCGTGGTTAATGAATATCGCTACAAATCACTTTGCCGGGTAAGTGAAAATAACAAAATTTCACATTGACGGGTAAATGAAGATCACAAAAATTCACTTTGCCGGGTAAGTGAATATCGCTAAAATTCGCTTAGACGGGTAAGTGAAAATCAAAAAAATTCACTTAGCCAGGTAAATGAAAGTCACAAAAATTCAATTATTTAGGTAAGTGAAAATCACAAAAATTCACTTAGCAATGTAAGTGAAAAACACAAAAATTCACTTAGCCAGGTAAGTTCAAAATCACAAAATTTCACATTGACGGGTAAATGAAGATCACAAAAATTCACTTTGCCGGGTAAGTGAATATCGCTAAAATTCACTTAGACGGGTAAGTGAAAATCATAAAAATTCACTTAGCAGGGTAAGTGAAAATCACTAAAATTCACTTAGCCAGGTAAGTGAAAATCACAAAAATTCACTTAGCGCGGTAAGTGAAAATCGCTAAAATTCACTTTTCTTGTAAGTGAAAATCGTAAAAATTCACCTTCCCGGGTAAGTGAAAGTCGCGAAAATTCTCCTAGTGGGTTAAGTGAAAACCACAAAAATTCACTTAGCAATGTAAGTGAAAATCACAAAAATTCACTTATCCAGGTAAGTGAAAATCACAAAATTTCACATTAACGGGTAAATGAAGATCACAAAAATTCACTTTGCCGGGTAAGTGAATATCGCTAAAATTCACTTAGACGAGTAAGTGAAAATCACAAAAATTCACTTAGCCGGGTAAGTGAAAATCACGAAAATTCACATAGCGCGGTAAGTGAATATCGTTAAAATTCACTTTCCCGGGTAAGTGAAAACCACAAAAATTCACATAGCGTGATAAATGAATATCGTTACAAATCACTTTGCCGGGTAAGTGAAAATCGCAAAAATCGCAAGGTAAGGGAAAATCGCAAAAATTCACTTTGCCGGGTAAGTGAAAATCGCATAAATTCACTTAGTCCGGTAAGTAAAAATCACAAAAATTCACATAGACGGGTAAATGAAGATCACAAAAACTCACATTGCCGGGTATGTGAAAATCGCAAAAATTCCTTAGCCGGGTAGGTGAAAATCGCAAAAATTGCAAAAATCGTAACGTAAGTGAAAATCGCAAAAACTCACTTTGCCGGGTAAGTGAAAATCACAAGATTTCACAATGAAGGGTAAATGAAGATCACAAAAATTCACTTTGCCGGGTAAGTGAATATCGCTAAAATTCACTTAGACGGGTAAGTGAAAATTACAAAACTTCACTTAGCCGGGTAAGTTAAAATCACGAATAATTCACATAGCGCGGTAAGTGAAAATCGTTAAAATTCACTTTGCGTGATAAATGAATATCGTTACAAATCACTTTGCAGAGTAAGTAAAAATTGCAAAAATTCACTTTCTTGGGTAAGTGAAAATCGCAAAAATTCACATAGTCCGGTAAGTAAAAATCACAAAAATTCACATAGACGGGTAAATGAATATCAGAAAAACTTACTTTGTTGGGTATGTGAAAATCGCAAAAATTCACATAGCGTGGTATATGAATATCGCTACAAATCACTTTGCCGGGTAAGTGAAAATCGTAAAAATTCATTTTCTCGGGTAAGTGAAAATCGCATAAATTCTCTTCGTCCAGTAAGTAAAAATCACAAAAATTCACATAAACGGGTAAATGAAGATCACAAAAACTCACTTTGCCGGGGATGTGAAAATCGCAAAAATTTCTTAGCCGGTTAAGTGAAAATCGCAAAAATCGCAAGGTAAGTGAAAATTGCAAAAATTCACTTTGCCGGGTAAGTGAAAATCTCAAAAATTCACATAGCGTGGTTAATGAATATCGCTACAAATCACTTTGCCGGGTAAGTGAAAATAACAAAATTTCACATTGACGGGTAAATGAAGATCACAAAAATTCACTTTGCCGGGTAAGTGAATATCGCTAAAATTCGCTTAGACGGGTAAGTGAAAATCAAAAAAATTCACTTAGCCAGGTAAGTGAAAGTCACAAAAATTCAATTATTTAGGTAAGTGAAAATCACAAAAATTCACTTAGCAATGTAAGTGAAAAACACAAAAATTCACTTAGCCAGGTAAGTTAAAAATCACAAAATTTCACACTGACGGGTAAATGAAGATCACAAAAATTCACTTTGCCGGGTAAGTGAATATCGCTAAAATTCACTTAGACGGGTAAGTGAAAATCATAAAAATTCACTTAGCCGGGTAAGTGAAAATCACTAAAATTCACTTAGCCAGGTAAGTGAAAATCACAAAAATTCACTTAGCGCGGTAAGTGAAAATCGCTAAAATTCACTTTTCCTTGTAAGTGAAAATCGTAAAAATTCACCTTCCCGGGTAAGTGAAAATCGCGAAAATTCTCCTAGTCGGTTAAGTGAAAACCACAAAAACTCACTTAGCAATGTAAGTGAAAATCACAAAAATTCACTTATCCAGGTAAGTGAAAATCACAAAATTTCACATTAAGGGGTAAATGAAGATCACAAAATTTCACTTTGCCGGGTAAGTGAATATCGCTAAAATTCACTTAGACGGGTAAGTGAAAATCACAAAAATTCACTTAGCCGGGTAAGTGAAAATCACGAAAATTCACATAGCGCGGTAAGTGAAAATCGTTAAAATTCACTTTCCCGGGTAAGTGAAAATCACAAAAATTCACATAGCGTGATAAATGAATATCGTTACAAATCACTTTCCCGGGTAAGTGAAAATCGCAAAAATCGCAAGGTAAGGGAAAATCGCAAAAATTCACTTTGCCGGGTAAGTGAAAATCGCATAAATTCACTTAGTCCGGTAAGTAAAAATCACAAAAATTCACATAGACGGGTAAATGAAGATCACAAAAACTCACTTCGCCTCATATATGAAAATCGCAAAAAATCCTTAGCCGGGTAAGTGAAAATCGCAAAAATCGCAAGGTAAGTGAAAATCGCAAAAACTCACTTTGCCGGGTAAGTGAAAATCACAAATTTTCACATTGACGGGTAAATGAAGATCACACAAATGCACTTTTCCGGGTAAGTGAATATCGCTAACATTCCTTACCCGGGTAAGTGAAATTCGGAAAAAGTCACTTTGCCGAGTAAGTAAAAATTGTAAAAATTCACAGCCGGATAAGTGAAAATCACAAATATTCACATAGCGTGGTAAATGAATATCGCTATAAATTATTTTGCCGGGTAAGTGAAAATCGTAAAAATTCACTTTCTCGGGTAAGTGAAAATCGCATAAATTCACTTAGTCCGGTAAGTAAAAATCACAAAAATTCACATAGACGGGTAAATGAAGATCACAAAAACTCACTTTGCCGGGTATGTGAAAATCGCACAATTTCCTTAGCCGTGTAAGTGAAAATCGCAAAAATTGCAAAAATCGTAACGTAAGTGAAAATCGCAAAAACTCACTTTGCCGGGTAAGTGAAAATCTCAAAAATTCACATAGCGTGGTAAATGAATATCGCTACAAATCACTTTGCTGGGTAAGTGAAAATCACAAGATTTCACAATGAAGGGTAAATGAAGATCACAAAAATTCACTTTGCCGGGTAAACGAATATCGCATAAATTCACTTAGACGGGTAAGTGAAAATTACAAAACTTCACTTAGCCGGGTAAGTTAAAATCACGAAAATTCACATAGCGCGGTAAGTGAGAATCGTTAAAATTCACTTTGCCGGGTAAGTGAAAATCACAAAAATTCACATAGCGTGATAAATGAATATCGTTACAAATCACTTTGCCGAGTAAGTAAAAATTGCAAAAATTCACTTTCTTGGGTAAGTGAAAATCGCAAAAATTCACATAGTCCGGTAAGTAAAAATCACAAAAATTCACATAGACGGGTAAATGAAGATCACAAAAACTCACTTTGCCGGGTATGTGAAAATCGCAAAATTTCCTTAGCCGGGTAAGTGAAAATCGCGAAAATCGCAAGGTAAGTGAAAATCGCAAAAATTCACTAAGTCCGGCAAGTGAAAATCGCAAGAATTCACTGAGCCAGGTAAGTGAAAATCACAAAAATTCACTTAGCCAGGTAAGTGAGAATCACAAAAATTCACTTATCGCGGTAGGTGAAAATCAATAAAATTCACTTTTCCGGGTAAGTGAAAATCGTAAAAATTCACCTTCCCGGGTTAGTGAAAATCGCGAAAATTCTCTTAGTCGGGTAAGTGAAAATCGCTAAAATGCACATGGCCGTTTATGTGCAAATCGTTAAAACTCACTTTTCCGGGTAAATGAAAATCACTAAATTTCCTTAGTGGGGTAAGTGAAAATCGCAAAAATTCACTTCGCAGGGTCAGTGAAAATCGCAAAATTTCCTTAGTCGGCTAAGTGAAAATCACAAAAACTTCTTAGCCAGGTAAGTGAAAATCGCTAAAATTCCTTAGCCGGGTAAGTCAAAATCACAAAAATTCACATAGCCGGGTAAATGAAAATCGCAGAAATTCACTTTGCCGGGTAAATGAAAATCACAAAAGTTCACATAGACGGGTAAATGACGATCGCAAAAACTCACTTTGCCGGGTATATGATAATCGCCAAAATTCACTTTCTCGGGTAAGTGAAAATCGCATAAATTCACTTAGTCCGGTAAGTAAAAATCACAAAATTTCACATAGACGGATAAATGAAGATCACAAAAACTCACGTTGCCAGGTATGTGAAAATCGCAACATTTCCTTAGCCGGGTAAGTGAAAATCGCAAAAATCGCAAAAAATGCAAGGTAAGTGAAATTCGTAAAAATTCACTTTGCCGGGTAAGTGAAAATCGTAAAAAATCACTTTCTCGGGTAAGTGAAAATCGCATAAATTCACTTAGTCCGGTAAGCTAAAATCACAAAAATTTACATAGACGGGTAAATGAATATCAGAAAAACTTACTTTGTTGGGTATGTGAAAATCGCAAAAATTCACATAGCGTGGTAAATGAATATCGCTACAAATTACTTAGCCGGGTAAGTGAAAATCGTAAAAATTCGCTTTCTCGGGTAAGTGAAAATCGCATAAATTCTCTTAGTCCGGTAAGTAAAAATCACAAAAATTCACATAGACGGGTAAATGAAGATAACAAAAACTCACTTTGCCGGGGATGTGAAAATCGCAAAAATTTCTTAGTCGGTTAAGTGAAAATCGCAAAAATCGCAAGGTAAGTGAAAATCGCAAAAATTCACTTTGCCGGGTAAGTGAAAATCTCAAAAATTCACATAGCGTGGTTAACGAATATCGCTACAAATCACTTTGCCGGGTAAGTGAAAATAACAAAATTTCACATTGACGGGTAAATGAAGATCACAAAAATTCACTTTGCCGGGTAACTGAATATCGCTAAAATTCGCTTAGACGGGTAAGTGAAAATCACAAAAATTCACTTAGCCAGGTAAGTGAAAATCACAAAAATTCAATTATTTAGGTAAGTGAAAATCACAAAAATTCACTTAGCAATGTAAGTGAAAAACACAAAAATTCACTTAGCCAGGTAAGTTAAAAATCACAAAATTTCACATTGACGGGTAAATGAAGTACACAAAAATTCACTTTGCCGGGTAAGTGAATATCGCTAAAATTCACTTAGACGGGTAAGTGAAAATCACAAAAATTCACTTAGCCGGGTAAGTGAAAATCGCATAAATTCACTTAGTCCGGTAAGTAAAAATCACAAAAATTCACATAGACGGGTAAATGAAGATCACAAAAACTCACTTCGCCGGGTATATGAAAATCGCAAAAATTTCTTAGCCGGGTAAGTGAAAATCGCTTAGTCCGGTAAGTAAAAATCACAAAAATTCACATAGACGGGTAAATGAAGATCACAAAAACTCACTTTGGCGGGTAAGTGCAAATCGCAAAAATTTCTAAGCCGGGTAAGTGAAAATCGCAAAAATCGCAAGGTAAGTGAAAATCACAAAAATTCACTTAGCCAGGTAAGTGAAAATCACAAAATTTCACATTGACGGGTAAATGAAGATCACAAAAACTCACTTTGCCGGGTATGTGCAAATCGCAAAAATTTCTTAGCCGGGTAAGTGAAAATCGCAAAAATCGAAAAAATCGCAAGGTAAGTGAAAATCGCAAAAATTCACTTTGCCGGGTTAGTGAAAATCACAAAAATTCACATAGCGTGATAATTGAATATCGCTACAAATCACTTTGCCGGGTAAGTGAAAATCGTAAAATTTCACTTTCTCGGGTAAGTGGAAATCGCATAAATTCACTTAGTCCGGTAAGTAAAAATCACAAAAATTCACATTGAAGGGTAAATGAAGATCACAAAAATTCACTTTGCCGGGTAAGTGAATATCGCACAAATTCCTTACCCGGGTAAGTTAAATTCGGAAAAAGTCACTTTGCCGAGTAAGTAAAAATTGCAAAAATTCACAGCCGTATAAGTGAAAATCACAAATATTCACATAGCGTGGAAAATGAATATCGCTACAAATCACTTTGCCGGGTAAGTGAAAATCGTAAAAATTCACTTTCTCGGGTAAGTGAAAATCGCATAAATTCACTTAGTCCGGTAAGTAAAAATCACAAAAATTCACATAGACGGGTAAATGAAGATCACAAAAACTCAGTTTGCCGGGTATGTGAAAATCTCAAAAATTCCTTAGCCGGGTAAGTGAAAATCGCTAAAATCGCAATAATCGCAAGGTAAGGGAAAATCCCAAAAATTCACTTTGCCGGGTAAGTGAAAATCACATAAATTCACTTAGTCCGGTAAGTAAAAATCACAAAAATTCACATAGACGGGTAAATGAAGATCACAAAAACTCACTTCGCCGGGTATATGAAAATCGCAAAAAATCCTTAGCCGGGTAAGTGAAAATCGCAAAAATCGCAAGGTAAGTGAAAATCGCAAAAATTCACTTTGCCGGGTAAGTGAAAATCTCAAAAATTCACATAGCGTGGTTAATGAATATCGCTACAAATCACTTTGCCGGGTAAGTGAAAATAACAAAATTTCACATTGACGGGTAAATGAAGATCACAAAAATTCACTTTGCCGGGTAACTGAATATCGCTAAAATTCGCTTAGACGGGTAAGTGAAAATCACAAAAATTCACTTAGCCAGGTAAGTGAAAATCACAAAAATTCAATTATTTAGGTAAGTGAAAATCACAAAAATTCACTTAGCAATGTAAGTGAAAAACACAAAAATTCACTTAGCCAGGTAAGTTAAAAATCACAAAAATTCACATAGACGGGTAAATGAAGATCACAAAAACTCACTTCGCCGGGTATATGAAAATCGCAAAAATTTCTTAGCCGGGTAAGTGAAAATCGCTTAGTCCGGTAAGTAAAAATCACAAAAATTCACATAGACGGGTAAATGAAGATCACAAAAACTCACTTTGGCGGGTAAGTGCAAATCGCAAAAATTTCTAAGCCGGGTAAGTGAAAATCGCAAAAATCGCAAGGTAAGTGAAAATCACAAAAATTCACTTAGCCAGGTAAGTGAAAATCACAAAATTTCACATTGACGGGTAAATGAAGATCACAAAAACTCACTTTGCCGGGTATGTGCAAATCGCAAAAATTTCTTAGCCGGGTAAGTGAAAATCGCAAAAATCGAAAAAATCGCAAGGTAAGTGAAAATCGCAAAAATTCACTTTGCCGGGTTAGTGAAAATCACAAAAATTCACATAGCGTGATAATTGAATATCGCTACAAATCACTTTGCCGGGTAAGTGAAAATCGTAAAATTTCACTTTCTCGGGTAAGTGGAAATCGCATAAATTCACTTAGTCCGGTAAGTAAAAATCACAAAAATTCACATTGAAGGGTAAATGAAGATCACAAAAATTCACTTTGCCGGGTAAGTGAATTTCGCTCAAATTCCTTACCCGGGTAAGTAAAATTCGGAATAGTCACTTTGCCGAGTAAGTAATAATTGCAAAAATTCACACCCGTATAAGTGAAAATCACAAATATTCACATAGCGTGGAAAATGAATATCGCTACAAATCACTTTGCCGGGTAAGTGAAAATCGTAAAAATTCACTTTCTCGGGTAAGTGAAAATCGCATAAATTCACTTAGTCCGGTAAGTAAAAATCACAAAAATTCACATAGACGGGTAAATGAAGATCACAAAAACTCACTTCGCCGGGTATATGAAAATCGCAAAAAATCCTTAGCCGGGTAAGTGAAAATCGCAAAAATCGCAAGGTAAGTGAAAATCGCACAAACTCACTTTGCCGGGTAAGTGAAAATCACAAATTTTCACATTGACCGGTAAATGAAGATCACAAAAACGCACTTTGCCGGGTAAGTGAATATCGCTAACATTCCTTACCCGGGTAAGTGAAATTCGGAAAAAGTCACTTTGCCGAGTAAGTAAAAATGGTAAAAATTCACAGCCGGATAAGTGAAAATCACAAATATTCACAAAGCGTGGTAAATGAATATCGCTATAAATCATTTTGCCGGGTAAGTGAAAATCGTAAAAATTCACTTTCTCGGGTAGGTGAAAATCGCATAAATTCACTTAGTCCGGTAAGTAAAAATCACAAAAATTCACATAGACGGGTAAATGAAGATCACAAAAACTCACTTCGCCGGGTATATGAAAATCGCAAAAATTTCTTAGCCGGGTAAGTGAAAAATCGCAAAAATCGCAAAAATCGCAAAAATCGCAAGGTAATTGAAAATCGCAAAAATTCACTTTGCCGGGTAAGTGAATATCGCTAAAATTCACTTAGACGGGTAAGTGAAAATCACAAAAATTCACGTAGCCAGGTAAGTGAAAATCACAAAAATTCAATTATCTAGGTAAGTGAAAATCACAAAAATTCACTTAGCAATGTAAGTGAAAATCACAAAAATTCACTTAGCCAGGTAAGTGAAAATCACAAAATTTCACATTGACGGGTAAATGAAGATCACAAAAACTCACTTTGCCGGGTATGTGCAAATCGCAAAAATTCCTTAGCCGGGTAAGTGAAAATCGCAAAAATGCACTTTGCCGGGTAAGTGAATATCGCTAACATTCCTTACCCGGGTAAGTGAAATTCGGAAAAAGTCACTTTGCCGAGTAAGTAAAAATGGTAAAAATTCACAGCCGGATAAGTGAAAATCACAAATATTCACATAGCGTGGTTAATGAATATCGCTATAAATCATTTTGCCGAGTAAGTGAAAATCGTAAAAATTCACTTTCTCGGGTACGTGAAAATCGCATAAATTCATTTAGTCCGGTAAGTAAAAATCACAAAAATTCACATAGCGTGATAAATGAATATCGCTATAAATCATTTTGCCGGGTAAGTGAAAATCGTAAGAATTCACTCTCTAAGGTAAGTAAAAATCGCAAAAATTCACATAGTCCGGTAAGTAAAAATCACAAAAAATCACATAGGCGGGTAAATGAAGATCACAAAGACTCACTTTGCCGGGTATGTGAAAATCGCAAAAATTCCTTAGCCGGGTAAGTGAAAATCGCAAAAATCGCAAGGTAAGGGAAAATCGCAAAAATTCACTTTGCCGGGTAAGTGAAAATCTCAAAAATTCACATAGCGTGGTAAATGAATATCGTTACAAATCACTCTGCCGAGTAAGTAAAAATTTCGAAAATTCACAGCCGGATATGTGAAAATCAGAAATTTTCAAATAGCGTGGTAAAAGAATATCGCTACAAATCACTTTGCCGGGTAAGTGAAAATCGTAAAAATTTACTTTCTCGGGTAAGTGAAAATCGCAAAAATTCACTTAGTCCGGTAAGTGAAAATCGCAAGAATTCACTTAGCCAGTTAAGAGAAAATAACAAAAATTCACTTAGCCAGGTAAGTGAAAATCACAAAAATTCACTTAGTCCGGTAAGTGAAAATCGCAAGAATTCACTTAGCCAGTTAAGTGAAAATAACAAAAATTCACTTAGCCAGGTAAGTGAAAATCACAAAAATTCACTTATCGCGGTAAGTGAAAATCGATAAAATTAACTTTTCCGGGTTAGTGAAAATCGTAAAAATTCACCTTCCCGGGTAAGTGAAAATCGCGAGAATTCTCTTAGTCGGGTAAGTGAAAATTGCTAAAATTCACATGGCCGTTTATGTGCAAATCGTAAAAACTCACTTTTCCGGGTAAGTGAAAATCACTAAAATTCTTTAACGGAGTAAGTGAAAATCGCAAAAATTCACTTCGCAGGGTCAGTGAAAATCGCAAAAATTCACTTAGTCCGGTAAGTGAAAATCGCAAGAATTCACTTAGCCAGTTAAGTGAAAATAACAAAAATTCACTTAGCCAGGTAAGTGAAAATCACAAAAATTCACTTATCGCGGTAAGTGAAAATCGATAAAATTAACTTTTCCGGGTTAGTGAAAATCGTAAAAATTCACCTTCCCGGGTAAGTGAAAATCGCGAGAATTCTCTTAGTCGGGTAAGTGAAAATTGCTAAAATTCACATGGCCGTTTATGTGCAAATCGTAAAAACTCACTTTTCCGGGTAAGTGAAAATCACTAAAATTCTTTAACGGAGTAAGTGAAAATCGCAAAAATTCACTTCGCAGGGTCAGTGAAAATCGCAAAATTTCCTTAGTCGGGTAAGTGAAAATCACAAAAATTTCTTAGCCAGGTAAGTGAAAATCGCTAAAATTCCTTAGGCGGGTAAGTCAAAATCACAAAAATTCACATAACCGGGTAAATGAAAATCGCAGAAATTCACTTTGCCGGGTAAGTGAAAATCACAAAAGTTCACATAGACGGGTAAATGACGATCGCAAAAACTCACTTTGCCGGGTATATGAAAATCGCCAAAATTCACTTTCTCGGGTAAGTGAAAATAACAAAAATTCACTTAGCCAGGTAAGTGAAAATCACAAAAATTCACTTTTCGCGGTAAGTGAAAATCGATAAAATTAACTTTTCCGGGTTAGCGAAAATCGTAAAAATTCACCTTCCCGGGTAAGTGAAAATCGTGAGAATTCTCTTAGTCGGGTAAGTGAAAATTGCTAAAATTCACATGGCCGTTTATGTGCAAATCGTAAAAACTCACTTTTCCGGGTAAGTGAAAATCACTAAAATTCTTTAGCGGGGTAAGTGAAAATCGCAAAAATTCACTTCGCAGGGTCAGTGAAAATCGCAAAATTTCCTTAGTCGGGTAAGTGAAAATCACAAAAATTTCTTAGCCAGGTAAGTGAAAATCGCTAAAATTCCTTAGCCGGGTAAGTCAAAATCACAAAAATTCACATAGCCGGGTAAATGAAAATCGCAGAAATTCACTTTGCCGGGTAAGTGAAAATCACAAAAGTTCACATAGACGGGTAAATGACGATCTCAAAAACTCACTTTGCCGGGTATGTGAAAATCGCAACAATTCCTTAGCCGGGTAAGTGAAAATCGCAAAAATCGCAAAAAATGCAAGGTAAGTGAAATTCGCAAAAATTCACTTTGCCGGATAAGTGAAAATCGTAAAAATTCACTTTCTCGGGTAAGTGAAAATCGCATAAATTCACTTAGTCCGGTAAGTTAAAATCACAAAAATGTACATAGACTGGTAAATGACGATCAGAAAAACTTACTTTGTTGGGTATGTGAAAATCGCAAAAATTCACATAGCGTGGTAAATGAATATCGCTACAAATCACTTTGCCGGGTAAGTGAAAATCGTAAAAATTCACTTTCTCGGATAAGTGAAAATCGCATAAATTCTCTTAGTCCGGTAAGTAAAAATCACAAAAATTCACATAGACGTAAAAATGCAAGGTAAGTGAAATTCGCAAAAATTCACTTTGCCGGATAAGTGAAAATCGTAAAAATTCACTTTCTCGGGTAAGTGAAAATCGCATAAATTCACTTAGTCCGGTAAGTTAAAATCACAAAAATGTACATAGACGGGTAAATGACGATCAGAAAAACTTACTTTTCTCGGATAAGTGAAAATCGCATAAATTCTCTTAGTCCGGTAAGTAAAAATCACAAAAATTCACATAGACGGGTAAATGAAGATCACAAAAACTCACTTTGCCGGGTATGTGAAAATCGCAAAAATTTCTTAGCCGGTTAAGTGAAAATCGCAAAAATCGCAAGGTAAGTGAAAATCGCGAAAATTCACTTTGCCGGGTAAGTGAATATCGCTAAAATTCACTTAGACGGGTAAGTGAAAATCATAAAAATTCACTTAGCCGGGTAAGTGAAAATCACTAAAATTCAATTAGCCAGGTAGGTGAAAATCACAAAAAATTCACTCAGCGTGGTATATGAATATCGCTAAAATTCACTTAGTCGGGTAAGTGAAAATCACAAAAATTCACTTAGCGCGGTAAGTGAAAATCGCTAAAATTCACTTTTCCTTGTAAGTGAAAATCGTAAAAATACACCTTCCCGGGTAAGTGAAAATCGCGAAAATTCTCCTAGTCGGGTAAGTGAAAATCACAAAAATTCAATTATTTAGGTAATTGAAAATCACAAAAATTCACTTAGCAATGTAAGTCAAAATCACAAAAATTCACATAGACGGGTAAATGACGATCAGAAAATTTAACATAGCCGGGTAAATGAAAATCACAAAAGTTCACATAGACGGGTAAATGACGATCGCAAAAACTCACTTTGCAGGGTATATGAAAATCGCCAAAATTCACTTTCTCGGGTAAGTGAAAATCGCATAAATTAACTTAGTCCGGTAAGTAAAAATCACAAAATTTCACATAGACGGATAAATGAAGATCACAAAAACTCACTTTGCCGGGTATGTGAAAATCGCATAAATTCTCTTAGTCCGGTAAGTAAAAATCACAAAAATTCACATAGACGGGTAAATGAAGATCACAAAAACTCACTTTGCCGGGTATGTGAAAATCGCAAAAATTTCTTAGTTAAGTGAAAATCGCAAAAATCGCAAGGTAAGTGAAAATCGCAAAAGTTCACTTTGCCGGGTAAGTGAAAATATCAAAAATGCACATAGCGTGGTTAATGAATATCGCTACAAATCACTTTGCCGGGTAAGTGAAAATAACAAAATTTCACATTGACGGCTAAATGAAGATCACAAAAATTCACTTTGCCGGGTAAGTGAATATCGCTAAAATTCGCTTAGACGGGTAAGTGAAAATCACAAAAATTCACTTAGCCAGGTTAGTGAAAATCACAAAAATTCAATTATTTAGGTAAGTGAAAATCACAAAAATTCACTTAGCAATGTAAGTGAAAATCACAAGAATCACTTAGCCAGGTAAGTTAAAAATCACAAAATTTCACATTGACGGGTAAATGAAGATCACAAAAATTCACTTTGCCGGGTAAGTGAATATCGCTAAAATTCACTTAGACGGGTAAGTGAAAATCATAAAAATTCACTTAGCCGGGTAAGTGAAAATCACTAAAATTCACTTAGCCAGGAATGTGAAAATCACAAAAAATTCACTCAGCGTGGTATATGAAAATCGCTAAAATTCACTTAGTCGGGTAAGTGAAAATCGCTAAAATTCACTTTTCCTTGTAAGTGAAAATTGTAAAAATTCACCTTCCCGGTTAAGTGAAAATCGCGAAAATTCTCCTAGTCGGGTAAGTGAAAATCACAAAAATTCAATTATTTAGGTAAGTGAAAATCACAAAAATTCACTAAGCAATGTAAGTGAAAATCACAAAAATTCACTTAGCCAGGTAAGTGAAAATCACAAAATTTCACATTAACGGGTAAATGAAGATCACAAAAATTCGCTTTGCCGGGTAAGTGAATATCCTTAAAAATCACTTGGACGGGTAAGTGAAAATCACAAAAATTCACTTAGCCGGGTAAGTGAAAATCACGAAAATTCACATAGCGCTGTAAGTGAAAATCGTTAAAATTCACTTTGCCGGGTAAGTGAAAATCACAAAAATTCACATAGCGTGATAAATGAATATCGCTACAAATCACTTTGCCGGGTAAGTGAAAATCGTAAAAATTCACTTTCTCGGGTAAGTGGAAATCGCATAATTTCACTTAGTCCGGTAAGTAAAAATCACAAAAATTCACATATACGGGAAAATGAAGATCACAAAAACTCACTTTTCCGGGTATGTGAAAATCGCAAAAATTCCTTACCCGGGTAAGTGAAAATCGCAAAAATCGCAAGGTAAGGGAAAATTGCAAAAATTCACTTTGCCGGGTAAGTGAAAATCTCAAAAATTCACATAGCGTGGTAAATAAATATCTTTACAAATCACTTTGTCGAGTAAGTAAAAATTGCAAAAATTCACAGCCGGATAAGTGAAAATCAGAAATTTTCAAATAGCGTGGTAAAAGAATATCGCTACAAATCACTTTGCCGGGTAAGTGAAAATCGTAAAAATTTACTTTCTCGGGTAAGTGAAAATCGCAAAAATTCACTTAATCCGGTAAGTGAAAATCGCAAGAATTCACTTAGCCAGGTAAGTGAAAATCACAAAAATTTACTTAGCCTGGTAAGTGAAAATCACGAAAATTCACATAGCGCGGTAAGTGAAAATCGTTAAAATTCACGTTGCCGGGTAAGTGAAAATCACAAGAATTCACATAGCGTGATAAATGAATATCGCTACAAATCACTTTGCCGGGTAAGTGAAAATCGTAAAAATTCACTTTCTCGGGTAAGTGAAAATCGCATAAATTCTCTTAGTCCGGTAGGTAAAAATCAGAAAAATTCACATAGACGAGTAAATGAAGATCACAAAAACTCACTTTGCCGGGTATGTGAAAATCGCAAAAATTCCTTAGCCGGGTAAGTGAAAATTGCAAAAATCGCAAAGTAATTGAAAAACGCGAAAATTCACTTTGCCGGGTAAGTGAAAATCTCAAAAATTCACATAGCGTGGTTAATGAATATCGCTACAAATCACTTCGCCGGGTAAGTGAAAATAAGAAAATTTCAAATTGATGGGTAAATGAAGATCACAAAAATTCACTTTGCCGGTTAAGTGAATATCGCTAAAATTCCTTACCCGGGTAAGTGAAATTCGGAAAAAGTCACTTTGCCGAGTAAGTAGAAATTGCAAAAATTCACAGCCGGATAAGTGAAAATCACAAATATTCACATAGCGTGGAAAATGAATATCGCTACAAATCAGGGTAAGTCAAAATCGTAAAAATTCACTTCCTCGGGTTAGTGAAAATCGCATAAATTCACTATGCCGGGTAAGTGAAAATCGCAAAAATTCACATAGTGTGGTAAATGAATATCGCTACAAATCACTTTGCCGGGTAAGTGAAAATCGTATAAATTCACTTTCTCGGGTAAGTGAAAATCGCATAAATTTACTTAGTCCGGTAAGTAAAAATCACAAAAATTCACATAGACGGGTAAATGAAGATCACAAAAACTCATTTTGCTGGGTTTGTGAAAATGGCAAAAATCGCAAAGTTATTGAAAAACGCAAAAATTCACTTTGCCGGGTAAGTGAAAATCTCAAAAATTCACATAGCGTGGTTAATGAATATCGCTACAAATCACTTCGCCGGGTAAGTGAAAATAAGAAAATTTCAAATTGACGGGTAAATGAAGATCACAAAAATTCACTTTGCCGGTTAAGTGAATATCGCTAAAATTTCTTACCCGGGTAAGTGAAATTCGGAAAAAGTCACTTTGCCGAGTAAGTAGAAATTGCAAAAATTCACAGCCGGATAAGTGAAAATCACAAATATTCACATAGCGTGGAAAATGAATATCGCTACAAATCAGGGTAAGTGAAAATCGTAAAAACTCACTTTCTCGGGAAAGTGAAAATCGTAAAAATTCACTTAGTTCGGTAAATGGAAATCACAAAAATTCACATAGCCGGGTAAGTGAAAATCGCAAAAATTCACTAAGTCCGGTAATTAAAAATCACAAAAATTCACATAGACGGGTAAATGAAGATCACAAGAACTCACTTTGCCGGGTATGTGAAAATCGCAAAGATTCCTTAGCCGGGTAAGTGAAAATCGCAAAAATCGCAAAAATCGCAAGGTAATTGAAAATCGCAAAAATTCACTTTGCCGGGTAAGTGAATATCGCTAAAATTCACTTAGACGGGTAAGTGAAAATCACAAAAATTCACTTAGCCAGGTAAGTGAAAATCACAAAAATTCAATTATTTAGGTAAGTGAAAATCACAAAAATTCACTTAGCAATGTAAGTGAAAATCACACAAATTCACTTAGCCAGGTAAGTGAAAATCACAAAATTTCACATTGACGGGTAAATGAAGATCACCAAAACTCACTTTGCCGGGTATGTGAAAATCGCAAAAATTTCTTAGCCGGTTAAGTGAAAATCGCAAAAATCGCAAAAATCGCAAGGTAAGTGAAAACGCAAAAATTCACTTTGCCGGGTAAGTGAAAATCTCAAAAATTCACATAGCGTGGTAAATGAATATCACTACAAATCACTTTGCCGGGTAAGTGAAAATCACAAGATTTCACATTGAAGGATAAATGAAGATCACAAAAATTCACTTTGCCGGGTAAGTGAATATCGCTCAAATTCCTTACCCGGGTAAGTAAAATTCGGAAAAAGTCACTTTGCCGAGTAAGTAAATATTGCGAAAATTCACAGCCGGATATGTGAAAATCACACATATTCACATAGCGTGGAAAATGAATATCGCTACAAATCACTTTGCCGGGTAAGTGAAAATCATAAAAATTCACTTTCTCGGGTAAGTGAAAATCGCATAAATTCACTTAGTCCGGTAAGTAAAAATCACAAAAATTCACATAGACGGGTAAATGAAGATCACAAAAACTCACTTTGCCGGGTATGTGAAAATCGCAAAAATTCCTTAGCCGTTTAAGTGAAAATCGCAAAAATCGCAAAAATCGCAAGGTAAGTGAAAATCTCAAAAATTCACATAGCGTGGTAAATGAATATCGCTACAAATCACTTTGCCGGGTAAGTGAAAATCACAAGATTTCACATTGAAGGATAAATGAAGATCACAAAAATTCACTTTGCCGGGTAAGTGAATATCGCTCAAATTCCTTACCCGGGTAAGTAAAATTCGGAAAAAGTCACTTTGCCGAGTAAGTAAATATTGCAAAAATTCACAGCCGGATAAGTGAAAATCACAAATATTCACATAGCGTGGAAAATGAATATCGCTACAAATCACTTTGCCGGGTAAGTGAAAATCGTAAAAATTCACTTTCTCGGGTAAGTAAAAATCGCAAAAATTCACATAGTCCGGTTAGTAAAAATCACAAAAAATCACATAGCGTGATAAATGAATATCGATACAAATCACTAAAAATTCACTTTCTCGGGTAAGTGAAAATCGCATAAATTCACTTAGTCCGGTAAGTAAAAATCACAAAAATTCACATAGACGGGTAAATGAAGATCACAAAAACTCACTTTGCCGGGTATGTGAAAATCGCAAAAATTCCTTAGCCGTTTAAGTGGAAATCGCAAAAATCGCAAAAATCGCAAGGTAAGGGAAAATCGCAAAAATTCACTTTGCCGGGTAAGTGAAAATCGCATAAATTCACTTAGTCCGGTAAGTAAAAATTCACATAGACGGGTAAATGAAGATCACAAAAACTCACTTTGCCGGGTATATGAAAATCGCAAAAACTCACTTTGCCGGGTAAGTGAAAATCACAAATTTTCACATTGACCGGTAAATGAAGATCACAAAAATGCACTTTGCCGGGTAAGTGAATAACGCTAACATTCCTTACCCGGGTAAGTGAAATTCGGAAAAAGTCACTTTGCCGAGTAAGTAAAAATGGTAAAAATTCACAGCCGGATAAGTGAAAATCACATATATTCACATAGCGTGGTAAATGAATATCGCTATAAATCATTTTGCCGGGTAAGTGAAAATCGTAAAAATTCACTTTCTCGGGTAATTGAAAATCGCATAAATTCACTTAGTCCGGTAAGTAAAAATCACAAAAATTCACATAGACGGGTAAATGAAGATCACAAAAACTCACTTCGCCGGGTATATGAAAATCGCAAAAATTTCTTAGCCGGGTAAGTGAAAATCGCAAAAATCGCAAAAATCGCAAGGTAATTGAAAATCGCAAAAATTCACTTTGCCGGGTAAGTGAATATCGCTAAAATTCACTTAGACGGGTAAGTGAAAATCACAAAAATTCACTTAGCCAGGTAAGTGAAAATCACAAAAATTCAATTATATAGGTAAGTGAAAATCACAAAAATTCACTTAGCAATGTAAGTGAAAATCACAAAAATTCACTTAGCCAGGTAAGTGAAAATCACAAAATTTCACATTGACGGGTAAATGAAGATCACAAAAACTCACTTTGCCGGGTATGTGCAAATCGCAAAAATTCCTTAGCCGGGTAAGTGAAAATCGCAAAAATCGCAAAAATCGCAAGGTAAGTGAAAATCGCAAAAATTCACTTTGCCGGGTTAGTGAAAATCACAAAAATTCACATAGCGTGATAATTGAATATCGCTACAAATCACTTTGCCGGATAAGTGAAAATCGTAAAAATTCACTTTCTCGGGTAAGTGGAAATCGCATAAATTCACTTAGTCCGGTAAGTAAAAATCACAAAAATTCACATAGACGGGTAAATGAAGATCACAGAAACTCACTTTGCTGGGTATGTGAAAATCGCAAAAATTTCTTAGCCGGGTAACTGAAAATCGCAAAAATCGCAAAAATCGCAAGGTAAGTGAAAATCGCAAAAATTCACTTTGCCGGGTAAGTGAAAATCTCAAAAATTCACATAGCGTGGTAAATGAATATCGCTACAAATCACTTTGCCGGGTAAGTGAATATCACAAGATTTCACATTGAAGGGTAAATGAAGATCACAAAAATTCACTTTGCCGGGTAAGTGAATATCGCTAAAATTCCTTACCCGGGTAAGTAAAATTCGGAAAAAGTCACTTTGCCGAGTAAGTAAAAATTGCAAAAATTCACAGCCGGATAAGTGAAAATCACAAATATTCACATAGCGTCGAAAATGAATATCGCTACAAATCACTTTGCCGGGTAAGTGAAAATCGTAAAAATTCACTTTCTCGGGTAAGTGAAAATCGCATAAATTCACTTAGTCCGGTAAGTAAAAATCACAAAAATTCACATAGACGGGTAAATGAAGATCACAAAAACTCACTTTGCCGGGTATGTGAAAATCGAAAAAAATTCCTTAGCCGGGTAAGTGAAAATCGCAAAAATCGCAAAAATCGTAAGGTAAGGGAAAATCGCAAAAATTCACTTTGCCGGGTAAGTGAAAGTCGCATAAATTCACTTAGTCCCTGTAAGTAAAAATCACAAAAATTCACATAGACGGGTAAATGAAGATCACAAAAACTCACTTCGCCGGGTATATGAAAATCGCAAAAAATCCTTAGCCGGGTAAGTGAAAATCGCAAAAATCGCAAGGTAAGTGAAAATCGCAAAAACTCACTTTGCCGGGTAAGTGAAAATCACAAATTTTCACATTGACCGGTAAATGAAGATCACAAAAATGCACTTTGCCGGGTAAGTGAATATCGCTAACATTCCTTACCCGGGTAAGTGAAATTCGGAAAAAGTCACTTTGCCGAGTAAGTAAAAATGGTAAAAATTCACAGCCGGATAAGTGAAAATCACAAATATTCACATAGCGCGGTAAATGAATATCGCTATAAATCATTTTGCCGGGTAAGTGAAAATCGTAAAAATTCACTTTCTCGGGTAGGTGAAAATCGCATAAATTCACTTAGTCCGGTAAGTAAAAATCACAAAAATTCACATAGCGTGATAAATGAATATCGATACAAATCACTAAAAATTCACTTTCTCGGGTAAGTGAAAATCGCATAAATTCACTTAGTCCGGTAAGTAAAAATCACAAAAATTCACATAGACGGGTAAATGAAGATCACAAAAACTCACTTTGCCGGGTATGTGAAAATCGCAAAATTTCCTTAGCCGTGTAAGTGAAAATCGCAAAAATCGCAAAAATCGTAAGGTAAGTGAAAATCGCAAAAACTCACTTTGCCGGGTAAGTGAAAATCTCAAAAATACACATAGCGTGGTAAATGAATATCGCTACAAATCACTTTGCCGGGTAAGTGAAAATCACAAGATTTCACAATGAAGGGTAAATGCAGATCACAAAAATTCACTTTGCCGGTTAAGTGAATATCGCTAAAATTCCTTACCCGGGTAAGTGAAACTCGGAAAAAGTCACTTTGCCGAGTAAGTAAAAGTTGCAAAAATTCACAGCCGGATAAGTGAAAATCACAAATATTCACATAGCGTGGAAAATGAATATCGCTACAAATCACTTTGCCGGGTAAGTGAAAATCGTAAAAATTCACTTTCTCGGGTAAGTAAAAATCGCAAAAATTCACATAGTCCGGTAAGTAAAAATCACAAAAAATCACATAGCGTGATAAATGAATATCGATACAAATCACTAAAAATTCACTTTCTCGGGTAAGTGAAAATCGCATAAATTCACTTAGTCCGGTAAGTAAAAATCACAAAAATTCACATAGACGGGTAAATGAAGATCACAAAAACTCACTTTGCCGGGTATGTGAAAATCGCAAAATTTCCTTAGCCGTGTAAGTGAAAATCGCAAAAATCGTAAGGTAAGTGAAAATCGCAAAAACTCACTTTGCCGGGTAAGTGAAAATCTCAAAAATACACATAGCGTGGTAAATGAATATCGCTACAAATCACTTTGCCGGGTAAGTGAAAATCACAAGATTTCACAATGAAGGGTAAATGAAGATCACAAAAATTCACTTTGCCGGTTAAGTGAATATCGCTAAAATTCCTTACCCGGGTAAGTGAAACTCGGAAAAAGTCACTTTGCCGAGTAAGTAAAAGTTGCAAAAATTCACAGCCGGATAAGTGAAAATCACAAATATTCGCATAGCGTGGAAAATGAATATCGCTACAAATCACTTTGCCGGGTAAGTGAAAATCGTAAAAATTCACTTTCTCGGGTAAGTAAAAATCGCAAAAATTCACATAGTCCGGTAAGTAAAAATCACAAAAAATCACATAGACGGGTAAATGAAGATCACAAAAACTCACTTTGCCGGGTATGTGAAAATCGCAAAAATTGCTTAGCCGGGTAAGTGAAAATCGCAAAAATCGCAAGGTAAGGGAAAATCGCAAAAATTCACATAGCGTGGTAAATGAATATCGTTACAAATCACTTTGCCGAGTAAGTAAAAATTGCAAAAATTCACAGCCGGATAAGTGAAAATCAGAAATTTTCAAATAGCGTGGTAAAAGAATATCGCTACAAATCACTTTGCCGGGTAAGTGAAAATCGTAAAAATTTACTTTCTCGGGTAAGTGAAAATCGCAAAAATTCACTTAGTCCGGTAAGTGAAAATCACAAAAATTCACTTATCGCGGTAAGTGAAAATCGATAAAATTAACTTTTCCGGGTAAGTGAAAATCGTAAAAATTCACCTTCCCGGGTAAGTGAAAATCGCGAAAATTCTCTTAATCGGGTAAGTGAAAATCACTAAAATTCTTTAGCCGGGTAAGTCAAAATCACGAAAATTCACATAGCCGGGTAAATGAAAATCGCAGAAATTCACTTTGCCGGGTAAGTGAAAATCACAAAAGTTCACATAGACGGGAAATGACGATCGCAAAAACTCACTTTGCCGGGTATATGAAAATCGCCAAAATTCACTTTCTCGGGAAAGTGAAAATCGCATAAATTCACTTAGTCCGGTAAGTAAAAATCACAAAATTTCACATAGACGGATAAATGAAGATCGCAAAAATTCACTTCGCAGGGTCAGTGAAAATCGCAAAATTTCCTTAGTCGGGTAAGTGAAAATCACAAAAATTTCTTAGCCAGGTAAGTGAAAATCGCTAAAATTCCTTAGCCTAACAAGTCAAAATCACAAAAATTCACATAGCCGGGTAAATGAAAATCGCAGAAATTCACTTTGCCGGGTAAGTGAAAATCACAAAAGTTCACATAGACGGGTAAATGACGATCGCAAAAACTCACTTTGCCGGGTATATGAAAATCGCCAAAATTCACTTTCTCGGGTAAGTGAAAATCGCATAAATTCACTTAGTCCGGTAAGTAAAAATCACAAAATTTCACATAGACGGATAAATGAAGATCACAAAAACTCTCTTTGCCGGGTATGTGAAAATCGCAACAATTCCTTAGCCGGGTAAGTGAAAATCGCAAAAATCGCAAAAAATGCAAGGTAAGTGAAATTCGCAAAAATTCACTTTGCCGGATAAGTGAAAATCGTAAAAATTCACTTTCTCGGGTAAGTGAAAATCGCATAAATTCACTTAGTCCGGTAAGTTAAAATCACAAAAATTTACATAGACGGGTAAATGAAGATCAGAAAAACTTACTTTGTTGGGTATGTGAAAATCGCAAAAATTCACAGAGCGTGGTAAATGAATATCGCTACAAATCACTTTGCCGGGTAAGTGAAAATCGTAAAAATTCACTTTCTCGGGTAAGTGAAAATCGCATAAATTCTCTTAGTCCGGTAAGTAAAAATCACAAAAATTCACATAGACGGGTAAATGAAGATCACAAAAACTCACTTTGCCGGGTATGTGAAAATCGCAAAAATTTCTTAGCCGGTTAAGTGAAAATCGCAAAAATCGCAAAAATCGCAAGGTAAGTGAAAATTGCAAAAATTCACTTTGCCGGGTAAGTGAATATCGCTAAAATTCACTTAGACGGGTAAGTGAAAATCATAAAAATTCACTTAGCCGGGTAAGTGAAAATCACTAAAATTCACTTAGCCAGGTAAGTGAAAATCACAAAAAATTCACTCAGCGTGGTATATGAAAATCGCTTAAATTCACTTAGTCGGGTAAGTGAAAATCACAAAAATTCACTTAGCGCGGTAAGTGAAAATTGCTAAAATTCACTTTTCCTTGTAAGTGAAAATCGTAAAAATTCACCTTCCCGGGTAAGTGAAAATCGCGAAAATTCTCCTAGTCGGGTAAGTGAAAATCACAAAAATTCAATTATTTAGGTAAGTGAAAATCACAAAAATTCACTTAGCAATGTAAGTCAAAATCACAAAAATTCACATAGCCAGGTAAGTGAAAATCACAAAATTTAACATAGCCGGGTAAATGAAAATCACAAAAGTTCACATAGACGGGTAAATGACGATCGCAAAAACTCACTTTGCCGGGTATATGAAAATCGCCAAAATTCACTTTCTCGGGTAAGTGAAAATCGCATAAATTCACTTAGTCCGGTAAGTAAAAATCACAAAATTTCACATAGACGGATAAATGAAGATCACAAAAACTCACTTTGCCGGGTATGTGAAAATCGCATAAATTCTCTTAGTCCGGTAAGTAAAAATCCCAAAAATTCACATAGACGGGTAAATGAAGATCACAAAAACTCACTTTGCCGGGTATGTGAAAATCGCAAAAATTTCTTAGTTAAGTGAAAATCGCAAAAATCGCAAGATAAGTGAAAATTTGAAAAATTCACTTTGCCGGGTAAGTGAAAATATCAAAAATTCACATAGCGTGGTTAATGAATATCGCTACAAATCACTTTGCCGGGTAAGTGAAAATAACAAAATTTCACATTGACGGCTAAATGAAGATCACAAAAATTCACTTAGCCAGGTTAGTGAAAATCACAAAAATTCAATTATTTAGGTAAGTGAAAATATCAAAATTTCACATTAACGGGTAAATGAAGATCACAAAAATTCACTTTGCCGGGTTAGTGAAAATCACAAAAATTCACATAGCGTGATAATTGAATATCGCTACAAATCACTTTGCCGGATAAGTGAAAATCGTAAAAATTCACTTTCTCGGGTAAGTGGAAATCGCATAAATTCACTTAGTCCGGTAAGTAAAAATCACAAAAATTCACATAGACGGTTAATTGAAGATCACAAAAACTCACTTTGCCGGGTATGTGAAAATCGCAAAAATTTCTTAGCCGGGTAACTGAAAATCGCAAAAATCGCAAAAATCGCAAGGTAAGTGAAAATCGCAAAAATTCACTTTGCCGGGTAAGTGAAAATCTCAAAAATTCACATAGCGTGGTAAATGAATATCGCTACAAATCACTTTGCCGGGTAAGTGAAAATCACAAGATTTCACATTAAAGGGTAAATGAAGATCACAAAAATTCACTTTGCCGGGTAAGTGAATATCGCTAAAATTCCTTACCCGGGTAAGTAAAATTCGGAAAAAGTCACTTTGCCGAGTAAGTAAAAATTGCAAAAATTCACAGCCGGATAAGTGAAAATCACAAATATTCACATAGCGTCGAAAATGAATATCGCTACAAATCACTTTGCCGGGTAAGTGAAAATCGTAAAAATTCACTTTCTCAGGTAAGTGAAAATCGCATAAATTCACTTAGTCCGGTAAGTAAAAATCACAAAAATTCACATAGACGGGTAAATGAAGATCACAAAAACTCACTTTGCCGGGTATGTGAAAATCGCAAAAATTCCTTAGCCGGGTAAGTGAAAATCGCAAAAATCGCAAAAATCGCAAGGTAAGGGAAAATCGCAAAAATTCACTTTGCCGGGTAAGTGAAAATCGCATAAATTCACTTAGTCCCTGTAAGTAAAAATCACAAAAATTCACATTTACGGGTAAATGAAGATCACAAAACCTCACTTCGCCGGGTATATGAAAATCGCAAAAAATCCTTAGCCGGGTAAGTGAAAATCGCAAAAATCGCAAGGTAAGTGAAAATCGCAAAAACTCACTTTGCCGGGTAAGTGAAAATCACAAATTTTCACATTGACCTTTAAATGAAGATCACAAAAATGCACTTTGCCGGGTAAGTGAATATCGCTAACATTCTTTACCCGGGTAAGTGAAATTCGGAAAAAGTCACTTTGCCGAGTAAGTAAAAATGGTAAAAATTCACAGCCGGATAAGTGAAAATCACAAATACTCACATAGCGCGGTAAATGAATATCGCTATAAATTATTTTGCCGGGTAAGTGAAAATCGTAAAAATTCACTTTCTCGGGTAGGTGAAAATCGCATAAATTCACTTAGTCCGGTAAGTAAAAATCACAAAAATTCACATAGCGTGATAAATGAATATCGATACAAATCACTAAAAATTCACTTTCTCGGGTAAGTGAAAATCGCATAGATTCACTTAGTCCGGTAAGTAAAAATCACAAAAATTCACATAGACGGGTAAATGAAGATCACAAAAACTCACTTTGCCGGGTATGTGAAAATCGCAAAATTTCCTTAGCCGTGTAAGTGAAAATCGCAAAAATCGTAAGGTAAGTGAAAATCGCAAAAACTCACTTTGCCGGGTAAGGGAAAATCTCAACAATACACATAGCGTGGTAAATGAATATCGCTACAAATCACTTTGCCGGGTAAGTGAAAATCACAAGATTTCACAATGAAGGGTAAATGAAGATCACAAAAATTCACTTTGCCGGTTAAGTGAATATCGCTAAAATTCCTTACCCGGGTAAGTGAAACTCGGAAAAAGTCACTTTGCCGAGTAAGTAAAAATTGCAAAAATTCACAGCCGGATAAGTGAAAATCACAAATATTCACATAGCGTGGAAAATGAATATCGCTACAAATCACTTTGCCGGGTAAGTGAAAATCGTAAAAATTCACTTTCTCGGGTAAGTAAAAATCGCAAAAATTCACATAGTCCGGTAAGTAAAAATCACAAAAAATCACATAGACGGGTAAATGAAGATCACAAAAACTCACTTTGCCGGGTATGTGAAAATCGCAAAAATTCCTTAGCCGGGTAAGTGAAAATCGCAAAAATCGCAAGGTAAGGGAAAATCGCAAAAATTCACATAGCGTGGTAAATGAATATCGTTACAAATCACTTTGCCGAGTAAGTAAAAATTGCAAAAATTCACAGCCGGATAAGTGAAAATCAGAAATTTTCAAATAGCGTGGTAAAAGAATATCGCTACAAATCACTTTGCCGGGTAAGTGAAAATCGTAAAAATTTACTTTCTCGGGTAAGTGAAAATCCCAAAAATTCACTTAGTCCGGTAAGTGAAAATCGCAAGAATTCACTTAGCCAGTTAAGTGAAAATAACAAAAATTCACTTAGCCAGGTAAGTGAATATCGCAAAAATTCACTTATCGCGGTAAGTGAAAATCGATAAAATTAACTTTTCCGGGTAAGTGAAAATCGTAAAAATTCACCTTCCCGGGTAAGTGAAAATCGCGAAAATTTCTTAGCCAGGTAAGTGAAAATCGCTAAAATTCCTTAGCCGGGTAAGTCAAAATCACAAAAATTCACATAGCCGGGTAAATGAAAATCGCAGAAATTCACTTTGCCGGGTAAGTGAAAATCACAAAAGTTCACATAGACGGGTAAATGACGATCGCAAAAACTCACTTTGCCGGGTATATGAAAATCGCCAAAATTCACTTTCTCGGGTAAGTGAAAATCGCATAAATTCACTTAGTCCGGTAAGTAAAAATCACAAAATTTCACATAGACGGATAAATGAAGATCACAAAAACTCACTTTGCCGGGTATGTGAAAATCGCAACAATTCCTTAGCCGGGTAAGTGAAAATCGCAAAAATCGCAAATAATGCAAGGTAAGTGAAACTCGCAAAAATTCACTTTGCCGGATAAGTGAAAATCGTAAAAATTCACTTTCTCGGGTAAGTGAAAATCGCATAAATTCACTTAGTCCGGTAAGTTAAAATCACAAAAATTTACATAGACGGGTAAATGAAGATCAGAAAAACTTACTTTGTTGGGTATGTGAAAATCGCAAAAATTCACATAGCGTGGTAAATGAATATCGCTACAAATCACTTTGCCGGGTAAGTGAAAATCGTAAAAATTCACTTTCTTGGGTAAGTGAAAATCGCATAAATTTTTTTACTCCGGTAAGTAAAACTCACAAAAATTCACATAGACTGGTAAATGAAGATCACAAAAACTCACTTTGCCGGGTATGTGAAAATCGCAAAAATTTCTTAGCCGGTTAAGTGAAAATCGCAAAAATCGCAAGGTAAGTGAAAATCGCAAAAATTCACTTTGCCGGGTAAGTGAATATCGCTAAAATTCACTTAGACGGGTAAGTGAAAATCATAAAAATTCACTTAGCCGGGTAAGTGAAAATCACTAAAATTCACTTAGCCAGGTAAGTGAAAATCACAAAAAATGGTATATGAAAGTCGCTAAAATTCACTTAGTCGGGTAAGTGAAAATCACAAAAATTCACTTAGCGCGGTAAGTGAAAATCGCTAAAATTCACTTTTCCTTGTAAGTGAAAATCGTAAAAATTCACCTTCCCGTTTAAGTGAAAATCGCGAAAATTCTCCTAGTCGGGTAAGTGAAAATCACAAAAATTCAATTATTTAGGTAAGTGAAAATCACAAAAATTCACTTAGCAATGTAAGTCAAAGTCACAAAAATTCACATAGCCAGGTAAGTGAAAATCACAAAATTTAACATAGCGGGGTAAATGAAAATCACAAAAGTACACATAGACGGGTAAATGACGATCGCAAAAACTCACTTTGCCGGGTATATGAAAATCGCCAAAATTCACTTTCTCGGGTAAGTGAAAATCGCATAAATTCACTTAGTCCGGTAAGTAAAAATCACAAAATTTCACATAGACGGATAAATGAAGATCACAAAAACTCACTTTGCCGGGTATGTGAAAATCGCATAAATTCTCTTAGTCTGGTAAGTAAAAATCACAAAAATTCACATAGACGGGTAAATGAAGATCACAAAAACTCACTTTGCCGGGTATGTGAAAATCGCAAAAATTTCTTAGCCGGGTAACTGAAAATCGCAAAAATCGCAAAAATCGCAAGGTAAGTGAAAATCGCAAAAATTCACTTTGCCGGGTAAGTGAAAATCTCAAAAATTCACATAGCGTGGTAAATGAATATCGCTACAAATCACTTTGCCGGGTAAGTGAAAATCACAAGATTTCACATTAAAGGGTAAATGAAGATCACAAAAATTCACTTTGCCGGGTAAGTGAATATCGCTAAAATTCCTTACCCGGGTAAGTAAAATTCGGAAAAAGTCACTTTGCCGAGTAAGTAAAAATTGCAAAAATTCACAGCCGGATAAGTGAAAATCACAAATATTCACATAGCGTCGAAAATGAATATCGCTACAAATCACTTTGCCGGGTAAGTGAAAATCGTAAAAATTCACTTTCTCAGGTAAGTGAAAATCGCATAAATTCACTTAGTCCGGTAAGTAAAAATCACAAAAATTCACATAGACGGGTAAATGAAGATCACAAAAACTCACTTTGCCGGGTATGTGAAAATCGCAAAAATTCCTTAGCCGGGTAAGTGAAAATCGCAAAAATCGCAAAAATCGCAAGGTAAGGGAAAATCGCGAAAATTCACTTTGCCGGGTAAGTGAAAATCGCATAAATTCACTTAGTCCCTGTAAGTAAAAATCACAAAAATTCACATTTACGGGTAAATGAAGATCACAAAACCTCACTTCGCCGGGTATATGAAAATCGCAAAAAATCCTTTGCCGGGTAAGTGAAAATCGCAAAAATCGCAAGGTAAGTGAAAATCGCAAAAACTCACTTTGCCGGGTAAGTGAAAATCACAAATTTTCACATTGACCTTTAAATGAAGATCACAAAAATGCACTTTGCCGGGTAAGTGAATATCGCTAACATTCTTTACCCGGGTAAGTGAAATTCGGAAAAAGTCACTTTGCCGAGTAAGTAAAAATGGTAAAAATTCACAGCCGGATAAGTGAAAATCACAAATACTCACATAGCGCGGTAAATGAATATCGCTATAAATTATTTTGCCGGGTAAGTGAAAATCGTAAAAATTCACTTTCTCGGGTAGGTGAAAATCGCATAAATTCACTTAGTCCGGTAAGTAAAAATCACAAAAATTCACATAGCGTGATAAATGAATATCGATACAAATCACTAAAAATTCACTTTCTCGGGTAAGTGAAAATCGCATAGATTCACTTAGTCCGGTAAGTAAAAATCACAAAAATTCACATAGACGGGTAAATGAAGATCACAAAAACTCACTTTGCCGGGTATGTGAAAATCGCAAAATTTCCTTAGCCGTGTAAGTGAAAATCGCAAAAATCGTAAGGTAAGTGAAAATCGCAAAAACTCACTTTGCCGGGTAAGGGAAAATCTCAACAATACACATAGCGTGGTAAATGAATATCGCTACAAATCACTTTGCCGGGTAAGTGAAAATCACAAGATTTCACAATGAAGGGTAAATGAAGATCACAAAAATTCACTTTGCCGGTTAAGTGAATATCGCTAAAATTCCTTACCCGGGTAAGTGAAACTCGGAAAAAGTCACTTTGCCGAGTAAGTAAAAATTGCAAAAATTCACAGCCGGATAAGTGAAAATCACAAATATTCACATAGCGTGGAAAATGAATATCGCTACAAATCACTTTGCCGGGTAAGTGAAAATCGTAAAAATTCACTTTCTCGGGTAAGTAAAAATCGCAAAAATTCACATAGTCCGGTAAGTAAAAATCACAAAAAATCACATAGACGGGTAAATGAAGATCACAAAAACTCACTTTGCCGGGTATGTGAAAATCGCAAAAATTCCTTAGCCGGGTAAGTGAAAATCGCAAAAATCGCAAGGTAAGGGAAAATCGCAAAAATTCACATAGCGTGGTAAATGAATATCGTTACAAATCACTTTGCCGAGTAAGTAAAAATTGCAAAAATTCACAGCCGGATAAGTGAAAATCAGAAATTTTCAAATAGCGTGGTAAAAGAATATCGCTACAAATCACTTTTCCGGGTAAGTGAAAATCGTAAAAATTTACTTTCTCGGGTAAGTGAAAATCCCAAAAATTCACTTAGTCCGGTAAGTGAAAATCGCAAGAATTCACTTAGCCAGTTAAGTGAAAATAACAAAAATTCACTTAGCCAGGTAAGTGAATATCGCAAAAATTCACTTATCGCGGTAAGTGAAAATCGATAAAATTAACTTTTCCGGGTAAGTGAAAATCGTAAAAATTCACCTTCCCGGGTAAGTGAAAATCGCGAAAATTTCTTAGCCAGGTAAGTGAAAATCGCTAAAATTCCTTAGCCGGGTAAGTCAAAATCACAAAAATTCACATAGCCGGGTAAATGAAAATCGCAGAAATTCACTTTGCCGGGTAAGTGAAAATCACAAAAGTTCACATAGACGGGTAAATGACGATCGCAAAAACTCACTTTGCCGGGTATATGAAAATCGCCAAAATTCACTTTCTCGGGTAAGTGAAAATCGCATAAATTCACTTAGTCCGGTAAGTAAAAATCACAAAATTTCACATAGACGGATAAATGAAGATCACAAAAACTCACTTTGCCGGGTATGTGAAAATCGCAACAATTCCTTAGCCGGGTAAGTGAAAATCGCAAAAATCGCAAAAAATGCAAGGTAAGTGAAACTCGCAAAAATTCACTTTGCCGGATAAGTGAAAATCGTAAAAGTTCACTTTCTCGGGTAAGTGAAAATCGCATAAATTCACTTAGTCCGGTAAGTTAAAATCACAAAAATTTACATAGACGGGCAAATGAAGATCAGAAAAACTTACTTTGTTGGGTATGTGAAAATCGCAAAAATTCACATAGCGTGGTAAATGAATATCGCTACAAATCACTTTGCCGGGTAAGTGAAAATCGTAAAAATTCACTTTCTCGGGTAAGTGAAAATCGCATAAATTTTTTTACTCCGGTAAGTAAAAATCACAAAAATTCACATAGACGGGTAAATGAAGATCACAAAAACTCACTTTGCCGGGTATGTGAAAATCGCAAAAATTTCTTAGCCGGTTAAGTGAAAATCGCAAAAATCGCAAGGTAAGTGAAAATCGCAAAAATTCACTTTGCCGGGTAAGTGAATATCGCTAAAATTCACTTAGACGGGTAAGTGAAAATCATAAAAATTCACTTAGCCGGGTAAGTGAAAATCACTAAAATTCACTTAGCCAGGTAAGTGAAAATCACAAAAAATGGTATATGAAAGTCGCTAAAATTCACTTAGTCGGGTAAGTGAAAATCACAAAAATTCACTTAGCGCGGTAAGTGAAAATCGCTAAAATTCACTTTTCCTTGTAAGTGAAAATCGTAAAAATTCACCTTCCCGTTTATGTGAAAATCGCGAAAATTCTCCTAGTCGGGTAAGTGAAAATCACAAAAATTCAATTATTTAGGTAAGTGAAAATCACAAAAATTCACTTAGCAATGTAAGTCAAAGTCACAAAAATTCACATAGCCAGGTAAGTGAAAATCACAAAATTTAACATAGCGGGGTAAATGAAAATCACAAAAGTTCACATAGACGGGTAAATGACGATCGCAAAAACTCACTTTGCCGGGTATATGAAAATCGCCAAAACTCACTTTGCCGGGTATGTGAAAATCGCAAAATTTCCTTAGCCGTGTAAGTGAAAATCGCAAAAATCGTAAGGTAAGTGAAAATCGCAAAAACTCACTTTGCCGGGTAAGGGAAAATCTCAACAATACACATAGCGTGGTAAATGAATATCGCTACAAATCACTTTGCCGGGTAAGTGAAAATCACAAGATTTCACAATGAAGGGTAAATGAAGATCACAAAAATTCACTTTGCCGGTTAAGTGAATATCGCTAAAATTCCTTACCCGGGTAAGTGAAACTCGGAAAAAGTCACTTTGCCGAGTAAGTAAAAATTGCAAAAATTCACAGCCGGATAAGTGAAAATCACAAATATTCACATAGCGTGGAAAATGAATATCGCTACAAATCACTTTGCCGGGTAAGTGAAAATCGTAAAAATTCACTTTCTCGGGTAAGTAAAAATCGCAAAAATTCACATAGTCCGGTAAGTAAAAATCACAAAAAATCACATAGACGGGTAAATGAAGATCACAAAAACTCACTTTGCCGGGTATGTGAAAATCGCAAAAATTCCTTAGCCGGGTAAGTGAAAATCGCAAAAATCGCAAGGTAAGGGAAAATCGCAAAAATTCACATAGCGTGGTAAATGAATATCGTTACAAATCACTTTGCCGAGTAAGTAAAAATTGCAAAAATTCACAGCCGGATAAGTGAAAATCAGAAATTTTCAAATAGCGTGGTAAAAGAATATCGCTACAAATCACTTTTCCGGGTAAGTGAAAATCGTAAAAATTTACTTTCTCGGGTAAGTGAAAATCCCAAAAATTCACTTAGTCCGGTAAGTGAAAATCGCAAGAATTCACTTAGCCAGTTAAGTGAAAATAACAAAAATTCACTTAGCCAGGTAAGTGAATATCGCAAAAATTCACTTATCGCGGTAAGTGAAAATCGATAAAATTAACTTTTCCGGGTAAGTGAAAATCGTAAAAATTCACCTTCCCGGGTAAGTGAAAATCGCGAAAATTTCTTAGCCAGGTAAGTGAAAATCGCTAAAATTCCTTAGCCGGGTAAGTCAAAATCACAAAAATTCACATAGCCGGGTAAATGAAAATCGCAGAAATTCACTTTGCCGGGTAAGTGAAAATCACAAAAGTTCACATAGACGGGTAAATGACGATCGCAAAAACTCACTTTGCCGGGTATATGAAAATCGCCAAAATTCACTTTCTCGGGTAAGTGAAAATCGCATAAATTCACTTAGTCCGGTAAGTAAAAATCACAAAATTTCACATAGACGGATAAATGAAGATCACAAAAACTCACTTTGCCGGGTATGTGAAAATCGCAACAATTCCTTAGCCGGGTAAGTGAAAATCGCAAAAATCGCAAAAAATGCAAGGTAAGTGAAACTCGCAAAAATTCACTTTGCCGGATAAGTGAAAATCGTAAAAGTTCACTTTCTCGGGTAAGTGAAAATCGCATAAATTCACTTAGTCCGGTAAGTTAAAATCACAAAAATTTACATAGACGGGCAAATGAAGATCAGAAAAACTTACTTTGTTGGGTATGTGAAAATCGCAAAAATTCACATAGCGTGGTAAATGAATATCGCTACAAATCACTTTGCCGGGTAAGTGAAAATCGTAAAAATTCACTTTCTCGGGTAAGTGAAAATCGCATAAATTTTTTTACTCCGGTAAGTAAAAATCACAAAAATTCACATAGACGGGTAAATGAAGATCACAAAAACTCACTTTGCCGGGTATGTGAAAATCGCAAAAATTTCTTAGCCGGTTAAGTGAAAATCGCAAAAATCGCAAGGTAAGTGAAAATCGCAAAAATTCACTTTGCCGGGTAAGTGAATATCGCTAAAATTCACTTAGACGGGTAAGTGAAAATCATAAAAATTCACTTAGCCGGGTAAGTGAAAATCACTAAAATTCACTTAGCCAGGTAAGTGAAAATCACAAAAAATGGTATATGAAAGTCGCTAAAATTCACTTAGTCGGGTAAGTGAAAATCACAAAAATTCACTTAGCGCGGTAAGTGAAAATCGCTAAAATTCACTTTTCCTTGTAAGTGAAAATCGTAAAAATTCACCTTCCCGTTTATGTGAAAATCGCGAAAATTCTCCTAGTCGGGTAAGTGAAAATCACAAAAATTCAATTATTTAGGTAAGTGAAAATCACAAAAATTCACTTAGCAATGTAAGTCAAAGTCACAAAAATTCACATAGCCAGGTAAGTGAAAATCACAAAATTTAACATAGCGGGGTAAATGAAAATCACAAAAGTTCACATAGACGGGTAAATGACGATCGCAAAAACTCACTTTGCCGGGTATATGAAAATCGCCAAAATTCACTTTCTCGGGTAAGTGAAAATCGCATAAATTCACTTAGTCCGGTAAGTAAAAATCACAAAATTTCACATAGACGGATAAATGAAGATCACAAAAACTCACTTTGCCGGGTATGTGAAAATCGCATAAATTCTCTTAGTCTGGTAAGTAAAAATCACAAAAATTCACATAGACGGGTAAATGAAGATCACAAAAACTCACTTTGCCGGGTATGTGAAAATCGCAAAAATTTCTTATTTACGTGAAAATCGCAAAAATCGCAAGGTAAGTGAAAATCGCAAAAATTCACTTTGCCGGGTAAGTGAAAATATCAAAAATTCACATAGCGTGGTTAATGAATATCGCTACAAATCACTTTGCCGGGTAAGTGAAAATAACAAAATTTCACATTGACGGCTAAATGAAGATCACAAAAATTCACTTAGCCAGGTTAGTGAAAATCACAAAAATTCAATTATTTAGGTAAGTGAAAATCACAAAAATTCACTTAGCAATGTAAGTGAAAATCACAAAAATCACTTAGCCAGGTAAGTTAAAAATCACAAAATTTCACATTGACGGGTAAATGAAGATCACAGGAATTCACTTTGCCGGGTAAGTGAATATCGCTAAAATTCACTTAGCAATGTAAGTGAAAATCACAAAAATTCACTTAGCCAGGTTAGTGAAAATCACAAAAATTCAATTATTTAGGTAAGTGAAAATCACAAAAATTCACTTAGCAATGTAAGTGAAAATCACAAAAATCACTTAGCCAGGTAAGTTAAAAATCACAAAATTTCACATTGACGGCTAATTGAAGATCACAAAAATTCACTTAGCCAGGTTAGTGAAAATCACAAAAATTCAATTATTTAGGTAAGTGAAAATCACAAAAATTCACTTAGCAATGTATGTGAAAATCGCAAAAATTCACTTAGCCATGTAAGTGATAATCACAAAAATTCACTTAGTCGGGTAAGTGAAAATCACAAATTCACTTAACCGGGTAAGTGAAAATCACAAAAATGCACCTAGTGTAGTATGTGAAAATCGCTAAAATTCCTTAGCGGCGTAGGTGAAAATTACAAAAATTTCTTAGCCAGGTAAGTGAAAATCCCTAAGATTCGTAAGCCGGGTAAGTGAAAATCACAAAAATTCACATAGCCGGGTAAATGAAAATCGCAAAAATTCACTTTGCCGTTGAAGTGAAAATCACAAAAATTCACATAGACGGGCAAATGAAGATCACAAAAATTCACTTTGCCCGGTATGTGAAAATCGCAAAAATTCCTTAGCCGGGTAAATGAAAATCGCAAAAATTCACTTTGCCGGGTAAGTGAAAATCACAAAATTTCACATAGACGAGTAAATGAAGATCACAAAAATTCACTTTGCCGGGTAACTGAATATCGCTAAAATTCCTTACCTGTTTAAGTGAAATTCGCAAAATTTCACTTTGCCGGGTAAGTAAAAATTGCAAAAATTCACAGCCGGGTAAGTGAAATTCACAAATATTCACATAGCGTGGTAAGTGAATATCGCTAGAAATCACTTTGCGGGTAAGTGAAAATCGTAAAAATTCACTTTCACGGGTAAGTGAAAATCACAAAATCTCACTTAGTCCAGTAAGTGAAAATCGCAAAAATTCACTTAGCCAGCCCAGGAAAGTCACAAAAATGCATATATTGTGGTAAGTGAAAATTGCTAAAATTCCTTAGCGGGGTAAGTGAAAATCAGAAAAATTTCTTTGCCAGGTAAGTGAAAATCGCTAAGATTCCTTAGCCGGGTAAGTGAAAATCACAAAAAAATAACAGAGCCGGGTAAATTAAAATCGCAAAAATTCACTTTGCCGTGAAAATCACAAAAATTCACATAGACGGGTAAATGAATATTACAAAAATTCACTTCGCCGGGAATGTGAAAATCGAAAAAACTCCTTAGCCGGGCAAATGAAATTCGCATAAATCGCAAGGTAAGTGAAAATCGCAAAAAATTCACTTTGCCGGGTAAGTGAAAATCGAAAAAACTCCTTAGCCGGGCAAGTGAAAATCGCTAAAATCGCAAGGTAAGTTAAAATCGCAAAAAATCACAAAGTCGGGTAAATTAAAATCACAAAAATTCATATAGACGGGTAAATGAATATCACAAAAATTAACTTTGCCGGGTAAGTGAAAATCGGTAAAATTCCTTACCCGGGTAAGTGAAATTCGCAAAAATTCACTTTGCCGAGTAAGTAAAAATTGCAAAAATTCACAGCCGTGTAAGTGAAAATCACAAATATTCACATAGCGTGGTAAGTGAATATCGCTGAAAATCACTTTTCCGGGTAAGCGAAAATCGTAAACATACACTTTCTCGGGTAAGTGAAAATCGCAAAAATTCACTTAGTCCGGTAAGTGAAAATCGAAAAAATTCTCTTAGCAATGTAAGTGAATATCGCTGAAAATCACTTTGCCGGGTAAGTGAAAATCACAAAAATTCACTTAGTCGGGTAAGTGAAAATCGCTAAAATTCACATGGCCGGGTAAGTGCAAATCGTAAAAAATTACTTTTCCGGGTAAGTGAAAATCGCAAAAATTCACTTAGTCGGGTAAGTGAAAATCGCAAAAATTCATATAGTGTGGTAAGTGAAAATCGCTAAAATTCATATTGCTGGGTATGTGCAAATCGTAAAAATTCACTTTCCCGGGTAAGTGAAAATCGCTAAAAATTTTTTGCCAGGTAAGTGAAAATCGAACAAATCGCAAAAATTCACGTTGCCGGGTATGTGAATATCACAAAAATTCCTTAGTCGGGTAAGTGAAAATCACAAATTCACTTTACCGGGTAAGTGAAAATCACAAAAATGTATATAGTTTGATAAGTGAAAATCGCTAAAATTCCTAAGCGGGGTAAGTGAAAATCACAAAAATTTCTTAGCCAGGTAAGTGAAAATCGCTAAGATTCCTTAGCCGGGTAAGTGAAAATCACAAAAATTCACATAGCCGTGTAAATGAAAATCGCAAAAATTCACTTTGCCGTTTAAGTGAAAATCGTAAAAATTCACATGGCCGTGTAGGTGCAAATCGTAAAAATTCACTTTGCCGGGTATGTGAATATCACAAAAATTCCTTAGTCGGGGAAGTGAAAATCACAAATTCGCTTAACCGGGTAAGTTAAAATCACAAAAATGCATATAGTGTGGTAAGTGAAAATCGCTAAAATTCCTTAGCGGGGTAAGTGAAAATCACAAAAATTTCTTAGCCAGGTAAGTGAAAATCGCTAAGATTCCTTAGCCGGGTGAGTGAAAATCACATAAATTTACATAGCCGGGTAAATGAAAATCACAAATATTCACATAGCCGGGTAAATGAAGATCACAAAAATTCACTTTGCCGGGTATGTGAAAATCGCAAAAATTCCTTAGACGGGTAATTGAAAATCACAAAATTTCACATAGACGGGTAAATGAAGATCACAAAAATTCACTTTGCCGTTTAAGTAAATATCGCAAAGATTCCTTACCCGGGTAAGTAAAATTCGCAAAAATTCACTTTGCCGAGTAGGTAAAAATTGCAAAAATTCACAGCCGGGTAAGTAAAAATCACAAATATTCACGTAGCGTGGTAAGTGAATATCGCTGAAAATCACTTTTCCGGGTAAGTGAAAATCGTAAAAATTCACTTTCTCGGGTAAGTGCAAATCGCAAAAAGTCATTTAGTCAGGTAAGTGAAAATCGCGAAAATTCACTTAGTCGGGAAAGTGAAAATCGCAAAAATGCACTTAGCCAGGTAAGTGAAAATCACAAAAAGGCATATAGTGTGTAAAGTGAAAATCGTTGAAATTCCTTAGAGGGGTAAGTGAAAATCACAAAAATTTCTTAGCCAGGGAAGCGAAAATCGCTAAGATTCCTTAGCCGTTTGAGTGAAAATCACAAAAATTCACATAGACGGGTATAAGAATATCACAAAAATTCACTTTGCCGGGTATGTGAAAATCGAAAAAACTCCTGAGCCGGGCAAGTGAAAATCGCAAAAATCGCAAGGTAAGTGAAAATCGCAAAAAATTCACTTTAAGTACAAATTGCAAAAATTCACAGCCGGGTAAGTGAAAATCACATATATTCACATAGCGTGGTAAATGAATATCGCTGAAAATCACTTTCCCGGGTAAGTGAAATTCGTAAAAATTCACTTTCTTGGGTAAGTGAAAATCGCACAAATTCACTTAGTCCGGTAAGAGAAAATCGCAAAAATTCTCTTAGCAAGGTAAGTGAAAATCACAAAAATTCAGTTAGCCGGGTAAGTGAAAAACGCAAAAATTCACTTAGCCAGGTAAGTGAAACTCACATAAATTCACTTAGCGCGGTAAGTGAAAATCGCAAAAATTCACTTAGCCAGGTATGTGAAAATCACAAAAATTCACTTAGCCAGGTAAGTGAAAATCGGTAAAATTCTCTTTTCAGGGTAAGTGAAAATCGTAAAAATTCACCTTCCCGGGTAATTGAAAATCGCGAAAATTCACTTAGTCGGGTAAGTGAAAATCGCTAAAATTCACACTGCCGAGTAAGTGCAAATCGTAAAAATGCACTTTACTGGGTAAGTGAAAATCTTTAAAAATTCCTTAGTGGGGTAAGTGAAAATCGCAAAAATTGCAAAAATTCACTTTCCCGGGTAAGTGAAAATCGCAAAAATTCTTTAGTCGGGTAAGTGAAAATCACAAAAATTTCTTAGCCAGGTAAGTGAAAATCGCTAAAATTCCTTAGCTTGGTAAGTGAAAATCACAAAAATTCACTTAGCCAGGTATGTGAAAATCGCAAAAATTCACTTAGCCAGGTAAGTGAAAGTCCCGAAAATTCACTTAGCCGGGTAAGTGAAAATCACAAAAATTCATATAGTGTGGTAAGTGAAAATCGCTAAAATTCACATTGCCGGGTAAGTGCAAATCGTAAAAATTCACTTTCCCGGGTAAGTGAAAATCGCAAAAATTCACTTGGCCAGGTAAGTGAAAATCACATAAATTCACTTAGTCGGTAAGTGAAAATCGCTAAAATTCACTTAGTCGGGTAAGTGAAAATCGCAAAAATTCACTAGTCCAGGTAGGTGAAAATCACAAAAATGCATATATTGTGGTAAGTGTAAAGCCGTGTAAATTAAAATCGCAAAAATTCACTTTGCCGTTTAAGTGAAAATCACAAAAATTCACATAGACGGGTAAATGAATATCACAAAAATTCACTTTGCCGGGTATGTGAAAATCGAAAAAACTCCTTAGCCGGGCAAATGAAATTCGCAAAAATCGCAAGGTTAGTGAAAATCGCAAAAATTCACTTAGTCGGGTATGTGAAAATCACAAAAATGCACTTAGTCGGGTAAGTGAAAATCGCAAAAATTCACTAATCCATGTATCTGAAAATCACAAAAATCACTTAGCCGGGTAAGTGAAAATCACAAAAATTCATATAGTGTGGTAAGTAAAAATCGCTAAAATTCATATTGCCTGGTAAGTGCAAATCGTAAAAATTCACTTTCCCGGGTAAGTGAAAATCACTAAATTTCACATAGACGGGAAAATGAATATCACAAAAATTAACTTTGCCAGGTAAGTGAATATCGCTTAAGTTCCGGACCCGGGCAAATGAAATTCGCAAAAATCGCAAGGTAAGTGAAAATCGCAAAAAATTCACTTTGCCGGGTAAGTGAAAATCGATAAAAATTCCTTTGCCGGGCAAGTGAAAATCGCAAAAATCGCAAGGTAAGTTAAAATCGCAAAAAATCACAAAGTCGGGTAAATTAAAATCACAAAAATTCATGAAGATCACAAAAATTAACTTTGCCGTGTAAGTGAAAATCGGTAAAATTCCTTACCCGGGTAAGTGAAATTCGCAAAAGTTCAGCCGGGTAAGTGAAAATCACGAATATTCACATAGCGTGGTAAGTGAATATCGCTGAAAATCACTTTTCCGGGTAAGTGAAAATCGTAAAAATACACTTTCTCGGGTAAGTGAAAATCGCAAAAATTCACTTAGTCCGGTAAGTGAAAATCGCTAAAATTCACTTAGTCGGGTAAGTGAAAATCGCAAAAATTCACTAGTCCAGGTAAGTGAAAATCACAAAAATGCATATATTGTGGTAAGTGAAAATCGCTAAAATTCTTCAGCGGGGTAAGTGAAAATCAGAAAAATTTCTTTGCCAGGTAAGTGAAAATCGATAAGATTCCTTAGTAAAGTAAGTGAAAATCACAAAAAATCACAAAGCCGTGTAAATTAAAATCGCAAAAATTCACTTTGCCGTTTAAGTGAAAATCACAAAAATTCACATAGACGGGTAAATGAATATCACAAAAATTCACTTTGCCGGGTATGTGAAAATCGAAAAAACTCCTTAGCCGGGCAAATGAAATTCGCAAAAATTGCAAGGTAAGTGAAAATCGCAAAAATTCACTTAGTCGGGTATGTGAAAATCGCAAAAATGCACTTAGTCGGGTAAGTGAAAATCGCAAAAATTCACTAATCCATGTATGTGAAAATCACAAAAATCACTTAGCCGGGTAAGTGAAAATCACAAAAATTCATATAGTGTGGTAAGTGAAAATCGCTAAAATTCATATTGCCGGGTAAGTGCAAATCGTAAAAATTCACTTTCCCGGGTAAGTGAAAATCGCTAAAAATTTTTTGCCAGGTAAGTGAAAATCGCACAAATTGCAAAAATTCACTTTGCCGGGTATGTGAATATCACAAAAATTCCTTAGTCGGGTAAGTGAAAATCACAAATTCCCTTAAACGGGTAAGTGAAAATCACAAAAATGCATATAGTGTGGTAAGTAAAAATCGCTAAAATTCCTCAGCGGGGTAAGTGAAAATCACAAAAATTTCTTAGCCAGGTAAGTGAAAATCGCTAAGATTCCTTAGCCGGGTAAGTGAATATCACAAAAATTCACTTTGCCGGGTAAGTGAAAATCACAAAATTTCACATAGACGAGTAAATGAAGATCACAAAAATTCACTTTGCCGGGTAACTGAATATCGCTAAAATTCCTTACCTGTTTAAGTGAAATTCGCAAAATTTCACTTTGCCGGGTAAGTAAAAATTGCAAAAATTCACAGCCGGGTAAGTGAAATTCACAAATATTCACATAGCGTGGTAAGTGAATATCGCTAGAAATCACTTTGCGGGTAAGTGAAAATCGTAAAAATTCACTTTCACGGGTAAGTGAAAATCACAAAATCTCACTTAGTCCAGTAAGTGAAAATCGCAAAAATTCACTTAGCCAGCCCAGGAAAGTCACAAAAATGCATATATTGTGGTAAGTGAAAATTGCTAAAATTCCTTAGCGGGGTAAGTGAAAATCAGAAAAATTTCTTTGCCAGGTAAGTGAAAATCGCTAAGATTCCTTAGCCGGGTAAGTGAAAATCACAAAAAAATAACAGAGCCGGGTAAATTAAAATCGCAAAAATTCACTTTGCCGTGAAAATCACAAAAATTCACATAGACGGGTAAATGAATATCACAAAAATTCACTTCGCCGGGAATGTGAAAATCGAAAAAACTCCTTAGCCGGGCAAATGAAATTCGCATAAATCGCAAGGTAAGTGAAAATCGCAAAAAATTCACTTTGCCGGGTAAGTGAAAATCGAAAAAACTTCTTAGCCGGGCAAGTGAAAATCGCTAAAATCGCAAGGTAAGTTAAAATCGCAAAAAATCACAAAGTCGGGTAAATTAAAATCACAAAAATTCATATAGACGGGTAAATGAATATCACAAAAATTAACTTTGCCGGGTAAGTGAAAATCGGTAAAATTCCTTACCCGGGTAAGTGAAATTCGCAAAAATTCACTTTGCCGAGTAAGTAAAAATTGCAAAAATTCACAGCCGTGTAAGTGAAAATCACAAATATTCACATAGCGTGGTAAGTGAATATCGCTGAAAATCACTTTTCCGGGTAAGCGAAAATCGTAAAAATACACTTTCTCGGGTAAGTGAAAATCGCAAAAATTCACTTAGTCCGGTAAGTGAAAATCGAAAAAATTCTCTTAGCAATGTAAGTGAATATCGCTGAAAATCACTTTGCCGGGTAAGTGAAAATCACAAAAATTCACTTAGTCGGGTAAGTGAAAATCGCTAAAATTCACATGGCCGGGTAAGTGCAAATCGTAAAAAATTACTTTTCCGGGTAAGTGAAAATCGCAAAAATTCACTTAGTCGGGTAAGTGAAAATCGCAAAAATTCATATAGTGTGGTAAGTGAAAATCGCTAAAATTCATATTGCTGGGTATGTGCAAATCGTAAAAATTCACTTTCCCGGGTAAGTGAAAATCGCTAAAAATTTTTTGCCAGGTAAGTGAAAATCGAACAAATTGCAAAAATTCACGTTGCCGGGTATGTGAATATCACAAAAATTCCTTAGTCGGGTAAGTGAAAATCACAAATTCACTTAACCGGGTAAGTGAAAATCACAAAAATGTATATAGTTTGATAAGTGAAAATCGCTAAAATTCCTAAGCGGGGTAAGTGAAAATCACAAAAATTTCTTAGCCAGGTAAGTGAAAATCGCTAAGATTCCTTAGCCGGGTAAGTGAAAATCACAAAAATTCACATAGCCGTGTAAATGAAAATCGCAAAAATTCACTTTGCCGTTTAAGTGAAAATCGTAAAAATTCACATGGCCGTGTAGGTGCAAATCGTAAAAATTCACTTTGCCGGGTATGTGAATATCACAAAAATTCCTTAGTCGGGGAAGTGAAAATCACAAATTCGCTTAACCGGGTAAGTTAAAATCACAAAAATGCATATAGTGTGGTAAGTGAAAATCGCTAAAATTCCTTAGCGGGGTAAGTGAAAATCACAAAAATTTCTTAGCCAGGTAAGTGAAAATCGCTAAGATTCCTTAGCCGGGTGAGTGAAAATCACATAAATTTACATAGCCGGGTAAATGAAAATCACAAATATTCACATAGCCGGGTAAATGAAGATCACAAAAATTCACTTTGCCGGGTATGTGAAAATCGCAAAAATTCCTTAGACGGGTAATTGAAAATCACAAAATTTCACATAGACGGGTAAATGAAGATCACAAAAATTCACTTTGCCGTTTAAGTAAATATCGCAAAGATTCCTTACCCGGGTAAGTAAAATTCGCAAAAATTCACTTTGCCGAGTAGGTAAAAATTGCAAAAATTCACAGCCGGGTAAGTAAAAATCACAAATATTCACGTAGCGTGGTAAGTGAATATCGCTGAAAATCACTTTTCCGGGTAAGTGAAAATCGTAAAAATTCACTTTCTCGGGTAAGTGCAAATCGCAAAAAGTCATTTAGTCAGGTAAGTGAAAATCGCGAAAATTCACTTAGTCGGGAAAGTGAAAATCGCAAAAATGCACTTAGCCAGGTAAGTGAAAATCACAAAAAGGCATATAGTGTGTAAAGTGAAAATCGTTGAAATTCCTTAGAGGGGTAAGTGAAAATCACAAAAATTTCTTAGCCAGGGAAGCGAAAATCGCTAAGATTCCTTAGCCGTTTGAGTGAAAATCACAAAAATTCACATAGACGGGTATAAGAATATCACAAAAATTCACTTTGCCGGGTATGTGAAAATCGAAAAAACTCCTGAGCCGGGCAAGTGAAAATCGCAAAAATCGCAAGGTAAGTGAAAATCGCAAAAAATTCACTTTAAGTACAAATTGCAAAAATTCACAGCCGGGTAAGTGAAAATCACATATATTCACATAGCGTGGTAAATGAATATCGCTGAAAATCACTTTCCCGGGTAAGTGAAATTCGTAAAAATTCACTTTCTTGGGTAAGTGAAAATCGCACAAATTCACTTAGTCCGGTAAGAGAAAATCGCAAAAATTCTCTTAGCAAGGTAAGTGAAAATCACAAAAATTCAGTTAGCCGGGTAAGTGAAAAACGCAAAAATTCACTTAGCCAGGTAAGTGAAACTCACATAAATTCACTTAGCGCGGTAAGTGAAAATCGCAAAAATTCACTTAGCCAGGTATGTGAAAATCACAAAAATTCACTTAGCCAGGTAAGTGAAAATCGGTAAAATTCTCTTTTCAGGGTAAGTGAAAATCGTAAAAATTCACCTTCCCGGGTAATTGAAAATCGCGAAAATTCACTTAGTCGGGTAAGTGAAAATCGCTAAAATTCACACTGCCGAGTAAGTGCAAATCGTAAAAATGCACTTTACTGGGTAAGTGAAAATCTTTAAAAATTCCTTAGTGGGGTAAGTGAAAATCGCAAAAATTGCAAAAATTCACTTTCCCGGGTAAGTGAAAATCGCAAAAATTCTTTAGTCGGGTAAGTGAAAATCACAAAAATTTCTTAGCCAGGTAAGTGAAAATCGCTAAAATTCCTTAGCTGGGTAAGTGAAAATCACAAAAATTCACTTAGCCAGGTATGTGAAAATCGCAAAAATTCACTTAGCCAGGTAAGTGAAAGTCCCGAAAATTCACTTAGCCGGGTAAGTGAAAATCACAAAAATTCATATAGTGTGGTAAGTGAAAATCGCTAAAATTCACATTGCCGGGTAAGTGCAAATCGTAAAAATTCACTTTCCCGGGTAAGTGAAAATCGCAAAAATTCACTTGGCCAGGTAAGTGAAAATCACATAAATTCACTTAGTCGGTAAGTGAAAATCGCTAAAATTCACTTACTCGGGTAAGTGAAAATCGCAAAAATTCACTAGTCCAGGTAAGTGAAAATCACAAAAATGCATATATTGTGGTAAGTGTAAAGCCGTGTAAATTAAAATCGCAAAAATTCACTTTGCCGTTTAAGTGAAAATCACAAAAATTCACATAGACGGGTAAATGAATATCACAAAAATTCACTTTGCCGGGTATGTGAAAATCGAAAAAACTCCTTAGCCGGGCAAATGAAATTCGCAAAAATCGCAAGGTAAGTGAAAATCGCAAAAATTCACTTAGTCGGGTATGTGAAAATCACAAAAATGCACTTAGTCGGGTAAGTGAAAATCGCAAAAATTCACTAATCCATGTATGTGAAAATCACAAAAATCACTTAGCCGGGTAAGTGAAAATCACAAAAATTCATATAGTGTGGTAAGTAAAAATCGCTAAAATTCATATTGCCTGGTAAGTGCAAATCGTAAAAATTCACTTTCCCGGGTAAGTGAAAATCACTAAATTTCACATAGACGGGAAAATGAATATCACAAAAATTAACTTTGCCAGGTAAGTGAATATCGCTTAAGTTCCGGACCCGGGCAAATGAAATTCGCAAAAATCGCAAGGTAAGTGAAAATCGCAAAAAATTCACATTGCCGGGTAAGTGAAAATCGATAAAAATTCCTTTGCCGGGCAAGTGAAAATCGCAAAAATCGCAAGGTAAGTTAAAATCGCAAGAAATCACAAAGTCGGGTAAATTAAAATCACAAAAATTCACATAGACGGGTACATGAAGATCACAAAAATTAACTTTGCCGTGTAAGTGAAAATCGGTAAAATTCCTTACCCGGGTAAGTGAAATTCGCAAAAGTTCAGCCGGGTAAGTGAAAATCACGAATATTCACATAGCGTGGTAAGTGAATATCGCTGAAAATCACTTTTCCGGGTAAGTGAAAATCGTAAAAATACACTTTCTCGGGTAAGTGAAAATCGCAAAAATTCACTTAGTCCGGTAAGTGAAAATCGCTAAAATTCACTTAGTCGGGTAAGTGAAAATCGCAAAAATTCACTAGTCCAGGTAAGTGAAAATCACAAAAATGCATATATTGTGGTAAGTGAAAATCGCTAAAATTCTTCAGCGGGGTAAGTGAAAATCAGAAAAATTTCTTTGCCAGGTAAGTGAAAATCGATAAGATTCCTTAGTAAAGTAAGTGAAAATCACAAAAAATCACAAAGCCGTGTAAATTAAAATCGCAAAAATTCACTTTGCCGTTTAAGTGAAAATCACAAAAATTCACATAGACGGGTAAATGAATATCACAAAAATTCACTTTGCCGGGTATGTGAAAATTGAAAAAACTCCTTAGCCGGGCAAATGAAATTCGCAAAAATTGCAAGGTAAGTGAAAATCGCAAAAATTCACTTAGTCGGGTATGTGAAAATCGCAAAAATGCACTTAGTCGGGTAAGTGAAAATCGCAAAAATTCACTAATCCATGTATGTGAAAATCACAAAAATCACTTAGCCGGGTAAGTGAAAATCACAAAAATTCATATAGTGTGGTAAGTGAAAATCGCTAAAATTCATATTGCCGGGTAAGTGCAAATCGTAAAAATTCACTTTCCCGGGTAAGTGAAAATCGCTAAAAATTTTTTGCCAGGTAAGTGAAAATCGCACAAATTGCAAAAATTCACTTTGCCGGGTATGTGAATATCACAAAAATTCCTTAGTCGGGTAAGTGAAAATCACAAATTCCCTTAAACGGGTAAGTGAAAATCACAAAAATGCATATAGTGTGGTAAGTAAAAATCGCTAAAATTCCTCAGCGGGGTAAGTGAAAATCACAAAAATTTCTTAGCCAGGTAAGTGAAAATCGCTAAGATTCCTTAGCCGGGTAAGTGAAAATCACAAAAATTCACTTTGCCGGGTAAGTGAAAATCACAAAATTTCACATAGACGAGTAAATGAAGATCACAAAAATTCACTTTGCCGGGTAACTGAATATCGCTAAAATTCCTTACCTGTTTAAGTGAAATTCGCAAAATTTCACTTTGCCGGGTAAGTAAAAATTGCAAAAATTCACAGCCGGGTAAGTGAAATTCACAAATATTCACATAGCGTGGTAAGTGAATATCGCTAGAAATCACTTTGCGGGTAAGTGAAAATCGTAAAAATTCACTTTCACGGGTAAGTGAAAATCACAAAATCTCACTTAGTCCAGTAAGTGAAAATCGCAAAAATTCACTTAGCCAGCCCAGGAAAGTCACAAAAATGCATATATTGTGGTAAGTGAAAATTGCTAAAATTCCTTAGCGGGGTAAGTGAAAATCAGAAAAATTACTTTGCCAGGTAATGAAAATCGCTAAGATTCCTTAGCCGGGTAAGTGAAAATCACAAAAAAATAACAGAGCCGGGTAAATTAAAATCGCAAAAATTCACTTTGCCGTGAAAATCACAAAAATTCACATAGACGGGTAAATGAATATCACAAAAATTCACTTCGCCGGGAATGTGAAAATCGAAAAAACTCCTTAGCCGGGCAAATGAAATTCGCATAAATCGCAAGGTAAGTGAAAATCGCAAAAAATTCACTTTGCCGGGTAAGTGAAAATCGAAAAAACTCCTTAGCCGGGCAAGTGAAAATCGCTAAAATCGCAAGGTAAGTTAAAATCGCAAAAAATCACAAAGTCGGGTAAATTAAAATCACAAAAATTCATATAGACGGGTAAATGAATATCACAAAAATTAACTTTGCCGGGTAAGTGAAAATCGGTAAAATTCCTTACCCGGGTAAGTGAAATTCGCAAAAATTCACTTTGCCGAGTAAGTAAAAATTGCAAAAATTCACAGCCGTGTAAGTGAAAATCACAAATATTCACATAGCGTGGTAAGTGAATATCGCTGAAAATCACTTTTCCGGGTAAGCGAAAATCGTAAAAATACACTTTCTCGGGTAAGTGAAAATCGCAAAAATTCACTTAGTCCGGTAAGTGAAAATCGCTAAAATTCACTTAGTCGGTTAAGTGAAAATCGCAAAAATTCACTAGTCCAGGTAAGTGAAAATCACAAAAATGCATATATTGTGGTAAGTGAAAATCGCTAAAATTCTTCAGCGGGGTAAGTGAAAATCAGAAAAATTTCTTTGCCAGGTAAGTGAAAATCGATAAGATTCCTTAGTAAAGTAAGTGAAAATCACAAAAAATCACAAAGCCGTGTAAATTAAAATCGCAAAAATTCACTTTGCCGTTTAAGTGAAAATCACAAAAATTCACATAGACGGGTAAATGAATATCACAAAAATTCACTTTGCCGGGTATGTGAAAATCGAAAAAACTCCTTAGCCGGGCAAATGAAATTCGCAAAAATTGCAAGGTAAGTGAAAATCGCAAAAATTCACTTAGTCGGGTATGTGAAAATCGCAAAAATGCACTTAGTCGGGTAAGTGAAAATCGCAAAAATTCACTAATCCATGTATGTGAAAATCACAAAAATCACTTAGCCGGGTAAGTGAAAATCACAAAAATTCATATAGTGTGGTAAGTGAAAATCGCTAAAATTCATATTGCCGGGTAAGTGCAAATCGTAAAAATTCACTTTCCCGGGTAAGTGAAAATCGCTAAAAATTTTTTGCCAGGTAAGTGAAAATCGCACAAATTGCAAAAATTCACTTTGCCGGGTATGTGAATATCACAAAAATTCCTTAGTCGGGTAAGTGAAAATCACAAATTCCCTTAAACGGGTAAGTGAAAATCACAAAAATGCATATAGTGTGGTAAGTAAAAATCGCTAAAATTCCTCAGCGGGGTAAGTGAAAATCACAAAAATTTCTTAGCCAGGTAAGTGAAAATCGCTAAGATTCCTTAGCCGGGTAAGTGAAAATCACAAAAATTCACATAGCCGGGTAGATGAAAATGGCAAAAATTCACTTTGCCGTTTAAGTGAAAATCATAAAAATTCACATGGCCGGGTAGGTGCAACTCGTAAAACTTCACTTTGCCGGGTATGTGAATATCACAAAAATTCCTTAGTCGGGTAAGTGAAAATCACAAATTCGCTTAACCGGGTAAGTGAAAATCACAAAAATGCATATAGTGTGGTAAGTGAAAATCGCTAAAATTCCTCAGCGGGGTAAGTGAAAATCACAAAAATTTCTTAGCCAGGTAAGTGAAAATCGCTAAGATTCCTTAGCCGGGTAAGTGAAAATCACAAAAATTCACTTTGCCGGGTATGTGAAAATCGCAAAAATTCCTTAGCCGGGTAAGTGAAAATCACAAAATTTCACATAGACGGGTAAATGAAGATCACAAAAATTCACTTTGCCGGGTAAGTGAATATCGCTAAGATTCCTTAGCCGGGTAAGTGAAAATCACAAAAATTCACATAGCCGGGTAAATGAAAATCGCAAAAATTCACTTTGCCGTTTAAGTGAAAATCAGAAAAATTCACATGGCCGGGTAGGTGCAAATCGTAAAAATTCACTTTGCCGGGTATGTGAATATCACAAAAATTCCTTAGTCGGGTAAGTGCAAATCACAAATTCGCTTAACCGGGTAAGTGAAAATCACAAAAATGCATATAGTGTGGTAAGTGAAAATCGCTAAAATTCCTTAGCGAGGTAAGTGAAAATCACAAAAATTTCTTAGCCAGGTAAGTAAAAATCGCTAAGACTCCTTAGCCGGGTAAGTGAAAATCACAAAAATTTACATAGCCGGGTAAATGAAGATCACAAAAATTCACTTTGCCGGGTATGTGAAAATCGCAAAAATTCCTTAGCCGGGTAAGTGAAAATCACAAAATTTCATATAGACGGGTAAATGGAGATCACAAACATTCACTTTGCCGGGTAAGTAAAAATTGCAAAAATTCACAGCCTGGTAAGTGAAAATCACAAATATTCACGTAGCGTGGTAAGTGAATATCGCTGAAAATCACTTTTCCGGGTAAGTGAAAATCGTAAAAATTCACTTTCTCGGGTAAGTGAAAATCGCAAAAAGTCATTTAGTCAGGTAAGTGAAAATCGCGAAAATTCACTAAGTCGGGAAAGTGAAAATCGCAAAAATTCACTTAGCCAGGTAAGTGAAAATCACAAAAATGCATATAGTGTGGAAAGTGAAAATCGCTAAAATTCCTTAGAGGGGTACGTGAAAATCACAAAAATTTCTTAGCCAGGGAAGCGAAAATCGCTAAGATTCCTTAGCCGGGTAAGTGAAAATCACAAAAAATCACAAAGCCGGGTAAATTAAAATCGCAAAAATTCACTTTGCCGCTTAAGTGAAAATCACAAAAATTTACATAGACGGGTATAAGAATATCACAAAAATTCACTTTGCCCGGTATGTGAAAATCGAAAAAACTCCTGAGCCGGGCAAGTGAAAATCGCAAAAATCGCAAGGTAAGTGAAAATCGCAAAAAATTCACTTTGTTGAGTAAGTAAAAATTGCAAAAACTCACAGCCGGGTAAGTGAAAATCACATATGTTCACATAGCGTGGTAAATGAATGTCGCTGAAAATCACTTTCCCGGGTAAGTGAAATTCGTAAAAATTCACTTTCTCGGGTAAGTGAAAATCGCAAAAATTCTTTATTCCGGTAAGTGAAAATCGCAAAAATTGACTTAGGCAGGTAAGTGAAACTCACATAAATTCACTTAGCACTGTAAGTGAAAATCGCCAAAAATCACTCAGTCGGGTAAGTGAAAATCGCAAAAATTCACTTAGCCAGGTATGTGAAAATCACAAAAATTCACTTAGCCAGGTAAGTGAAAATCGGTAAAATTCTCTTTTCAGGGTAAGTGAAAATCGTAAAAATTCACCTTCCCGGGTAATTGAAAATCGCGAAAATTCACTTAGTCGCGTAAGTGAAAATCGCTAAAATTCCTTTGCCTGGTAAGTGAAAATCGCAAAAATTCCTTAGTCGGGTAAGTGAAAATCACAAATTTACTTAATTAGGTAAGTGAAAATCACAAAAATGCATATAGTGTGGTAAGTGAAAATCGCTAAAATTCACATTGCCGAGTAAGTGCAAATCGTAAAAATGCAGTTTACTGGGTAAGTGAAAATCTCTAAAACTTCCTTAGTGGACTAAGTGAAAATCGCAAAAATTGTAAAAATTCACTTTCCCGGGTAAGTGAAAATCGCAAAAATTCTTTAGTCGGGTAAGTGAAAATTACAAAAATTCACATAGCCGGGTAAACGAAAATCGCAAAAATTCACTTAGCCAGGTAAGTGAAAGTCCCGAAAATTCACTTGGCCGGGTAAGTGAAAATCACAAAAATTCATATAGTGTGGTAAGTGAAAATCGCTTAAAATTCACATTGCCGGGTAAGTGAAAATCGCTAAAATTCACGTAGTCGGGTAAGTGAAAATCGCAAAAATTCACCAAACCAGGTAAGTGAAAATCACAAAAATGCATATATTGTGGTAAGTGAAAATCGCTAAAATTCCTTAGCGGGGTAAGTGAAAATCAGAAAAATTTCTTTGCCAGGTAATTGAAAATCGCTAAGATTCTTTAGCCGGGTAAGTGAAAATCACAAAAAATCACAAAGCCGGGTAAATTAAAATCGCAAAAATTCACTTTGCCGTTTAAGTGAAAATCACAAAAATTCACATAGACGGGTAAATGAATATCACAAAAATTCACTTTGCCGGGTATGTGAAAATCGAAAAAAACTCCTAAGCTGGGCAAATGAAATTCGCAAAAATCGCAAGGTAAGTGAAAATCGCAAAAATTCACTTAGTCGGGTATGTGAAAATCGCAAAAATTCACTTAGTCGGGTAAGTGAAAATCGCAAAAATTCACTAATCCATGTATGTGAAAATCACAAAAATCACTTAGCCGGGTAAGTTAAAATCACAAAAATTCATATAGTGTGGTAAGTGAAAATCGCTAAAATTCATATTGCCGGGTAAGTGCAAATCGTAAAAATTCACTTTCCCGGGTAAGTGAAAATCACAAAATTTCACATAGACGGGTAAATGAAGATCACAAAAATTAACTTTGCCGGGTAAGTGAAAATCGGTAAAATTCCTTATTCGGGTAAGTGAAATTCGCAAAAATTCACTTTGCCGAGTAAGTAAAAATTGCAAAAATTCACAGCCGGGTAAGTGAAAATCACAAATATTCACATAGCGTGGTAAGTGAATATCGCTGAAAATTAGTGAAAATTGCAAAAATTCACTTAGTCCGGTAAGTGAAAATCGCAAAAATTTTCTTAGCAATGTAAGTGAATATCGCTGAAAATCACTTTGCCGGGTAAGTGAAAATCACAAAAATTCACTTAGTCGGGTAAGTGAAAATCGCTAAAATTCACATGGCCGGGTAAGTGCAAATCGTAAAAAATCACTTTTCCGGGTAAGTGAAAATCGCACAAATTCACTTAGTCGGGTAAGTGAAAATCGCAAAAATTCACTAATCCATGTAAGTGAAAATCACAAAAATCACTTAGCCGGGTAAGTGAAAATCACAAAAATTCATATAGTGTGGTAAGTGAAAATCGCTAGAATTCATATTGCCAGGTAAGTGCAAATCGTAAAAATTCACTTTCCCGGGTAAGTGAAAATCACAAAATTTCACATAGACGGCTAAATGAAGATCACAAAAATTAACTTTGCCGGGTAAGTGAATATCGCTTAAATTCCGTACACGGGCAAATGAAATTCGCAAAAATCGCAAGGTAAGTGAAAATCGCAAAAAATTCACTTTTCCGGGTAAGTGAAAATCGAAAAAACTCCTTAGCCGGGCAAGTGAAAATCGCAAAAAAACACAAAGTCGGGTAAATTAAAATCGAAAAAATTCACTTTGCCGTTTAATTGAAAATCACAAAAATTCACATAGACGGGTAAATGAAGATCACAAAAATTAACTTTGCCGGGTAAGTGAAAATCGGTAAAATTCCCTACCCGGGTAAGTGAAATTCGCAAAAATTCAATTTGCCGAGTAAGTAAAAATTGCAAAAATTCACAGCCGGGTAAGTGAAAATCACAAAAATTCACTTAGTCGGGTAAGTGAAAATCGCTAAAATTCACATGGCCGGTTAAGTGCAAATCGTAAAAAATCACTTTTCCGGGTAAGTGAAAATCGCAAAAATTCACTTAGTCGGGTAAGTGAAAATCTCAAAAATTCACTTATCCATGTAAGTGAAATTCACTTAGCCGAGTAAGTGAAAATCACAAAAATTCATATAGTGTGGTAAGTGAAAATCGCTAAAATTCATATTGCCGGGTAAGTGCAAATCGTAAAAATTCACTTTCCCGGGTAAGTGAAAATCGTTATAAATGTTTTCCCAGGTAAGTGAAAATCGCACAAATTGCAAAAATTCACTTTGCCGGGTATGTGAATATCACAAAAATTCCTTAGTCGGGTAAGTGAAAATCACAAATTCACTTAACCGGGTAAGTGAAAATTACAAAAATGCATATAGTGTGGTAAGTGAAAATCGCTAAAATTCCTTAGCGGGGTAAGCCGGGTAAGTAAAAATCACAAAAATTTCTTAGCCAGGTAAGTGAAAATCGCTAAGATTCCTTAGCCGGGCAAGTGAAAATCACAAAAATTCACACAGCCGGGTAAATGAAAATCGCAAAAATTCACTTTGCCGTTTTAGTGAAAATCATAACAATTCACATGACCGGGTTGGTGCAATCCGTAAAAATTCACTTTCCCGGAGATGTGAATATCACAAAAATTCCTTAGTCGGGTAAGTGAAAATCACAAATTCGCTTAACCGGGTAAGTGAAAGGCACAAAAATGCCTATAGTGTGGTAAGTGAAAATCGCTAAAACTCCTTAGCGGGGTAAGTGAAAATCACAAAAACTTCTTAGCCAGGTAAGTGAAAATCGCTGAGATTCCTTAGCCGGGTAAGTGAAAATCACAAAAATTTACATAGCCGGGTAAATGAAAATCACAAAAATTCACATAGCCGGGTAAATGAATATCACAAAAATTCACTTTGCCGGGTATGTGAAAATAGCAAAAATTCTTTAGCCGGGTAAGTGAAAATCGCTTAAATTCCCTAGTCGGGTAAGTGAAAGTCGCAAAAATGCTGTTAGCCAGGTAAGTGAAAATCGCAAAAATTCACTTAGCCAGGTAAGTGAAACTCACATAAATTCACTTAGCGCGGTAAGTCAAAATCGCTAAAATTCACTCAGTCGGGTAAGTGAAAATCGCAAAAATTCACTTAGCCAGGTAAGTGAAAATCACAAAAATTCACTTAGCCAGGTAAGTGAAAATCACAAAAATTCACTTAGCGCGGTAAGTGAAAATCAGTAAAATTCTCTTTTCAGGGTAAGTGAAAATCGTAAAAATTCACCTTCCCGGGTAATTGAAAATCGCGAAAATTCACTTAGTCGGGTAAGTGAAAATCGCTAAAATTCCCTTGCCGGGTAAGTGAAAATCGCAAAAATTCCTTAGTCCGGTAAGTGAAAATCGCAAAAATTTACTTTCCCGGGTAAGTGAAAATCGCTAAAATTCCCTAGTCGGGTAAGTGAAAATCGCAAAAATTCATTTAGCCAGGTAAGTGAAAATCACAAAATTTCACATAGACTGGTAAATGAAGATCACAAAAATTAACTTTGCCGGGTAAGTGAAAATCGGTAAAATTCCTTATCCGGGTAAGCCGGGTAAGTAAAAATCGGTAAAATTCCTTACCCGGGTAAGTGAAAATCGGTAAAATTCTTTACCAGGGTAAGTGAAATTCCCAAAAATTCACTTTGCCGAGTAAGTAAAAATTGCAAAAATTCACAGCCGGGTAAGTGAAAATCACAAATATTCACATAGCGTGGTAAGTGAATATCGCTGAAAATCACTTTGCCGGGTAAGTGAAAATGACAAAAATTCACTTAGTCGGGTAAGTGAAAATCGCTAAAATTCACATGAATTTACATAGCCGGGTAAATGAAAATCACAAAAATTCACATAGCCGGGTAAATGAAGATCACAAAAATTCACATAGCAGGGTAAATGAAGATCACAAAAATTAACTTTGCCGGGTATGTGAAAATAGCAAAAATTCCTTAGCCGGGTAAGTGAAAATCACAAAATTTAACATAGACGGGTAAATGAAGATCACAAAAATTCACTTTGCCGGGTAAGTGAATATCGCTAAGATTCCTTACCCGGGTAAGTGAAAATCGCTAAAATTCCCTTGTCGGGTAAGTGAAAGTCGCAAAAATGCAGTTAGCCAGGTAAGTGAAAATCGCAAAAATTCACTTAGCCAGGTAAGTGAAACTCACATAAATTCACTTAGCGCGGTAAGTGAAAATCAATAAAATTTTCTTTTCAGGGTAAGTGAAAATCGTAAAAAATTCACATTCCCGGGTAATTGAAAATCGCTAAAATTCACTCAGTCGGGTAAGTGAAAATCGCAAAAATTCACTTAGCCAGGTAAGTGAAAATCACAAAAATTCACTTAGCGCGGTAAGTGAAAATCAATAAAATTTTCTTTTCAGGGTAAGTGAAAATCGTAAAAAATTCACATTCCCGGGTAATTGAAAATCGCGAAAATTCACTTAGTCGGGTAAGTGAAAATCGCTAAAATTCCTTTGCCGGGTAAGTGAAAATCGCAAAAATTCTCTTAGCAATGTAAGTGAATATCGCTGAAAATCACTTTGCCGGGTAAGTGAAAATCACAAAAATTCACTTAGTCGGGTAAGTGAAAATCGCTAAAATTCACATGGCCGGGTAAGTGCAAATCGTAAAAAATCACTTTTCCGGGTAAGTGAAAATCGCAAAAATTCACTTATTCGGGTAAGTGAAAATCGCAAAAATTCACTAATCCATGTAAGTGAAAATCACAAAAATCACTTAGCCGGGTAAGTGAAAATCACAAAAATTCATATAGTGTGGTAAGTGAAAATCGCTAAAATTCATATTGCCGGGTAAGTGCAAATCGTAAAAATTCACTTTCCCGGGTAAGTGAAAATCACAAAATTTCACATAGACGGGTAAATGAAGATCACAAAAATTAACTTTGCCGGGTAAGGGAATATCGCTTAAATTCCGTACCCGGGCAAATGAAATTCGCAAAAATCGCAAGGTAAGTGAAAATAGCAAAAAACTCACTTTTCCGGGTAAGTGAAAATCGAAAAAACTCCTCAGCCGGGCAAATGAAAATCGCAAAAATCGCAAAAAATCACAAAGTTTGGTAAATTAAAATCGAAAAATTCACTTTGCCGTTTAAGTGAAAATCACAAAAATTCACATAGACGGGTAAATGAAGATCACAAAAATTAACTTTGCCGGGTAAGTGAAAATCGGTAAAATTCCTTACCCGGGTAAGTGAAATTCGCAAAAATTCACTTTGCCGAGTAAGTAAAAATTGCAAAAATTCACAGCCGGGTAAGTGAAAATCACAAATATTCACATAGCGTGGTAAGTGAATATCGCTGAAAATCACTTTGCCGGGTAAGTGAAAATCACAAAAATTCACTTAGTCGGGTAAGTGAAAATCGCTAAAATTCACATGAATTTACATAGCCGGTAAATGAAAATCACAAAAATTCACATAGCCGGGTAAATTAAGATCACAAAAATTCACATAGCAGGGTAAATGAAGATCACAAAAATTCACTTTGCCGGGTATGTGAAAATAGCAAAAATTCCTTAGCCGGGTAAGTGAAAATCACAAAATTTCACATAGACGGGTAAATGAAGATCACAAAAATTCACTTTGCCGGGTAAGTGAAAATCGCTAAAATTCACATGAATTTACATAGCCGGGTAAATGAAAATCACAAAAATTCACATAGCCGGGTAAATGAAGATCACAAAAATTCACATAGCAGGGTAAATGAAGATCACAAAAATTCACTTTGCCGGGTATGTGAAAATAGCAAAAATTCCTTAGCCGGGTAAGTGAAAATCACAAAATTTCACATAGACTGGTAAATGAAGATCACAAAAATTCACTTTGCCGGGTAAGTGAATATCGCTAAGATTCCTTACCCGCGTAAGTGAAAATCGCTAAAATTCCCTAGTCGGGTAAGTGAAAGTCGCAAAAATGAAGTTAGCCAGGTAAGTGAAAATCGCAAAAATTCACTTAGCCAGGTAAGTGAAACTCACATAAATTCACTTAGCGCGGTAAGTCAAAATCGCTAAAATTCACTCAGTCGGGTAAGTGAAAAATTTAACTTAGCCAGGTAAGTGAAAATCACAAAAATTCACTTAGCCAGATAAGTGAAAATCACAAAAATTCACTTAGCGCGGTAAGTGAAAATCGGTAAAATTTTCTTTTCAGGGTAAGTGAAAATCGTAAAAAATTCACATTCCCGGGTAATTGAAAATCGCGAAAATTCACTTAGTCGGGTAAGTGAAAATCGCTAAAATTCCTTTGCCGGGTAAGTGAAAATCGCAAAAATTCCTTAGTTGGGTAAGTGAAAATCATAAATTCACTTAACCGGGTAAGTGAAAATCACAAAAATTCATTTAGCCGGGTAAATGAAAATCGCAAAAATTTACTTTCCCGGGTAAGTGAAAATCGCTAAAATTCCCTAGTCGGGTAAGTGAAAGTCGCAAAAATTCAGTTAGCCAGGTAAGTGAAAATCGCGAAAATTCACTTATCGGAGTAAGTGAAAATCAGAAAAATTCACATAGACGGGTAAATGAATATCACAAAAATTCACTTTGCCGGGTATGTGAAAATCGAAAAAACTCCTTTGCCGGGCAAATGAAATTCGCAAAAATCGCAAGGTAAGTGAAAATCGCAAAAATTCACTTAGTCTGGTATGTGAAAATCGCAAAAATTCACTTAGCCGGGTAAGTGAAAATCCCAAAAATTCATATAGTGTGGTAAGTGAAAATCGATAAAATTCATATTGCCGGGTAAGTGCAAATCGTAAAAATTCACTTTCCCGGGTAAGTGAAAATCACAAAATTTCACATAGAAGGGTAAATGAAGATCACAAAAATTAACTTTGCCGGGTAAGTGAAAATCGGTAAAATTCCTTACCCGGGTAAGTGAAATTCGCAAAAATTCACTTTGCCGAGTAAGTAAAAATTGCAAAAATTCACAGCCGGGTAAGTGAAAATCACAAATATTCACATAGCGTGGTAAGTGAATGTCGCTGAAAATTACTTTCCCGGGTAAGTGAAAATCGTAAAAATTCACTTTCTCGGGTAAGTGAAAATCGCAAAAATTCACTTAGTCCGGTAAGTGAAAATCGCAAAAATTCTCTTAGCAATGTAAGTGAATATCGCTGAAAATCACTTTGCCGGGTAAGTGAAAATCACAAAAATTCACTTAGTCGGGTCAGTGAAAATCGCTAAAATTCACATGGCCGGGTAAGTGCAAATCGTAAAAAATCACTTTTCCGGGTAAGTGAAAATCGCGAAAATTCACTTAGTCGGGTAAGTGAAAATCGCAAAAATTCACTAATCCATGTAAGTGAAAATCACAAAAATCACTTAGCCGGGTAAGTGAAAATCACAAAAATTCATATAGTGTGGTAAGTGAAAATCGCTAAAATTCATATTGCCGGGTAAGTGCAAATCGTAAAAATTCACTTTCCCGGGTAAGTGAAAATCACAAAATTTCACATAGACGGGTAAATGAAGATCACAAAAATTAACTTTGCCGGGTAAGGGAATATCGCTTAAATTCCGTACCCGGGCAAATAAAATTCGCAAAAATCGCAAGGTAAGTGAAAATCGCAAAAAATTCACTTCTCCGGGTAAGTGAAAATCGAAAAAACTCCTTGGCCGGGCAAGTGAAAATCGCAAAAATCGCAAAAAATCACAAAGTCTGGTAAATTAAAATGGAAAAAATTCACTTTGCCGTTTAAGTGAAAATCACAAAAATTCACATAGACGGGTAAATGAAGATCACAAAAATTAACTTTGCCGGGTAAGTAAAAATCGGTAAAATTCCTTACCCGGGTAAGTGAAATTCGCAAAAATTCACTTTGCCGAGTAAGTAAAAATTGCAAAAATTCACAGCCGGGTAAGTGAAAATCACAAATATTCACATAGTGTGGTAAGTGAATATCGCTGAAATTCACTTTGCCGGGTAAGTGAAAATCACAAAAATTCACTTAGTCGGGTAAGTGAAAATCGCTAAAATTCACATGGCTGGTTAAGTGCAAATCGTAAAAAATCACTTTTCCGGGTAAGTGAAAATCGCAAAAATTCACTTAGTCGGGTAAGTAAAAATCTCAAAAATTCACTAATCCGTGTAAGTGAAAATCACAAAAATCACTTAGCCGGGTAAGTGAAAATCACAAAAATTCATATAGTGTGGTAAGTGAAAATCGCTAAAATTCATATTGCCGGGTAAGTGCAAAATCGTAAAAATTCACTTTCCCGGGTAAGTGAAAATTTTTCCAGGTAAGTGAAAATCGCACAAATTGCAAAAATTCACTTTGCCGGGTATGTGAATATCACAAAAATTCTTTAATCGGTTAAGTGAAAATCACAAATTCACTTAACCGGGTAAGTGAAAATCACTAAAATGCATATAGTGTGGTAAGTGAAAATCGCTAAAATTCCTTAGCGGGGTAAGTGAAAATCACAAAAATTTCTTAGCCAGGTAAGTGAAAATCGCTAAAATTCCTTAGCCGGGTAAGTGAAAATCACAAAAATTCACATAGCCGGGTAAATGAAAATCGCAAAAATTCACTTTGCCGTTTAAGTGAAAATCATAACAATTCACATGGCCGGGTTGGTGCAATCCGTAAAAATTCACTTTGCCGAGTATGTGAATATCACAAAAATTCCTTTGTCGGGTAAGTGAAAATCACAAAAATTTACATAGCCGGGTAAATGAAAATCACAAAAATTCACATAGCCGGGTAAATGAATATCACAAAAATTCACTTTGCCGGGTATGTGAAAATAGCAAAAATTCCTTAGCCGGGTAAGTGAAAATCACAAAATTTCACATAGACGGGTAAAAGAAGATCACAAAAATTCACTTTGCCGGGTAAGTGAATATCGCTAAGATTCCTTACCCGGGTAAGTGAAAGTCGCTAAAATTCCCTAGTCGGGTAGTTGAAAGTCTCAAAAAATTCACATAGTCGGGTAAGTGAAAATCGCAAAAATTCACTAATCCATGTAAGTGAAAATCACAAAAATCACTTAGCCGTGTAAGTGAAAATCACAAAAATTCATATAGTGTGGTAACTGAAAATCGCTAAAATTCATATTGCCGGGTAAGTGCAAGTCGTAAAAATTCACTTTCCCGGGTAAGTGAAAATCACAAAATTTCACATAGACGGGTAAATGAAGATCACAAAAATTAACTTTTCCGGGTAAGTAAATTCCGTACCCGGGCAAATGAAATTCGCAAAAATCGCAAGGTAAGTGAAAATCGCAAAAAATTCACTTTGCCGGGTAAGTGAAAATCGAAAAAACTCCTTAGCCGGGCAAGTGAAAATCGCAAAAATCGTAAAAAATCACAAAGTCGGGTAAATTAAAATCGAAAAAATTCACTGTGCCGTTTAAGTGAAAATCACAAAAATTCACATAGACAGGTAAATGAAGATCACAAAAATTAACTTTGCCGGGTAAGTGAAAATAGGTAAAATTCCATACCCGGGTAAGCCGGGTAAGTAAAAATCGGTAAAATTCCTTACCCGGGTAAGTGAAAATCGGTAAAATTCCTTACCAGGGTAAGTGAAATTCCCAAAAATTCACTTTGCCGAGTAAGTAAAAATTGCAAAAATTCACAGCCGGGTAAGTAAAAATCACAAATATTCACATAGCGTGGTAAGTGAATATCGCTGAAAATCACTTTGCCGGGTAAGTGAAAATCACAAAAATTCACTTAGTCGGGTAAGTGAAAATCGCTAAAATTCACATGAATTTACATAGCCGGGTAAATGAAAATCACAAAAATTCACATAGCCGGGTAAATGAAGATCAAAAAAATTCACATAGCAGGGTAAGTGAATATCGCTAAGATTCCTTACCCGGGTAAGTGAAAATCGCTAAAATTCCCTAGTCGGGTAAGTGAAAGTCGCAAAAATTCGTTAGCCGGGTAAGTCAAAATCGCAAAAATGTCTCCGCCTTGTAAGTGAAAATCGCTGAAAGTCCTAATCCGTGTAAGTAAAAATTGCAAACATTTCTTAATGTGGTAAGTGAAAATAAGAAAAATTTCTTAGCCGGATAAGTGAAAATCGCAAAAATTCACTTTGTCGGGTATGTTAAAATCGCAAGGTAAGTGAAAATCGCAAAAATTCACTTCGCAGGTTCAGTGAAAATCGAAAAAATCCGTTAGTCGGGTAAGAGAAAATCACAAAAATTTCTTAGCCAGGTATATGAAAATCGCTAAAATTCCTTAACTGGGTAAGTGAAAATAACAAAAATTCACATAGTGGGGTAGGTGAAAATCGCTTAAGTTCCCTACGCGTGTAAGTGAAAATCGCAAAAATTCGTTAGTCGCGTAAGTGAAAATCACAAAACTTTCTTAGCCACGTAAGTGAAAATCGCTAAAATTCCTTAACCGGGTAAGTGAAAATCACAAAAATTCACTTAACCGGGTAAGTGAAAATCCCTAAAATTCACATTGCCAGGTAAGTGCAAATAGTAAAAATTCACTTTCCCGGGTTAGTGAAGATCGCTAAATTTTTTTTGCCGGGTAAGTGAAAATCGGAAAAATTGCAAAAATTCACTTTGCCGGGTATGTGAATATCACAAAAATTCCTTAGTCGGGTAAGTGACATTCACAAATTCACTTAACCGGGTCAGTGAAAATCACAAAAATGCATATAGTGTTGTTAGTGAAAATGGCTAAAATTCCTTAGCGGGGTTGGTGAAAATCACAAAAATTTCTTAGGCAGGGAAGTGAAAATCGCTTAGATTCCTTAGCCGTGTAAATGAAAATTACAAAAATTCACATAGCCGGGTAAATTAAAATCGCAAAAATTCATTTTGCCGTTTAAGTAAAAATCACAAAAATTCACATAGACGGGTAAATGAATATCACAAAAATTCACTTTGCCAATTATGTGAAAATCGAAAAAATTCCTTAGCCGGGCAAGGGAAAATTGCAAAAATCTAAAGGTAAGTGAAAATCGCAAAAAATTCACTTTGCCGGGTAAGTGAAAATCACAAAATTTCACATAGACAGGTAAATGAAGATCACAAAAATTTACTTTGCCGGGTAAGTGAATATCGCTAAAATTCCTTAACCGGGTAAGTGAAATTCGCAAAAATTCACTTTGCCGAGTAAGTAAAAATCACAAATTTCACATAGACGGGTAAATGAAGATCACAAAAATTCACTTTGCCGGGTAAGTGAATATCGCTAAAATTCCTTACCCGGGTAAGTGAAATTTGCAAAAATTCACTTTGCCAAATAAGTAAAAATTGCAAAAATTTACAGCCGGGTAAGTGAAAATCACAAATATTCACATAGCGTGGTAAGTGAATATCGTGAAAATCACTTTCCCGGGTAAATGAAAATCGTGAAAATCGTGAAAATTCACTTTCTCGGGTAAGTGAAAATCGCAAAAATTCACTTATTCCGGTAAGTGAAAATCGCAAAAATTCTCTTAGCAAGGTAAGTGAATATCGCTGAAAATCACTTTGCCGGGTAAGTGAAAATCACAAAAATTCATTTAGCGCGGTAAGTGAAAATCGCTAAAATTCACATGGCCGAGTAAGTGCAAATCGAAAAATTCACTTTTCCGGGTAAGTGAAAATCGCAAAAATTCACTTAGTCGGTTAAGTGAAAATTACAAATTCACTTAACCGGGTAAGTGAAAACCACAAAAATGCATATAGTGTGGTAAGTGAAAATCTCTAAAATTTCTTAGCGTTGTAAGTGAAAATCACAAAAATTTCTTAGGCGGGTAAGTGAAAATCGCTAAGATTCCTTAGTCGGGTAAATGAAAATCATAAAAATTCACATAGCCGGGTAAATGAAAATCGCTAAAATTCACATAGACAGGTAAATGAAGATCACAAAAATTCACTTTGTATGTGAATATCGCAAAAATTCTCTTAGCAATGTAAGTGAATATCGCTGAAAATCACTTTACCAGGTAAGTGAAACTCACATAAATTCACTTAGCGCGGTAAGTCAAAATCGCTAAAATTCACTCAGTCGGGTAAGTGAAAATCGCAAAAATTCACTTAGCCAGGTAAGCGAAAATCACAAAAATTCACTTAGCCAGGTAAGTGAAAATCACAAAAATTCACTTAGCGCGGTAAGTGAAAATCGGTAAAATTCTCTTTTCAGCGTTAGTGAAAATCGAAAAAATTGACCTTCCCGGGTAATTGAAAATCGCGAAAATTCACTTAGTTAGTGAAAATCGCTACAGTTCCTTTGCCGGGTAAGTGAAAATCGCAAAAATTCCTTAGTCGGGTTCAACCGGGTAAGTGAAAATCACAAAAATTCATTTAGCCGGGTAGATGAAAATCGCAAAAATTCACTTTGCCTTGTATGTGAAAATCGCAAGGTAAATGAAAATCGCTAAAATTCACATTGCCTGGTAAGTCAAAATCGCAAAAATTTCTAATCCTTGTAAGTGAAAATCGCTGAAAGTCCTAATCCGTGTAAGTAAAAATTGCAAACATTTCTTAATGTGGTAAGTGAAAGTCCGAAAAATTTCTTAGCCGGTTAAGTGAAAATCGCAAAAATCGCAAAAATTCACTTTGTCGGGTATGTTAAAATCGCAAGGTAAGTGAAAATCGCAAAAATTCACTTCGCAGGTTCAGTGAAAATCGAAAAAATCCGTTAGTCGGGTCACAAAAATCACAAAAATTTCTTAGCCAGGTATGTGAAAATCGCTAAAATTCCTTAACTGGGTAAGTGAAAATCACAAAAATTCACATAGACGGGTAAATGAAAAACGCAAAAATTCACTTTGCCGGGTAAGTGTAAATCACAAGAATTCATATGGTTTGGTAAGAAAAAATACAAAAATTCACAACCGGGTAACTGGAAATCACAAAAATTCATTAAGCTGGGTAAGTGAAAATAACAAAAATTCACATAGTGGGGTAAGTGAAAATCACTTAAATTCCTTAGGCGGGTAAGTGCAAATCGCTTCAATTCCAAAAAATTCCTTACTCGGGTAAGTGAATATCGCAAAAATTCCTTAGCCGGGTAAGTGAAAATCGCAAATGTTCACTTAGCCGGGTAAGTAAAAATCACAAAAATTCACATAGCGCAGTATGTGAAAATCACAAAAATTCACTTAGATGGGTACATGAAGACCGCGAAAATTTACCTTCCTTGGTAAGTGAAAATCGCAAGAATTCCTTAGCCAGGTAAGTAAAAATCACAAATATTCACATAGCCGGGTAAGTGAAAATAACAAAAATTCACATCGTGGGGTAAGTGAAAATCGCTTAAGTTCCCTACGCGTGTAAGTGAAAATCGCAAAAATTCGTTAGTCGGGTAAGTGAAAATCACAAAACTTTCTATCCAGGTAAGTGAAAGTCGCTAAAATTCCTTAACCGGGTAAGTGAAAATCACAAATATTCACTTAACCGGGTAAATGAAAAACGCAAAAATTCACTTTGCCGGGTAAGCGAAAATCACAAAAATTCACGTAGCCGGGTTAGTGAAAATCACAAAAATTAATATAGTGTGGTAAGTAAAAAATGCAAAACTTCACAGCCGGGTAAGTGAAAATCACAAAAATTCATTTAGCCGAGTAAGTTAAAATAACAAAAATTCACATAGTGGTGTAAGAGAAAATCGCTTAAATTCCTTAGGCGGGTAAGTGAATATCGCTTCAATTCCAAAAAATTCCTTACCCGGGTATGTGAATATCGCAAAAAATCCCTAGCCGGGTAAGTTAAAATCGCAAAAATTTCATCGCCTTGTAAGTGAAAATCGATGAAATTCCTAAGCCGTGTAAGTAAAAATTGCAAAAATTCACATAGCGCAGTATGTGAAAATCACAAACATTCACTTAGATGGGTAAATGAAGACAGCAAAAATTCACCTTCCCGAGTAAGTGAAAATCGCAAGAATTCCTTAGCCAGGTAAGTGAAAGTCACAAATATTTACATAGCCGGGTAAGTGAAAATAACAAAAATTAACATAGTGGTATCAGTGAAAATCGCGTAAATTCCTTAGACGGGTAAGTGAAAATCGCAAAAAATGCCTTACACTAATAAGTAAAAATCGCAAAAATTCCTTAGCCGGGTAAGTAAAAATCGCAAACATTTCTTCGCCTTGTAAGTGAAAATCGCTGAAATTCCTAAGCCGTGTAAGTAAAAATTGCAAAAATTCACATAGCGCAGTATGTGAAAATCACAAACATTCACTTAGATGGGTAAATGAAGACAGCAAAAATTCACCTTCCCGAGTAAGTGAAAATCGCAAGAATTCCTTAGCCAGGTAAGTGAAAGTCACAAATATTTACATAGCCGGGTAAGTGAAAATAACAAAAATTAACATAGTGGTATCAGTGAAAATCGCGTAAATTCCTTAGACGGGTAAGTGAAAATCGCAAAAATTCTCTTAGCAAGGTAAGTGAATATCGCTGAAAATCACTTTGCCGGGTAAGTGAAAATCACAAAAATTCATTTAGCGCGGTAAGTGAAAATCGCTAAAATTCACATGGCCGAGTAAGTGCAAATCGAAAAATTCACTTTTCCGGGTAAGTGAAAATCGCAAAAATTCACTTAGTCGGTTAAGTGAAAATTACAAATTCACTTAACCGGGTAAGTGAAAACCACAAAAATGCATATAGTGTGGTAAGTGAAAATCTCTAAAATTTCTTAGCGTTGTAAGTGAAAATCACAAAAATTTCTTAGGCGGGTAAGTGAAAATCGCTAAGATTCCTTAGTCGGGTAAATGAAAATCATAAAAATTCACATAGCCGGGTAAATGAAAATCGCTAAAATTCACATAGACAGGTAAATGAAGATCACAAAAATTCACTTTGTATGTGAATATCGCAAAAATTCTCTTAGCAATGTAAGTGAATATCGCTGAAAATCACTTTGCCAGGTAAGTGAAACTCACATAAATTCACTTAGCGCGGTAAGTCAAAATCGCTAAAATTCACTCAGTCGGGTAAGTGAAAATCGCAAAAATTCACTTAGCCAGGTAAGCGAAAATCACAAAAATTCACTTAGCCAGGTAAGTGAAAATCACAAAAATTCACTTAGCGCGGTAAGTGAAAATCGGTAAAATTCTCTTTTCAGCGTTAGTGAAAATCGAAAAAATTGACCTTCCCGGGTAATTGAAAATCGCGAAAATTCACTTAGTTAGTGAAAATCGCTACAGTTCCTTTGCCGGGTAAGTGAAAATCGCAAAAATTCCTTAGTCGGGTTCAACCGGGTAAGTGAAAATCACAAAAATTCATTTAGCCGGGTAGATGAAAATCGCAAAAATTCACTTTGCCTTGTATGTGAAAATCGCAAGGTAAATGAAAATCGCTAAAATTCACATTGCCTGGTAAGTCAAAATCGCAAAAATTTCTAATCCTTGTAAGTGAAAATCGCTGAAAGTCCTAATCCGTGTAAGTAAAAATTGCAAACATTTCTTAATGTGGTAAGTGAAAGTCCGAAAAATTTCTTAGCCGGTTAAGTGAAAATCGCAAAAATCGCAAAAATTCACTTCGTCGGGTATGTTAAAATCGCAAGGTAAGTGAAAATCGCAAAAATTCACTTCGCAGGTTCAGTGAAAATCGAAAAAATCCGTTAGTCGGGTAAGAGAAAATCACAAAAATTTCTTAGCCAGGTATGTGAAAATCGCTAAAATTCCTTAACTGGGTAAGTGAAAATCACAAAAATTCACATAGACGGGTAAATGAAAAACGCAAAAATTCACTTTGCCGGGTAAGTGTAAATCACAAGAATTCATATGGTTTGGTAAGAAAAAATACAAAAATTCACAACCGGGTAACTGGAAATCACAAAAATTCATTAAGCTGGGTAAGTGAAAATAACAAAAATTCACATAGTGGGGTAAGTGAAAATCACTTAAATTCCTTAGGCGGGTAAGTGCAAATCGCTTCAATTCCAAAAAATTCCTTACTCGGGTAAGTGAATATCGCAAAAATTCCTTAGCCGGGTAAGTGAAAATCGCAAATGTTCACTTAGCCGGGTAAGTAAAAATCACAAAAATTCACATAGCGCAGTATGTGAAAATCACAAAAATTCACTTAGATGGGTACATGAAGACCGCGAAAATTTACCTTCCTTGGTAAGTGAAAATCGCAAGAATTCCTTAGCCAGGTAAGTAAAAATCACAAATATTCACATAGCCGGGTAAGTGAAAATAACAAAAATTCACATCGTGGGGTAAGTGAAAATCGCTTAAGTTCCCTACGCGTGTAAGTGAAAATCGCAAAAATTCGTTAGTCGGGTAAGTGAAAATCACAAAACTTTCTATCCAGGTAAGTGAAAGTCGCTAAAATCCTTAACCGGGTAAGTGAAAATCACAAATATTCACTTAACCGGGTAAATGAAAAACGCAAAAATTCACTTTGCCGGGTAAGCGAAAATCACAAAAATTCACGTAGCCGGGTTAGTGAAAATCACAAAAATTAATATAGTGTGGTAAGTAAAAAATGCAAAACTTCACAGCCGGGTAAGTGAAAATCACAAAAATTCATTTAGCCGAGTAAGTTAAAATAACAAAAATTCACATAGTGGTGTAAGAGAAAATCGCTTAAATTCCTTAGGCGGGTAAGTGAATATCGCTTCAATTCCAAAAAATTCCTTACCCGGGTATGTGAATATCGCAAAAAATCCCTAGCCGGGTAAGTTAAAATCGCAAAAATTTCATCGCCTTGTAAGTGAAAATCGATGAAATTCCTAAGCCGTGTAAGTAAAAATTGCAAAAATTCACATAGCGCAGTATGTGAAAATCACAAACATTCACTTAGATGGGTAAATGAAGACAGCAAAAATTCACCTTCCCGAGTAAGTGAAAATCGCAAGAATTCCTTAGCCAGGTAAGTGAAAGTCACAAATATTTACATAGCCGGGTAAGTGAAAATAACAAAAATTAACATAGTGGTATCAGTGAAAATCGCGTAAATTCCTTAGACGGGTAAGTGAAAATCGCAAAAAATGCCTTACACTAATAAGTAAAAATCGCAAAAATTCCTTAGCCGGGTAAGTAAAAATCGCAAACATTTCTTCGCCTTGTAAGTGAAAATCGCTGAAATTCCTAAGCCGTGTAAGTAAAAATTGCAAAAATTCACATAGCGCAGTATGTGAAAATCACAAACATTCACTTAGATGGGTAAATGAAGACAGCAAAAATTCACCTTCCCGAGTAAGTGAAAATCGCAAGAATTCCTTAGCCAGGTAAGTGAAAGTCACAAATATTTACATAGCCGGGTAAGTGAAAATAACAAAAATTAACATAGTGGTATCAGTGAAAATCGCGTAAATTCCTTAGACGGGTAAGTGAAAATCGCAAAAATTCTCTTAGCAAGGTAAGTGAATATCGCTGAAAATCACTTTGCCGGGTAAGTGAAAATCACAAAAATTCATTTAGCGCGGTAAGTGAAAATCGCTAAAATTCACATGGCCGAGTAAGTGCAAATCGAAAAATTCACTTTTCCGGGTAAGTGAAAATCGCAAAAATTCACTTAGTCGGTTAAGTGAAAATTACAAATTCACTTAACCGGGTAAGTGAAAACCACAAAAATGCATATAGTGTGGTAAGTGAAAATCTCTAAAATTTCTTAGCGTTGTAAGTGAAAATCACAAAAATTTCTTAGGCGGGTAAGTGAAAATCGCTAAGATTCCTTAGTCGGGTAAATGAAAATCATAAAAATTCACATAGCCGGGTAAATGAAAATCGCTAAAATTCACATAGACAGGTAAATGAAGATCACAAAAATTCACTTTGTATGTGAATATCGCAAAAATTCTCTTAGCAATGTAAGTGAATATCGCTGAAAATCACTTTGCCAGGTAAGTGAAACTCACATAAATTCACTTAGCGCGGTAAGTCAAAATCGCTAAAATTCACTCAGTCGGGTAAGTGAAAATCGCAAAAATTCACTTAGCCAGGTAAGCGAAAATCACAAAAATTCACTTAGCCAGGTAAGTGAAAATCACAAAAATTCACTTAGCGCGGTAAGTGAAAATCGGTAAAATTCTCTTTTCAGCGTTAGTGAAAATCGAAAAAATTGACCTTCCCGGGTAATTGAAAATCGCGAAAATTCACTTAGTTAGTGAAAATCGCTACAGTTCCTTTGCCGGGTAAGTGAAAATCGCAAAAATTCCTTAGTCGGGTTCAACCGGGTAAGTGAAAATCACAAAAATTCATTTAGCCGGGTAGATGAAAATCGCAAAAATTCACTTTGCCTTGTATGTGAAAATCGCAAGGTAAATGAAAATCGCTAAAATTCACATTGCCTGGTAAGTCAAAATCGCAAAAATTTCTAATCCTTGTAAGTGAAAATCGCTGAAAGTCCTAATCCGTGTAAGTAAAAATTGCAAACATTTCTTAATGTGGTAAGTGAAAGTCCGAAAAATTTCTTAGCCGGTTAAGTGAAAATCGCAAAAATCGCAAAAATTCACTTCGTCGGGTATGTTAAAATCGCAAGGTAAGTGAAAATCGCAAAAATTCACTTCGCAGGTTCAGTGAAAATCGAAAAAATCCGTTAGTCGGGTAAGAGAAAATCACAAAAATTTCTTAGCCAGGTATGTGAAAATCGCTAAAATTCCTTAACTGGGTAAGTGAAAATCACAAAAATTCACATAGACGGGTAAATGAAAAACGCAAAAATTCACTTTGCCGGGTAAGTGTAAATCACAAGAATTCATATGGTTTGGTAAGAAAAAATACAAAAATTCACAACCGGGTAACTGGAAATCACAAAAATTCATTAAGCTGGGTAAGTGAAAATAACAAAAATTCACATAGTGGGGTAAGTGAAAATCACTTAAATTCCTTAGGCGGGTAAGTGCAAATCGCTTCAATTCCAAAAAATTCCTTACTCGGGTAAGTGAATATCGCAAAAATTCCTTAGCCGGGTAAGTGAAAATCGCAAATGTTCACTTAGCCGGGTAAGTAAAAATCACAAAAATTCACATAGCGCAGTATGTGAAAATCACAAAAATTCACTTAGATGGGTACATGAAGACCGCGAAAATTTACCTTCCTTGGTAAGTGAAAATCGCAAGAATTCCTTAGCCAGGTAAGTAAAAATCACAAATATTCACATAGCCGGGTAAGTGAAAATAACAAAAATTCACATCGTGGGGTAAGTGAAAATCGCTTAAGTTCCCTACGCGTGTAAGTGAAAATCGCAAAAATTCGTTAGTCGGGTAAGTGAAAATCACAAAACTTTCTATCCAGGTAAGTGAAAGTCGCTAAAATCCTTAACCGGGTAAGTGAAAATCACAAATATTCACTTAACCGGGTAAATGAAAAACGCAAAAATTCACTTTGCCGGGTAAGCGAAAATCACAAAAATTCACGTAGCCGGGTTAGTGAAAATCACAAAAATTAATATAGTGTGGTAAGTAAAAAATGCAAAACTTCACAGCCGGGTAAGTGAAAATCACAAAAATTCATTTAGCCGAGTAAGTTAAAATAACAAAAATTCACATAGTGGTGTAAGAGAAAATCGCTTAAATTCCTTAGGCGGGTAAGTGAATATCGCTTCAATTCCAAAAAATTCCTTACCCGGGTATGTGAATATCGCAAAAAATCCCTAGCCGGGTAAGTTAAAATCGCAAAAATTTCATCGCCTTGTAAGTGAAAATCGATGAAATTCCTAAGCCGTGTAAGTAAAAATTGCAAAAATTCACATAGCGCAGTATGTGAAAATCACAAACATTCACTTAGATGGGTAAATGAAGACAGCAAAAATTCACCTTCCCGAGTAAGTGAAAATCGCAAGAATTCCTTAGCCAGGTAAGTGAAAGTCACAAATATTTACATAGCCGGGTAAGTGAAAATAACAAAAATTAACATAGTGGTATCAGTGAAAATCGCGTAAATTCCTTAGACGGGTAAGTGAAAATCGCAAAAAATGCCTTACACTAATAAGTAAAAATCGCAAAAATTCCTTAGCCGGGTAAGTAAAAATCGCAAACATTTCTTCGCCTTGTAAGTGAAAATCGCTGAAATTCCTAAGCCGTGTAAGTAAAAATTGCAAAAATTCACATAGCGCAGTATGTGAAAATCACAAACATTCACTTAGATGGGTAAATGAAGACAGCAAAAATTCACCTTCCCGAGTAAGTGAAAATCGCAAGAATTCCTTAGCCAGGTAAGTGAAAGTCACAAATATTTACATAGCCGGGTAAGTGAAAATAACAAAAATTAACATAGTGGTATCAGTGAAAATCGCGTAAATTCCTTAGACGGGTAAGTGAAAATCGCAAAAATTCTCTTAGCAAGGTAAGTGAATATCGCTGAAAATCACTTTGCCGGGTAAGTGAAAATCACAAAAATTCATTTAGCGCGGTAAGTGAAAATCGCTAAAATTCACATGGCCGAGTAAGTGCAAATCGAAAAATTCACTTTTCCGGGTAAGTGAAAATCGCAAAAATTCACTTAGTCGGTTAAGTGAAAATTACAAATTCACTTAACCGGGTAAGTGAAAACCACAAAAATGCATATAGTGTGGTAAGTGAAAATCTCTAAAATTTCTTAGCGTTGTAAGTGAAAATCACAAAAATTTCTTAGGCGGGTAAGTGAAAATCGCTAAGATTCCTTAGTCGGGTAAATGAAAATCATAAAAATTCACATAGCCGGGTAAATGAAAATCGCTAAAATTCACATAGACAGGTAAATGAAGATCACAAAAATTCACTTTGTATGTGAATATCGCAAAAATTCTCTTAGCAATGTAAGTGAATATCGCTGAAAATCACTTTGCCAGGTAAGTGAAACTCACATAAATTCACTTAGCGCGGTAAGTCAAAATCGCTAAAATTCACTCAGTCGGGTAAGTGAAAATCGCAAAAATTCACTTAGCCAGGTAAGCGAAAATCACAAAAATTCACTTAGCCAGGTAAGTGAAAATCACAAAAATTCACTTAGCGCGGTAAGTGAAAATCGGTAAAATTCTCTTTTCAGCGTTAGTGAAAATCGAAAAAATTGACCTTCCCGGGTAATTGAAAATCGCGAAAATTCACTTAGTTAGTGAAAATCGCTACAGTTCCTTTGCCGGGTAAGTGAAAATCGCAAAAATTCCTTAGTCGGGTTCAACCGGGTAAGTGAAAATCACAAAAATTCATTTAGCCGGGTAGATGAAAATCGCAAAAATTCACTTTGCCTTGTATGTGAAAATCGCAAGGTAAATGAAAATCGCTAAAATTCACATTGCCTGGTAAGTCAAAATCGCAAAAATTTCTAATCCTTGTAAGTGAAAATCGCTGAAAGTCCTAATCCGTGTAAGTAAAAATTGCAAACATTTCTTAATGTGGTAAGTGAAAGTCCGAAAAATTTCTTAGCCGGTTAAGTGAAAATCGCAAAAATCGCAAAAATTCACTTCGTCGGGTATGTTAAAATCGCAAGGTAAGTGAAAATCGCAAAAATTCACTTCGCAGGTTCAGTGAAAATCGAAAAAATCCGTTAGTCGGGTAAGAGAAAATCACAAAAATTTCTTAGCCAGGTATGTGAAAATCGCTAAAATTCCTTAACTGGGTAAGTGAAAATCACAAAAATTCACATAGACGGGTAAATGAAAAACGCAAAAATTCACTTTGCCGGGTAAGTGTAAATCACAAGAATTCATATGGTTTGGTAAGAAAAAATACAAAAATTCACAACCGGGTAACTGGAAATCACAAAAATTCATTAAGCTGGGTAAGTGAAAATAACAAAAATTCACATAGTGGGGTAAGTGAAAATCACTTAAATTCCTTAGGCGGGTAAGTGCAAATCGCTTCAATTCCAAAAAATTCCTTACTCGGGTAAGTGAATATCGCAAAAATTCCTTAGCCGGGTAAGTGAAAATCGCAAATGTTCACTTAGCCGGGTAAGTAAAAATCACAAAAATTCACATAGCGCAGTATGTGAAAATCACAAAAATTCACTTAGATGGGTACATGAAGACCGCGAAAATTTACCTTCCTTGGTAAGTGAAAATCGCAAGAATTCCTTAGCCAGGTAAGTAAAAATCACAAATATTCACATAGCCGGGTAAGTGAAAATAACAAAAATTCACATCGTGGGGTAAGTGAAAATCGCTTAAGTTCCCTACGCGTGTAAGTGAAAATCGCAAAAATTCGTTAGTCGGGTAAGTGAAAATCACAAAACTTTCTATCCAGGTAAGTGAAAGTCGCTAAAATCCTTAACCGGGTAAGTGAAAATCACAAATATTCACTTAACCGGGTAAATGAAAAACGCAAAAATTCACTTTGCCGGGTAAGCGAAAATCACAAAAATTCACGTAGCCGGGTTAGTGAAAATCACAAAAATTAATATAGTGTGGTAAGTAAAAAATGCAAAACTTCACAGCCGGGTAAGTGAAAATCACAAAAATTCATTTAGCCGAGTAAGTTAAAATAACAAAAATTCACATAGTGGTGTAAGAGAAAATCGCTTAAATTCCTTAGGCGGGTAAGTGAATATCGCTTCAATTCCAAAAAATTCCTTACCCGGGTATGTGAATATCGCAAAAAATCCCTAGCCGGGTAAGTTAAAATCGCAAAAATTTCATCGCCTTGTAAGTGAAAATCGATGAAATTCCTAAGCCGTGTAAGTAAAAATTGCAAAAATTCACATAGCGCAGTATGTGAAAATCACAAACATTCACTTAGATGGGTAAATGAAGACAGCAAAAATTCACCTTCCCGAGTAAGTGAAAATCGCAAGAATTCCTTAGCCAGGTAAGTGAAAGTCACAAATATTTACATAGCCGGGTAAGTGAAAATAACAAAAATTAACATAGTGGTATCAGTGAAAATCGCGTAAATTCCTTAGACGGGTAAGTGAAAATCGCAAAAAATGCCTTACACTAATAAGTAAAAATCGCAAAAATTCCTTAGCCGGGTAAGTAAAAATCGCAAACATTTCTTCGCCTTGTAAGTGAAAATCGCTGAAATTCCTAAGCCGTGTAAGTAAAAATTGCAAAAATTCACATAGCGCAGTATGTGAAAATCACAAACATTCACTTAGATGGGTAAATGAAGACAGCAAAAATTCACCTTCCCGAGTAAGTGAAAATCGCAAGAATTCCTTAGCCAGGTAAGTGAAAGTCACAAATATTTACATAGCCGGGTAAGTGAAAATAACAAAAATTAACATAGTGGTATCAGTGAAAATCGCGTAAATTCCTTAGACGGGTAAGTGAAAATCGCAAAAAATGCCTTACACTAATAAGTAAAAATCGCAAAAATTCCTTAGCCGGGTAAGTAAAAATCGCAAACATTTCTTCGCCTTGTAAGTGAAAATCGCTGAAATTCCTAAGCCGTGTAAGTAAAAATTGCAAAAATTTCTTAACGGGGTAAGTGAAAATCACAAAAATTTCTTAGCCGGTTAAGTGAAAATCGCAAAAATTCCTTACACGGGTAAGTGAAATTGCCAAAAATTCACTTTGTCGGGTATGTGAAAATTGCAAGGTAAGTGAAAATCGCAAAAATTCACATCGCCGGGTCAGTGAATATCGCAAAAATTCCGTACTCGGGTAAGTGAAAATCGTAAAATTTTTTTTCCCGGATAAGTGGAAAATCACAAAAATTCACTTAGCCAAGTAAGTGAAAATCACAAAAATCTTTTAGCCGGTTCAGTGAAAATCGTAAAAATTCTCTAGCCGGGTAAGTGAAAATAAGAAAAATTCACATAGTGGGGTAGGTGAAACTTCCCTACGCGTGTAAGTAAAAATCGCAAAAATTCCTTAGCCGGGTAAGTGAAAATCGCAAAAATTCCTTACACGGGTAAGTGAAATTGCCAAAAATTCACTTTGCCGGGTAAGTGAAAATTGCAAAAAGTCACAGCCGGGTAAGTGAAAATCACAAATATTCACTTAGCGATGTAAGTGAAATCGCTAAAATACACTTTGCCGGGTAAGTGAAAATCACAAATATTCACTTAACCGGGTAAATGAAAAACGCAAAAATTCACTTTGCCGGGTAAGTGAAAATCACAAAAATTCACGTAGCCGGGTTAGTGAAAATCACAAAAATTAATATAGTGTGGTAAGTAAAAAATGCAAAACTTCACAGCCGGGTAAGTGAAAATCACAAAAATTCATTTAGCCGAGTAAGTTAAAATAACAAAAATTCACATAGTGGTGTAAGAGAAAATCGCTTAAATTCCTTAGGCGGGTAAGTGAATATCGCTTCAATTCCAAAAAATTCCTTACCCGGGTATGTGAATATCGCAAAAAATCCCTAGCCGGGTAAGTTAAAATCGCAAAAATTTCATCGCCTTGTAAGTGAAAATCGATGAAATTCCTAAGCCGTGTAAGTAAAAATTGCAAAAATTCACATAGCGCAGTATGTGAAAATCACAAACATTCACTTAGATGGGTAAATGAAGACAGCAAAAATTCACCTTCCCGAGTAAGTGAAAATCGCAAGAATTCCTTAGCCAGGTAAGTGAAAGTCACAAATATTTACATAGCCGGGTAAGTGAAAATAACAAAAATTAACAAAGTGGTATCAGTGAAAATCGCGTAAATTCCTTAGACGGGTAAGTGAAAATCGCAAAAAATGCCTTACACTAATAAGTAAAAATCGCAAAAATTCCTTAGCCGGGTAAGTAAAAATCGCAAACATTTCTTCGCCTTGTAAGTGAAAATCGCTGAAATTCCTAAGCCGTGTAAGTAAAAATTGCAAAAATTCACATAGCGCAGTATGTGAAAATCACAAACATTCACTTAGATGGGTAAATGAAGACAGCAAAAATTCACCTTCCCGAGTAAGTGAAAATCGCAAGAATTCCTTAGCTAGGTAAGTGAAAGTCACAAATATTTACATAGCCGGGTAAGTGAAAATAACAAAAATTAACATAGTGGTATCAGTGAAAATCGCGTAAATTCCTTAGACGGGTAAGTGAAAATCGCAAAAAATGCCTTACACTAATAAGTAAAAATCGCAAAAATTCCTTAGCCGGGTAAGTAAAAATCGCAAACATTTCTTCGCCTTGTAAGTGAAAATCGCTGAAATTCCTAAGCCGTGTAAGTAAAAATTGCAAAAATTTCTTAACGGGGTAAGTGAAAATCACAAAAATTTCTTAGCCGGTTAAGTGAAAATCGCAAAAATTCCTTACACGGGTAAGTGAAATTGCCAAAAATTCACTTTGTCGGGTATGTGAAAATTGCAAGGTAAGTGAAAATCGCAAAAATTCACATCGCCGGGTCAGTGAATATCGCAAAAATTCCGTACTCGGGTAAGTGAAAATCGTAAAATTTTTTTTCCCGGATAAGTGGAAAATCACAAAAATTCACTTAGCCAAGTAAGTGAAAATCACAAAAATCTTTTAGCCGGTTCAGTGAAAATCGTAAAAATTCTCTAGCCGGGTAAGTGAAAATAAGAAAAATTCACATAGTGGGGTAGGTGAAACTTCCCTACGCGTGTAAGTAAAAATCGCAAAAATTCCTTAGCCGGGTAAGTGAAAATCGCAAAAATTCCTTACACGGGTAAGTGAAATTGCCAAAAATTCACTTTGCCGGGTAAGTGAAAATTGCAAAAAGTCACAGCCGGGTAAGTGAAAATCACAAATATTCACTTAGCGATGTAAGTGAAATCGCTAAAATACACTTTGCCGGGTAAGTGAAAATCGTAAAAATTCACTTTCTTGGGTAAGTGAAAATCGCGAAATTTACTTTGCCAGGTAAGTGAAAATTACAAAAATTCTTTTAGCTGAGTAAGTGAAAATAACAAAAATTCACATGGTGGGGTAAATGAAAATTGCTAAAATTAAGTAGGCGGGTAAGTGAAAATAGCTTAAATGCCTTAGGCGGGTAAGTGAAAATCGCAAGAGATTCCATATCCGGATAAGTACTAATCGCAAAAATTCCTTATACGGGTATGTGAAAATCGCAAGGTAAGTGAAAATCGCAAGGTAAGTGAAAATCGCAAGGTAAGTCAAAATCGCAATAATACACTTTTCCGAGTAAGTGAAAATCGTAAAAATTTAATAGAAGGGTAAATAAAAATTGCAAAAAAATTTGCAAAAATTCACTTTGCCGGGTATGTTAAAATCGCAAGGCAAGTGAAAATCGCAAAATTTCACTTCGCAGGGTCAGTGAAAATAGCAAAAGTTTGTTGGTCGGGTAAGCGAAAATCACAAAAATTCACATAGACGGGTAGATGAAGATCACAAAAATTCACTTTGCCTTGTATGCTAAAATCGCAAGGTATGTGAAAATTGCTAAAATTTACATTGCAGGGTAAGCGCAAATCGGAAAAATTTACTTTCCCGTGTAAGTGAAAATCGCTAAAATTCCTTAGCCGGGTATCAGAAGTGAAAATCGCAAAAAAAAAATTGGAGTGGTAAGTGAAAATCGCAAAAGTTCTATAGCCGGATAAGCGAAAATCGCAAAAATTCCTTAGCCCGATAAGTGAAAGTCGCAAAAATTGACTTTCACGAGTAAGTAAAAAATGCAAAAATTCAAGGCCGGGTAAGTGAAAATCACAAAAACTCTTTAAGCCGGGTAAGTGAAAATAATAAAAATTCACATAGTGGAGTAAGTGAAAATCACTTACATTAATTAGGCTGGTAAGTGAAAATCGCTTTAATGCCTTGGGCGGGTAAGTGAAAATCGAAAAAATTCATATAGTGTGGTAAGTGAAAATCGCTTCTATTCACATTGCCGGGTATGTGGAAATCGCAAGAATTCACTTTCCCGGCTAAGTGAAAATCGCAAAAATTCCTAAGCCGGGTAAGTGAAAATCTCGAAAATTGCAAAAATTCACTTTCCTGTGTATGTAAAAATCACAAAAATTACTTAGTCGGGTAAGTGAAAATCACAAATTCACTTAACCGGGTAAATGAAAATCACAAAAATTCATATAGTGTGGGAAGTGAAAAACGCTAAAATTCACATTGCCGGGTAAGTGCAAATCGCAAGAATTCACTTTCCCGGCTAAGTGAAAATCTCTAAAATTCCTAAGCCGGGTAAGTGAAAATCTCGAAAATTGCAAAAATTCACTTTCCTGTGTATGTAAAAATCACAAAAATTACTTAGTCGGGTAAGTGAAAATCACAAATTCACTTAACCAGGTAAAAGAAAATCAATAAAATTCATATAGCGTGGTAAGTGAAAATCGCAAAAATTCCTTAGTCGCGTAAGTGAAAATCGCAAAAATTCACTTAGGCAGGTAAGTGAAAATCGCAAAAATACACTTAGCCTGGTAAGTGAATATGGCAAAAATTCCTTAGCCCGATAAGTGAAAGTTGCGAAAATTTACTTTGCCGAGTAAGTAAAAAATACAAAAATTCAAGGCCGGGTAAGTGAAAATCACAAAGACTCTTTTAGCCGGGTAAGTGAAAATAATAAAAATTCACATAGTGGAGTAAGTGAAAATCACTTACATTAATAAGGCTGGTAAGTAAAAATCGCTTTAATGCCTTGGGCGGGTAAGTGAAAATCACAAAAATTCATATAGTGTGATAAGTGAAAATCGCTAAAATTCACATTGGTTGTAAGTGCAAATCGTAAGAATTCACTTTCCCGGCTAAGTGAAGATCGTAAAAATTCACTTAGTCGGATAAGTGGAAATCGCAAAAATTCACATAGCCATGTAAGTGAAAATCACAAAAATTCACTTAGACGGCTAAGTGAATATCATAAAAATTCACTTAGCCAGGTAAGTGAAAATCACACAAATTCACTTAGTGCGGTAAGTGAAAATTGCAAAAATTCACTTTACCGGGTAGGTGAAAATCGTAAAAATTCACTTTCCTGGGTAAGTGAAAATCACAAAAATTCACTCATCCGGGTAAGTGAAAATCACAAAAATTCATATACTGTGGTAAATCAAAATCGCTAAAATTCACTTTACCGGGTAAGTGAAAATCGTAAAAATTTACTTTCGCTGGTAAGTGAAAGTCGCCAAAATTCACATAGTCGGGTAGGAAAAAATTGCAAAAATTCACTTAGCCAGGTAAGTGAAAATTACACAAGTTCACTTAGCGCGGTAAGTGAAAATCGCTAAAATTCACTTTGCCGGGTAAGTGAAAATCGTAAAAATTAATTTTCCTGAGTAAGTGAAAATCGCGAAATTACTTAGTCGGGTAAGTGAAAATCGCAAAAATTCACTTCGCCAGGTAAGTGAAAATCGCCTACATTCCTCAGGCGGGTAAGTTAAAATCGCTTAAATGCCTTGGACGGGTAAGTGAAAATATCAAAAATTCATATAGTGTGGTAAGTGAAAATCGCTTAAATTTACATTGCCGGGTAAGTGCGAATCGTAAGAATTCACTTTCGCGGCTAAGTGAAAATCGATAAAATTCCTAAGCCGGGTAAGAGCAAATCACAAAAATTCGCTTAGCCAGGTAGGTGAAAATCACATAAATTCACGTAGCCAAGTAAGTGAAAATCGAAAAAATTCACTTAGCCGGTTAAGTAAAAACCACAAAAATTCACGTTACCGGGTAAGTGGAAATCGTAAGAATTTACTTTAGCTCGTAAGTGAAAATCGCGAGAATTCACATAGACGGGTAAGTGAAAATCGCAAAAATTCACTTAGCCGGGTAAGTAAGAACCAAAAAAATTCACTTAGTCGGGTAAGTGAAAATCGCTAAAATTCACTTCGCCAGGTGAGTGAAAATTACAAAAATTCATTTAGCTGGGTAAGTTAAAATAACAAATATCCACATAGTGGAGTAAATGAAAATCGCTTAAATTCCTTAGGCGGGTATGTGAAAATCGCTTTAATGCCTTAAGCGGGTAAGTGAAAATCGCAGAAGATTCCATACCGAGGTAGGTACAAATCGCGAAAATTCCTTAGACCGGTATCTGAAAATTGCAAGGTAAGTGAAAATCGTAAGGTAAGTGAAAATCGCAATAATACACATGGCCGGGTAAGTGAAATACGCAAAAATTGCAAAAATTCACTTTGCCGGTTATGTTAAAATCACAAGGTAAGTGAAAATCGCAAGGTAAATAAAAATCGCTAAAATTCACTTTGCCGGGTAAGTGCAAATCGCAAAAATTCACTTTGCCGAGTAAGTAAAAAATGCAAAATTTCACAGCCGGGTAAGTTAAAATCACAAAAATTCATTTAGCCGGGTAAGTGAAAATAATAAAAATTCACATAGTGAGGTAAGTGAAAATCGCCTACATTCCTCAGGCGGGTAAGTTAAAACCGCTTAAATGCCTTGGACGGGTAAGTGAAAATCGCAAAAATTCATATAGTGTGGTAAGTGAAAATCGCTTAAATTCACATTGCCGGGTAAGTGCGAATCGTAAGAATTCACTTTCGCGGCTAGGTGAAAATCGATAAAATTCCTAAGCCGGGTAAGTGGAAATCTCGAATATGCAAAAATTCACTTTCCGGGCTATGTAAAAATCACAAAAATTACTTAGTCGGGTAAGTGTAAATCAAAAATTCACATAACCGGGTAAATGAAAATCACAAAAATTCATATAGTGTGGTAAGTGAAAATCGCTAAAATTTACATTGCCGGGTAAGTGCAAATCGTTAGAATTCGCTTACATTCCTTAGAAGGGTAAGTGAAAATCGCCTGTATTCACTTAGCCGGGTAAGTAAAAATCACTAAAATTCACATGCGCGGTAAGTGAAAATCGCTCAAATTCACTTTGCCGGATAAGTGAAAATCGTAAAAATTCACTTTCCCGGGTAAGTGAAAATCGCAAAAATTCACTTAGCCGGGTAAGTAAAAACCACAAAAATTCACTTTGCCGGGTAAGTGGAAATCGTAAGAATTTACTTTCCCGAGTAAGTGAAAATCGCGAGAATTCACTTAAACGGGTAAGTGAAAATCGCAAAAATTCCTTAGCCCGATAAGTGAAAGTCGCAAAAATTGACTTTGCCGAGTAAGTAAAAAATACAAAAATTCAAGGCCGGGTAAGTGAAAATCACAAAAACTCTTTTAACCGGGTAAGTGAAAATAATAAAAGTTCACATAGTGGAGTAAGTGAAAATCACTTACATTAATAAGGCTGGTAAGTAAAAATCGCTTTAATGCCTTGGGCGGGTAAGTGAAAATCGCAAAAATTCATATAGTGTGGTAAGTGAAAATCGCTTAAATTCATATAGTGTGGTAAGTGAAGATCGCTTAAATTCACATTGCCGGATAAGTGCGAATCGTAAGAATTCACTTTCCCGGCCAGGTAAGTGAAAATCACACAAATTCACTTAGTGCGGTAAGTGAAAATTGCAAAAATTCACTTTACCGGGTAGGTGAATATTGTAAAAATTCACTTTCCTGGGAAAGTGAAAATCACAAAAATTCACTCTTCCGGGTAAGTGAAATCACAAAAATTCATGTACTGTGGTAAGTGAAAATCGCTAAAATTCATATAGTGTGGTAAGTGAAGATCGCTTAAATTCACATTGCCGGATAAGTGCGAATCGTAAGAATTCACTTTCCCGGCCAGGTAAGTGAAAATCACACAAATTCACTTAGTGCGGTAAGTGAAAATTGCAAAAATTCACTTTACCGGGTAAGTGAAAATCGTAAAAATTTACTTTCGCTGGTAAGTGGAAGTCGCCAAAATTCACATAGTCGGGTAGGAAAAAATTGCAAAAATTCACTTAGCCAGGTAAGTGAAAATTACACAAGTTCACTTAGCGCGGTAAGTGAAAATCGCTAAAATTCACTTTGCCGGGTAAGTGAAAATCGTAAAAATTCATTTTCCTGAGTAAGTGAAAATCGCGAAATTCACTTATTCGGGTAAGTGAAAATCGCAAAAATTCACTTCGCCAGGTAAGTGAAAATTACAAAAATTCATTTAGCTGGGTAAGTTAAAATAACAAATATTCACATAGTGGGGTAAATGAAAATCGCTTAAATTCCTTAGGCGGGTATGTGAAAATCGCTTAAATGCCTTAAGCGGGTAAGTGAAAATCGCAGAAGATTCCATACCCAGGTAAGTACAAATCGCGAAAATTCCTTAGGCCGGTATGTGAAAATTGCAAGGTAAGTGGAAACCGCAAGGTAAGTGAAAATCGCAATAATACACTTGGCCGGGTAAGTGAAATACTCAAAAATTGCAAAAATTCACTTTGCCGGTTATGTTAAAATCGCAAGGTAAGTGAAAATCGCAAGGTAAGTAAAAATCGCTAAAATTCACTTTGACAGGTAAATGCAAATCGCAAAATATCACTTTGCCGAGTAAGTAAAAAATGCAAAAATTCACAGCCGGGTAAGTGAAAATCACAAAAATTCATTTAACCGGGTAAGTGAAAATAATAAAAATTCACATAGTGAGGTAAGTGAAAATCGCCTACATTCCTCAGGCGGGTAAGTTAAAATCGCTTAAATGCCTTGGACGGGTAAGTGAAAATCGCAAAAATTCATATAGTGTGGTAAGTGAAAATCGCTTAAATTCACATTGCCGGGTAAGTGCGAATCGTAAGAATTCACTTTCGTGGAAATCTCGAAAATGCAAAAATTCACTTTCCGGGCTATGTAAAAATCACAAAAATTACTTAGTCGGGTAAGTGTAAATCAAAAATTCACATAACCGGGTAAATGAAAATCACAAAAATTCATATAGTGTGGTAAGTGAAAATCGCTAAAATTTACATTGCCGGGTAAGTGCAAATCGTAAGAATTCGCTTACATTCCTTAGACGGGTAAGTGAAAATCGCCTGTATTCACTTAGCCGGGTAAGTAAAAATCACAAAAATTCACATGCGCGGTAAGTGAAAATTGCTAAAATTCACTTTGCCGGATAAGTGAAAATCGTAAAAATTCACTTTCCCGGGTAAGTGAAAATCGCAAAAATTCACTTAGTTGGGTAAGTGAAAATCGTATTAGTTCACTTAGCCATTTGTGTGAAAATCACACAAATAACTTAGCCGAGTAAGTGAAAATCACAAAAATTCATATAGTGTGAAAAGTGAAAATCGCTAAGATTCACTTTCCCGTGTAAGTGAAAATCGCAAAAATTCACTAAGTCGGGTAAGTGAAAATCGTATTAATTCACTTAGCCATTTGTGTGAAAATCACAAAAATTACTTAGCCGGGTAGGTGAAAATCACAAAAATTCACGTAGAAAGGTAAGTAAATATCGCAAAAACTCACTTAGCCGGGTAAGAGCAAATCACAAAAATTCACTTAGCCAGGTAGGTGAAAATCACATAAATTCACGTAGCCAAGTAAGCGAAAATCTCAAAGATTCACTTAGCCGGTTAAGTAAAAACCACAAAAATTCACTTTACCGGGTAAGTGGAAATCGTAAGAATTTACTTTAGCTCGTAAGTGAAAATCGCGAAAATTCACTTAGACGGGTAAGTGAAAATCGCAAAAATTCACTTAGCCGGGTAAGTAAAAACCACAAAAATTCACTTTGCCGGGTAAGTGGAAATCGTAAGAATTTACTTTCCCGAGTAAGTGAAATTCGCGAGAATTCACTTAAACGGGTAAGTGCAAATCGCAAAAATTCACTTAGCCGGGTAAGTAAGAACCAAAAAAATTCACTTTGCCGGGTAAGTCGAAATCGTAAGAATTGCAAAAATTCTCTTCGCAGGGTCAGTGAAAATCGCAAAAATTCCTTAGACGCGTAAGTGAAAATCGCAAAAATTCACTTAGGCAAGTAAGTAAAAATCGCAAAAATACCCTTGGCCTGGTAAGTGAAAATCGCAAAAGTTCCTTAGCCGGATAAGCGAAAATCGCAAAAATTCCTTAGCCCGATAAGTGAAAGTCGCAAAAATTGACTTTGCCGAGTAAGTAAAAAATACAAAAATTCAAGGCCGGGTAAGTGAAAATCACAAAAACTCTTTTAACCGGGTAAGTGAAAATAATAAAAGTTCACATAGTGGAGTAAGTGAAAATCACTTACATTAATAAGGCTGGTAAGTAAAAATCGCTTTAATGCCTTGGGCGGGTAAGTGAAAATCGCAAAAATTCATATAGTGTGGTAAGTGAAGATCGCTTAAATTCACATTGCCGGATAGGTGCGAATCGTAAGAATTCACTTTCCCGGCCAGGTAAGTGAAAATCACACAAATTCACTTAGTGCGGTAAGTGAAAATTGCAAAAATTCACTTTACCGGGTAGGTGAATATTGTAAAAATTCACTTTCCTGGGAAAGTGAAAATCACAAAAATTCACTCTTCCGGGTAAGTGAAATCACAAAAATTCATGTACTGTGGTACTGAAAATCGCTAAAATTCATATAGTGTGGTAAGTGAAGATCGCTTAAATTCACATTGCCGGATAAGTGCGAATCCTAAGAATTCACTTTCCCGGCCTGGTAAGTGAAAATCACACAAATTCACTTAGTGCGGTAAGTGAAAATTGCAAAAATTCACTTTACCGGGTAAGTGAAAATCGTAAAAATTTACTTTCGCTGGTAAGTGGAAGTCGCCAAAATTCACATAGTCGGGTAGGAAAAAATTGCAAAAATTCACTTAGCCAGGTAAGTGAAAATTACACAAGTTCACTTAGCGCGGTAAGTGAAAATCGCTAAAATTCACTTTGCCGGGTAAGTGAAAATCGTAAAAATTCATTTTCCTGAGTAAGTGAAAATCGCGAAATTCACTTAGTCGGGTAAGTGAAAATCGCAAAAATTCACTTCGCCAGGTAAGTGAAAATTACAAAAATTCATTTAGCTGGGTAAGTTAAAATAACAAATATTCACATAGTGGGGTAAATGAAAATCGCTTAAATGAAAGTGAAAATCGCAGAAGATTCCATACCCAGGTAAGTACAAATCGCGAAAATTCCTTAGGCCGGTATGTGAAAATTGCAAGGTAAGTGGAAACCGCAAGGTAAGTGAAAATCGCAATAATACACTTGGCCGGGTAAGTGAAATACGCAAAAATTGCAAAAATTCACTTTGCCGGTTATGTTAAAATCGCAAGGTAAGTGAAAATCGCAAGGTAAGTAAAAATCGCTAAAATTCACTTTGACGGGTAAATGCAAATCGCAAAATATCACTTTGCAGAGTAAGTAAAAAATGCAAAAATTCATTATGCGGGTAAGTGAAAATCACAAAAATTCATTATGCGGGTAAGTGAAAATAATAAAAATTCACATAGTGAGGTAAGTGAAAATCGCCTACATTCCTCAGGCGGGTAAGTTAAAATCGCTTAAATGCCTTGGACGGGTAAGTGAAAATCGCAAAAATTCATATAGTGTGGTAAGTGAAAATCGCTTAAATTCACATTGCCGGGTAAGAGCGAATCGTAAGAATTCACTTTCGCGGCTAGGTGAAAGGGTAAGTGGAAATCTCGAAAATGCAAAAATTCACTTTCCGGGCTATGTAAAAATCACAAAAATTACTTAGTCGGGTAAGTGTAAATCAAAAATTCACATAACCGGGTAAATGAAAATCACAAAAATTCATATAGTGTGGTAAGTGAAAATCGCTAAAATTTACATTGCCGGGTAAGTGCAAATCGTTAGAATTCGCTTACATTCCTTAGAAGGGTAAGTGAAAATCGCCTGTATTCACTTAGCCGGGTAAGTAAAAATCACTAAAATTCACATGCGCGGTAAGTGAAAATCGCTCAAATTCACTTTGCCGGATAAGTGAAAATCGTAAAAATTCACTTTCCCGGGTAAGTGAAAATCGCAAAAATTCACTTAGTCGGGTAAGTGAAAATCGTATTAATTCACTTAGCCATTTGTGTGAAAATCACACAAATCACTTAGCCGAGTAAGTGAAAATCACAAAAATTCATATAGTGTGAAAAGTGAAAATCGCTAAGATTCACTTTCCCGGGTAAGTGAAAATCGCAAAAATTCACTTAGTCGGGTAAGTGAAAATCGTATTAATTCACTTAGCCATTTGTGTGAAAATCACAAAAATTACTTAGCCGGGTAGGTGAAAATCACAAAAATTCACGTAGAAAGGTAAGTGAATATCGCAAAAATTCACTTAGCCGGGTAAGTGCAAATCACAAAAATTCACTTAGCCGGGTAAGTAAGAACCAAAAAAATTCACTTTGCCGGGTAAGTGGAAATCGTAAGAATTGCAAAAATTCTCTTCGCAGGGTCAGTGAAAATCGCAAAAATTCCTTAGTCGCGTAAGTGAAAATTGCAAAAATTCACTTAGGCAGGTAAGTGAAAATAGCAAAAATACACTTGGCCTGGTAAGTGAAAATCGCGAAATTCACTTAGTCGGGAAAGTGAAAATCGCAAAAATTCACATCGCCAGGTAAGTGAAAATTACAAAAATTCATTTAGCTGGGTAAGTTAAAATAACAAATATTCACATAGTAGGGTAAATGAAAATCGCTTAAATTCCTTAGGCGGGTATGTGAAAATCGCTTAAATGCCTTAAGCGGGTAAGTGAAAATCGCAGAAGATTCCATACCCAGGTAAGTACAAATCGCGAAAATTCCTTAGGCCGGTATGTGAAAATTGCAAGGTAAGTGAAAATCGGAATAATACACTTGGCCGGGTAAGTGAAATACGCAAAAATTGCAAAAATTCACTTTGCCGGTTATGTTAAAATCGCAAGGTAAGTGAAAATCGCAAGGTAAGTAAAATTGCTAAAATTCACTTTGCCGGGTAAGTGCAAATCGCAAAAATTCACTTTGCCGAGTAAGTAAAAAATGCAAAAATTCACAGCCGGGTAAGTGAAAATCACAAAAATTCATTTGCCGGGTAAGTGAAAATAATAAAAATTCACATAGCGAGGTAAGTGAAAATCGCCAACATTCCTCAGGCGGGTAAGTTAAAATCGCTTAAATGCCTTGGACGGGTAAGTGAAAATTGCAAAAATTCATATAGTGTGGTAAGTGAAAATCGCTTAAATTCACATTGCCGGGTAAGTGCGAATCGTAAGAATTCACTTTCGCGGCTAAGTGAAAATCGATAAAATTCCTAAGCCGGGTAAGTGGAAATCTCGAAAATGAAAAAATTCACTTTCCGGGCTATGTAAAAATCACAAAAATTACTTAGTCGGGTAAGTGTAAATCAAAAATTCACATAACCGAGTAAATGAAAATCACAAAAATTCATATAGTGTGGTAAGTGAAAATCGCTAAAATTTACATTGCCGGGTAAGTGCAAATCGTAAGAATTCGCTTACATTCCTTAAACGGGTAAGTGAAAATCGCCTGTATTAACTTAGTCGGGTAAGTAAAAATCACAAAAATTCACATGCGCGGTAAGTGAAAATCGCTAAAATTCATTTTGTCGGATAAGTGAAAATCGTAAAAATTCACTTTCCCGGGTAAGTGAAAATCGCAAAAATTCACTTAGTCGGGTAAGTGAAATTCGTATTAATTCACTTAGCCATTTGTGTGAAAATCACACAAATCACTTAGCCGAGTAAGTGAAAATCACAAAAATTCATATAGTGTGAAAAGTGAAAATCGCTAAGATTCACTTTCCCGGGTAAGTGAAAATCGCAAAAATTCACTTAGCCAGGTAGGTGAAAATCACATTAATTCACGTAGCCAAGTAAGTGAAAATCGCAAAAATTCACTTAGCCGGGTAAGTAAAATCCACAAAAATTCACTTTACAGGGTAAGTGGAAATCGTAAGAATTTACTTTAGCTCGTAAGTGAAAATCGCGAAAATTCACTTAGACGGGTATGTGAAAGTCGCAAAAATTCACATAGCCGGGTAAGTAAAAACCAAAAAAATTCACTTTGCCGGGTAAGTGGAAATCGTAAGAATTTACTTTCCCGGGTAAGTGAAAATCGCGAGAATTCGCTTAGACGGGTAAGTGAAAATCGCAAAAATTCACTTAGCCGGGTAAGTAAGAACCAAAAAAATTCACTTTGCCGAGTAAGTGGAAATCACATATATTCACTAAGCGCAGTAAGTGATAATCGCTAAAATTCACTTTGCCGGGTAAGTGAAAATAACAAAAATTTATTTAGCCGGGTAAGTGAAAATAACACAAATTCACATAGTGGGGTAAGTGAAAATTGCTTAAATTCCTTAGGCGGGTAAGCGAAAATCGCAAATATTCACTAAGTCGGTAAGTGAAAATCACAAAAATTTCTTAGATAGGTAAGTGAAAATCGCAAAAATTCACTTAGGCAGGTAAGTGAAAATCGCAAAAATACACTTGGCCTGGTAAGTGAAAATCGCAAAAGTTCCTTAGCCGGATAAGCGAAAATCGCAAAAATTCCTTAGCCCGATAAGTGAAAGTCGCAAAAATTGACTTTGCCGAGTAAGTAAAAAATACAAAAATTCAAGGCCGGGTAAGTGAAAATCACAAAAACTCTTTTAGCCGGGTAAGTGAAAATAATAAAAATTCACATAGTGGAGTAAGTGAAAATCACTTACATTAATAAGGCTGGTAAGTAAAAATAGCTTTAATGCCTTGGGCGGGTAAGCGAAAATCGCAAAAATTCACATAGTGGGGTAAATGAAAATCGCTTAAATTCATTAGGTGGGTAAGTGAAAATCGCTTAAATGCCTTAGGCGGGTAAGTGAAAATCGTAAAAATTAAATAGCCGTGTAAGTGAAAATCGCAAAAATTGCAAAAATTTACATTGCCGGGTATGTTAAAATTGCACGGTAAGGGAAAATCGCAAAAATTCACTTCGCAGGGTCAGTGAATATCGCAAAAATACGTTAGTCGGGTAAGTGAAAATCACAAAAATTCTTAGCCAGGTAAGTGAAAATCGCTAAAATTCCTTAACCGAGTAAGTGAAAATCACAAAAATTCACATAGACGGGTAAATGAAAATCGCAAAAATTCACTTTGCCGGGTAAGTTAAAATCACAAAAATTCACATAGACGGGTAAATAAAGATCACAAAAATTCATATAGTGTGGTAAGTGAAAATCGCTAAAATTCCTTAGTTGGGTAAGTGAAAGTCGCAAAAATTCAGTTAGCCACGTAAGTGAAAATCGCAAAAATTCACATAGCCGGGTAAGTGGAAATCGTAAAAATTAACTTTCCCGGGTAAGTGAAAATGCGAGAATTCACTTAATCGGGTAATTGAAAATCGCAAAAATTCACTTTGCCGGGTAAGTAAAAATTGCAAAAATTCACTTAGCCGGCTAAGTGAAAATCACATATATTCACTAAGCGCAGTAAGTGATAATCGCTAAAATTCACTTTGCCGGGTAAGTGAAAATAACAAAAATTTATTTAGCCGGGTAAGTGAAAATAACACAAATTCACATAGTGGGGTAAGTGAAAATTGCTTAAATTCCTTAGGCGGGTAAGCGAAAATCGCAAATATTCACTAAGTCGGTAAGTGAAAATCACAAAAATTTCTTAGATAGGTAAGTGAAAATCGCAAAAATTCACTTTGCCGGGTAAGTAAAAATTGCAAAAAGTGAAAATCACAAATATTCACAAAGCGCGGTAAGTGATAATCGCTAAAATTCACTTTGCCGGGTCAGTGAAAATCGCAAAAATTCCTTAGTCGGGTAAGTGGAAAGCGCAAAAATTCACTTAGCCAGGTAAGTGAAAATCACACAAATTCACCAAGTGCGGTAAGTGAAAATTGCAAAAATTCACTTTACCGGGTAGGTGAGAATCTTAAAAATTCACTTTCCTGGGTAAGTGAAAATCACAAAAATTCACTCATCCGGGTAAGTGGAGATCACAAAAATTCATATACTGTGGTAAATGAAAATAGCTAAAATTCACTTTACCGGGTAAGTGAAAATCGTAAACTCACTTAGCCAGGTAAGTGAAAATAACACAATTTCACTTAGCGCGGTAAGTGAAAATCGCTAAAATTCACTTTGCCGGGTAAGTGAAAATCGTAAAAATTCACTTTCCTGAGTAAGTGAAAATCGCGAAATTCACTTAGTCGGGTAAGTGAAAATCGCAAAAAATCACTTCGCCAGGTAAGTGAAAATTACAAAAATTCATTTAGCTGGGTAAGTTAAAATAACAAATATTCACATTACTTAGGCGGGTATGTGAAAATCACTTACATGCCTTAAGCGGGTAAGTGAAAATCGCAGAAGATTCCATACCCAGGTAAGTACAAATCGCGAAAATTCCTTAGGCCGGTATGTGAAAATTGCAAGGTAAGTGAAAACCGCAAGGTAAGTGAAAATCGCAATAATACACTTGGCCGGGTAAGTGAAATACGCAAAAATTGCAAAAATTCACTTTGCCGGTTATGTTAAAATCACAAGGTAAGTGAAAATCGCAAGGTAAGTAAAAATCGCTAAAATTCACTTTGCCGGGTAAGTGCAAATCGCAAAAATTCACTTTGCCGAGTAAGTAAAAAATGCAAAATTTCACAGCCGGGTAGGTTAAAATCACAAAAATTCATTTAGCCGGGTAAGTGAAAATAATAAAAATTCACATAGTGAGGTAAGTGAAAATCGCCTACATTCCTCAGGCGGGTAAGTTAAAATCGCTTAAATGCCTTGGACGGGTAAGTGAAAATCGCAAAAATTCATATAGTGTGGTAAGTGAAAATCGCTTAAATTCACATTGCCGGGTAAGTGCAAATCGTAAGAATTCACTTTCCCGGCTAAGTGAAAATCGCTAAAATTCCTAAGCCGGGTAGGTGGAAATCTCGAAAATGCAAAAATTCACTTTCCGGGCTATGTAAAAATCACAAAAATTACTTAGTCGGGTAAGTGTAAATCAAAAATTCACATAACCGGGTAAATGAAAATCACAAAAATTCATATAGTGTGGTAAGTGAAAATCGCTAAAATTTACATTGCCGGGTAAGTGCAAATCGTAAGAATTCACTTTCCCGGCTAAGTGAAAATCGCTAAAATTCCTAAGCCGGGTAAGTGAAAATCTCGAAAATTGCAAAAATTCACTTTTCGGTGTATGTAAAAGTCACAAAAATTAATTAGTCGGATAAGTGAAAATCACAAAAATTCATGTAGTGTGGTAAGTGAAAATCGCTAAAATTCCTTAGCCGGGTAAGTGAAAATCGCAAAAATTGCAAAAACTCTCTTTGCAGGGTCAGTGAAAATCGCAAAAATTTCTTAGTCGCGTAAGTGAAAATCGCAAAAATTCACTTAGGCAGGTAAGTGAAAATCGCAAAAATACACTTGGCCTGGTAAGTGAAAATCGCAAAAGTTCCTTAGCCCGATAAGTGAAAGTAGCAAAAATTGACTTTGCCGAGTAAGTAAAAAATTAAAAAATTCAAGGCCGGGTAAGTGAAAATCACAAAAACTCTTTTAGCCGGGTAAGTGAAAATGATAAAAATCCACATAGTGGAGTAAGTGAAAATCACTTACATTAATTAGGCTGGTAAGTCAAAATCGCTTTAATGCCTTGGGCAGGTAAGTGAAAATCGCAAAAATTCATATAGTGTGGTAAGGGAAAATCGCTTAAATTCACATTGCTGGGTAAGTAAAAATTGCAAAAAGTGAAAATCACAAATATTCACAAAGCGCGGTAAGTGATAATCGCTAAAATTCACTTTGCCGGGTCAGTGAAAATCGCAAAAATTCCTTAGTCGGGTAAGTGGAAAGCGCAAAAATTCACTTAGCCAGGTAAGTGAAAATCACAAAAATTCACTTAGACGGCTAAGTGAAAATCATAAAAATTCACTTAGCCAGGTAAGTGAAAATCACACAAATTCACCAAGTGCGGTAAGTGAAAATTGCAAAAATTCACTTTACCGGGTAGGTGAGAATCTTAAAAATTCACTTTCCTGGGTAAGTGAAAATCACAAAAATTCACTCATCCGGGTAAGTGGAGATCACAAAAATTCATATACTGTGGTAAATGAAAATAGCTAAAATTCACTTTACCGGGTAAGTGAAAATCGTAAACTCACTTAGCCAGGTAAGTGAAAATAACACAATTTCACTTAGCGCGGTAAGTGAAAATCGCTAAAATTCACTTTGCCGGGTAAGTGAAAATCGTAAAAATTCACTTTCCTGAGTAAGTGAAAATCGCGAAATTCACTTAGTCGGGTAAGTGAAAATCGCAAAAAATCACTTCGCCAGGTAAGTGAAAATTACAAAAATTCATTTAGCTGGGTAAGTTAAAATAACAAATATTCACATAGTGGGGTAAATGAAAATCGCTTAAATTACTTAGGCGGGTATGTGAAAATCACTTACATGCCTTAAGCGGGTAAGTGAAAATCGCAGAAGATTCCATACCCAGGTAAGTACAAATCGCGAAAATTCCTTAGGCCGGTATGTGAAAATTGCAAGGTAAGTGAAAACCGCAAGGTAAGTGAAAATCGCAATAATACACTTGGCCGGGTAAGTGAAATACGCAAAAATTGCAAAAATTCACTTTGCCGGTTATGTTAAAATCACAAGGTAAGTGAAAATCACAAGGTAAGTAAAAATCGCTAAAATTCACTTTGCCGGGTAAGTGCAAATCGCAAAAATTCACTTTGCCGAGTAAGTAAAAAATGCAAAATTTCACAGCCGGGTAAGTTAAAATCACAAAAATTCATTTAGCCGGGTAAGTGAAAATAATAAAAATTCACATAGTGAGGTAAGTGAAAATCGCCTACATTCCTCAGGCGGGTAAGTTAAAATCGCTTAAATGCCTTGGACGGGTAAGTGAAAATCGCAAAAATTCATATAGTGTGGTAAGTGAAAATCGCTTAAATTCACATTGCCGGGTAAGTGCGAATCGTAAGAATTCACTTTCGCGGCTAAGTGAAAATCGATAAAGTTCCTAAGCCGGGTAGGTGGAAATCTCGAAAATGCAAAAATTCACTTTCCGGGCTATGTAAAAATCACAAAAATTACTTAGTCGGGTAAGTGTAAATCAAAAATTCACATAACCGGGTAAATGAAAATCACAAAAATTCATATAGTGTGGTAAGTGAAAATCGCTAAAATTTACATTGCCGGGTAAGTGCAAATCGTAAGAATTCACTTTCCCGGCTAAGTGAAAATCGCTAAAATTCCTAAGCCGGGTAAGTGAAAATCTCGAAAATTGCAAAAATTCACTTTTCGGTGTATGTAAAAGTCACAAAAATTACTTAGTCGGATAAGTGAAAATCACAAATTCACTTAACCGGGTAAACGAAAATCACAAAAATTCATGTAGTGTGGTAAGTGAAAATCGCTAAAATTCCTTAGCCGGGTAAGTGAAAATCGCAAAAATTGCAAAAACTCTCTTTGCAGGGTCAGTGAAAATCGCAAAAATTTCTTAGTCGCGTAAGTGAAAATCGCAAAAATTCACTTAGGCAGGTAAGTGAAAATCGCAAAAATACACTTGGCCTGGTAAGTGAAAATCGCAAAAGTTCCTTAGCCGGATAAGCGAAAATCGCAAAAATTCCTTAGCCCGATAAGTGAAAGTAGCAAAAATTGACTTTGCCGAGTAAGTAAAAAATTAAAAAATTCAAGGCCGGGTAAGTGAAAATCACAAAAACTCTTTTAGCCGGGTAAGTGAAAATGATAAAAATCCACATAGTGGAGTAAGTGAAAATCACTTACATTAATTAGGCTGGTAAGTAAAAATCGCTTTAACGCCTTGGGCAGGTAAGTGAAAATCGCAAAAATTCATATAGTGTGGTAAGGGAAAATCGCTTAAATTCACATTGCTGGGTAAGTGCAAATCGTAAGAATTCACTTTCCCGGCTATGTGAAAATCGATAAAATTCCTAAGCCGGGTAAGTGGAAATCTCGAAAATGCAAAAATTCACTTTCCGGGCTATGTAAAAATCACAAAAATTACTTAGTCGGGTAAGTGTAAATAAAAAATTGACATAACCGGGTAAATGAAAATCACAAAAATTCATATTGTGTGGTAAGTGAAAATCGCTTAAATTCACATTGCTGGGTAAGTGCAAATCGTAAGAATTCACTTTCCCGGCTAAGTGAAAATCGCTAAAATTCCTAAGCCGGGTAAGTGAAAATCTCGAAAATTGCAAAAATTCACTTTCCGGTGTATATAAAAATCACAAAAATTACTTAGCCGGTTAAGTGAAAATCGCAAAAATTGCAAAAATTCTCTTCGCAGGGTCAGTGAAAATCGCAAAAATTTCCTAATCGCGTAAGTGAAAATCGCAAAAATTCACTGTGGCAGGTAAGTGAAAATCACAAAAATTCACTTAGACAGGTAGGTGAAAATCACAAAAATTCACGTAGCCAGGTAAGTGAAAATCGCAAAAATTAATTTAGCCGGGTAAGTGAAAATCACAAAAATTCACTTTGCCGGGTAAGTGGAAATCGTTAAAATCAACTTTCCCTAGAAAGTGAAAATCGCGAGAATTCACTTAGACGGGTAAGTAAAAAATGCAAAAATTCAAGGCCGGGTAAGTGAAAATCACAAAAACTGATTTATCCGGGTAAGTAAAAGTAATAAAAATTCACATAGTGGGGTAAGTGAAAATCTCAAGTGCAAATCGTAAGAATTCACTTTCCCAGCTAAGTGAAAATCGCTAAAATTCCTAAGCCGGGTACGTGAAAATCTCGAAAATTGCAAAAATTCACTTTAAGGGGTATGAAAAAATAACAAAAATTACTTAGTCGGGTAAGTGAAACTCACAAATTCTCTAAACCGGGTAAATCAAAATCAAAAAAATTCATATAGTGTGATAAGTGAAAATCGCTAAAATTCACATTGGTTGTAAGTGCAAGTCATAAGAATTCACTTTCCCGGCTAAGTGAAAATCATAAAAATTCACTTAGCCAGGTAAGTGAAAATCACACAAATTCACTTAGTGCGGTAAGTGAAAATTGCTAAAATTCACTTTACCGGGTAAGTGAAAATCGTAAATATTCACTTTCCTTGGTAAGTGAAAATCACAAAAATTCACTCAGCCGGGTAACTGAAAATCACAAAAATTCATATACTGTGGTAAATGAAGATCGCTAAAATTCACTTTACCGGGTAAGTGAAAATCGTAAAAATTCACTTTCCCTGGTAAGTGAAAGTCGCCAAAATTCACACAGTCGGGAAGGAAGAAATTGCAAAAATTCACTTAGCCAGGTAAGTGAAAATCACACAAGTTCACTTAGCGCAATAAATGAAAATCGCTAAAATTCACTTTGCCGGGTAAGTGAAAATCGTAAAAATTCACTTTCCTGAGTAAGTGAAAATCGCGAAATTCACTTAGTCGGGTAAGTGAAAATGGCAAAAATTCACTTATCCAGGTAAGTGAAAATTACAAAAATTCATTTAGCTGGGTAAGTTAAAATAACAAATATTCACATAGTGGGGTAAATGAAAATCGCTTAAATTCCTTAGGCGGGTAAGTAAAAATCGCTTAAATGCCTTATGCGCGTAAGTGAAAATCGCAGAAGATTCCATCCCCAGGTAAGTACAAATCGCAAAAGTTAATTAGGCCGGTATGTGAAAATCGCAAGGTAAGTGAAAACCGCAAGGTAAGTAAAAATCGCTAAAATTCACTTTGCCGTGTAAGTGCAAATCGCAAAAACTCACTTTGCCGAGTAAGTAAAAAATGCAAAAATTCACAGCCGGGTAAGTGAAAATCACAAAAATTCATTTAGCCGGGTAAGTGAAATAATAAAAATTCACATAGTGAGGTAAGTGAAAATCGCCTACATTCCTCAGGCGGGTAAGTTAAAATCGCTTAAATGCCTTGGACGGGTAGGTGAAAATTTGCAAAAAATTCCTTACCCGGGTAAGTAAAAATCGCAAAAATTCCTTAGGCGGGTAAGTGAAAATCGGATATATTCACTTAACCGGGTAAGTAAAAATCACACAAATTTACATATCGCGGTAAGTGAAAATCGCTAAAATTCACTTTGCCGGGTAATTGAAAATCGTAAAAATTCACATTCCCGGGTAAGTGAAAATCGCAAAAATTCACTCATCCGGGTAAGTGAAAATCACAAAAATTCATATACTGTGGTAAATGAAAATCGCTAAAATTCACTTTACCGGGTAAGTGAAAATCGTAAATTCACTTAGCCAGGTAAGTGAAAATCACACAATTTCACTTAGCGCGGTAAGTGAAAATCGCTGAAATTCACTTAGCCGGGTAAGTGAAAATCGTAAAAATTCACTTTCCTGAGTAAGTGAAAGTCGCGAAATTCACTTAGTCGGGTAAGTGAAAATCGCAAAAATTCACTTCGCCAGGTAAGTGAAAATTACAAAAATTCATTTAGCTGGGTAAGTTAAAATAACAAATATTCACATAGTGGGGTAAATGATAATCGCTTAAATTCCTTAGGCGGGTATGTGAAAATCGCTTAAATGCCTTAAGCGGGTAAGTGAAAATCGCAGAAGATTCCATACCCAGGTAAGTACAAATCGCGAAAATTCCTTAGGCCGGTATGTGAAAATTGCAAGGTAAGTGAAAACCGCAAGGTAAGTGAAAATCGCAATAATACACTTGGCGGGGTAAGTGAAATACGCAAAAATTGCAAAAATTCACTTTGTCGGGTATGTTAAAATCGCAAGGTAAGTGAAAATCGCAAGGTAAGTAAAAATCGCTAAAATTCACTTTGCCGGGTAGGTGCAAATCGCAAAAATTCACTTTGCCGAGTAAGTAAAAAATGCAAAAATTCACAGCCGGGTAAGTGAAAATCACAAAAATTCATTTAGCCGGGTAAGTGAAAATCGCATGAATTCACTTAGCCATTTGTGTGAAAATCACAAAAATCACTTAGCTGGATAGGTGAAAATCACAAAAATTCACGTAGCCAGGTAAGTGGAAATCGCAAAAATTCACTTAACCGGGTAAGTGAAAATCACAAAAATTCACTTAGCCAGATAGGTGAAAATCACAAAAATTCACGTAGCCAGGTAAGTGAAAATCGCAAAAATTCACTTATCCGGGTAAGTAAAAATCACAATAATTCACTTTGTCGGGTAAGTGGAAATCGTAAAAATTCACTTTGCCGAGTAAGTAAAAAATGCAAAAATTCACAGCCGGGTAAGTGAAAATCACAAAAATTCATTTAGCCGGGTAAGTGAAAATCGCATGAATTCACTTAGCCATTTGTGTGAAAATCACAAAAATCACTTAGCTGGATAGGTGAAAATCACAAAAATTCACTTAGCCAGGTAAGTGGAAATCGCAAAAATTCACTTAGCCGGGTAAGTGAAAATCGCAAAAATTCACTTAGTCTTGTAAGTGAAAATCACAAAAATTCACTTAGCAGGGTAAGTGAAAATCACAGATATTCACATATTGAAAATAATGAAAATTCACATAGTTGGGTAAGTGAAAATCGCTTAAATTCCTTAGGCGGGTAAGGGAAAATCGCAAAAATTCACTTAGTCTTGTAAGTGAAAATCACAAAAATTCAGTTAGCCTGGTAAGTGAAAATCACAAAAATTCACTTATCCAGGTAAGTGAAAATCACAAAAAGTCACTTAGCGCGGTAAGTGAAAATCACTAAAATTCACTTTTCCGGGTAAGTTAAAATCGTAAAAATTCACTTTCCCGGGTAAGTGAAAATTGTAAAAATTCACTTTTCCGGGTTAGTGAAAATCGCTTAAATTCCTTAGCCGGGTAAGTGAAAATCGCAAATATTCACTTAGCCGGGTAAGTGATAATCACAAAAATTCACTCAGACAGGTAAGTGAAAATCACAAAAATTCACCTAGCGCGGGAAGTGAGAAACGCTAAAATTCACTTTGTCGGGCAAGTGAAAATTGTAAAAATTCACTTTTCCGGGTAAGTGAAAATCGCTAAAATTCCTTAGCCGGGTAAGTGAAAATCGCTAAAATTCCTTAGCCGGGTAAGTGAAAATCGCTAAAATTCCTTAGCCGGGTAAGTGAAAATCGCAAATATTCACTTTGCCGGGTAAGTGAAAATCACAAAAATTCACTTTGCCGGGTAAGTGAAAATCGCAAAAATTCCTTAGGCGTTTAAGTGAAAATCGCAAGGTAAGTTAAAATCTCAAAAATTCACTTCGCCGGGTCAGTGAAAATCGCAAAAATTCCATAGACGAGCAACTGAAAGTCGCAAAAATTCACTTAGCAGGGTAAGTGAAAATCACAAATATTCACATATTGAAAATAATGAAAATTCACATAGTTGGGTAAGTGAAAATCGCTTAAATTCCTTAGGCGGGTAAGTGAAAATCGCAAAAATTCACTTAGTCGGGTAAGTGAAAATCACAAAAATTCACTTAGCCGGGTAAGTGAAAATCACAAAAATGCACTTAGCCAGGTAAATGAAAGTCACAAAAATTCACTTAGCGCGGTAGGTGAAAATCACTAAAATTCACTTTTCCGGGTAAGTTAAAATCGTAAAAATTCACTTTCCCAGTTAAGTGAAAATCGCGAAAATTCATTTAGTCGGGTAAGTTAAAATCGCTGAAATTCGCATGGCCGGGTAAGTGCAAATCGTATAAGTTCACTTTTCCGGGTAAGTGAAAATCGCTTAAATTCCTTAGCCGGGTAAGTGAAAATCACAAAAATTCACTTAGCCAGGTAAGTGAAAATCACAAAAATTCACTTAGCGCGGTAAGTGAGAAACGCTAAAATTCACTTTGCCGGGCAAGTGAAAATTGTAAAAATTCACTTTTCCGGGTAAGTGAAAATCGCTTAAATTCCTTAGCCGGGTAAGTGAAAATCGCAAAAATTCACTTAGCCGGGTAAGTGATAATCACAAAAATTCACTTTGACAGGTAAGTGAAAATCACAAAAATTCACCTAGCGCGGGAAGTGAGAAACGCTAAAATTCACTTTGTCGGGCAAGTGAAAATTGTAAAAATTCACTTTTCCGGGTAAGTGAAAATCGCTAAAATTCCTTAGCCGGGTAAGTGAAAATCGCTAAAATTCCTTAGCCGGGTAAGTGGAAATCGCTAAAATTCCTTAGCCGGGTAAGTGAAAATCGCAAATATTCACTTTGCCGGGTAAGTGAAAATCACAAAAATTCACTTTGCCGGGTAAGTGAAAATCGCAAAAATTCCTTAGGCGGGTAAGTGAAAATCGCAAAAATCGCAAGATAAGTAAAAATCTCAAAAATTCACTTCGCCGGGTCAGTGAAAATCGCAAAAATTCCATAGACGAGCAGGGTAAGTGAAAATCACAAATATTCACATATTGAAAATAATGAAAATTCACATAGTTGGGTAAGTGAAAATCGCTTAAATTCCTTAGGCAGGTAAGTGAAAATCGCAAAAATTCGCTTAGTCGGGTAAGTGAAAATCACAAAAATTCACTTCGCCGGGTAAGTGAAAATCACAAAAATGCACTTAGCCAGGTAAATGAAAGTCACAAAAATTCACTTAGCGCGGTAAGTGAAAATCACTAAAATTCACTTTTCCGGGTAAGTTAAAATCGTAAAAATTCACTTTCCCAGGTAAGTGAAAATCGCGAAAATTCATTTAGTCGGGTAAGTTAAAATCGCTGAAATTCGCATGGCCGGGTAAGTGCAAATCGTATAAGTTCACTTTTCCGGGTAAGTGAAAATCGCTAAAATTCCTTAGCCGGGCAAGTGAAAATCGCTAAAATTCCTTAGCCGGGTAAGTGAAAATGGCAAATATTCACTTAGCCGGGTAAGTGAAAATCACAAAAATTCACTTAGCCAGGCAAGTGAAAATCACAAAAATTCACTTAGAGCGGTAAGTGAAAATCGCTAAAATTCACTTAGTCGGGTAAGTGAAAATCGCAAGAATTCACTTAGCCAGTTAAGTGAAAATCACAAAAATTCACTTAGCCAGGTAGTTGAAAATCACAAACATTCACTTAGCGCGGTAAGTGAAAATCGCAAAAGAGCGGTCAGTGAAAATCGTCAAAATTCACCTCTTCGGGTAAGTGAAAATCGCGAAAATTCACTTAGTCGGGTAAGTGAAAATCGCTAAAGTTCACACTGCCGAGTAAGTGCAAATCGTAAAAATTCACTTTTCCGGATAAGTGATAATCGCAAAAATTCACTTAATCCGGTAAGTGAAAATCACAAAAATTCACTTAGCCGGGTAAGTGAGAATCACAAAAATTCACTTAGCCAGGTAAGAGAAAATCACAAACCTTTACTTAGCGCGGTAAGTGAAAATTTGCTAAAATTCACTTAGTCGGGTAAGTGAAAATCGCTAAATTCACATGGCCGGGTAAGTGCAAATCGCAAAAATTCACTTAGTCAGGTAAGTGAAAATCGCGAAAATTCACTTAGTCCGGTAAGTGAAAATCACAAAAATTCACTTAGCCAGGTAGTTGAAAATCACATAAATTCACTTAGCGCGGTTAGTAAAAATCGCTAAAATTGCGGTAAGTGAAAATCGTAAAAATTCACATTCCCGGGAAAGTGAAAATCGCGAAAATTCGCTTAGTCGGGTAAGTGAAAATCCCTAAGATTCACACTGCCGAGTAAGTGCAAATCACAAAAATTCACTTAGCCAGGTAAGTGAAAATTACAAAAATTCACTTAGCCAGGTAGTTGAAAATCACAAAAATTCACTTGCGCGGTAAGTGAAAATCGCTAAAATTGCGGTAAGTGAAAATCGTAAAAATTCACCTTCCCGATAAAGTGAAAATGGCGAAAATTCACTTAGTCTGGTAAGTGAAAATCGCTTAAATTCACACTGCCGAGTAAGTGCAAATCGTAAAAATTCACTTTTCCGGGTAAGTGAAAATCGCTTAAATTCCTTACCCGGGTAAGTGAAAATCGCAAATATTCACTCAGCCAGGTAAGTAAAAATCGCAAAAATTCACCTAGTCAGGTAAGTGAAAATCGCTAAAATTCACTTTGCCGGGTAAGTGAAAATCATAAAAATTCACTTTCACGAGTAAGTGAAAATCGCTAAAATTCACATTGCCGGGTTAGTGCAAATCGTAAAAATTCATTTTTCCGGGCAAGTGAAAATAGCTAAAATTCCTTTGCCGGGTAAGTGAAAATCGTAAAAAATACTTAGTCGGGTAAGTGAAATCACAAATTCTCTTAACCGGGTAAGTGAAAATCGCAAATATTCACTTAACCGGGCTAGTGAAAATCGCAAATATTCACTTAGCCGGGTAAGTGAAAATCGCAAATATTCACTTAGCCGGGTAAGTGAAAATCGCAAAAATTCACTTATCCAGGTAAGTGAAAATCACAAAAATTCACTTAGCAAGGTAGTTGAAAGTCACAAAAATTCAGGGAAAATGAGAAAGGGAAAGGGAAAATCGCTAAAATTGCGGTAAGTGAAAATCGTAAAAATTCACTTTAACGGGTAAGTGAAAATCGCGAAAATTCACTTAGACGGGTAAGTGAAAATCGCTAAAATTCACACTGCCGAGTAAGTGCAAATCGTAAAAATTCACATTTCCGGATAAGTAAAAATCGCAAAAATTCACTTAGTCAGGTAAGTAAAAATCACAAAAGTTCACTTAGCGCGGTAAGTTAAAATCGCTAAAATTCACTTAGTCGGGTAAGTGAAAATCGCAAAAATTCACTTATCCAGGTAAGTGAAAATCACAAAAATTCACTTAGCCAGGTAGTTGAAAGTCACAAAAATTCAGGGAAAATGAGAAAGGGAAAGGGAAAATCGCTAAAATTGCGGTAAGTGAAAATCGTAAAAATTCACTTTCCCGGGTAAGGGAAAATCGCGAAAATTCACTTAGACGGGTAAGTGAAAATAGCTCACACTGCCGAGTAAGTGCAACTCGTAAAAATTCACTTTTCCGGATAAGTAAAAATCGCAAAAATTCACTTAGACGGGTCAGTGAAAATCACAATAATTCACTTAGCCGGGTAAGTGAAAATCACAAAAATTCACTTAGCCATTTAAGTGAAAATCACAAAAATTTACTTAGTCAGGTAAGGGAAAATCGCGAAAATTCACTTAGTCCGGTAAGTAAAAATCGCTAAAATTCACATGTCCGGGTAAGTGCAAATCGTAAAAATTCACTTTTCCGGGTAAGTGAAAATCGCAAAAATTCACTTAGCCAGGTAAGTGAAAATCACAAAAATTCACTTAGCACGGTAATTGAAAATCATAAAAATTCCCTTTCCGGGGTAAGTAAAAATCGCAAAAATTCACTTAGTCGGGTTAGTGCAAATTGCAAAAACTCACTTAGCCATGTAAGTGAAAATCGCTAAAATGTTTTTGCCGGGTAAGTAAAAATCGCAAAAATTGCAAAAATTCACTTTACCGGGTGTGTGAATATCACAAAAATTCCTTAGTCGGGTAGGTGAAAACCACAAATTCACTTAACCGGGTAAGTGAAAATCACAAAAATGCATATAGTTTGGTAAGTGAAAATCGCTAAAATTTACATTACCGCGTAAGTGCAAATCGTAAAAATTCACTTTCCTGGGTAAGTGAAAATCGCTAAAATTCCTTAGCGGGGTAAGTGAAAATCGCAAAAATCGCAAAAATTCACTTCGCAGGGTCAGTGAAAATCGCAAAATTTTCTTAGCCGGGTAAGTGAAAATCACAAAAATTTCTTAGCCTGGTAAACGAAAATCGCTAAAATTCCATAGCCGGGTAAGTGAAAATCACAAAAATTCACATTGCCGGGTAAATGAAGATCACAAGAATTCACTTTGCCGGGTAAGTGAAAATCGCAAAGATCGCAAGGTAAGTGAAAATCGCAAAGATTCACTTTGCCGGGTAAGTGAAAATCACAAATTTTCACATAGACGGGTAAATGAAGATCACAAAAATTCACTTTGCCGGGTAAGTGAATGTCGCAAAAATGCCTTACCCGGGTAAGTGAAATTCGCAAAAATTCACTTTGCCGAGTAAGTAAAAATTGCAAAAAGTCACAGCCGTGTAAGTGAAAATCACAAATAATCACATAGCGCGGTAAGTGAATATCGCTAAAAATCATTTTGTCGGGTAAGTGAAAATCGTAAAAATTCACTTTCTCCGGTAAGTGAAAATCGCACAAATTCACTAAGTCCGGTAATTGAAAGTCGCAAAAATTCACGTAGCCAGGTAAGTGAAAATCACAAAAATTCACTTAGCCGAGTAAGTGAAAATCGCAAAAATTCACTAAGCCAGGTAAGTGAAAATCACAAGAATTCACTTAGCGCGGTAAGTGAAAATCGCTAAGAATTCACTTAGTCGGGTACGTGAAAATCACAAAAATTCACTTAGCCAGGTAAGTGAAAATCACAAAAGTTCACTTAGACAGGTAGTTGAAAATCGCAAAAATTCACTTAGCCGGGTAAGTGAAAATCACAAAAATTCAATTTGCCAGGTAGTTGAAAATCGCGAAAATTCACTTTTCCGGGTAAGTGAAAATCGTAAAAATTCACTTTCCCGTGTAAGTGAATATGGCGAAAATTCACTTAGTCCGGTAAGTGAAAATTGCTAAAATTCACATTGCCGGGTAAGTGAAAATCACAAATTCACTTAACCGGGTAAGTGAAAATCACAAAAATTCATATAGTGTGGTAAGTGAAAATTGCTAAAATTCACATTGCCGGGTAAGTGCAAATCGTAAAAGTTCACTTTTCCGGGTAAGTGAAAATCGCTCAAATGCCTTAGCGGGGTAAGTGAAAATCAAAATAATTTCTTAGCCAGGTAAGTGAAAATTTCTAAAATTCCTTAGCCGGGTAAATGAAAATCATACAAATTAAAAAAGCTTGTAAAATCGCAAAAATTCACTTTGTGAGTGAGAATCACAAAAATTCACATAGACGGGTAAATGAAGATCACAAAAATTCACTTTGCCGGGTAAGTGAAAATCGCAAAAATTTACTTAGCGCGGTAAGTGAAAATCACTAAAATTCACTTTTCCGGGTTAGTGGAAATCGTAAAAATTCACTTTCCCGGGTAAGTGAAAATCGCGAAAATTTACTTAGTCGGGTAAGTTAAAATCGCTGAAATTCGCATGGCCGGGTAAGTGCAAATCGTATAAGTTCACTATTCCGGATAAGTGAAAATCGTTAAAATTCCTTAGCCGGGTAAGTGAAAATCGCAAATATTCAATTAGCCGGGTAAGTGAAAATCACAAAAGTTCACTTAGCCAGGTAAGAAAAAATCACAAAAATTCACTTAGCGCGGTAAGTGAAAATCGCTAAAATTCACTTAGTCGGGTACGTGAAAATCACAAAAATTCACTTAGCCAGGTAGTTGAAAATCGCAAAAATTCACTTTTTCGGGTAAGTGAAAATCGTAAAAATTCACTTTCCCGGGTAAGTGAAAATCGCGAAAATTCACTTAGTTGTGTAAGTTAAAATCACTAAAATTCGCATGGCCAGTTAAGTGCAAATTGTAAAAGTTCACTTTTCCGGGTAAGTGAAAATCGCTAAAATTCCTTAGCGGGGTAAGTGAAAATCAAAATAATTTCTTAGCCAGGTAAGTGAAAATTTCAAAAATTCCTTAGCCGGGTAAATGAAAATCACACAAATTAAAAATGCCGGGTAAATGAAAATCGCAAAAATTCACTTTGTGGGTGAGAATCACAAAAATTCACATAGACGGGTAAATGAAGATCACAAAAATTCACTTTGCCGGGTAAGTGAAAATCGCAAAAATTCCTTAGCCGGGTAAGTGAAAATCGCAAAATCGCAAAAATCGCAAGGTAAGTGAAAATAGCAAAAATTCCTTCGCCGGGTCAGTGAATATCGCAAAATATCCTTAGTCGAGTAACTGAAATTCGCAAAAATTCACTTAGCAGGGTAAGTGAAAATCACAAATATTCACATATTGAAAATAATGAAAATTCACATAGTTGGGTAAATGAAAATCGCTTAAATTCCTTAGTCGGGTGAGTAAAAATCGCAAAAATTCACTTAGCCGGGTAAGTTAAAATCGCTAAAATGCCTAAGCGGGGTAAGTGAAAATCAAAATAATTTCTTCGCCAGGTAAGGTAAAATTTCTAAAATTCCTTAGCTGGGTAAATGAAGATCACAAAAATTCACTTTGCCGGGTAAGAGAAAATCGCAAAAATTCCTTTGCCGGGTAGGTGAAAATCGCAAAAATCGCAAGGTAAGTGAAAATAGCAAAAATTCACTTCGTCGGGTCAGTGAAAATCGCAAAAATTCCTTAGTCGATTAACTGAAAGTCGCAAAAATTCACTTAGCAGGGTAAGTGAAAATCACAAATATTCACATATTGAATATAATGAAAATTCACATAGTTGGGTAAGTGAAAATGGCTTTAATTCCTTAGGCGGGTAAGTGAAAATTGCAAAAATTCACTTAGCCAGGTAAGTGAAAATCACAAAAATTCACTAAGCGCGGTAAGTGAAAATCACAAAATTCCTTAGCCGGGTAAGTGAAAATCGCTAAATTCCTTAGCCGGGTAAGTGAAAATCGCAAATATTCACTAAGCCGGGTAAGTGAAAATCACAAAAATTCACTTAGCCAGGTAAGTGAAAATCACAAAAATTCACTTAGCCAGGTAGCTTAAGATAACAAAAATTCACGTAGCGCGATAAGTGAAAATCGCTTAAATTTCGGTAAGTGAATATCGTAAAAATTCACCTTAACGGGTAGGTGAAAATCGCGAAAATTCACTTAGTCGAGTAAGTGAAAATCGCTAAAATTCACACTGCCGAGTAAGTGCAAATTGTAAAAATTCACTTTTCCGGCTAAGTGAAAATCGCAAAAATTCACTTATTTAAGTAAGTGAATATCACAAAACTTCCATTAGCCGGGTAAGTGAAAATCACAAAAATTCACTTAGCCATGTAAGTGAAAATCACAAAACTTTACTTAGCGCGGTAAGTGAAAATCGCTAAAATTCACATTGCCGCGTAAGTGCAAATCGTAAAAATTCACTTTCCTGGATAAGTGAAAACCGCTAAAATTCCTTAGCGGGGTAAGTGAAAATCGCAAAAATTGCAAAAAATCGCTTCGCAGGGTCAGTGAAAATCGCAAAAATTCCTTAGTCGGGTAAGTGAAAATCACAAAAATTTCATAGCCAGGTAAGTGAAAATCGCAAAAATTCACTTAGCCAGGTAAGTGAAAATCACGAAAAATCACTTAGCGCGGTAAGTGAGAAACGCTAAGATGCACTTTGCCGGGTAAGTCAAAATCGTAAAAATTCACTTTTCCGGGTAAGTGAAAATCACAAAAATTCACATAGACGGGTAAATGAAGATCACAAAAATTCACTTTGCCGGGTAAGTGAAAATCGCAAAAATTCCTTAGCAGGGTAAGTGAAAATCGCTAAATTCCTTAGCCGGGTAATTGAAAATCGCAAACATTCACTTTGCCGGGTAAGTGAAAATCACAAAAATTCACATAGACGGGTAAATGAAGATCACAAAAATTCACTTTGCCGGGTAAGTGAAAATCGCAAAAATTCCTTAGTAGGGTATTTGAAAATCGCAAAAATTCCTTAACAGGATAAGTGAAAATCGCAAAAATCGCAAGGTAAGTGAAAATAGCAAAAATTCACTTAGTCGGGTAAGTGAAAATCGCAAAAATTCACATAGACGGGTAAATGAAGATCACAAAAACTCACTTTGCCGGGTATGTGAAAATCGCAAAAATTCCTTAGCAGGGTAAGTGAAAATCGCTAAATTCCTTAGCCGGGTAATTGAAAATCGCAAACATTCACTTTGCCGGGTAAGTGAAAATCACAAAAATTCACATAGACGGGTAAATGAAGATCACAAAAATTCACTTTGCCGGGTAAGTGAAAATCGCAAAAATTCCTTTGCCGGGTAAGTGAAAATCGCAAAAATCGCAAGGTTAGTGAAAATAGCAAAAATTCACTTCGCCGGGTCAGTGAAAATCGCAAAAATTCCTTAGTCGATTAACTTAAAGTCGCAAAAATTCACTTAGCAGGGTAAGTGAAAATCACAAATATTTACATATTGAAAATAATGAAAATTCACATAGTTGGGTAAATGAAAATCGCTTTAATTCCTTAGCCGCTTAAGTGAAAATCGCTGAATTCCTTAGCCGGGTAAGTGAAAATCGCAAAAATTCACTTATTTGGGTAAGTGAAAATCACAAAAATTCACTTTGCCGGGTAAGTGAAAATCATAAAAATTCACATAGCCAGGTAAGTGAAAATCACAAAAATTTACTTAGCGCGGTAAGTGGGAAACGCTAAAATTCACTTTGCCGGGTAAGTCAAAATCGTAAAAATTCACTTTTCCGGGTAAGTGAAAATCGCTAAAATTCCTTAGCCGTGTAAGTGAAAATCGCTTAATTCCTTAGCGGGGAAAGTGAAAATCGCAAAAATTGCAAAAAATCACTTCGCAGGGTCAGTGAAAATCGCAAAAATTCCTTAGTCGGGTAAGTGAAAATCACACAAATTTCTTAGCCAGGTAAGTGAAAATCGCTAAATATACTCAGCTGGGTAAGTGAAAATCACAAAAATTCACATAGCTGGGTAAATGAAAATCGCAAAAATTCACTTTGCCTGGTAAGTGAAAATCGCAAAAATTCCTTAGCCGGGTAAGTGAAATTCACAGAAATTCACTTATCCAGGTAGTTGAAAATCACAAAAATTCACTTAGCCGGGTAGGTGAAAATCACAAAAATTCACTTAGCCAGGTAGTTGAAAATCGCAAAAATTCACTTAGCCGGATAAGTTAAAATCACAAAAACTCACTTAGCCAGGTAAGTGAAAATCACAAAAATGCATGTAGTTTGGTAAGTGAAAATCGCCAAAAATTCACATTGGAGGGTAAGTGAAAATCACAAATTCACTTAACCGGGTAAGTGAAAATCACAAAATTGCATGTAGTTTGGTAAGTGAAAATCGCCAAAAATTCACATTGCCGGGTAAGTGCAAATCGTAAAAATTCACTTTCTTGGGTAAGTGAAAATCGCTAAAATGTCTTAGAGGTGTAAGTGAAAATCACAAAAATTTCTTAGCCAGGTAAGTGAAAACTGCTAAAATTCCTTAGCCGGGTAAGTGAAAATCACAAAAATTCACATAGACGGGTAAATGAAGATCACAAAAATTCACTTTGCCGGGTAAGTGAAAATCGCAAAAATTCCTTAGCCGGGTAAGTGAAAATCGCAAAAATTCCTTAGCCGGGTAAGTGAAAATCGCAAAAATCGCAAGGTAAGTGAAAATAGCAAAAATTCCTTTGCCGGGTCAGTGAAAATCGCAAAAATTCCTTAGTCGAGTAACTGAAAGTCGCAAAAATTCACTTACTAGTGTAAGTGAAAATCACAAATATTCACATATTGAAAATAATGAAAATTCGCATAGTTAGGTAAGTGAAAATCGCTTTAATTCCTTAGACGGCTAAGTGAAAATCGCAAAAATTCACTTAGCCAGGTAAGTGAAAATCACAAAAATTCACTAAGCGCGGTAAGTGAAAATCGCTAAAATTCACTTAGTCGGGTAAGTGAAAATCGCAAAAATTCACATAGCCGGGTAAGTGAAAATCACAAAAATTCACTTAGCCAGGTAAGTGAAAATCACAAAAATTCACTTAGCGCGGTAAGTGAAAATCAATAAAATTCACTTTTCCGGGTAAGTGAAAATTGTAAAAATTCCCTTTCCCGGCTAAGTGAAAATCGCTAAAATGCCCTAGAGGGGTAAGTGAAAATAACAAAAAATTCTTAGCCAGGTAAGTGAAAATTGCTAAAATTCCTTAGCCAGGTAAATGAAAATCACAAAAATTCGCATAGAAAGGTAAATGAAGATCACAAAAATTCACTTTGCCGGGTAAGTGAAAATCGCAAAAATTCCTTAGCCGGGTAAGTGAAAATCGCAAAAATTCCTTAGCCGGGTAAGTGAAAATAGCAAAAATTCCTTCGCCGGGTCAGTGAAAATCGCAAAAATTCCTTAGTCGAGTAACTGAAAGTTGCAAAAATTCACTTACTATGGTAAGTAAAAATTACAAATATACACATATTGAAAATAATGAAAATTCACATAGTTAGGTAAGTGAAAATCGCTTAGATTCCTTAGACGGCCAAGTGAAAATCGCAAAAATTCACTTAGCCAGGTAAGTGAAAATCACAAAAATTCACTAAGCGCGGTAAGTGAAAATCGCTAAAATTCACTTAGTCGGGTAAGTGAAAATCGCAAAAATTCACTTAGCCGGGTAAGTGAAAATCACAAAAATTCACTTAGCCAGGTAAGTGAAAATCACAAAAATTCACTTAGCGCGGAAAGTGAAAATCAATAAAATTCACTTTTCCGGGTAAGTGAAAATTGTAAAAATTCACTATCCCGGGTAAGTGAAAATCGCGAAAATTCACTAAGTCGGGTAAGTTACAATCGCTAAAATTCGCATGGCCGGGTAAGTGCAAATCGTAAAAATTCACTTTCCTGGGTCAGTGAAAATCGCTAAAATGCCTTAGAGGGGTAAGTGAAAATCACAAAAATTTCTTAGCCAGGTAAGTGAAAATTTCTAAAATTCCTTAGCCGGGTAAATGAAAATCACAAAAATTTACAAAGCCGGGTAAATGAAAATCGCAAAAATTCACTTAGCAGGGTAAGTGAAAATCACAAATATTCACACATTGAAAATAACGAAAATTCACATAGTTGGGTAAGTGAAATTCGCTTAAATTCCTTAGGCGGGTAAGTGAAAATCACATAAATTCACTTAGCCAGGTAAGTGAAAATCACAAAAATTCACTAAGCGCGGTAAGTGAAAATCGCTAAAATTCACTTAGTCGGGTAAGTGAAAATCGCAAAAATTCACTTAGCCGGGTAAGTGAAAATCACAAAAATTCACTTAGCCAGGTAAGTGAAAATCGTTAAAATTCACTTTCCCGGGTAAGTGAAAATCGCGAAAATTCACTTAGTCCTGTAAGTTAAAATCGCTGAAATTCGCATGGCCGGTTAAGTGCAAATCGTAGAAGTTCACTTTTCCGGATAAATGAAAATCGCTAATATTCCTTAGCCGGGTAAGTGAAAATCGCTGAATTCCTTAGCCGGGTAAGTGAAAATCGCAAATATTCACTTAGCCGGGTAAGTGAAAATCACAAAAATTCACTTAGCCGGGTAAGTGAAAATCGCAAATATTCACTTAGCCGGGTAAGTTAAAATCACAAAAATTCACTTAGCGCGGTAAGTGAGAAACGGTAAAATTCACATTGCCGGGTGAGTGAAAATCACAAATTCACTTAACCGGGTAAGTGAAAATCACAAAAATGCATATAGATTGGTAAAATTCACTTAGTCGGGTAAGCGAAAATCGCAAAAATTCACTTAGCACGGTAAGTGAAAATCAATAAAATTCGCTTTTCTGGGTAAGTGAAAATTGTAAAAATTCACTTTCCCGGGTAAGTGAAAATCGCGAAAATTCACTAAGTCGGGTAAGTTAAAATCGCTAAAATTCGCATGGCCGGGTAAGTGCAAATCGTAAAAGTTCACTTTTCCGGGTAAGTGAAAATCGCAAAAATTCCTTAGCCGGGTAAGTGAAAATCGCAAAAATCGCAAGGTAAGTGAAAATAGCAAAAATTCACTTCGCCGGGTCAGTGAAAATCGCAAAAATTTCTTAGTCGATTAACTGAAAGTCGCAAAAATTCACTTAGCAGGGTAAGTGAAAATCACTAAAATTCACTTTTCCGGGTAAGTCAAAATCGTAAAAATTCACTTTTCCGGGTAAGTGAAAATCACAAAAATTCACTTAGCCGGGTAAGTGAAAATCACAAAAATTCACTTAGCCAGGTAAGTGAAAATCACAAAAATTCACTTAGCGCGGTAAGTGAAAATCAATAAAATTCACTTTTCCGGGTAAGTGAAAATTGTAAAAATTCACTTTCCCGGGTAAGTGAAAATCGCTAAAATGCCCTAGAGGGGTAAGTGAAAATAACAAAAAATTCTTAGCCAGGTAAGTGAAAATTGCTAAAATTCCTTAGCCAGGTAAATGAAAATCACAAAAATTCGCATAGAAAGGTAAATGAAGATCACAAAAATTCACTTTGCCGGGTAAGTGAAAATCGCAAAAATTCCTTAGCCGGGTAAGTGAAAATCGCAAAAATTCCTTAGCCGGGTAAGTGAAAATCGCAAAAATCGCAAGGTAAGTGAAAATAGCAAAAATTCCTTCGCCGGGTCAGTGAAAATCGCAAAAATTCCTTAGTCGAGTAACTGAAAGTTGCAAAAATTCACTTACTATGGTAAGTAAAAATTACAAATATACACATATTGAAAATAATGAAAATTCACATAGTTAGGTAAGTGAAAATCGCTTAAATTCCTTAGACGGCCAAGTGAAAATCGCAAAAATTCACTTAGCCAGGTAAGTGAAAATCACAAAAATTCACTAAGCGCGGTAAGTGAAAATCGCTAAAATTCACTTAGTCGGGTAAGTGAAAATCGCAAAAATTCACTTAGCCGGGTAAGTGAAAATCACAAAAATTCACTTAGCCAGGTAAGTGAAAATCACAAAAATTCACTTAGCGCGGAAAGTGAAAATCAATAAAATTCACTTTTCCGGGTAAGTGAAAATTGTAAAAATTCACTTTCCCGGGTAAGTGAAAATCGCGAAAATTCACTAAGTCGGGTAAGTTACAATCGCTAAAATTCGCATGGCCGGGTAAGTGCAAATCGTAAAAATTCACTTTCCTGGGTCAGTGAAAATCGCTAAAATGCCTTAGAGGGGTAAGTGAAAATCACAAAAATTTCTTAGCCAGGTAAGTGAAAATTTCTAAAATTCCTTAGCCGGGTAAATGAAAATCACAAAAATTTACAAAGCCGGGTAAATGAAAATCGCAAAAATTCACTTAGCAGGGTAAGTGAAAATCACAAATATTCACACATTGAAAATAACGAAAATTCACATAGTTGGGTAAGTGAAATTCGCTTAAATTCCTTAGGCGGGTAAGTGAAAATCACATAAATTCACTTAGCCAGGTAAGTCAAAATCACGAAAATTCACTAAGCGCGGTAAGTGAAAATCGCTAAAATTCACTTAGTCGGGTAAGTGAAAATCGCAAAAATTCACTTAGCCGGGTAAGTGAAAATCACAAAAATTCACTTAGCCAGGTAAGTGAAAATCGTTAAAATTCACTTTCCCGGGTAAGTGAAAATCGCGAAAATTCACTTAGTCCTGTAAGTTAAAATCGCTGAAATTCGCATGGCCGGTTAAGTGCAAATCGTAGAAGTTCACTTTTCCGGATAAATGAAAATCGCTAATATTCCTTAGCCGGGTAAGTGAAAATCGCTGAATTCCTTAGCCGGGTAAGTGAAAATCGCAAATATTCACTTAGCCGGGTAAGTGAAAATCACAAAAATTCACTTAGCCGGGTAAGTGAAAATCGCAAATATTCACTTAGCCGGGTAAGTTAAAATCACAAAAATTCACTTAGCGCGGTAAGTGAGAAACGGTAAAATTCACATTGCCGGGTGAGTGAAAATCACAAATTCACTTAACCGGGTAAGTGAAAATCACAAAAATGCATATAGATTGGTAAAATTCACTTAGTCGGGTAAGCGAAAATCGCAAAAATTCACTTAGCACGGTAAGTGAAAATCAATAAAATTCGCTTTTCCGGGTAAGTGGAAATTGTAAAAATTCACTTTCCCGGGTAAGTGAAAATCGCGAAAATTCACTAAGTCGGGTAAGTTAAAATCGCTAAAATTCGCATGGCCGGGTAAGTGCAAATCGTAAAAGTTCACTTTTCCGGGTAAGTGAAAATCCCAAAAATTCCTTAGCCGGGTAAGTGAAAATCGCAAAAATCGCAAGGTAAGTGAAAATAGCAAAAATTCACTTCGCCGGGTCAGTGAAAATCGCAAAAATTTCTTAGTCGATTAACTGAAAGTCGCAAAAATTCACTTAGCAGGGTAAGTGAAAATCACTAAAATTCACTTTTCCGGGTAAGTCAAAATCGTAAAAATTCACTTTTCCGGGTAAGTGAAAATCACAAAAATTCACTTAGCCGGGTAAGTGAAAATCACAAAAATTCACTTAGCCAGGTAAGTGAAAATCACAAAAATTCACTTAGCGCGGTAAGTGAAAATCAATAAAATTCACTTTTCCGGGTAAGTGAAAATTGTAAAAATTCACTTTCCCGGGTAAGTGAAAATCGCGAAAATTCACTAAGTCGGGTAAGTTACAATCGCTAAAATTCGCATGGCCGGGTAAGTGCAAATCGTAAAATTTCACTTTCCTGGGTCAGTGAAAATCGCTAAAATGCCTTAGAGGGGTAAGTGAAAATCACAAAAATTTCTTAGCCAGGTAAGTGAAAATTTCTAAAATTCCTTAGCCGGGTAAATGAAAATCACAAAAATTTACAAAGCCGGGTAAATGAAAATCGCAAAAATTCACTTAGCAGGGTAAGTGAAAATCACAAATATTCACACATTGAAAATAACGAAAATTCACATAGTTGGGTAAGTGAAATTCGCTTAAATTCCTTAGGCGGGTAGGTGAAAATCACAAAAATTCACTTAGCCAGGTAAGTGAAAATCACAAAAATTCACTAAGCGCGGTAAGTGAAAATCGCTAAAATTCACTTAGTCGGGTAAGTGAAAATCGCAAAAATTCACTTAGCCGGGTAAGTGAAAATCACAAAAATTCACTTAGCCAGGTAAGTGAAAATCGTTAAAATTCACTTTCCCGGGTAAGTGAAAATCGCGAAAATTCACTTAGTCCTGTAAGTTAAAATCGCTGAAATTCGCATGGCCGGTTAAGTGCAAATCGTAGAAGTTCACTTTTCCGGGTAAATGAAAATCGCTAATATTCCTTAGCCGGGTAAGTGAAAATCGCTGAATTCCTTAGCCGGGTAAGTGAAAATCGCAAATATTCACTTAGCCGGGTAAGTGAAAATCACAAAAATTCACTTAGCCGGGTAAGTGAAAATCGCAAATATTCACTTAGCCGGGTAAGTTAAAATCACAAAAATTCACTTAGCGCGGTAAGTGAGAAACGGTAAAATTCACATTGCCGGGTGAGTGAAAATCACAAATTCACTTAACCGGGTAAGTGAAAATCACAAAAATGCATATAGATTGGTAAAATTCACTTAGTCGGGTAAGCGAAAATCGCAAAAATTCACTTAGCACGGTAAGTGAAAATCAATAAAATTCGCTTTTCCGGGTAAGTGAAAATTGTAAAAATTCACTTTCCCGGGTAAGTGAAAATCACTAAAATTCACTTTTCCGGGTAAGTCAAAATCGTAAAAATTCACTTTTCCGGGTAAGTGAAAATCGCTAAAATTCATTAGCCGTGTAAGTGAAAATCGCTAAATTCCTTAGCCGGGTAAGAGAAAATCGCAAATATTCACTTAACCGGGTAAGTGAAAATCACAAAAATTCACTTAGCCGGGTAAGTGAAAATCACAAAAATTCACTTAGCGCGGTAAGTGAATATCGCTAAGATTCACTTAGTCGGGTAAGTGAAAATCGCAAGAATTCACTTAGCCAGGTAAGTGAAAATCACAAAAATTCACTTAGCGCTATAAGTTAAAATCGCTAAAATTGCGGTAAGTGAAAATCGTAAAAGTTCACCTTCCCGGGTAAGTGAAAATCGCGAAAATTCTCTTAGTCAAGTAAGTGAAAATCGCTTATATTCTCACTACCGAATAAGTGCAAATCGTAAAAATTCACTTTTCCGGCTAAGTGAAAATCGCAAAAATTCACTTATTTGGGTAAGTGAAAATCACTAAAATTCACCTAGCCGGGTAAGTGAAAATCATAAAAATTCACTTAGCCAGGTAAGTGAAAATCACAAAAATTTACTTAGCGCGGTAAGTGAAAATCGCTTAAATGCACATAGCCGCGTAAGTGCAAATCGTAAAAATTCACTTTCCTGGATAAGTGAAAACCCCTAAAATTCCTTAGCGGGGTAAGTGAAAATCGCAAAAATTGCAAAAAATCACTTCGCAGGGTCAGTGAAAATCGCAAAAATTCCTTAGTCGGGTAAGTGAAAATCACAAAAATTTCTTAGCCAGGTAAGTGAGAATCGCTTAATATCACAAAAATTCACATAGCCGGGTAAATGAAAATCGCAAAAATTCACTTTGCCTGGTAAGTGAAAATCGCAAAAATTCTTTATCCGGGTAAGTGAAAATCACAGAAATTCACTTAGCCAGGTAGTTGAAAATCACAAAAATTCACTTAGCCGGGTAAGTGAAAATCACAAAAATTCACTTACCCAGGTAAGTGAAAATCACAAAAATTTACTTAGCGCACTAAGTGAAAATCGCTAAAATTCACTTAGTCGGGTACGTGAAAATCGCAAAAATTCACTTAGCCAGGTTAGTGAAAATCACAAAAATTCACTAAGCCAGGTAGTTGAAAATCGCAAAAATTCACTTAGCCGGATAAGTGAAAATCATAAAAATTCACTTAGCCAGGTAAGTGAAAATCACAAAATTCACTTAGCCTGGTAAGTGAAAATCACAAAAATTCACTTAGCGGGGTAAGTGAAAATCACTTAAATGCACTTTTCCGGGTAAGTGAAAATCGTTAAAATTCATTTTACCGGGTACTTGAAAATCGCTAAAATTCACTTAGTCCGGTAAGTTAAAATCGCCGAAATTCGCATGGCCGGTTAAGTGCAAATCGTAAAAGTTCACTTTTCCGGGTAAATGAAAATCGCTAATATTCCTTAGCCGGGTAAGTGAAAATCGCTGAATTCGTTAGCCGGGTAAGTGAAAATCGCAAATATTCGCTTAGCCAGGTAAGTGAAAATCACAAAAATTCACTTAGCGCGGTAAGTGAGAAACGCTAAAATTCACTTTGCCGGGTATGTGAAAATCGCAAAACTGAACTTAGCCAGGCAAGTGAAAATCACAAAAATTCACTTAGCCAGGTAAGTCAAAATCGTAAAAATTCACTTTTCCGGGTAAATGAAAATCGCTAAAATTGCTTAGCCGGGTAAGTGAAAATCGCTAAAATTCACTTTGCCGGGTATGTGAAAATCGCACAAATTCACTTAGCCAGGTAAGTGAAAATCACAAAAATTCACTTAGCACGGTAAGTGAAAATCAATAAAATTCGCTTTTCCGGGTAAGTGAAAATTGTAAAAATTCACTTTCCCGGGTAAGTGAAAATCGCGAAAATTCACTACGTCGGGTAAGTTAAAATCGCTAAAATTCGCATGGCCGGGTAAGTGCAAATCGTACAAGTTCACTTTTCCGGGTAAGTGAAAATCGCAAAAATTCCTTAGCCGGGTAAGTGAAAATCGCAAAAATCGCAAGGTAAGTGAAAAAAGCAAAAATTCACTTCGCCGGGTCAGTGAAAATCGCAAAAATTTCTTAGTCGCTTAACTGAAAGTCGCAAAAATTCACTTAGCAGGGTAAGTGAAAATCACTAAAATTCACTTTTCCGGGTAAGTGAAAATCGTTAAAATTCACTTTCCCGGGTAAGCGAAAATCGCGAAAATTCACTTAGTTCGGTAAATTAAAATCGCTGATATTCGCATGGCCGGGTATGTGCAAATCGTAAAAGTTCACTTTTCCGGGTAAATGAAAGTCGCTAGTATTCCTTAGCCGGGTAAGTGAAAATCGCTGAATTCCTTAGCCAGGTAAGTGAAAATCGCAAATATTCACTTAGCCGGGTAAGTGAAAATCACACAAATTCACTTAGCCAGGTAAGTGAAAATCACAAAAATTCACTTAGCCGGGTAAGTGAAAATCACAAAAATTCACTTAGTGCGGTAAGTGAAAATCGCTAAGATTCACTTAGTCGGGTAAGTGAAAATCGCAAGAATTCACTTAGCCAGGTAAGTGAAAATCACAAAAATTCACTTAGCGCGGTAAGTGAGAAAAGCTAAAATTCACTTTGCCGGGTAAGTCAAAATCGTAAAAATTCACTTTTCCGGGTAAGTGAAAATCGCTAAAATTCATTAGCCGTGTAAGTGAAAATCGCTAAATTCCTTAGCCGGGTAAGAGAAAATCGCAAATATTCACTTAACCGGGTAAGTGAAAATCACAAAAATTCACTTAGCCGGGTAAGTGAAAATCACAAAAATTCACTTAGCGCGGTAAGTGAAAATCGCTAAGATTCACTTAGTCGGGTAAGTGAAAATCGCAAGAATTCACTTAGCCAGGTAAGTTAAAATCACAAAAATTCACTTAGCGCTATAAGTGAAAATCGCTAAAATTGCTTTAAGTGAAAATCGTAAAAGTTCACCTTCCCGGGTAAGTGAAAATCGCGAAAGTTCTCTTAGTCAAGTAAGTGAAAATCGCTTATATTTTCACTACCGAATAAGTGCAAATCGTAAAAATTCACTTTTCCGGCTAAGTGAAAATCGCAAAAATTCACTTATTTGGGTAAGTGAAAATCACTAAAATTCACCTAGCCGGGTAAGTGAAAATCATAAAAATTCACTTAGCCAGGTAAGTGAAAATCACAAAAATTTACTTAGCGCGGTAAGTGAAAATCGCTTAAATGCACATAGCCGCGTAAGTGCAAATCGTAAAAATTCACTTTCCTGGATAAGTGAAAACCCCTAAAATTCCTTAGCGGGGTAAGTGAAAATCGCAAAAATTGCAAAAAATCACTTCGCAGGGTCAGTGAAAATCGCAAAAATTCCTTAGTCGGGTAAGTGAAAATCACAAAAATTTCTTAGCCAGGTAAGTGAGAATCGCTTAATATCACAAAAATTCACATAGCCGGGTAAATGAAAATCGCAAAAATTCACTTTGCCTGGTAAGTGAAAATCGCAAAAATTCTTTATCCGGGTAAGTGAAAATCACAGAAATTCACTTAGCCAGGTAGTTGAAAATCACAAAAATTCACTTAGCCGGGTAAGTGAAAATCACAAAAATTCACTTACCCAGGTAAGTGAAAATCACAAAAATTTACTTAGCGCACTAAGTGAAAATCGCTAAAATTCACTTAGTCGGGTACGTGAAAATCGCAAAAATTCACTTAGCCAGGTTAGTGAAAATCACAAAAATTCACTAAGCCAGGAAGTTGAAAATCGCAAAAATTCACTTAGCCGGATAAGTGAAAATCATAAAAATTCACTTAGCCAGGTAAGTGAAAATCACAATAATTCACTTAGCGCGGTAAGTCAAAATCGCGAAAATTTACTTTTCCGGGTAAGTGAAAATCGTAAAAATTCACTTTCCCGTGTAAGTGAAGAGGGCGAAAATTCACTTAGTCGGGTAAGTGAAAATCGCTAAAATTCACATTTCCGGGTAAGTGAAAATCACAAAAATTCACATAGACGGGTAAATGAAGATCACAAAAATTCACTTTGCTGGGTAAGTGAAAATCGCAAAAACTCCTTAGCCGGGTAAGTGAAAATCGCAAAAATTCCTTAGCCGGGTAAGTGAAAATAGCAAAAATTCCTTCGCCGGGTCAGTGAAAATCGCATAAATTCCTTAGTCGAGTAACTGAAAGTCGCAAAAATTCACTTACTAGGGTAAGTGAAAATCACAAAAGTTCACATATTGAAAATAATGAAAATTCACATAGTTGGGTAAGTGAAAATCGCTTAAATTCCTTAGACGGCTAAGTGAAAATCGCAAAAATTCACTTAGCCAGGTAAGTGAAAATCACAAAAATTCACTAAGCGCGGTAAGTGAAAATCGCTAAAATTCACATAGTCGGGTAAGTGAAAATCGCAAAAATTCACTTAGCCGGGTAAGTGAAAATCACAAAAAATCACTTAGCCAGGTAAATGAAAATCACAAAAATTCACTTAGCGCGGTAAGTGAAAATCAATAAAATTCACTTTTCCGGGTAAGTGAAAATTGTAAAAATTCACTTTCCCGGGTAAGTGAAAATCGCGAAAATTCACTAAGTCGGGTAAGTTAAAATCGCTAAAATTCGCATGGCCGGGTAAATGAAGATCACAAAAATTCACTTTGCCGGGTAAGTGAAAATCGCAAAAATTCCTTAGCCGGGTAAGCGAAAATCGCAAAAATCGCAAGGTAAGTGAAAATAGCAAAAATTCACTTCGCTGGGTCAGTGAAAATCGCAAAAATTCCTTAGTCGATTAACTAAAAGTTGCAAAAATTCACTTAGCAGGGTAAGTGAAAATCACAAATATTCACACATTGAAAAAAACGAAAATTCACATAGCTGGGTAAGTGAAAATTGCTTAAATTCCTTAGGCGTGAGTGAAAATCACAAAAATTCACTTAGCCAGGTAAGTGAAAATCACAAAAATTCACTAAGCGCGGTAAGTGAAAATCGCTAAAATTCACTTAGCCGGGTAAGTGAAAATCACAAAATTCACTTAGCCTGGTAAGTGAAAATCACAAAAATTCACTTAGCGGGGTAAGTGAAAATCGCTTAAATGCACTTTTCCGGGTAAGTGAAAATCGTTAAAATTCATTTTACCGGGTACTTGAAAATCGTTAAAATTCACTTAGTCCGGTAAGTTAAAATCGCCGAAATTCGCATGGCCGGTTAAGTGCAAATCGTAAAAGTTCACTTTTCCGGGTAAATGAAAATCGCTAATATTCCTTAGCCGGGTAAGTGAAAATCGCTGAATTCCTTAGCCGGGTAAGTGAAAATCGCAAATATTCGCTTAGCCAGGTAAGTGAAAATCACAAAAATTCACTTAGCCGGGTAAGTGAAAATCGCAAAAATTCACTTAGCCAGGTAAGTGAAAATCACAAAAATTCACTTAGCGCGGTAAGTGAGAAACGCTAAAATTCACTTTGCCGGGTATGTGAAAATCGCAAAAATGAACTTAGCCAGGCAAGTGAAAATCACAAAAATTCACTTAGCCAGGTAAGTCAAAATCGTAAAAATTCACTTTTCCGGGTAAATGAAAATCGCTAAAATTGCTTAGCCGGGTAAGTGAAAATCGCTAAAATTCACTTTGCCGGGTATGTGAAAATCGCACAAATTCACTTAGCCAGGTAAGTGAAAATCACAAAAATTCACTTAGCGCGGTAAGTGAAAATCGCTGAGATTCACTTAGTCGGGTACGTGAAAATCGCAAAAATTCACTTAGCCAGGTTAGTGAAAATCACAAAAATTCACTTAGCCAGGTAGTTGAAAATCGCAAAAATTCACTTAGCCGGGTAAGTGAAAATCACAAATATTCACTTAGCCAGGTAAGTGAAAATCACAAAAATTCACTTAGCGCGGTAAGTGAAAATCAATAAAATTCACTCTTCCGGGTAAGTGAAAATTGTAAAAATTCACTTTCCCGGGTAAGTGAAAATCGCAAAAATTCACTAAGTCGGGTAAGTTCAAATCGCTAAAATTGGCATGGGCGGGTATGTGCAAATCGTATAAGTTCACTTTTCCGGGTAAATGAAAATCGCTAAAATGCCTTAGCGGGGTAAGTGAAAATCACAAAAATCGCAAGGTAAGCGAAAATAGCAAAAATTCACTTCGCTGGGTCAGTGAAAATCGCAAAAATTCCTTAGTCGATTAACTGAAAGTTGCAAAAATTCACTTAGCAGGCTAAGTGAAAATCACAAATATTCACACATTGAAAATAACGAAAATTCACATAGCTGGGTAAGTGAAAATTGCTTAAATTCCTTAGGCGGGTAAGTGAAAATCACAAAAATTCACTTAGCCAGGTAAGTGAAAATCACAAAAATTCACTAAGCGCGGTAAGTGAAAATCGCTAAAATTCACTTAGCCGGGTAAGTGAAAATCACAAAATTCACTTAGCCAGGTATGTGGAAATCACAAAAATTCACTTAGCGGGGTAAGTCAAAATCACTTAAATGCACTTTTCCGGGTAAGTGAAAATCGTTAAAATTCATTTTCCCGGGTACTTGAAAATCGCTAAAATTCACCTAGGCCGGTAAGTTAAAATCGCCGAAATTCGCATGGCCGGTTAAGTGCAAATCGTAAAAGTTCACTTTCCGGCTAAATGAAAATCGCTAATATTCCTTAGCCGGGTAAGTGAAAATCGCTGAATTCCTTAGCCGGGTAAGTGAAAATCGCAAATATTCGCTTAGCCAGGTAAGTGAAAATCACAAAAATTCACTTAGCCGGGTAAGTGAAAATCGCAAAAATTCACTTAGCCAGGTAAGTGAAAATCACAAAAATTCACTTAGCGCGGTAAGTGAGAAACGCTAAAATTCACTTTGCCGGGTATGTGAAAATCGCAAAAATGAACTTAGCCAGGCAAGTGAAAATCACAAAAATTCACTTAGCCGGGTAAGTCAAAATCGTAAAAATTCACTTTTCCGGGTAAATGAAAATCGCTAAAATTGCTTAGCCGGGTAAGTGAAAATCGCTAAAATTCACTTTGCCGGGTATGTGAAAATCGCACAAATTCACTTAGCCAGGTAAGTGAAAATCACAAAAATTCTCTTAGCGCGGTAAGTGAAAATCGCTGAGATTCATTTAGTCGGGTATGTGAAAATCGCAAAAATTCACTTAGCCAGGTAAGTGAAAATCACAAAAATTCACAAAATTGCGGTAAGTGAAAATCGTAAAAATTCACCTTCCCGAAGGGTCAGTGAAAATCGCAAAAATTCCTTAGTCTGGTAAATGAAAATCACAAACATTTTTTAGCCAGGTAAGTGAAAATCGCTAAATATACTTACAAAAATTCACTAAGCGCGGTAAGTGAAAATCGCTAAAATTCACTTAGCCGGGTAAGTGAAAATCACAAAATTCACTTAGCCAGGTAAGTGAAAATCACAAAAATTCACTTAGCGGGGTAAGTGAAAATCACTTAAATGCACTTTTCCGGGTAAGTGAAAATCGTTAAAATTCATTTTACCGGGTACTTGAAAATCGCTAAAATTCACTTAGTCCGGTAAGTTAAAATCGCCGAAATTCTCATGGCCGGTTAAGTGCAAATCGTAAAAGTTCACTTTTCCGGGTAAATGAAAATCGCTAATATTCCTTAGCCGGTTAAGTGAAAATCGCTGAATTCCTTAGCCGGGTAAGTGAAAATCGCAAATATTCGCTTAGCCAGGTAAGTGAAAATCACAAAAATTCACTTAGCCGGGTAAGTGAAAATCGCAAAAATTCACTTAGCCAGGTAAGTGAAAATCACAAAAATTCACTTAGCGCGGTAAGTGAGAAACGCTAAAATTCACTTTGCCGGGAATGTGAAAATCGCAAAAATGAACTTAGACAGGCAAGTGAAAATCACAAAAATTCACTTAGCCAGGTAAGTCAAAATCGTAAAAATTCACTTTTCCGGGTAAATGAAAATCGCTAAAATTGCTTAGCCGGGTAAGCGAAAATCGCTAAAATTCACTTTGCCGGGTATGTGAAAATCGCACAAATTCACTTAGCCAGGTAAGTGAAAATCACAAAAATTCACTTAGCGCGGTAAGTGAAAATCGCTGAGATTCACTTAGTCGGGTACGTGAAAATCGCAAAAATTCACTTAGCCAGGTTAGTGAAAATCACAAAAATTCACTTAGCCAGGTAGTTGAAAATCGCAAAAATTCACTTAGCCGGGTAAGTGAAAATCACAAAAATTCATTTAGCCAGGTAAGTGAAAATCACAAAAATTCACTTAGCGCGGTAAGTGAAAATCAATCAAATTCACTCTTCCGGATAAGTGAAAATTGTAAAAATTCACTTTCCCGGGTAAGTGAAAATCGCGAAAATTCACTAAGTCGGGTAAGTTAAAATCGCTAAAATTCGCATGGGCGGGTATGTGCAAATCGTATAAGTTCACTTTTCCGGGTAAGTGAAAATCGCTAAAATGCCTTAGCGGGGTAAGTGAAAATCACAAAAATCGCAAGGTAAGGAAAAATAGCAAAAATTCACTTCGCTGGGTCAGTGAAAATCGCAAAAATTCCTTAGTCGATTAACTGAAAGTTGCAAAAATTCACTTAGCAGGGTAAGTGAAAATCACAAATATTTACACATTGAAAATAACGAAAATTCACATAGCTGGGTAAGTGAAAATTGCATAAATTCCTTAGGCGGGTAAGTGAAAATCACAAAAATTCACTTAGCCAGGTAAGTGAAAATCACAAAAATTCACTAAGCGCGGTAAGTGGAAATCGCTAAAATTCACTTAGCCGGGTAAGTGAAAATCACAAAATTCACTTAGCCAGGTAAGTGGAAATCACAAAAATTCACTTAGCGGGGTAAGTCAAAATCACTTAAATGCACTTTTCCGGGTAAGTGAAAATCGTTAAAATTCATTTTCCCATGTACTTGAAAATCGCTAAAATTCACTTAGTCCGGTAAGTTAAAATCGCCGAAATTCGCATGGCCGGTTAAGTGCAAATCGTAAAAGTTCACTTTTCCGGCTAAATGAAAATCGCTAATATTCCTTAGCCGGGTAAGTGAAAATCGCTGAATTCCTTAGCCGGGTAAGTGAAAATCGCAAATATTCGCTTAGCCAGGTAAGTGAAAATCACAAAAATTCACTTAGCCGGGTAAGTGAAAATCGCAAAAATTCACTTAGCCAGGTAAGTGAAAATCACAAAAATTCACTTAGCGCGGTAAGTGAGAAACGCCAAAATTCACTTTGCCGGGTATGTGAAAATCGCAAAAATTCACTTAGCCAGGCAAGTGAAAATCACAAAAATTCACTTAGCCAGGTAAGTCAAAATCGTAAAAATTCACTTTTCCGGGTAAATGAAAATCGCTAAAATTGCTTAGCCGGGTATGTGAAAATCGCTAAAATTCACTTTGCCGGGTATGTGAAAATCGCACAAATTCACTTAGCCAGGTAAGTGAAAATCACAAAAATTCACAAAATTGCGGTAAGTGAAAATCGTAAAAATTCACCTTCCCGCAGGGTCAGTGAAAATCGCAAAAATTCCTTAGTCGGGTAAATGAAAATCTCAAACATTTTTTAGCCAGGTAAGTGAAAATCGCTAAATATACTTATCTGGGTAAGTGAAAATGGCAAAAATTCACATTGCCGGGTAAGTGAAAATCGCAAAAATTTCTTAGCCGGGTAAGTGAAAATCACAGAAATTCACTTAGCCAGGTAGTTGAAAATCACAAAAATTCACTTAGCCGTTTAAGGGAAAATCACAAAAATTTACTTAGCCAGGTTAGTGAAAATTACAAAAATTTACTTAGCGCACTAAGTGCAAATCGCTAAAATTCACTAAGTCGGGTACGTGAAAATCGCAAAATTTCACTTAGCCAGGTTAGTGAAAATCACAAAAATTCACTTAGCCAGGTAGTTGAAAATCGCAAAAATTCACTTAGCCGGGTTAGTGAAAATCACAAAAATTCACATAGCCAGGTAAGTGAAATTCACTAAAATTCATTTAGCGCGGTAAGTGAAAATCGCAAAAATTCACTTTTCCGGCTAAGTGAAAATCGTAAAAATTCACTTTCCCGTGTAAGTGAATATGGCGAAAATTCACTTAGTCGGGTAAGTGAAAATCGGTAAAATTCACATTGCCGGGTAAGTGAAAATCACAAATTCACTTAACCGGGTAAGTGAAAATCACAAAAATGCATATAGTTTGGTAAAATTCACTTGGTCGGGTAAGTGAAAATCGCAAAAATTCACTTAGCGCGGTAAGTGAAAATCAATAAAATTCACTTTTCCGGGTAAGTGAAAATTGTAAAAATTCATATTCCCGGGTAAGTGAAAATCGCGAAAATTCACTAAATCGGGTAAGTTAAAATCGCCAGGTAAGTGAAATTCACTAAAATTCATTTAGCGCGGTAAGTGAAAATCGCAAAAATTCACTTTTCCGGCTAAGTGAAAATCGTAAAAATTCACTTTCCCGTGTAAGTGAATATGGCGAAAATTCACTTAGTCGGGTAAGTGAAAATCGGTAAAATTCACATTGCCGGGTAAGTGAAAATCACAAATTCACTTAACCGGGTAAGTGAAAATCACAAAAATGTATATAGTTTGGTAAAATTCACTTGGTCGGGTAAGTGAAAATCGCAAAAATTCACTTAGCGCGGTAAGTGAAAATCAATAAAATTCACTTTTCCGGGTAAGTGAAAATTGTAAAAATTCATATTCCCGGGTAAGTGAAAATCGCGAAAATTCACTAAATCGGGTAAGTTAAAATCGTTTAAATTTTTATGGCCGGGTAAGTGTTAATCGTAAAAGTTCACTTTTCCGGGTAAGTGAAAATCGCAAAAATCGCAAGGTAAGTGAAAATAGCAAAAATTCACTTCGCCGGGTCAGTGAAAATAGCAAAAATTTCTTAGTCGATTATTGAAAATAATGAAAATTCACATAGTTGGGTAAGTGAAAATCGCTTAAATTTCTTAGGCTTGTAAGTGAAAATCGCAAAAATTCACTTAGCCAGGTAAGTGAAAATCACAAAAATTCACTAAGCGCGGTAAGTGAACATCGCTAGAATTCACTTAGCCGGGTAAGTGAAAATCACAAAATTCACTTAGCCAGGTAAGTGATAATCACAAAAATTCATTTAGCGGGGTAAGTGAAAATCACTAAAATTCACTTTCCTGGGTAAGTGAAAATCACAAAAATTCACTTAGCCAGGTAAGTGAAAATCACAAAAATTCACTTAGCCGGGTAAGTGAAAATCACAAAAATTCACTTAGCGCGGTAAGTGAAAATCGCTAAGATCCACTTAGTCGGGTAAGTGAAAATCGCAAGAATTCACTTAGCCAGGTAAGTGAAAATCACAGAAATTCACTTAGCGCGATAAGTGAGAAACCTAAAATTCACTTTGCCGGGTAAGTCAAAATCGTAAAAATTCACTTTTCCGGGTAAGTGAAAATCGCTAAAATTCCTTAGCCGTGTAAGTGAAAATCGCTAAATTCCTTAGCCGGGTAAGAGAAAATCGCAAATATTCACTTAGCCGGGAAAGTGAAAATCACAAAAATTCACTTAGCCGGGTAAGTGAAAATCACAAAAATTCACTTAGCGCGGTAAGTGAAAATCGCTAAGATTCACTTAGTCGGGTAAGTAAAAATCACAAGAATTCACTTAGCCAGGTAAGTGAAAATCACAAAAATTCACTTAGCCAGGCAGTTTAAAATAACAAAAATTCACTTAGCGCGATAAGTGAAAATCGCTAAAATTGCGGTAAGTGAAAATCGTAAAAATACACCTTCCCGGGTAAGTGAAAATCGCGAAAATTCTCTTAGTCGAGTAAGTGAAAATCGCTTATATTCACACTACCGAGTAAGTGCAAATTGTTAGATTCACTTTTCCGAATAAGTGAAAATCGCAAAAATTCACTTATTTGGGTAAGTGAAAATCACAAGAATTCACCTAGCCGGGTAAGTGAAAATCATAAAAACTCACTTAGCCAGGTAAGTGAAAATCACAAAAATTTACTTAGCGCGCTAAGTGAAAATCGCTAAAATGCACATAGCCGCGTAAGTGCAAATCGCAAAAATTCACTTTCCTGGATAAGTGAAAACCCCTAAAATTCCTTAGCGGGGTAAGTGAAAATCACAAAAATTGCAAGAAATCACTTCGCAGGGTCAGTGAAAATCGCAAAAATTCCTTAGTCGAGTAAGTGAAAATCACAAAAATTTCTTAGACAGGTAAGTGAGAATCGCTAAATATACTCAGCTGGGTAAGTGAAAATCACAAAAATTCACATAGCCGGGTATATGAAAATCGCAAAAATTCACTTTGCCTGGTAAGTGAAAATCGCAAAAATTCCTTAGCCGGGTAAGTGAAAATCACAGAAATTCACTTAGCCGGGTAAGTGAAAATCACAAAATTCACTTAGCCAGGTAAGTGGAAATCACAAAAATTCACTAAGCGGGGTAAGTCAAAATCACTTAAATGCACTTTTCCGGGTAAGTGAAAATCGTTAAAATTCATTTTCCCGGGTACTTGAAAATCGCTAAAATTCACTTAGTCCGGTAAGTTAAAATCGCCGAAATTCGCATGGCCGGTTAAGTGCAAATCGTAAAAGTTCACTTTTCCGGCTAAATGAAAATCCCTAATATTCCTTAGCCGGGTAAGTGAAAATCGCTGAATTCCTTAGCCGGGTCAGTGAAAATCGCAAATATTCGCTTAGCCAGGTAAGTGAAAATCACAAAAATTCACTTAGCCGGGTAAGTGAAAATAGCAAAAATTCACTTAGCCAGGTAAGTGAAAATCACAAAAATTCACTTAGCGCGGTAAGTGAGAAACGCTAAAATTCACTTTGCCGGGTATGTGAAAATCGCAAAAATGAACTTAGCCAGGCAAGTGAAAATCACAAAAATTCACTTAGCCAGGTAAGTCAAAATCGTAAAAATTCACTTTTCCAGGTAAATGAAAATCGCTAAAATTGCTTAGCCGGGTAAGTGAAAATCGCTAAAATTCACTTTGCCGGGTATGTGAAAATCGCGCAAATTCACTTAGCCAGGTAAGTGAAAATCACAAAAATTCACTTAGCGCGGTAAGTGAAAATCGCTGAGATTCATTTATTCGGGTATGTGAAAATCGCAAAAATTCACTTAGCCAGGTAAGTGAAAATCACAAAAATTCACAAAATTGCGGTAAGTGAAAATCGTAAAAATTCACCTTCCCGCAGGGTCAGTGAAAATCGCAAAAATTCCTTAGTCGGGTAAATGAAAATCACAAACATTTTTTAGCCAGGTAAGTGAAAATCGCTAAATATACTTATCTGGGTAAGTGAGAATCGCAAAAATTCACATTGCCGGGTAAGTGAAAATCGCAAAAATTTCTTAGCCGGGTAAGTGAAAATCACAGAAATTCACTTAGCCAGGTAGTTGAAAATCACAAAAATTCACTTAGCCGGGTAAGGGAAAATCACAAAAATTTACTTAGCCAGGTAAGTGAAAATTACAAAAATTTACTTAGCGCACTAAGTGCAAATCGCTAAAATTCACTTAGTCGGGTACGTGAAAATCGCAAAAATTCACTTAGCCAGGTTAGTGAAAATCACAAAAATTCACTTAGCCAGGTAGTTGAAAATCGCAAAAATTCACTTAGCCGGATAAGCGAAAATCACAAAAATTCACATAGCCAGGTAAGTGAAAATCACTAAAATTCACTTAGCGCGGTAAGTGAAAATCGCAAAAATTCACTTTTCCGGCTAAGTGAAAATCGTAAAAATTCACTTTCCCGTGTAAGTGAATATGGCGAAAATTCACTTGGTCGGGTAAGTGAAAATCGCAAAAATTCACTTAGCGCGGTAAGTGAAAATCAATAAAATTCACTTTTCCGGGTAAGTGAAAATTGTAAAAATTCATATTCCCGGGTAAGTGAAAATCACAAAAATTCACTTAGCCGGGTAAGTGAAAATCGCGAAAACTCACTAAGTCGGGTAAGTTAAAATCGCTTAAATTCGTATGGCCGGGTAAGTGTTAATCGTAAAAGTTCACTTTTCCGGGTAAGTGAAAATCGCAAAAATTCCTTAGCCCGTTAAGTGAAAATCGCAAAAATCGCAAGGTAAGTGAAAATATCAAAAATTCACTTCGCCGGGTCAGTGAAAATAGCAAAAATTTCTTAGTCGATTATTGAAAATAATATAATTCACATAGTTGGGTAAGTGAAAATCGCTTAAATTTCTTAGGCTTGTAAGTGAAAATCGCAAAAATTCACTTAGCCAGGTAAGTGAAAATCACAAAAATTCACTAAGCGCGGTAAGTGAACATCGCTAGAATTCACTTAGCCGGGTAAGTGAAAATCACAAAAATTCACTTAGCGGGGTAAGTGAAAATCACTAAAATTCACTTTCCTGGGTAAGTGAAAATCACAAAAATTCACTTAGCCGGGTAAGTGAAAATCACAAAAATTCACTTAGCGCGGTAAGTGAAAATCGCTAAGATCCACTTAGTCGGGTAAGTGAAAATCGCTGAATTCACTTAGCCAGGTAAGTGAAAATCACAAAAATTCACTTAGCGCGATAAGTGAGAAACGCTAAAATTCACTTTGCCGGGTAAGTCAAAATCGTAAAAATTCACTTTTCCGGGTAATTGAAAATCGCTAAAATTCCTTAGCCGTGTAAGTGAAAATCGCTAAATTCCTTAGCCGGGTAAGAGAAAATCGCAAATATTCACTTAGCCGGGAAAATGAAAATCACAAAAATTCACTTAGCCGGGTACGTGAAAATCACAAAAATTCACTTAGCCAGGCAGTTTAAAATAACAAAAATTCACTTAGCGCGATAAGTGAAAATCGCTAAAATTGCGGGAAGTGAAAATCGTAAAAATACACCTTCCCGGGTAAGTGAAAATCGCGAAAATTCTCTTAGTCGAGTAAGTGAAAATAGCTTATATTCACACTACCGAGTAAGTGCAAATCGATAAATTCACTTTTCCGGCTAAGTGAAAATCGCAAAAATTCACTTATTTGGGTAAGTGAAAATCACAAGAATTCACTTAGCCAGGTAAGTGAAAATCACAAAAATTCACTTAGCCAGGCAGTTTAAAATAACAAAAATTCACTTAGCGCGATAAGTGAAAATCGCTAAAATTGCGGGAAGTGAAAATCGTAAAAATACACCTTCCCGGGTAAGTGAAAATCGCGAAAATTCTCTTAGTCGAGTAAGTGAAAATAGCTTATATTCACACTACCGAGTAAGTGCAAATCGATAAATTCACTTTTCCGGCTAAGTGAAAATCGCAAAAATTCACTTATTTGGGTAAGTGAAAATCACAAGAATTCACTTAGCCAGGTAAGTGAAAATCACAAAAATTCACTTAGCGGGGTAAGTGAAAATCACTAAAATTCACTTTCCTGGGTAAGTGAAAATCACAAAAATTCTCTTAGCCGGGTAAGTGAAAATCGCTAAGATTCACTTAGTGGGGTAAGTAAAAATCACAAGAATTCACTTAGCCAGGTAAGTGAAAATCACAAAAATTCACTTAGCCAGGCAGTTTAAAATAACAAAAATTCACTTAGCGCGATAAGTGAAAATCGCTAAAATTGCGGGAAGTGAAAATCGTAAAAATACACCTTCCCGGGTAAGTGAAAATCGCGAAAATTCTCTTAGTCGAGTAAGTGAAAATAGCTTATATTCACACTACCGAGTAAGTGCAAATCGATAAATTCACTTTTCCGGCTAAGTGAAAATCGCAAAAATTCACTTATTTGGGTAAGTGAAAATCACAAGAATTCACTTAGCCAGGTAAGTGAAAATCACAAAAATTCACTTAGCGGGGTAAGTGAAAATCACTAAAATTCACTTTCCTGGGTAAGTGAAAATCACAAAAATTCTCTTAGCCGGGTAAGTGAAAATCACAAAAATTCACTTAGCGCGGTAAGTGAAAATCGCTAAGATCCACTTAGTCGGGTAAGTGAAAATCGCTGAATTCACTTAGCCAGGTAAGTGAAAATCACAAAAATTCACTTAGCGCGATAAGTGAGAAACGCTAAAATTCACTTTGCCGGGTAAGTCAAAATCGTAAAAATTCACTTTTCCGGGTAATTGAAAATCGCTAAAATTCCTTAGCCGTGTAAGTGAAAATCGCTAAATTCCTTAGCCGGGTAAGAGAAAATCGCAAATATTCACTTAGCCGGGAAAATGAAAATCACAAAAATTCACTTAGCCGGGTACGTGAAAATCACAAAAATTCACTTAGCGCGGTAAGTGAAAATCGCTAAGATTCACTTAGTGGGGTAAGTAAAAATCACAAGAATTCACTTAGCCAGGTAAGTGAAAATCACAAAAATTCACTTAGCCAGGCAGTTTAAAATAACAAAAATTCACTTAAAATTGCGGGAAGTGAAAATCGTAAAAATACACCTTCCCGGGTAAGTGAAAATCGCGAAAATTCTCTTAGTCGAGTAAGTGAAAATAGCTTATATTCACACTACCGAGTAAGTGCAAATCGATAAATTCACTTTTCCGGCTAAGTGAAAATCGCAAAAATTCACTTATTTGGGTAAGTGAAAATCACAAGAATTCACCTAGCCGGGTAAGTGAAAATCATAAAAACTCACTTAGCCAGGTAAGTGAAAATCACAAAAATTTACTTAGCGCGCTAAGTGAAAATCGCTAAAATGCACATAGCCGCGTAAGTGCAAATCGTAAAAATTCACTTTCCTGGATAAGTGAAAACCCCTAAAATTCCTTAGCGGGGTAAGTGAAAATCACAAAAATTGCAAAAAATCACTTCGCAGGGTCAGTGAAAATCGCAAAAATTCCTTAGTCGGGTAAGTGAAAATCACAAAAATTTCTTAGACAGGTAAGTGAGAATCGCTAAATATACTCAGCTGGGTAAGTGAAAATCACAAAAATTCACATAGCCGGGTAAATGAAAATAGCAAAAATTCACTTTGCCTGGTAAGTGAAAATCACAAAAATTCCTTAGCCGGGTAAGTGAAAATCACAGAAATTCACTTAGCCAGGCAGTTGAAAATCACAAAAATTCACTTAGCCGGGTAAGTGAAAATCACAAAAATTCACTTACCCAGGTAAGTGAAAATCGCAAAAATTCACTTTGCCGGGTAAGTGAAAATCGTAAAAATTCACTTAGCCGGGTAAGTGAAAATCACAGAAATTCACTTAGCCAGGTAGTTGAAAAGCACAAAAATTCACTTAGCCGGGTAAGTGAAAATCACAAAAATTCACTTAGCCCGTTAAGTGAAAATCACAAGAATTTACTTAGCGCGCTAAGTGAAAATCGCTAAAATTCACTTAGTCGAGTAAGTGAAAATCGCGAAAATTCACTTAGTCCGGTAAGTGAAAATCGCTAAAATTCACATGCCCAGGTAAGTGCAAATCGTAAAAATTCACTTTTCCGGGTAAATGAAAATCGCAAAAATTCACTTTGCCGGGTAAGTGAAAATCACAAAAATTCACTTAGCCGGGTATGTGAAAATCGCAAAAATTCACTTAGCCAGGTAAGTGAAAATCACAAAAATTCACAAAATTGCGGTAAGTGAAAATCGTAAATATTCACCTTCCCGGGTAAGTGAAAATCGCGAAAAATTCACTTAGTCGGGTAAGTGAAAATCGCTAAAATTCACACTGCCGAGTAAGTAATAATAATAATTCTTGGCGCTACAGTCCAAAGGGAACCAGGGCCAAGCTTGCTCATCAACTACTCGTGTTGTGCGCGCTATTGTTCTCTCACGAGTAGAAGGGACCCACAGTTTTTTGCCGACTCCGAACGGCGAAATTTGAGAAGCTTTCTTAGACAGTTATTACTCTTTGAGTTTTGACAGCAGCTCGAAAGAGGTGTTGCCGTGAAATATTAGAAAAATTGGTGTTGAACTGGGAGTCGAACCTAGACCCTTAGGCGTGTGAGCGGCGCACTCTACCCACTACGCTACGGCGACCACCGAGTAAGTGCCGAGTAAGTGCAAATCGTAAAAATTCACTTTTCCGGCTAAGTGAAAATAGCAAAAATTCACTTAGTCGGGTAAGTGAAAATCACAAAAATTCAATTAGCCGGGTAAGTGAAAATCACACAAATTCACTTAGCCAGGTAAGTGAAAATCACAAAAATTTACTTAGCGCGGTAAGTGAAAATTGCTAAAATTCACATTGCCGCGTAAGTTCAATTCGTAAAAATGCATTTTTCTGGATAAGTGAAAATCGCTAAAATTCCTTAGCGGGGTAAGTGAAAATCGCAAAAATTGCAAAAAATCACTTCGCAGGGTCAGTGAAAATCGCAAAAATTCCTTAGTCATGTAAGTGAAAATCAAAAAAATTTCTTAGCCAGGTAATTAAAAATCGCTAAATATACTTAGCTGGGTAAGTGAAAATCACAAAAATTCACATAGCCGGGTAAATGAAAATCGCAAAAATTCACTTTGCCGGGTTAGTGAAAATCGCAAAAATTCCTTAGCCGGGTAAGTGAAAATCACAGAAATTCACTTAGCCAGGTAGTTGAAAAGCACAAAAATTCACTTAGCCGGGTAAGTGAAAATCACAAAAATTCACTTAGCCAGTTAAGTTAAAATCACAAAAATTTACTTAGCGCGCTAAGTGAAAATCACTAAAATTCACTTAGTCGAGTAAGTGAAAATCGCGAAAATTCACTTAGTCCGGTAAGTGAAAATCGCTAAAATTCACATGCCCGGGTAAGTGCAAATCGTAAAAATTCACTTTTGCCGGGTAAATGAAAATCGCAAAAATTCACTTATCCATTTAAGTGAAAATCACAAAAATTCACTTAGTCCGGTAAGTGAAAATCGCAAAAATTCACTTAGCCAGGTAAGTGAAAATCACAAAAATTCACTTAGAGCGGTAAGTGAAAATCGTAAAAATTCAAGTTCCCGGGTAAGTAAAAATCGCAAAATTTCACTTAGTCGGATAAGTGAAAATTGCAAAAATTCACTAAGCCATATAAGTAAAAATCACAAAAATCACTTAGCCGGGTAAGTGAAAATCACAAAAGTTCACATTGCCGGGTAAGTGCAAATCGTAAAAATTTACTTTCCCGGGTAAGTGAAAATCGCTAAAATTTTTTTGCCGGGTAAGTGAAAATCGCAAAAATTCACTTTACCGGGTGTGTGAATATCACAAAAATTCCTTAGTCGGGTAAGTGAACATCACAAATTCACTTAACCGGGTAAGTGAAAATCACAAAAATGCATATAGTGTGGTAAGTGAAAATCGCTAAAATTCACATTGCCGCGTAAGTGCAACTCGTAAAAATTTACTTACCTGGGTAAGTGAAAATCGCTAAAATTCCTTAGTCGGGTAAGTGAAAATCACAAAAATTTGTTCGCCAGGTAAGTGAAAATCGCTAAAATTCCTTAGCGTTGTAAGTGAAAATCGCAAAAATTCACTTCGCGGGGTCAGTGAAAATCGCAAAAATTCCTTAGTCATGTAAGTGAAAATCACAAAAATTTCTTAGCCAGGTAAGTGAAAATCGCTAAATATACTTAGCTGGGTAAATGAAAATCACAAAAATTTACAGAGCCGGGTAAATGAAAATCGCAAAAATTCACTTTGCCGGGTAAGTGAAAATCGTAAAAATTCACTTAGCCGGGTAAGTGAAAATCACAGAAATTCACTTAGCCAGGTAGTTGAAAAGCACAAAAATTCACTTAGCCGGGTAAGTGAAAATCACAAAAATTCACTTAGCCCGTTAAGTGAAAATCACAAAAATTTACTTAGCGCGCTAAGTGAAAATCGCTAAAATTCACTTAGTCGAGTAAGTGAAAATCGCGAAAATTCACTTAGTCCGGTAAGTGAAAATCGCTAAAATTCACATGCCCAGGTAAGTGCAAATCGTAAAAATTCACTTTTCCGGGTAAATGAAAATCGCAAAAATTCACTTTGCCGGGTAAGTGAAAATCACAAAAATTCACTTAGCCGGGTATGTGAAAATCGCAAAAATTCACTTAGCCAGGTAAGTGAAAATCACAAAAATTCACAAAATTGCGGTAAGTGAAAATCGTAAATGTTCACCTTCCCGGGTAAGTGAAAATCGCGAAAATTCACTTAGTCGGGTAAGTGAAAATCGCTAAAATTCACACTGCCGAGTAAGTAATAATAATAATTCTTGGCGCTACAGTCCAAAGGGAACCAGGGCCAAGCTTGCTCATCAACTACTCGTGTTGTGCGCGCTATTGTTCTCTCACGAGTAGAAGGGACCCACAGTTTTTTGCCGACTCCGAACGGCGAAATTTGAGAAGCTTTCTTAGACAGTTATTACTCTTTGAGTTTTGACAGCAGCTCGAAAGAGGTGTTGCCGTGAAATATTAGAAAAATTGGTGTTGAACTGGGAGTCGAATCTAGACCCTTAGGCGTGTGAGCGTCGCACTCTACCCACTACGCTACGGCGACCACCGAGTAAGTGCCGAGTAAGTGCAAATCGTAAAAATTCACTTTTCCGGCTAAGTGAAAATCGCAAAAATTCACTTAGTCGGGTAAGTGAAAATCACAAAAATTCAATTAGCCGGGTAAGTGAAAATCACACAAATTCACTTAGCCAGGTAAGTGAAAATCACAAAAATTTACTTAGCGCGGTAAGTGAAAATTGCTAAAATTCACATTGCCGCGTAAGTTCAAATCGTAAAAATGCATTTTTCTGGATAAGTGAAAATCGCTAAAATTCCTTAGCGGGGTAAGTGAAAATCGTAAAAATTGCAAAAAATCACTTCGCAGGGTCAGTGAAAATCGCAAAAATTCCTTAGTCATGTAAGTGAAAATCACAAAAATTTCTTAGCCAGGTAAGTGAAAATCGCTAAATATACTTAGCTGGGTAAGTGAAAATCACAAAAATTCACATAGCCGGGTAAATGAAAATCGTAAAAATTCACTTTGCCGGGTTAGTGAAAATCGCAAAAATTCCTTAGCCGGGTAAGTGAAAATCACAGAAATTCACTTAGCCAGGTAAGTGAAAGTCACAAAAATTTACTTAGTGCGGTAAGTGAAAATCGCTAAATTTCACTTTTCCGGGTAAGTGAAAATCGCAAAAATTCACTTAGTCGGGTAAGTGAAAATCGCGAAAATTCACTTATTCGGGTAAGTGAAAATCGCAAAAATTCACTTAGCCAGGTAAGTGAAAATTGCAAAAATTCACTAGGCCATATAAGTGAAAATCACAAAAATCACTTAGCCGGGTAAGTGAAAATCACAAAAGTTCACATTGCCGGGTAAGTGCAAATCGTAAAAATTTACTTTCCCGGGTAAGTGAAAATCGCTAAAAATTTTTTGCCGGATAAGTGAAAATCGCAAAAATTGCAAAAATTCACTTTACCGGGTGTATGAATATCACAAAAATTAATTAGTCGGGTAGGTGAAAATCACAAATTCAATTAACCGGGTAAGTGAAAATAACAAAATTGCATATAGTGTGGTAAGTGAAAATCGCTAAAATTCACATTGCCGCGTAAGGCCAAATCGTAAAAATTCACTTTCCTGGGTAAGTGAAAATCGCTTAAATTCCTTAGCAGGGTAAGTGAAAATCGCAAAAATTCCTTAGTCGGGTAAGTGAAAATCACAAAAATTTCTTAGCCAGGTAAGTGAAAATCGCTAAAATTCCTTAGCCGGGTAAGTGAAAATCACAAAAATACACATAGCCGGATAAATGAAAATCGCACAAATTCACTTTGCCGGGTAAGTCAAAATCACAAAAATTCACATGGACAGGTAAATGAAGATCACAAGAATTCACTTTGCCGGGTATGTGGAAATCGCAAAAATTCCTTAGCCGGGTAAGTGAAAATCACAAAATTTCACATAGAGGGGTAAATGAAGATCACAAAAATTCACTTTCCGGGTAAGTGAATATCGCTAAAATTCCTTACCTTGGTAAGTGAAATTCGCAAAAATTTACTTTGCCGAGTAAGTAAAAATTGTAAAAATTCACAGCGGTGTACGTGAAAATCACAAATATTCACATAGCGTGGTAAGTGAATATCGCTAAAAATCACTTTGCCGGGTAAGTGAAAATCGTAAAATTTCATTTTCTCGGGTAAGTGAAAATCGCACAAATTCACTTAGTCCGGTAAGTGAAAATCACAAAAATTCACTTTGCCGGGTAAGTGAAAATCACAAAAATTCACTTAGCCAGGTAGGTGAAAATCACAAAAATTTACTAAGCGCGGTAAGTGGAAATCGCTAAAATTCACTTTTCCGGCTAAGTGAAAATCGCAAAAATTCACTTAGTCGGGTAAGTGAAAATCGCTAAAATTCCTTAGTCGGGTAAGTGAAAATCACAAAAATTTTTTAGCCACGTAAGTGAAAATCGCTAAAATTCCTTAGCGGGGAAAGTGAAAATCGAAAAAATTGCAAAAATTCACTTCGCGGGGTCAGTGAAAATCGCAAAATGTCCTTAGTCGGGGAAGTGAAAATCACAAAAATTTCTTAGCCAGGTAAGTGAAAATCGTAAAAATTCACTTTCTCGGGTATGCGAAAATCGCACAAATTCACTTAGTCCGGTACGTGAAAATCACAAAAATTCACTTAGCCGGGTAAGTGAAAATTAAAAAAATTCACTTAGCCAGGTAAGTGAAAGTCACAAAAATTTACTTAGTGCGGTAAGTGAAAATCGCTAAATTTCACTTTTCCGGGTAAGTGAAAATCGCAAAAATTCACTTAGTCGGGTAAGTGAAAATCGCGAAAATTCACTTATTCCGGTAAAATTCACTTTTCCCTCTAAGTGAAAATCGCAAAATTTCACTTAGGCGGGTAAGTGAAAATCACAAAAATGCATATAGTGTGGTAAGTGAAAATCGTTAAAATTCACATTGCCGCGTAAGTGCAACTCGTAAAAATTTACTTACCTGGGTAAGTGAAAATCGCTAAAATTCCTTAGTCGGGTAAGTGAAAATCACAAAAATTTCTTAGCCAGGTAAGTGAAAATCGCTAAAATTCCTTAGCCGGGTAAGTGAAAATCACAAAAATACACATAGCCGGATAAATGAAGATCGCACAAATTCACTTTGCCGGGTAAGTCAAAATCACAAAAATTCACATGGACAGGTAAATGAAGATCACAAGAATTCACTTTGCCGGGTATGTGGAAATCACAAAAATTCCTTAGCCGGGTAAGTGAAAATCACAAAATTTCACATAGACGGGTAAATGAAGATCACACAAATTCACTTTGCCGGGTAAGTGAATATCGCTAAAATTCCTTACCTTGGTAAGTGATATTCGCAAAAATTTACTTTGCCGAGTAAGTAAAAATTGTAAAAATTCACAGCGGTGTACGTGAAAATCACAAATATTCACATAGCGTGGTAAGTGAATATCGCTAAAAATCACTTTGCCGGGTAAGTGAAAATCGTAAATATTCATTTTCTCGGGTAAGTGAAAATCGCACAAATTCACTTAGTCCGGTAAGTGAAAATCACAAAAATTCACTTTGCCGGGTAAGTGAAAATCACAAAAATTCACTTAGCCAGGTAAGTGAAAATCACAAAAATTTACTAAGCGCGGTAAGTGGAAATCGCTAAAATTCACTTTTCCGGCTAAGTGAAAATCGCAAAAATTCACTTAGTCGGGTGAGTGAAAATCGCTAAAATTCCTTAGTCGGGTAAGTGAAAATCACAAAAATTTTTTAGCCACGTATGTGAAAATCGCTAAAATTCCTTAGCGGGGTAAGTGAAAATCGAAAAAATTGCAAAAATTCACTTCGCGGGGTCAGTGAAAATCGCAAAATGTCCTTAGTCGGGGAAGTGAAAATCACAAAAATTTCTTAGCCAGGTAAGTGAAAATCGTAAAAATTCACTTTCTCGGGTATGCGAAAATCGCACAAATTCACTTAGTCCGGTACGTGAAAATCACAAAAATTCACTTAGCCGGGTAAGTGAAAATTAAAAAAATTCACTTAGCCAGGTAAGTGAAAGTCACAAAAATGTACTTAGTGCGGTAAGTGAAAATCGCTAATTTTTACTTATACGGGTAAGTGAAAATCGCAAAAATTCACTTAGTCGGGTAAGTGAAAATCGCGAAAATTCACTTATTCCGGTAAGTGAAAATCGCAAAAATTCACTTTTCCGGCTAAGTGAAAATCGCGAAAATTCACTTAGGCGGGTAAGTGAAAATCACAAAAATGCATATAGTGTGGTAAGTGAAAATCGCTAAAATTCACATTGCCGCGTAAGTGCAACTCGTAAAAATTTACTTACCTGGGTAAGTGAAAATCGCTAAAATTCCTTAGTCGGGTAAGTGAAAATCACAGAAATTTTTTCGCCAGGTAAGTGAAAATCGCTAAAATTCCTTAGCGGGGTAAGTGAAAATCGCAAAAATTGCAAAAATTCACTTTACCGGGTGTATGAATATCACAAAAATTCCTTAGTCGGGTAGGTGAAAATCACAAATTCACTTAACCGGGTAAGTGAAAATAACAAAATTGCATATAGTGTGGAAAGTGAAAATCGCTGAAATTCACATTGCCGCGTAAGGGCAAATCGTTAAAATTCACTTTCCTGGGTAAGTGAAAATCGCTAAAATTCCTTAGCAAGGTAAGTGAAAATCGCAAAAATTCCTTAGTCGGGTAAGTGAAAATCACAAAAATTTCTTAGCCAGGTAAGTGAAAATCGCTAAAATTCCTTAGCCGGGTAAGTGAAAATCACAAAAATACACATAGCCGGATAAATGAAAATCGCACAAATTCACTTTGCCGGGTAAGTCAAAATCACAAAAATTCACATGGACAGGTAAATGAAGATCACAAGAATTCACTTTGCCGGGTATGTGGAAATCGCAAAAATTCCTTAGCCGGGTAAGTGAAAATCACAAAATTTCACATAGACGGGTAAATGAAGATCACAAAAATTCACTTTGCCGGGTAAGTGAATATCGCTAAAATTCCTTACCTTGGTAAGTGAAATTCGCAAAAATTTACTTTGCCGAGTAAGTAAAAATTGTAAAACTTCACAGCGGTGTACGTGAAAATCACAAATATTCACATAGCGTGGTAAGTGAATATCGCTAAAAATCACTTTGCCGGGTAAGTGAAAATCGTAAAATTTCATTTTCTCGGGTAAGTGAAAATCGCACAAATTCACTTAGTCCGGTAAGTGAAAATCACAAAAATTCACTTTGCCGGGTAAGTGAAAATCACAAAAATTCACTTAGCCAGGTAAGTGAAAATCACAAAAATTTACTAAGCGCGGTAAGTGGAAATCGCTAAAATTCACTTTTCCGGCTAAGTGAAAATCACGAAAATTCACTTAGTCGGGTAAGTGAAAATCGCTAAAATTCCTTAGTCGGGTAAGTGAAAATCACAAAAATTTTTTAGTCACGTAAGTGAAAATCGCTAAAATTCCTTAGCGGGGTAAGTGAAAATCGAAAAAATTGCAAAAATTCACTTCGCGGGGTCAGTGAAAATCGCAAAATGTCCTTAGTCGGGGAAGTGAAAATCACAAAAATTTCTTAGCCAGTTAAGTGAAAATCGTAAAAATTCACTTTCTCGGGTATGCGAAAATCGCACAAATTCACTTAGTCCGGTACGTGAAAATCACAAAAATTCACTTAGCCGGGTAAGTGAAAATTAAAAAAATTCACTTAGCCAGGTAAGTGAAAGTCACAAAAATGTACTTAGTGCGGTAAGTGAAAATCGCTAATTTTCACTTATCCAGGTAAGTGAAAATCGCAAAAATTCACTTAGTCGGGTAAGTGAAAATCGCGAAAATTCACTTATTCCGGTAAGTGAAAATCGCAAAAATTCACTTTTCCGGCTAAGTGAAAATTGCGAAAATTCACTTAGGCGGGTAAGTGAAAATCACAAAAATGCATATAGTGTGGTAAGTGAAAATCGCTAAAATTCACATTGCCGCGTAAGTGCAACTCGTAAAAATTTACTTACCTGGGTAAGTGAAAATCGCTAAAATGCCTTAGTCGGGTAAGTGAAAATCACAAAAATTGTTTCGCCGGGTAAGTGAAAATCGCTAAAATTCCTTAGCGGGGTAAGTGAAAATCGCAAAAATTGCAAAAATTGCAAAAATTCACTTTACCGGGTGTATGAATATCACAAAAATTCCTTAGTCGGGTGAGTGAAAATCACAAATTCACTTAACCGGGTAAGTGAAAATAACAAAATTGCATATAGTGTGGTAAGTGAAAATCGCTAAAATTCACATTGCCGCGTAAGGGCAAATCGTAAAAATTCACTTTCCTGGGTAAGTGAAAATCGCAAAAATTCCTTAGTCGGGTAAGTGAAAATCACAAAAATTTCTTAGCCAGGTAAGTGAAAATCGCTAAAATTCCTTAGCCGGGTAAGTGAAAATCACAAAAATACACATAGCCGGATAAATGAAAATCGCACAAATTCACTTTGCCGGGTAAGTCAAAATCACAAAAATTCACATGGACAGGTAAATGAAGATCACAAGAATTCACTTTGCCGGGTATGTGGAAATCGCAAAAATTCCTTAGCCGGGTAAGTGAAAATCACAAAATTTCACATAGACGGGTAAATGAAGATCACAAAAATTCACTTTGCCGGGTAAGTGAATATCGCTAAAATTCCTTACCTTGGTAAGTGAAATTCGCAAAAATTTACTTTGCCGAGTAAGTAAAAATTGTAAAAATTCACAGCGGTGTACGTGAAAATCACAAATATTCACATAGCGTGGTAAGTGAATATCGCTAAAAATCACTTTGCCGGGCAAGTGAAAATCGTAAAATTTCATTTTCTCGGGTAAGTGAAAATCGCACAAATTCACTTAGTCCGGTAAGTGAAAATCACAAAAATTCACTTTGCCGGGTAAGTGAAAATCACAAAAATTCACTTAGCCAGGTAGGTGAAAATCACAAAAATTTACTAAGCGCGGTAAGTGGAAATCGCTAAAATTCACTTTTCCGGCTAAGTGAAAATCGCAAAAATTCACTTAGTCGGGTGAGTGAAAATCGCTAAAATTCCTTAGTCGGGTAAGTGAAAATCACAAAAATTTTTTAGCCACGTATGTGAAAATCGCTAAAATTCCTTAGCGGGGTAAGTGAAAATCGAAAAAATTGCAAAAATTCACTTCGCGGGGTCAGTGAAAATCGCAAAATGTCCTTAGTCGGGGAAGTGAAAATCACAAAAATTTCTTAGCCAGGTAAGTGAAAATCGTAAAAATTCACTTTCTCGGGTATGCGAAAATCGCACAAATTCACTTAGTCCGGTACGTGAAAATCACAAAAATTCACTTAGCCGGGTAAGTGAAAATTAAAAAAATTCACTTAGCCAGGTAAGTGAAAGTCACAAAAATGTACTTAGTGCGGTAAGTGAAAATCGCTAATTTTTACTTATACGGGTAAGTGAAAATCGCAAAAATTCACTTAGTCGGGTAAGTGAAAATCGCGAAAATTCACTTATTCCGGTAAGTGAAAATCGCAAAAATTCACTTTTCCGGCTAAGTGAAAATCGCGAAAATTCACTTAGGCGGGTAAGTGAAAATCACAAAAATGCATATAGTGTGGTAAGTGAAAATCGCTAAAATTCACATTGCCGCGTAAGTGCAACTCGTAAAAATTTACTTACCTGGGTAAGTGAAAATCGCTAAAATTCCTTAGTCGGGTAAGTGAAAATCACAGAAATTTTTTCGCCAGGTAAGTGAAAATCGCTAAAATTCCTTAGCGGGGTAAGTGAAAATCGCAAAAATTGCAAAAATTCACTTTACCGGGTGTATGAATATCACAAAAATTCCTTAGTCGGGTAGGTGAAAATCACAAATTCACTTAACCGGGTAAGTGAAAATAACAAAATTGCATATAGTGTGGAAAGTGAAAATCGCTGAAATTCACATTGCCGCGTAAGGGCAAATCGTTAAAATTCACTTTCCTGGGTAAGTGAAAATCGCTAAAATTCCTTAGCAAGGTAAGTGAAAATCGCAAAAATTCCTTAGTCGGGTAAGTGAAAATCACAAAAATTTCTTAGCCAGGTAAGTGAAAATCGCTAAAATTCCTTAGCCGGGTAAGTGAAAATCACAAAAATACACATAGCCGGATAAATGAAAATCGCACAAATTCACTTTGCCGGGTAAGTCAAAATCACAAAAATTCACATGGACAGGTAAATGAAGATCACAAGAATTCACTTTGCCGGGTATGTGGAAATCGCAAAAATTCCTTAGCCGGGTAAGTGAAAATCACAAAATTTCACATAGACGGGTAAATGAAGATCACAAAAATTCACTTTGCCGGGTAAGTGAATATCGCTAAAATTCCTTACCTTGGTAAGTGAAATTCGCAAAAATTTACTTTGCCGAGTAAGTAAAAATTGTAAAACTTCACAGCGGTGTACGTGAAAATCACAAATATTCACATAGCGTGGTAAGTGAATATCGCTAAAAATCACATTGCCGGGTAAGTGAAAATCGTAAAATTTCATTTTCTCGGGTAAGTGAAAATCGCACAAATTCACTTAGTCCGGTAAGTGAAAATCACAAAAATTCACTTTGCCGGGTAAGTGAAAATCACAAAAATTCACTTAGCCAGGTAAGTGAAAATCACAAAAATTTACTAAGCGCGGTAAGTGGAAATCGCTAAAATTCACTTTTCCGGCTAAGTGAAAATCACGAAAATTCACTTAGTCGGGTAAGTGAAAATCGCTAAAATTCCTTAGTCGGGTAAGTGAAAATCACAAAAATTTTTTAGTCACGTAAGTGAAAATCGCTAAAATTCCTTAGCGGGGTAAGTGAAAATCGAAAAAATTGCAAAAATTCACTTCGCGGGGTCAGTGAAAATCGCAAAATGTCCTTAGTCGGGGAAGTGAAAATCACAAAAATTTCTTAGCCAGTTAAGTGAAAATCGTAAAAATTCACTTTCTCGGGTATGCGAAAATCGCACAAATTCACTTAGTCCGGTACGTGAAAATCACAAAAATTCACTTAGCCGGGTAAGTGAAAATTAAAAAAATTCACTTAGCCAGGTAAGTGAAAGTCACAAAAATGTACTTAGTGCGGTAAGTGAAAATCGCTAATTTTCACTTATCCAGGTAAGTGAAAATCGCAAAAATTCACTTAGTCGGGTAAGTGAAAATCGCGAAAATTCACTTATTCCGGTAAGTGAAAATCGCAAAAATTCACTTTTCCGGCTAAGTGAAAATTGCGAAAATTCACTTAGGCGGGTAAGTGAAAATCACAAAAATGCATATAGTGTGGTAAGTGAAAATCGCTAAAATTCACATTGCCGCGTAAGTGCAACTCGTAAAAATTTACTTACCTGGGTAAGTGAAAATCGCTAAAATGCCTTAGTCGGGTAAGTGAAAATCACAAAAATTGTTTCGCCGGGTAAGTGAAAATCGCTAAAATTCCTTAGCGGGGTAAGTGAAAATCGCAAAAATTGCAAAAATTGCAAAAATTCACTTTACCGGGTGTATGAATATCACAAAAATTCCTTAGTCGGGTGAGTGAAAATCACAAATTCACTTAACCGGGTAAGTGAAAATAACAAAATTGCATATAGTGTGGTAAGTGAAAATCGCTAAAATTCACATTGCCGCGTAAGGGCAAATCGTAAAAATTCACTTTCCTGGGTAAGTGAAAATCGCAAAAATTCCTTAGTCGGGTAAGTGAAAATCACAAAAATTTCTTAGCCAGGTAAGTGAAAATCGCTAAAATTCCTTAGCCGGGTAAGTGAAAATCACAAAAATACACATAGCCGGATAAATGAAAATCGCACAAATTCACTTTGCCGGGTAAGTCAAAATCACAAAAATTCACATGGACAGGTAAATGAAGATCACAAGAATTCACTTTGCCGGGTATGTGGAAATCGCAAAAATTCCTTAGCCGGGTAAGTGAAAATCACAAAATTTCACATAGACGGGTAAATGAAGATCACAAAAATTCACTTTGCCGGGTAAGTGAATATCGCTAAAATTCCTTACCTTGGTAAGTGAAATTCGCAAAAATTTACTTTGCCGAGTAAGTAAAAATTGTAAAAATTCACAGCGGTGTACGTGAAAATCACAAATATTCACATAGCGTGGTAAGTGAATATCGCTAAAAATCACTTTGCCGGGCAAGTGAAAATCGTAAAATTTCATTTTCTCGGGTAAGTGAAAATCGCACAAATTCACTTAGTCCGGTAAGTGAAAATCACAAAAATTCACTTTGCCGGGTAAGTGAAAATCACAAAAATTCACTTAGCCAGGTAGGTGAAAATCACAAAAATTTACTAAGCGCGGTAAGTGGAAATCGCTAAAATTCACTTTTCCGGCTAAGTGAAAATCGCAAAAATTCACTTAGTCGGGTAAGTGAAAATCGCTAAAATTCCTTAGTCGGGTAAGTGAAAATCACAAAAATTTTTTAGCCACGTAAGTGAAAATCGCTAAAATTCCTTAGCGGGGAAAGTGAAAATCGCGAAAATTCACTTATTCCGGTAAGTGAAAATCGCAAAAATTCACTTTTCCGGCTAAGTGAAAATCGCTAAAATTCACTTAGGCGGGTAAGTGAAAATCACAAAAATGCATATAGTGTGGTAAGTGAAAATCGCTAAAATTCACATTGCCGCGTAAGTGCAACTCGTAAAAATTTACTTACCTGGGTAAGTGAAAATCACTAAAATTCCTTAGTCGGGTAAGTGAAAATCACAAAAATTTTTTCGCCAGGTAAGTGAAAATCGCTAAAATTCCTTTGCGGGGTAAGTGAAAATCGCAAAAATTCACTTCGCAGGGTCAGTGAAAATCGCAAAATTTCCTTAGTCGGGAAAGTGAAAATCACAAAAATTTCTTAGCCAGGTAAGTGAAAATCGTAAAAATTCACTTTCTCGGGTATGCGAAAATCGCACAAATTGACTTAGTCCGGTAATTGAAAATCAAAAAAATTCACTTAGCCAGGTAAGTGAAAGTCACAAAAATTTACTTAGTGCGGTAAGTGAAAATCGCTAAATTTCGCTTTTCCGGGTAAGTGAAAATCGCAAAAATTCACTTAGTCGGGTAAGTGAAAATCGCGAAAATTCACTTATTCGGGTAAGTGAAAATCGCGAAAATTCACTTAGCCAGGTAAGTGAAAATTGCAAAAATTCACTTTGCCGGGTAAGTGAATATCGCTAAAATTCCTTACCTTGGTAAGTGAAATTCGCAAAAATTCACTTTGCCGAGTAAGTAAAAATTGTAAAAATTCACAGCGGTGTACGTGAAAATCACAAATATTCACATAGCGTGGTAAGTGAATATCGCTAAAAATCACTTTGCCGGATAAGTGAAAATCGTAAAATTTCATTTTCTCGGGTAAGTGAAAATCGCACAAATTCACTTAGTCCGGTAAGTGAAAATCACAAAAATTCACTTTGCCGGGTAAGTGAAAATCAAAAAAATTCACTTAGCCAGTTAAGTGAAAGTCACAAAAATTTACTTAGTGCGGTAAGTGAAAATCGCAAAAATTCACTTAGTCGGGTAAGTGAAAATCGCGAAAATTCACTTATTCGGGTAAGTGAAAATCGCGAAAATTCACTTAGCCAGGTAAGTGAAAATTGCAGAAATTCACTAAGCCATATAAGTAAAAATCACAAAAATCACTTAGCCGGGTAAGTGAAAATCACAAAAGTTCACATTGCCGGGTAAGTGCAAATCGTAAAAATTTACTTTCCCGGGTAAGTGAAAATCGCTAAAATTTTTTTGCCGGGTAAGTGAAAATCGCAAAAATTCACTTTACCGGGTGTGTGAATATCACAAAAATTCCTTAGTCGGGTAAGTGAACATCACAAATTCACTTAACCGGGTAAGTGAAAATCACAAAAATGCATATAGTGTGGTAAGTGAAAATCGCTAAAATTCACATTGCCGCGTAAGTGCAACTCGTAAAAATTTACTTACCTGGGTAAGTGAAAATCGCTAAAATTCCTTAGTCGGGTAAGTGAAAATCACAAAAATTTGTTCGCCAGGTAAGTGAAAATCGCTAAAATTCCTTAGCGTTGTAAGTGAAAATCGCAAAAATTCACTTCGCGGGGTCAGTGAAAATCGCAAAAATTCCTTAGTCATGTAAGTGAAAATCACAAAAATTTCTTAGCCAGGTAAGTGAAAATCGCTAAATATACTTAGCTGGGTAAATGAAAATCACAAAAATTTACAGAGCCGGGTAAATGAAAATCGCAAAAATTCACTTTGCCGGGTAAGTGAAAATCGTAAAAATTCACTTAGCCGGGTAAGTGAAAATCACAGAAATTCACTTAGCCAGGTAGTTGAAAAGCACAAAAATTCACTTAGCCGGGTAAGTGAAAATCACAAAAATTCACTTAGCCCGTTAAGTGAAAATCACAAAAATTTACTTAGCGCGCTAAGTGAAAATCGCTAAAATTCACTTAGTCGAGTAAGTGAAAATCGCGAAAATTCACTTAGTCCGGTAAGTGAAAATCGCTAAAATTCACATGCCCAGGTAAGTGCACATCGTAAAAATTCACTTTTCCGGGTAAATGAAAATCGCAAAAATTCACTTTGCCGGGTAAGTGAAAATCACAAAAATTCACTTAGCCGGGTATGTGAAAATCGCAAAAATTCACTTAGCCAGGTAAGTGAAAATCACAAAAATTCACAAAATTGCGGTAAGTGAAAATCGTAAATGTTCACCTTCCCGGGTAAGTGAAAATCGCGAAAATTCACTTAGTCGGGTAAGTGAAAATCGCTAAAATTCACACTGCCGAGTAAGTAATAATAATAATTCTTGGCGCTACAGTCCAAAGTGAACAAGGGCCAAGCTTGCTCATCAACTACTCGTGTTGTGCGCGCTATTGTTCTCTCACGAGTAGAAGGGACCCACAGTTTTTTGCCGACTCCGAACGGCGAAATTTGAGAAGCTTTCTTAGACAGTTATTACTCTTTGAGTTTTGACAGCAGCTCGAAAGAGGTGTTGCCGTGAAATATTAGAAAAATTGGTGTTGAACTGGGAGTCGAACCTAGACCCTTAGGCGTGTGAGCGTCGCACTCTACCCGCTACGCTACGGCGACCACCGAGTAAGTGCCGAGTAAGTGCAAATCGTAAAAATTCACTTTTCCGGCTAAGTGAAAATCGCAAAAATTCACTTAGTCGGGTAAGTGAAAATCACAAAAATTCAATTAGCCGGGTAAGTGAAAATCACACAAATTCACTTAGCCAGGTAAGTGAAAATCACAAAAATTTACTTAGCGCGGTAAGTGAAAATTGCTAAAATTCACATTGCCGCGTAAGTTCAAATCGTAAAAATGCATTTTTCTGGATAAGTGAAAATCGCTAAAATTCCTTAGCGGGGTAAGTGAAAATCGCAAAAATTGCAAAAAATCACTTCGCAGGGTCAGTGAAAATCGCAAAAATTCCTTAGTCATGTAAGTGAAAATCACAAAAATTTCTTAGCCAGGTAAGTGAAAATCGCTAAATATACTTAGCTGGGTAAGTGAAAATCACAAAAATTCACATAGCCGGGTAAATGAAAATCGCAAAAATTCACTTTGCCGGGTTAGTGAAAATCGCAAAAATTCCTTAGCCGGGTAAGTGAAAATCACAGAAATTCACTTAGCCAGGTAGTTGAAAAGCACAAAAATTCACTTAGCCGGGTAAGTGAAAATCACAAAAATTCACTTAGCCAGTTAAGTGAAAATCACAAAAATTTACTTAGCGCGCTAAGTGAAAATCGCTAAAATTCACTTAGTCGAGTAAGTGAAAATCGCGAAAATTCACTTAGTCCGGTAAGTGAAAATCGCTAAAATTCACATGCCCGGGTAAGTGCAAATCGTAAAAATTCACTTTTGCCGGGTAAATGAAAATCGCAAATATTCACTTATCCATTTAAGTGAAAATCACAAAAATTCACTTAGTCCGGTAAGTGAAAATCGCAAAAATTCACTTAGCCAGGTAAGTGAAAATCACAAAAATTCACTTAGAGCGGTAAGTGAAAATCGTAAGAATTCAATTTCCCGGGTAAGTAAAAATCGCAAAATTTCACTTAGTCGGATAAGTGAAAATTGCAAAAATTCACTAAGCCATATAAGTAAAAATCACAAAAATCACTTAGCCGGGTAAGTGAAAATCACAAAAGTTCACATTGCCGGGTAAGTGCAAATCGTAAAAATTTACTTTCCCGGGTAAGTGAAAATCGCTAAAATTTTGTTGCTTGGTAAGTGAAAATCGCAAAAATTCACTTTACCGGGTGTGTGAATATCACAAAAATTCCTTAGTCGGGTAAGTGAAAATCACAAATTCACTTAACCGGGTAAGTGAAAATCACAAAAATGCATATAGTGTGGTAAGTGAAAATCGCTAAAATTCACATTGCCGCGTAAGTGCAACTCGTAAAAGTTTACTTACCTGGGTAAGTGAAAATCGCTAAAATTCCTTAGTCGGGTAAGTGAAAATCACAAAAATTTCTTAGCCGGGTAAGTGAAAATCGTAAAAATTCACTTTCTCGGGTATGCAAAAATCGCAAAAATTCACTTAGTCCGGTAAGTGAAAATCACAAAAATTCACTTAGCCGGGTAAGTGAAAATCAAAAAAATTCACTTAGCCAGGTAAGTGAAAGTCACAAAAATTTACTTAGTGCGGTAAGTGAAAATCGCTAAATTTCACTTTTCCGGGTAAGTGAAAATCGCAAAAATTCACTTAGTCGGGTAAGTGAAAATCGCGAAAATTCACTTATTCGGGTAAGTGAAAATCGCAAAAATTCACTTAGCCAGGTAAGTGAAAATTGCAAAAATTCACTAAGCCATATAAGTGAAAATCACAAAAATCACTTAGCCGGGTAAGTGAAAATCACAAAAGTTCACATTGCCGGGTAAGTGCAAATCGTAAAAATTTACTTTCCCGGGTAAGTGAAAATCGCTAAAAATTTTTTGCCGGATAAGTGAAAATCGCGAAAATTGCAAAAATTCACTTTACCGGGTGTGTGAATATCACAAAAATTAATTAGTCGGGTAGGTGAAAATCACAAATTCACTTAACCGGGTAAGTGAAAATAACAAAATTGCATATAGTGTGGTAAGTGAAAATCGCTAAAATTCACATTGCCGCGTAAGGGCAAATCGTAAAAATTCACTTTCCTGGGTAAGTGAAAATCGCTAAAATTCCTTAGCAGGGTAAGTGAAAATCGCAAAAATTCCTTAGTCGGGTAAGTGAAAATCACAAAAATTTCTTAGCCAGGTAAGTGAAAATCGCTAAAATTCCTTAGCCGGGTAAGTGAAAATCACAAAAATACACATAGCCGGATAAATGAAAATCGCACAAATTCACTTTGCCGGGTAAGTCAAAATCACAAAAATTCACATGGACAGGTAAATGAAGATCACAAGAATTCACTTTGCCGGGTATGTGGAAATCGCAAAAATTCCTTAGCCGGGTAAGTGAAAATCACAAAATTTCACATAGAGGGGTAAATGAAGATCACAAAAATTCACTTTGCCGGGTAAGTATATATCGCTAAAATTCCTTACCTTGGTAAGTGAAATTCGCAAAAATTTACTTTGCCGAGTAAGTAAAAATTGTAAAAATTCACAGCGGTGTACGTGAAAATCACAAATATTCACATAGCGTGGTAAGTGAATATCGCTAAAAATCACTTTGCCGGGTAAGTGAAAATCGTAAAATTTCATTTTCTCGGGTAAGTGAAAATCGCACAAATTCACTTAGTCCGGTAAGTGAAAATCACAAAAATTCACTTTGCCGGGTAAGTGAAAATCACAAAAATTCACTTAGCAAGGTAGGTGAAAATCACAAAAATTTACTAAGCGCGGTAAGTGGAAATCGCTAAAATTCAGTTTTCCGGCTAAGTGAAAATCGCAAAAATTCACTTAGTCGGGTAAGTGAAAATCGCTAAAATTCCGTAGTCGGGTAAGTGAAAATCACAAAAATTTTTTAGCCACGTAAGTGAAAATCGCTAAAATTCCTTAGCGGGGAAAGTGAAAATCGAAAAAATTGCAAAAATTCACTTCGCGGGGTCAGTGAAAATCGCAAAATGTCCTTAGTCGGGGAAGTGAAAATCACAAAAATTTCTTAGCCAGGTAAGTGAAAATCGTAAAAATTCACTTTCTCGGGTGTGCGAAAATCGCACAAATTCACTTAGTCCGGTACGTGAAAATCACAAAAATTCACTTAGCCGGGTAAGTGAAAATTAAAAAAATTCACTTAGCCAGGTAAGTGAAAGTCACAAAAATTTACTTAGTGCGGTAAGTGAAAATCGCTAAATTTCACTTTTCCGGGTAAGTGAAAATCGCAAAAATTCACTTAGTCGGGTAAGTGAAAATCGCGAAAATTCACTTATTCCGGTAAAATTCACTTTTCCCTCTAAGTGAAAATCGCAAAAATTCACTTACGCGGGTAAGTGAAAATCACAAAAATGCATATAGTGTGGTAAGTGAAAATCGTTAAAATTCACATTGCCGCGTAAGTGCAACTCGTAAAAATTTACTTACCTGGGTAAGTGAAAATCGCTAAAATTCCTTAGTCGGGTAAGTGAAAATCACAAAAATTTCTTAGCCAGGTAAGTGAAAATCGCTAAAATTCCTTAGCCGGGTAAGTGAAAATCACAAAAATACACATAGCCGGATAAATGAAAATCGCACAAATTCACTTTGCCGGGTAAGTCAAAATCACAAAAATTCACATGGACAGGTAAATGAAGATCACAAGAATTCACTTTGCCGGGTATGTGGAAATCACAAAAATTCCTTAGCCGGGTAAGTCAAAATCACAAAATTTCACATAGACGGGTAAATGAAGATCACACAAATTCACTTTGCCGGGTAAGTGAATATCGCTAAAATTCCTTACCTTGGTAAGTGATATTCGCAAAAATTTACTTTGCCGAGTAAGTAAAAATTGTAAAAATTCACAGCGGTGTACGTGAAAATCACAAATATTCACATAGCGTGGTAAGTGAATATCGCTAAAAATCACTTTGCCGGGTAAGTGAAAATCGTAAATATTCATTTTCTCGGGTAAGTGAAAATCGCACAAATTCACTTAGTCCGGTAAGTGAAAATCACAAAAATTCACTTTGCCGGGTAAGTGAAAATCACAAAAATTCACTTAGCCAGGTAAGTGAAAATCACAAAAATTTACTAAGCGCGGTAAGTGGAAATCGCTAAAATTCACTTTTCCGGCTAAGTGAAAATCACGAAAATTCACTTAGTCGGGTAAGTGAAAATCGCTAAAATTCCTTAGTCGGGTAAGTGAAAATCACAAAAATTTTTTAGTCACGTAAGTGAAAATCGCTAAAATTCCTTAGCGGGGTAAGTGAAAATCGAAAAAATTGCAAAAATTCACTTCGCGGGGTCAGTGAAAATCGCAAAATGTCCTTAGTCGGGGAAGTGAAAATCACAAAAATTTCTTAGCCAGGTAAGTGAAAATCGTAAAAATTCACTTTCTCGGGTATGCGAAAATCGCACAAATTCACTTAGTCCGGTACGTGAAAATCACAAAAATTCACTTAGCCGGGTAAGTGAAAATTAAAAAAATTCACTTAGTCGGGTAAGTGAAAATCGCGAAAATTCACTTATTCCGGTAAGTGAAAATCGCAAAAATTCACTTTTCCGGCTAAGTGAAAATCGCGAAAATTCACTTAGGCGGGTAAGTGAAAATCACAAAAATGCATATAGTGTGGTAAGTGAAAATCGCTAAAATTCACATTGCCGCGTAAGTGCAACTCGTAAAAATTTACTTACCTGGGTAAGTGAAAATCGCTAAAATTCCTTAGTCGGGTAAGTGAAAATCACAGAAATTTTTTCGCCAGGTAAGTGAAAATCGCTGAAATTCCTTAGCGGGGTAAGTGAAAATCGCAAAAATTGCAAAAATTCACTTTACCGGGTGTATGAATATCACAAAAATTCCTTAGTCGGGTAGGTGAAAATCACAAATTCACTTAACCGGGTAAGTGAAAATAACAAAATTGCATATAGTGTGGTAAGTGAAAATCGCTAAAATTCACATTGCCGCGTAAGGGCAAATCGTTAAAATTCACTTTCCTGGGTAAGTGAAAATCGCTAAAATTCCTTAGCAAGGTAAGTGAAAATCGCAAAAATTCCTTAGTCGGGTAAGTGAAAATCACAAAAATTTCTTAGCCAGGTAAGTGAAAATCGCTAAAATTCCTTAGCCGGGTAAGTGAAAATCACAAAAATACACATAGCCGGATAAATGAAAATCGCACAAATTCACTTTGCCGGGTAAGTCAAAATCACAAAAATTCACATGGACAGGTAAATGAATCACAAGAATTCACTTTGCCGGGTATGTGGAAATCGCAAAAATTCCTTAGCCGGGTAAGTGAAAATCACAAAATTTCACATAGACGGGTAAATGAAGATCACAAAAATTCACTTTGCCGGGTAAGTGAATATCGCTAAAATTCCTTACCTTGGTAAGTGAAATTCGCAAAAATTTACTTTGCCGAGTAAGTAAAAATTGTAAAAATTCACAGCGGTGTACGTGAAAATCACAAATATTCACATAGCGTGGTAAGTGAATATCGCTAAAAATCACTTTGCCGGGTAAGTGAAAATCGTAAAATTTCATTTTCTCGGGTAAGTGAAAATCGCACAAATTCACTTAGTCCGGTAAGTGAAAATCACAAAAATTCACTTTGCCGGGTAAGTGAAAATCACAAAAATTCACTTAGCCAGGTAAGTGAAAATCACAAAAATTTACTAAGCGCGGTAAGTGGAAATCGCTAAAATTCACTTTTCCGGCTAAGTGAAAATCACGAAAATTCACTTAGTCGGGTAAGTGAAAATCGCTAAAATTCCTTAGTCGGGTAAGTGAAAATCACAAAAATTTTTTAGTCACGTAAGTGAAAATCGCTAAAATTCCTTAGCGGGGTAAGTGAAAATCGAAAAAATTGCAAAAATTCACTTCGCGGGGTCAGTGAAAATCGCAAAATGTCCTTAGTCGGGGAAGTGAAAATCACAAAAATTTCTTAGCCAGTTAAGTGAAAATCGTAAAAATTCACTTTCTCGGGCATGCGAAAATCGCACAAATTCACTTAGTCCGGTACGTGAAAATCACAAAAATTCACTTAGCCGGGTAAGTGAAAATTAAAAAAATTCACTTAGCCAGGTAAGTGAAAGTCACAAAAATGTACTTAGTGCGGTAAGTGAAAATCGCTAATTTTCACTTATCCGGGTAAGTGAAAATCGCAAAAATTCACTTAGTCGGGTAAGTGAAAATCGCGAAAATTCACTTATTCCGGTAAGTGAAAATCGCAAAAATTCACTTTTCCGGCTAAGTGAAAATCGCGAAAATTCACTTAGGCGGGTAAGTGAAAATCACAAAAATGCATATAGTGTGGTAAGTGAAAATCGCTAAAATTCACATTGCCAACTCAACTCAAAGTGCAACTCGTAAAAATTTACTTACCTGGGTAAGTGAAAATCGCTAAAATTCCTTAGTCGGGTAAGTGAAAATCACAAAAATTTTTTCGCCGGGTAAGTGAAAATCGCTAAAATTCCTTAGCGGGGTAAGTGAAAATCGCAAAAATTGCAAAAATTCACTTTACCGGGTGTATGAATATCACAAAAATTCCTTAGTCGGGTGAGTGAAAATCACAAATTCACTTAACCGGGTAAGTGAAAATAACAAAATTGCATATAGTGTGGTAAGTGAAAATCGCTAAAATTCACATTGCCGCGTAAGGGCAAATCGTAAAAATTCACTTTCCTGGGTAAGTGAAAATCGCTAAAATTCCTTAACAAGGTAAGTGAAAATCGCAAAAATTCCTTAGTCGGGTAAGTGAAAATCACAAAAATTTCTTAGCCAGGTAAGTGAAAATCGCTAAAATTCCTTAGCCGGGTAAGTGAAAATCACAAAAATACACATAGCCGGATAAATGAAAATCGCACAAATTCACTTTGCCGGGTAAGTCAAAATCACAAAAATTCACATGGACAGGTAAATGAAGATCACAAGAATTCACTTTGCCGGGTATGTGGAAATCGCAAAAATTCCTTAGCCGGGTAAGTGAAAATCACAAGATTTCACATAGACGGGTAAATGAAGATCACAAAAATTCACTTTGCCGGGTAAGTGAATATCGCTAAAATTCCTTACCTTGGTAAGTGAAATTCGCAAAAATTTACTTTGCCGAGTAAGTAAAAATTGTAAAAATTCACAGCGGTGTACGTGAAAATCACAAATATTCACATAGCGTGGTAAGTGAATATCGCTAAAAATCACTTTGCCGGGTAAGTGAAAATCGTAAAATTTCATTTTCTCGGGTAAGTGAAAATCGCACAAATTCACTTAGTCCGGTAAGTGAAAATCACAAAAATTCACTTTGCCGGGTAAGTGAAAATCACAAAAATTCACTTAGCCAGGTAAGTGAAAATCACAAAAATTTACTAAGCGCGGTAAGTGGAAATCGCTAAAATTCACTTTTCCGGCTAAGTGAAAATCACGAAAATTCACTTAATCGGGTAAGTGAAAATCGCTAAAATTCCTTAGTCGGGTAAGTGAAAATCACAAAAATTTTTTAGCCACGTAAGTGAAAATCGCTAAAATTCCTTAGCGGGGTAAGTGAAAATCGAAAAAATTGCAAAAATTCACTTCGCGGGGTCAGTGAAAATCGCAAAATGTCCTTAGTCGGGGAAGTGAAAATCACAAAAATTTCTTAGCCAGTTAAGTGAAAATCGTAAAAATTCACTTTCTCGGGTATGCGAAAATCGCACAAATTCACTTAGTCCGGTACGTGAAAATCACAAAAATTCACTTAGCCGGGTAAGTGAAAATTAAAAAAATTCACTTAGCCAGGTAAGTGAAAGTCACAAAAATTTACTTAGTGCGGTAAGTGAAAATCGCTAAATTTCACTTTTCCGGGTAAGTGAAAATCGCAAAAATTCACTTAGTCGGGTAAGTGAAAATCGCGAAAATTCACTTATTCCGGTAAGTGAAAATCGCAAAAATTCACTTTTCCGGCTAAGTGAAAATCGCTAAAATTCACTTAGGCGGGTAAGTGAAAATCACAAAAATGCATATAGTGTGGTAAGTGAAAATCGGTAAAATTCACATTGCCGCGTAAGTGCAACTCGTAAAAATTTACTTACCTGGGTAAGTGAAAATCACTAAAATTCCTTAGTCGGGTAAGTGAAAATCACAAAAATTTTTTCGCCAGGTAAGTGAAAATCGCTAAAATTCCTTAGCGGGGTAAGTGAAAATCGCAAAAATTCACTTCGCAGGGTCAGTGAAAATCGCAAAATTTCCTTAGTCGGGAAAGTGAAAATCACAAAAATTTCTTAGCCAGGTAAGTGAAAATCGTAAAAATTCACTTTCTCGGGTATGCGAAAATCGCACAAATTGACTTAGTCCGGTAATTGAAAATCACAAAAATTCACTAAGCAGGGTAAGTGAAAATCAAAAAAATTCACTTAGCCAGATAAGTGAAAGTCACAAAAATTTACTTAGTGCGGTAAGTGAAAATCGCTAAATTTCGCTTTTCCGGGTAAGTGAAAATCGCAAAAATTCACTTAGTCGGGTAAGTGAAAATCGCGAAAATTCACTTATTCGGGTAAGTGAAAATCGCGAAAATTCACTTAGCCAGGTAAGTGAAAATTGCAAAAATTCACTTTGCCGGGTAAGTGAATATCGCTAAATTTCCTTACCTTGGTAAGTGAAATTCGCAAAAATTCACTTTGCCGAGTAAGTAAAAATTGTAAAAATTCACAGCGATGTACGTGAAAATCACAAATATTCACATAGCGTGGTAAGTGAATATCGCTAAAAATCACTTTGCCGGATAAGTGAAAATCGTAAAATTTCATTTTCTCGGGTAAGTGAAAATCGCACAAATTCACTTAGTCCGGTAAGTGAAAATCACAAAAATTCACTTTGCCGGGTAAGTGAAAATCAAAAAAATTCACTTAGCCAGTTAAGTGAAAGTCACAAAAATTTACTTAGTGCGGTAAGTGAAAATCGCTAAATTTCACTTTTCCGGGTAAGTGAAAATCGCAAAAATTCACTTAGTCGGGTAAGTGAAAATCGCGAAAATTCACTTATTCGGGTAAGTGAAAATCGCGAAAATTCACTTAGCCATGTAAGTGAAAATTGCAGAAATTCACTAAGCCATATAAGTAAAAATCACAAAAATCACTTAGCCGGGTAAGTGAAAATCACAAAAGTTCACATTGCCGGGTAAGTGCAAATCGTAAAAATTTACTTTCCCGGGTAAGTGAAAATCGCTAAAAATTTTTTGCCGGATAAGTGAAAATCGCAAAAATTGCAAAAATTCACTTTACCGGGTGTGTGAATATCACAAAAATTCCTTAGTCGGATAGGTGAAAATCACAAATTCACTTAACCGGGTAAGTGAAAATAACAAAATTGCATATAGTGTGGTAAGTGAAAATCGCTAAAATTCACATTGCCGCGTAAGGGCAAATCGTAAAAATTCACTTTCCTGGGTAAGTGAAAATCGCTAAAATTCCTTAGCGGGGTAAGTGAAAATCGCAAAAATTCCTTAGTCGGGTAAGTGAAAATCACAAAAATTTCTTAGCCAGGTAAGTGAAAATCGCTAAAATTCCTTAGCCGGGTAAGTGAAAATCACAAAAATACACATAGCCGGATAAATGAAAATCGCACAAATTCACTTTGCCGGGTAAATCAAAATCACAAAAATTCACATGGACAGGTAAATGAAGATCACAAGAATTCACTTTGCCGGGTATGTGGAAATCGCAAAAATTCCTTAGCCGGGTAAGTGAAAATTACAAAATTTCACATAGACGGGTAAATGAAGATCACAAAAATTCAAAAAATTCCTTACCTTGGTAAGTGAAATTCGCAAAAATTCACTTTGCCGAGTAAGTAAAAATTGTAAAAATTCACAGCGGTGTACGTGAAAATCACAAATATTCACATAGCGTGGTAAGTGAATATCGCTAAAAATCACTTTGCCGGGTAAGTGAAAATCGTAAAATTTCATTTTCTCGGGTAAGTGAAAATCGCACAAATTCACTTAGTCCGGTAAGTGAAAATAACAAAAATTCACTTTGCCGGGTAAGTGAAAATCACAAAAATTCACTTAGTCAGGTAAGTGAAAATCACAAAAATTTACTAAGCGCGGTAAGTGGAAATCGCTAAAATTCACTTTTCCGGCTGAGTGAAAATCGCAAAAATTCACTTAGTCGGGTAAGTGAAAATCGCTAAAATTCCTTAGTCGGGTAAGTGAAAATCACAAAAATTTTTTAGCCACGTAAGTGAAAATCGCTAAAATTCCTTAGCGGGGTAAGTGAAAATCACAAAAATACACATAGCCGGATAAATGAAAATCGCACAAATTCACTTTGCCGGGTAAGTCAAAATCACAAAAATTCACATGGACAGGTAAATGAAGATCACAAGAATTCACTTTGCCGGGTATGTGGAAATCGCAAAAATTCCTTAGCCGGGTAAGTGAAAATCACAAAATTTCACATAGAGGGGTAAATGAAGATCACAAAAATTCACTTTGCCGGGTAAGTGAATATCGCTAAAATTCCTTACCTTGGTAAGTGAAATTCGCAAAAATTTACTTTGCCGAGTAAGTAAAAATTGTAAAAATTCACAGCGGTGTACGTGAAAATCACAAATATTCACATAGCGTGGTAAGTGAATATCGCTAAAAATCACTTTGCCGGGTAAGTGAAAATCGTAAAATTTCATTTTCTCGGGTAAGTGAAAATCGCACAAATTCACTTAGTCCGGTAAGTGAAAATCACAAAAATTCACTTTGCCGGGTAAGTGAAAATCACAAAAATTCACTTAGCCAGGTAGGTGAAAATCACAAAAATTTACTAAGCGCGGTAAGTGGAAATCGCTAAAATTCACTTTTCCGGCTAAGTGAAAATCGCAAAAATTCACTTAGTCGGGTAAGTGAAAATCGCTAAAATTCCTTAGTCGGGTCAGTGAAAATCACAAAAATTTTTTAGCCACGTAAGTGAAAATCGCTAAAATTCCTTAGCGGGGAAAGTGAAAATCGAAAAAATTGCAAAAATTCACTTCGCGGGGTCAGTGAAAATCGCAAAATGTCCTTAGTCGGGGAAGTGAAAATCACAAAAATTTCTTAGCCAGGTAAGTGAAAATCGTAAAAATTCACTTTCTCGGGTATGCGAAAATCGCACAAATTCACTTAGTCCGGTACGTGAAAATCACAAAAATTCACTTAGCCGGGTAAGTGAAAATTAAAAAAATTCACTTAGCCAGGTAAGTGAAAGTCACAAAAATTTACTTAGTGCGGTAAGTGAAAATCGCTAAATTTCACTTTTCCGGGTAAGTGAAAATCGCAAAAATTCACTAAGTCGGGTAAGTGAAAATCGCGAAAATTCACTTATTCCGGTAAAATTCACTTTTCCCTCTAAGTGAAAATCGCAAAAATTCACTTAGGCGGGTAAGTGAAAATCACAAAAATGCATATAGTGTGGTAAGTGAAAATCGTTAAAATTCACATTGCCGCGTAAGTGCAACTCGTAAAAATTTACTTACCTGGGTAAGTGAAAAGATGGCTGGGTGATGTGGGAACAGGGTAGGCACTGATTGGTATCAACCTGGCGATGCCCAGCTGCTGTAACTGTCTTCCACACACCAATTGTGCTTATTCTACCTCCACGTTGGTAGCCATCGGGTACTGGTTGTTGTTCACCCGAACTCAACCTGCCAAACCTATAAGTGCGACCTCCGCCCAAGAGGTATAAAAAAAGGGCCTGGTCCTCCAGGTTGGGGGTGTGCGTCGGGGTAACTGCCCGGCCACATTAAAAAATAAACAGTTACGAATCAACCGAATGCCTCGGATATGGATGGATTCACTGTTGACGACCCACGCAAACGAAAAAAGGATAATGATCTACGGATATGCACGTGGAATGTGAGGTCCCTAAACAGACCACGTGCAGCCGATGAACTTGCGGAGGCCCTGGACTGCTATAAAGCAGACATTACCGCAATTCAGGAAATGCGGTGGGATGGGCCGGGCAAGAGAAGAGTGAGAAACTGCGACATATACCACGGCGACTGCTACAGGGAGAGAGGGAAACGCTTATTTGGATGCGGTTTTGTTGTTCGAGGCAGACTTAGGCAAAAAGTCTTAAGCTTCCAATACATAAGCGAACGCCTCATAACAATCCGCATCAAGGCTAAATTCGGGAATATAAGCCTCATATGCGCCCACGCCCCGACAGAGGAAAAAGATGACAGCAGTAAAGAGGACTTCTATCATCTCCTAGAAAGGACATATGATCGATGCCCCAGCTACGACACCAAGATAGTTCTAGGAGATTTCAACGCTCAGCTGGGAAGAGAAGAAGTCTTTGCTAAAGTCATCGGAAGACACAGCCTGCACGCCAACACCTCCGGAAACGGACTCAGGCTAGTTGACTTCGCCTCGGGGCGAAATCTCTCTGTGGTCAGCACGCGGTTCCCACACCTCAACATTCATAAAGGTACCTGGCGATCACCTGATCAATCAACCGTCAACCAGATTGATCACGTTGCGATCGACGTCAGACACTCCTCCAATATCCTCGATGTCCGAACCTTCCGAGGTGCAAACATCGACTCGGATCATCACCTTGTTGTAGCCAAGGTAAGAACACGGATATCGAGAGAGCAACGGAGTCGAGACAAGCCAAGACGGTTTGATGTCGGAAAGCTACAATCGCAACCGACCGCTAGAGCCTTTGCCGATCGATTCTCCCTGAAACTATCTCAAAGTTCGGCGCTGCCTGCACAAACAATAGAAGACAAGTGGAAACGTTGTCAAGAAGCCATCAAAGAGGCCGCCACTGATGTGCTGGGTTTTATGCCACCACCTAAGAGGAACCCATGGTTTGACGACGAGTGTAGGCAGGCGCATGCAGCCAAACAAGAAGCGTACAAGGCAACGCTGCATCGAACGACGAGAGCTGTTTGTGAGCTCTACAAACAGAGAAGAAGGGAAGAGAACCGGCTTCTCAGAAGAAAAAAGAAAGAGCACGAGAAGCGCGCGGTCGAGGAAATGGAGAGGTGCTATGGCAGGAATGATGTCAGAAATTTTTACCACAAGATAAAACAGTTATCCGGTGGTTATAAGGCTCGGACAGAAGCCTGCCGGGATCAAAATGGACAACTAGTGGTAGAGTCGCAGTCGGTGCTGAGAATCTGGAAGAATCATTTCTGCAGACTCCTAAACGGCGATGACGTCGCAAATTCCGCTGTTAGGCAGAATGTCCCACTCAATTTGGACGACGATGGACAAGAATTCCGTCCCCCCGACTTCGACGAGGTCAAGATAGCAATATCGAGACTGAAATCGAACAAAGCTGCTGGCGCGGACGGACTATCCGCAGAGCTGTTCAAAGCGGCTGGGGATGAGCTGGTTGGGTGCATGCACCAGCTCATCTGTGAGATATGGTCGGAGGAAAGCATGCCCGACGAGTGGAATCTCAGCATCGTTTGTCCGGTCCACAAGAAAGGAGACCCCTTCGACTGCGCCAACTACCGAGGGATCAGTCTTCTTAACATTGCATATAAGATTTTCTCTGCCGTACTGTGTGAGCGCCTGAAACCGTTCGTCAACAACCTGATAGGTCCTTATCAGTGTGGTTTCAGGCCAGGGAAGTCCACAATCGACCAGATCTTCACACTGCGGCAGATCCTGGAGAAGTCCCAAGAAGTACAAATCGACACCCACCATCTATTTGTCGATTTCAAGGCCGCGTATGACAGCGTGCATAGAGACGAGCTATACAGTGCCATGTCTAGTTTTGGCATCCCTACCAAACTCGTCAGATTGTGTAGGATGACGATGGAGAACTCTCGCTGCTCCGTCAAGGTCGGTAGCGAACTCACCGATACCTTCGATGTCAAAAAAGGATTTAGACAAGGCGACGCGCTGTCATGCGACTTCTTTAACATCATCCTTGAGGGGATCGTGCGGAACTCACACGTCAACACCAGAGGCACGATCTTCCACAAGTCCGTTCAATTGCTAGCTTATGCGGATGACATTGACGTGATCGGCCGAACTCAGCGAGCCGTCAATGAGGCGTTTGCTAGCATTGAAACGGAAGCGGCTAAAGTGGGACTGGTGGTAAACGAGGGCAAAACGAAGTATATGCTGTCATCGAAGAAGGACGCAGAACATCGACGTCTCGGACAGAGCGTCACTATGGGCAGCAGACACTTCGAGGTAGTGAAGGACTTCGTCTATCTCGGCTCCGCGGTGAATAGGGACAACAACATCAGTACCGAAATCAAGCGCAGAATCACTCTTGCCAATCGCTGTTTCTTTGGGCTCAAGAGGCAATTGAGTAATAAAGCCCTCTCCCGAACGACCAAAGTGACTTTGTACAACACCTTGATCATCCCAGTCCTGCTCTACGGCGCAGAAACCTGGACGCTACTAAAAGCGGATGAGGAAGCCATTGGTCTCTTCGAGAGAAAAGTTCTGCGTGCGATTTTTGGTCCTGTTTGCGTTGATGGCATCTGGAGGAGAAGATTCAACCACGAACTGTATGGACTGTACGGCGGCATGAGCCTAGTCAAGCGTCTACGGATACAACGCTTAAGGTGGCTAGGCCATGTAGAGCGCATGGACAGCAATGCTCCGGCCCGAAGAGTTTTCGAATCCGAACCACAGGGACAACGCAACAGAGGACGTCCTAGACTGAGATGGCGCACACAAGTGGAAAAGGACCTCAACCATCTTGGAGTGCGCAATTGGAGACAGCTGGCAAGAGATCGTGCTAGCTGGAGAGGCATGTTGGTTGAGGCCCAGGTCCACCCCGGACTGTAGCGCCATCCGAAGAAGGGTAAGTGAAAATCGCTAAAATTCCTTAGCCGGGTAAGTGAATATCACAAAAATACACATAGCCGGATAAATGAAAATCGCACAAATTCACTTTGCCGGGTAAGTCAAAATCACAAAAATTCACATGGACAGGTAAATGAAGATCACAAGAATTCACTTTGCCGGGTATGTGGAAATCACAAAAATTCCTTAGCCGGGTAAGTGAAAATCACAAAATTTCACATAGACGGGTAAATGAAGATCACACAAATTCACTTTGCCGGGTAAGTGAATATCGCTAAAATTCCTTACCTTGGTAAGTGATATTCGCAAAAATTTACTTTGCCGAGTAAGTAAAAATTGTAAAAATTCACAGCGGTGTACGTGAAAATCACAAATATTCACATAGCGTGGTAAGTGAATATCGCTTTTCCGGCTAAGTGAAAATCGCAAAAATTCACTTAGTCGGGTGAGTGAAAATCGCTAAAATTCCTTAGTCGGGTAAGTGAAAATCACAAAAATTTTTTAGCCACGTATGTGAAAATCGCTAAAATTCCTTAGCGGGGTAAGTGAAAATCGAAAAAATTGCAAAAATTCACTTCGCGGGGTCAGTGAAAATCGCAAAATGTCCTTAGTCGGGGAAGTGAAAATCACAAAAATTTCTTAGCCAGGTAAGTGAAAATCGTAAAAATTCACTTTCTCGGGTATGCGAAAATCGCACAAATTCACTTAGTCCGGTACGTGAAAATCACAAAAATTCACTTCGCCGGGTAAGGGAAAATTAAAAAAATTCACTTAGCCAGGTAAGTGAAAGTCACAAAAATGTACTTAGTGCGGTAAGTGAAAATCGCTAATTTTTACTTATCCGGGTAAGTGAAAATCGCAAAAATTCACTTAGTCGGGTAAGTGAAAATCGCGAAAATTCACTTATTCCGGTAGGTGAAAATCGCAAAAATTCACTTTTCCGGCTAAGTGAAAATCGCGAAAATTCACTTAGGCGGGTAAGTGAAAATCACAAAAATTTCTTAGCCAGTTAAGTGAAAATCGTAAAAATTCACTTTCTCGGGTATGCGAAAATCGCACAAATTCACTTAGTCCGGTACGTGAAAATCACAAAAATTCACTTAGCCGGGTAAGTGAAAATTAAAAAAATTCACTTAGCCAGGTAAGTGAAAGTCACAAAAATGTACTTAGTGCGGTAAGTGAAAATCGCTAATTTTCACTTATCCGGGTAAGTGAAAATCGCAAAAATTCACTTAGTCGGGTAAGTGAAAATCGCGAAAATTCACTTATTCCGGTAAGTGAAAATCGCAAAAATTCACTTTTCCGGCTAAGTGAAAAAAGCGAAAATTCACTTAGGCGGGTAAGTGAAAATCACAAAAATGCATATAGTGTGGTAAGTGAAAATCGCTAAAATTCACATTGCCGCGTAAGTGCAACTCGTAAAAATTTACTTACCTGGGTAAGTGAAAATCGCTAAAATTCCTTAGTCGGGTAAGTGAAAATCACAAAAATTTTTTCGCCAGGTAAGTGAAAATCGCTAAAATTCCTTAGCGGGGTAAGTGAAAATCGCAAAAATTGCAAAAATTGCAAAAATTCACTTTACCGGGTGTATGAATATCACAAAAATTCCTTAGTCGGGTGAGTGAAAATCACAAATTCACTTAACCGGGTAAGTGAAAATAACAAAATTGCATATAGTGTGGTAAGTGAAAATCGCTAAAATTCACATTGCCACGTAAGGGCAAATCGTAAAAATTCACTTTCTTGGGTAAGTGAAAATCGCTAAAATTCCTTAGCAAGGTAAGTGAAAATCGCAAAAATTCCTTAGTCGGGTAAGTGAAAATCACAAAAATTTCTTAGCCAGGTAAGTGAAAATCGCTAAAATTCCTTAGCCGGGTAAGTGAAAATCACAAAAATACACATAGCCGGATAAATGAAAATCGCACAAATTCACTTTGCCGGGTAAGTCAAAATCACAAAAATTCACATGGACAGGTAAATGAAGATCACAAGAATTCACTTTGCCGGGTATGTGGAAATAGCAAAAATTCCTTAGCCGGGTAAGTGAAAATCACAAAATTTCACATAGACGGGTAAATGAAGATCACAAAAATTCACTTTGCCGGGTAAGTGAATATTGCTAAAATTCCTTACCTTGGTAAGTGAAATTCGCAAAAATTTACTTTGCCGAGTAAGTAAAAATTGTAAAAATTCACAGCGGTGTACGTGAAAATCACAAATATTCACATAGCGTGGTAAGTGAATATCGCTAAAAATCACTTTGCCGGGTAAGTGAAAATCGTAAAATTTCATTTTCTCGGGTAAGTGAAAATCGCACAAATTCACTTAGTCCGGTAAGTGAAAATCACAAAAATTCACTTTGCCGGGTAAGTGAAAATCACAAAAATTCACTTAGCCAGGTAAGTGAAAATCACAAAAATTTACTAAGCGCGGTAAGTGGAAATCGCTAAAATTCACTTTTCCGGCTAAGTGAAAATCACGAAAATTCACTTAGTCGGGTAAGTGAAAATCGCTAAAATTCCTTAGTCGGGTAAGTGAAAATCACAAAAATTTTTTAGCCACGTAAGTGAAAATCGCTAAAATTCCTTAGCGGGGTAAGTGAAAATCGAAAAAATTGCAAAAATTCACTTCGCGGGGTCAGTGAAAATCGCAAAATGTCCTTAGTCGGGGAAGTGAAAATCACAAAAATTTCTTAGCCAGTTAAGTGAAAATCGTAAAAATTCACTTTCTCGGGTATGCGAAAATCGCACAAATTCACTTAGTCCGGTACGTGAAAATCACAAAAATTCACTTAGCCGGGTAAGTGAAAATTAAAAAAATTCACTTAGCCAGGTAAGTGAAAGTCACAAAAATTTACTTAGTGCGGTAAGTGAAAATCGCTAAATTTCGCTTTTCCGGGTAAGTGAAAATCGCTAAATTTCACTTTTCCGGGTAAGTGAAAATCGCAAAAATTCACTTAGTCGGGTAAGTGAAAATCGCGAAAATTCACTTATTCCGGTAAGTGAAAATCGCAAAAATTCACTTTTCCGGCTAAGTGAAAATCGCTAAAATTCACTTAGGCGGGTAAGTGAAAATCACAAAAATGCATATAGTGTGGTAAGTGAAAATCGCTAAAATTCACATTGCCGCGTAAGTGCAACTCGTAAAAATTTACTTACCTGGGTAAGTGAAAATCACTAAAATTCCTTAGTCGGGTAAGTGAAAATCACAACAATTTTTTCGCCAGGTAAGTGAAAATCGCTAAAATTCCTTAGCGGGGTAAGTGAAAATCGCAAAAATTCACTTCGCAGGGTCAGTGAAAATCGCAAAATTTCCTTAGTCGGGAAAGTGAAAATCACAAAAATTTCTTAGCCAGGTAAGTGAAAATCGTAAAAATTCACTTTCTCGGGTATGCGAAAATCGCACAAATTGACTTAGTCCGGTAATTGAAAATCACAAAAATTCACTTAGCAGGGTAAGTGAAAATCAAAAAAATTCACTTAGCCAGGTAAGTGAAAGTCACAAAAATTTACTTAGTGCGGTAAGTGAAAATCGCTAAATTTCGCTTTTCCGGGTAAGTGAAAATCGCAAAAATTCACTTAGTCGGGTAAGTGAAAATCGCGAAAATTCACTTATTCGGGTAAGTGAAAATCGCGAAAATTCACTTAGCCAGGTAAGTGAAAATTGCAAAAATTCACTTTGCCGGGTAAGTGAATATCGCTAAAATTCCTTACCTTGGTAAGTGAAATTCGCAAAAATTCACTTTGCCGAGTAAGTAAAAATTGTAAAAATTCACAGCGGTGTACGTGAAAATCACAAATATTCACATAGCGTGGTAAGTGAATATCGCTAAAAATCACTTTGCCGGATAAGTGAAAATCGTAAAATTTCATTTTCTCGGGTAAGTGAAAATCGCACAAATTCACTTAGTCCGGTAAGTGAAAATCACAAAAATTCACTTTGCCGGGTAAGTGAAAATCAAAAAAATTCACTTAGCCAGTTAAGTGAAAGTCACAAAAATTTACTTAGTGCGGTAAGTGAAAATCGCTAAATTTCACTTTTCCGGGTAAGTGAAAATCGCAAAAATTCACTTAGTCGGGTAAGTGAAAATCGCGAAAATTCACTTATTCGGGTAAGTGAAAATATCGAAAATTCACTTAGCCAGGTAAGTGAAAATTGCAGAAATTCACTAAGCCATATAAGTAAAAATCACAAAAATCACTTAGCCGGGTAAGTGAAAATCACAAAAGTTCACATTGCCGGGTAAGTGCAAATCGTAAAAATTTTCTTTCCCGGGTAAGTGAAAATCGCTAAAAATTTTTTGCCGGATAAGTGAAAATCGCAAAAATTGCAAAAATTCACTTTACCGGGTGTGTGAATATCACAAAAATTCCTTAGTCGGATAGGTGAAAATCACAAATTCACTTAACCGGGTAAGTGAAAATAACAAAATTGCATATAGTGTGGTAAGTGAAAATCGCTAAAATTCACATTGCCGCGTAAGGGCAAATCGTAAAAATTCACTTTCCTGGGTAAGTGAAAATCGCTAAAATTCCTTAGCGGGGTAAGTGAAAATCGCAAAAATTCCTTAGTCGGGTAAGTGAAAATCACAAAAATTTCTTAGCCAGGTAAGTGAAAATCGCTAAAATTCCTTAGCCGGGTAAGTGAAAATCACAAAAATACACATAGCCGGATAAATGAAAATCGCACAAATTCACTTTGCCGGGTAAGTCAAAATCACAAAAATTCACATGGACAGGTAAATGAAGATCACAAGAATTCACTTTGCCGGGTATGTGGAAATCGCAAAAATTCCTTAGCCGGGTAAGTGAAAATCACAAAATTTCACATAGACGGGTAAATGAAGATCACAAAAATTCAAAAAATTCCTTACCTTGGTAAGTGAAATTCGCAAAAATTCACTTTGCCGAGTAAGTAAAAATTGTAAAAATTCACAGCGGTGTACGTGAAAATCACAAATATTCACATAGCGTGGTAAGTGAATATCGCTAAAAATCACTTTGCCGGGTAAGTGAAAATCGTAAAATTTCATTTTCTCGGGTAAGTGAAAATCGCACAAATTCACTTAGTCCGGTAAGTGAAAATAACAAAAATTCACTTTGCCGGGTAAGTGAAAATCACAAAAATTCACTTAGTCAGGTAAGTGAAAATCACAAAAATTTACTAAGCGCGGTAAGTGGAAATCGCTAAAATTCACTTTTCCGGCTGAGTGAAAATCGCAAAAATTCACTTAGTCGGGTAAGTGAAAATCGCTAAAATTCCTTAGTCGGGTAAGTGAAAATCACAAAAATTTTTTAGCCACGTAAGTGAAAATCGCTAAAATTCCTTAGCGGGGTAAGTGAAAATCGAAAAAATTGCAAAAATTCACTTCGCGGGGTCAGTGAAAATCGCAAAATGTCCCTAGTCGGGGAAGTGAAAATCACAAAAATTTCTTAGCCAGGTAAGTGAAAATCGTAAAAATTCACTTTCTCGGGTATGCGAAAATCGCACAAATTCACTTAGTCGGGTAAGTGAAAATCGCGAAAATTCACTTATTCCGGTAAGTGAAAATCGCAAAAATTCACTTTTCCGGCTAAGTGAAAATCGCAAAAATTCACTTAGGCGGGTAAGTGAAATTCACAAAAATGCATATAGTGTGGTAAGTGAAAATCGCTAAAATTCACATTGCCGCGTAAGTGCAACTCGTAAAAATTTACTTACCTGGGTAAGTGAAAATCGCTAAAATTCCTTAGTCGGCTAAGTGAAAATCACAAAAATTTTTTCGCCAGGTAAGTGAAAATCGCTAAAATTCCTTAGCGGGGTAAGTGAAAGTCGCAAAAATTGCAAAAATTCACTTCGCAGGGTCAGTGAAAATCAAAAAAATTCACTTAGCCATTAAGTGAAAATCGTAAAAATTCACTTTCTCGGGTATGCGAAAATCGCAAAAATTCACTTAGTCCGGTAAGTGAAAATCACAAAAATTCACTTAGCCGAGTAAGTGAAAATCAAAAAAATTCACTTAGCCAGGTAAGTGAAAATCGTAAAAATTCACTTTCTCGGGTATGCGAAAATCGCACAAATTGACTTAGTCCGGTAAGTGAAAATCACAAAAATTCACTTAGCCGGGTAAGTGAAAATCAAAAAAAATCACTTAGCCAGGTAAGTGAAAGTCACAAAAATTTACTTAGTGCGGTAAGTGAAAATCGCTAAATTTCACTTTTCCGGGTAAGTGAAAATAGCAAAAATTCACTTAGTCGGGTAAGTGAAAATCGCGAAAATTCACTTATTCGGGTAAGTGAAAATCGCAAAAATTCACTTTGCCAGATAAGTGAAAATTGCAAAAATTCACTAAGCCATATAAGTAAAAATCACAAAAATCACTTAGCCGGGTAAGTGAAAATCACAAAAGTTCACATTGCCGGGTAAGTGAAAATCGCAAAAATTGCAAAAATTCACTTTACCGGGTGTGTGAATATCACAAAAATTCCTTAGTCGGTTAGGTGAAAATCACAAATTCACTTAACCGGGTAAGTGAAAATAACAAAATTGCATATAGTGTGGTAAGTGAAAATCGCTAAAATTCACATTGCCGCGTAAGGGCAAATCGGAAAAATTCACTTTCCTGGGTAAGTGAAAATCGCTAAAACTCCTTAGCGGGGTAAGTGAAAATCGCAAAAATTCCTTAGTCGGGTAAGTGAAAATCACAAAAATTTCTTAGCCAGGTAAGCGAAAATCGCTAAAATTCCTTAGCCGGGTAAGTGAAAATCACAAAAATACACATAGCCGGATAAATGAAAATCGCACAAATTCACTTTGCCGGATAAGTCAAAATCACAAAAATTCACATGGACAGGTAAATGAAGATCACAAGAATTCACTTTGCCGGGTATGTGGAAATCGCAAAAATTCCTTAGCCGGGTAAGTGAAAATCACAAAATTTCACATAGACGGGTAAATGAAGATCACAAAAATTCACTTTGCCGGGTAAGTGAATATCGCTAAAATTCCTTACCTTGGTAAGTGAAATTCGCAAAAATTCACTTTGCCGAGTAGGTAAAAATTGTAAAAATTCACAGCGGTGTACGTGAAAATCACAAATATTCACATAGCGTGGTAAGTGAATTTCGCTAAAAACCACTTTGCCGGGTAAGTGAAAATCGTAAAATTTCATTTTCTCGGGTTAGTGAAAATCGCACAAATTCACTTAGTCCGGTAAGTGAAAATCACAAAAATTAACTTTGCCGGGTAAGTGAAAATCACAAAAATTCACTTAGCCAGGTAAGTGGAAATCGCTAAAATTCACTTTTCCGGCTAAGTGAAAATCGCACAAATTCACTTGGTCGGGTAAGTGAAAATCGCTAAAATTCGTTAGTCGGGTAAGTGAAAATCACAAAAATTTTTTAGCCACGTAAGTGAAAATCGCTAAAATTCCTTAGCGGAGTAAGTGAAAATCGAAAAAATTGCAAAAATTCACTTCGCGGGGTCAGTGAATATCGCAAAATGTCCTTAGTCGGGGAAGTGAAAATCACAAAAATTTTTTAGCCAGGTAAGTGAAAATCTTAAAAATTCACTTTCTCGGGTATGCGAAAATCGCACATATTCACTTAGTCCGGTACGTGAAAATCACAAAAATTCACTTAGCCGGGTAAGTGAAAATTAAAAAAATTCACTTAGCCAGGTAAGTGAAAGTCACAAAAATTTACTTAGTGCGGTAAGTGAAAATCGCTAAATTTCACTTTTCCGGGTAAGTGAAAATCGCAAAAATTCACTTAGTCAGGTAAGTGAAAATCTCAAAAATTCACTTAGAGCGGTAAGTGAAAATCGTGAAAATTCCCTTTCCCTGGTATGTAAAAATAGCAAAAATTCACTCAGTCGGGTAAGTCAAAATTGCAAAAATTCACTAAGCCATATAAGTAAAAATCACAAAAATCACTTAGCCGGGTAAGTGAAAATCACAAAAAATCACATTGCCGGGTAGGTGCAAATCGTAAAAATTTACTCTCCCGGGTAAGTCAAAATCGCTAAAATTTTTTTGCCGGGTAAGTGAAAATCGCAAAAATTGCAAAAATTCACTTTACCGGGTGTGTGAATATGACAAAAATTCCTTTGTCGGGTAAGTGAAAATCACAAATTCACTTAACCGGATAAGTGAAAATCACAAAAATGCATATGGTGTGGTAAGTGAAAATCGCTAAAATTCACATTACTGCCTAAGTGCAAATCGTAAAAATTCACTTTCCTGGGTAAGTGAAAATCGCTGAAATTCCTTATCCGGGTAAGTGAAAATCGAAAAAATTGCAAAAATTCACTTCGCAGGGTCAGTGAAAATCGCAAAATTTCCTTAGTCGGGAAAGTGAAAATCACAAAAATGTCTTAGCCAGGTAAGTGAAAATCATAAAAATTCACTTTCTCGGGTATGTGAAAATCGCACAAATTCACTTAGTCCGGTAAGTGAAAATCACAAAAATTTACTAAGCCGGGTAAGTGAAAATCGCTAAAATTCACTTTTCCGGGTAAGTGAAAATCGCAAAAACTCACTTAGTCGGGTAAGTGAAAATCGCGAAAATTCGCTTAGTTCGGTAAGTGAAAATCGCAAAAATTCACTTAGCCAGGTAAGTGAAAATCACAAAAATGCATATAGTGTGGTAAGTGAAAATCGCTAAAATTCACACTGCCGAGTAAGTGCAAATCGTAAAAATTCACTTTTCCGGATAAGTGAAAATCGCAAAAATTCACTTATTTGTGTAAGTGAAAATCACAAAAATTCACTAAGCCGGGTAATTGAAAATCGCGAAAATTCACTTAGTCCGGTAAGTGGAAATCACAAAAATTTACTTAGCCCGGTAAGTGAAAATCGCTAAAATTCACTTAGTCATGTAAGTGAAAATTACAAAATCACTTAGCCAGGTAAGTGAAAATCACAAAAATTCACATTGCCGGGTAAGTGAAAATTGCAAAAATTCACTTAGACGGGTAAGTGAAAATCGCGAAAATTCACTTAGCCATGTAAGTAAAAATCACAAAAATCACTTAGCCGGGTAAGTGAAAATCACAAAAAATCACATTGCCGGGTAGGTGCAAATCGTAAAAATTTACGCTTCCGGGTAAGTCGAAATCGCTAAAATTTTTTTGCCGCAAAAATTGCAAAAATTCACTTTACCGGGTGTGTGAATATGACAAAAATTCCTTAGTCGGGTAAGTGAAAATCACAAATTCACTTAACCGGGTAAGTGAAAATCACAAAAATGCATATAGTGTGGTAAGTGAAAATCGCAAAAATACACTTATTTGGGTAAGTGAAAATCACAAAAATTCACTTAGCCGGGTAAGAGAAAATCACAAAAATGCATATAATGTTGTAAGTGGTAAGGGAAGTGCCGTGTCATCCTCCGACGCATGCACACGTGTCGTCGCTGCATGCACTAAATAAATAACAAAAAAAAAAAAAAAAAAAAAAATTCCTCGCGTCGTTCTTAAGAACATTTAACGCGGTCCGCCCAACACCTCCGCGAGTGAAAAAAATAAAAAATAAAAAAATAAATAAATAATTTCTTACAAAAAAAAAAAATAAAAAAAAGTGCAGTGTAGTGCAGTGAAGTGATTCGGTAGAGCGCACTCGGCCCGCTCCCCCCTCTCCCACTCCTTCACAAGCCACCGTTGGGCATTCTCGGTCGCAACTCCCGTTTGATTTACCAGACGGGCTGGGGCGATGTCCGAGTCTGCCTAACATCTGACATAGCGGATTCGGAAGTGTGAATTTTTGTTAGTGGACCAATTCAAGTCAATGTACGGGCATAACACCTACGTTGATTTGTTTTGTGAAGCTAATCACTGAATTTACACTTCTGAACTCTGCTTACTTTCACCAACTGCATTGTCGGAGTTGGTTTTCAAATGCCTACGACTGACATGAGGGGGCAATTTCGTGTTGACGTGAGTAACATTCGCGGACTGAGAACTAATCTCTTTGCCGTTTACGTCCACCTCTCTAGTCACAAACCAGCTGTCTTGGCGCTGAGCGAAACACAGGTGGGTGAGAATACCGATTTATCGGATTTGAACCTGCCTGGATATAGCTTGGTGCCCTTATTCTTTTTACACCGCGGTCTCGCCATTTATGTGCGTAGTGATGTTGCTTACCAAATTCAACCACAATATGGCCACTGTTCCAATCCGGAATTTAATTTTCTGTGGTTAAAACTCCTTGTCCGTAAGCATTTAATCCACTACTGCTTTATTTATAGAAGTCCAAACCTGGACAGCAACTCAACTTATAATGAGTTTGATGCGCTGTCTGACTCCATCACAAGAATTGTATCCCTGTACCCTCGTACTGAAATCGCTATTGCGGGCGATTTCAATGTACACAATTCTACTTGGCTTCGACATTCAGGCCAGACAACACCCGAAGGAAGGTATGTTGAAATCTTCGCTGAGGTAAATAATTTAACCCAGCTTGTGAATGAGCCAACACGAATACCTGACATTGCAGATCATACCGCTAACACCTTGGATCTGTTTCTCACCTCTCATCCGGAAAAATATTCAATTGATATATTGTCGCCTCTAGGCTCGTCCGACCACTGTGTCGTGTCAGCCAAATTCTCGTACTCCTCCCACACAGTTAGAGAACAAATTCCGAAAAGAACAGTATGGCTCTACGAGAAAGCCAACTGGAGCGGACTTAACAACTTCTTTAGGAATTTTAACTGGTCACTATGCTTCCTCGATAGTGACGTGGATGCCGCTACTGATGCGATCACAAACATTATTTCGCTGGGCATGAGGTCCTTCATTCCTCACAGAGTGAAGAGCATCAAGCCTAAGGCAAACGCGTGGTTCGACTTGAGCTGCAAAGAGGCTATCAGGGTGAGAGAGTTGAGTTTCCGGGATTATAAAGCCAACCCTTCTGAGGAAGCCCGGAAAAAGTTCAAACGGATCCGAAATGACTGTAATGCATTAATAAGACGTGTTAAATTCTCCTTTGACCAAAAGTTGAGGCAAAAAGTTCTACAATGCCCCAAGGGTAGCAGAAGCTTTTGGTCTTTCGTAAAAAACATAAGGAATTCAGCCTCGTCTTCGATCCCAACGCTCATTTGCAATGACATTCCAGCTGTCAGCTCTTTGGACAAAGCTAATCTGCTTGCTGCACACTTTGCAGCTAGTTCAACGCTGCCAGATAACACTTTGTCCCCACCTGTACTTGAGAGCGTAAATTTCTCCATGGGGCAAATCCATTTTCGCACTCGTACAGTAGCAAGAGTACTTAAAGATCTAAACATACACAAATCCGCTGGCCCGGATGGTATACCCCCTGTTCTTCTGAAGAGGTGTTCTTCTACGCTGGCAAAACCACTGCGTAAGCTTTTCCATCTGTCCTACTCTTCAGGGCTCTTTCCGAGTAAGTGGAAAACTGCATTTGTCCAGCCCGTCCCTAAAAAGGGCGAATGTTCGTCACCCACCTCCTACCGACCCATAGCACTAACGTCCCTTCTCTCCAAGGTCATGGAAACGCTGATAAACCGTCAGCTTATGAAATATCTTGAGTCTCGGAAGCTTCTTAATGACCGGCAGTATGGCTTCCGAAGCAACCGTTCCACTGGTGATCTGATGGCATATCTCACTGAAAAGTGGAACCAATCTTTGCACAATGCAGGAGAAAGCAAGATTGTTGCGCTTGATATTTCTAAGGCATTTTACAGGGTCTGGCACCAGGCTCTCTTGTCGAAAATGCGTGCTTTTGGAATCGATGAGTCTCTTCTTCAATGGACTAGAAATTACCTTTCGAATCGTTCAATACAAGTCGTTTTGGATGGATTCAAGTCTGATACCCACTATATTAATGCTGGTGTTCCCCAGGGCTCTGTTTTGTCTCCGACACTCTTTCTCATTTTTATAAATGATCTCTTGTCTGCTACTTCTAATCCTATTCATTCCTTCGCTGATGACAGTACCCTCAGCTTTTCATATTCGTTCCTTGGCTCACGTCCCTCCACTTCGGCCTTAGACTCGGAACGGCAGCGTATGTAAAGCACATTAAATTCCGACCTTGACAGCATAATCGATTGGGGAAATAAGAATAGAGTGGAATTTAATGCTTCCAAAACACAGTGCTGTCTACTGTCGTTAAAGCGATCACAAAATAATCAGCCGTTATCCATGAACGGCACTTGCGTTGTTGAAACCGAAAGACTTTCCATCCTCGGTATGTGTATCAACCCAACAATTAGTTGGAACGATCACATATTTGAGGTCGCCAAAAATGCTGCGAAATGTCTAGGTTTCCTTAAACGATGCAAGAAGTACTTCACCCCCTCTGATCTGGCTACAATATACAAGACATACATACGCCCAAAACTTGAGTATAACGCTCCTATCTGGTCAGGTGCTTCTAAGACCTCCCTGCACCTGCTGGATAGAATTCAAAAGCGAGCGATAAAACTTATAGGTGACAGTAATATTGCGAAGTCGATTGACTCGTTAGAACACCGACGTAATGTCGCGTCATTGTCACTTTTTTACCGCTATTTCAACAAGAAATGCTCAGACGAATTAGCCAGTTGCATTCCTCCCCTTCAAGAATTCACCCGCAATACACGCCTCGCTAGGAATGCCCATCAATTCACCCTCAAGCCCTCTTTCGGACGTACAGTCAAATTCAGAGACTCGTTCTTTAGCCGCACTACACGAATCTGGAACGCTCTTCCCAGCACGATTTTTCCTCCTCATTACAATCCACAGGCATTTAAAACCAATGTGCATCGGTACCTCCTCTCCCTCTCCGCCTCTATACCTTCGGCCCGTGCTGTGACTTGATCCGGTCAGTTAAGGGTACTCGCAACCCCTTTTGCACGCGTCAATTATAAAAAAAAAAAAAAAAAAGTGAAAGTGCCACATAAGGGCAAATCGTAAAAATTTACTTACCTGGGTAAGTGAAAATCGCTAAAATTCCTTAGCGGGGTAAGTGAAAATCGCTAAAATTCCTTAGTCGGGAAAGTAAAAATCACAAAAATTTCTTAGCCAGGTAAGTGAAAATCGTTAAAATTCACTTTCTCGGGTATGCGAAAATCGCACAAATTCACTTAGTCCGGTAAGTGAAAATCACAAAAATTCACTTAGCCGGGTAAGTGAAAATTAAAAAAATTCACTTAGCCAGGTAAGTGAAAGTCACAAAAATTTACTTAGTGCGGTTAGTGAAAATCGCTAAATTTCACTTTTCCGGGTAAGTGAAAATCGCAAAAATTCACTTAGTCGGGTAAGTGAAAATCGCGAAAATTCACTTATTCCGGTAAGTGAAAATCGCAAAAATTCACTTTTCCGGCTAAGTGAAAATCGCAAAAATTCACTAAGGCGGGTAAGTGAAAATCGCGAAAATTCACTTAGTCCGGTAAGTGAAAATCGCACAAATTCACTTAGTCAAGTAAGTGAAAATCTCAAAAATTCACTTAGAGCGGTAAGTGAAAATCGTGAAAATTCCCTTTCCCGGGTAAGTAAAAATAGCAAAAATTCACTCAGTCGGGTAAGTGAAAATTGCGAAAATTCACATTGCCGGGTAGGTGCAAATCGTAAAAATTTACTCTCCCGGGTAAGTCGAAATCGCTAAAATTTTTTTGCCGGGTAAGTGAAAATCGCAAAAATTGCAAAAATTCACTTTACCGGGTGTGTGAATATGACAAAAATTCCTTAGTCGGGTAAGTGGAAATCACAAATTCACTTAACCGAGTAAGTGAAAATCACAAAAATGCATATAGTGTGGTAAGTGAAAATCGCTAAAATTCACATTCCTGGGTAAGTGAAAATCGCTAAAATTCTTTAGCGGGGTAAGTGAAAATCGCAAAAATTGCAAAAATTCACTTCGCAGGGTCAGTGAAAATCGCAAAATTTCCTTAGTCGGGAAAGTGAAAATCACAAAAATGTCTTAGCCAGGTAAGTGAAAATCATAAAAATTCACTTTCTCGGGTATGTGAAAATCGCACAAATTCACTTAGTCCGGTAAGTGAAAATCACAAAAATTTACTAAACCGGGTAAGTGAAAATCACAAAAATTCACTTAGCCAGGTAAGTGAAAGTCACAAAAATTTACGTAGCGCGGTAAGCGAAAATCGCTAAAATTCACTTTCCCGGGTAAGTGAAAATCGCAAAAACTCACTTAGTCGGGTAAGTGAAAATCGCGAAAATTCACTTATTCCGGTAAGTGAAAATCGCAAAAATTCACTTTTCCGGCTAAGTGAAAATCGCAAAAATTCACTTAGGCGGGTAAGTGAAAATCGCGAAAATTCACTTAGTCCGGTAAGTGAAAATCGCACAAATTCACTTAGTCAAGTAAGTGAAAATCTCAAAAATTCACTTAGAGCGGTAAGTGAAAATCGTGAAAATTCCCTTTCCCGGGTAAGTAAAAATAGCAAAAATTCACTCAGTCGGGTAAGTGAAAATTGCAAAAATTCACTAAGCCATATAAGTAAAAATCACAAAAATCACTTAGCCGGGTAAGTGAAAATCACAAAAAATCACATTGCCGGGTAGGTGCAAATCGTAAAAATTTACTCTCCCGGGTAAGTCGAAATCGCTAAAATTTTTTTGCCGGGTAAGTGAAAATCGCAAAAATTGCAAAAATTCACTTTACCGGGTGTGTGAATATGACAAAAATTCCTTAGTCGGGTAAGTGGAAATCACAAATTCACTTAACCGGGTAAGTGAAAATCACAAAAATGCATATAGTGTGGTAAGTGAAAATCGCTAAAATTCACATTACCGCCTAAGTGCAAATCGTAAAAATTCACTTTCCTGGGTAAGTGAAAATCGCTAAAATTCTTTAGCGGGGTAAGTGAAAAACGCAAAAATTGCAAAAATTCACTTCGCAGGGTCAGTGAAAATCGCAAAATTTCCTTAGTCGGGAAAGTGAAAATCACAAAAATGTCTTAGCCAGGTAAGTGAAAATCATAAAAATTCACTTTCTCGGGTATGTGAAAATCGCACAAATTCACTTAGTCCGGTAAGTGAAAATCACAAAAATTTACTAAACCGGGTAAGTGAAAATCACAAAAATTCACTTAGCCAGGTAAGTGAAAGTCACAAAAATTTACGTAGCGCGGTAAGCGAAAATCGCTAAAATTCACTTTTCCGGGTAAGTGAAAATCGCAAAAACTCACTTAGTCGGGTAAGTGAAAATCGCGAAAATTCACTTATTCCGGTAAGTGAAAATCGCAAAAATTCACTTTTCCGGCTAAGTGAAAATCGCAAAAATTCACTTAGGCGGGTAAGTGAAAATCGCGAAAATTCACTTAGTCCGGTAAGTGAAAATCGCACAAATTCACTTAGTCAAGTAAGTGAAAATCTCAAAAATTCACTTAGAGCGGTAAGTGAAAATCGTGAAAATTCCCTTTCCCGGGTAAGTAAAAATAGCAAAAATTCACTCAGTCGGGTAAGTGAAAATTGCAAAAATTCACTAAGCCATATAAGTAAAAATCACAAAAATCACTTAGCCGGGTAAGTGAAAATCACAAAAAATCACATTGCCGGGTAGGTGCAAATCGTAAAAATTTACTCTCCCGGGTAAGTCGAAATCGCTAAAATTTTTTTGCCGGGTAAGTGAAAATCGCAAAAATTGCAAAAATTCACTTTACCGGGTGTGTGAATATGACAAAAATTCCTTAGTCGGGTAAGTGGAAATCACAAATTCACTTAACCGAGTAAGTGAAAATCACAAAAATGCATATAGTGTGGTAAGTGAAAATCGCTAAAATTCACATTACCGCCTAAGTGCAAATCGTAAAAATTCACTTTCCTGGGTAAGTGAAAATCGCTAAAATTCTTTAGCGGGGTAAGTGAAAATCGCAAAAATTGCAAAAATTCACTTCGCAGGGTCAGTGAAAATCGCAAAATTTCCTTAGTCGGGAAAGTGAAAATCACAAAAATGTCTTAGCCAGGTAAGTGAAAATCATAAAAATTCACTTTCTCGGGTATGTGAAAATCGCACAAATTCACTTAGTCCGGTAAGTGAAAATCACAAAAATTTACTAAACCGGGTAAGTGAAAATCACAAAAATTCACTTAGCCAGGTAAGTGAAAGTCACAAAAATTTACGTAGCGCGGTAAGCGAAAATCGCTAAAATTCACTTTCCCGGGTAAGTGAAAATCGCAAAAACTCACTTAGTCGGGTAAGTGAAAATCGCGAAAATTCACTTATTCCGGTAAGTGAAAATCGCAAAAATTCACTTTTCCGGCTAAGTGAAAATCGCAAAAATTCACTTAGGCGGGTAAGTGAAAATCGCGAAAATTCACTTAGTCCGGTAAGTGAAAATCGCACAAATTCACTTAGTCAAGTAAGTGAAAATCTCAAAAATTCACTTAGAGCGGTAAGTGAAAATCGTGAAAATTCCCTTTCCCGGGTAAGTAAACATAGCAAAAATTCACTCAGTCGGGTAAGTGAAAATTGCAAAAATTCACTAAGCCATATAAGTAAAAATCACAAAAATCACTTAGCCGGGTAAGTGAAAATCACAAAAAATCACATTGCCGGGTAGGTGCAAATCGTAAAAATTTACTCTCCCGGGTAAGTCGAAATCGCTAAAATTTTTTTGCCGGGTAAGTGAAAATCGCAAAAATTGCAAAAATTCACTTCACCGGGTGTGTGAATATGACAAAAATTCCTTAGTCGGGTAAGTGAAAATCACAAATTCACTTAACCGGGTAAGTGAAAATCACAAAAATGCATATAGTGTGGTAAGTGAAAATCGCTAAAATTCACATTACCGCCTAAGTGCAAATCGTAAAAATTCACTTTCCTGGGTAAGTGAAAATCGCTAAAATTCCTTAGCGGGGTAAGTGAAAATCGCAAAAATTGCAAAAATTCACTTCGCAGGGTCAGTGAAAATCGCAAAATTTCCTTAGTCGGGAAAGTGAAAATCACAAAAATTTCTTAGCCAGGTAAGTGAAAATCATAAAAATTCACTTTCTCGGGTATGTGAAAATCGCACAAATTCACTTAGTCCAGTAAGTGAAAATCACAAAAATTTACTAAACCGGTTAAGTGAAAATCACAAAAATTCACTTAGCCAGGTAAGTGAAAGTCACAAAAATTTACTTAGCGCGGTAAGCGAAAATCGCTAAAATTCACTTTTCCGGGTAAGTGAAAATCGCAAAAACTCACTTAGTCGGGTAAGTGAAAATCGCGAAAATTCGCTTAGTTCGGTAAGTGAAAATCACAAAAATTCACATTGCCGGGTAGGTGCAAATCGTAAAAATTTACTCTCCCGGGTAAGTCGAAATCGCTAAAATTTTTTTGCCGGGTAAGTGAAAATCGCAAAAATTGCAAAAATTCACTTTACCGGGTGTGTGAATATGACAAAAATTCCTTAGTCGGGTAAGTGGAAATCACAAATTCACTTAACCGGGTAAGTGAAAATCACAAAAATGCATATAGTGTGGTAAGTGAAAATCGCTAAAATTCACATTACCGCCTAAGTGCAAATCGTAAAAATTCACTTTCCTGGGTAAGTGAAAATCGCTAAAATTCTTTAGCGGGGTAAGTGAAAATCGCAAAAATTGCAAAAATTCACTTCGCAGGGTCAGTGAAAATCGCAAAATTTCCTTAGTCGGGAAAGTGAAAATCACAAAAATGTCTTAGCCAGGTAAGTGAAAATCATAAAAATTCACTTTCTCGGGTATGTGAAAATCGCACAAATTCACTTAGTCCGGTAAGTGAAAATCACAAAAATTTACTAAACCGGGTAAGTGAAAATCACAAAAATTCACTTAGCCAGGTAAGTGAAAGTCACAAAAATTTACGTAGCGCGGTAAGCGAAAATCGCTAAAATTCACTTTTCCGGGTAAGTGAAAATCGCAAAAACTCACTTAGTCGGGTAAGTGAAAATCGCGAAAATTCACTTATTCCGGTAAGTGAAAATCGCAAAAATTCACTTTTCCGGCTAAGTGAAAATCGCAAAAATTCACTTAGGCGGGTAAGTGAAAATCGCGAAAATTCACTTAGTCCGGTAAGTGAAAATCGCACAAATTCACTTAGTCAAGTAAGTGAAAATCTCAAAAATTCACTTAGAGCGGTAAGTGAAAATCGTGAAAATTCCCTTTCCCGGGTAAGTAAAAATAGCAAAAATTCACTCAGTCGGGTAAGTGAAAATTGCAAAAATTCACTAAGCCATATAAGTAAAAATCACAAAAATCACTTAGCCGGGTAAGTGAAAATCACAAAAAATCACATTGCCGGGTAGGTGCAAATCGTAAAAATTTACTCTCCCGGGTAAGTCGAAATCGCTAAAATTTTTTTGCCGGGTAAGTGAAAATCGCAAAAATTGCAAAAATTCACTTCACCGGGTGTGTGAATATGACAAAAATTCCTTAGTCGGGTAAGTGAAAATCACAAATTCACTTAACCGGGTAAGTGAAAATCACAAAAATGCATATAGTGTGGTAAGTGAAAATCGCTAAAATTCACATTACCGCCTAAGTGCAAATCGTAAAAATTCACTTTCCTGGGTAAGTGAAAATCGCTAAAATTCCTTAGCGGGGTAAGTGAAAATCGCAAAAATTGCAAAAATTCACTTCGCAGGGTCAGTGAAAATCGCAAAATTTCCTTAGTCGGGAAAGTGAAAATCACAAAAATTTCTTAGCCAGGTAAGTGAAAATCATAAAAATTCACTTTCTCGGGTATGTGAAAATCGCACAAATTCACTTAGTCCAGTAAGTGAAAATCACAAAAATTTACTAAACCGGTTAAGTGAAAATCACAAAAATTCACTTAGCCAGGTAAGTGAAAGTCACAAAAATTTACTTAGCGCGGTAAGCGAAAATCGCTAAAATTCACTTTTCCGGGTAAGTGAAAATCGCAAAAACTCACTTAGTCGGGTAAGTGAAAATCGCGAAAATTCGCTTAGTTCGGTAAGTGAAAATCGCAAAAATTCACTTCACCAGGTAAGTGAAAATCACAAAAATGCATATAGTGTGGTAAGTGAAAATCGCTAAAATTCACACTGCCGAGTAAGTGCAAATCGTAAAAATTCACTTTTCCGGATAAGTGAAAATCGCAAAAATTCACTTATTTGGGTAAGTGAAAATCACAAAAATTCACTTAGCCGGGTAAGTGAAAATCGCGAAAATTCACTTAGTCCGGTAAGTGAAAATCACAAAAATTTACTTAGCCCGGTAAGTGAAAATCGCTAAAATTCACTTAGTCGGGTAAGTGAAAATCGCTAAAATTCACTTAGTCATGTAAGTGGAAATTACAAAATCACTTAGCCAGGTAAGTGAAAATCGCTAAAATTCACTTAGTCATGTAAGTGAAAATCACAAAAACCACTTAGCCGGGTAAGTGAAAATCACAAAAATTTACTTAGTGCGGTAAGTGGAAATCGCTAAAATTCACTTTTCCGGGTAAGTGAAAATCGCAAAAACTCACTTAGTCGGGTAAGTGAAAATCGCGAAAATTCGCTTAGTTCGGTAAATGAAAATCGCAAAAATTCACTTCGCCAGGTAAGTGAAAATCACAAAAATGCATATAGTGTGATAAGTGAAAATCGCTAAAATTCACACTGCCGAGTAAGTGCAAATCGTAAAAATTCACTTTTCCGGATAAGTGAAAATCGCAAAAATTCACTTATTTGGGTAAGTGAAAATCACAAAAATTCACTTAGCCGGGTAAGTGAAAATCGCGAAAATTCACTTAGTCCGGTAAGTGAAAATCACAAAAATTTACTTAGCCCGGTAAGTGAAAATCGCTAAAATTCACTTAGTCGGGTAAGTGAAAATCGCTAAAATTCACTTAGTCATGTAAGTGAAAATTACAAAATCACTTAGCCAGGTAAGTGAAAATCACAAAAATTCACATTGCCGGGTAAGTGAAAATTGCAAAAATTCACTTAGTCGGGTAAGTGAAAATCGCGAAAATTCACTTAGCCATGTAAGTGAAAATCACAAAAACCACTTAGCCGGGTAAGTGAAAATCACAAAAATTCCTTAGCCGGGTAAGGGAAAATCGCAAAGATCGCAAGATAAGTGAAAATCGCAAAAATTCACTTTGCCGGGTAAGTGAAAATCACAAAATTTCACATAGACGGGTAAATGAAGTTCACAAAAATTCACTTTGCCGGGTAAGTAAAAATTGTAGAAATTCACAGCGGTGTACATGAAAATCACAAATATTCACATAGCGTGGTAAGTGAATATCGCTAAAAATCACTTTGCCGGGTAAGTGAAAATCGTAAAATTTCATTTTCTCGGGTAAGTGAAAATCGCACAAATTCACTTAGTCCGGTAAGTGAAAATCACAAAACTTCACTTTGCCGGGTAAGTGAAAATCACAAAAATTCACTTAGCCAGGTAAGTGAAAATCACAAAAATTTACTTAGTGCGGTAAGTGGAAATCGCTAAAATTCACTTTTCCGGCTAAGTGAAAACCGCAAAAATTCACTTAGTCGGGTAAGTGAAAATTGCAAAAATTCACTAAGCCATATAAGTAAAAATCACAAAAATCACTTAGCCGGGTAAGTGAAAATCACAAAAAATCACATTGCCGGGTAGGTGCAAATCGTAAAAATGTACGCTTCCGGGTAAGTCGAAATCGCTAAAATTTTTTTGCCGCAAAAATTGCAAAAATTCACTTTACCGGGTGTGTGAATATGACAAAAATTCCTTAGTCGGGTAAGTGAAAATCACAAATTCACTTAACCGGGTAAGTGAAAATCACAAAAATGCATAAAGTGTGGTAAGTGAAAATCGCAAAAATACACTTATTTGGGTAAGTGAAAATCACAAAAATTCACTTAGCCGGGTAAGAGAAAATCACAAAAATGCATATAATGTGGTAAGTGAAAGTGCCACATAAGTGCAAATCGTAAAAATTTACTTACCTGGGTAAGTGAAAATCGCTAAAATTCCTTAGCGGGGTAAGTGAAAATCGCTAAAATTCCTTAGTCGGGAAAGTAAAAATCACAAAAATTTCTTAGCCAGGTAAGTGAAAATCGTAAAAATTCACTTTCTCGGGTATGCGAAAATCGCACAAATTCACTTAGTCCGGTAAGTGAAAATCACAAAAATTCACTTAGCCGGGTAAGTGAAAATTAAAAAAATTCACTTAGCCAGGTAAGTGAAAGTCACAAAAATTTACTTAGTGCGGTTAGTGAAAATCGCTAAATTTCACTTTTCCGGCTAAGTGAAAATCGCAAAAATTCACTTAGGCGGGTAAGTGAAAATCGCGAAAATTCACTTAGTCCGGTAAGTGAAAATCGCACAAATTCACTTAGTCAAGTAAGTGAAAATCTCAAAAATTCACTTAGAGCGGTAAGTGAAAATCGTGAAAATTCCCTTTCCCGGGTAAGTAAAAATAGCAAAAATTCACTCAGTCGGGTAAGTGAAAATTGCGAAAATTCACTAAGCCATATAAGTAAAAATCACAAAAATCACTTAGCCGGGTAAGTGAAAATCACAAAAAATCACATTGCCGGGTAGGTGCAAATCGTAAAAATTTACTCTCCCGGGTAAGTCGAAATCGCTAAAATTTTTTTGCCGGGTAAGTGAAAATCGCAAAAATTGCAAAAATTCACTTTACCGGGTGTGTGAATATGACAAAAATTCCTTAGTCGGGTAAGTGGAAATCACAAATTCACTTAACCGGGTAAGTGAAAATCACAAAAATGCATATAGTGTGGTAAGTGAAAATCGCTAAAATTCACATTACCGCCTAAGTGCAAATCGTAAAAATTCACTTTCCTGGGTAAGTGAAAATCGCTAAAATTCTTTAGCGGGGTAAGTGAAAATCGCAAAAATTGCAAAAATTCACTTTACCGGGTGTGTGAATATGACAAAAATTCCTTAGTCGGGTAAGTGAAAATCACAAAAATGCATATAGTGTGGTAAGTGAAAATCGCTAAAATTCACATTACCGCCTAAGTGCAAATCGTAAAAATTCACTTTCCTGGGTAAGTGAAAATCGCCAAAATTCCTTAGCGGGGTAAGTGAAAATCGCAAAAATTGCAAAAATTCACTTCGCAGGGTCAGTGAAAATCGCAAAATTTCCTTAGTCGGGAAAGTGAAAATCACAAAAATTTCTTAGCCAGGTAAGTGAAAATCATAAAAATTCACTTTCTCGGGTATGTGAAAATCGCACAAATTCACTTAGTCCAGTAAGTGAAAGTCACAAAAATTTACTTAGCGCGGTAAGCGAAAATCGCTAAAATTCACTTTTCCGGGTAAGTGAAAATCGCAAAAACTCACTTAGTCGGGTAAGTGAAAATCGCGAAAATTCGCTTAGTTCGGTAAGTGAAAATCGCAAAAATTCACTTCGCCAGGTAAGTGAAAATCACTAAAATGCATATAGTGTGGTAAATGAAAATCGCTAAAATTCACACTGCCGAGTAAGTGCAAATCGTAAAAATTCACTTTTCCGGATAAGTGAAAATCGCAAAAATTCACTTATTTGGGTAAGTGAAAATCACAAAAATTCATTTAGCCGGGTAAGTGAAAATCGCGAAAATTCACTTAGTCCGGTAAGTGAAAATCACAAAAATTTACTTAGCCCGGTAAGTGAAAATCGCTAAAATTCACTTAGTCGGGTAAGTGAAAATCGCTAAAATTCACTTAGTCATGTAAGTGGAAATTACAAAATCACTTAGCCAGGTAAGTCAAAATCGCTAAAATTCACTTAGTCATGTAAGTGAAAATCACAAAAACCACTTAGCCGGGTAAGTGAAAATCACAAAAATTCCTTAGCCGGGTAAGGGAAAATCGCAAAGATCGCAAGATAAGTGAAAATCGCAAAAATTCACTTTGCCGGGGAAGTGAAAATCACAAAATTTCACATAGACGGGTAAATGAAGATCACAAAAATTCACTTTGCCGGGTAAGTGAATATCGCTAAAATTCCTTACCTTGGTAAGTGAAATTCGCAAAAATTCCTTACCTTGGTAAGTGAAATTCGCAAAAATTCACTTTGCCGAGTAAGTTAAAATTGTAGAAATTCACAGCGGTGTACATGAAAATCACAAATATTCACATAGCGTGGTAAGTGAATATCGCTAAAAATCACTTTGCCGGGTAAGTGAAAATCGTAAAATTTCATTTTCTCGGGTAAGTGAAAATCGCACAAATTCACTTAGTCCGGTAAGTGAAAATCACAAAACTTCACTTTGCCGGGTAAGTGAAAATCACAAAAATTCACTTAGCCAGGTAAGTGAAAATCACAAAAATTTACTTAGTACGGTAAGTGGAAATCGCTAAAATTCACTTTTCCGGCTAAGTGAAAATCGCAAAAATTCACTTAGTCGGGTAAGTGAAAATTGCAAAAATTCACTAAGCCATTAAAGTAAAAATCACAAAAATCACTTAGCCGGGTAAGTGAATATCACAAAAAATCACATTGCCGGGTAGGTGCAAATCGTAAAAATTTACGCTCCCGGGTAAGTCGAAATCGCTAAAATTTTTTTGCCGCAAAAATTGCAAAAATTCACTTTACCGGGTGTGTGAATATGACAAAAATTCCTTAGTCGGGTAAGTGAAAATCACAAATTCACTTAACCGGGTAAGTGAAAATCACAAAAATACATATAGTGTGGTAAGTGAAAATCGCTAAAATTCACATTACCGCCTAAGTGCAAATCGTAAAAATTCACTTTCCTGGGTAAGTGAAAATCGCTAAAATTCCTTAGCGAGGTAAGTGAAAATCGCAAAAATTGCAAAAATTCACTTCGCAGGGTCAGTGAAAATCGCAAAATTTCCTTAGTCGGGAAAGTGAAAATCACAAAAATGTCTTAGCCAGGTAAGTGAAAATCATAAAAATTCACTTTCTCGGGTATGTGAAAATCGCACAAATTCACTTAGTCCGGTAAGTGAAAATCACAAAAATTTACTAAACCGGGTAAGTGAAAATCACAAAAATTCACTTAGCCAGGTAAGTGAAAGTCACAAAAATTTACTTAGCGCGGTAAGCGAAAATCGCTAAAATTCACTTTTCCGGGTAAGTGAAAATCGCAAAAACTCACTTAGTCGGGTAAGTGAAAATCGCGAAAATTCGCTTAGTTCGGTAAGTGAAAATCGCAAAAATTCACTTCGCCAGGTAAGTGAAAATCACAAAAATGCATATAGTGTGGTAAGTGAAAATCGCTAAAATTCACACTGCCGAGTAAGTGCAAATCGTAAAAATTCACTTTTCCGGATAAGTGAAAATCGCAAAAATTCACTTATTTGGGTAAGTGAAAATCACAAAAATTCACTTAGCCGGGTAAGTGAAAATCGCGAAAATTCACTTAGTCCGGTAAGTGAAAATCACAAAAATTTACTTAGCCCGGTAAGTGAAAATCGCTAAAATTCACTTAGTCGGGTAAGTGAAAATCGCTAAAATTCACTTAGTCATGTAAGTGGAAATTACAAAATCACTTAGCCAGGTAAGTCAAAATCGCTAAAATTCACTTAGTCATGTAAGTGAAAATCACAAAAACCACTTAGCCGGGTAAGTGAAAATCACAAAAATTCCTTAGCCGGGTAAGGGAAAATCGCAAAGATCGCAAGATAAGTGAAAATCGCAAAAATTCACTTTGCCGGGGAAGTGAAAATCACAAAATTTCACATAGACGGGTAAATGAAGATCACAAAAATTCACTTTGCCGGGTAAGTGAATATCGCTAAAATTCCTTACCTTGGTAAGTGAAATTCGCAAAAATTCACTTTGCCGAGTAAATTAAAATTGTAGAAATTCACAGCGGTGTACATGAAAATCACAAATATTCACATAGCGTGGTAAGTGAATATCGCTAAAAATCACTTTGCCGGGTAAGTGAAAATCGTAAAATTTCATTTTCTCGGGTAAGTGAAAATCGCACAAATTCACTTAGTCCGGTAAGTGAAAATCACAAAACTTCACTTTGCCGGGTAAGTGAAAATCACAAAAATTCACTTAGCCAGGTAAGTGAAAATCACAAAAATTTACTTAGTACGGTAAGTGGAAATCGCTAAAATTCACTTTTCCGGCTAAGTGAAAATCGCAAAAATTCACTTAGTCGGGTAAGTGAAAATTGCAAAAATTCACTAAGCCATTAAAGTAAAAATCACAAAAATCACTTAGCCGGGTAAGTGAAAATCACAAAAAATCACATTGCCGGGTAGGTGCAAATCGTAAAAATTTACGCTCCCGGGTAAGTCGAAATCGCTAAAATTTTTTTGCCGCAAAAATTGCAAAAATTCACTTTACCGGGTGTGTGAATATGACAAAAATTCCTTAGTCGGGTAAGTGAAAATCACAAATTCACTTAACCGCCTAAGTGCAAATCGTAAAAATTCACTTTCCTGGGTAAGTGAAAATCGCTAAAATTCCTTAGCGGGGTAAGTGAAAATCGCAAAAATTGCAAAAATTCACTTCGCAGGGTCAGTGAAAATCGCAAAATTTCCTTAGTCGGGAAAGTGAAAATCACAAAAATTTCTTAGCCAGGTAAGTGAAAATCATAAAAATTCACTTTCTCGGGTATGTGAAAATCGCACAACTTCACTTAGTCCGGTAAGTGAAAATCACAAAAATTTACTAAACCGGTTAAGTGAAAATCACAAAAATTCACTTAGCCAGGTAAGTGAAAGTTACAAAAATTTACTAAGCGCGGTAAGCGAAAATCGCTAAAATTCACTTTTCCGGGTAAGTGAAAATCGTAAAAACTCACTTAGTCGGGTAAGTGAAAATCGCGAAAATTCGCTTAGTTCAGTAAGTGAAAATCGCAAAAATTCACTTCGCAGGTAAGTGAAAATCACAAAAATGCATATATTGTGGTAAGTGAAAATCGCTAAAATTCACACTGCCGAGTAAGTGCAAATTGTAAAAATTCACTTTTCCGGATAAGTGAAAATCGCAAAAATTCACTTATTTGGGTAAGTGAAAATCACAAAAATTCACTTAGCCGGGTAAGTGAAAATCGCGAAAATTCACTTAGTCCGGTAAGTGAAAATCACAAAAATTTACTTAGCCCGGTAAGTGAAAATCGCTAAAATTCACTTAGTCGGGTAAGTGAAAATCGCTAAAATTCATTTAGTCATGTAAGTGAAAATTACAAAATCACTTAGCCAGGTAAGTGAAAATCACAAAAATTCACATAGACGGGTAAATGAAGATCACAAAAATTCACTTTGCCGGGTAAGTGAATATCGCTAAAATTCCTTACCTTGGTAAGTGAAATTCGCAAAAATTCACTTTGCCGAGTAAGTAAAAATTGTAGAAATTCACAGCGGTGTACATGAAAATCACAAATATTCACATAGCGTGGTAAGTGAATATCGCTAAAAATCACTTTGCCGGGTAAGTGAAAATCGTAAAATTTCATTTTCTCGGGTAAGTGAAAATCGCACAAATTCACTTAGTCCGGTAAGTGAAAATCACAAAACTTCACTTTGCCGGGTAAGTGAAAATCACAAAAATTCACTTAGCCAGGTAAGTGAAAATCACAAAAATTTACTTAGTGCGGTAAGTGGAAATCGCTAAAATTCACTTTTCCGGCTAAGTGAAAATCGCAAAAATTCACTTAGTCGGGTAAGTGAAAATTGCAAAAATTCACTAAGCCATATAAGTAAAAATCACAAAAATCACTTAGCCGGGTAAGTGAAAATCACAAAAAATCACATTGCCGGGTAGGTGCGAATCGTAAAAATTTACGCTCCCGGGTAAGTCGAAATCGCTAAAATTTTTTTGCCGCAAAAATTGCAAAAATTCACTTTACCGGGTGTGTGAATATGACAAAAATTCCTTTGTCGGGTAAGTGAAAATCACAAATTCACTTAACCGGGTAAGTGAAAATCACAAAAATGCATATAGTGTGGTAAGTGAAAATCGCAAAAATTCACTTATTTGGGTAAGTGAAAATCACAAAAATTCACTTAGCCGGGTAAGAGAAAATCACAAAAATGCATATAATGTGGTAAGTGAAAGCGCCACGTAAGTGCAAATCGTAAAAATTTACTTACTTGGGTAAGTGAAAATCGCTAAAATTCCTTAGCGGGGTAAGTGAAAATCGCTAAAATTCCTTAGTCGGGTAAGTGAAAATCACAAAAATTTTTTAGCCAGGTAAGTGAAAATCGCTAAAATTCCTTAGCGGGGTAAGTGAAAATCGCAAAAATTGCAAAAATTCACTTCGCAGGGTCAGTGAAAATCGTAAAATTTCCTTAGTCGGGAAAGTGAAAATCACAAAAATGTCTTAGCCAGGTAAGTGAAAATCATAAAAATTCACTTTCTCGGGTATGTGAAAATCGCACAAATTCACTTAGTCCGGTAAGTGAAAATCACAAAAATTTACTAAACCGGGTAAGTGAAAATCACAAAAATTCACTTAGCCAGGTAAGTGAAAGTCACAAAAATTTACTTAGTGCGGTTAGTGAAAATCGCTAAATTTCACTTTTCCGGCTAAGTGAAAATCGCAAAAATTCACTTAGGCGGGTAAGTGAAAATCGCGAAAATTCACTTAGTCCGGTAAGTGAAAATCGCACAAATTCACTTAGTCAAGTAAGTGAAAATCTCAAAAATTCACTTAGAGCGGTAAGTGAAAATCGTGAAAATTCCCTTTCCCGGGTAAGTAAAAATAGCAAAAATTCACTCAGTCGGGTAAGTGAAAATTGCGAAAATTCACTAAGCCATATAAGTAAAAATCACAAAAATCACTTAGCCGGGTAAGTGAAAATCACAAAAAATCACATTGCCGGGTAGGTGCAAATCGTAAAAATTTACTCTCCCGGGTAAGTCGAAATCGCTAAAATTTTTTTGCCGGGTAAGTGAAAATCGCAAAAATTGCAAAAATTCACTTTACCGGGTGTGTGAATATGACAAAAATTCCTTAGTCGGGTATGTGAAAATCACAAATTCACTTAACCGGGTAAGTGAAAATCACAAAAATGCATATAGTGTGGTAAGTGAAAATAGCTAAAATTCACATTACCGCCTAAGTGCAAATCGTAAAAATTCACTTTCCTGGGTAAGTGAAAATCGCTAAAATTCCTTAGCGGGGTAAGTGAAAATCGCAAAAATTGCAAAAATTCACTTCGCAGGGTCAGTGAAAATCGTAAAATTTCCTTAGTCGGGAAAGTGAAAATCACAAAAATGTCTTAGCCAGGTAAGTGAAAATCATAAAAATTCACTTTCTCGGGTATGTGAAAATCGCACAAATTCACTTAGTCCGGTAAGTGAAAATCACAAAAATTTACTAAACCGGGTAAGTGAAAATCACAAAAATTCACTTAGCCAGGTAAGTGAAAGTCACAAAAATTTACTTAGCGCGGTAAGCGAAAATCGCTAAAATTCACTTTTCCGGGTAAGTGAAAATCGCAAAAACTCACTTAGTCGGGTAAGTGAAAATCGCGAAAATTCACTTATTCCGGTAAGTGAAAATCGCAAAAATTCACTTTTCCGGCTAAGTGAAAATCGCAAAAATTCACTTAGGCGGGTAAGTGAAAATCGCGAAAATTCACTTAGCCGGGTAAGTGAAAATCGCGAAAATTCACTTAGTCCGGTAAGTGAAAATCACAAAAATTTACTTAGCCCGGTAAGTGAAAATCGCTAAAATTCACTTAGTCGGGTAAGTGAAAATCGCTAAAATTCACTTAGTCATGTAAGTGGAAATTACAAAATCACTTAGCCAGGTAAGTGAAAATCGCTAAAATTCACTTAGTCATGTAAGTGAAAATCACAAAAACCACTTAGCCGGGTAAGTGAAAATCACAAAAATTTACTTAGTGCGGTAAGTGGAAATCGCTAAAATTCACTTTTCCGGGTAAGTGAAAATCGCAAAAACTCACTTAGTCGGGTAAGTGAAAATCGCGAAAATTCGCTTAGTTCGGTAAATGAAAATAGCAAAAATTCACTTCGCCAGGTAAGTGAAAATCACAAAAATGCATATAGTGTGATAAGTGAAAATCGCTAAAATTCACACTGCCGAGTAAGTGCAAATCGTAAAAATTCACTTTTCCGGATAAGTGAAAATCGCAAAAATTCACTTATTTGGGTAAGTGAAAATCACAAAAATTCACTTAGCCGGGTAAGTGAAAATCGCGAAAATTCACTTAGTCCGGTAAGTGAAAATCACAAAAATTTACTTAGCCCGGTAAGTGAAAATCGCTAAAATTCACTTAGTCGGGTAAGTGAAAATCGCTAAAATTCACTTAGTCATGTAAGTGAAAATTACAAAATCACTTAGCCAGGTAAGTGAAAATCACAAAAATTCACATTGCCGGGTAAGTGAAAATTGCAAAAATTCACTTAGTCGGGTAAGTGAAAATCGCGAAAATTCACTTAGCCATGTAAGTGAAAATCACAAAAACCACTTAGCCGGGTAAGTGAAAATCACAATAATTCCTTAGCCGGGTAAGGGAAAATCGCAAAGATCGCAAGATAAGTGAAAATCGCAAAAATTCACTTTGCCGGGTAAGTGAAAATCACAAAATTTCACATAGACGGGTAAATGAAGTTCACAAAAATTCACTTTGCCGGGTAAGTAAAAATTGTAGAAATTCACAGCGGTGTACATGAAAATCACAAATATTCACATAGCGTGGTAAGTGAATATCGCTAAAAATCACTTTGCCGGGTAAGTGAAAATCGTAAAATTTCATTTTCTCGGGTAAGTGAAAATCGCACAAATTCACTTAGTCCGGTAAGTGAAAATCACAAAACTTCACTTTGCCGGGTAAGTGAAAATTACAAAAATTCACTTAGCCAGGTAAGTGAAAATCACAAAAATTTACTTAGTGCGGTAAGTGGAAATCGCTAAAATTCACTTTTCCGGCTAAGTGAAAATCGCAAAAATTCACTTAGTCGGGTAAGTGAAAATTGCAAAAATTCACTAAGCCATATAAGTAAAAATCACAAAAATCACTTAGCCGGGTAAGTGAAAATCACAAAAAATCACATTGCCGGGTAGGTGCAAATCGTAAAAATTTACGCTTCCGGGTAAGTCGAAATCGCTAAAATTTTGTTGCCGCAAAAATTGCAAAAATTCACTTTACCGGGTGTGTGAATATGACAAAAATTCCTTAGTCGGGTAAGTGAAAATCACAAATTCACTTAACCGGGTAAGTGAAAATCACAAAAATGCATATAGTGTGGTAAGTGAAAATCGCAAAAATACACTTATTTGGGTAAGTGAAAATCACAAAAATTCACTTAGCCGGGTAAGAGAAAATCACAAAAATGCATATAATGTGGTAAGTGAAAGTGCCACATAAGTGCAAATCGTAAAAATTTACTTACCTGGGTAAGTGAAAATCGCTAAAATTCCTTAGCGGGGTAAGTGAAAATCGCTAAAATTCCTTAGTCGGGAAAGTAAAAATCACAAAAATTTCTTAGCCAGGTAAGTGAAAATCGTAAAAATTCACTTTCTCGGGTATGCGAAAATCGCACAAATTCACTTAGTCCGGTAAGTGAAAATCACAAAAATTCACTTAGCGGGGTAAGTGAAAATTAAAAAAATTCACTTAGCCAGGTAAGTGAAAGTCACAAAAATTTACTTAGTGCGGTTAGTGAAAATCGCTAAATTTCACTTTTCCGGCTAAGTGAAAATCGCGAAAATTCACTTAGTCCGGTAAGTGAAAATCGCACAAATTCACTTAGTCAAGTAAGTGAAAATCTCAAAAATTCACTTAGAGCGGTAAGTGAAAATCGTGAAAATTCCCTTTCCCGGGTAAGTAAAAATAGCAAAAATTCACTCAGTCGGGTAAGTGAAAATTGCGAAAATTCACTAAGCCATATAAGTAAAAATCACAAAAATCACTTAGCCGGGTAAGTGAAAATCAGAAAAAATCACATTGCCGGGTAGGTGCAAATCGTAAAAATTTACTCTCCCGGGTAAGTCGAAATCGCTAAAATTTTTTGCCGGGTAAGTGAAAATCGCAAAAATTGCAAAAATTCACTTTACCGGGTGTGTGAATATGACAAAAATTCCTTAGTCGGGTAAGTGGAAATCACAAATTCACTTAACCGGGTAAGTGAAAATCACAAAAATGCATATAGTGTGGTAAGTGAAAATCGCTAAAATTCACATTACCGCCTAAGTGCAAATCGTAAAAATTCACTTTCCTGGGTAAGTGAAAATCGCTAAAATTCTTTAGCGGGGTAAGTGAAAATCGCAAAAATTGCAAAAATTCACTTCGCAGGGTCAGTGAAAATCGCAAAATTTCCTTAGTCGGGAAAGTGAAAATCACAAAAATGTCTTAGCCAGGTAAGTGAAAATCATAAAAATTCACTTTCTCGGGTATGTGAAAATCGCACAAATTCACTTAGTCCGGTAAGTGAAAATCACAAAAATTTACTAAACCGGGTAAGTGAAAATCACAAAAATTCACTTAGCCACGTAAGTGAAAGTCACAAAAATTTCCGTAGCGCGGTAAGCGAAAATCGCTAAAATTCACTTTTCCGGGTAAGTGAAAATCGCAAAAACTCACTTAGTCGGGTAAGTGAAAATCGCGAAAATTCACTTATTCCGGTAAGTGAAAATCGCAAAAATTCACTTTTCCGGCTATGTGAAAATCGCAAAAATTCACTTAGGCGGGTAAGTGAAAATCGCGAAAATTCACTTAGTCCGGTAAGTGAAAATCGCACAAATTCACTTAGTCAAGTAAGTGAAAATCTCAAAAATTCACTTAGAGCGGTAAGTGAAAATCGTGAAAATTCCCTTTCCCGGGTAAGTAAAAATAGCAAAAATTCACTCAGTCGGGTAAGTGAAAATTGCAAAAATTCACTAAGCCATATAAGTAAAAATCACAAAAATCACTTAGCCGGGTAAGTGAAAATCACAAAAAATCACATTGCCGGGTAGGTGCAAATCGTAAAAATTTACTCTCCCGGGTAAGTCGAAATCGCTAAAATTTTTTTGCCGGGTAAGTGAAAATCGCAAAAATTGCAAAAATTCACTTTACCGGGTGTGTGAATATGACAAAAATTCCTTAGTCGGGTAAGTGAAAATCACAAAAATGCATATAGTGTGGTAAGTGAAAATCGCTAAAATTCACATTACCGCCTAAGTGCAAATCGTAAAAATTCACTTTCCTGGGTAAGTGAAAATCGCTAAAATTCCTTAGCGGGGTAAGTGAAAATCGCAAAAATTGCAAAAATTCACTTCGCAGGGTCAGTGAAAATCGCAAAATTTCCTTAATCGGGAAAGTGAAAATCACAAAAATTTCTTAGCCAGGTAAGTGAAAATCATAAAAATTCACTTTCTCGGGTATGTGAAAATCGCACAAATTCACTTAGTCCAGTAAGTGAAAGTCACAAAAATTTACTTAGCGCGGTAAGCGAAAATCGCTAAAATTCACTTTTCCGGGTAAGTGAAAATCGCAAAAACTCACTTAGTCGGGTAAGTGAAAATCGCGAAAATTCGCTTAGTTCGGTAAGTGAAAATCGCAAAAATTCACTTCGCCAGGTAAGTGAAAATCACAAAAATGCATATAGTGTGGTAAATGAAAATCGCTAAAATTCACACTGCCGAGTAAGTGCAAATCGTAAAAATTCACTTTTCCGGATAAGTGAAAATCGCAAAAATTCACTTATTTGGGTAAGTGAAAATCACAAAAATTCACTTAGCCGGGTAAGTGAAAATCGCGAAAATTCACTTAGTCCGGTAAGTGAAAATCACAAAAATTTACTTAGCCCGGTAAGTGAAAATCGCTAAAATTCACTTAGTCGGGTAAGTGAAAATCGCTAAAATTCACTTAGTCATGTAAGTGGAAATTACAAAATCACTTAGCCAGGTAAGTCAAAATCGCTAAAATTCACTTAGTCATGTAAGTGAAAATCACAAAAACCACTTAGCCGGGGAAGTGAAAATCACAAAATTTCACATAGACGGGTAAATGAAGATCACAAAAATTCACTTTGCCGGGTAAGTGAATATCGCTAAAATTCCTTACCTTGGTAAGTGAAATTCGCAAAAATTCACTTTGCCGAGTAAGTTAAAATTGTAGAAATTCACAGCGGTGTACATGAAAATCACAAATATTCACATAGCGTGGTAAGTGAATATCGCTAAAAATCACTTTGCCGGGTAAGTGAAAATCGTAAAATTTCATTTTCTCGGGTAAGTGAAAATCGCACAAATTCACTTAGTCCGGTAAGTGAAAATCACAAAACTTCACTTTGCCGGGTAAGTGAAAATCACAAAAATTCACTTAGCCAGGTAAGTGAAAATCACAAAAATTTACTTAGTACGGTAAGTGGAAATCGCTAAAATTCACTTTTCCGGCTAAGTGAAAATCGCAAAAATTCACTTAGTCGGGTAAGTGAAAATTGCAAAAATTCACTAAGCCATTAAAGTGAAAATCACAAAAATCACTTAGCCGGGTAAGTGAAAATCACAAAAAATCACATTGCCGGGTAGGTGCAAATCGTAAAAATTTACGCTCCCGGGTAAGTCGAAATCGCTAAAATTTTTTTGCCGCAAAAATTGCAAAAATTCACTTTACCGGGTGTGTGAATATGACAAAAATTCCTTAGTCGGGTAAGTGAAAATCACAAATTCACTTAACCGGGTAAGTGAAAATCACAAAAATGCATTTAGTGTGGTAAGTGAAAATCGCTAAAATTCACATTACCGCCTAAGTGCAAATCGTAAAAATTCACTTTCCTGGGTAAGTGAAAATCGCTAAAATTCCTTAGCGGGGTAAGTGAAAATCGCAAAAATTGCAAAAATTCACTTCGCAGGGTCAGTGAAAATCGCAAAATTTCCTTAGTCGGGAAAGTGAAAATCACAAAAATGTCTTAGCCAGGTAAGTGAAAATCATAAAAATTCACTTTCTCGGGTATGTGAAAATCGCACAAATTCACTTAGTCCGGTAAGTGAAAATCACAAAAATTTACTAAACCGGGTAAGTGAAAATCACAAAAATTCACTTAGCCAGGTAAGTGAAAGTCACAAAAATTTACTTAGCGCGGTAAGCGAAAATCGCTAAAATTCACTTTTCCGGGTAAGTGAAAATCGCAAAAACTCACTTAGTCGGGTAAGTGAAAATCGCGAAAATTCGCTTAGTTCGGTAAGTGAAAATCGCAAAAATTCACTTCGCCAGGTAAGTGAAAATCACAAAAATGCATATAGTGTGGTAAGTGAAAATCGCTAAAATTCACACTGCCGAGTAAGTGCAAATCGTAAAAATTCACTTTTCCGGATAAGTGAAAATCGCAAAAATTCACTTATTTGGGTAAGTGAAAATCACAAAAATTCACTTAGCCGGGTAAGTGAAAATCGCGAAAATTCACTTAGTCCGGTAAGTGAAAATCACAAAAATTTACTTAGCCCGGTAAGTGAAAATCGCTAAAATTCACTTAGTCGGGTAAGTGAAAATCGCTAAAATTCACTTAGTCATGTAAGTGGAAATTACAAAATCACTTAGCCAGGTAAGTCAAAATCGCTAAAATTCACTTAGTCATGTAAGTGAAAATCACAAAAACCACTTAGCCGGGTAAGTGAAAATCACAAAAATTCCTTAGCCGGGTAAGGGAAAATCGCAAAGATCGCAAGATAAGTGAAAATCGCAAAAATTCACTTTGCCGGGGAAGTGAAAATCACAAAATTTCACATAGACGGGTAAATGAAGATCACAAAAATTCACTTTGCCGGGTAAGTGAATATCGCTAAAATTCCTTACCTTGGTAAGTGAAATTCGCAAAAATTCACTTTGCCGAGTAAGTTAAAATTGTAGAAATTCACAGCGGTGTACATGAAAATCACAAATATTCACATAGCGTGGTAAGTGAATATCGCTAAAAATCACTTTGCCGGGTAAGTGAAAATCGTAAAATTTCATTTTCTCGGGTAAGTGAAAATCGCACAAATTCACTTAGTCCGGTAAGTGAAAATCACAAAACTTCACTTTGCCGGGTAAGTGAAAATCACAAAAATTCACTTAGCCAGGTAAGTGAAAATCACAAAAATTTACTTAGTACGGTAAGTGGAAATCGCTAAAATTCACTTTTCCGGCTAAGTGAAAATCGCAAAAATTCACTTAGTCGGGTAAGTGAAAATTGCAAAAATTCACTAAGCCATATAAGTAAAAATCACAAAAATCACTTAGCCGGGTAAGTGAAAATCACAAAAAATCACATTGCCGGGTAGGTGCAAATCGTAAAAATTTACGCTCCCGGGTAAGTCGAAATCGCTAAAATTTTTTTGCCGCAAAAATTGCAAAAATTCACTTTACCGGGTGTGTGAATATGACAAAAATTCCTTAGTCGGGTAAGTGAAAATCACAAATTCACTTAACCGGGTAAGTGAAAATCACAAAAATGCATATAGTGTGGTAAGTGAAAATCGCTAAAATTCACATTACCGCCTAAGTGCAAATCGTAAAAATTCACTTTCCTGGGTAAGTGAAAATCGCTAAAATTCCTTAGCGGGGTAAGTGAAAATCGCAAAAATTGCAAAAATTCACTTCGCAGGGTCAGTGAAAATCGCAAAATTTTCTTAGTCGGGAAAGTGAAAATCACAAAAATGTCTTAGCCAGGTAAGTGAAAATCATAAAAATTCACTTTCTCGGGTATGTGAAAATCGCACAAATTCACTTAGTCCGGTAAGTGAAAATCACAAAAATTTACTAAACCGGGTAAGTGAAAATCACAAAAATTCACTTAGCCAGGTAAGTGAAAGTCACAAAAATTTACTTAGCGCGGTAAGCGAAAATCGCTAAAATTCACTTTTCCGGGTAAGTGAAAATCGCAAAAACTCACTTAGTCGGGTAAGTGAAAATCGCGAAAATTCACTTATTCCGGTAAGTGAAAATCGCAAAAATTCACTTTTCCGGCTCAGTGAAAATCGCAAAAATTCACTTAGGCGGGTAAGTGAAAATCGCGAAAATTCACTTAGTCCGGTAAGTGAAAATCGCACAAATTCACTTAGTCAAGTAAGTGAAAATCTCAAAAATTCACTTAGAGCGGTAAGTGAAAATCGTGAAAATTCCCTTCTCCGGGTAAGTAAAAATAGCAAAAATTCACTCAGTCGGGTAAGTGAAAATTGCAAAAATTCACTAAGCCATATAAGTAAAAATCACAAAAATCACTTAGCCGGGTAAGTGAAAATCACAAAAAATCACATTGCCGGGTAGGTGCAAATCGTAAAAATTTACTCTCCCGGGTAAGTCGAAATCGCTAAAATTTTTTTGCCGGGTAAGTGAAAATCGCAAAAATTGCAAAAATTCACTTTACCGGGTGTGTGAATATGACAAAAATTCCTTAGTCGGGTAAGTGAAAATCACAAATTCACTTAACCGGGTAAGTGAAAATCACAAAAATGCATATAGTGTGGTAAGTGAAAATCGCTAAAATTCACATTACCGCCTAAGTGCAAATCGTAAAAATTCACTTTCCTGGGTAAGTGAAAATCGCTAAAATTCCTTAGCGGGGTAAGTGAAAATCGCAAAAATTGCAAAAATTCACTTCGCAGGGTCAGTGAAAATCGCAAAATTTCCATAGTCGGGAAAGTGAAAATCACAAAAATTTCTTAGCCAGGTAAGTGAAAATCATAAAAATTCACTTTCTCGGGTATGTGAAAATCGCACAAATTCACTTAGTCCGGTAAGTGAAAATCACAAAAATTTACTAAACCGGTTAAGTGAAAATCACAAAAATTCACTTAGCCAGGTAAGTGAAAGTTACAAAAATTTACTTAGCGCGGTAAGCGAAAATCGCTAAAATTCACTTTTCCGGGTAAGTGAAAATCGTAAAAACTCACTTAGTCGGGTAAGTGAAAATCGCGAAAATTCGCTTAGTTCAGTAAGTGAAAATCGCAAAAATTCACTTCGCCAGGTAAGTGAAAATCACAAAAATGCATATATTGTGGTAAGTGAAAATCGCTAAAATTCACACTGCCGAGTAAGTGCAAATCGTAAAAATTCACTTTTCCGGATAAGTGAAAATCGCAAAAATTCACTTATTTGGGTAAGTGAAAATCACAAAAATTCACTTAGCCGGGTAAGTGAAAATCGCGAAAATTCACTTAGTCCGGTAAGTGAAAATCACAAAAATTTACTTAGCCCGGTAAGTGAAAATCGCTAAAATTCACTTAGTCGGGTAAGTGAAAATCGCTAAAATTCATTTAGTCATGTAAGTGAAAATTACAAAATCACTTAGCCAGGTAAGTGAAAATCACAAAAATTCACATAGACGGGTAAATGAAGATCACAAAAATTCACTTTGCCGGGTAAGTGAATATCGCTAAAATTCCTTACCTTGGTAAGTGAAATTCGCAAAAATTCACTTTGCCGAGTAAGTAAAAATTGTAGAAATTCACAGCGGTGTACATGAAAATCACAAATATTCACATAGCGTGGTAAGTGAATATCGCTAAAAATCACTTTGCCGGGTAAGTGAAAATCGTAAAATTTCATTTTCTCGGGTAAGTGAAAATCGCACAAATTCACTTAGTCCGGTAAGTGAAAATCACAAAACTTCACTTTGCCGGGTAAGTGAAAATCACAAAAATTCACTTAGCCAGGTAAGTGAAAATCACAAAAATTTACTTAGTGCGGTAAGTGGAAATCGCTAAAATTCACTTTTCCGGCTAAGTGAAAATCGCAAAAATTCACTTAGTCGGGTAAGTGAAAATTGCAAAAATTCACTAAGCCATATAAGTAAAAATCACAAAAATCACTTAGCCGGGTAAGTGAAAATCACAAAAAATCACATTGCCGGGTAGGTGCGAATCGTAAAAATTTACGCTCCCGGGTAAGTCGAAATCGCTAAAATTTTTTTGCCGCAAAAATTGCAAAAATTCACTTTACCGGGTGTGTGAATATGACAAAAATTCCTTTGTCGGGTAAGTGAAAATCACAAATTCACTTAACCGGGTAAGTGAAAATCACAAAAATGCATATAGTGTGGTAAGTGAAAATCGCTAAAATTCACATTACCGCCTAAGTGCAAATCGTAAAAATTCACTTTCCTGGGTAAGTGAAAATCGCTAAAATTCCTTAGCGGGGTAAGTGAAAATCGCAAAAATTGCAAAAATTCACTTCGCAGGGTCAGTGAAAATCGCAAAATTTTCTTAGTCGGGAAAGTGAAAATCACAAAAATGTCTTAGCCAGGTAAGTGAAAATCATAAAAATTCACTTTCTCGGGTATGTGAAAATCGCACAAATTCACTTAGTCCGGTAAGTGAAAATCACAAAAATTTACTAAACCGGGTAAGTGAAAATCACAAAAATTCACTTAGCCAGGTAAGTGAAAGTCACAAAAATTTACTTAGCGCGGTAAGCGAAAATCGCTAAAATTCACTTTTCCGGGTAAGTGAAAATCGCAAAAACTCACTTAGTCGGGTAAGTGAAAATCGCGAAAATTCACTTATTCCGGTAAGTGAAAATCGCAAAAATTCACTTTTCCGGCTCAGTGAAAATCGCAAAAATTCACTTAGGCGGGTAAGTGAAAATCGCGAAAATTCACTTAGTCCGGTAAGTGAAAATCGCACAAATTCACTTAGTCAAGTAAGTGAAAATCTCAAAAATTCACTTAGAGCGGTAAGTGAAAATCGTGAAAATTCCCTTCTCCGGGTAAGTAAAAATAGCAAAAATTCACTCAGTCGGGTAAGTGAAAATTGCAAAAATTCACTAAGCCATATAAGTAAAAATCACAAAAATCACTTAGCCGGGTAAGTGAAAATCACAAAAAATCACATTGCCGGGTAGGTGCAAATCGTAAAAATTTACTCTCCCGGGTAAGTCGAAATCGCTAAAATTTTTTTGCCGGGTAAGTGAAAATCGCAAAAATTGCAAAAATTCACTTTACCGGGTGTGTGAATATGACAAAAATTCCTTAGTCGGGTAAGTGAAAATCACAAATTCACTTAACCGGGTAAGTGAAAATCACAAAAATGCATATAGTGTGGTAAGTGAAAATCGCTAAAATTCACATTACCGCCTAAGTGCAAATCGTAAAAATTCACTTTCCTGGGTAAGTGAAAATCGCTAAAATTCCTTAGCGGGGTAAGTGAAAATCGCAAAAATTGCAAAAATTCACTTCGCAGGGTCAGTGAAAATCGCAAAATTTCCATAGTCGGGAAAGTGAAAATCACAAAAATTTCTTAGCCAGGTAAGTGAAAATCATAAAAATTCACTTTCTCGGGTATGTGAAAATCGCACAAATTCACTTAGTCCGGTAAGTGAAAATCACAAAAATTTACTAAACCGGTTAAGTGAAAATCACAAAAATTCACTTAGCCAGGTAAGTGAAAGTTACAAAAATTTACTTAGCGCGGTAAGCGAAAATCGCTAAAATTCACTTTTCCGGGTAAGTGAAAATCGTAAAAACTCACTTAGTCGGGTAAGTGAAAATCGCGAAAATTCGCTTAGTTCAGTAAGTGAAAATCGCAAAAATTCACTTCGCCAGGTAAGTGAAAATCACAAAAATGCATATATTGTGGTAAGTGAAAATCGCTAAAATTCACACTGCCGAGTAAGTGCAAATCGTAAAAATTCACTTTTCCGGATAAGTGAAAATCGCAAAAATTCACTTATTTGGGTAAGTGAAAATCACAAAAATTCACTTAGCCGGGTAAGTGAAAATCGCGAAAATTCACTTAGTCCGGTAAGTGAAAATCACAAAAATTTACTTAGCCCGGTAAGTGAAAATCGCTAAAATTCACTTAGTCGGGTAAGTGAAAATCGCTAAAATTCATTTAGTCATGTAAGTGAAAATTACAAAATCACTTAGCCAGGTAAGTGAAAATCACAAAAATTCACATAGACGGGTAAATGAAGATCACAAAAATTCACTTTGCCGGGTAAGTGAATATCGCTAAAATTCCTTACCTTGGTAAGTGAAATTCGCAAAAATTCACTTTGCCGAGTAAGTAAAAATTGTAGAAATTCACAGCGGTGTACATGAAAATCACAAATATTCACATAGCGTGGTAAGTGAATATCGCTAAAAATCACTTTGCCGGGTAAGTGAAAATCGTAAAATTTCATTTTCTCGGGTAAGTGAAAATCGCACAAATTCACTTAGTCCGGTAAGTGAAAATCACAAAACTTCACTTTGCCGGGTAAGTGAAAATCACAAAAATTCACTTAGCCAGGTAAGTGAAAATCACAAAAATTTACTTAGTGCGGTAAGTGGAAATCGCTAAAATTCACTTTTCCGGCTAAGTGAAAATCGCAAAAATTCACTTAGTCGGGTAAGTGAAAATTGCAAAAATTCACTAAGCCATATAAGTAAAAATCACAAAAATCACTTAGCCGGGTAAGTGAAAATCACAAAAAATCACATTGCCGGGTAGGTGCGAATCGTAAAAATTTACGCTCCCGGGTAAGTCGAAATCGCTAAAATTTTTTTGCCGCAAAAATTGCAAAAATTCACTTTACCGGGTGTGTGAATATGACAAAAATTCCTTTGTCGGGTAAGTGAAAATCACAAATTCACTTAACCGGGTAAGTGAAAATCACAAAAATGCATATAGTGTGGTAAGTGAAAATCGCAAAAATTCACTTATTTGGGTAAGTGAAAATCACAAAAATTCACTTAGCCGGGTAAGAGAAAATCACAAAAATGCATATAATGTGGTAAGTGAAAGTGCCACGTAAGTGCAAATCGTAAAAATTTACTTACTTGGGTAAGTGAAAATCGCTAAAATTCCTTAGCGGGGTAAGTGAAAATCGCAAAAATTCCTTAGTCGGGTAAGTGAAAATCACAAAAATTTTTTAGCCAGGTAAGTGAAAATCGCTAAAATTCCTTAGCGGGGTAAGTGAAAATCGCAAAAATTGCAAAAATTCACTTCGCAGGGTCAGTGAAAATCGCAAAATGTTCTTAGTCGGGAAAGTAAAAATCACAAAAATTTCTTAGCCAGGTAAGTGAAAATCGTAAAAATTCAATTTCTCGGGTATGCGAAAATCGCACAAATTCACTTAGTCCGGTAAGTGAAAATCACAAAAATTCACTTAGCCGGGTAAGTGAAAATTAAAAAAATTCACTTAGCCAGGTAAGTGAAAGTCACAAAAATTTACTTAGTGCGGTTAGTGAAAATCGCTAAATTTAACTTTTCCGGCTAAGTGAAAATCGCAAAAATTCACTTAGGCGGGTAAGTGAAAATCGCGAAAATTCACTTAGTCCGGTAAGTGAAAATCGCACAAATTCACTTAGTCAAGTAAGTGAAAAATTCACTCAGTCGGGTAAGTGAAAATTGCGAAAATTCACTAAGCCATATAAGTAAAAATCACAAAAATCACTTAGCCGGGTAAGTGAAAATCACAAAAAATCACATTGCCGGGTAGGTGCAAATCGTAAAAATTTACTCTCCCGGGTAAGTCGAAATCGCTAAAATTTTTTTGCCGGGTAAGTGAAAATCGCAAAAATTGCAAAAATTCACTTTACCGGGTGTGTGAATATGACAAAAATTCCTTAGTCGGGTAAGTGAAAATCACAAATTCACTTAACCGGGTAAGTGAAAATCACAAAAATGCATATAGTGTGGTAAGTGAAAATAGCTAAAATTCACATTACCGCCTAAGTGCAAATCGTAAAAATTCACTTTCCTGGGTAAGTGAAAATCGCTAAAATTCCTTAGCGGGGTAAGTGAAAATCGCAAAAATTGCAAAAATTCACTTCGCAGGGTCAGTGAAAATCGTAAAATTTCCTTAGTCGGGAAAGTGAAAATCACAAAAATGTCTTAGCCAGGTAAGTGAAAATCATAAAAATTCACTTTCTCGGGTATGTGAAAATCGCACAAATTCACTTAGTCCGGTCAGTGAAAATCACAAAAATTTACTAAACCGGGTAAGTGAAAATCACAAAAATTCACTTAGCCAGGTAAGTGAAAGTCACAAAAATTTACTTAGTGCGGTTAGTGAAAATCGTTAAATTTCACTTTTCCGGCTAAGTGAAAATCGCAAAAATTCACTTAGGCGGGTAAGTGAAAATCGCGAAAATTCACTTAGTCCGGTAAGTGAAAATCGCACAAATTCACTTAGTCAAGTAAGTGAAAATCTCAAAAATTCACTTAGAGCGGTAAGTGAAAATCGTGAAAATTCCCTTTCCCGGGTAAGTAAAAATAGCAAAAATTTACTCAGTCGGGTAAGTGAAAATTGCGAAAATTCACTAAGCCATATAAGTAAAAATCACAAAAATCACTTAGCCGGGTAAGTGAAAATCACAAAAAATCACATTGCCGGGTAGGTGCAAATCGTAAAAATTTACTCTCCCGGGTAAGTCGAAATCGCTAAAATTTTTTTGCCGGGTAAGTGAAAATCGCAAAAATTGCAAAAATTCACTTTACCGGGTGTGTGAATATGACAAAAATTCCTTAGTCGGGTATGTGAAAATCACAAATTCACTTAACCGGGTAAGTGAAAATCACAAAAATGCATATAGTGTGGTAAGTGAAAATAGCTAAAATTCACATTACCGCCTAAGTGCAAATCGTAAAAATTCACTTTCCTGGGTAAGTGAAAATCGCTAAAATTCCTTAGCGGGGTAAGTGAAAATCGCAAAAATTGCAAAAATTCACTTCGCAGGGTCAGTGAAAATCGTAAAATTTCCTTAGTCGGGAAAGTGAAAATCACAAAAATGTCTTAGCCAGGTAAGTGAAAATCATAAAAATTCACTTTCTCGGGTATGTGAAAATCGCACAAATTCACTTAGTCCGGTAAGTGAAAATCACAAAAATTTACTAAACCGGGTAAGTGAAAATCACAAAAATTCACTTAGCCAGGTAAGTGAAAGTCACAAAAATTTACTTAGCGCGGTAAGCGAAAATCGCTAAAATTCACCTTTCCGGGTAAGTGAAAATCGCAAAAACTCACTTAGTCGGGTAAGTGAAAATCGCGAAAATTCACTTATTCCGGTAAGTGAAAATCGCAAAAATTCACTTTTCCGGCTAAGTGAAAATCGCAAAAATTCACTTTGGCGGGTAAGTGAAAATCGCGAAAATTCACTTAGTCCGGTAAGTGAAAATCGCACAAATTCACTTAGTCAAGTAAGTGAAAATCTCAAAAATTCACTTAGAGTGGTAAGTGAAAATCGTGAAAATTCCCTTTCCCGGGTAAGTAAAAATAGCAAAAATCCACTCAGTCGGGTAAGTGAAAATTGCAAAAATTCACTAAGCCACATGAGTAAAAAATCACAAAAATCACTTAGCCGGGTAAGTGAAAATCACAAAAAATCACATTGCCGGGTAGGTGCAAATCGTAAAAATTTACTCTCCCGGGTAAGTCGAAATCGCTAAAATTTTTTTGCCGGGTAAGTGAAAATCGCAAAAATTGCAAAAATTCACTTTACCGGGTGTGTGAATATGACAAAAATTCCTTAGTCGGGTAAGTGAAAATCACAAATTCACTTAACCGGGTAAGTGAAAATCACAAAAATGCACATAGTGTGGTACGTGAAAATCGCTAAAATTCACATTACCGCCTAAGTGCAAATCGTAAAAATTCACTTTCCTGGGTAAGTGAAAATCGCTAAAATTCCTTAGCGGGGTAAGTGAAAATCGCAAAAATTGCAAAAATTCACTTCGCAGGGTCAGTGAAAATCGCAAAATTTATTTAGTCGGGAAAGTGAAAATCACAAAAATTTCTTAGCCAGGTAAGTGAAAATCATAAAAATTCACTTTCTCGGGTATGTGAAAATCGCACAAATTCACTTAGTCCGGTAAGTGAAAATCACAAAAATTTACTAAACCGGGTAAGTGAAAATCACAAAAATTCACTTAGCCAGGTAAGTGAAAGTCACAAAAATTTACTTAGCGCGGTAAGCGAGAATCGCTAAAATTCACTTTTCCGGGTAAGTGAAAATCGCAAAAACTCACTTAGTCGGGTAAGTGAAAATCGCGAAAATTCGCTTAGTTCGGTAAGTGAAAATCGCACAAATTCACTTCGCCAGGTAAGTGAAAATCACAAAAATGCATATAGTGTGGTAAGTGAAAATTACAAAATCACTTAGCCAGGTAAGTGAAAATCACAAAAATTCACATTGCCGGGTAAGTGCAAATCGTAAAAATTCACTTTCCCGGGTAAGTGAAAATTGCAAAAATTCACTTAGTCGGGTAAGTGAAAATCGCGAAAATTCACTTAGCCATGTAAGTGAAAATCACAAAAACCACTAAGCCGGGTAAGTGAAAATCGCGAAAATTCCTAAGCCGGGTAAGGGAAAATCGCAAAGATCGCAAGATAAGTGAAAATCGCAAAAATTCACTTTGCCGGTTAAGTGAAAATCACAAAATTTCACATAGACGGGTAAATGAAGATCACAAAAATTCACTTTGCCCGGTAAGTGAATATCGCTAAAATTCCTTACCTTGGTAAGTGAAATTCGCAAAAATTCACTTTGCCGAGTAAGTAAAAATTGTAGAAATTCACAGCGGTGTACATGAAAATCACAAATATTCACATAGCGTGGTAAGTGAATATCGCTAAAAATCACTTTGCCGGGTAAGTGAAAATCGTAAAATTTCATTTTCTCGGGTAAGTGAAAATCGCACAAATTCACTTAGTCCGGTAAGTGAAAATCACAAAACTTCACTTTGCCGGGTAAGTGAAAATCACAAAAATTTACTTAGCCAGGTAAGTGAAAATCACAAAAATTTACTTAGTGCGGTAAGTGGAAATCGCTAAAATTCACTTTTCCGGCTAAGTGAAAATTGCAAAAATTCACTAAGCCATATAAGTAAAAATCACAAAAATCAATTAGCCGGGTAGGTGAAAATCACAAAAAATCACATTGCCGGGTAGGTGCAAATCGTAAAAATTTACTCTCCCGGGTAAGTCGAAATCGCTAAAATTTTTTTGCCGCAAAAATTGCAAAAATTCACTTTACCGGGTGTGTGAATATGACAAAAATTCCTTAGTCGGGTAAGTGAAAATCACAAATTCACTTAACCGGGTAAGTGAAAATCACAAAAATGCATATAGTGTGGTAAGTGAAAATCGAAAAAATTCACTTATTTGGGTAAGTGAAAATCACAAAAATTCACTTAGCCGGGTAAGAGAAAATCACAAAAATGCATATAATGTGGTAAGTGAAAGTGCCACGTAAGTGCAAATCGTAAAAATTTACTTACCTGGGTAAGTGAAAATCGCTAAAATTCCTTAGCGGGGTAAGTGAAAATCGCAAAAACTGCAAAAATTCACTTCGCAGGGTCAGTGAAAATCGCAAAATGTCCTTAGTCGGGAAAGTAAAAATCACAAAAATTTCTTAGCCAGGTAAGTGAAAATCGTAAAAATTCACTTTCTCGGGTATGCGAAAATCGCACAAATTCACTTAGTCCGGTAAGTGAAAATCACAAAAATTCACTTAGCCGGGTAAGTGAAAATTAAAAAAATTCACTTAGCCAGGTAAGTGAAAGTCACAAAAATTTACTTAGTGCGGTAAGTGAAAATCGCTAAATTTCACTTTTCCGGGTAAGTGAAAATCGCAAAAATTCACTTAGTCGGGTAAGTGAAAATCGCGAAAATTCACTTATTCCGGTAAGTGAAAATCGCAAAAATTCACTTTTCCGGCTAAGTGAAAATCGCAAAAATTCACTTAGCGCGATAAGTGAAAATCGCGAAAATTCACTTAGTCCGGTAAGTGAAAATCGCACAAATTCACTTACTCAAGTAAGTGAAAATCTCAAAAATTCACTAAGAGCGGTAAGTGAAAATCGTGAAAATTCCCTTTCCCGGGTAAGTAAAAATAGCAAAAATTCACTCAGTCGGGTAAGTGAAAATTGCGAAAATTCACTAAGCCATATAAGTAAAAATCACAAAAATCACTTAGCCGGGTAAGTGAAAATCACAAAAAATCACATTGCCGGGTAGGTGCAAATCGTAAAAATTTACTCTCCCGGGTAAGTCGAAATCGCTAAAATTTTTTTGCCGGGTAAGTGAAAATCGCGAAAATTTCAAAAATTCACTTTACCGGGTGTGTGAATATGACAAAAATTCCTTAGTCGGGTAAGTGAAAATCACAAATTCACTTAACCGGGTAAGTGAAAATCACAAAAATGCATATAGTGTGGTAAGTGAAAATCGCTAAAATTCACATTACCGCCTAAGTGCAAATCGTAAACATTCACTTTCCTGGGTAAGTGAAAATCGCTAAAATTCCTTAGCGGGGTAAGTGAAAATCGCAAAAATTGCAAAAATTCACTTCGCAGGGTCAGTGAAAATCGCAAAATTTCCTTAGTCGGGAAAGTGAAAATCACAAAAATGTCTTAGCCAGGTAAGTGAAAATCATAAAAATTCACTTTCTCGGGTATGTGAAAATCGCACAAATTCTCTTAGTCCGGTAAGTGAAAATCACAAAAATTTACTAAACCGGGTAAGTGAAAATCACAAAAATTCACTTAGCCAGGTAAGTGAAAGTCACAAAAATTTACTTAGCGCGGTAAGCGAAAATCGCTAAAATTCACTTTTCCGGGTAAGTGAAAATCGCAAAAACTCACTTAGTCGGGTAAGTGAAAATCGCGAAAATTCGCTTAGTTCGGTAAGTGAAAATCGCAAAAATTCACTTAGCCAGGTAAGTGAAAATCACAAAAATGCATATAGTGTGGTAAGTGAAAATCGCTAAAATTCACACTGCCGAGTAAGTGCAAATCGTAAAAATTCACTTTTCCGGATAAGTGAAAATCGCAAAAATTCACTTATTTGGGTAAGTGAAAATCACTAAAATTCACTTAGCCGGGTAAGTGAAAATCGCGAAAATTCACTTAGTCCGGTAAGTGAAAATCACAAAAATTTACTTAGCGCGGTAAGTGAAAATCGCTAAAATTCACTTAGTCATGTAAGTGAAAATTACAAAATCACTTAGCCAGGTAAGTGAAAATCACAAAAATTCACATTGCCGGGTAAGTGCAAATCGTAAAAATTCACTTTCCCGGGTAAGTGAAAATTGCAAAAATTCACTTAGTCGGGTAAGTGAAAATCGCGAAAATTCACTTAGCCATGTAAGTGAAAATCACAAAAACCACTTAGCCGGTTAAGTGAAAATCGCCAAAATTCCTTAGCCGGGTAAGGAAAAATCGCAAAGATCGCAAGATAAGTGAAAATCGCAAAAATTCACTTTGCCGGGTAAGTGAAAATCACAAAATTTCACATAGACGGGTAAATGAAGATCACAAAAATTCACTTTGCCGGGTAAGTGAATATCGCTGAAATTCCTTACCTTGGTAAGTGAAATTCGCAAAAATTAACTTTGCCGAGTAAGTAAAAATTGTAAAAATTCACAGCGGTGTACGTGAAAATCACAAATATTCACATAGCGTGGTAAGTGAATATCGCTAAAAATCACTTTGCCGGGTAAGTGAAAATCGTAAAATTTCATTTTCTCGGGTAAGTGAAAATCGCACAAATTCACTTTGCCGGGTAAGTGAAAATCACAAAATTTCACATAGACGGGTAAATGAAGATCACAAAAATTCACTTTGCCGGGTAAGTGAATATCGCTAAAATTCCTTACCTTGGTAAGTGAAAATCACAAAACTTCACTTTGCCGGGTAAGTGAAAATCACAAAAATTCACTTAGCCAGGTAAGTGAAAATCACAAAAATTTACTTAGTGCGGTAAGTGGAAATCGCTAAAATTCACTTTTCCGGCTAAGTGAAAATCGCAAAAATTCATTTAGTCGGGTAAATGAAAATTGCAAAAATTCACTAAGCCATATAAGTAAAAATCACAAAAATCACTTAGCAGGGTAAGTGAAAATCACAAAAAATCACATTGACGGGTAGGAGCAAATTGTAAAAATTTACTCTAACGGGTGAGTCGAAATCGCTAAAATTTTTTTGCCGCAAAAATTGCAAAAATTCACTTTACCGGGTGTGTGAATATGACAAAAATTCCTTAGTCGGGTAAGTGAAAATCACAAATTCACTTAACCGGGTAAGTGAAAATCACAAAAATGCATATAGTGTGGTAAGTGAAAATCGCTAAGATTCACATTACCGCCTAAGTGCAAATCGTAAAAATTCACTTTCCTGGGTAAGTGAAAATAGCTAAAATTCCTTAGCGGGGTAAGTGAAAATCGCAAAAATTGCAAAAATTCACTTCGCAGGGTCAGTGAAAATCGCAAAATTTCCTTAGTCGGGAAAGTGAAAATCACAAAAATGTCTTAGCCAGGTAAGTGAAAATCATAAAAATTCACTTTCTCGGGTATGTGAAAATCGCACAAATTCACTTAGTCCGGTAAGTGAAAATCACAAAAATTTACTAAACCGGGTAAGTGAAAATCACAAAAATTCACTTAGCCAGGTAAGTGAAAGTCACAAAAATTTACTTAGCGCGGTAAGCGAAAATCGCTAAAATTCACTTTTCCGGGTAAGTGAAAATCGCAAAAACTCACTTAGTCGGGTAAGTGAAAATCGCGAAAATTCGCTTAGTTCGGTAAGTGAAAATCGCAAAAATTCACTTAGCCAGGTAAGTGAAAATCACAAAAATGCATATAGTGTGGTAAGTGAAAATCGCTAAAATTCACACTGCCGAGTAAGTGCAAATCGTAAAAATTCACTTTTCCGGATAAGTGAAAATCGCAAAAATTCACTTATTTGGGTAAGTGAAAATCACAAAAATTCACTTATCCGGCTAAGTGAAAATCGCGGAAATTCACTTAGTCCGGTAAGTGAAAATCACAAAAATTTACTTAGCGCGGTAAGTGAAAATCGCTAAAATTCACTTAGTCGGGTAAGTGAAAATCGCTAAAATTCACTTAGTCATGTAAGTGAAAATTACAAAAATCACTTAGCCAGGTAAGTGAAAATCACAAAAATTCACATTGCCGGGTAAGTGCAAATCGTAAAAATTCACTTTCCCGGGTAAGTGAAAATTGCAAGAATTCACTTAGTCGGGTAAGTGAAAATCGCGAAAATTCACTTAGCCATGTAAGTGAAAATCACAAAAACCACTTAGCCGGGTAAGTGAAAATCGCAAAAATTCCTTAGCCGGGTAAGGGAAAATCGCAAAGATCGCAAGATAAGTGAAAATCGCAAAAATTCACTTTGCCGGGTAAGTGAAAATCACAAAATTTCACATAGACGGGTAAATAAAGATCACAAAAATTCACTTTGCCGGGTAAGTGAATATCGCTAAAATTCCTTACCTTGGTAAGTTAAATTCGCAAAAATTCACTTTGCCGAGTAAGTAAAAATTGTAAAAATTCACAGCGGTGTACGTGAAAATCACAAATATTCACATAGCGTGGTAAGTGAATATCGCTAAAAATCACTTTGCCGGGTAAGTGAAAATCGTAAAATTTCATTTTCTCGGGTAAGTGAAAATCGCACAAATTCACTTAGTCCGGTAAGTGAAAATCACAAAAATTCACTTTGCCCGGTAAGTGAAAATCACAAAAATTCACTTAGCCAGGTAAGTGAAAATCACAAAAATTTACTTAGTGCGGTAAGTGGAAATCGCTAAAATTCACTTTTCCGGCTAAGTGAAAATCGCAAAAATTCACTTAGTCGGGTAAGTGAAAATCGCTAAAATTCCTTAGTCGGGTACGTGAAAATCACAAAAATTTTTTAGCCAAAAATTGCAAAAATTCACTTCGCAGGGTCAGTGAAAATCGCAAAATTTCCTTAGTCGGGAAAGTGAAAATCACAAAAATGTCTTAGCCAGGTAAGTGAAAATCATAAAAATTCACTTTCTCGGGTATGTGAAAATCGCACAAATTCACTTAGTCCGGTAAGTGAAAATCACAAAAATTTACTAAACCGGGTAAGTGAAAATCACAAAAATTCACTTAGCCAGGTAAGTGAAAGTCACAAAAATTTACTTAGCGCGGTAAGCGAAAATCGCTAAAATTCACTTTTTCGGGTAAGTGAAAATCGCAAAAACTCACTTAGTCGGGTAAGTGAAAATCGCGAAAATTCGCTTAGTTCGGTAAGTGAAAATCGCTAAAATTCACTTAGCCAGGTAAGTGAAAATCACAAAAATGCATATAGTGTGGTAAGTGAAAATCGCTAAAATTCACACTGCCGAGTAAGTGCAAATCGTAAAAATTCACTTTTCCGGATAAGTGAAAATCGCAAAAATTCACTTATTTGGGTAAGTGAAAATCACAAAAATTCACTTAGCCGGGTAAGTGAAAATCGCGAAAATTCACTTAGTCCGGTAAGTGAAAATCACAAAAATTTACTTAGCCCGGTAAGTGAAAATCGCTAAAATTCACTTAGTCGGGTAAGTGAAAATCGCTAAAATTCACTTAGTCATGTAAGTGGAAATTACAAAATCACTTAGCCAGGTAAGTCAAAATCGCTAAAATTCACTTAGTCATGTAAGTGAAAATCACAAAAACCACTTAGCCGGGTAAGTGAAAATCACAAAAATTCCTTAGCCGGGTAAGGGAAAATCGCAAAGATCGCAAGATAAGTGAAAATCGCAAAAATTCACTTTGCCGGGGAAGTGAAAATCACAAAATTTCACATAGACGGGTAAATGAAGATCACAAAAATTCACTTTGCCGGGTAAGTGAATATCGCTAAAATTCCTTACCTTGGTAAGTGAAATTCGCAAAAATTCACTTTGCCGAGTAAGTTAAAATTGTAGAAATTCACAGCGGTGTACATGAAAATCACAAATATTCACATAGCGTGGTAAGTGAATATCGCTAAAAATCACTTTGCCGGGTAAGTGAAAATCGTAAAATTTCATTTTCTCGGGTAAGTGAAAATCGCACAAATTCACTTAGTCCGGTAAGTGAAAATCACAAAACTTCACTTTGCCGGGTAAGTGAAAATCACAAAAATTCACTTAGCCAGGTAAGTGAAAATCACAAAAATTTACTTAGTACGGTAAGTGGAAATCGCTAAAATTCACTTTTCCGGCTAAGTGAAAATCGCAAAAATTCACTTAGTCGGGTAAGTGAAAATTGCAAAAATTCACTAAGCCATTAAAGTAAAAATCACAAAAATCACTTAGCCGGGTAAGTGAAAATCACAAAAAATCACATTGCCGGGTAGGTGCAAATCGTAAAAATTTACGCTCCCGGGTAAGTCGAAATCGCTAAAATTTTTTTGCCGCAAAAATTGCAAAAATTCACTTTACCGGGTGTGTGAATATGACAAAAATTCCTTAGTCGGGTAAGTGAAAATCACAAATTCACTTAACCGGGTAAGTGAAAATCACAAAAATGCATATAGTGTGGTAAGTGAAAATCGCTAAAATTCACATTACCGCCTAAGTGCAAATCGTAAAAATTCACTTTCCTGGGTAAGTGAAAATCGCTAAAATTCCTTAGCGGGGTAAGTGAAAATCGCAAAAATTGCAAAAATTCACTTCGCAGGGTCAGTGAAAATCGCAAAATTTCCTTAGTCGGGAAAGTGAAAATCACAAAAATGTCTTAGCCAGGTAAGTGAAAATCATAAAAATTCACTTTCTCGGGTATGTGAAAATCGCACAAATTCACTTAGTCCGGTAAGTGAAAATCACAAAAATTTACTAAACCGGGTAAGTGAAAATCACAAAAATTCACTTAGCCAGGTAAGTGAAAGTCACAAAAATTTACTTAGCGCGGTAAGCGAAAATCGCTAAAATTCACTTTTCCGGGTAAGTGAAAATCGCAAAAACTCACTTAGTCGGGTAAGTGAAAATCGCGAAAATTCGCTTAGTTCGGTAAGTGAAAATCGCAAAAATTCACTTCGCCAGGTAAGTGAAAATCACAAAAATGCATATAGTGTGGTAAGTGAAAATCGCTAAAATTCACACTGCCGAGTAAGTGCAAATCGTAAAAATTCACTTTTCCGGATAAGTGAAAATCGCAAAAATTCACTTATTTGGGTAAGTGAAAATCACAAAAATTCACTTAGCCGGGTAAGTGAAAATCGCGAAAATTCACTTAGTCCGGTAAGTGAAAATCACAAAAATTTACTTAGCCCGGTAAGTGAAAATCGCTAAAATTCACTTAGTCGGGTAAGTGAAAATCGCTAAAATTCACTTAGTCATGTAAGTGGAAATTACAAAATCACTTAGCCAGGTAAGTCAAAATCGCTAAAATTCACTTAGTCATGTAAGTGAAAATCACAAAAACCACTTAGCCGGGTAAGTGAAAATCACAAAAATTCCTTAGCCGGGTAAGGGAAAATCGCAAAGATCGCAAGATAAGTGAAAATCGCAAAAATTCACTTTGCCGGGGAAGTGAAAATCACAAAATTTCACATAGACGGGTAAATGAAGATCACAAAAATTCACTTTGCCGGGTAAGTGAATATCGCTAAAATTCCTTACCTTGGTAAGTGAAATTCGCAAAAATTCACTTTGCCGAGTAAGTTAAAATTGTAGAAATTCACAGCGGTGTACATGAAAATCACAAATATTCACATAGCGTGGTAAGTGAATATCGCTAAAAATCACTTTGCCGGGTAAGTGAAAATCGTAAAATTTCATTTTCTCGGGTAAGTGAAAATCGCACAAATTCACTTAGTCCGGTAAGTGAAAATCACAAAACTTCACTTTGCCGGGTAAGTGAAAATCACAAAAATTCACTTAGCCAGGTAAGTGAAAATCACAAAAATTTACTTAGTACGGTAAGTGGAAATCGCTAAAATTCACTTTTCCGGCTAAGTGAAAATCGCAAAAATTCACTTAGTCGGGTAAGTGAAAATTGCAAAAATTCACTAAGCCATATAAGTAAAAATCACAAAAATCACTTAGCCGGGTAAGTGAAAATCACAAAAAATCACATTGCCGGGTAGGTGCAAATCGTAAAAATTTACGCTCCCGGGTAAGTCGAAATCGCTAAAATTTTTTTGCCGCAAAAATTGCAAAAATTCACTTTACCGGGTGTGTGAATATGACAAAAATTCCTTAGTCGGGTAAGTGAAAATCACAAATTCACTTAACCGGGTAAGTGAAAATCACAAAAATGCATATAATGTGGTAAGTGAAAATCGCTAAAATTCACATTACCGCCTAAGTGCAAATCGTAAAAATTCACTTTCCTGGGTAAGTGAAAATCGCTAAAATTCCTTAGCGGGGTAAGTGAAAATCGCAAAAATTGCAAAAATTCACTTCGCAGGGTCAGTGAAAATCGCAAAATTTTCTTAGTCGGGAAAGTGAAAATCACAAAAATGTCTTAGCCAGGTAAGTGAAAATCATAAAAATTCACTTTCTCGGGTATGTGAAAATCGCACAAATTCACTTAGTCCGGTAAGTGAAAATCACAAAAATTTACTAAACCGGGTAAGTGAAAATCACAAAAATTCACTTAGCCAGGTAAGTGAAAGTCACAAAAATTTACTTAGCGCGGTAAGCGAAAATCGCTAAAATTCACTTTTCCGGGTAAGTGAAAATCGCAAAAACTCACTTAGTCGGGTAAGTGAAAATCGCGAAAATTCACTTATTCCGGTAAGTGAAAATCGCAAAAATTCACTTTTCCGGCTCAGTGAAAATCGCAAAAATTCACTTAGGCGGGTAAGTGAAAATCGCGAAAATTCACTTAGTCCGGTAAGTGAAAATCGCACAAATTCACTTAGTCAAGTAAGTGAAAATCTCAAAAATTCACTTAGAGCGGTAAGTGAAAATCGTGAAAATTCCCTTTCCCGGGTAAGTAAAAATAGCAAAAATTCACTCAGTCGGGTAAGTGAAAATTGCAAAAATTCACTAAGCCATATAAGTAAAAATCACAAAAATCACTTAGCCGGGTAAGTGAAAATCACAAAAAATCACATTGCCGGGTAGGTGCAAATCGTAAAAATTTACTCTCCCGGGTAAGTCGAAATCGCTAAAATTTTTTTGCCGGGTAAGTGAAAATCGCAAAAATTGCAAAAATTCACTTTACCGGGTGTGTGAATATGACAAAAATTCCTTAGTCGGGTAAGTGAAAATCACAAATTCACTTAACCGGGTAAGTGAAAATCACAAAAATGCATATAGTGTGGTAAGTGAAAATCGCTAAAATTCACATTACCGCCTAAGTGCAAATCGTAAAAATTCACTTTCCTGGGTAAGTGAAAATCGCTAAAATTCCTTAGCGGGGTAAGTGAAAATCGCAAAAATTGCAAAAATTCACTTCGCAGGGTCAGTGAAAATCGCAAAATTTCCTTAGTCGGGAAAGTGAAAATCACAAAAATTTCTTAGCCAGGTAAGTGAAAATCATAAAAATTCACTTTCTCGGGTATGTGAAAATCGCACAAATTCACTTAGTCCGGTAAGTGAAAATCACAAAAATTTACTAAACCGGTTAAGTGAAAATCACAAAAATTCACTTAGCCAGGTAAGTGAAAGTTACAAAAATTTACTTAGCGCGGTAAGCGAAAATCGCTAAAATTCACTTTTCCGGGTAAGTGAAAATCGTAAAAACTCACTTAGTCGGGTAAGTGAAAATCGCGAAAATTCGCTTAGTTCAGTAAGTGAAAATCGCAAAAATTCACTTCGCCAGGTAAGTGAAAATCACAAAAATGCATATATTGTGGTAAGTGAAAATCGCTAAAATTCACACTGCCGAGTAAGTGCAAATCGTAAAAATTCACTTTTCCGGATAAGTGAAAATCGCAAAAATTCACTTATTTGGGTAAGTGAAAATCACAAAAATTCACTTAGCCGGGTAAGTGAAAATCGCGAAAATTCACTTAGTCCGGTAAGTGAAAATCACAAAAATTTACTTAGCCCGGTAAGTGAAAATCGCTAAAATTCACTTAGTCGGGTAAGTGAAAATCGCTAAAATTCATTTAGTCATGTAAGTGAAAATTACAAAATCACTTAGCCAGGTAAGTGAAAATCACAAAAATTCACATAGACGGGTAAATGAAGATCACAAAAATTCACTTTGCCGGGTAAGTGAATATCGCTAAAATTCCTTACCTTGGTAAGTGAAATTCGCAAAAATTCACTTTGCCGAGTAAGTAAAAATTGTAGAAATTCACAGCGGTGTACATGAAAATCACAAATATTCACATAGCGTGGTAAGTGAATATCGCTAAAAATCACTTTGCCGGGTAAGTGAAAATCGTAAAATTTCATTTTCTCGGGTAAGTGAAAATCGCACAAATTCACTTAGTCCGGTAAGTGAAAATCACAAAACTTCACTTTGCCGGGTAAGTGAAAATCACAAAAATTCACTTAGCCAGGTAAGTGAAAATCACAAAAATTTACTTAGTGCGGTAAGTGGAAATCGCTAAAATTCACTTTTCCGGCTAAGTGAAAATCGCAAAAATTCACTTAGTCGGGTAAGTGAAAATTGCAAAAATTCACTAAGCCATATAAGTAAAAATCACAAAAATCACTTAGCCGGGTAAGTGAAAATCACAAAAAATCACATTGCCGGGTAGGTGCGAATCGTAAAAATTTACGCTCCCGGGTAAGTCGAAATCGCTAAAATTTTTTTGCCGCAAAAATTGCAAAAATTCACTTTACCGGGTGTGTGAATATGACAAAAATTCCTTTGTCGGGTAAGTGAAAATCACAAATTCACTTAACCGGGTAAGTGAAAATCACAAAAATGCATATAGTGTCGTAAGTGAAAATCGCAAAAATTCACTTATTTGGGTAAGTGAAAATCACAAAAATTCACTTAGCCGGGTAAGAGAAAATCACAAAAATGCATATAATGTGGTAAGTGAAAGTGCCACGTAAGTGCAAATCGTAAAAATTTACTTACTTGGGTAAGTGAAAATCGCTAAAATTCCTTAGCGGGGTAAGTGAAAATCGCAAAAATTCCTTAGTCGGGTAAGTGAAAATCACAAAAATTTTTTAGCCAGGTAAGTGAAAATCGCTAAAATTCCTTAGCGGGGTAAGTGAAAGTCACAAAAATTTACTTAGTGCGGTTAGTGAAAATCGTTAAATTTCACTTTTCCGGCTAAGTGAAAATCGCAAAAATTCACTTAGGCGGGTAAGTGAAAATCGCGAAAATTCACTTAGTCCGGTAAGTGAAAATCGCACAAATTCACTTAGTCAAGTAAGTGAAAATCTCAAAAATTCACTTAGAGCGGTAAGTGAAAATCGTGAAAATTCCCTTTCCCGGGTAAGTAAAAATAGCAAAAATTTACTCAGTCGGGTAAGTGAAAATTGCGAAAATTCACTAAGCCATATAAGTAAAAATCACAAAAATCACTTAGCCGGGTAAGTGAAAATCACAAAAAATCACATTGCCGGGTAGGTGCAAATCGTAAAAATTTATTCTCCCGGGTAAGTCGAAATCGCTAAAATTTTTTTGCCGGGTAAGTGAAAATCGCAAAAATTGCAAAAATTCACTTTACCGGGTGTGTGAATATGACAAAAATTCCTTAGTCGGGTATGTGAAAATCACAAATTCACTTAACCGGGTAAGTGAAAATCACAAAAATGCATATAGTGTGGTAAGTGAAAATAGCTAAAATTCACATTACCGCCTAAGTGCAAATCGTAAAAATTCACTTTCCTGGGTAAGTGAAAATCGCTAAAATTCCTTAGCGGGGTAAGTGAAAATCGCAAAAATTGCAAAAATTCACTTCGCAGGGTCAGTGAAAATCGTAAAATTTCCTTAGTCGGGAAAGTGAAAATCACAAAAATGTCTTAGCCAGGTAAGTGAAAATCATAAAAATTCACTTTCTCGGGTATGTGAAAATCGCACAAATTCACTTAGTCCGGTAAGTGAAAATCACAAAAATTTACTAAACCGGGTAAGTGAAAATCACAAAAATTCACTTAGCCAGGTAAGTGAAAGTCACAAAAATTTACTTAGCGCGGTAAGCGAAAATCGCTAAAATTCACTTTTCCGGGTAAGTGAAAATCGCAAAAACTCACTTAGTCGGGTAAGTGAAAATCGCGAAAATTCACTTATTCCGGTAAGTGAAAATCGCAAAAATTCACTTTTCCGGCTAAGTGAAAATCGCAAAAATTCACTTAGGCGGGTAAGTGAAAATCGCGAAAATTCACTTAGTCCGGTAAGTGAAAATCGCACAAATTCACTTAGTCAAGTAAGTGAAAATCTCAAAAATTCACTTAGAGTGGTAAGTGAAAATCGTGAAAATTCCCTTTCCCGGGTAAGTAAAAATAGCAAAAATCCACTCAGTCGGGTAAGTGAAAATTGCAAAAATTCACTAAGCCACATAAGTAAAAAATCACAAAAATCACTTAGCCGGGTAAGTGAAAATCACAAAAAATCACATTGCCGGGTAGGTGCAAATCGTAAAAATTTACTCTCCCGGGTAAGTCGAAATCGCTAAAATTTTTTTGCCGGGTAAGTGAAAATCGCAAAAATTGCAAAAATTCACTTTACCGGGTGTGTGAATATGACAAAAATTCCTTAGTCGGGTAAGTGAAAATCACAAATTCACTTAACCGGGTAAGTGAAAATCACAAAAATGCACATAGTGTGGTACGTGAAAATCGCTAAAATTCACATTACCGCCTAAGTGCAAATCGTAAAAATTCACTTTCCTGGGTAAGTGAAAATCGCTAAAATTCCTTAGCGGGGTAAGTGAAAATCGCAAAAATTGCAAAAATTCACTTCGCAGGGTCAGTGAAAATCGCAAAATTTATTTAGTCGGGAAAGTGAAAATCACAAAAATTTCTTAGCCAGGTAAGTGAAAATCATAAAAATTCACTTTCTCGGGTATGTGAAAATCGCACAAATTCACTTAGTCCGGTAAGTGAAAATCACAAAAATTTACTAAACCGGGTAAGTGAAAATCACAAAAATTCACTTAGCCAGGTAAGTGAAAGTCACAAAAATTTACTTAGCGCGGTAAGCGAGAATCGCTAAAATTCACTTTTCCGGGTAAGTGAAAATCGCAAAAACTCACTTAGTCGGGTAAGTGAAAATCGCGAAAATTCGCTTAGTTCGGTAAGTGAAAATCGCACAAATTCACTTCGCCAGGTAAGTGAAAATCACAAAAATGCATATAGTGTGGTAAGTGAAAATTACAAAATCACTTAGCCAGGTAAGTGAAAATCACAAAAATTCACATTGCCGGGTAAGTGCAAATCGTAAAAATTCACTTTCCCGGGTAAGTGAAAATTGCAAAAATTCACTTAGTCGGGTAAGTGAAAATCGCGAAAATTCACTTAGCCATGTAAGTGAAAATCACAAAAACCACTAAGCCGGGTAAGTGAAAATCGCAAAAATTCCTAAGCCGGGTAAGGGAAAATCGCAAAGATCGCAAGATAAGTGAAAATCGCAAAAATTCACTTTACCGGTTAAGTGAAAATCACAAAATTTCACATAGACGGGTAAATGAAGATCACAAAAATTCACTTTGCCCGGTAAGTGAATATCGCTAAAATTCCTTACCTTGGTAAGTGAAATTCGCAAAAATTCACTTTGCCGAGTAAGTAAAAATTGTAGAAATTCACAGCGGTGTACATGAAAATCACAAATATTCACATAGCGTGGTAAGTGAATATCGCTAAAAATCACTTTGCCGGGTAAGTGAAAATCGTAAAATTTCATTTTCTCGGGTAAGTGAAAATCGCACAAATTCACTTAGTCCGGTAAGTGAAAATCACAAAACTTCACTTTGCCGGGTAAGTGAAAATCACAAAAATTTACTTAGCCAGGTAAGTGAAAATCACAAAAATTTACTTAGTGCGGTAAGTGGAAATCGCTAAAATTCACTTTTCCGGCTAAGTGAAAATTCCAAAAATTCACTAAGCCATATAAGTAAAAATCACAAAAATCAATTAGCCGGGTAGGTGAAAATCACAAAAAATCACATTGCCGGGTAGGTGCAAATCGTAAAAATTTACTCTCCCGGGTAAGTCGAAATCGCTAAAATTTTTTTGCCGGGTAAGTGAAAATCGCGAAAATTTCAAAAATTCACTTTACCGGGTGTGTGAATATGACAAAAATTCCTTAGTCGGGTAAGTGAAAATCACAAATTCACTTAACCGGGTAAGTGAAAATCACAAAAATGCATATAGTGTGGTAAGTGAAAATCGCTTAAATTCACATTACCGCCTAAGTGCAAATCGTAAACATTCACTTTCCTGGGTAAGTGAAAATCGCTAAAATTCCTTAGCGGGGTAAGTGAAAATCGCAAAAATTGCAAAAATTCACTTCGCAGGGTCAGTGAAAATCGCAAAATTTCCTTAGTCGGGAAAGTGAAAATCACAAAAATGTCTTAGCCAGGTAAGTGAAAATCATAAAAATTCACTTTCTCGGGTATGTGAAAATCGCACAAATTCTCTTAGTCCGGTAAGTGAAAATCACAAAAATTTACTAAACCGGGTAAGTGAAAATCACAAAAATTCACTTAGCCAGGTAAGTGAAAGTCACAAAAATTTACTTAGCGCGGTAAGCGAAAATCGCTAAAATTCACTTTTCCGGGTAAGTGAAAATCGCAAAAACTCACTTAGTCGGGTAAGTGAAAATCGCGAAAATTCGCTTAGTTCGGTAAGTGAAAATCGCAAAAATTCACTTAGCCAGGTAAGTGAAAATCACAAAAATGCATATAGTGTGGTAAGTGAAAATCGCTAAAATTCACACTGCCGAGTAAGTGCAAATCGTAAAAATTCACTTTTCCGGATAAGTGAAAATCGCAAAAATTCACTTATTTGGGTAAGTGAAAATCACTAAAATTCACTTAGCCGGGTAAGTGAAAATCGCGAAAATTCACTTAGTCCGGTAAGTGAAAATCACAAAAATTTACTTAGAGCGGTAAGTGAAAATCGCTAAAATTCACTTAGTCATGTAAGTGAAAATTACAAAATCACTTAGCCAGGTAAGTGAAAATCACAAAAATTCACATTGCCGGGTAAGTGCAAATCGTAAAAATTCACTTTCCCGGGTAAGTGAAAATTGCAAAAATTCACTTAGTCGGGTAAGTGAAAATCGCGAAAATTCACTTAGCCATGTAAGTGAAAATCACAAAAACCACTTAGCCGGTTAAGTGAAAATCGCCAAAATTCCTTAGCCGGGTAAGGAAAAATCGCAAAGATCGCAAGATAAGTGAAAATCGCAAAAATTCACTTTGCCGGGTAAGTGAAAATCACAAAATTTCACATAGACGGGTAAATGAAGATCACAAAAATTCACTTTGCCGGGTAAGTGAATATCGCTGAAATTCCTTACCTTGGTAAGTGAAATTCGCAAAAATTAACTTTGCCGAGTAAGTAAAAATTGTAAAAATTCACAGCGGTGTACGTGAAAATCACAAATATTCACATAGCGTGGTAAGTGAATATCGCTAAAAATCACTTTGCCGGGTAAGTGAAAATCGTAAAATTTCATTTTCTCGGGTAAGTGAAAATCGCACAAATTCACTTTGCCGGGTAAGTGAAAATCACAAAATTTCACATAGACGGGTAAATGAAGATCACAAAAATTCACTTTGCCGGGTAAGTGAATATCGCTAAAATTCCTTACCTTGGTAAGTGAAAATCACAAAACTTAACTTTGCCGGGTAAGTGAAAATCACAAAAATTCACTTAGCCAGGTAAGTGAAAATCACAAAAATTTACTTAGTGCGGTAAGTGGAAATCGCTAAAATTCACTTTTCCGGCTAAGTGAAAATCGCAAAAATTCATTTAGTCGGGTAAATGAAAATTGCAAAAATTCACTAAGCCATATAAGTAAAAATCACAAAAATCACTTAGCAGGGTAAGTGAAAATCACAAAAAATCACATTGCCGGGTAGGAGCAAATTGTAAAAATTTACTCTAACGGGTGAGTCGAAATCGCTAAAATTTTTTTGCCGCAAAAATTGCAAAAATTCACTTTACCGGGTGTGTGAATATGACAAAAATTCCTTAGTCGGGTAAGTGAAAATCACAAATTCACTTAACCGGGTAAGTGAAAATCACAAAAATGCATATAGTGTGGTAAGTGAAAATCGCTAAGATTCACATTACCGCCTAAGTGCAAATCGTAAAAATTCACTTTCCTGGGTAAGTGAAAATAGCTAAAATTCCTTAGCGGGGTAAGTGAAAATCGCAAAAATTGCAAAAATTCACTTCGCAGGGTCAGTGAAAATCGCAAAATTTCCTTAGTCGGGAAAGTGAAAATCACAAAAATGTCTTAGCCAGGTAAGTGAAAATCATAAAAATTCACTTTCTCGGGTATGTGAAAATCGCACAAATTCACTTAGTCCGGTAAGTGAAAATCACAAAAATTTACTAAACCGGGTAAGTGAAAATCACAAAAATTCACTTAGCCAGGTAAGTGAAAGTCACAAAAATTTACTTAGCGCGGTAAGCGAAAATCGCTAAAATTCACTTTTCCGGGTAAGTGAAAATCGCAAAAACTCACTTAGTCGGGTAAGTGAAAATCGCGAAAATTCGCTTAGTTCGGTAAGTGAAAATCGCAAAAATTCACTTAGCCAGGTAAGTGAAAATCACAAAAATGCATATAGTGTGGTAAGTGAAAATCGCTAAAATTCACACTGCCGAGTAAGTGCAAATCGTAAAAATTCACTTTTCCGGATAAGTGAAAATCGCAAAAATTCACTTATTTGGGTAAGTGAAAATCACAAAAATTCACTTATCCGGCTAAGTGAAAATCGCGGAAATTCACTTAGTCCGGTAAGTGAAAATCACAAAAATTTACTTAGCGCGGTAAGTGAAAATCGCTAAAATTCACTTAGTCGGGTAAGTGAAAATCGCTAAAATTCACTTAGTCATGTAAGTGAAAATTACAAAAATCACTTAGCCAGGTAAGTGAAAATCACAAAAATTCACATTGCCGGGTAAGTGCAAATCGTAAAAATTCACTTTCCCGGGTAAGTGAAAATTGCAAGAATTCACTTAGTCGGGTAAGTGAAAATCGCGAAAATTCACTTAGCCATGTAAGTGAAAATCACAAAAACCACTTAGCCGGGTAAGTGAAAATCGCAAAAATTCCTTAGCCGGGTAAGGGAAAATCGCAAAGATCGCAAGAATAGTGAAAATCGCAAAAATTCACTTTGCCGGGTAAGTGAAAATCACAAAATTTCACATAGACGGGTAAATGAAGATCACAAAAATTCACTTTGCCGGGTAAGTGAATATCGCTAAAATTCCTTACCTTGGTAAGTTAAATTCGCAAAAATTCACTTTGCCGAGTAAGTAAAAATTGTAAAAATTCACAGCGGTGTACGTGAAAATCACAAATATTCACATAGCGTGGTAAGTGAATATCGCTAAAAATCACTTTGCCGGGTAAGTGAAAATCGTAAAATTTCATTTTCTCGGGTAAGTGAAAATCGCACAAATTCACTTAGTCCGGTAAGTGAAAATCACAAAAATTCACTTTGCCCGGTAAGTGAAAATCACAAAAATTCACTTAGCCAGGTAAGTGAAAATCACAAAAATTTACTTAGTGCGGTAAGTGGAAATCGCTAAAATTCACTTTTCCGGCTAAGTGAAAATCGCAAAAATTCACTTAGTCGGGTAAGTGAAAATCGCTAAAATTCCTTAGTCGGGTACGTGAAAATCACAAAAATTTTTTAGCCAAAAATTGCAAAAATTCACTTCGCAGGGTCATTGAAAATCGCAAAATTTCCTTAGTCGGGAAAGTGAAAATCACAAAAATGTCTTAGCCAGGTAAGTGAAAATCATAAAAATTCACTTTCTCGGGTATGTGAAAATCGCACAAATTCACTTAGTCCGGTATGTGAAAATCACAAAAATTTACTAAACCGGGTAAGTGAAAATCACAAAAATTCACTTAGCCAGGTAAGTGAAAGTCACAAAAATTTACTTAGCGCGGTAAGCGAAAATCGCTAAAATTCACTTTTTCGGGTAAGTGAAAATCGCAAAAACTCACTTAGTCGGGTAAGTGAAAATCGCGAAAATTCGCTTAGTTCGGTAAGTGAAAATCGCAAAAATTCACTTAGCCAGGTAAGTGAAAATCACAAAAATGCATATAGTGTGGTAAGTGAAAATCGCTAAAATTCACACTGCCGAGTAAGTGCAAATCGTAAAAATTCACTTTTCCGGATAAGTGAAAATCGCAAAAATTCACTTATTTGGGTAAGTGAAAATCACAAAAATTCACTTAGCCGGCTAAGTGAAAATCGCGGAAATTCACTTAGTCCGGTAAGTGAAAATCACAAAAATTTACTTAGCGCGGTAAGTGAAAATCGCTAAAATTCACTTAGTCGGGTAAGTGAAAATCGCTAAAATTCACTTAGTCATGTAAGTGAAAATTACAAAATCACTTAGTCAGGTAAGTGAAAATCACAAAAATTCACATTGCCGGGTAAGTGCAAATCGTAAAAATTCACTTTGCCGGGTAAGTGAAAATCGTAAAATTTCATTTTCTCGGGTAAGTGAAAATCGCACAAATTCACTTAGTCCGGTAAGTGAAAATCACAAAAATTCACTTTGCCGGGTAAGTGAAAATCACAAAAATTCACTTAGCCAGGTAAGTGAAAATCACAAAAATTTACTAAGCGCGGTAAGTGGAAATCGCTAAAATTCACTTTTCCGGCTAAGTGAAAATCGCAAAAATTCACTTTTCCGGCTAAGTGAAAATCGCAAAAATTCATTTAGTCGGGTAAATGAAAATTGCAAAAATTCACTAAGCCATATAAGTAAAAATCACAAAAATCACTTAGCCGGGTAAGTGAAAATCACAAAAAATCACATTGCCGGGTAGGTGCAAATCGTAAAAATTTACTCTAACGGGTAAGTCGAAATCGCTAAAATTTTTTTGCCGCAAAAATTGCAAAAATTCACCTTACCGGGTGTGTGAATATGACAAAAATTCCTTAGTCGGGTAAGTGAAAATCACAAATTCACTTAACCGGGTAAGTGAAAATCACACAAATGCATATAGTGTGGTAAGTGAAAATCGCTAAGATTCACATTACCGCCTAAGTGCAAGTCGTAAAAATTCACTTTCCTGGGTAAGTGAAAATAGCTAAAATTCCTTAGCGGGGTAAGTGAAAATCGCAAAAATTGCAAAAATTCACTTCGCAGGGTCAGTGAAAATCGCAAAATTTCCTTAGTCGGGAAAGTGAAAATCACAAAAATGTCTTAGCCAGGTAAGTGAAAATCATAAAAATTCACTTTCTTGGGTATGTGAAAATCGCACAAATTCACTTAGTCCGGTAAGTGAAAATCACAAAAATTTACTAAACCGGGTAAGTGAAAATCACAAAAATTCTCTTAGCCAGGTAAGTGAAAGTCACAAAAATTTACTTAGCGTGGTAAGCGAGAATCGCTAAAATTCACTTTTCCGGGTAAGTGAAAATCGCAAAAACTCACTTAGTCGGGTTAGTGAAAATCGCGAAAATTCGCTTAATTCGGTAAGTGAAAATCGCAAAAATTCACTTAGCCAGGTAAGTGAGAATCACAAAAATGCATATAGTGTGGTAAGTGAAAATCGCTAAAATTCACACTGCCGAGTAAGTGAAAATCACTAAAATTCACTTTTCCGGATAAGTGAAAATCGCAAAAATTCACTTATTTGGGTAAGTGAAAATCACAAAAATTCACTTAGCCGGCTAAGTGAAAATTGCGGAAATTCACTTAGTCCGGTAAGTGAAAATCACAAAAATTTACTTAGCGCGGTAAGTGAAAATCGCTAAAATTCACTTAGTCGGGTAAGTGAAAATCGCAAAAATTCACTTAGTCCTGTAAGTGAAAATTACAAAATCACTTAGGCAGGTAAGTGAAAATCACAAAAATTCACATTGCCGGGTAAGTGCAAATCGTAAAAATTCACTTTCCCGGGTAAGTGAAAATTGCAAGAATTCACTTAGTCGGGTAAGTGAAAATCGCGAAAATTCACTTAGCCATGTAAGTGAAAATCACAAAAACCACTTAGCCGGGTAAGTGAAAATCGCAAAAATTCCTTAGCCGGGTAAGGGAAAATCGCAAAGATCGCAAGATAAGTGAAAATCGCAAAAATTCACTTTGCCGGGTAAGTGAAAATCACAAAATTTCACATAGACGGGTAAATGAAGATCAAAAAAATTCACTTTGCCGGGTAAGTGAATATCGCTAAAATTCCTTACCATGGTAAGTGAAATTCGCAAAAATTCACTTTGCCGAGTAAGTAAAAATTGTAAAAATTCACAGCGGTGTACGTGAAAATCACAAATATTCACATAGCGTGGTAAGTGAATATCGCTAAAAATCACTTTGCCGGGTAAGTGAAAATCGTAAAATTTCCTTTTCTCGGGTAAGTGAAAATCGCACAAATTCACTTAGTCCGGTAAGTGAAAATCACAAAAATTCACATTGCCGGGTAAGTGAAAATCACAAAAATTCACTTAGCCAGGTAAGTGAAAATCACAAAAATTAACTTAGTGCGGTAAGTGGAAATCGCTAAAATTCACTTTTCCGGCTAAGTGAAAATCGCAAAAATTCACTTAGTCGGGTAAGTGAAAATCGCTAAAATTCCTTAGTCGGGTACGTGAAAATCACAAAAATTTTTTAGCCAAAAATGGCAAAAATTCACTTCGCAGGGTCAGTGAAAATCGCAAAATGTCCTTAGTCCGGTAAGTGAAAATCACAAAAATTCACTTAGCCGGGTAAGTGAAAATTAAAAAAATTCACTTAGCCAGGTAAGTGAAAGTCACAAAAATTTACTTAGTGCGGTAAGTGAAAATCGCTAAATTTCACTTTTCCGGGTAAGTGAAAATCGCGAAAATTCACTTATTCCGGTAAGTGAAAATCGCAAAAATTCACTTTTCCGGCTAAGTGAAAATTGCAAAAATTCACTTAGGCGGGTAAGTGAAAATCGCGAAAATTCACTTAGTCCGGTAAGTGAAAATCGCACAAATTCACTTAGTCAGGTAAGTGAAAATCTCAAAAATTCACTTAGAGCGGAAAGTGAAAATCGTGAAAATTCCCTTTCCCGGGTAAGTAAAAATAGCAAAAATTCACTCAGTCGGGTAAGTGAAAATTGCAAAAATTCACTAAGCCATATAAGTAAAAATCACAAAAATCACTTAGCCGGGTAAGTGAAAATCACAAAAAATCACATTGCCGGGTAGGTGCAAATCGTAAAAATTTACTCTCCCGGGTAAGTCAAAATCGCAAAAATTCACTTTACCGGGTGTGTGAATATGACAAAAATTCCTTAGTCGGGTAAGTGAAAATCACAAATTCACTTAACCGGATAAGTGAAAATCACAAAAATGCATATAGTGTGGTAAGTGAAAATCGCTAAAATTCACATTACCGCCTAAGTGCAAATCGTAAAAATTCACTATCCTGGGTAAGTGAAAATCGCTAAAATTCCTTTGCGGGGTAAGTGAAAATCGTAAAAATTGCAAAAATTCACTTCGCAGGGTCAGTGAAAATCGCAAAATTTCCTTAGTCGGGAAAGTGAAAATCACAAAAATGTCTTAGCCAGGTAAGTGAAAATCATAAAAATTCACTTTCTCGGGAATGTGAAAATCGCACAAATTCACTTAGTCCGGTAAGTGAAAATCACAAAAATTTACTAAGCCGGGTAAGTGAAAATCACAAAAATTCACTTAGCCAGGTAAGTGAAAGTCACAAAAATTTACTTAGCGCGGTAAGTGAAAATCGCTAAAATTAACTTTTCCGGGTAAGTGAAAATCGCAAAAACTCACTTAGTCGGGTAAGTGAAAATCGCGAAAATTCGCTTAGTTCGGTAAGTGAAAATCGCAAAAATTCACTCAGCCAGGTAAGTGAAAATCACAAAAATGCATATAGTGTGGTAGGTGAAAATCGCTAAAATTCACACTGCCGAGTAAGAGCAAATCGTAAAAATTCACTTTTCCGGATAAGTGAAAATCGCAAAAATTCACTTATTTGGGTAAGTGAAAATCACAAAAATTCACTTTGCCGGGTAAGTGAAAATCGCGAAAATTCACTTAGTCCGGTAAGTGAAAATCACAAATATTTACTTAGCGCGGTAAGTGAAAATCGATAAAATTTACTTAGTCGGGTAAGTGAAAATCGCGAAAATTCACTTAGCCATGTAAGTGAAAATCACAAAATCCACTTAGCCGGGTAAGTGAAAATCACAAAAATGCATATAGTGTGGTAAGTGAAAATCGCTAAAATTCACATTGCCGCGTAAGTGCAAATCGTAAAAATTCACTTTCCCGGGTAAGTGAAAATTGCAAAAATTCACTTAGTCGGGTAAGTGAAAATCGCGAAAATTCACTTAGCCATGTAAGTGAAAATCACAAAAACCACTTAGCCGGGTAAGTGAAAATCACAAAAATGCATATAGTGTGGTAAGCGGAAATCGCTAAAATTCACATTGTCGCGTAAGTGCAAATCGTAAAAATTTACTTACCTGGGTAAGTGAAAATCGCTAAAATTCCTTAGCGGGGTAAGTGAAAATCGCTAAAATTCCTTAGTCGGGTAAGTGAAAATCACAAAAATTGTTAAGCCAGGAAAGTGAAAATCGCTAAAATTCCTTAGCGGAGTAAGTGAAAATCGCAAAAATTGCAAAAATTCACTTCGCAGGGTCAGTGAAAATCGCAAAATGTCCTTAGTCGGGAAAGTGAAAATCACAAAAATTTCTTAGCCAGGTAAGTGAAAATCACAAAAATTCACTTAGCCGGGTAAGAGAAAATCACAAAAATTCAGTTAGCCAAGTAAGCTAAAATCACTAAAATTCACGTAGCCGAGTAAGTGAAAATCACAAAAATTCACTTTGCCCGGTAAGTGAAAATCACAAAAATTCACTTAGCCAGGTAAGTGAAAATCACAAAAATTTACTTAGTGCGGTAAGTGGAAATCGCTAAAATTCACTTTTCCGGCTAAGTGAAAATCGCAAAAATTCACTTAGTCGGGTAAGTGAAAATCGCTAAAATTCCTTAGTCGGGTACGTGAAAATCACAAAAATTTTTTAGCCAAAAATTGCAAAAATTCACTTCGCAGGGTCATTGAAAATCGCAAAATTTCCTTAGTCGGGAAAGTGAAAATCACAAAAATGTCTTAGCCAGGTAAGTGAAAATCATAAAAATTCACTTTCTCGGGTATGTGAAAATCGCACAAATTCACTTAGTCCGGTAAGTGAAAATCACAAAAATTTACTAAACCGGGTAAGTGAAAATCACAAAAATTCACTTAGCCAGGTAAGTGAAAGTCACAAAAATTTACTTAGCGCGGTAAGCGAAAATCGCTAAAATTCACTTTTTCGGGTAAGTGAAAATCGCAAAAACTCACTTAGTCGGGTAAGTGAAAATCGCGAAAATTCGCTTAGTTCGGTAAGTGAAAATCGCAAAAATTCACTTAGCCAGGTAAGTGAAAATCACAAAAATGCATATAGTGTGGTAAGTGAAAATCGCTAAAATTCACACTGCCGAGTAAGTGCAAATCGTAAAAATTCACTTTTCCGGATAAGTGAAAATCGCAAAAATTCACTTATTTGGGTAAGTGAAAATCACAAAAATTCACTTAGCCGGCTAAGTGAAAATCGCGGAAATTCACTTAGTCCGGTAAGTGAAAATCACAAAAATTTACTTAGCGCGGTAAGTGAAAATCGCTAAAATTCACTTAGTCGGGTAAGTGAAAATCGCTAAAATTCACTTAGTCATGTAAGTGAAAATTACAAAATCACTTAGTCAGGTAAGTGAAAATCACAAAAATTCACATTGCCGGGTAAGTGCAAATCGTAAAAATTCACTTTGCCGGGTAAGTGAAAATCGTAAAATTTCATTTTCTCGGGTAAGTGAAAATCGCACAAATTCACTTAGTCCGGTAAGTGAAAATCACAAAAATTCACTTTGCCGGGTAAGTGAAAATCACAAAAATTTACTAAACCGGGTAAGTGAAAATCACAAAAATTCTCTTAGCCAGGTAAGTGAAAGTCACAAAAATTTACTTAGCGTGGTAAGCGAAAATCGCTAAAATTCACTTTTCCGGGTAAGTGAAAATCGCAAAAACTCACTTAGTCGGGTTAGTGAAAATCGCGAAAATTCGCTTAATTCGGTAAGTGAAAATCGCAAAAATTCACTTAGCCAGGTAAGTGAGAATCACAAAAATGCATATAGTGTGGTAAGTGAAAATCGCTAAAATTCACACTGCCGAGTAAGTGCAAATCGTAAAAATTCACTTTTCCGGATAAGTGAAAATCGCAAAAATTCACTTATTTGGGTAAGTGAAAATCACAAAAATTCACTTAGCCGGCTAAGTGAAAATTGCGGAAATTCACTTAGTCCGGTAAGTGAAAATCACAAAAATTTACTTAGCGCGGTAAGTGAAAATCGCTAAAATTCACTTAGTCGGGTAAGTGAAAATCGCAAAAATTCACTTAGTCCTGTAAGTGAAAATTACAAAATCACTTAGCCAGGTAAGTGAAAATCACAAAAATTCACATTGCCGGGTAAGTGCAAATCGTAAAAATTCACTTTCCCGGGTAAGTGAAAATTGCAAGAATTCACTTAGTCGGGTAAGTGAAAATCGCGAAAATTCACTTAGCCATGTAAGTGAAAATCACAAAAACCACTTAGCCGGGTAAGTGAAAATCGCAAAAATTCCTTAGCCGGGTAAGGGAAAATCGCAAAGATCGCAAGATAAGTGAAAATCGCAAAAATTCACTTTGCCGGGTAAGTGAAAATCACAAAATTTCACATAGACGGGTAAATGAAGATCAAAAAAATTCACTTTGCCGGGTAAGTGAATATCGCTAAAATTCCTTACCTTGGTAAGTGAAATTCGCAAAAATTCACTTTGCCGAGTAAGTAAAAATTGTAAAAATTCACAGCGGTGTACGTGAAAATCACAAATATTCACATAGCGTGGTAAGTGAATATCGCTAAAAATCACTTTGCCGGGTAAGTGAAAATCGTAAAATTTCCTTTTCTCGGGTAAGTGAAAATCGCACAAATTCACTTAGTCCGGTAAGTGAAAATCACAAAAATTCACTTTGCCGGGTAAGTGAAAATCACAAAAATTCACTTAGCCAGGTAAGTGAAAATCACAAAAATTAACTTAGTGCGGTAAGTGGAAATCGCTAAAATTCACTTTTCCGGCTAAGTGAAAATCGCAAAAATTCACTTAGTCGGGTAAGTGAAAATCGCTAAAATTCCTTAGTCGGGTACGTGAAAATCACAAAAATTTTTTAGGTAAAAATGGCAAAAATTCACTTCGCAGGGTCAGTGAAAATCGCAAAATGTCCTTAGTCCGGTAAGTGAAAATCACAAAAATTCACTTAGCCGGGTAAGTGAAAATTAAAAAAATTCACTTAGCCAGGTAAGTGAAAGTCACAAAAATTTACTTAGTGCGGTAAGTGAAAATCGCTAAATTTCACTTTTCCGGGTAAGTGAAAATCGCAAAAATTGACTTAGTCGGGTAAGTGAAAATCGCGAAAATTTACTTATTCCGGTAAGTGAAAATCGCAAAAATTCACTTTTCCGGCTAAGTGAAAATTGCAAAAATTCACTTAGGCGGGTAAGTGAAAATCGCGAAAATTCACTTAGTCCGGTAAGTGAAAATCGCACAAATTCACTTAGTCAGGTAAGTGAAAATCTCAAAAATTCACTTAGAGCGGAAAGTGAAAATCGTGAAAATTCCCTTTCCCGGGTAAGTAAAAATAGCAAAAATTCACTCAGTCGGGTAAGTGAAAATTGCAAAAATTCACTAAGCCATATAAGTAAAAATCACAAAAATCACTTAGCCGGGTAAGTGAAAATCACAAAAAATCACATTGCCGGGTAGGTGCAAATCGTAAAAATTTACTCTCCCGGGTAAGTCAAAATCGCAAAAATTCACTTTACCGGGTGTGTGAATATGACAAAAATTCCTTAGTCGGGTAAGTGAAAATCACAAATTCACTTAACCGGATAAGTGAAAATCACAAAAATGCATATAGTGTGGTAAGTGAAAATCGCTAAAATTCACATTACCGCCTAAGTGCAAATCGTAAAAATTCACTTTCCTGGGTAAGTAAAAATCGCTAAAATTCCTTAGCGGGGTAAGTGAAAATCGTAAAAATTGCAAAAATTCACTTCGCAGGGTCAGTGAAAATCGCAAAATTTCCTTAGTCGGGAAAGTGAAAATCACAAAAATGTCTTAGCCAGGTAAGTGAAAATCATAAAAATTCACTTTGCCGGGTAAATGAAAATCGCAAAAATTCACTTATTTGGGTAAGTGAAAATCACAAAAATTCACTTAGCCGGCTAAGTGAAAATTGCGGAAATTCACTTAGTCCGGTAAGTGAAAATCACAAAAATTTACTTAGCGCGGTAAGTGAAAATCGCTAAAATTCACTTAGTCGGGTAAGTGAAAATCGCAAAAATTCACTTAGTCATGTAAGTGAAAATTACAAAATCACTTAGCCAGGTAAGTGAAAATCACAAAAATTCACATTGCCGGGTAAGTGCAAATCGTAAAAATTCACTTTCCCGGGTAAGTGAAAATTGCAAGAATTCACTTAGTCGGGTAAGTGAAAATCGCGAAAATTCACTTAGCCATGTAAGTGAAAATCACAAAAACCACTTAGCCGGGTAAGTGAAAATCGCAAAAATTCCGTAGCCGGGTAAGGGAAAATCGCAAAGATCGCAAGATAAGTGAAAATCGCAAAAATTCACTTTGCCGGGTAAGTGAAAATCACAAAATTTCACATAGACGGGTAAATGAAGATCACAAAAATTCACTTTGCCGGGTAAGTGAATATCGCTAAAATTCCTTACCTTGGTAAGTGAAATTCGCAAAAATTCACTTTGCCGAGTAAGTAAAAATTGTAAAAATTCACAGCGGTGTACGTGAAAATCACAAATATTCACATAGCGTGGTAAGTGAATATCGCTAAAAATCACTTTGCCGGGTAAGTGAAAATCGTAAAATTTCATTTTCTCGGGTAAGTGAAAATCGCACAAATTCACTTAGTCCGGTAAGTGAAAATCACAAAAATTCACTTTGCCGGGTAAGTGAAAATCACAAAAATTCACTTAGCCAGGTAAGTGAAAATCACAAAAATTAACTTAGTGCGGTAAGTGGAAATCGCTAAAATTCACTTTTCCGGCTAAGTGAAAATCGCAAAAATTCACTAAGTCGGGTAAGTGAAAATCGCTAAAATTCCTTAGTCGGGTACGTGAAAATCACAAAAATTTTTTAGCCAAAAATGGCAAAAATTCACTTCGCAGGGTCAGTGAAAATCGCAAAATGTCCTTAGTCGGGGAAGTGAAAATCACAAAAATTTCTTAGCCAGGTAAGTGAAAATCGTAAAAATTCACTTTCTCGGGTATGTGAAAATCGCACAAATTCACTTAGTCCGGTAAGTGAAAATCACAAAAATTCACTTAGCCGGGTAAGTGAAAATTAAAAAAATTCACTTAGCCAGGTAAGTGAAAGTCACAAAAATTTACTTAGTGCGGTAAGTGAAAATCGCTAAATTTCACTTTTCCGGGTAAGTGAAAATCGCAAAAATTGACTTAGGCGGGTAAGTGAAAATCGCGAAAATTCACTTATTCCGGTAAGTGAAAATCGCAAAAATTCACTTTTCCGGCTAAGTGAAAATTGCAAAAATTCACTTAGGCGGGTAAGTGAAAATCGCGAAAATTCACTTAGTCCGGTAAGTGAAAATCGCACAAATTCACTTAGTCAGGTAAGTGAAAATCTCAAAAATTCACTTAGAGCGGAAAGTGAAAATCGTGAAAATTCCCTTTCCCGGGTAAGTAAAAATAGCAAAAATTCACTCAGTCGGGTAAGTGAAAATTGCAAAAATTCACTAAGCCATATAAGTAAAAATCACAAAAATCACTTAGCCGGGTAAGTGAAAATCACAAAAAATCACATTGCCGGGTAGGTGCAAATCGTAAAAATTTACTCTCCCGGGTAAGTCAAAATCGCAAAAATTCACTTTACCGGGTGTGTGAATATGACAAAAATTCCTTAGTCGGGTAAGTGAAAATCACAAATTCACTTAACCGGATAAGTGAAAATCACAAAAATGCATATAGTGTGGTAAGTGAAAATCGCTAAAATTCACATTACCGCCTAAGTGCAAATCGTAAAAATTCACTTTCCTGGGTAAGTGAAAATCGCTAAAATTCCTTTGCGGGGTAAGTGAAAATCGTAAAAATTGCAAAAATTCACTTCGCAGGGTCAGTGAAAATCGCAAAATTTCCTTAGTCGGGAAAGTGAAAATCACAAAAATGTCTTAGCCAGGTAAGTGAAAATCATAAAAATTCACTTTCTCGGGAATGTGAAAATCGCACAAATTCACTTAGTCCGGTAAGTGAAAATCACAAAAATTTACTAAGCCGGGTAAGTGAAAATCACAAAAATTCACTTAGCCAGGTAAGTGAAAGTCACAAAAATTTACTTAGCGCGGTAAGTGAAAATCGCTAAAATTAACTTTTCCGGGTAAGTGAAAATCGCAAAAACTCACTTAGTCGGGTAAGTGAAAATCGCGAAAATTCGCTTAGTTCGGTAAGTGAAAATCGCAAAAATTCACTCAGCCAGGTAAGTGAAAATCACAAAAATGCATATAGTGTGGTAGGTGAAAATCGCTAAAATTCACACTGCCGAGTAAGAGCAAATCGTAAAAATTCACTTTTCCGGATAAGTGAAAATCGCAAAAATTCACTTATTTGGGTAAGTGAAAATCACAAAAATTCACTTTGCCGGGTAAGTGAAAATCGCGAAAATTCACTTAGTCCGGTAAGTGAAAATCACAAATATTTACTTAGCGCGGTAAGTGAAAATCGATAAAATTTACTTAGTCGGGTAAGTGAAAATCGCGAAAATTCACTTAGCCATGTAAGTGAAAATCACAAAATCCACTTAGCCGGGTAAGTGAAAATCACAAAAATGCATATAGTGTGGTAAGTGAAAATCGCTAAAATTCACATTGCCGCGTAAGTGCAAATCGTAAAAATTCACTTTCCCGGGTAAGTGAAAATTGCAAAAATTCACTTAGTCGGGTAAGTGAAAATCGCGAAAATTCACTTAGCCATGTAAGTGAAAATCACAAAAACCACTTAGCCGGGTAAGTGAAAATCACAAAAATGCATATAGTGTGGTAAGCGGAAATCGCTAAAATTCACATTGTCGCGTAAGTGCAAATCGTAAAAATTTACTTACCTGGGTAAGTGAAAATCGCTAAAATTCCTTAGCGGGGTAAGTGAAAATCGCTAAAATTCCTTAGTCGGGTAAGTGAAAATCACAAAAATTGTTAAGCCAGGAAAGTGAAAATCGCTAAAATTCCTTAGCGGAGTAAGTGAAAATCGCAAAAATTGCAAAAATTCACTTCGCAGGGTCAGTGAAAATCGCAAAATGTCCTTAGTCGGGAAAGTGAAAATCACAAAAATTTCTTAGCCAGGTAAGTGAAAATCACAAAAATTCACTTAGCCGGGTAAGAGAAAATCACAAAAATTCAGTTAGCCAAGTAAGCTAAAATCACTAAAATTCACGTAGCCGAGTAAGTGAAAATCACAAAAATTCACATAGACGGGTAAATGATGATCACAAAAATGCACTTTGCCTTGTATGTGAAAATCGCATGGTAAGTGAAAATCGCTTATATTCACATTGCCGGTTAAGTGCAGATCGTAAGAATTCACTTTCCCGGCTAAGACAAGATCGCTAAAATTCCTAAGCTAAATCGCTAAAATTCACATTGTCGGGTTAGTGCAAATCGTAAAAATTCACTTTCCCGGGTAAGTCAAAATCGCTAAAATTCCTTAGTCGGGTAAGTGAAAATCGCAAAAATTCACTTAGACAGGTAAGTGAAAATCACAAAAATTCACTTAGCCGGGTAAAAAAAAATTCAGTTAGCCAGGTAAGTTAAAATCACTAAAATTCACGTAGCCGGGTAAGTGAAAATCACAAAAATTCACATAGACGGGTAAATGATGATCACAAAAATTCACTTTGCCTTGTATGTGAAAATCGCAAGGTAAGTGAAAATCGCTTATATTCACATTGCCGGGTAAGTGTAGATCGTAAGAATTCACTTTCCCGGCTAAGACAAAATCGCTAAAATTCCTTAGATAAATCGCTAAAATTCACATTGTCGGCTAAGTACAAATCGTAAAAATTCACTCTCCCGGGTAAGTCAAAATCACTAAAACACCTAAGCTAAATCGCTAAAATTCACATAATACGGTAAGTGAAATAATCTTAAATTTCTTAGGCGGGTAAGTGAAAATCGCAAAAATTCACTTAGCTGGGTAAGTGGAAATCACAAAAATTCACTTTGCCGGGTCAGTGAAAATCGCAAAAATTGCAAAAATTCTCTTCGCAGGGAGAGTGAAAATCACAAAAATTCCTTAGTCGGGTAAGTGAAAATCGCAAAAATTCACTTAGCCAGGCAAGTGAAAATCACAAAAATTCACTAAGCCGAGTAAGAGAAAATCACAAAAATTCAGTTAGCCAGGTAAGTTAAAATCACTAAAATTCACGTAGCCGGGTAAGTGAAAATCACAAAAATTCACATAGACGGGTAAATGATGATCACAAAAATTCACTTTGCCTTGTATGTGAAAATCGCAAGGTAAGTGAAAATCGTTTATATTCGCATTGCCGGGTAAGTGCAGATCGTAAGAATTCACTTTCCCGGCTAAGACAAAATCGCTAAAATTCCTAAGCTAAATCGCTAAAATTCACATTGTCGGGTAGGTGCAAATCGTAAAAATTCACTTTCCCGGGTAAGTCAAAATCGCTAAAATTCCTTAGTCGGGTAAGTGAAAATCGCAAAAATTTAGTTACCCAGGTAAGTGAAAATCACAAAAATTCACTTAGCCGGGTAAGAGAAAATCACAAAAATTCAGTTAGCCAGGTAAGTTAAAATCACTAAAATTCACGTAGCCGGGTAAGTGAAAATCACAAAAATTCACATAGACGGGTAAATGATGATCACAAAAATTCACTTTGCCTTGTATGTGAAAATCGCAAGGTAAGTGAAAATCGCTTGTATTCACATTGCCGGGTAAGTGCAGATCGTAAGAATTCACTTTCCCGGCTAAGGCAAAATCGCTAAAATTCCTTAGATAAATCGCTAAAATTCATATTGTCGGCTAAGTGCAAATCGTAAAAATTCACTCTCCCAGGTAAGTCAAAATCACTAAAATTCCTAAGCTAAATCGCTAAAATTCACATAGTACGGTAAGTGAAAATCGCTTAAATTTCTTAGGCAGGTAAGTGAAAATCGCAAAAATTCACTTTGCCGGGTCAGTGAAAATCGTAAAAATTCCTTAGTCGGGTAAGTGAAAATCGTAAAAATTCACTTTCCCGGGTAAGTGCAAATCACAAAAATTCACTTAGCCAGGTGAGTGAAAATCACAAAAATCACTTAGCCGGGTCAGTGAAAATCGCAAAAATTGCACAAATTCTCTTCGCAGGGAGAGCGAAAATCACAAAAATTCCTTAGTCGGGTAAGTGAAAATTGCAAAAATTCACTTAGCCAGGTAAGTGAAAATCACAAAAATTCACTTAGCCGGGTAAGAGAAAATCACAAAAATTCAGTTAGCCAGGTAAGTTTAAATCACTAAAATTCACGTAGCCGAGTAAGTGAAAATCACAAAAATTCACATAGACGGGTAAATGATGATCACAAAAATTCACTTTGCCTTGTATGTGAAAATCGCAAGGTAAGTGAAAATCGCTTATATTCACATTGCCGGGTAAGTGCAGATCGTAAGAATTCACTTTCCCGGCTAAGACAAAATCGCTAAAATTCCTTAGATAAATCGCTAAAATTCACATTGTCAGCTAAGTGCAAATCGTAAAAATTCACTTTCCCAGGTAAGTCAAAATCACTAAAATTCCTAAGCTAAATCGCTAAAATTCACATAGTACGGTAAGTGAAAATCGCTTAAATTTTTAGGCAGGTAAGTGAAAATCGCAAAAATTCACTTAGCTGGGTAAGTGGAAATCATAAAAATTCACTTTGCCTTGTCAGTGAAAATCGCAAAATTGCAAAAATTCTCTTCGCAGGGAGAGCGAAAATCACAAAAATTCCTTAGTCGGGTAAGTGAAAATCGCAAAAATTCACTTAGCCAGGCAAGTGAAAATCACAAAAATTCACTTAGCCGAGTAAGAGAAAATCACAAAAATTCAGTTAGCCAGGTAAGTTAAAATCACTAAAAATCGCTTATATTCACATTGCCGGGTAAGTGCAAATCGTAAAAATTCACTTTCCCGGGTAAGTCAAAATCGCTAAAATTCCTTAGTCGGGTAAGTGAAAATCGCAAAAATTCACTTAGCCAGGTAAGTGAAAATCACAAAAACTCACTTAGCCGGGTAAGAGAAAATCACAAAAATTCAGTTAGCCAGGTAAGTTAAAATCACTAAAATTCACGTAGCCGGGTAAGTGAAAATCACAAAAATTCACATAGACGGGTAAGCGATGATCATAAAAATTCACTTTGCCTTGTATGTGAAAATCGCAAGGTAAGTGAAAATCGCTTATATTCACATTGCCGGGTAAGTGCAGATCGTAAGAATTCACTTTCCCGTCTAAGACAAAATCGCTAAAATTCCTAAGCTAAAGCGCTAAAATTCACATTGTCGGGTAAGCGCAAATCGTAAAAATTCACTTTCCCGGGTAAGTCAAAATCGCTAAAATTTCTGAGCTAAGTCGCTAAAATTCACATAGTAGGGTAAGTGAAAATCGCTTAATTTTCTTAGGCGGGTAAGCGAAAATCGCTTAAATTCCTCAGGCGGGTAATCGAAAATCCCTTAGAGGCCTTAGGCGGTTAAGTGAAAATCGCAAAACATTCCTTGCCCGGGTAAGAAAGAATAGCAAAATTCCTTAGACGGGTAAGTGAAAATTGCAAATATTCACTAAGTGGGGTAAGTAAAGATCACAAAAATTCACATAGCGCTGTAAGTGAAAATCGCAAATATTCGCTTAGCCGGGAAAGTAAAAATGACAAAAATTCACATAGCGCAGTACGTGAAAATCACAAAAATTCACTTTCCTGGGTAAGTGAAAATCACAAAAATTCACTTAGCCAGGTAAGTGAAAATCACAAAAATTCACTTAGCCGGGTAAGTGAAAATCACAAAAATTCACTTAGCGCGGTAAGTGAAAATCGCTAAGATCCACTTAGTCGGGTAAGTGAAAATCGCAAGAATTCACTTAGCCAGGTAAGTGAAAATCACAAAAATTCACTTAGCGCGGTAAGTGAAAATCGTAAAAATGCACTTTCCTGGGTAAGTGAAAATCGCGAAATTCACTTAGTCGGGTAAATGAAAATCGCAAAAATTCACTAAGCCAGGTAGGTGAAAATTACAAAAATTCAGTTAGCTGGGTGAGTGAAAATAACGAAAATTCACATAGTGGGGTAAATGTAAATCGCTTAAATTCCTTAGGCGGGTAAGTGAAAATCACTTAAATGCCTTAGGCGAGTAAGTGAAAATCGTAAAAATTAAATAGCCGGGTAAATGAAAATCGCAAAAATTGCAAAAATTTACTTTGCCGGGTAGTTAAAATCGCAAGGTAAGTGAAAATCGCAAAAATTCACTTCGCAGGGTCAGTGAAAATCGCAAAAATTCGTTAGTCGGGTAAGTGAAAATCAAAAAAATTTCTTAACCAGGTAAGTGAAAATCTCTAAAATTCCTTAACCGGGTAAGTAAAAATCACAAAAATTCCTTAGGCGGGTAAGTGAAAATCGCTTTAATGCCTTAGGCGAGTAAGTGAAAATCCTAAAAATTAAATAGCCGGGTAAATGAAAATCGCAAAAATTGCAAAAATTTACTTTGCCGGGTATGTTAAAATCGCAAGGTAAGTGAAAATCGCAAAAATTCACTTCGCAGGGTCAGTGAAAATCGCAAAAATTCGTTAGTCGGGTAAGTGAAAATCAAAAAAATTTCTTAACCAGGTAAGTGAAAATCGCTAAAATTCCTTAACCGGGTAAGTGAAAATCACAAAAATTCACATAGACGGGTCAATGAAGATCACAAAAATTCATAAAGTGTGGTAAGTGAAAATCGCTAAAATTCACATTGCCGGGTAAGTGCAAATCGTAAAAATTTACTTTAACGGGTAAGTGAAAATCGCTAAAATTCCTTAGTCAGGTAAGTGAAAGTCGCAAAAATACAGTTAGCCAGGTAAGTGAAAATCGCAAATATTTACTTAGCCGGGTAAGTAAAAAATCAAAAAAAAATTCACATAGCGCGGTAAGTGGAAATCGCTAAAATTCACTTTGCCGGGTAAGTGAAAATCGTAAAAATTCACTATACCGGGTACGTGAAATTCGTAGAAATTCACTTAGTCAGATTAGTGATAGTCGCATAAATTCACTTAGCCATTTGTGTGAAAATCACAAAAATCACTTAGCTGGGTAAGCAAAAATGACAAAAATTCATATAGTGTGGTAAGTGAAAACCGCTAAAATTCACGTTGCCGGGTAAGTGCAGACCGTAAGAATTCACTTTCCCGGCTAAAAGAAAATCGCTAAAACTCCTAAGCCGGGTAAGTAAAAATCTCGAAAATCGCAAAAATTCACTTTGCGGTGTATGTAAAAATCACAAAAATTACTTAGTCGGGTAGGTGAACATCACAAATTAACTTAACCGGGTAAATGAAAATCACAAAAATTCATATAGTGTGGTAAGTGAAAATCGCTAAAATTCACATTGTCCCGTAAGTGCAAATCGTAAAAATTCACTTTCCTGGGTAAGCCAATATCGCTAAAATTCCTTAGCCGGGTAAGTGAAAATCGCTAAAATTCACTTTGCCGGGTAAGTGAAAATCGTAAAAATTCACTATACCGGGTACATGAAATTCGTAGAAATTCACTTAGTCAGATAAGTGATAGTCGCATAAATTCACTTAGCCATTTGTGTGAAAATCACAAAAATCACTTAGCTGGGTAAGCAAAAATGACAAAAATTCATATAGTGTGGTAAGTGAAAATCGCTAAAATTCACGTTGCCGGGTAAGTGCAGATCGTAAGAATTCACTTTCCCGGCTAAGAGAAAATCGCTAAAACTCCTAAGCCGGGTAAGTAAAAATCTCGAAAATCGCAAAAATTCACTTTGCGGTGTATGTAAAAATCACAAAAATTACTTAGTCGGGTAGGTGAACATCACAAATTAACTTAACCGGGTAAATGAAAATCACAAAAATTCATATAGTGTGGTAAGTGAAAATCGCTAAAATTCACATTGTCCCGTAATTGCAAATCGTAAAAATTCACTTTCCTGGGTAAGTCAATATCGCTAAAATTCCTTAGCCGGATAAGTGAAAATCGCAAAAATTCACTTAGCAGGGTAAGTGAAAATCACAAAAATTCACTTTGCCAGGTAAGTGGATATCGCAAAAAATTAACTTTCCCGGGTAAGTGAAAATTGCGAGAATTCACTTAGTCGGGTAAGTGAAAATCGCGAAAATTCACTTAGCCAGGTAAGTAAAAATAACAAAAATTCACTTAGAAGGGTAAGTGAAAATCACAAAAATTCACATAGTGGGGTAAATGGAAATCGCTTAAATTCCTTAGGCGGGTAAGTGAAAATCACTTAAATGCCTTAGGCGAGTAAGTGAAAATCGTAAAAATTAAATAGCCGGGTAAGTGAAAATCGCAAAAATTCACAAAGACGGGTCAATGAAGATCACAAAAATATATAAAGTGTGGTAAGTGAAAATCGCTAAAATTCACATTGCCGGGTAAGTGCAAATCGTTAAAATTTACTTTAACGGGTAAGTGAAAATCGCTAAAATTCCTTAGTCAGCTAAGTGAAAGTCGCAAAAATTCAGTTAGCCAGGTAAGTGAAAATCGCAAAAATTCACTTAGCCGGGTAAGTGGAAATCACAAAAATTCACTTTACCGGGTAAGTGGAAATCGTAAAAATTAACTTTCCCGAGTAAGTCAAAATCGCCAAAATTCCTTAGACGGGTAAGTGAAAATCGCAAATATTTACTTAGCCGGGTAAGTAAAAAATCACAAAAATTCACATAGCGCGGTAAGTGGAAATCGCTAAAATTCACTTTGCCGGGTAAGTGAAAATCGTAAAAATTCACTTTCCCGGGTACGTGAAATTCGTAGAAATTCACTTAGTCAGATAAGTGATAGTCGCGTTAATTCACTCAGCCATTTGTGTGAAAATCACAAAAATCACTTAGCTGGGTAAGTAAAAATGACAAAAATTCATATAGTGTGGTAAGTGAAAATCGATAAAATTCACATTGCCGGGTAAGTGCAGATCGTAAGAATTCACTTTCCCGGCTAAGAGAAAATCGCTAAAACTCCTAAGCCGGGTAGATAAAAATCTCGAAAACCACAAAAATTCACTTTGCGGTGTATGTAAAAATCACAAAAATTACTTAGTCGGGTAGGTGAAAATCACAAATTCACTTAACCGGGTAAATGAAAATCACAAAAATTCATATAGTGTGGTAAGTGAAAATCGCTAAAATTCACATTGTCCCGTAAGTGCAAATCGTAAAAATTCACTTTCCTGGATAAGTCAATATCGCTAAAATTCCTTAGCCGGGTAAGTGAAAATCACAAAAATTCACTTTGCCAGGTAAGTGGATATCGTAAAAAATTAACTTTCCCGGGTAAGTGAAAATCGCGAGAATTCACTTAGTCGGGTAAGTGAAAATCGCAAAAATTCACTTAGCCAGGTAAGTAAAAATCACAAAAATTCACTTAGCCGGGTAAGTGAAAATCACAAAAATTCACATAGTGGGGTAAATAGAAATCGCTTAAATTCCTTAGGCGGGTAAGTGAAAATCACTTAAATGCCTTAGGCGAGTAAGTGAGAATCGTAAAAATTAAATAGCCGGGTAAATGAAAATCGCAAAAATTACAAAAATTTACTTTGCCGGGTATGTTAAAATCGCAAGGTAAGTGAAAATCGCAAAAATTCACTTCGCAGGGTCAGTGAAAATCGCAAAAATTCGTTAGTCGGGTAAGTGAAAATCAAAAAAATTTCTTAACCAGGTAAGTGAAAATCGCTAAAATTCCTTAACCGGGTAAGTAAAAATCACAAAAATTCCTTAGGCGGGTAAGTGAAAATCGCTTAAATGCCTTAGGCGAGTAAGTGAAAATCCTAAAAATTAAATAGCCGGGTAAGTGAAAATCGCAAAAATTGCAAAAATTTACTTTGCGGGGTATGTTAAAATCGCAAGGTAAGTAAAAATCGCAAAAATTCACTTCGCAGGGTCAGTGAAAATCGCAAAAATTCGTTAGTCGGGTAAGTGAAAATCACAAAAATTTCTTGGCCAGGTAAGTGAAAATCGTTAAAATTCCTTAATCGGGTAAGTGAAAATCACAAAAATTCACATAGACGGGTAAATGAAAATCGCAAAAATTCACTTTGCCGGGTAAGTTAAAATTACAAAAATTCACATAGACGGGTCAATGAAGATCACAAAAATTCATAAAGTGTGGTAAGTGAAAATCGCTAAAATTCACATTGCCGGGTAGGTGCAAATCGTAAAAATTTACTTTAACGGGTAAGTGAAAATCGCTAAAATTCCTTAGTCAGGTAAGTGAAAGTCGCAAAAATTCAGTTAGCCAGGTAAGTGAAAATAGCAAAAATTCACTTAGCCGGGTAAGTAAAAAATCACAAAAATGCACATAGCGCGGTAAGTGGAAATCGCTAAAATTCACTTTGCCGGGTAAGTGAAAATCGTAAAAATTCACTTTCCCGGGTACGTGAAATTCGTAGAAATTCACTTAGTCAGATAAGTGATAGTCGCATAAATTCACTTAGCCATTTGTGTGAAAATCACAAAAATCACTTAGCTGGGTAAGTAAAAATGACAAAAATTCATATAATGTGGTAAGTGAAAATCGCTAAAATTCACATTGCCGGGTAAGTGGAGATCGTAAGAATTCACTTTCCCGGCTAAGAGAAAATCGCTAAAACTCCTAAGCCGGGTAAGTGAAAATCTCGAAAATCGCAAAAATTCACTTTGCAGTGTATGTAAAAATCACGAAAATTACTTAGTCGGGTTGGTGAAAATCACAAATTCACTTAACCGGGTTAACGATAATCCCAAAAATTCATATGGTGTGGTAAGTGAAAATCGCTAAAATTCACATTGTCCCGTAAGTGCAAATCGTAAAAATTCACTTTCCCGGGTAAGTCAATATCGCTGAAATTCCTTAGCCGGGTAAGTGAAAATCGCAAAAAATCACTTAGCAGGGTAAGTGAAAATCACAAAAATTCACTTTGCCAGGTAAGTGGATATCGTAAAAAATTAACTTTCCCGGGTAAGTGAAAATCGCGAGAATTTACTTAGTCGGGTAAGTGAAAATCGCAAAAATTCACTTAGCCAGGTAAGTAAAAATCACAAAAATTAACTTAGCCGGGTAAGTGAAAGTCACAAAAATTCACGTAGCCAGGTAAGTGAAAATCGCTAAAATTCACTAAGCCGGGTAAGTGAAGACCACTAAAATTCACTTTTCCGGGTAAGTGAAAATCGCAAAAATTCTTTAGTCGGTAAGTGAAAATCACAAAAATTTCTTAGCCTGGTAAGTGAAAATCGCAAAAATTCTTTAGCCGGGTAAGTAAAAATGACAAAAATTCATATAGTGTGGTAAGTGAAAATTGCTAAAATTCACATTGCCGGGTAAGTGGAGATCGTAAGAATTCACTTTCCCGGCTAAGAGAAAATCGCTAAAACTCCTAAGCCGTTTAAGTGAAAATCTCGAAAATCGCAAAAATTCACTTTGCAGTGTATGTAAAAATCACAAAAATTACTTAGTCGGGTTGGTGAAAATCACAAATTCACTTAACCGGGTAAACGAAAATCACAAAAATTCATATAGTGTGGTAAGTGAAAATCGCTAAAATTCACATTGTCCCGTAAGTGCAAATCGTAAAAATTCACTTTCCCGGGTAAGTCAATATCGCTGAAATTCCTTAGCCGGGTAAGTGAAAATCGCAAAAATTCACTTAGCAGGGTAAGTGAAAATCACAAAAATTCACTTTGCCAGGTAAGTGGATATCGTAAAAAATTAACTTTCCCGGGTAAGTGAAAATCGCGAGAATTTACTTAGTCGGGTAAGTGAAAATCACAAAAATTCACGTAGCCAGGTAAGTGAAAATGGCAAAAATTCACTTAGCCGGGTAAGTGAAGACCACTAAAATTCACTTTTCCGGGTAAGTGAAAATCGCAAAAATTCTTTAGTCGGTAAGTGAAAATCACAAAAATTTCTTAGCCTGGTAAGTGAAAATCGCAAAAATTCCTTAGCCGGGTAAGTAAAAATCGCAAAAATTTTTCGCCTTGTAAGTGAAAATCGCTGAAAGTCCTAATCCGTGTAAGTAAAAATTGCAAACATTTCTTAACGTGGTAAGTGAAAATCAGAAAAATTTCTTAGCCGGTTAAGTGAAAATCGCAAAAATTCACTTTGTCGGGTATGTGAAAATCGCAAGGTAAGTGAAAGTCAAAAAAATTCACTTAGCCGGGTAAGTGAAAATCGCAAATATTCACGGTAAGTGAAAATAACAAATATTAACATACTGGTATAAGTGAAAATCGCTTAAAATCCTTATATGGGTAAGTGAAAATCGCAAAAAATGCCTTACCTTGGTAATTAAAAATCGCAAAAATTCCTTAGCCGGATAAGAAAAAATCCCAAAAATTTTTCGCCTTCTAAGTGAAAATCGCTGAAAGTCCTACTCCGTGTAAGTAAAAATTGCAAACATTTCTTAACATGGTAAGTGAAAATCAGAAAAATTTCTTAGCCGGTTAAGTGAATATCGCAAAAATCGCAAAAATTCACTTTGTCGGGTATGTGAAAATCGCAAGGTAAGTGAAAATCGCAAAAATTCACATCGCCGGGTCAGTGAAAATCACAAAAATTCACTTAGCCAGGTGAGTGAAAATCAAAAAATCACTTAGCCGGGACAGTGAAAATCGCCAAAATTCCTTAGTCCGTAAGTGAAAATCACAAAAAATTCTTAGTCAGGTAAGTAAAAATGGCAAAAATTCGCTTTGCCGTTTAAGTAAAAGTTGCAAAAATTTACAGCCGCGTAAGTGAAAATCACAAATATTCACAAAGCGCGGTAGGTGATAATCGCTAAAATTCACTTTGCCGGGTAATTGAAAATCGCAAAAATTCACATCGCCGGGTCAGTGAAAATCGCAAAGATTCACTTAGCCGGGTAAGTTAAAATCACAAAAATTCACTTAGCCAGGTCAGTGAAAATCTCAAAAATTCACTTAGCCGGGTAAGTTAAAATCACAAAAATTCACTTAGCCAGGTCAGTGAAAATCTCAAAAATTCACTTTGCGGCGTAAGAGGAAATCGTAAAAATTAACTTTCCCGGGTAAGTGAAAATCTCGAGAATTCACTTAATCGGATAAGTGAAAATTGCAAAAATTCACTTAGCCAGGTAAGTGGAAATCACAAAAATTCATTTAGCCGAGTAAGTGAAAATAACAAAAATTCACATAGTGGGGTAAGTGAAAATCGTTAAATTCCTTAGGCGGGTAGGCGAAAATCGCTTAAAGGCCTTAGGCGGTTAAGTGAAAATCGCAATATATTCCTTACCCGGGTAAGTAAGAGTCGCAAAAATTCCTTAGACGGGTAAGTGAAAATCGCAAATATTCTCTTAGCCGAGTAAGTAAAGATCACAGAAATTCAGATAGCGCGGTAAGTGAAAATCACAAAAATTCACGTAGCCAGGTAAGTGAAAATGGCAAAAATTCACTTAGCCGGGTAAGTGAAGACCACTAAAATTCACTTTTCCGGGTAAGTGAAAATCGCAAAAATTCTTTAGTCGGTAAGTGAAAATCACAAAAATTTCTTAGCCTGGTAAGTGAAAATCGCAAAAATTCCTTAGCCGGGTAAGTAAAAATCGCAAAAATTTTTCGCCTTGTAAGTGAAAATCGCTGAAAGTCCTAATCCGTGTAAGTAAAAATTGCAAACATTTCTTAACGTGGTAAGTGAAAATCAGAAAAATTTCTTAGCCGGTTAAGTGAAAATCGCAAAAATTCACTTTGTCGGGTATGTGAAAATCGCAAGGTAAGTGAAAGTCAAAAAAATTCACTTAGCCGGGTAAGTGAAAATCGCAAATATTCACGTAGACGGGTAAGTGAAAATAACAAATATTAACATACTGGTATAAGTGAAAATCGCTTAAAATCCTTATATGGGTAAGTGAAAATCGCAAAAAATGCCTTACCTTGGTAATTAAAAATCGCAAAAATTCCTTAGCCGGATAAGAAAAAATCCCAAAAATTTTTCGCCTTCTAAGTGAAAATCTCTGAAAGTCCTACTCCGTGTAAGTAAAAATTGCAAACATTTCTTAACATGGTAAGTGAAAATCAGAAAAATTTCTTAGCCGGTTAAGTGAATATCGCAAAAATCGCAAAAATTCACTTTGTCGGGTATGTGAAAATCGCAAGGTAAGTGAAAATCGCAAAAATTCACATCGCCGGGTCAGTGAAAATCACAAAAATTCACTTAGCCAGGTGAGTGAAAATCAAAAAATCACTTAGCCGGGACAGTGAAAATCGCCAAAATTCCTTAGTCCGTAAGTGAAAATCACAAAAAATTCTTAGTCAGGTAAGTAAAAATGGCAAAAATTCGCTTTGCCGTTTAAGTAAAAGTTGCAAAAATTTACAGCCGCGTAAGTGAAAATCACAAATATTCACAAAGCGCGGTAAGTGATAATCGCTAAAATTCACTTTGCCGGGTAATTGAAAATCGCAAAAATTCACATCGCCGGGTCAGTGAAAATCGCAAAGATTCACTTAGCCGGGTAAGTTAAAATCACAAAAATTCACTTAGCCAGGTCAGTGAAAATCTCAAAAATTCACTTAGCCGGGTAAGTTAAAATCACAAAAATTCACTTAGCCAGGTCAGTGAAAATCTCAAAAATTCACTTTGCAGCGTAAGAGGAAATCGTAAAAATTAACTTTCCCGGGTAAGTGAAAATCTCGAGAATTCACTTAATCGGATAAGTGAAAATTGCAAAAATTCACTTAGCCAGGTAAGTGGAAATCACAAAAATTCATTTAGCCGAGTAAGTGAAAATAACAAAAATTCACATAGTGGGGTAAGTGAAAATCGTTAAATTCCTTAGGCGGGTAGGCGAAAATCGCTTAAAGGCCTTAGGCGGTTAAGTGAAAATCGCAATATATTCCTTACCCGGGTAAGTAAGAGTCGCAAAAATTCCTTAGACGGGTAAGTGAAAATCGCAAATATTCACTTAGCCGAGTAAGTAAAGATCACAAAAATTCAGATAGCGCGGTAAGTAAAAATCGCTAAAATTCACTTTGCCGTTTAAGTGCAAATCGTAAAAATTCACTTTCCCGGGTAAGTCAAAATCGCTAAAATTCCTTAGCCGGGTAAGTGAAAATCGCAAAAATTGCAAAAATTCTCTTCGCAGGGTGAGTGAAAATCACAAAAATTCCTTAGTGGGGTAAGTGAAAATCGCAAAAATTCACTTAGCCAGGTAAGTGAAAATCACAAAAATTCACTAAGCCGGGTTAGTGAAAATCACAAAAATTCACGTAGCCAAGTAAGTGAAAATCGCAAGAATTCACTTAGCCGGGTAAGTGAAAGTCAAAAAAATTCACTTAGCCGGGTAAGTGAAAATCGCAAATATTCACGTAGACGGGTAAGTGAAAATAACAAATATTAACATACTGGTATAAGTGAAAATCGCTTAAAATCCTTATATGGGTAAGTGAAAATCGCAAAAAATGCCTTACCTTGGTAATTAAAAATCGCAAAAATTCCTTAGCCGGATAAGAAAAAATCCCAAAATATTTTCGCCTTCTAAGTGAAAATCGCTGAAATTCCTAATCCGTGTAAGTAAAAATTGCAAACATTTCTTAACGTGGTAAGTGAAAATCAGAAAAATTTCTTAGCCGGTTAAGTGAAAATCGCAAAAATTCACTTTGTCGTGTATGTGAAAATCGCAAGGTAAGTGAAAGTCAAAAAAATTCGCTTAGCCGGGTAAGTGAAAATCGCAAATATTCACGTAGACGGGTAAGTGAAAATAACAAATATTAACATACTGGTATAAGTGAAAATCGCTTAAAATCCTTATATGGGTAAGTGAAAATCGCAAAAAATGCCTTACCTTGGTAATTAAAAATCGCAAAAATTCCTTAGCCGGATAAGAAAAAATCCCAAAAATTTGTCGCCTTCTAAGTGAAAATCGCTGAAAGTCCTACTCCGTGTAAGTAAAAATTGCACACATTTCTTAACATGGTAAGTGAAAATCAGAAAAATTTCTTAGCCGGTTAAGTGAATATCGCAAAAATTCACTTTGTCGGGTATGTGAAAATCGCAAGGTAAGTGAAAATCGCAAAAATTCACATCGCCGGGTCAGTGAAAATCACAAAAATTCACTTAGCCAGGTGAGTGAAAATCAAAAAATCACTTAGCCGGGACAGTGAAAATCGCCAAAATTCCTTAGTCGGTAAGTGAAAATCACAAAAAATTCTTAGTCAGGTAAGTAAAAATTGCAAAAATTCGCTTTGCCGTTTAAGTAAAAGTTGCAAAAATTTACAGCCGCGTAAGTGAAAATCACAAATATTCACAAAGCGCGGTAAGTGATAATCGCTAAAATTCACTTTGCCGGGTAATTGAAAATCGCAAAAATTCACATCGCCGGGTCAGTGAAAATCGCAAAGATTCACTTAGCCGGGTAAGTTAAAATCACAAAAATTCACTTAGCCAGGTCAGTGAAAATCTCAAAAATTCACTTAGCCGGGTAAGTTAAAATCACAAAAATCCACTTAGCCAGGTCAGTGAAAATCGAAAAAATTCACTTAGCCAGGTAAGTGGAAATCACAAAAATTCATTTAGCCGAGTAAGTGAAAATAACAAAAATTCACATAGTGGGGTAAGTGAAAATCGTTAAATTCCTTAGGCGGGTAGGCGAAAATCGCTTAAAGGCCTTAGGCGGTTAAGTGAAAATCGCAATATATTCCTTACCCGGGTAAGTAAGAGTCGCAAAAATTCCTTAGACGGGTAAGTGAAAATCGAAAATATTCACTTAGCCGGGTTGGTAAAGATCACAGAAATTCAGATAGCGCGGTAAGTGAAAATCGCTAAAATTCACTTTGCCGTTTAAGTGCAAATCGTAAAAATTCACTTTCCCGGGTAAGTCAAAATCGCTAAAATTCCTTAGCCGGGTAAGTGAAAATCGCAAAAATTGCAAAAATTCTCTTCGCAGGGTGAGTGAAAATCACAAAAATTCCTTAGTGGGGTAAGTGAAAATCGCAAAAATTCACTTAGCCAGGTAAGTGAAAATCACAAAAATTCACTAAGCCGGGTTAGTGAAAATCACAAAAATTCACGTAGCCAGGTAAGTGAAAATCGCAAAAATTCACTTAGCCGGGTAAGTGAAAGTCACAAAAATTCACTTTGCCGGGTAAGTGGAAATCATAAAAATTAACTTTCCCGGGTAAGTGAAAATCGCGAGAATTCATTTAGTCGGGTAAGTGAAAATGGCAAAAATTCATTTAGCCAGGTAAGTGAAAATCACAAAAATTCACTTAGCCGGGTAAGTGAAAATCACAAAACCTTATTTAGCCGGGTAAGTGCAAATAACAAAAATTCACATAGTGGGGTAAGTGAAAATCGCTAAAATTCACTTTGCCGTTTAAGTGCAAATCGCAAAATTTCCTTACCCGGGTAAGTGAAAATCGCAAATATTCACTTAGCCGGGTAAGTAAAAATCACAAAAATTCACGTAGACGGGTAAATGAAGACCACAAAAATTCACTTTCCCGGGTCAGTGAAAATCGCAAAAATTCCTTAGTCGGGTAAGTGGAAATCGCAAAAATTCACTTCGCCAGGTAAGTGAAAATCACAAAAATTCACGTAGCCAGGTAAGTGAAAGTCCCAAAAATTCACTTAGTCGGGTGAGTGAAAATCACAAATATTCACGTAGACGGGTAAGTGAAAATAACAAATATTAACATTAATTAATTGCAAATCGCAAAAAATGCCTTACCTTGGTAAGTAAAAATCGCAAAAATTCCTTAGCCGGGTAAGTAAAAATCACAAAAATTTCTTCGCCTCGTATGTGAAAATCACTGAAACTCATAATCCGTGTAAGTAAAAATCGCAAAAATTCAGTTTGTCGGGTATGTGAAAATGGCAAGGTAAGTGAAAATCGCAAAAATTTCTTAGCCGTTTAAGTAAAACTTGCAAAAATTTACAGCCGCGTAAGTGAAAATCACATATATTCACAAAGTGCGGTAAGTGATAGTTGCTAAAATTCACTTTGCCGGGTAATTGAAAATCGCCGGGTACGTGAAATTCGTAGAAATTCACTTAGTCAGATAAGTGATAGTCGCATAAATTCACTTAGCCATTTGTGTGAAAATCACAAAAATCACTTAGCTGGGTATGTAAAAATGACAAAAATTCATATAGTGTGGTAAGTGAAAATCGATAAAATTCACATTGCCGGGTAAGTGCAGATCGTAAGAATTCACTTTCCCGGCTAAGAAAAAATCACTAAAACTCCTAAGCCGGGTAAGTAAAAATCTCGAAAATCGCAAAAATTCACTTTGCGGTGTATGTAAAAATCACAAAAATTACTTAGTCGGGTAGGTGAATATCACAAATTCACTTAACCGGGTAAATGAAAATCACAAAAATTCATATAGTGTGGTAAGTGAAAATCGCTAAAATTCACATTGTCCCGTAAGTGCAAATCGTAGAAATTCACTTTCCTGGGTAAGTCAATATCGCTAAAATTCCTTAGCCGGGTATGTGAAAATCGCAAAAATTCACTTAGCAGGGTAAGTGAAAATCACAAAAATTCACTTTGCCAGGTAAGTGGATATCGTAAAAAATTAACTTTCCCGGGTAAGTGAAAATCGCGAGAATTCACTTAGTCGGGTAAGTGAAAATCGCAAAAATTCACTTAGCCAGGTAAGTAAAAATTACAAAAATTCACTTAGCCGGGTAAGTGAAAATCACAAAAATTCACATAGAGGGGTAAATGGAAATCGCTTAAATTCCTTAGGCGGGTAAGTAAAAATCACTTAAATGCCTTAGGCGAGTAAGTGAAAATCGTAAAAATTAAATAGCCGGGTAAATGAAAATCGCAAAAATTACAAAAATTTACTTTGCCGGGTATGTTAAAATCGCAAGGGAAGTGAAAATCGCAAAAATTCACTTCGCAGGGTCAGTGAAAATCGCAAAAATTCGTTAGTCGGGTAAGTGAAAATCAAAAAAATTTCTTAACCAGGTAAGTGAAAATCGCTAAAATTCCTTAACCGGGTAAGTAAAAATCACAAAAATTCCTTAGGCGGGTAAGTGAAAATCGCTTAAATGCCTTAGGAGAGTAAGTGAAAATCCTAAAAATTAAATAGCCTATAAGTGAAAATCGCAAAAATTGCAAAAATTTACTTTGCGGGGTATGTTAAAATCGCAAGGTAAGTAAAAATCGCAAAAATTCACTTCGCAGGGTCAGTGAAAATCGCAAAAATTCGTTAGTCGGGTAAGTGAAAATCACAAAAATTTCTTAGCCAGGTAAGTGAAAATCGTTAAAATTCCTTAATCGGGTAAGTGAAAATCACAAAAATTCACATAGACGGGTAAATGAAAATCGCAAAAATTCACTTTGCCGGGTAAGTTAAAATTACAAAAATTCACATAGACGGGTCAATGAAGATCATAAAAATTCATAAAGTGTGGTAAGTGAAAATCGCTAAAATTCACATTGCCGGGTAAGTGCAAATCGTAAAAATTTACTTTAACGTGTAAGTGAAAATCGCTAAAATTCCTTAGTCAGGTAAGTGAAAGTCGCAAAAATTCAGTTAGCCAGGTAAGTGAAAATAGCAAAAATTCACTTAGCCGGGTAAGTGGAAATCACAAAAATTCACTTTGCCGGGTAAGTGGAAATCGTAAAAATTAACTTTCCCGAGTAAGTCAAAATCGCCAAAATTCCTTAGACGGGTAAGTGAAAATTGCAAATATTTACTTAGCCGGGTAAGTAAAACATCACATAAATTCACATAGTGCGGTAAGTGCAAATCGCTAAAATTCACTTTGCCGGGTAAGTGAAAATCGTAAAAATTCACTTTCCCGGGTACGTGAAATTCGTAGAAATTCACTTAGTCAGATAAGTGATAGTCGCAAAAATTCACTCAGCCATTTGTGTGAAAATCACAAAAATCACTTAGCTGGGTAAGTAAAAATGACAAAAATTCATATAGTGTGGTAAGTGAAAATCGCTAAAATTCACATTGCCGGGTAAGTGGAGATCGTAAGAATTCACTTTCCCGGCTAAGACAAAATCGCTAAAACTCCTAAGCCTTGTAAGTGAAAATCTCGAAAATTCACTTTGCAGTGTATGTAAAAATCACAAAAATTACTTAGTCGGGTAGGTGAAAATCACAAATTCACTTAACCGGGTAAATGAAAATCACAAAAATTCATATAGTGTGGTAAGTGAAAATCGCTAAAATTCACATTGTCCCGTAAGTGCAAATCGTAAAAATTCACTTTCCCGGGTAAGTCAATATCGCTAAAATTCCTTAGCCGGGTAAGTGAAAATCGCAAAAATTCACTTAGCAGGGTAAGTGAAAATCACAAAAATTCACTTTGCCAGGTAAGTGGATATCGTAAAAAATTAACTTTCCCGGGTAAGTGAAAATCGCGAGAATTTACTAAGTCGGGTAAGTGAAAATCGCAAAAATTCACTTAGCCAGGTAAGTAAAAATCACAAAAATTCACTTAGCCGGGTAAGTGAAAATCACAAAAATTCACGTAGCCAGGTAAGTGAAAATCGCAAAAATTCACTTAGCCGGGTAAGTGAAGACCACTAAAATTCACTTTTCCGGGTAAGTGAAAATCGCAAAAATTCTTTAGTCGGTAAGTGAAAATCGCAAAAAATGCCTTACCTTGGTAATTAAAAATCGCAAAAATTCCTTAGCCGGATAAGAAAAAATCCCAAAAATTTTTCGCCTTCTAAGTGAAAATCGCTGAAAGTCCTACTCCGTGTAAGTAAAAATTGCAAACATTTCTTAACATGGTAAGTGAAAATCAGAAAAATTTCTTAGCCGGTTAAGTGAATATCGCAAAAATTCACTTTGTCGGGTATGTGAAAATCGCAAGGTAAGTGAAAATCGCAAAAATTCACATCGCCGGGTCAGTGAAAATCACAAAAATTCACTTAGCCAGGTGAGTGAAAATCAAAAAATCACTTAGCCGGGACAGTGAAAATCGCCAAAATTCCTTAGTCCGTAAGTGAAAATCACAAAAAATTCTTAGTCAGGTAAGTAAAAATTGCAAAAATTCGCTTTGCCGTTTAAGTAAAAGTTGCAAAAATGTACAGCCGCGTAAGTGAAAATCACAAATATTCACAAAGCGCGGTAAGTGATAATCGCTAAAATTCACTTTGCCGGGTAATTGAAAATCGCAAAAATTCACATCGCCGGGTCAGTGAAAATCGCAAAGATTCACTTAGCCGGGTAAGTTAAAATCACAAAAATTCACTTAGCCAGGTCAGTGAAAATCTCAAAAATTCACTTAGCCGGGTAAGTTAAAATCACAAAAATCTACTTAGCCAGGTCAGTGAAAATCGAAAAAATTCACTTAGCCAGGTAAGTGGAAATCACAAAAATTCATTTAGCCGAGTAAGTGAAAATAACAAAAATTCACATAGTGGGGTAAGTGAAAATCGTTAAATTCCTTAGGCGGGTAGGCGAAAATCGCTTAAAGGCCTTAGGCGGTTAAGTGAAAATCGCAATATATTCCTTACCCGGGTAAGTAAGAGTCGCAAAAATTCCTTAGACGATTAAGTGAAAATCGCAAATATTCACTTAGCCGGGTAAGTAAAGATCACAAAAATTCAGATAGCGCGGTAAGTGAAAATCGCTAAAATTCACTTTGCCGTTTAAGTGCAAATCGTAAAAATTCACTTTCCCGGGTAAGTCAAAATCGCTAAAATTCCTTAGCCGGGTAAGTGAAAATCGCAAAAATTGCAAAAATTCTCTTCGCAGGGTGAGTGAAAATCACAAAAATTCCTTAGTGGGGTAAGTGAAAATCGCAAAAATTCACTTAGCCAGGTAAGTGAAAATCACAAAAATTCACTAAGCCGGGTTAGTGAAAATCACAAAAATTCACGTAGCCAAGTAAGTGAAAATCGCAAAAATTCACGTAGCCAGGTAAGTGAAAACCGCAAAAATTCACTTAGCCGGGTAAGTGAAGACCACTAAAATTCACTTTTCCGGGTAAGTGAAAATCGCAAAAATTCTTTAGTCGGTAAGTGAAAATCGCAAAAAATGCCTTACCTTGGTAATTAAAAATCGCAAAAATTCCTTAGCCGGACAAGAAAAAATCCCAAAAATTTTTCGCCTTCTAAGTGAAAATCGCTGAAAGTCCTAATCCGTGTAAGTAAAAATTGCAAACATTTCTTAACGTGGTAAGTGAAAATCAGAAAAATTTCTTAGCCGGTTAAGTGAAAATCGCAAAAATTCACTTTGTCGGGTATGTGAAAATCGCAAGGTAAGTGAAAGTCAAAAAAATTCACTTAGCCGGGTAAGTGAAAATCGCAAATATTCACGTAGACGGGTAAGTGAAAATAACAAATATTAACATACTGGTATAAGTGAAAATCGCTTAAAATCCTTATATGGGTAAGTGAAAATCGCAAAAAATGCCTTACCTTGGTAATTAAAAATCGCAAAAATTCCTTAGCCGGATAAGAAAAAATCCCAAAAATTTTTCGCCTTCTAAGTGAAAATCGCTGAAAGTCCTACTCCGTGTAAGTAAAAATTGCAAACATTTCTTAACATGGTAAGTGAAAATCAGAAAAATTTCTTAGCCGGTTAAGTGAATATCGCAAAAATTCACTTTGTCGGGTATGTGAAAATCGCAAGGTAAGTGAAAATCGCAAAAATTCACATCGCCGGGTCAGTGAAAATCACAAAAATTCACAAAAAATCACTTAGCCGGGACAGTGAAAATCGCCAAAATTCCTTAGTCCGTAAGTGAAAATCACAAAAAATTCTTAGTCAGGTAAGTAAAAATTGCAAAAATTCGCTTTGCCGTTTAAGTAAAAGTTGCAAAAATGTACAGCCGCGTAAGTGAAAATCACAAATATTCACAAAGCGCGGTAAGTGAAAATCGCTAAAATTCACTTTGCCGTTTAAGTGCAAATCGTAAAAATTCACTTTCCCGGGTAAGTCAAAATCGCTAAAATTCCTTAGCCGGGTAAGTGAAAATCGCAAAAATTGCAAAAATTCTCTTCGCAGGGTGAGTGAAAATCACAAAAATTCCTTAGTGGGGTAAGTGAAAATCGCAAAAATTCACTTAGCCAGGTAAGTGAAAATCACAAAAATTCACTAAGCCGGGTTAGTGAAAATCACAAAAATTCACGTAGCCAGGTAAGTGAAAATCGCAAAAATTCACTTAGCCGGGTAAGTGAAAGTCACAAAAATTCACTTTGCCGGGTAAGTGGAAATCATAAAAATTAACTTTCCCGGGTAAGTGAAAATCGCGAGAATTCATTTAGTCGGGTAAGTGAAAATGGCAAAAATTCATTTAGCCAGGTAAGTGAAAATCACAAAAATTCACTTAGCCGGGTAAGTGAAAATCACAAAACCTTATTTAGCCGGGTAAGTGCAAATAACAAAAATTCACATAGTGGGGTAAGTGAAAATCGCTAAAATTCACTTTGCCGTTTAAGTGCAAATCGCAAAATTTCCTTACCCGGGTAAGTGAAAATCGCAAATATTCACTTAGCCGGGTAAGTAAAAATCACAAAAATTCACGTAGACGGGTAAATGAAGACCACAAAAATTCACTTTCCCGGGTCAGTGAAAATCGCAAAAATTCCTTAGTCGGGTAAGTGGAAATCGCAAAAATTCACTTCGCCAGGTAAGTGAAAATCACAAAAATTCACGTAGCCAGGTAAGTGAAAGTCCCAAAAATTCACTTAGCCGAGTGAGTGAAAATCACAAATATTCACGTAGACGGGTAAGTGAAAATAACAAATATTAACATAGCGGTATAAGTGGAAATCGCTTTAATTTCTTAGACGGGTAAGTGCAATGCGCAAAAAATGCCTTACCTTGGTAAGTAAAAATCGCAAAAATTCCTTAGCCGGGTAAGTAAAAATCACAAAAATTTCTTCGCCTCGTATGTGAAAATCACTGAAACTCATAATCCGTGTAAGTAAAAATTGCAAAAATTTCTTAACGTGTTAAGTGAAAATCAGAAAAATTTCTTAGCCGGGTAAGTGAAAATGGTAAAAATTCACTTTCCCGGGTAAGTGAAAATCGCAAAAATTCAGTTTGTCGGGTATGTGAAAATGGCAAGGTAAGTGAAAATCGCAAAAATTTCTTAGCCGTTTAAGTAAAACTTGCAAAAATTTACAGCCGCGTAAGTGAAAATCACATATATTCACAAAGTGCGGTAAGTGATAGTCGCTAAAATTCACTTTGCCGGGTAGTTGAAAATCGCCGGGTACGTGAAATTCGTAGAAATTCACTTAGTCAGATAAGTGATAGTCGCATAAATTCACTTAGCCATTTGTGTGAAAATTACAAAAATCACTTAGCTGGCTAAGTAAAACATCACATAAATTCACATAGTGCGGTAAGTGCAAATCGCTAAAATTCACTTTGCCGGGTAAGTGAAAATCGTAAAAATTCACTTTCCCGGGTACGTGAAATTCGTAGAAATTCACTTAGTCAGATAAGTGATAGTCGCATAAATTCACTCAGCCATTTGTGTGAAAATCACAAAAATCACTTAGCTGGGTAAGTAAAAATGACAAAAATTCATATAGTGTGGTAAGTGAAAATCGCTAAAATTCACATTGCCGGGTAAGTGGAGATCGTAAGAATTCACTTTCCTGGCTAAGACAAAATCACTAAAACTCCTAAGCCTTGTAAGTGAAAATCTCGAAAATTCACTTTGCAGTGTATGTAAAAATCACAAAAATTACTTAGTCGGGTAGGTGAAAATCACAAATTCACTTAACCGGGTAAATGAAAATCACAAAAATTCATATAGTGTGGTAAGTGAAAATCGCTAAAATTCACATTGTCCCGTAAGTGCAAATCGTAAAAATTCACTTTCCCGGGTAAGTCAATATCGCTAAAATTCCTTAGCCGGGTAAGTGAAAATCGCAAAAATTCACTTAGCAGGGTAAGTGAAAATCACAAAAATTCACTTTGCCAGGTAAGTGGATATCGTAAAAAATTAACTTTCCCGGGTAAGTGAAAATCGCGAGAATTTACTAAGTCGGGTAAGTGAAAATCGCAAAGATTCACTTAGCCAGGTAAGTAAAAATCACAAAAATTCACTTAGCCGGGTAAGTGAAAATCACAAAAATTCACGTAGCCAGGTAAGTGAAAATCGCAAAAATTCACTTGGCCGGGTAAGTGAAGACCACTAAAATTCACTTTTCCGGGTAAGTGAAAATCGCAAAAATTCTTTAGTCGGTAAGTGAAAATCACAAAAATTTCTTAGCCTGGTAAGTGAAAATCGCAAAAATTCCTTAGCCGGGTAAGTAAAAATCGCAAAAATTTTTCGCCTTGTAAGTGAAAATCGCTGAAAGTCCTAATCCGTGTAAGTAAAAATTGCAAACATTTCTTAACGTGGTAAATGAAAATCAGAAAAATTTCTTAGCCGGTTAAGTGAAAATCGCAAAAATTCACTTTGTCGGGTATGTGAAAATCGCAATGTAAGTGAAAGTCGAAAAAATTCACTTAGCTGGATAAGTGAAAATCGCAAATATTCACGTAGACGGGTAAATGAAAATAACAAATATTAACATACTGGTATAAGTGAAAATCGCTTAAAATCCTTATATGGGTAAGTGAAAATCGCAAAAAATGCCTTACCTTGGTAATTAAAAATCGCAAAAATTCCTTAGCCGGATAAGAAAAAATCCCAAAAATTTTTCGCCTTCTAAGTGAAAATCGCTGAAAGTCCTACTCCGTGTAAGTAAAAATTGCAAACATTTCTTAACATGGTAAGTGAAAATCAGAAAAATTTCTTAGCCGGCTAAGTGAAAATCGCAAAAATCGCAAAAATTCACTTTGTCGGGTATGTGAAAATCGCAAGGTAAGTGAAAATCGCAAAAATTCACATCGCCGGGTCAGTGAAAATCACAAAAATTCACTTAGCCAGGTGAGTGAAAATCAAAAAATCACTTAGCCGGGACAGTGAAAATCGCCAAAATTCCTTAGTCCGTAAGTGAAAATCACAAAAAATTCTTAGTCAGGTAAGTAAAAATGGCAAAAATTCGCTTTGCCGGGTAAGTAAAAGTTGCAAAAATTTACAGCCGCGTAAGTGAAAATCACAAATATTCACAAAGCGCGGTAAGTGATAATCGCTTAAATTCACTTTGCCGGGTAATTCAAAATCGCAAAAATTCACATCGCCGGGTCAGTGAAAATCGCAAAAATTCCTTAGTCGGGTTGGTGGAAATCGCAAAGATTCACTTAGCCGGGTAAGTTAAAATCACAAAAATTCACTTAGCCAGGTCAGTGAAAATCTCGAAAATTCACTTAGCCGGGTAAGTTAAAATCACAAAAATTCACTTAGCCAGGTCACTGAAAATCTCAAAAATTCACTTTGCCGCGTAAGAGGAAATCGTAAAAATTAACTTTCCCGGGTAAGTGAAAATCGCAAAAATTCAGTTTGTCGGGTATGTGAAAATGGCAAGGTAAGTGAAAATCGCAAAAATTTCTTAGCCGTTTAAGTAAAACTTGCAAAAATTTACAGCCGCGTAAGTGAAAATCACAAATATTCACAAAGCGCGGTAAGTGATAGTCGCTAAAATTCACTTTGCCGGGTAATTGAAAATCGCCGGATCAGTGAAAATCGCAAAAATTCCTTAGCCGGGTAAGTGAAAATCGCAAAAACTCACATAGACGGGTAAATGAAGATCACAAAAACTCACTTTGCTGGGTATGTGAAAATCGCAAATATTCCTTAGCCGGGTAAGTGAAAATCGCAAAAACTCACATAGACGGGTAAATGAAGATCACAAAGATTCACTTTGCAGGGTAAGTGAATATCGCTAAAATTCCTTACCCGGGTAAGTGAAATTCGCAAAAAGACACTTTGCCGAGTAAGTAAAAATTGCAAAAATTCACAGCCGGATAAGTGAAAATCACAAGTATTCACATAGGGTGGTAAGTGAATATCGCTAAAAATCACTTTGCCGGGTAAGTGAAAATCGTAAAAATTTACTTTCTCGGGTAAGTGAAAATCGCAAAGATTCACTTAGTCGGGTAAGTGAAAATCGCAAAAATTCACTTAGCCATGTAAGTGAAAATCACAAAAATCACTTAGCCGGGTAAGTGAAAATTACAAAAATTCGTATAGTGTGATAAGTGAATGGGTAAGTGAAAGTCACAAAAATTTACTTTGCCGGGTTAGTGGAAATCATAAAAATTAACTTTCACGGGTAAGTGAAAATCGCGAGAATTCATTTAGTCGGGTAAGTGAAAATTGCAAAAATTCATTTAGCCAGGTAAGTGAAAATCACAAAAATTCACTTAGCCGGGTAAGTGAAAATCACAAAAATTCATATAGTGTGGTAAGTTAAAATTGCAAAAATTCACAGCCGGGTAAGGGAAAATCACAAAACTTTATTTAGCCGGGTAAGTGCAAATAACAAAAATTCACATAGTGGGGTAAGTGAAAATCGCTAAAATTCACTTTGCCGTTTAAGTACAAATCGCAAAATTTCCTTACCCGGGTAAGTGAAAATCGCAAATATTCACTTAGCCGGGTAAGTAAAAATCACAAAAATTCACATAGCGCAGTATGTGAAAATCACAAAAATTCACGTAGACGGGTAAATGAAGACTACAAAAATTCACTTTACCGGGTCAGTGAAAATCGCAAAAATTCCTTAGTCGGGTAAGTGGAAATCGCAAAAATTCACTTCGCCAGGTAAGTGAAAATCGCAAAAATTTCTTAGCCGTTTAAGTAAAACTTGCAAAAATTTACAGCCGCGTAAGTGAAAATCACAAATATTCACAAAGCGCGGTAAGTGATAGTCGCTAAAATTCACTTTGCCGGGTAATTGAAAATCGCCGGATCAGTGAAAATCGCAAAAATTCCTTAGCCGGGTAAGTGAAAATCGCAAAAACTCACATAGACGGGTAAATGAAGATCACAAAAACTCACTTTGCTGGGTATGTGAAAATCGCAAATATTCCTTAGCCGGGTAAGTGAAAATCGCAAAAACTCACATAGACGGGTAAATGAAGATCACAAAGATTCACTTTGCAGGGTAAGTGAATATCGCTAAAATTCCTTACCCGGGTAAGTGAAATTCGCAAAAAGACACTTTGCCGAGTAAGTAAAAATTGCAAAAATTCACAGCCGGATAAGTGAAAATCACAAGTATTCACATAGGGTGGTAAGTGAATATCGCTAAAAATCACTTTGCCGGGTAAGTGAAAATCGTAAAAATTTACTTTCTCGGGTAAGTGAAAATCGCAAAGATTCACTTAGTCGGGTAAGTGAAAATCGCAAAAATTCACTTAGCCATGTAAGTGAAAATCACAAAAATCACTTAGCCGGGTAAGTGAAAATTACAAAAATTCGTATAGTGTGATAAGTGAATGGGTAAGTGAAAGTCACAAAAATTTACTTTGCCGGGTTAGTGGAAATCATAAAAATTAACTTTCACGGGTAAGTGAAAATCGCGAGAATTCATTTAGTCGGGTAAGTGAAAATTGCAAAAATTCATTTAGCCAGGTAAGTGAAAATCACAAAAATTCACTTAGCCGGGTAAGTGAAAATCACAAAAATTCATATAGTGTGGTAAGTTAAAATTGCAAAAATTCACAGCCGGGTAAGGGAAAATCACAAAACTTTATTTAGCCGGGTAAGTGCAAATAACAAAAATTCACGTAGTGGGGTAAGTGAAAATCGCTAAAATTCACTTTGCCGTTTAAGTACAAATCGCAAAATTTCCTTACCCGGGTAAGTAAAAATCGCAAATATTCACTTAGCCGGGTAAGTAAAAATCACAAAAATTCACATAGCGCAGTATGTGAAAATCACAAAAATTCACGTAGACGGGTAAATGAAGACTACAAAAATTCACTTTACCGGGTCAGTGAAAATCGCAAAAATTCCTTAGTCGGGTAAGTGGAAATCGCAAAAATTCACTTCGCCAGGTAAGTGAAAATCACAAAAATTCACGTAGCCAGGTAAGTGAAAGTCCCAAAAATTCACTTAGCCGGGTGAGTGAAAATCACAAATATTCACGTAGACGGGTAAGTGAAAATAACAAATATTAACATAGCGGTATAAGTGGAAATCGCTTTAATTTCTTAGACGGGTAAGTGAAAATCGCAAGAAATGCCTTACATTGGTAAGTAAAAATCGCAAAAATTCCTTAGCCGGGTAAGTAAAAATCACAAAAATTTCTTCGCCTCGTAAGTGAAAATCACTGAAACTCCTAATCCGTGTAAGTAAAAATTGCAAAAATTTCTTAACGTGTTAAGTGAAAATCATAAAAATTTCTTAGCCGGGTAAGTGAAAATGGTAAAAATTCACTCTCCCGGGTAAGTGAAAATCGCAAAAATCGCAAAAATTCAGTTTGTCGGGTATGTGAAAATCGCAAGGTAAGTGAAAATCGCAAAAATTTCTTAGCCGTTTAAGTAAAACTTTTACAGCCGCGTAAGTGAAAATCACAAATATTCACAAAGCGCGGTAAGTGATAGTCGCTAAAATTCACTTTGCCGGGTAATTGAAAATCGCCGGATCAGTGAAAGTCGCAAAAATTCCTTAGCCGGGTAAGTGAAAATCGCAAAAACTCACATAGACGGGTAAATGAAGATCACAAAAACTCACTTTGCTGGGTATGTGAAAATCGCAAAAATTCCTTAGCCGGGTAAGTGAAAATCGCAAAAACTCACATAGACGGCTAAATGAAGATCACAAAAATTCACTTTGCAGGGTAAGTGAATATCGCTAAAGTTCCTTACCCGGGTAAGTGAAAATCACAGGTTCACTTAACCGGGTAAGTGGAAATTGCAAAAGTCGCAAGGTAAGTGAAAATCGCAAAAACTCACTTTGCCGGGTAAGTGAAAATCACAAAATTTCACATAAACGGGTAAATGAAGACACAAAAATTCACTTTCCCGGGTAAGTGAATATCGCAAAAATTCCTTACCCGGGTAAGTGAAATTCGCTAAAAGTCACTTTGCCGAGTACGTAAAAATTGCAAAAATTCACAGCCGGATAAGTGAAAATCACAAGTATTCACATAGGGTGGTAAGTGAATATCGCTAAAAATCACTTTGCCGGATAAGTGAAAATCGTAAAAATTCGCTTTCCCGGGTAAGTGAAAATCGCAAAAATTCACTTAGTCGGGCAAGTGAAAATCGCTAAAATTCCTTAGCGGGGTAAGTGAAAATCGCAAAAATTGCAAAAATTCACTTCGTGTGGTCAGTGAAAATCGCAAAATTTCCTTAGTCGGGTAAGTGAAAATCACAAAAATTTCTTAGCCAGGTAAGTGAAAATCGCAAAAATTTCTTAGCCGGGTTAGTGAAAATCACAAAAATTCACTTAGTCGGGCAAGTGAAAATCGCTAAAATTCCTTAGCGGGGTAGGTGAAAATCGCAAAAATTGCAAAAATTCACTTCGTGGGGTCAGTGAAAATCGCAAAATTTCCTTAGTCGGGTAAGTGAAAATCACAAAAATTTCTTAGCCAGGTAAGTGAAAATCGCAAAAATTTCTTAGCCGGGTTAGTGAAAATCACAAAAATTCACATAGTCGGGTATGTGAAAATCGCAAAAACTCACATAGACGGGTAAATGAAGATCACAAAAACTCACTTTGCTGGGTATGTGAAAATCGCAAAAATTCCTTAGCCGAATAAGTGAAAATCGCAAAAATCGCAAGGTAAGTGAAAATCGCAAAAACTCACTTTTCCGTTTAAGTGAATATCACAAAATTTCACATAGACGGGTAAATGAAGATTACAAAAGTTCGCTTTGCCGGGTAAGTGAATATCGCTAAAATTCCTTACCCGGGTAAGTGAAATTCGCAAAAAGTCACTTTGCCGAGTAAGTAAAAATTGCAAAAATTCACAGCCGGATAAGTGAAAATCACAAAAATTCACTTAGCGCGGTAAATGAATATCGCTAAAATTCCTTACCCGGGTTAGTGAAAATCGTAAGAATTCACTTTCCCTGGTAAGTGAAAATCGCAAAAATTCATTTAGTCGGGTAAGTGAAAATCGCAAAAATTCACTTAGCCATGTAAGTGAAAATCACAAAAATTCATATAGTGTGATAAGTGAAAATCGCTAAAATTCACATGGCCGGGTAAGTGCAAATCGTAAAAAATTCACTTTTCCGGGTAAGTGAAAATCGCAAAAATTCACTTAGCAAGGTAAGTGAAAATCACAAAAATTCACTTAGCGCGGTAAGTGAAAATCCCAGGTAAGTCAAAATCGCAAAAATTCACTTAGTCGGGTAACTGAAAATCGCGAAAATTCACTTAGGCGGGTAAGTGAAAATCACAAAAATTCATATAGTGTGGTAAGTGAAAATCGCTAAAATTCACATTGCCGGGTAAGCGCAAATAGCAAAAATTCACTTCCCGGGTAAGTGAAAATCGCTAAAATTCACATGACCGGGTAAGTGCAAATCGTAAAAATTCACTTTTCCGGGTAAGTGAAAATAGCAAATATTCACTTAGTCGGTAAGTGAAAATCGCAAAAATTCTCTTAGCAAGGTAAATGAATATCGCTGAAAACTATTTTGCCGGGTAAGGGAAAATCGCAAAAATTCACTTAGTCGGGTAAGTGAAAATCGCAAAAATTCACATTCCCGGGTAAGTGAAAGTTGCTAAAATTCACATGGCCGGGTAAGTGCAAATCGTAAAAGTTCCCTTTTCCGGGTAAGTGAAAATCGCAAAAATTCACTTAGTCGGGTAAGCGAAAATCGCGAAAATTCACTTAGTCGATTAAGTGAAAATCGCTAAAATTCACATGGCCGGGTAAGTGCAAATCGTAAAAATTCACTTTTCCGGGTAAGTGAAAATCGCAAAAATTCACTTAGCCAGGTAAGTGAAAATCACAAAAATTCACTTAGCGCGGTAAGTGAAAATCACAAAAATTTCTTAGCCAGGTAAGTGAAAATCGCAAAAATTTCTTAGCCGGGTTAGTGAAAATCACAAAAATTCACTTAGTCGGGCAAGTGAAAATCGCTAAAATTCCTTAGCGGGGTAGGTGAAAATCGCAAAAATTGCAAAAATTCACTTCGTGGGGTCAGTGAAAATCGCAAAATTTCCTTAGTCGGGTAAGTGAAAATCACAAAAATTTCTTAGCCAGGTAAGTGAAATTCGCAAAAATTTCTTAGCCGGGTTAGTGAAAATCACAAAAATTCACATAGTCGGGTATGTGAAAATCGCAAAAACTCACATAGACGGGTAAATGAAGATCACAAAAACTCACTTTGCTGGGTATGTGAAAATCGCAAAAATTCCTTAGCCGAATAAGTGAAAATCGCAAAAATCGCAAGGTAAGTGAAAATCGCAAAAACTCACTTTTCCGTTTAAGTGAATATCACAAAATTTCACATAGACGGGTAAATGAAGATTACAAAAGTTCACTTTGCCGGGTAAGTGAATATCGCTAAAATTCCTTACCCGGGTAAGTGAAATTCGCAAAAGTCACTTTGCCGAGTAAGTAAAAATTGCAAAAATTCACAGCCGGATAAGTGAAAAACACAAAAATTCACTTAGCGCGGTAAATGAATATCGCTAAAATTCCTTACTTGGGTTAGTGAAAATCGTAAGAATTCACTTTCCCTGGTAAGTGAAAATCGCAAAAATTCACTTAGTCGGGTAAGTGAAAATCACAAAAATCACTTAGCCGGGTAAGTGAAAATCGCAAAAATTCACTTAGCCAGGTAAGTGAAAATTACAAAAATTCGTATAGTGTGATAAGTGAATGGGTAAGTGAAAGTCACAAAAATTTACTTTGCCGGGTTAGTGGAAATCATAAAAATTAACTTTCACGGGTAAGTGAAAATCGCGAGAATTCATTTAGTCGGGTAAGTGAAAATTGCAAAAATTCATTTAGCCAGGTAAGTGAAAATCACAAAAATTCACTTAGCCGGGTAAGTGAAAATCACAAAAATTCATATAGTGTGGTAAGTTAAAATTGCAAAAATTCACAGCCGGGTAAGGGAAAATCACAAAACTTTATTTAGCCGGGTAAGTGCAAATAACAAAAATTCACATAGTGGGGTAAGTGATTTGTGATTTTCACTTAGCCAGGTAAGTGAAAATCACAAAAATTCACTTAGCGCGGTAAGTGAAAATCCCAGGTAAGTCAAAATCGCAAAAATTCACTTAGTCGGGTAACTGAAAATCGCGAAAATTCACTTAGGCGGGTAAGTGAAAATCACAAAAATTCATATAGTGTGGTAAGTGAAAATCGCTAAAATTCACATTGCCGGGTAAGCGCAAATAGCAAAAATTCACTTCCCGGGTAAGTGAAAATCGCTAAAATTCACATGACCGGGTAAGTGCAAATCGTAAAAATTCACTTTTCCGGGTAAGTGAAAATAGCAAATATTCACTTAGTCGGTAAGTGAAAATCGCAAAAATTCTCTTAGCAAGGTAAATGAATATCGCTGAAAACTATTTTGCCGGGTAAGGGAAAATCGCAAAAATTCACTTAGTCGGGTAAGTGAAAATCGCAAAAATTCACATTCCCGGGTAAGTGAAAGTTGCTAAAATTCACATGGCCGGGTAAGTGCAAATCGTAAAAGTTCCCTTTTCCGGGTAAGTGAAAATCGCAAAAATTCACTTAGTCGGGTAAGCGAAAATCGCGAAAATTCACTTAGTCGATTAAGTGAAAATCGCTAAAATTCACATGGCCGGGTAAGTGCAAATCGTAAAAATTCACTTTTCCGGGTAAGTGAAAATCGCAAAAATTCACTTAGCCAGGTAAGTGAAAATCACAAAAATTCACTTAGCGCGGTAAGTGAAAATCGTAAAAATTCACTTTCCCAGGTAAGTGAAAATCGCAAAAATTTCTTAGCCGGGTTAGTGAAAATCACAAAAATTCACTTAGTCGGGCAAGTGAAAATCGCTAAAATTCCTTAGCGGGGTAGGTGAAAATCGCAAAAATTGCAAAAATTCACTTCGTGGGGTCAGTGAAAATCGCAAAATTTCCTTAGTCGGGTAAGTGAAAATCACAAAAATTTCTTAGCCAGGTAAGTGAAAATCGCAAAAATTTCTTAGCCGGGTTAGTGAAAATCACAAAAATTCACATAGTCGGGTATGTGAAAATCGCAAAAACTCACATAGACGGGTAAATGAAGATCACAAAAACTCACTTTGCTGGGTATGTGAAAATCGCAAAAATTCCTTAGCCGAATAAGTGAAAATCGCAAGAATCGCAAGGTAAGTGAAAATCGCAAAAACTCACTTTTCCGTTTAAGTGAATATCACAAAATTTCACATAGACGGGTAAATGAAGATTACAAAAGTTCACTTTGCCGGGTAAGTGAATATCGCTAAAATTCCTTACCCGGGTAAGTGAAATTCGCAAAAGTCACTTTGCCGAGTAAGTAAAAATTGCAAAAATTCACAGCCGGATAAGTGAAAAACACAAAAATTCACTTAGCGCGGTAAATGAATATCGCTAAAATTCCTTACTTGGGTTAGTGAAAATCGTAAGAATTCACTTTCCCTGGTAAGTGAAAATCGCAAAAATTCACTTAGTCGGGTAAGTGAAAATCACAAAAATCACTTAGCCGGGTAAGTGAAAATCGCAAAAATTCACTTAGCCAGGTAAGTGAAAATCACAAAAATTCACTTATCGCGGTAAGTGAAAATCCCAGGTAAGTGAAAATCGAAAAAATTCACTTAGTCGGGTAAGTGAAAATCGCGAAAATTCACTTAGTCGGGTAAGTGAAAATCGCAAAAATTGACTTAGTCGGGTAAGTGCAAATCGCGAAAATTCACTTAGCCATGTAAGTGAAAATCACAAAAATCACTTAGCCGGGTAAGTGAAAATCTCAAAAATTCATATAGTGTGGTAAGTGAAAATCGCTAAAATTCAAATTGCCGGGTAAGCGCAAATAGCAAAAATTCACTTCCCGGGTAAGTGAAAATCGCTAAAATTCACATGGCCGGGTAAGTGCAAATCGTAAAAATTCACTTTTCCGGGTAAGTGAAAATCGCAAAAATTCACTTAGTCGGGTAAGTGAAAATCGCGAAAATTCACTTAGTCGATTAAGTGAAAATCGCTAAAATTCACATGGCCGGGTAGGTGCAAATCGTAAAAATTCACTTTTCCGGGTAAGTGAAAATCGCAAAAATTCACTTAGCCAGGTAAGTGAAAATCACAAAAATTCACTTAGCGCGGTAAGTGAAAATCGTAAAAATTCACTTTCCCAGGTAAGTGAAAATCGAAAAAATTTCTTAGCCGGGTTAGTGAAAATCACAAAAATTCACTTAGTCGGGCAAGTGAAAATCGCTAAAATTCCTTAGCGAGGTAGGTGAAAATCGCAAAAATTGCAAAAATTCACTTCGTGGGGTCAGTGAAAATCGCAAAATTTCCTTAGTCGGGTAAGTGAAAATCACAAAAATTTCTTAGCCAGGTAAGTGAAAATCGCAAAAATTTCTTAGCCGGGTTAGTGAAAATCACAAAAATTCACATAGTCGGGTATGTGAAAATCGCAAAAACTCACATAGACGGGTAAATGAAGATCACAGAAACTCACTTTGCTGGGTATGTGAAAATCCCAAAAATTCCTTAGCCGAATAAGTGAAAATCGCAAAAATCGCAAGGTAAGTGGAAATCGCAAAAACTCACTTTTCCGTTTAAGTGAATATCACAAAATTTCACATAGACGGGTAAATGAAGATTACAAAAGTTCACTTTGCCGGGTAAGTGAATATCGCTAAAATTCCTTACCCGGGTAAGTGAAATTCGCAAAAGTCACTTTGCCGAGTAAGTAAAAATTGCAAAAATTCACAGCCGGATAAGTGAAAAACACAAAAATTCACTTAGCGCGGTAAATGAATATCGCTAAAATTCCTTACTTGGGTTAGTGAAAATCGTAAGAATTCACTTTCCCTGGTAAGTGAAAATCGCAAAAATTCACTTAGTCGGGTAAGTGAAAATCGCAAAAATTCACTTAGCCATGTAAGTGAAAATCACAAAAATCACTTAGCCGGGTAAGTGAAAATCACAAAAATTCATACAGTGTGATAAGTGAAAATCGCTAAAATTCACATGGCCGGGTAAGTGCAAATCGTAAAAAATTCACTTTTCCGGTAAGTGAAAATCACAAAAATTCACTTAGCGCGGTAAGTGAAAATCCCAGGTAAGTGAAATTCGCGAAAATTCACTTAGTCGGGTAACTGAAAATCGCGAAAATTCACTTAGGCGGGTAAGTGAAAATCACAAAAATGCACTTAGCGCGGTCAATGAAAATCGTAAAAATTGACATTCCCGGGTAAGTGAAAATCGAAAAAATTCACTTAGTCGGGTAAGTGAAAATCGCGAAAATTCACTTAGTCGGGTAAGTGAAAATCGCAAAAATTGACTTAGTCGGGTAAGTGCAAATCGCGAAAATTCACTTAGCCATGTAAGTGAAAATCACAAAAATCACTTAGCCGGGTAAGTGAAAATCTCAAAAATTCATATAGTGTGGTAAGTGAAAATCGCTAAAATTCACATTGCCGGGTAAGCGCAAATAGCAAAAATTCACTTCCCGGGTAAGTGAAAATCGCTAAAATTCACATGGCCGGGTAAGTGCAAATCGTAAAAATTCACTTTTCCGGGTAAGTGAAAATAGCAAAAATTCACTTAGTCGGTAAGTGAAAATCGCAAAAATTCTCTTAGCAAGGTAAATGACTATCGTTGAAAATTATTTTGCCGGGTAAGGGAAAATCGCAAAAATTCACTTAGTCGGGTAAGTGAAAATCGCAAAAATTCACATTCCCGGGTAAGTGAAAGTTGCTAAAATTCACATGGCCGGGTAAGTGCAAATCGTAAAAATTCCCTTTTCCGGGTAAGTGAAAATCGCAAAAATTCACTTAGTCGGGTAAGTGAAAATCGCGAAAATTCACTTAGTCGATTAAGTGAAAATCGCTAAAATTCACATGGCCGGGTAAGTAAAAATCGTAAAAATTCACTTTTCCGGGTAAGTGAAAATCGCAAAAATTCACTTAGCCAGGTAAGTGAAAATCACAAAAATTCACTTAGCGCGGTAAGTGAAAATCGTAAAAATTCACTTTCCCAGGTAAGTGAAAATCGCAAAAATTCACTTAGTCGGGTAAGTGAAAATCGCAAAAATTCACATTCCCGGGTAAGTGAAAGTTGCTAAAATTCACATGGCCGGGTAAGTGCAAATCGTAAAAATTCCCTTTTCCGGGTAAGTGAAAATCGCAAAAATTCACTTAGTCGGATAAGTGAAAATCGCGAAAATTCACTTAGTCGATTAAGTGAAAATCGCTAAAATTCACATGGCCGGGTAAGTGCAAATCGTAAAAATTCACTTTTCCGGGTAAGTGAAAATCGCAAAAATTCACTTAGCCAGGTAAGTGAAAATCACAAAAATTCACTTAGCGCGGTAAGTGAAAATCGTAAAAATTCACTTTTCCGGGTAAGTGAAAATCGCAAAAATTCACTTAGCCATGTAAGTGAAAATCACAAAAATCACTTAGCCGGGTAATTGAAAATGACAAAAATTCATATAGTGTGTTAAGTGAAAATCGCTAAAATTCACATTGCCGGGTAAGTGCAAATAATAAAAATTCACTTTCCCGGGTAAGTGAAAATCGCTAAAAATTTTTTGCTGGGTAAGTAAAAATCGCTAAGATTCCTTAGCCGGGTAAGTGAAAATCACAAAAATTTCTTGGCCAGGTAAGTGAAAATCGCTAAGATTCCTTAGCCGGGTAAGTGAAAATCACAAAAATTCACATAGTCGGGTATGTGAAAATCGCAAAAACTCACATAGACGGGTAAATGAAGATCACAAAAACTCACTTTGCTGGGTATGTGAAAATCGCAAAAATTCCTTAGCCGAATAAGTGAAAATCGCAAAAATCGCAAGGTAAGTGAAAATCGCAAAAACTCACTTTTCCGTTTAAGTGAATATCACAAAATTTCACATAGACGGGTAAATGAAGATTACAAAAGTTCACTTTGCCGGGTAAGTGAATATCGCTAAAATTCCTTACCCGGGTAAGTGAAATTCGCAAAAGTCACTTTGCCGAGTAAGTAAAAATTGCAAAAATTCACAGCCGGATAAGTGAAAAACACAAAAATTCACTTAGCGCGGTAAATGAATATCGCTAAAATTCCTTACTTGGGTTAGTGAAAATCGTAAGAATTCACTTTCCCTGGTAAGTGAAAATCGCAAAAATTCACTTAGCCATGTAAGTGAAAATCACAAAAATCACTTAGCCGGGTAAGTGAAAATCTCAAAAATTCATATAGTGTGGTAAGTGAAAATCGCTAAAATTCACATTGCCGGGTAAGTGCAAATCGTAAAAATTCACTTTTCCGGGTAAGTGAAAATAGCAAAAATTCACTTAGTCGGTAAGTGAAAATCGCAAAAATTCTCTTAGCAAGGTAAATGAATATCGCTGGAAATTATTTTGCCGGGTAAGGGAAAATCGCAAAAATTCACTTAGTCGGGTAAGTGAAAATCACAAAAATTCACATGGCCGGGTAGGTGCAAATCGTAAAAATTCACTTTTCCGGGTAAGTGAAAATCGCAAAAATTCACTTAGCCAGGTAAGTGAAAATCACAAAAATTCACTTAGCGCGGTAAGTGAAAATCCCAGGTAAGTGAAATTCGCAAAAATTCACTTAGTCGGGTAACTGAAAATCGCGAAAATTCACTTAGTCGATTAAGTGAAAATCGCTAAAATTCACATGGCCGGGTAAGTGCAAATCGTAAAAATTCACTTTTCCGGGTAAGTGAAAATCGCAAAAATTCACTTAGCCAGGTAAGTGAAAATCACAAAAATTCACTTAGCGCGGTAAGTGAAAATCGTAAAAATTCACTTTCCCAGGTAAGTGAAAATCGCGAAAATTCACTTAGTCGGGCAAGTGAAAATCGCAAAAATTCACTTAGCCATGTAAGTGAAAATCACAAAAATCACTTAGCCGGGTAATTGAAAATGACAAAAATTCATATAGTGTGTTAAGTGAAAATCGCTAAAATTCACATTGCCGGGTAAGTGCAAATAATAAAAATTCACTTTCCCGGGTAAGCGAAAATCGCTAAAAATTTTTTGCTGGGTAAGTAAAAATCGCTAAGATTCCTTAGCCGGGTAAGTGAAAATCACAAAAATTTCTTGGCCAGGTAGGTGAAAATCGCTAAGATTCCTTAGCCGGGTAAGTGAAAATCACAAAAATGCATATAGTGTGGTAAGTGAAAATCGCTAATATTCCTTAGCAGGGTAAGTGAAAATCACAAAAATTTCTTGGCCAGGTAAGTGAAAATCGCTAAGATTCCTTAGCCGGGTAAGTGAAAATCACAAAAATGCATATAGTGTGGTAAGTGAAAATCGCAAAAATTTCTTAGCCGGGTTAGTGAAAATCACAAAAATTCACTTAGTCGGGCAAGTGAAAATCGCTAAAATTCCTTAGCGGGGTAGGTGAAAATCGCAAAAATTGCAAAAAATTCACTTCTTGGGGTCAGTGAAAATCGCAAAATTTTCTTAGTCGGGTAAGTGAAAATCACAAAAATTTCTTAGCCAGGTAAGTGAAAATCGCAAAAATTTCTTAGCCGGGTTAGTGAAAATCACAAAAATTCACATAGCCGGGTATGTGAAAATCGCAAAAACTCACATAGACGGGTAAATGAAGATCACAAAAACTCACTTTGCTGGGAATGTGAAAATCGCAAAAATTCCTTAGCCGAATAAGTGAAAATCGCAAAAATCGCAAGGTAAGTGAAAATCCCAAAAACTCACTTTTCCGTTTAAGTGAATATCACAAAATTTCACATAGACGGGTAAATGAAGATTACAAAAGTTCACTTTGCCGAGTAAGTAAAAATTGCAAAAATTCACAGCCGGATAAGTGAAAATCACAAAAATTCACTTAGCGCGGTAAATGAATATCGCTAAAATTCCTTACCGGGTTAGTGAAAATCGTAAGATTTCACTTTCCCTGGTAAGTGAAAATCGCAAAAATTCATTTAGTCGGGTAAGTGAAAATCGCAAATATTCACTTAGCCATGTAAGTGAAAATCACAAAAATCACTTAGCCGGGTAAGTGAAAATCACAAAAATTCATATAGTGTGATAAGTGAAAATCGCTAAAATTCACATGGCCGGGTAAGTGCAAATCGTAAAAAATTCACTTTTCCGGGTAAGTGAAAATCGCAAAAATTCACTTAGCCAGGTAAGTGAAAGTCCCAAAAATTCACTTAGCCGGGTGAGTGAAAATCACAAATATTCACGTAGACGGGTAAGTGAAAATAACAAATATTAACATAGCGGTATAAGTGGAAATCGCTTTAATTTCTTAGACGGGTAAGTGCAAATCGCAAAAAATGCCTTACCTTCGTAAGTAAAAATCGCAAAAATTCCTTAGCCGGGTATGTAAAAATCACAAAAATTTCTTCGCCTCGTATGTGAAAATCACTGAAACTCCTAATCCGTGTAAGTAAAAATTGCAAAAATTTCTTAACGTGTTAAGTGAAAATCAGAAAAATTTCTTAGCCGGGTAAGTGAAAATGGTAAAAATTCACTTTCCCGGGTAAGTGAAAATCGCAAAAATTCAGTTTGTCGGGTATGTGAAAATGGCAAGGTAAGTGAAAATCGCAAAAATTTCTTAGCCGTTTAAGTAAAACTTGCAAAAATTTACAGCCGCGTAAGTGAAAATCACAAATATTCACAAAGCGCGATAAGTGATAGTCGCTAAAATTCACTTTGCCGGGTAATTGAAAATCGCCGGATCAGTGAAAATCGCAAAAATTCCTTAGCCGGGTAAGTGAAAATCGCAAAAACTCACATAGACGGGTAAATGAAGATCACAAAAACTCACTTTGCTGGGTATGTGAAAATCGCAAATATTCCTTAGCCGGGTAAGTGAAAATCGCAAAAACTCACATAGACGGGTAAATGAAGATCACAAAGATTCACTTTGCAGGGTAAGTGAATATCGCTAAAATTCCTTACCCGGGTAAGTGAAATTCGCAAAAAGACACTTTGCCGAGTAAGTAAAAATTGCAAAAATTCACAGCCGGATAAGTGAAAATCACAAGTATTCACATAGGGTGGTAAGTGAATATCGCTAAAAATCACTTTGCCGGGTAAGTGAAAATCGTAAAAATTTACTTTCTCGGGTAAGTGAAAATCGCAAAGATTCACTTAGTCGGGTAAGTGAAAATCGCAAAAATTCACTTTGCCATGTAAGTGAAAATCACAAAAATCACTTAGCCGGGTAAGTGAAAATTACAAAAATTCGTATAGTGTGATAAGTGAATGGGTAAGTGAAAGTCACAAAAATTTACTTTGCAAGGTAAGTGGAAATCATAAAAATTAACTTTCACGGGTAAGTGAAAATCGCGAGAATTCATTTAGTCGGGTAAGTGAAAATCACAAAATTCATATAGTGTGTTAAGTAAAAATTGCAAAAATTCACAGCCAGGTAAGTGAAAATCACAAAAATTCACTTAGCCGGGTAAGTGAAAATCACAAAATTCATATAGTGTGGTAAGTAAAAATTGCAAAAATTCACAGCCGGGTAAGGGAAAATCACAAAACTTTATTTAGCCGGGTAAGTGCAAATAACAAAAATTCACATAGTGGGGTAAGTGAAAATCGCTAAAATTCACTTTGCCGTTTAAGTACAAATCGCAAAATTTCCTTACCCGGGTAAGTGAAAATCGCAAATATTCACTTAGCCGGGTAAGTAAAAATCACAAAAATTCACATAGCGCAGTATGTGAAAATCACAAAAATTCACGTAGACGGGTAAATGAAGACTACAAAAATTCACTTTCCCGGGTCAGTGAAAATCGCAAAAATTCCTTAGTCGGGTAAGTGGAAATCGCAAAAATTCACTTCGCCAGGTAAGTGAAAATCACAAAAATTCACGTAGCCAGGTAAGTGAAAGTCCCAAAAATTCACTTAGCCGGGTGAGTGAAAATCACAAATATTCACGTAGACGGGTAAGTGAAAATAACAAATATTAACATAGCGGTATAAGTGGAAATCGCTTTAATTTCTTAGACGGGTAAGTGAAAATCGCAAAAAATGCCTTACCTTGGTAAGTAAAAATCGCAAAAATTCCTTAGCCGGGTAAGTAAAAATCACAAAAATTTCTTCGCCTCGTAAGTGAAAATCACTGAAACTCCTAATCCGTGTAAGTAAAAATTGCAAAAATTTCTTAACGTGTTAAGTGAAAATCATAAAAATTTCTTAGCCGGGTAAGTGAAAATGGTAAAAATTCACTCTCCCGGGTAAGTGAAAATCGCAAAAATTCAGTTTGTCGAGTATGTGAAAATCGCAAGGTAAGTGAAAATCGCAAAAATTTCTTAGCCGTTTAAGTAAAACTTTTACAGCCGCGTAAGTGAAAATCACAAATATTCACAAAGCGCGGTAAGTGATAGTCGCTAAAATTCACTTTACCGGGTAATTGAAAATCGCCGGATCAGTGAAAGTCGCAAAAATTCACAAAAACTTACTTTGCTGGGTATGTGAAAATCGCAAAAATTCCTTAGCCGGGTAAGTGAAAATCGCAAAAACTCACAATAGACGGCTAAATGAAGATCACAAAAATTCACTTTGCCGGGTAAGTGAAAATCACAAAATTTCACATAAACGGGTAAATGAAGACACAAAAATTCACTATCCCGGGTAAGTGAATATCGCAAAAATTCCTTACCCGGGTAAGTGAAATTCGCTAAAAGGCACTTTGCCGAGTACGTAAAAATTGCAAAAATTCACAGCCGGATAAGTGAAAATCACAAGTATTCACATAGGGTGGTAAGTGAATATCGCTAAAAATCACTTTGCCGGTTAAGCGAAAATCGTAAAAATTCGCTTTCCCGGGTAAGTGAAAATCGCAAAAATTCACTTAGTCGGGCAAGTGAAAATCGCTAAAATTCCTTAGCGGGGTAAGTGAAAATCGCAAAAATTGCAAAAATTCACTTCGTGTGGTCAGTGAAAATCGCAAAATTTCCTTAGTCGGGTAAGTGAAAATCACAAAAATTTCTTAGCCAGGTAAGTGAAAATCGCAAAAATTTCTTAGCCGGGTTAGTGAAAATCACAAAAATTCACTTAGTCGGGCAAGTGAAAATCGCTAAAATTCCTTAGCGGGGTAGGTGAAAATCGCAAAAATTGCAAAAATTCACTTCGTGGGGTCAGTGAAAATCGCAAAATTTCCTTAGTCGGGTAAGTGAAAATCACAAAAATTTCTTAGCCAGGTAAGTGAAAATCGCAAAAATTTCTTAGCCGGGTTAGTGAAAATCACAAAAATTCACATAGTCGGGTATGTGAAAATCGCAAAAACTCACATAGACGGCTAAATGAAGATCACAAAAACTCACTTTGCTGGGTATGTGAAAATCGCAAAAATTCCTTAGCCGAATAAGTGAAAATCGCAAAAATCGCAAGGTAAGTGAAAATCGCAAAAACTCACTTTTCCGTTTAAGTGAATATCACAAAATTTCACATAGACTGGTAAATGAAGATTACAAAAGTTCACTTTGCCGGGTAAGTGAATATCGCTAAAATTCCTTACCCGGGTAAGTGAAATTCGCAAAAAGTCACTTTGCCGAGTAAGTAAAAATTGCAAAAATTCACAGCCGGATAAGTGAAAATCACAAAAATTCACTTAGCGCGGTAAATGAATATCGCTAAAATTCCTTACCCGGGTTAGTGAAAATCGTAAGAATTCACTTTCCCTGGTAAGTGAAAATCGTTAAAATTCATTTAGTCGGGTAAGTGAAAATCGCAAAAATTCACTTAGCCATGTAAGTGAAAATCACAAAAATTCATATAGTGTGATAAGTGAAAATCGCTAAAATTCACATGGCCGGGTAAGTGCAAATCGTAAAAAATTCACTTTTCCGGGTAAGTGAAAATCGCAAAAATTCACTTAGCCAGGTAAGTGAAAATCACAAAAATTCACTTAGCGCGGTAAGTGAAAATCCCAGGTAAGTCAAAATCGGAAAAATTCACTTAGTCGGGTAACTGAAAATCGCGAAAATTCACTTAGGCGGGTAAGTGAAAATCACAAAAATTCATATAGTGTGGTAAGTGAAAATCGCTAAAATTCACATTGCCGGGTAAGCGCAAATAGCAAAAATTCACTTCCCGGGTAAGTGAAAATCGCTAAAATTCACATGACCGGGTAAGTGCAAATCGTAAAAATTCACTTTTCCGGGTAAGTGAAAATAGCAAATATTCACTTAGTCGGTAAGTGAAAATCGCAAAAATTCTCTTAGCAAGGTAAATGAATATCGCTGAAAACTATTTTGCCGGGTAAGGGAAAATCGCAAAAATTCACTTAGTCGGGTAAGTGAAAATCGCAAAAATTCACATTCCCGGGTAAGTGAAAGTTGCTAAAATTCACATGGCCGGGTAAGTGCAAATCGTAAAAGTTCCCTTTTCCGGGTAAGTGAAAATCGCAAAAATTCACTTAGTCGGGTAAGTGAAAATCGCGAAAATTCACTTAGTCGATTAAGTGAAAATCGCTAAAATTCACATGGCCGGGTAAGTGCAAATCGTAAAAATTCACTTTTCCGGGTAAGTGAAAATCGCAAAAATTCACTTAGCCAGGTAAGTGAAAATCACAAAAATTCACTTAGCGCGGTAAGTGAAAATCGTAAAAATTCACTTTCCCAGGTAAGTGAAAATCGCAAAAATTTCTTAGCCGGGTTAGTGAAAATCACAAAAATTCACTTAGTCGGGCAAGTGAAAATCGCTAAAATTCCTTAGCGGGGTAGGTGAAAATTGCAAAAATTGCAAAAATTCACTTCGTGGGGTCAGTGAAAATCGCAAAATTTCCTTAGTCGGGTAAGTGAAAATCACAAAAATTTCTTAGCCAGGTAAGTGAAAATCGCAAAAATTTCTTAGCCGGGTTAGTGAAAATCACAAAAATTCACATAGTCGGGTATGTGAAAATCGCAAAAACTCACATAGACGGGTAAATGAAGATCACAAAAACTCACTTTGCTGGGTATGTGAAAATCGCAAAAATTCCTTAGCCGAATAAGTGAAAATCGCAAAAATCGCAAGGTAAGTGAAAATCGCAAAAACTCACTTTTCCGTTTAAGTGAATATCACAAAATTTCACATAGACGGGTAAATGAAGATTACAAAAGTTCACTTTGCCGGGTAAGTGAATATCGCTAAAATTCCTTACCCGGGTAAGTGAAATTCGCAAAAGTCACTTTGCCGAGTAAGTAAAAATTGCAAAAATTCACAGCCGGATAAGTGAAAAACACAAAAATTCACTTAGCGCGGTAAATGAATATCGCTAAAATTCCTTACTTGGGTTAGTGAAAATCGTAAGAATTCACTTTCCCTGGTAAGTGAAAATCGCAAAAATTCACTTAGTCGGGTAAGTGAAAATCACAAAAATCACTTAGCCGGGTAAGTGAAAATCGCATAAATTCACTTAGCCAGGTAAGTGAAAATCACAAAAATTCACTTAGCGCGGTAAGTGAAAATCCCAGGTAAGTGAAATTCGCAAAAATTCACTTAGTCGGGTAACTGAAAATCGCGAAAATTCACTTAGGCGGGTAAGTGAAAATCACAAAAATGCACTTAGCGCGGTCAATGAAAATCGTAAAAATTGACTTTCCCGGGTATGTGAAAATCGAAAAAATTCACTTAGTCGGGTAAGTGAAAATCGCGAAAATTCACTTAGTCGGGTAAGTGAAAATCGCAAAAATTGACTTAGTCGGGTAAGTGCAAATCGCGAAAATTCACTTAGCCATGTAAGTGAAAATCACAAAAATCACTTAGCCGGGTAAGTGAAAATCTCAAAAATTTATATAGTGTGGTAAGTGAAAATCGCTAAAATTCACATTGCCGGGTAAGCGCAAATAGCAAAAATTCACTTCCCGGGTAAGTGAAAATCGCTAAAATTCACATGGCCGGGTAAGTGCAAATCGTAAAAATTCACTTTTCCGGGTAAGTGAAAATAGCAAAAATTCACTTAGTCGGTAAGTGAAAATCGCAAAAATTCTCTTAGCAAGGTAAATGAATATCGCTGAAAATTATTTTGCCGGGTAAGGGAAAATCGCAAAAATTCACTTAGTCGGGTAAGTGAAAATCGCAAAAATTCACATTCCCGGGTAAGTGAAAGTTGCTAAAATTCACATGGCCGGGTAAGTGCAAATCGTAAAAATTCCCTTTTCCGGGTAAGTGAAAATCGCAAAAATTCACTTAGTCGGGTAAGTGAAAATCGCGAAAATTCACTTAGTCGATTAAGTGAAAATCGCTAAAATTCACATGGCCGGGTAGGTGCAAATCGTAAAAATTCACTTTTCCGGGTAAGTGAAAATCGCAAAAATTCACTTAGCCAGGTAAGTGAAAATCACAAAAATTCACTTAGCGCGGTAAGTGAAAATCGTAAAAATTCACTTTCCCAGGTAAGTGAAAATCGCTAAAATTCCTTAGCGAGGTAGGTGAAAATCGCAAAAATTGCAAAAATTCACTTCGTGGGGTCAGTGAAAATCGCAAAATTTCCTTAGTCGGGTAAGTGAAAATCACAAAAATTTCTTAGCCAGGTAAGTGAAAATCGCAAAAATTTCTTAGCCGGGTTAGTGAAAATCACAAAAATTCACATAGTCGGGTATGTGAAAATCGCAAAAACTCACATAGACGGGTAAATGAAGATCACAAAAACTCACTTTGCTGGGTATGTGAAAATCCCAAAAATTCCTTAGCCGAATAAGTGAAAATCGCAAAAATCGCAAGGTAAGTGAAAATCGCAAAAACTCACTTTTCCGTTTAAGTGAATATCACAAAATTTCACATAGACGGGTAAATGAAGATTACAAAAGTTCACTTTGCCGGGTAAGTGAATATCGCTAAAATTCCTTACCCGGGTAAGTGAAATTCGCAAAAGTCACTTTGCCGAGTAAGTAAAAATTGCAAAAATTCACAGCCGGATAAGTGAAAAACACAAAAATTCACTTAGCGCGGTAAATGAATATCGCTAAAATTCCTTACTTGGGTTAGTGAAAATCGTAAGAATTCACTTTCCCTGGTAAGTGAAAATCGCAAAAATTCACTTAGTCGGGTAAGTGAAAATCGCAAAAATTCACTTAGCCATGTAAGTGAAAATCACAAAAATCACTTAGCCGGGTAAGTGAAAATCACAAAAATTCATACAGTGTGATAAGTGAAAATGGCTAAAATTCACATGGCCGGGTAAGTGCAAATCGTAAAAAATTCACTTTTCCGGGTAAGTGAAAATCGCAAAAATTCACCTAGCCAGGTAAGTGAAAATCACAAAAATTCACTTAGCGCGGTAAGTGAAAATCCCAGGTAAGTGAAATTCGCAAAAATTCACTTAGTCGGGTAAGTGAAAATCGCGAAAATTCACTTAGTCGGGTAAGTGAAAATCGCAAAAATTGACTTAGTCGGGTAAGTGCAAATCGCGAAAATTCACTTAGCCATGTAAGTGAAAATCACAAAAATCACTTAGCCGGGTAAGTGAAAATCTCAAAAATTCATATAGTGTGGTAAGTGAAAATCGCTAAAATTCACATTGCCGGGTAAACGCAAATAGCAAAAATTCACTTCCCGGGTAAGTGAAAATCGCTAAAATTCACATGGCCGGGTAAGTGCAAATCGTAAAAATTCACTTTTCCGGGTAAGTGAAAATAGCAAAAATTCACTTAGTCGGTAAGTGAAAATCGCAAAAATTCTCTTAGCAAGGTAAATGAATATCGCTGAAAATTATTTTGCCGGGTAAGGGAAAATCGCAAAAATTCACTTAGTCGGGTAAGTGAAAATCGCAAAAATTCACATTCCCGGGTAAGTGAAAGTTGCTAAAATTCACATGGCCGGGTAAGTGCAAATCGTAAAAATTCCCTTTTCCGGGTAAGTGAAAATCGCAAAAATTCACTTAGTCGGGTAAGTGAAAATCGCGAAAATTCACTTAGTCGATTAAGTGAAAATCGCTAAAATTCACATGGCCGGGTAAGTGCAAATCGTAAAAATTCACTTTTCCGGGTAAGTGAAAATCGCAAAAATTCACTTAGCCAGGTAAGTGAAAATCACAAAAATTCACTTAGCGCGGTAAGTGAAAATCGTAAAAATTCACTTTCCCAGGTAAGTGAAAATCGCGAAAATTCACTTAGTCGGGCAAGTGAAAATTGCAAAAATTCACTTAGCCATGTAAGTGAAAATCACAAAAATCACTTAGCCGGGTAAGTGAAAATCTCAAAAATTCATATAGTGTGGTAAGTGAAAATCGCTAAAATTCACATTGCCGGGTAAGTGCAAATAATAAAAATTCACTTTCCCGGGTAAGTGAAATTCGCTAAAAAATTTTTGCTGGGTAAGTAAAAATCGCTAAGATTCCTTAGCCGGGTAAGTGAAAATCACAAAAATTTCTTGGCCAGGTAAGTGAAAATCGCTAAGATTCCTTAGCCGGGTAAGTGAAAATCACAAAAATTCACATAGTCGGGTATGTGAAAATCGCAAAAACTCACATAGACGGGTAAATGAAGATCACAAAAACTCACTTTGCTGGGTATGTGAAAATCGCAAAAATTCCTTAGCCGAATAAGTGAAAATCGCAAAAATCGCAAGGTAAGTGAAAATCGCAAAAACTCACTTTTCCGTTTAAGTGAATATCACAAAATTTCACATAGACAGGTAAATGAAGATTACAAAACTTCACTTTGCCGGGTAAGTGAATATCGCTAAAATTCCTTACCCGGGTAAGTGAAATTCGCAAAAGTCACTTTGCCGAGTAAGTAAAAATTGCAAAAATTCACAGCCGGATAAGTGAAAAACACAAAAATTCACTTAGCGCGGTAAATGAATATCGCTAAAATTCCTTACTTGGGTTAGTGAAAATCGTAAGAATTCACTTTCCCTGGTAAGTGAAAATCGCAAAAATTCACTTAGCCATGTAAGTGAAAATCACAAAAATCACTTAGCCGGGTAAGTGAAAATCACAAAAATTCATACAGTGTGATAAGTGAAAATCGCTAAAATTCACATGGCCGGGTAAGTGCAAATCGTAAAAAATTCACTTTTCCAGGTAAGTGAAAATCGCAAAAATTCACTTAGCCAGGTAAGTGAAAATCACAAAAATTCACTAAGCGCGGTAAGTGAAAATCCCAGGTAAGTGAAATTCGCAAAAATTCACTTAGTCGGGTAACTGAAAATCGCGAAAATTCACTTAGGCGGGTAAGTGAAAATCACAAAAATGCACTTAGCGCGGTCAATGAAAATCGTAAAAATTGACTTTTCCGGGTAAGTGAAAATCGAAAAAATTCACTTAGTCTTGTAAGTGAAAATCGCGAAAATTCACTTAGTCGGGTAAGTGAAAATCGCAAAAATTGACTTAGTCGGGTAAGTGCAAATCGCGAAAATTCACTTAGCCATGTAAGTGAAAATCACAAAAATCACTTAGCCGGGTAAGTGAAAATCTCAAAAATTCATATAGTGTGGTAAGTGAAAATCGCTAAAATTCACATTGCCGGGTAAGTGCAAATCGTAAAAATTCACTTTTCCGGGTAAGTGAAAATAGCAAAAATTCACTTAGTCGGTAAGTGAAAATCGCAAAAATTCTCTTAGCAAGGTAAATGAATATCGCTGAAAATTATTTTGCCGGGTAAGGGAAAATCGCAAAAATTCACTTAGTCGGGTAAGTGAAAATCACAAAAATTCACATGGCCGGGTAAGTGCAAATCGTAAAAATTCACTTTTCCGGGTAAGTGAAAATCGCAAAAATTCACTTAGCCAGGTAAGTGAAAATCACAAAAATTCACTTAGCGCGGTAAGTGAAAATCCCAGGTAAGTGAAATTCGCAAAAATTCACTTAGTCGGGTAACTGAAAATCGCGAAAATTCACTTAGTCGATTAAGTGAAAATCGCTAAAATTCACATGGCCGGGTTAGTGCAAATCGTAAAAATTCACTTTTCCGGGTAAGTGAAAATCGCAAAAATTCACTTAGCCAGGTAAGTGAAAATCACAAAAATTCACTTAGCGCGGTAAGTGAAAATCGTAAAAATTCACTTTCCCAGGTAAGTGAAAATCGCGAAAATTCACTTAGTCGGGCAAGTGAAAATCGCAAAAATTCACTTAGCCATGTAAGTGAAAATCACAAAAATCACTTAGCCGGGTAATTGAAAATGACAAAAATTCATATAGTGTGTTAAGTGAAAATCGCTAAAATTCACATTGCCGGGTAAGTGCAAATAATAAAAATTCACTTTCCCGGGTAAGCGAAAATCGCTAAAAATTTTTTGCTGGGTAAGTAAAAATCGCTAAGATTCCTTAGCCGGGTAAGTGAAAATCACAAAAATTTCTTGGCCAGGTAAGTGAAAATCGCTAAGATTCCTTAGCCGGGTAAGTGAAAATCACAAAAATGCATATAGTGTGGTAAGTGAAAATCGCTAATATTCCTTAGCAGGGTAAGTGAAAATCACAAAAATTTCTTGGCCAGGTAAGTGAAAATCGCTAAGATTCCTTAGCCGGGTGAGTGAAAATCACAAAAATGCATATAGTGTGGTAAGTGAAAATCGCTAAAATTCCTTAGCAGGGTAAGTGAAAATCACAAAAATTTCTTGGCCAGGTAAGTGAAAATCGCTAAGATTCCTTAGCCGGGTAAGTGAAAATCACAAAAATGCATATAGTGTGGTAAGTGAAAATCGCTAAAATTCCTTAGCAGGGTAAGTGAAAATCACAAAAATTTCTTGGCCAGGTAAGTGAAAATCGCTAAGATTCCTTAGCCGGGTAAGTGAAAATCACAAAAATGCATATAGTGTGGTAAATGAAAATCGCTAAAATTCCTTAGCAGGGTAAGTGAAAATCACAAAAATTTCTTGGCCAGGTAAGTGAAAATCGCTAAGATTCCTTAGACGGGTAAGTGAAAATCACAAAAATTTCTTAGCCAGGTAAGTTAAAATCGCAAAAATTCCTTAGCCGGGTAGGTGAAAATCGCAAAAATCGCAAGGTAAGTGAAAATCGCAAAAATTCACTTCGCCGGGTAAGTGAAAATCACAAAATTTCACATAGACGGGTAAATGAAGATCACAAAAATTCACTTTGCCGGGTAAGTGAAAATCACAAAATTTCACATAGACGGGTAAATGAAGATCACAAAAATTCACTTTGCCGGGTAAGTGAATACCGCTAAAATTCCTTACCCGGGTATGTGAAAGTCGCAAAAATTCACTTAGTCGGCTAAGTGAAAATCACAAATATTCACATAGCGTGGTAAGTGAATACGCTGAAAATCTCTTTCCCGGGTAAGTGAAAATCGTAAAAATTCACTTAGTCGGGTAAGTGAAAATCGCTAGAATTCACTTAGTCGGGTAAGTGAAAATCGCGAAAATTCACTTAGTCGGGTAAGTGAAAATCGCTAGAATTCACATAGGCGGGTAAGTGCAAATCGTTAAAATTCAATTTTCCGGGTAAGTGAAAATCGCAAAAATTCACTTAGTCGTGTAAGTGAAAATCGCGAAAATTCACTTAGTCGGGTAAGTGAAAATCGCTAGAATTCACATGGCCGGGTAAGTGCAAATCGTAAAAATTCACTTTTCCGGGTAAGTGAAAATCGCAAAAATTCACTTAGTCGGGTAAGTGAAAATCGCTAAAATTCCTTAGCAGGGTAAGTGAAAATCACAAAAATTTCTTGGCCAGGTAAGTGAAAACCGCTAAGATTCCTTAGCCGGGTAAGTGAAAATCACAAGAATGCATTTAGTGTGGTAAGTGAAAATCGCTAAAATTCCTTAGCAGGGTAAGTGAAAATTACAACAATTTCTTGGCCAGGTAAGTGAAAATCGCTAAGACTTCTTAGCCGGGTAAGTGAAAATCCCAAAAATTTCTTAGCCAGGTAAGTCAAAATCGCAAAAATTCCTTAGCCGGATAAGTGAAAATCGCAAAAATCGCAAGGTAAGTGAAAATCGCAAAAATTCACTTTGCCGGGTATGTGAAAATCACAAAATTTCATATAGACGGGTAAATGAAGATCACAAAAATTCACTTTGCCGGATAAGTGAATATCGCTAAAATTCCTTACCCGGCTAAGCGAAAGTTGCAAAAATTCACTTAGTCGGGTAAGTGAAAATCACAAATATTCACATAGCGTGGTAAGTGAATATCGCTGAAAATCTCTTTCCCGGGTAGGTGAAAATCGTAAAAATTCACTTTCTCGGGTAAGTGAAAATCGCAAAAATTCACTTTGTCCGGTAAGTGAAAATCGCAAAAATTCACTAAGTCGGGTAAGTGAAAATCGCTAGAATTCACTTAGTGGGGTAAGTAAAAATCGCGAAAATTCACATGGCCGGGTAAGTGAAAATCGCAAAAATTCACTTAATCGAGTAAGTGAAAATCGCTAGAATTCACATGGCCGGGTAAGTGCAAATCGTTAAAATTCACTTTTCCGGGTAAGTGAAAATCGCAAAAATTCACTTTCTCGGGTAAGTGAAAATCGCAAAAATTCACTTAGTCCGGTAAGTGAAAATCGCAAAAATTCACTTAGTCGGGTAAGTGAAAATCGCAAAAATTCACTTAGTCGGGTAAGTGAAAATCGTGAAAATTCACATGGCCGGGTAAGTGAAAATCGCAAAAATTCACTTAGCCAGGTAAGTGAAAATCACAAAAATTCACTTAGCGCGGTAAGTGAAAATCGTAAGAATTCACTTTCCCAGGTAAGTGAAAATCGCGAAAATTCACTTAGTCGGGTAAGTGAAAATCACAAAAATTCACTTAGTCGGGTAAGTGAAAATCGCTAGAATTCACATGGCCGGGTAAGTGCAACTCGTTAAAATTCACTTTTCCGGGTAAGTGAAAATCGCAAAAATTCACTTAGTCGTGTAAGTGAAAATCGCGAAAATTCACTTAGTCGGGTAACTGAAAATCGCTAGAATTCACATGGCCGGGTAAGTGCAAATCGTAAAAATTCACTTAGCCAGGTAAGTGAAAATCACAAAAATTCACTTAGCGCGGTAAGTGAAAATCGTAAGAATTCACTTTCCCAGGTAAGTGAAAATCGCAAAAATTCACTTAGTCGGGTAAGTGAAAATCGCAAAAATTCACTTAGCCATGTAAGTGAAAATCACAAAAATCACTTAGCCGGGTAAGTGAAAATCACAAAAATTCATATAGTGTGATAAGTGAAAATCGCTAAAATTCACATTGCCGGGTAAGTGCAAATAGTAAAAATTCACTTTCCCGGGTAAGTGAAAATCGCTAAAATTTTTTTGCCGGGTAAGTGAAAGTCGCAAAAATTGCAAAAATTCACTTTGCCGGGTATGTGAATATCACAAAAATTCCTTAGTCGGGTAAATCACAAATTTACTTAACCGGGTAAGTGAAAATCACAAAAATGCATATAGTGTGGTAAGTGAAAATTGCTAAAATTCCTTAGCAGGGTAAGTGAAAATCACAAAAATTTCTTGGCCAGGTAAGTGAAAATCGCTAAGATTCCTTAGCCGGGTAAGTGAAAATCACAAAAATGCATATAGTGTGGTAAGTGAAAATCGCAAAAATTTCTTAGCCGGGTTAGTGAAAATCACAAAAATTCACTTAGTCGGGCAAGTGAAAATCGCTAAAATTCCTTAGCGGGGTAGGTGAAAATCGCAAAAATTGCAAAAAAATTCACTTCGTGGGGTCAGTGAAAATCGCAAAATTTCCTTAGTCGGGTAAGTGAAAATCACAAAAATTTCTTAGCCAGGTAAGTGAAAATCGCAAAAATTTCTTAGCCGGGTTAGTGAAAATCACAAAAATTCACATAGTCGGGTATGTGAAAATCGCAAAAACTCACATAGACGGGTAAATGAAGATCACAAAAACTCACTTTGCTGGGAATGTGAAAATCGCAAAAATTCCTTAGCCGAATAAGTGAAAATCCTAAAAATCGCAAGGTAAGTGAAAATCGCAAAAACTCACTTTTCCGTTTAAGTGAATATCACAAAATTTCACATAGACGGGTAAATGAAGATTACAAAAATTCACTTTGCCGGGTAAGTGAATATCGCTAAAATTCCTTACCCGGGTAAGTGAAATTCGCAAAAAGTCACTTTGCCGAGTAAGTAAAAATTGCAAAAATTCACAGCCGGATAAGTGAAAATCACAAAAATTCACTTAGCGCGGTAAATGAATATCGCTAAAATTCCTTACCGGGTTAGTGAAAATCGTAAGATTTCACTTTCCCTGGTAAGTGAAAATCGCAAAAATTCATTTAGTCGGGTAAGTGAAAATCGCAAATATTCACTTAGCCATGTAAGTGAAAATCACAAAAATCACTTAGCCGGGTAAGTGAAAATCACAAAAATTCATATAGTGTGATAAGTGAAAATCGCTAAAATTCACATGGCCGGGTAGGTGCAAATCGTAAAAAATTCACTTCTCCGGGTAAGTGAAAATCGCAAAAATTCACTTAGCCAGGTATGTGAAAGTCCCAAAAATTCACTTAGCCGGGTGAGTGAAAATCACAAATATTCACGTAGACGGGTAAGTGAAAATAACAAATATTAACATAGCGGTATAAGTGGAAATCGCTTTAATTTCTTAGACGGGTAAGTGCAAATCGCAAAAAATGCCTTACCTTGGTAAGTAAAAATCGCAAAAATTCCTTAGCCGGGTATGTAAAAATCACAAAAATTTCTTCGCCTCGTATGTGAAAATCACTGAAACTCCTAATCCGTGTAAGTAAAAATTGCAAAAATTTCTTAACGTGTTAAGTGAAAATCAGAAAAATTTCTTAGCCGGGTAAGTGAAAATGGTAAAAATTCACTTTCCCGGGTAAGTGAAAATCGCAAAAATTCAGTTTGTCGGGTATGTGAAAATGGCAAGGTAAGTGAAAATCGCAAAAATTTCTTAGCCGTTTAAGTAAAACTTGCAAAAATTTACAGCCGCGTAAGTGAAAATCACAAATATTCACAAAGCGCGATAAGTGATAGTCGCTAAAATTCACTTTGCCGGGTAATTGAAAATCGCCGGATCAGTGAAAATCGCAAAAATTCCTTAGCCGGGTAAGTGAAAATCGCAAAAACTCACATAGACGGGTAAATGAAGATCACAAAAACTCACTTTGCTGGGTATGTGAAAATCGCAAATATTCCTTAGCCGGGTAAGTGAAAATCGCAAAAACTCACATAGACGGGTAAATGAAGATCACAAAGATTCACTTTGCAGGGTAAGTGAATATCGCTAAAATTCCTTACCCGGGTAAGTGAAATTCGCAAAAAGACACTTTGCCGAGTAAGTAAAAATTGCAAAAATTCACAGCCGGATAAGTGAAAATCACAAGTATTCACATAGGGTGGTAAGTGAATATCGCTAAAAATCACTTTGCCGGGTAAGTGAAAATCGTAAAAATTTACTTTCTCGGGTAAGTGAAAATCGCAAAGATTCACTTAGTCGGGTAAGTGAAAATCGCAAAAATTCACTTAGCCATGTAAGTGAAAATCACAAAAATCACTTAGCCGGGTAAGTGAAAATTACAAAAATTCGTATAGTGTGATAAGTGAATGGGTAAGTGAAAGTCACAAAAATTTACTTTGCAAGGTAAGTGGAAATCATAAAAATTAACTTTCACGGGTAAGTGAAAATCGCGAGAATTCATTTAGTCGGGTAAGTGAAAATCACAAAATTCATATAGTGTGTTAAGTAAAAATTGCAAAAATTCACAGCCAGGTAAGTGAAAATCACAAAAATTCACTTAGCCGGGTAAGTGAAAATCACAAAATTCATATAGTGTGGTAAGTAAAAATTGCAAAAATTCACAGCCGGGTAAGGGAAAATCACAAAACTTTATTTAGCCGGGTAAGTGCAAATAACAAAAATTCACATAGTGGGGTAAGTGAAAATCGCTAAAATTCACTTTGCCGTTTAAGTACAAATCGCAAAATTTCCTTACCCGGGTAAGTGAAAATCGCAAATATTCACTTAGCCGGGTAAGTAAAAATCACAAAAATTCACATAGCGGAGTATGTGAAAATCACAAAAATTCACGTAGACGGGTAAATGAAGACTACAAAAATTCACTTTCCCGGGTCAGTGAAAATCGCAAAAATTCCTTAGTCGGGTAAGTGGAAATCGCAAAAATTCACTTCGCCAGGTAAGTGAAAATCACAAAAATTCACGTAGCCGGGTGAGTGAAAATCACAAATATTCACGTAGACGGGTAAGTGAAAATAACAAATATTAACATAGCGGTATAAGTGGAAATCGCTTTAATTTCTTAGACGGGTAAGTGAAAATCGCAAAAAATGCCTTACCTTGGTAAGTAAAAATCGCAAAAATTCCTTAGCCGGGTAAGTAAAAATCACAAAAATTTCTTCGCCTCGTAAGTGAAAATCACTGAAACTCCTAATCCGTGTAAGTAAAAATTGCAAAAATTTCTTAACGTGTTAAGTGAAAATCATAAAAATTTCTTAGCCGGGTAAGTGAAAATCGCAAAAATTTCTTAGCCGGGTTAGTGAAAATCACAAAAATTCACTTAGTCGGGCAAGTGAAAATCGCTAAAATTCCTTAGCGGGGTAGGTGAAAATCGCAAAAATTGCAAAAATTCACTTCGTGGGGTCAGTGAAAATCGCAAAATTTCCTTAGTCGGGTAAGTGAAAATCACAAAAATTTCTTAGCCAGGTAAGTGAAAATCGCAAAAATTTCTTAGCCGGGTTAGTGAAAATCACAAAAATTCACATAGTCGGGTATGTGAAAATCGCAAAAACTCACATAGACGGGTAAATGAAGATCACAAAAACTCACTTTGCTGGGTATGTGAAAATCGCAAAAATTCCTTAGCCGAATAAGTGAAAATCGCAAAAATCGCAAGGTAAGTGAAAATCGCAAAAACTCACTTTTCCGTTTAAGTGAATATCACAAAATTTCACATAGACGGGTAAATGAAGATTACAAAAGTTCACTTTGCCGGGTAAGTGAATATCGCTAAAATTCCTTACCCGGGTAAGTGAAATTCGCAAAAAGTCACTTTGCCGAGTAAGTAAAAATTGCAAAAATTCACAGCCGGATAAGTGAAAATCACAAAAATTCACTTAGCGCGGTAAATGAATATCGCTAAAATTCCTTACCCGGGTTAGTGAAAATCGTAAGAATTCACTTTCCCTGGTAAGTGAAAATCGCTAAAATTCATTTAGTCGGGTAAGTGAAAATCGCAAAAATTCACTTAGCCATGTAAGTGAAAATCACAAAAATTCATATAGTGTGATAAGTGAAAATCGCTAAAATTCACATGGCCGGGTAAGTGCAAATCGTAAAAAATTCACTTTTCCGGGTAAGTGAAAATCGCAAAAATTCACTTAGCCAGGTAAGTGAAAATCACAAAAATTCACTTAGCGCGGTAAGTGAAAATCACAAAAATTCATATAGTGTGGTAAGTGAAAATCGCTAAAATTCACATTGCCGGGTAAGCGCAAATAGCAAAAATTCACTTCCCGGGTAAGTGAAAATCGCTAAAATTCACATGACCGGGTAAGTGCAAATCGTAAAAATTCACTTTTCCGGGTAAGTGAAAATAGCAAATATTCTCTTAGCAAGGTAAATGAATATCGCTGAAAACTATTTTGCCGGGTAAGGGAAAATCGCAAAAATTCACTTAGTCGGGTAAGTGAAAATCGCAAAAATTCACATTCCCGGGTAAGTGAAAGTTGCTAAAATTCACATGGCCGGGTAAGTGCAAATCGTAAAAGTTCCCTTTTCCGGGTAAGTGAAAATCGCAAAAATTCACTTAGTCGGGTAAGTGAAAATCGCGAAAATTCACTTAGTCGATTAAGTGAAAATCGCTAAAATTCACATGGCCGGGTAAGTGCAAATCGTAAAAATTCACTTTTCCGGGTAAGTGAAAATCGCAAAAATTCACTTAGCCAGGTAAGTGAAAATCACAAAAATTCACTTAGCGCGGTAAGTGAAAATCGTAAAAATTCACTTTCCCAGGTAAGTGAAAATCGCAAAAATTTCTTAGCCGGGTTAGTGAAAATCACAAAAATTCACTTAGTCGGGCAAGTGAAAATCGCTAAAATTCCTTAGCGGGGTAGGTGAAAATCGCAAAAATTGCAAAAAATTCACTTCGTGGGGTCAGTGAAAATCGCAAAATTTCCTTAGTCGGGTAAGTGAAAATCACAAAAATTTCTTAGCCAGGTAAGTGAAAATCGCAAAAATTTCTTAGCCGGGTTAGTGAAAATCACAAAAATTCACATAGTCGGGTATGTGAAAATCGCAAAAACTCACATAGACGGGTAAATGAAGATCACAAAAACTCACTTTGCTGGGAATGTGAAAATCGCAAAAATTCCTTAGCCGAATAAGTGAAAATCGCAAAAATCGCAAGGTAAGTGAAAATCGCAAAAACTCACTTTTCCGTTTAAGTGAATATCACAAAATTTCACATAGACGGGTAAATGAAGATTACAAAAGTTCACTTTGCCGGGTAAGTGAATATCGCTAAAATTCCTTACCCGGGTAAGTGAAATTCGCAAAAAGTCACTTTGCCGAGTAAGTAAAAATTGCAAAAATTCACAGCCGGATAAGTGAAAATCACAAAAATTCACTTAGCGCGGTAAATGAATATCGCTAAAATTCCTTACCGGGTTAGTGAAAATCGTAAGATTTCACTTTCCCTGGTAAGTGAAAATCGCAAAAATTCATTTAGTCGGGTAAGTGAAAATCGCAAATATTCACTTAGCCATGTAAGTGAAAATCACAAAAATCACTTAGCCGGGTAAGTGAAAATCACAAAAATTCATATAGTGTGATAAGTGAAAATCGCTAAAATTCACATGGCCGGGTAAGTGCAAATCGTAAAAAATTCACTTTTCCGGGTAAGTGAAAATCGCAAAAATTCACTTAGCCAGGTAAGTGAAAGTCCCAAAAATTTCTTCGCCTCGTATGTGAAAATCATTGAAACTCCTAATCCGTGTAAGTAAAAATTGCAAAAATTTCTTAACGTGTTAAGTGAAAATCAGAAAAATTTCTTAGCCGGGTAAGTGAAAATGGTAAAAATTCACTTTCCCGGGTAAGTGAAAATCGCAAAAATTCAGTTTGTCGGGTATGTGAAAATGGCAAGGTAAGTGAAAATCGCAAAAATTTCTTAGCCGTTTAAGTAAAACTTGCAAAAATTTACAGCCGCGTAAGTGAAAATCACAAATATTCACAAAGCGCGATAAGTGATAGTCGCTAAAATTCACTTTGCCGGGTAATTGAAAATCGCCGGATCAGTGAAAATCGCAAAAATTCCTTAGCCGGGTAAGTGAAAATCGCAAAAACTCACATAGACGGGTAAATGAAGATCACAAAAACTCACTTTGCTGGGTATGTGAAAATCGCAAATATTCCTTAGCCGGGTAAGTGAAAATCGCAAAAACTCACATAGACGGGTAAATGAAGATCACAAAGATTCACTTTGCAGGGTAAGTGAATATCGCTAAAATTCCTTACCCGGGTAAGTGAAATTCGCAAAAAGACACTTTGCCGAGTAAGTAAAAATTGCAAAAATTCACAGCCGGATAAGTGAAAATCACAAGTATTCACATAGGGTGGTAAGTGAATATCGCTAAAAATCACTTTGCCGGGTAAGTGAAAATCGTAAAAATTTACTTTCTCGGGTAAGTGAAAATCGCAAAGATTCACTTAGTCGGGTAAGTGAAAATCGCAAAAATTCACTTAGCCATGTAAGTGAAAATCACAAAAATCACTTAGCCGGGTAAGTGAAAATTACAAAAATTCGTATAGTGTGATAAGTGAATGGGTAAGTGAAAGTCACAAAAATTTACTTTGCAAGGTAAGTGGAAATCATAAAAATTAACTTTCACGGGTAAGTGAAAATCGCGAGAATTCATTTAGTCGGGTAAGTGAAAATCACAAAATTCATATAGTGTGTTAAGTAAAAATTGCAAAAATTCACAGCCAGGTAAGTGAAAATCACAAAAATTCACTTAGCCGGGTAAGTGAAAATCACAAAATTCATATAGTGTGGTAAGTAAAAATTGCAAAAATTCACAGCCGGGTAAGGGAAAATCACAAAACTTTATTTAGCCGGGTAAGTGCAAATAACAAAAATTCACATAGTGGGGTAAGTGAAAATCGCTAAAATTCACTTTGCCGTTTAAGTACAAATCGCAAAATTTCCTTACCCGGGTAAGTGAAAATCGCAAATATTCACTTAGCCGGGTAAGTAAAAATCACAAAAATTCACATAGCGGAGTATGTGAAAATCACAAAAATTCACGTAGACGGGTAAATGAAGACTACAAAAATTCACTTTCCCGGGTCAGTGAAAATCGCAAAAATTCCTTAGTCGGGTAAGTGGAAATCGCAAAAATTCACTTCGCCAGGTAAGTGAAAATCACAAAAATTCACGTAGCCAGGTAAGTGAAAGTCCCAAAAATTCACTTAGCCGGGTGAGTGAAAATCACAAATATTCACGTAGACGGGTAAGTGAAAATAACAAATATTAACATAGCGGTATAAGTGGAAATCGCTTTAATTTCTTAGACGGGTAAGTGAAAATCGCAAAAAATGCCTTACCTTGGTAAGTAAAAATCGCAAAAATTCCTTAGCCGGGTAAGTAAAAATCACAAAAATTTCTTCGCCTCGTAAGTGAAAATCACTGAAACTCCTAATCCGTGTAAGTAAAAATTGCAAAAATTTCTTAACGTGTTAAGTGAAAATCATAAAAATTTCTTAGCCGGGTAAGTGAAAATGGTAAAAATTCACTCTCCCGGGTAAGTGAAAATCGCAAAAATTCAGTTTGTCGGGTATGTGAAAATCGCAAGGTAAGTGAAAATCGCAAAAATTTCTTAGCCGTTTAAGTAAAACTTTTACAGCCGCGTAAGTGAAAATCACAAATATTCACAAAGCGCGGTAAGTGATAGTCGCTAAAATTCACTTTGCCGGGTAATTGAAAATCGCCGGATCAGTGAAAGTCGCAAAAATTCACAAAAACTCACTTTGCTGGGTATGTGAAAATCGCAAAAATTCCTTAGCCGGGTAAGTGAAAATCGCAAAAACTCACAATAGACGGCTAAATGAAGATCACAAAAATTCACTTTGCCGGGTAAGTGAAAATCACAAAATTTCACATAAACGGGTAAATGAAGACACAAAAATTCACTTTCCCGGGTAAGTGAATATCGCAAAAATTCCTTACCCGGGTAAGTGAAATTCGCTAAAAGGCACTTTGCCGAGTACGTAAAAATTGCAAAAATTCACAGCCGGATAAGTGAAAATCACAAGTATTCACATAGGGTGGTAAGTGAATATCGCTAAAAATCACTTTGCCGGATAAGTGAAAATCGTAAAAATTCGCTTTCCCGGGTAAGTGAAATTCGCAAAAATTCACTTAGTCGGGCAAGTGAAAATCGCTAAAATTCCTTAGCGGGGTAAGTGAAAATCGCAAAAATTGCAAAAATTCACTTCGTGTGGTCAGTGAAAATCGCAAAATTTCCTTAGTCGGGTAAGTGAAAATCACAAAAATTTCTTAGCCAGGTAAGTGAAAATCGCAAAAATTTCTTAGCCGGGTTAGTGAAAATCACAAAAATTCACTTAGTCGGGCAAGTGAAAATCGCTAAAATTCCTTAGCGGGGTAGGTGAAAATCGCAAAAATTGCAAAAATTCACTTCGTGGGGTCAGTGAAAATCGCAAAATTTCCTTAGTCGGGTAAGTGAAAATCACAAAAATTTCTTAGCCAGGTAAGTGAAAATCGCAAAAATTTCTTAGCCGGGTTAGTGAAAATCACAAAAATTCACATAGTCGGGTATGTGAAAATCGCAAAAACTCACATAGACGGGTAAATGAAGATCACAAAAACTCACTTTGCTGGGTATGTGAAAATCGCAAAAATTCCTTAGCCGAATAAGTGAAAATCGCAAAAATCGCAAGGTAAGTGAAAATCGCAAAAACTCACTTTTCCGTTTAAGTGAATATCACAAAATTTCACATAGACGGGTAAATGAAGATTACAAAAGTTCACTTTGCCGGGTAAGTGAATATCGCTAAAATTCCTTACCCGGGTAAGTGAAATTCGCAAAAAGTCACTTTGCCGAGTAAGTAAAAATTGCAAAAATTCACAGCCGGATAAGTGAAAATCACAAAAATTCACTTAGCGCGGTAAATGAATATCGCTAAAATTCCTTACCCGGGTTAGTGAAAATCGTAAGAATTCACTTTCCCTGGTAAGTGAAAATCGCTAAAATTCATTTAGTCGGGTAAGTGAAAATCGCAAAAATTCACTTAGCCATGTAAGTGAAAATCACAAAAATTCATATAGTGTGATAAGTGAAAATCGCTAAAATTCACATGGCCGGGTAAGTGCAAATCGTAAAAAATTCACTTTTCCGGGTAAGTGAAAATCGCAAAAATTCACTTAGCCAGGTAAGTGAAAATCACAAAAATTCACTTAGCGCGGTAAGTGAAAATCCCAGGTAAGTCAAAATCGCAAAAATTCACTTAGTCGGGTAACTGAAAATCGCGAAAATTCACTTAGGCGGGTAAGTGAAAATCACAAAAATTCATATAGTGTGGTAAGTGAAAATCGCTAAAATTCACATTGCCGGGTAAGCGCAAATAGCAAAAATTCACTTCCCGGGTAAGTGAAAATCGCTAAAATTCACATGACCGGGTAAGTGCAAATCGTAAAAATTCACTTTTCCGGGTAAGTGAAAATAGCAAATATTCACTTAGTCGGTAAGTGAAAATCGCAAAAATTCTCTTAGCAAGGTAAATGAATATCGCTGAAAACTATTTTGCCGGGTAAGGGAAAATCGCAAAAATTCACTTAGTCGGGTAAGTGAAAATCGCAAAAATTCACATTCCCGGGTAAGTGAAAGTTGCTAAAATTCACATGGCCGGGTAAGTGCAAATCGTAAAAGTTCCCTTTTCCGGGTAAGTGAAAATGGTAAAAATTCACTCTCCCGGGTAAGTGAAAATCGCAAAAATTCAGTTTGTCGGGTATGTGAAAATCGCAAGGTAAGTGAAAATCGCAAAAATTTCTTAGCCGTTTAAGTAAAACTTTTACAGCCGCGTAAGTGAAAATCACAAATATTCACAAAGCGCGGTAAGTGATAGTCGCTAAAATTCACTTTGCCGGGTAATTGAAAATCGCCGGATCAGTGAAAGTCGCAAAAATTCACAAAAACTCACTTTGCTGGGTATGTGAAAATCGCAAAAATTCCTTAGCCGGGTAAGTGAAAATCGCAAAAACTCACAATAGACGGCTAAATGAAGATCACAAAAATTCACTTTGCCGGGTAAGTGAAAATCACAAAATTTCACATAAACGGGTAAATGAAGACACAAAAATTCACTTTCCCGGGTAAGTGAATATCGCAAAAATTCCTTACCCGGGTAAGTGAAATTCGCTAAAAGGCACTTTGCCGAGTACGTAAAAATTGCAAAAATTCACAGCCGGATAAGTGAAAATCACAAGTATTCACATAGGGTGGTAAGTGAATATCGCTAAAAATCACTTTGCCGGATAAGTGAAAATCGTAAAAATTCGCTTTCCCGGGTAAGTGAAAATCGCAAAAATTCACTTAGTCGGGCAAGTGAAAATCGCTAAAATTCCTTAGCGGGGTAAGTGAAAATCGCAAAAATTGCAAAAATTCACTTCGTGTGGTCAGTGAAAATCGCAAAATTTCCTTAGTCGGGTAAGTGAAAATCACAAAAATTTCTTAGCCAGGTAAGTGAAAATCGCAAAAATTTCTTAGCCGGGTTAGTGAAAATCACAAAAATTCACTTAGTCGGGCAAGTGAAAATCGCTAAAATTCCTTAGCGGGGTAGGTGAAAATCGCAAAAATTGCAAAAATTCACTTCGTGGGGTCAGTGAAAATCGCAAAATTTCCTTAGTCGGGTAAGTGAAAATCACAAAAATTTCTTAGCCAGGTAAGTGAAAATCGCAAAAATTTCTTAGCCGGGTTAGTGAAAATCACAAAAATTCACATAGTCGGGTATGTGAAAATCGCAAAAACTCACATAGACGGGTAAATGAAGATCACAAAAACTCACTTTGCTGGGTATGTGAAAATCGCAAAAATTCCTTAGCCGAATAAGTGAAAATCGCAAAAATCGCAAGGTAAGTGAAAATCGCAAAAACTCACTTTTCCGTTTAAGTGAATATCACAAAATTTCACATAGACGGGTAAATGAAGATTACAAAAGTTCACTTTGCCGGGTAAGTGAATATCGCTAAAATTCCTTACCCGGGTAAGTGAAATTCGCAAAAAGTCACTTTGCCGAGTAAGTAAAAATTGCAAAAATTCACAGCCGGATAAGTGAAAATCACAAAAATTCACTTAGCGCGGTAAATGAATATCGCTAAAATTCCTTACCCGGGTTAGTGAAAATCGTAAGAATTCACTTTCCCTGGTAAGTGAAAATCGCTAAAATTCATTTAGTCGGGTAAGTGAAAATCGCAAAAATTCACTTAGCCATGTAAGTGAAAATCACAAAAATTCATATAGTGTGATAAGTGAAAATCGCTAAAATTCACATGGCCGGGTAAGTGCAAATCGTAAAAAATTCACTTTTCCGGGTAAGTGAAAATCGCAAAAATTCACTTAGCCAGGTAAGTGAAAATCACAAAAATTCACTTAGCGCGGTAAGTGAAAATCCCAGGTAAGTCAAAATCGCAAAAATTCACTTAGTCGGGTAACTGAAAATCGCGAAAATTCACTTAGGCGGGTAAGTGAAAATCACAAAAATTCATATAGTGTGGTAAGTGAAAATCGCTAAAATTCACATTGCCGGGTAAGCGCAAATAGCAAAAATTCACTTCCCGGGTAAGTGAAAATCGCTAAAATTCACATGACCGGGTAAGTGCAAATCGTAAAAATTCACTTTTCCGGGTAAGTGAAAATAGCAAATATTCACTTAGTCGGTAAGTGAAAATCGCAAAAATTCTCTTAGCAAGGTAAATGAATATCGCTGAAAACTATTTTGCCGGGTAAGGGAAAATCGCAAAAATTCACTTAGTCGGGTAAGTGAAAATCGCAAAAATTCACATTCCCGGGTAAGTGAAAGTTGCTAAAATTCACATGGCCGGGTAAGTGCAAATCGTAAAAGTTCCCTTTTCCGGGTAAGTGAAAATCGCAAAAATTCACTTAGTCGGGTAAGTGAAAATCGCGAAAATTCACTTAGTCGATTAAGTGAAAATCGCTAAAATTCACATGGCCGGGTAAGTGCAAATCGTAAAAATTCACTTTTCCGGGTAAGTGAAAATCGCAAAAATTCACTTAGCCAGGTAAGTGAAAATCACAAAAATTCACTTAGCGCGGTAAGTGAAAATCGTAAAAATTCACTTTCCCAGGTAAGTGAAAATCGCAAAAATTTCTTAGCCGGGTTAGTGAAAATCACAAAAATTCACTTAGTCGGGCAAGTGAAAATCGCTAAAATTCCTTAGCGGGGTAGGTGAAAATCGCAAAAATTGCAAAAAATTCACTTCGTGGGGTCAGTGAAAATCGCAAAATTTCCTTAGTCGGGTAAGTGAAAATCACAAAAATTTCTTAGCCAGGTAAGTGAAAATCGCAAAAATTTCTTAGCCGGGTTAGTGAAAATCACAAAAATTCACATAGTCGGGTATGTGAAAATCGCAAAAACTCACATAGACGGGTAAATGAAGATCACAAAAACTCACTTTGCTGGGAATGTGAAAATCGCAAAAATTCCTTAGCCGAATAAGTGAAAATCGCAAAAATCGCAAGGTAAGTGAAAATCGCAAAAACTCACTTTTCCGTTTAAGTGAATATCACAAAATTTCACATAGACGGGTAAATGAAGATTACAAAAGTTCACTTTGCCGGGTAAGTGAATATCGCTAAAATTCCTTACCCGGGTAAGTGAAATTCGCAAAAAGTCACTTTGCCGAGTAAGTAAAAATTGCAAAAATTCACAGCCGGATAAGTGAAAATCACAAAAATTCACTTAGCGCGGTAAATGAATATCGCTAAAATTCCTTACCGGGTTAGTGAAAATCGTAAGATTTCACTTTCCCTGGTAAATGAAAATCGCAAAAATTCATTTAGTCGGGTAAGTGAAAATCGCAAATATTCACTTAGCCATGTAAGTGAAAATCACAAAAATCACTTAGCCGGGTAAGTGAAAATCACAAAAATTCATATAGTGTGATAAGTGAAAATCGCTAAAATTCACATGGCCGGGTAAGTGCAAATCGTAAAAAATTCACTTTTCCGGGTAAGTGAAAATCGCAAAAATTCACTTAGCCAGGTAAGTGAAAGTCCCAAAAATTCACTTAGCCGGGTGAGTGAAAATCACAAATATTCACGTAGACGGGTAAGTGAAAATAACAAATATTAAAATAGCGGTATAAGTGGAAATCGCTTTAATTTCTTAGACGGGTAAGTGCAAATCGCAAAAAATGCCTTACCTTGGTAAGTAAAAATCGCAAAAATTCCTTAGCCGGGTATGTAAAAATCACAAAAATTTCTTCGCCTCGTATGTGAAAATCACTGAAACTCCTAATCCGTGTAAGTAAAAATTGCAAAAATTTCTTAACGTGTTAAGTGAAAATCAGAAAAATTTCTTAGCCGGGTAAGTGAAAATGGTAAAAATTCACTTTCCCGGGTAAGTGAAAATCGCAAAAATTCAGTTTGTCGGGTATGTGAAAATGGCAAGGTAAGTGAAAATCGCAAAAATTTCTTAGCCGTTTAAGTAAAACTTGCAAAAATTTACAGCCGCGTAAGTGAAAATCACAAATATTCACAAAGCGCGATAAGTGATAGTCGCTAAAATTCACTTTGCCGGGTAATTGAAAATCGCCGGATCAGTGAAAATCGCAAAAATTCCTTAGCCGGGTAAGTGAAAATCGCAAAAACTCACATAGACGGGTAAATGAAGATCACAAAAACTCACTTTGCTGGGTATGTGAAAATCGCAAATATTCCTTAGCCGGGTAAGTGAAAATCGCAAAAACTCACATAGACGGGTAAATGAAGATCACAAAGATTCACTTTGCAGGGTAAGTGAATATCGCTAAAATTCCTTACCCGGGTAAGTGAAATTCGCAAAAAGACACTTTGCCGAGTAAGTAAAAATTGCAAAACTTCACAGCCGGATAAGTGAAAATCACAAGTATTCACATAGGGTGGTAAGTGAATATCGCTAAAAATCACTTTGCCGGGTAAGTGAAAATCGTAAAAATTTACTTTCTCGGGTAAGTGAAAATCGCAAAGATTCACTTAGTCGGGTAAGTGAAAATCGCAAAAATTCACTTAGCCATGTAAGTGAAAATCACAAAAATCACTTAGCCGGGTAAGTGAAAATTACAAAAATTCGTATAGTGTGATAAGTGAATGGGTAAGTGAAAGTCACAAAAATTTACTTTGCAAGGTAAGTGGAAATCATAAAAATTAACTTTCACGGGTAAGTGAAAATCGCGAGAATTCATTTAGTCGGGTAAGTGAAAATCACAAAATTCATATAGTGTGTTAAGTAAAAATTGCAAAAATTCACAGCCAGGTAAGTGAAAATCACAAAAATTCACTTAGCCGGGTAAGTGAAAATCACAAAATTCATATAGTGTGGTAAGTAAAAATTGCAAAAATTCACAGCCGGGTAAGGGAAAATCACAAAACTTTATTTAGCCGGGTAAGTGCAAATAACAAAAATTCACATAGTGGGGTAAGTGAAAATCGCTAAAATTCACTTTGCCGTTTAAGTACAAATCGCAAAATTTCCTTACCCGGGTAAGTGAAAATCGCAAATATTCACTTAGCCGGGTAAGTAAAAATCACAAAAATTCACATAGCGCAGTATGTGAAAATCACAAAAATTCACGTAGACGGGTAAATGAAGACTACAAAAATTCACTTTCCCGGGTCAGTGAAAATCGCAAAAATTCCTTAGTCGGGTAAGTGGAAATTGCAAAAATTCACTTCGCCAGGTAAGTGAAAATCACAAAAATTCACGTAGCCAGGTAAGTGAAAGTCCCAAAAATTCACTTAGCCGGGTGAGTGAAAATCACAAATATTCACGTAGATGGGTAAGTGAAAATAACAAATATTAACATAGCGGTATAAGTGGAAATCGCTTTAATTTCTTAGACGGGTAAGTGAAAATCGCAAAAAATGCCTTACCTTGGTAAGTAAAAATCGCAAAAATTCCTTAGCCGGGTAAGTAAAAATCACAAAAATTTCTTCGCCTCGTAAGTGAAAATCACTGAAACTCCTAATCCGTGTAAGTAAAAATTGCAAAAATTTCTTAACGTGTTAAGTGAAAATCATAAAAATTTCTTAGCCGGGTAAGTGAAAATGGTAAAAATTCACTCTCCCGGGTAAGTGAAAATCGCAAAAATTCAGTTTGTCGGGTATGTGAAAATCGCAAGGTAAGTGAAAATCGCAAAAATTTCTTAGCCGTTTAAGTAAAACTTTTACAGCCGCGTAAGTGAAAATCACAAATATTCACAAAGCGCGGTAAGTGATAGTCGCTAAAATTCACTTTGCCGGGTAATTGAAAATCGCCGGATCAGTGAAAGTCGCAAAAATTCACAAAAACTCACTTTGCTGGGTATGTGAAAATCGCAAAAATTCCTTAGCCGGGTAAGTGAAAATCGCAAAAACTCACAATAGACGGCTAAATGAAGATCACAAAAATTCACTTTGCCGGGTAAGTGAAAATCACAAAATTTCACATAAACGGGTAAATGAAGACACAAAAATTCACTTTCCCGGGTAAGTGAATATCGCAAAAATTCCTTACCCGGGTAAGTGAAATTCGCTAAAAGGCACTTTGCCGAGTACGTAAAAATTGCAAAAATTCACAGCCGGATAAGTGAAAATCACAAGTATTCACATAGGGTGGTAAGTGAATATCGCTAAAAATCACTTTGCCGGATAAGTGAAAATCGTAAAAATTCGCTTTCCCGGGTAAGTGAAAATCGCAAAAATTCACTTAGTCGGGCAAGTGAAAATCGCTAAAATTCCTTAGCGGGGTAAGTGAAAATCGCAAAAATTGCAAAAATTCACTTCGTGTGGTCAGTGAAAATCGCAAAATTTCCTTAGTCGGGTAAGTGAAAATCACAAAAATTTCTTAGCCAGGTAAGTGAAAATCGCAAAAATTTCTTAGCCGGGTTAGTGAAAATCACAAAAATTCACTTAGTCGGGCAAGTGAAAATCGCTAAAATTCCTTAGCGGGGTAGGTGAAAATCGCAAAAATTGCAAAAATTCACTTCGTGGGGTCAGTGAAAATCGCAAAATTTCCTTAGTCGGGTAAGTGAAAATCACAAAAATTTCTTAGCCAGGTAAGTGAAAATCGCAAAAATTTCTTAGCCGGGTTAGTGAAAATCACAAAAATTCACATAGTCGGGTATGTGAAAATCGCAAAAACTCACATAGACGGGTAAATGAAGATCACAAAAACTCACTTTGCTGGGTATGTGAAAATCGCAAAAATTCCTTAGCCGAATAAGTGAAAATCGCAAAAATCGCAAGGTAAGTGAAAATCGCAAAAACTCACTTTTCCGTTTAAGTGAATATCACAAAATTTCACATAGACGGGTAAATGAAGATTACAAAAGTTCACTTTGCCGGGTAAGTGAATATCGCTAAAATTCCTTACCCGGGTAAGTGAAATTCGCAAAAAGTCACTTTGCCGAGTAAGTAAAAATTGCAAAAATTCACAGCCGGATAAGTGAAAATCACAAAAATTCACTTAGCGCGGTAAATGAATATCGCTAAAATTCCTTACCCGGGTTAGTGAAAATCGTAAGAATTCACTTTCCCTGGTAAGTGAAAATCGCTAAAATTCATTTAGTCGGGTAAGTGAAAATCGCAAAAATTCACTTAGCCATGTAAGTGAAAATCACAAAAATTCATATAGTGTGATAAGTGAAAATCGCTAAAATTCACATGGCCGGGTAAGTGCAAATCGTAAAAAATTCACTTTTCCGGGTAAGTGAAAATCGCAAAAATTCACTTAGCCAGGTAAGTGAAAATCACAAAAATTCACTTAGCGCGGTAAGTGAAAATCCCAGGTAAGTCAAAATCGCAAAAATTCACTTAGTCGGGTAACTGAAAATCGCGAAAATTCACTTAGGCGGGTAAGTGAAAATCACAAAAATTCATATAGTGTGGTAAGTGAAAATCGCTAAAATTCACATTGCCGGGTAAGCGCAAATAGCAAAAATTCACTTCCCGGGTAAGTGAAAATCGCTAAAATTCACATGACCGGGTAAGTGCAAATCGTAAAAATTCACTTTTCCGGGTAAGTGAAAATAGCAAATATTCACTTAGTCGGTAAGTGAAAATCGCAAAAATTCTCTTAGCAAGGTAAATGAATATCGCTGAAAACTATTTTGCCGGGTAAGGGAAAATCGCAAAAATTCACTTAGTCGGGTAAGTGAAAATCGCAAAAATTCACATTCCCGGGTAAGTGAAAGTTGCTAAAATTCACATGGCCGGGTAAGTGAAAATCGTAAAAATTCCCTTTTCCGGGTAAGTGAAAATCGCAAAAATTCACTTAGTCGGGTAAGTGAAAATCGCGAAAATTCACTTAGTCGATTAAGTGAAAATCGCTAAAATTCACTTAGCCAGGTAAGTGAAAATCACAAAAATTCACTTAGCGCGGTAAGTGAAAATCGTAAAAATTCACTTTCCCAGGTAAGTGAAAATCGAAAAAATTTCTTAGCCGGATTAGTGAAAATCACAAAAATTCACTTAGTCGGGTATGTGAAAATCGCAAAAACTCACATAGACGGGTAAATGAAGATCACAAAAACTCACTTTGCTGGGTATGTGAAAATCGCAAAAATTCCTTAGCCGAATAAGTGAAAATCGCAAAAATCGCAAGGTAAGTGAAAATCGCAAAAACTCACTTTTCCGTTTAAGTGAATATCACAAAATTTCACATAGACGGGTAAATGAAGATTACAAAAGTTCACTTTGCCGGGTAAGTGAATATCGCTAAAATTCCTTACCCGGGTAAGTGAAATTCGCAAAAGTCACTTTGCCGAGTAAGTAAAAATTGCAAAAATTCACAGCCGGATAAGTGAAAAACACAAAAATTCACTTAGCGCGGTAAATGAATATCGCTAAAATTCCTTACTTGGGTTAGTGAAAATCGTAAGAATTCACTTTCCCTGGTAAGTGAAAATCGCAAAAATTCACTTAGTCGGGTAAGTGAAAATCACAAAAATCACTTAGCCGGGTAAGTGAAAATCGCAAAAATTCACTTAGCCAGGTAAGTGAAAATCACAAAAATTCACTTAGCGCGGTAAGTGAAAATCCCAGGTAAGTGAAATTCGCAAAAATTCACTTAGTCGGGTAACTGAAAATCGCGAAAATTCACTTAGGCGGGTAAGTGAAAATCACAAAAATGCACTTAGCGCGGTCAATGAAAATCGTAAAAATTGACTTTCCCGGGTATGTGAAAATCGAAAAAATTCACTTAGTCGGGTAAGTGAAAATCGCGAAAATTCACTTAGTCGGGTAAGTGAAAATCGCAAAAATTGACTTAGTCGGGTAAGTGCAAATCGCGAAAATTCACTTAGCCATGTAAGTGAAAATCACAAAAATCACTTAGCCGGGTAAGTGAAAATCTCAAAAATTCATATAGTGTGGTAAGTGAAAATCGCTAAAATTCACATTGCCGGGTAAGCGCAAATAGCAAAAATTCACTTCCCGGGTAAGTGAAAATCGCTAAAATTCACATGGCCGGGTAAGTGCAAATCGTAAAAATTCACTTTTCCGGGTAAGTGAAAATAGCAAAAATTCACTTAGTCGGTAAGTGAAAATCGCAAAAATTCTCTTAGCAAGGTAAATGAATATCGCTGAAAATTATTTTGCCGGGTAAGGGAAAATCGCAAAAATTCACTTAGTCGGGTAAGTGAAAATCGCAAAAATTCACATTCCCGGGTAAGTGAAAGTTGCTAAAATTCACATGGCCGGGTAAGTGCAAATCGTAAAAATTCCCTTTTCCGGGTAAGTGAAAATCGCAAAAATTCACTTAGTCGGGTAAGTGAAAATCGCGAAAATTCACTTAGTCGATTAAGTGAAAATCGCTAAAATTCACATGGCCGGGTAAGTGCAAATCGTAAAAATTCACTTTTCCGGGTAAGTGAAAATCGCAAAAATTCACTTAGCCAGGTAAGTGAAAATCACAAAAATTCACTTAGCGCGGTAAGTGAAAATCGTAAAAATTCACTTTCCCAGGTAAGTGAAAATCGCGAAAATTCACTTAGTCGGGCAATTGAAAATTGCAAAAATTCACTTAGCTATGTAAGTGAAAATCACAAAAATCACTTAGCCGGGTAATTGAAAATGACAAAAATTCATATAGTGTGTTAAGTGAAAATCGCTAAAATTCACATTGCCGGGTAAGTGCAAATAATAAAAATTCACTTTCCCGGGTAAGTGAAAATCGCTAAAAAATTTTTGCTGGGTAAGTAAAAATCGCTAAGATTCCTTAGCCGGGTAAGTGAAAATCACAAAAATTTCTTGGCCAGGTAAGTGAAAATCGATAAGATTCCTTAGCCGGGTAAGTGAAAATCACGAAAATTCACATAGTCGGGTATGTGAAAATCGCAAAAACTCACATAGACGGGTAAATGAAGATCACAAAAACTCACTTTGCTGGGTATGTGAAAATCGCAAAAATTCCTTAGCCGAATAAGTGAAAATCGCAAAAATCGCAAGGTAAGTGAAAATCGCAAAAACTCACTTTTCCGTTTAAGTGAATATCACAAAATTTCACATAGACGGGTAAATGAAGATTACAAAAGTTCACTTTGCCGGGTAAGTGAATATCGCTAAAATTCCTTACCCGGGTAAGTGAAATTCGCAAAAGTCACTTTGCCGAGTAAGTAAAAATTGCAAAAATTCACAGCCGGATAAGTGAAAAACACAAAAATTCACTTAGCGCGGTAAATGAATATCGCTAAAATTCCTTACTTGGGTTAGTGAAAATCGTAAGAATTCACTTTCCCTGGTAAGTGAAAATCGCAAAAATTCACTTAGCCATGTAAGTGAAAATCACAAAAATCACTTAGCCGGGTAAGTGAAAATCACAAAAATTCATACAGTGTGATAAGTGAAAATCGCTAAAATTCACATGGCCGGGTAAGTGCAAATCGTAAAGAATTCACTTTTCCAGGTAAGTGAAAATCGCAAAAATTCACTTAGCCAGGTAAGTGAAAATCACAAAAATTCACTTAGCGCGGTAAGTGAAAATCCCAGGTAAGTGAAATTCGCAAAAATTCACTTAGTCGGGTAACTGAAAATCGCGAAAATTCACTTAGGCGGGTAAGTGAAAATCACAAAAATGCACTTAGCGCGGTCAATGAAAATCGTAAAAATTGACTTTCCCGGGTAAGTAAAAATCGAAAAAATTCACTTAGTCGGGTAAGTGAAAATCGCGAAAATTCACTTAGTCGGGTAAGTGAAAATCGCAAAAATTGACTTAGTCGGGTAAGTGCAAATCGCGAAAATTCACTTAGCCATGTAAGTGAAAATCACAAAAATCACTTAGCCGGGTAAGTGAAAATCTCAAAAATTCATATAGTGTGGTAAGTGAAAATCGCTAAAATTCACATTGCCGGGTAAGTGCAAATCGTAAAAATTCACTTTTCCGGGTAAGTGAAAATAGCAAAAATTCACTTAGTCGGTAAGTGAAAATCGCAAAAATTGTCTTAGCAAGGTAAGTGAATATCGCTGAAAATTATTTTGCCGGGTAAGGGAAAATCGCAAAAATTCACTTAGTCGGGTAAGTGAAAATCACAAAAATTCACATGGCCGGGTAAGTGCAAATCGTAAAAATTCACTTTTCCGGGTAAGTGAAAATCGCAAAAATTCACTTAGCCAGGTAAGTGAAAATCACAAAAAGTCACTTAGCGCGGTAAGTGAAAATCCCAGGTAAGTGAAATTCGCAAAAATTCACTTAGTCGGGTAAGTGAAAATCGCTAAAATTCACATTGCCGGGTAAGTGCAAATAATAAAAATTCACTTTCCCGGGTAAGCGAAAATCGTTAAAAATTTTTTGCTGGGTAAGTAAAAATCGCTAAGATTCCTTAGCCGGGTAAGTGAAAATCACAAAAATTTCTTGGCCAGGTAAGTGAAAATCGCTAAGATTCCTTAGCCGGGTAAGTGAAAATCACAAAAATGCATATAGTGTGGTAAGTGAAAATCGCTAATATTCCTTAGCAGGGTAAGTGAAAATCACAAAAATTTCTTGGCCAGGTAAGTGAAAATCGCTAAGATTCCTTAGCCGGGTGAGTGAAAATCACAAAAATGCATATAGTGTGGTAAGTGAAAATCGCTAAAATTCCTTAGCAGGGTAAGTGAAAATCACAAAAATTTCTTGGCCAGGTAAGTGAAAATCGCTAAGATTCCTTAGCCGGGTAAGTGAAAATCACAAAAATGCATATAGTGTGGTAAGTGAAAATCGCTAAAATTCCTTAGCAGGGTAAGTGAAAATCACAAAAATTTCTTGGCCAGGTAAGTGAAAATCGCTAAGATTCCTTAGCCGGGTAAGTGAAAATCACAAAAATGCATATAGTGTGGTAAATGAAAATCGCTAAAATTCCTTAGCAGGGTAAGTGAAAATCACAAAAATTTCTTGGCCAGGTAAGTGAAAATCGCTAAGATTCCTTAGACGGGTAAGTGAAAATCACAAAAATTTCTTAGCCAGGTAAGTTAAAATCGCAAAAATTCCTTAGCCGGGTAGGTGAAAATCGCAAAAATCGCAAGGTAAGTGAAAATCGCAAAAACTCACTTCGCCGGGTAAGTGAAAATCACAAAATTTCACATAGACGGGTAAATGAAGATCACAAAAATTCACTTTGCCGGGTAAGTGAAAATCACAAAATTTCACATAGACGGGTAAATGAAGATCACAAAAATTCACTTTGCCGGGTAAGTGAAAATCACAAATATTCACATAGCGTGGTAAGTGAATATCGCTGAAAATCTCTTTCCCGGGTAAGTGAAAATCGTAAAAATTCACTAAGTCGGGTAAGTGAAAATCGCTAGAATTCACATAGGCGGGTAAGTGCAAATCGTTAAAATTCACTTTTCCGGGTAAGTGAAAATCGCAAAAATTCACTTAGTCGTGTAAGTGAAAATCGCGAAAATTCACTTAGTCGGGTAAATGAAAATCGCTAGAATTCACATGGCCGGGTAAGTGCAAATCGTAAAAATTCACTTTTCCGGGTAAGTGAAAATCGCAAAAATTCACTTAGTCGGGTAAGTGAAAATCGCTAAAATTCCTTAGCAGGGTAAGTGAAAATCACAAAAATTTCTTGGCCAGGTAAGTGAAAACCGCTAAGATTCCTTAGCCGGGTAAGTGAAAATCACAATAATGCATTTAGTGTGGTAAGTGAAAATCGCTAAAATTCCTTAGCAGGGTAAGTGAAAATTACAACAATTTCTTGGCCAGGTAAGTGAAAATCGCTAAGACTTCTTAGCCGGGTAAGTGAAAATCCCAAAAATTTCTTAGCCAGGTAAGTCAAAATCGCAAAAATTTCTTAGCCGGGTAAGTGAAAATCGCAAAAATCGCAAGGTAAGTGAAAATCGCAAAAATTCACTTTGCCGGGTAAGTGAAAATCACAAAATTTCATATAGACGGGTAAATGAAGATCACAAAAATTCACTTTGCCGGACAAGTGAATATCGCTAAAATTCCTTACCCGGCTAAGCGAAAGTCGCAAAAATTCACTTAGTCGGGTAAGTGAAAATCACAAATATTCACATAGCGTGGTAAGTGAATATCGCTGAAAATCTCTTTCCCGGGTAAGTGAAAATCGTAAAAATTCACTTTCTCGGGTAAGTGAAAATCGCAAAAATTCACTTTGTCCGGTAAGTGAAAATCGCAAAAATTCACTAAGTCGGGTAAGTGAAAATCGCTAGAATTCACTTAGTGGGGTAAGTAAAAATCGCGAAAATTCACATGGCCGGGTAAGTGAAAATCGCAAAAATTCACTTAATCGAGTAAGTGAAAATCGCTAGAATTCACATGGCCGGGTAAGTGCAAATCGTTAAAATTCACTTTTCCGGGTAAGTGAAAATTGCAAAAATTCACTTTCTCGGGTAAGTGAAAATCGCAAAAATTCACTTAGTCCGGTAAGTGAAAATCGCAAAAATTCACTTAGTCGGGTAAGTGAAAATCGCAAAAATTCACTTAGTCGGGTAAGTGAAAATCGTGAAAATTCACATGGCCGGGTAAGTGAAAATCGCAAAAATTCACTTAGCCAGGTAAGTGAAAATTACAAAAATTCACTTAGCGCGGTAAGTGAAAATCGTAAGAATTCACTTTCCCAGGTAAGTGAAAATCGCGAAAATTCACTTAGTCGGGTAAGTGAAAATCACAAAAATTCACTTAGTCGGGTAAGTGAAAATCGCTAGAATTCACATGGCCGGGTAAGTGCAACTCGTTAAAATTCACTTTTCCGGGTAAGTGAAAATCGCAAAAATTCACTTAGTCGTGTAAGTGAAAATCGCGAAAATTCACTTAGTCGGGTAACTGAAAATCGCTAGAATTCACATGGCCGGGTATGTGCAAATCGTAAAAATTCACTTAGCCAGGTAAGTGAAAATCACAAAAATTCACTTAGCGCGGTAAGTGAAAATCGTAAGAATTCACTTTCCCAGGTAAGTGAAAATCGCAAAAATTCACTTAGTCGGGTAAGTGAAAATCGCAAAAATTCACTTAGCCATGTAAGTGAAAATCACAAAAATCACTTAGCCGGGTAAGTGAAAATCACAAAAATTCATATAGTGTGATAAGTGAAAATCGCTAAAATTCACATTGCCGGGTAAGTGCAAATAGTAAAAATTCACTTTCCCGGGTAAGTGAAAATCGCTAAAATTTTTTTGCCGGGTAAGTGAAAGTCGCAAAAATTGCAAAAATTCACTTTGCCGGGTATGTGAATATCACAAAAATTCCTTAGTCGGGTAAATCACAAATTCACTTAACCGGGTAAGTGAAAATCACAAAAATGCACATAGTGTGGTAAGTGAAAATTGCTAAAATTCCTTAGCAGGGTAAGTGAAAATCACAAAAATTTCTTGGCCAGGTAAGTGAAAATCGCTAAGATTCCTTAGCCGGGTAAGTGAAAATCACAAAAATGCATATAGTGTGGTAAGTGAAAATCGCTAAAATTTCTTAGCGGGGTAAGTAAAAATCACGAAAATTTCTTAGCCAGATAAGTTAAAATCGCAAAAATTCCTTAACCGGGTAAGTGAAAATCGCAAAAATTCACTTAGTCGGGTAACTGAAAATCGCGAAAATTCACTTCGGCGGGTAAGTGAAAATCACAAAAATGCACTTAGCGCGGTCAATGAAAATCGTAAAAATTCACTTTCCCGGGTAAGTGAAAATCGCAGAAATTAACTTAGTCGGGTAAGTGAAAATCGCGAAAATTCACTTAGTCGGGTATGTGAAAATCACAAAAATGCACTTAGCGCGGTCAATGAAAATCGTAAAAATTCACTTTCCCGGGTAAGTGTAAATCGCAAAAATTCACTTAGTCGGGTAAGTGAAAATCGCGAAAATTCACTTAGTCGGGTAAGTGAAAATCGCAAAAATTGACTTAGTCGGGTAAGTGCAAATCGCAAAAATTCACTTAGCCATGTAAGTGAAAATCACAAGAATCACTTAGCCGGGTAAGTGAAAATCACAAAAATTCATAAAGTGTGGTAAGTGAAAATCGCTAAAATTCACATTGCCGGGTAAGTGCAAATAGTAAAAATTCACTTTCCCGGGTAAGTGAAAATCGCTAAAATTTTTTTGCCGGGTAAGTGAAAATCGCAAAAATTGCAAAAATTCCCTTTGCCGGGTATGTGAATATCACAAAAATTCCTTAGTCGGGTAAGTGAAAATCACAAATTCACTTAACCGGGTAAGTAAAAATCACAAAAATGCACATAGTGTGGTAACTGAAAATCGCTTAAATTCACATTGCCGGGTAAGTGCAAATAGCAAAAATAGCAAGGTAAGTGCAAATCGCAAAAATTCACTTTGCCGGGTAAATGAAAATCATAAAATTTCACATTGACGGGTAAATGAAGATCACAAAAATTCACTTTGCCGGGTAGCTGAATATCGCTAAAATTCCTTACCTGTGTAAGTGAAATTCGCTAGAATTCCTTACCTTGGTAAGTGAAAATCGCAAAAATTCCCTTAGTCGGGTAAGTGCAAATCGCAAAAATTCACTTAGCCATGTAAGTGAAAATCACAAAAATCACTTAGCCGGGTAAGTGAAAATCACAAAAATTCATATAGTGTGGTAAGTGAAAATCGCTTAAATTCACATTGCCGGGTAAGTGCAAATAGTAAATATTCACTTTCCCGGGTAAGTGAAAATCGCTAAAATTTTTTTGCCATGTAAGTGAAAATCGCAAAAATTGCAAAAATTCACTTTGCCGGGTATGTATATATCACAAAAATTCCTTAGTCGGGTAAGTGAAAATCACAAATTCACTTAACCGGGTAAGTGAAAATCACAAAAATGCACATAGTGTGGTAAGTGAAAATCGCTAAAATTCCTCAGCGGCGTAAGTGAAAATCACAAAAAATTTCTTAGCCAGGTAAGTGAAAATCGCTAAGATTCGTAAGCCGGGTAAGTGAAAATCACTAAAATTCACATAGCCGGGTAAATGAAAATCTCAAAAATTCACTTTTCCGTTGAAGTGAAAATAACAAAAATTCACATAGACGGGCAAATGAAGATCACAAAAGTTCACTTTGCCCGGTATGTGAAAATCGCGAAAATTCCTTAGCCGGATAAGTGAAAATCGCAAAAATTCACTTTGTCGGGTAAGTGAAAATCACAAAATTTCACATAGACGGGTAAATGAAGATCACAAAAATTCACTTTGCCGGGTAACTAAATATCGCCAAAAATCCTTACCTGGGTAAGTGAAATTCGCAAAATTTCACTTTGCCGGGTAAGTAAAAATTGCAAAAATTCACAGCCGGGTAAGTGAAAATCACAAATATTCACATAGCGTGGTAAGTGAATATAGCTAATAATCACTTTGCGGGTAAGTGAAAATCATAAAAATTCACTTTCACGGGTAAGTGAAAATCACAAAATCTCACTTAGTCCAGTAAGTGAAAATCGCAAAAATTCACTTAGCCAGGTAAGTGAAAGTCACAAAAATTCAATTAACCGGGTAAGTGAAAATCGCGAAAATTCACTTAACCAGGTAAGTGAAAATCACAAAAATTCACTTAGCCAGGTAAGTGAAAATCACAAAAATTCACTTATCGCGGTAAGTGAAAATCGCTAAAAATTACTTTCCCGGGTAAGTGAAAATCGTAAAAATTCACCTTCCCGGGTAAGTGAAAATCGCTAAAATTCACATGGCCGGGTAAGTGCAAATCGTAAAAATTCACTTTTCCGGGTAACTGAAAATCGCAAAAATTCACTTAGTCGGTAAGTGAAAATCACAAAAATTCTCGGGTAAGTAAAAATTGCAAAAATTCACAGCCAGGTAAGTGAAAATCACAAATATTCACATAGCGTGGTAAGTGAATATCGCTAAAAATCACTTTGCGGCTAAGTGAAAATCGTAAAAATTCACTTTCACGGGTGAGTGAAAATCACAAAATCTCACTTAGCCCAGTAAGTAAAAATCGCAAAAATTCACTTAGCCAGGTAAGTGAAAAACGCTAAAATTCACATGGCCGGGTAAGTGCAAATCGTAAAAATTCACTTTTCCGGGTAAGTGAAAATCGCAAAAATTCACTTAGCCAGGTAAGTGAAAATCACAAAAATTCACTTAGCCACGTAAGTGAAAATCGCAAAAATTCACTTAGTCGGGTAAGTGAAAATCGCTAAAATTCACATTGCCGGGTAAGTGCAAATAGTAAAAATTCACTTTCCCGGGTAAGTGAAAATCGCTAAAATTTTTTTGTCGGGTAAGTGAAAATCGCAAAAATTGCAAAAATTCACTTTGCCGGGTATGTGAATATCACAAAATTTCCTTAGTCGGGTAAATCACAAATTCACTTAACCGGGTAAGTGAAAATCATAAAAATGCATATAGTGTGGTAAGTGAAAATCGCTAAAATTGCTTAGCAGGGTAAGTGAACATCACAAAAATTTCTTGGCCAGGTAAGTGAAAATCGCAAAAATTCACTTAGCCATGTAAGTGAAAATCACAAAAATCACTTAGCCGGGTAAGTGAAAATCACAAAAATTCATATAGTGTGATAAGTGAAAATCGCTAAAATTCACATTGCCGGGTAAGTGCAAATAGTAAAAATTCACTTTCCCGGGTAAGTGAAAATCGCTAAAATTTTTTTGCCGGGTAAGTGAAAGTCGCAAAAATTGCAAAAATTCACTTTGCCGGGTATGTGAATATCACAAAAATTCCTTAGTCGGGTAAATCACAAATTCACTTAACCGGGTAAGTGAAAATCACAAAAATGCACATAGTGTGGTAAGTGAAAATTGCTAAAATTCCTTAGCAGGGTAAGTGAAAATCACAAAAATTTCTTGGCCAGGTAAGTGAAAATCGCTAAGATTCCTTAGCCGGGTAAGTGAAAATCACAAAAATGCATATAGTGTGGTAAGTGAAAATCGCTAAAATTTCTTAGCGGGGTAAGTAAAAATCACGAAAATTTCTTAGCCAGATAAGTTAAAATCGCAAAAATTCCTTAACCGGGTAAGTGAAAATCGCAAAAATTCACTTAGCGGGTAACTGAAAATCGCGAAAATTCACTTCGGCGGGTAAGTGAAAATCACAAAAATGCACTTAGCGCGGTCAATGAAAATCGTAAAAATTCACTTTCCCGGGTAAGTGAAAATCGCAGAAATTAACTTAGTCGGGTAAGTGAAAATCGCGAAAATTCACTTAGTCGGGTATGTGAAAATCACAAAAATGCACTTAGCGCGGTCAATGAAAATCGTAAAAATTCACTTTCCCGGGTAAGTGTAAATCGCAAAAATTCACTTAGTCGGGTAAGTGAAAATCGCGAAAATTCACTTAGTCGGGTAAGTGAAAATCGCAAAAATTGACTTAGTCGGGTAAGTGCAAATCGCAAAAATTCACTAAGTGAAAATCACAAGAATCACTTAGCCGGGTAAGTGAAAATCACAAAAATTCATAAAGTGTGGTAAGTGAAAATCGCTAAAATTCACATTGCCGGGTAAGTGCAAATAGTAAAAATTCACTTTCCCGGGTAAGTGAAAATCGCTAAAATTTTTTTGCCGGGTAAGTGAAAATCGCAAAAATTGCAAAAATTCCCTTTGCCGGGTATGTGAATATCACAAAAATTCCTTAGTCGGGTAAGTGAAAATCACAAATTCACTTAACCGGGTAAGTAAAAATCACAAAAAATGCACATAGTGTGGTAACTGAAAATCGCTTAAATTCACATTGCCGGGTAAGTGCAAATAGCAAAAATAGCAAGGTAAGTGCAAATCGCAAAAATTCACTTTGCCGGGTAAATGAAAATCATAAAATTTCACATTGACGGGTAAATGAAGATCACAAAAATTCACTTTGCCGGGTAGCTGAATATCGCTAAAATTCCTTACCTGTGTAAGTGAAATTCGCTAGAATTCCTTACCTTGGTAAGTGAAAATCGCAAAAATTCCCTTAGTCGGGTAAGTGCAAATCGCAAAAATTCACTTAGCCATGTAAGTGAAAATCACAAAAATCACTTAGCCGGGTAAGTGAAAATCACAAAAATTCATATAGTGTGGTAAGTGAAAATCGCTTAAATTCACATTGCCGGGTAAGTGCAAATAGTAAATATTCACTTTCCCGGGTAAGTGAAAATCGCTAAAATTTTTTTGCCATGTAAGTGAAAATCGCAAAAATTGCAAAAATTCACTTTGCCGGGTATGTATATATCACAAAAATTCCTTAGTCGGGTAAGTGAAAATCACAAATTCACTTAACCGGGTAAGTGAAAATCACAAAAATGCACATAGTGTGGTAAGTGAAAATCGCTAAAATTCCTCAGCGGCGTAAGTGAAAATCACAAAAAATTTCTTAGCCAGGTAAGTGAAAATCGCTAAGATTCGTAAGCCGGGTAAGTGAAAATCACTAAAATTCACATAGCCGGGTAAATGAAAATCTCAAAAATTCACTTTTCCGTTGAAGTGAAAATAACAAAAATTCACATAGACGGGCAAATGAAGATCACAAAAGTTCACTTTGCCCGGTATGTGAAAATCGCGAAAATTCCTTAGCCGGATAAGTGAAAATCGCAAAAATTCACTTTGTCGGGTAAGTGAAAATCACAAAATTTCACATAGACGGGTAAATGAAGATCACAAAAATTCACTTTGCCGGGTAACTAAATATCGCCAAAAATCCTTACCTGGGTAAGTGAAATTCGCAAAATTTCACTTTGCCGGGTAAGTAAAAATTGCAAAAATTCACAGCCGGGTAAGTGAAAATCACAAATATTCACATAGCGTGGTAAGTGAATATAGCTAATAATCACTTTGCGGGTAAGTGAAAATCATAAAAATTCACTTTCACGGGTAAGTGAAAATCACAAAATCTCACTTAGTCCAGTAAGTGAAAATCGCAAAAATTCACTTAGCCAGGTAAGTGAAAGTCACAAAAATTCAATTAACCGGGTAAGTGAAAATCGCGAAAATTCACTTAACCAGGTAAGTGAAAATCACAAAAATTCACTTAGCCAGGTAAGTGAAAATCACAAAAATTCACTTATCGCGGTAAGTGAAAATCGCTAAAAATTACTTTCCCGGGTAAGTGAAAATCGTAAAAATTCACCTTCCCGGGTAAGTGAAAATCGCTAAAATTCACATGGCCGGGTAAGTGCAAATCGTAAAAATTCACTTTTCCGGGTAACTGAAAATCGCAAAAATTCACTTAGTCGGTAAGTGAAAATCACAAAAATTCTCGGGTAAGTAAAAATTGCAAAAATTCACAGCCAGGTAAGTGAAAATCACAAATATTCACATAGCGTGGTAAGTGAATATCGCTAAAAATCACTTTGCGGTTAAGTGAAAATCGTAAAAATTCACTTTCACGGGTGAGTGAAAATCACAAAATCTCACTTAGCCCAGTAAGTAAAAATCGCAAAAATTCACTTAGCCAGGTAAGTGAAAAACGCTAAAATTCACATGGCCGGGTAAGTGCAAATCGTAAAAATTCACTTTTCCGGGTAAGTGAAAATCGCAAAAATTCACTTAGCCAGGTAAGTGAAAATCACAAAAATTCACTTAGCCACGTAAGTGAAAATCGCAAAAATTCACTTAGTCGGGTAAGTGAAAATCGCTAAAATTCACATTGCCGGGTAAGTGCAAATAGTAAAAATTCACTTTCCCGGGTAAGTGAAAATCGCTAAAATTTTTTTGTCGGGTAAGTGAAAATCGCAAAAATTGCAAAAATTCACTTTGCCGGGTATGTGAATATCACAAAATTTCCTTAGTCGGGTAAATCACAAATTCACTTAACCGGGTAAGTGAAAATCATAAAAATGCATATAGTGTGGTAAGTGAAAATCGCTAAAATTGCTTAGCAGGGTAAGTGAAAATCACAAAAATTTCTTGGCCAGGTAAGTGAAAATCGCAAAAATTCACTTAGCGCGGTAAGTGAAAATTTCTAAAAATCACTTTCCCGGGTAAGTGAAAATCGTAAAAATTCACCTTCCCGGGTAAGTGAAAATCGCTAAAATTCACATGGCCGGTTAAGTGCAAATCGTAAAAATTCACTTTTCCAGGTAAGTGAAAATCACAAAAATTCACATAGCCGGGAAAATGAAAATCTCAAAAATTCACTTTGCCGTTGAAGTGAAAATCACAAAAATTCACATAGACGGGCAAATGAAGATCACAAAAATTCACATTTTCCCCGGTAAGTGAAAATCGCAAAAATTCCTTAGCCGGGTAAGTGAAAATCGCAAAAATCGCAAGGTAAGTGAAAATCGCAAAAACTCACTTTTCCGTTTAAGTGAATATCACAAAATTTCACATAGACGGGTAAATGAAGATTACAAAAGTTCACTTTGCCGGGTAAGTGAATATCGCTAAAATTCCTTACCCGGGTAAGTGAAATTCGCAAAAGTCACTTTGCCGAGTAAGTAAAAATTGCAAAAATTCACAGCCGGATAAGTGAAAAACACAAAAATTCACTTAGCGCGGTAAATGAATATCGCTAAAATTCCTTACTTGGGTTAGTGAAAATCGTAAGAATTCACTTTCCCTGGTAAGTGAAAATCGCAAAAATTCACTTAGCCATGTAAGTGAAAATCACAAAAATCACTTAGCCGGGTAAGTGAAAATCACAAAAATTCATACAGTGTGACAAGTGAAAATCGCTAAAATTCACATGGCCGGGTAAGTGCAAATCGTAAAAAATTCACTTTTCCAGGTAAGTGAAAATCGCAAAAATTCACTTAGCCAGGTAAGTGAAAATCACAAAAATTCACTTAGCGCGGTAAGTGAAAATCCCAGGTAAGTGAAATTCGCAAAAATTCACTTAGTCGGGTAACTGAAAATCGCGAAAATTCACTTAGGCGGGTAAGTGAAAATCACAAAAATGCACTTAGCGCGGTCAATGAAAATCGTAAAAATTGACTTTCCCGGGTAAGTAAAAATCGAAAAAATTCACTTAGTCGGGTAAGTGAAAATCGCGAAAATTCACTTAGTCGGGTAAGTGAAAATCGCAAAAATTGACTTAGTCGGGTAAGTGCAAATCGCGAAAATTCACTTAGCCATGTAAGTGAAAATCACAAAAATCACTTAGCCGGGTAAGTGAAAATCTCAAAAATTCATATAGTGTGGTAAGTGAAAATCGCTAAAATTCACATTGCCGGGTAAGTGCAAATCGTAAAAATTCACTTTTCCGGGTAAGTGAAAATAGCAAAAATTCACTTAGTCGGTAAGTGAAAATCGCAAAAATTGTCTTAGCAAGGTAAATGAATATCGCTGAAAATTATTTTGCCGGGTAAGGGAAAATCGCAAAAATTCACTTAGTCGGGTAAGTGAAAATCACAAAAATTCACATGGCCGGGTAAGTGCAAATCGTAAAAATTCACTTTTCCGGGTAAGTGAAAATCGCAAAAATTCACTTAGCCAGGTAAGTGAAAATTACAAAAAGTCACTTAGCGCGGTAAGTGAAAATCCCAGGTAAGTGAAATTCGCAAAAATTCACTTAGTCGGGTAACTGAAAATCGCGAAAATTCACTTAGTCGATTAAGTAAAAATCGCTAAAATTCACATGGCCGGGTAAGTGCAAATCGTAAAAATTCACTTTTCCGGGTAAGTGAAAATCGCAAAAATTCACTTAGCCAGGTAAGTGAAAATCACAAAAATTCACTTAGCGCGGTAAGTGAAAATCGTAAAAATTCACTTTCCCAGGTAAGTGAAAATCGCGAAAATTCACTTAGTCGGGCAAGTGAAAATCGCAAAAATTCACTTAGCCATGTAAGTGAAAATCACAAAAATCACTTAGCCGGGTAATTGAAAATGACAAAAATTCATATAGTGTGTTAAGTGAAAATCGCTAAAATTCACATTGCCGGGTAAGTGCAAATAATAAAAATTCACTTTCCCGGGTAAGCGAAAATCGCTAAAAATTTTTTGCTGGGTAAGTAAAAATCGCTAAGATTCCTTAGCCGGGTAAGTGAAAATCACAAAAATTTCTTGGCCAGGTAAGTGAAAATCGCTAAGATTCCTTAGCCGGGTAAGTGAAAATCACAAAAATGCATATAGTGTGGTAAGTGAAAATCGCTAATATTCCTTAGCAGGGTAAGTGAAAATCACAAAAATTTCTTGGCCAGGTAAGTGAAAATCGCTAAGATTCCTTAGCCGGGTGAGTGAAAATCACAAAAATGCATATAGTGTGGTAAGTGAAAATCGCTAAAATTCCTTAGCAGGGTAAGTGAAAATCACAAAAATTTCTTGGCCAGGTAAGTGAAAATCGCTAAGATTCCTTAGCCGGGTAAGTGAAAATCACAAAAATGCATATAGTGTGGTAAGTGAAAATCGCTAAAATTCCTTAGCAGGGTAAGTGAAAATCACAAAAATTTCTTGGCCAGGTAAGTGAAAATCGCTAAGATTCCTTAGCCGGGTAAGTGAAAATCACAAAAATGCATATAGTGTGGTAAATGAAAATCGCTAAAATTCCTTAGCAGGGTAAGTGAAAATCACAAAAATTTCTTGGCCAGGTAAGTGAAAATCGCTAAGATTCCTTAGACGGGTAAGTGAAAATCACAAAAATTTCTTAGCCAGGTAAGTTAAAATCGCAAAAATTCCTTAGCCGGGTAGGTGAAAATCGCAAAAATCGCAAGGTAAGTGAAAATCGCAAAAACTCACTTCGCCGGGTAAGTGAAAATCACAAAATTTCACATAGACGGGTAAATGAAGATCACAAAAATTCACTTTGCCGGGTAAGTGAAAATCACAAAATTTCACATAGACGGGTAAATGAAGATCACAAAAATTCACTTTGCCGGGTAAGTGAAAATCACAAATATTCACATAGCGTGGTAAGTGAATATCGCTGAAAATCTCTTTCCCGGGTAAGTGAAAATCGTAAAAATTCACTAAGTCGGGTAAGTGAAAATCGCTAGAATTCACATAGGCGGGTAAGTGCAAATCGTTAAAATTCACTTTTCCGGGTAAGTGAAAATCGCAAAAATTCACTTAGTCGTGTAAGTGAAAATCGCGAAAATTCACTTAGTCGGGTAAATGAAAATCGCTAGAATTCACATGGCCGGGTAAGTGCAAATCGTAAAAATTCACTTTTCCGGGTAAGTGAAAATCGCAAAAATTCACTTAGTCGGGTAAGTGAAAATCGCTAAAATTCCTTAGCAGGGTAAGTGAAAATCACAAAAATTTCTTGGCCAGGTAAGTGAAAACCGCTAAGATTCCTTAGCCGGGTAAGTGAAAATCACAATAATGCATTTAGTGTGGTAAGTGAAAATCGCTAAAATTCCTTAGCAGGGTAAGTGAAAATTACAACAATTTCTTGGCCAGGTAAGTGAAAATCGCTAAGACTTCTTAGCCGGGTAAGTGAAAATCCCAAAAATTTCTTAGCCAGGTAAGTCAAAATCGCAAAAATTCCTTAGCCGGGTAAGTGAAAATCGCAAAAATCGCAAGGTAAGTGAAAATCGCAAAAATTCACTTTGCCGGGTAAGTGAAAATCACAAAATTTCATATAGACGGGTAAATGAAGATCACAAAAATTCACTTTGCCGGACAAGTGAATATCGCTAAAATTCCTTACCCGGCTAAGCGAAAGTCGCAAAAATTCACTTAGTCGGGTAAGTGAAAATCACAAATATTCACATAGCGTGGTAAGTGAATATCGCTGAAAATCTCTTTCCCGGGTAAGTGAAAATCGTAAAAATTCACTTTCTCGGGTAAGTGAAAATCGCAAAAATTCACTTTGTCCGGTAAGTGAAAATCGCAAAAATTCACTAAGTCGGGTAAGTGAAAATCGCTAGAATTCACTTAGTGGGGTAAGTAAAAATCGCGAAAATTCACATGGCCGGGTAAGTGAAAATCGCAAAAATTCACTTAATCGAGTAAGTGAAAATTGCTAGAATTCACATGGCCGGGTAAGTGCAAATCGTTAAAATTCACTTTTCCGGGTAAGTGAAAATCGCAAAAATTCACTTTCTCGGGTAAGTGAAAATCGCAAAAATTCACTTAGTCCGGTAGGTGAAAATCGCAAAAATTCACTTAGTCGGGTAAGTGAAAATCGCAAAAATTCACTTAGTCGGGTAAGTGAAAATCGTGAAAATTCACATGGCCGGGTAAGTGAAAATCGCAAAAATTCACTTAGCCAGGTAAGTGAAAATTACAAAAATTCACTTAGCGCGGTAAGTGAAAATCGTAAGAATTCACTTTCCCAGGTAAGTGAAAATCGCGAAAATTCACTTAGTCGGGTAAGTGAAAATCACAAAAATTCACTTAGTCGGGTAAGTGAAAATCGCTAGAATTCACATGGCCGGGTAAGTGCAACTCGTTAAAATTCACTTTTCCGGGTAAGTGAAAATCGCAAAAATTCACTTAGTCGTGTAAGTGAAAATCGCGAAAATTCACTTAGTCGGGTAACTGAAAATCGCTAGAATTCACATGGCCGGGTAAGTGCAAATCGTAAAAATTCACTTAGCCAGGTAAGTGAAAATCACAAAAATTCACTTAGCGCGGTAAGTGAAAATCGTAAGAATTCACTTTCCCAGGTAAGTGAAAATCGCAAAAATTCACTTAGTCGGGTAAGTGAAAATCGCAAAAATTCACTTAGCCATGTAAGTGAAAATCACAAAAATCACTTAGCCGGGTAAGTGAAAATCACAAAAATTCATATAGTGTGATAAGTGAAAATCGCTAAAATTCACATTGCCGGGTAAGTGCAAATAGTAAAAATTCACTTTCCCGGGTAAGTGAAAATCGCTAAAATTTTTTTGCCGGGTAAGTGAAAGTCGCAAAAATTGCAAAAATTCACTTTGCCGGGTATGTGAATATCACAAAAATTCCTTAGTCGGGTAAATCACAAATTCACTTAACCGGGTAAGTGAAAATCACAAAAATGCACATAGTGTGGTAAGTGAAAATTGCTAAAATTCCTTAGCAGGGTAAGTGAAAATCACAAAAATTTCTTGGCCAGGTAAGTGAAAATCGCTAAGATTCCTTAGCCGGGTAAGTGAAAATCACAAAAATGCATATAGTGTGGTAAGTGAAAATCGCTAAAATTTCTTAGCGGGGTAAGTAAAAATCACGAAAATTTCTTAGCCAGATAAGTTAAAATCGCAAAAATTCCTTAACCGGGTAAGTGAAAATCGCAAAAATTCACTTAGTCGGGTAACTGAAAATCGCGAAAATTCACTTCGGCGGGTAAGTGAAAATCACAAAAATGCACTTAGCGCGGTCAATGAAAATCGTAAAAATTCACTTTCCCGGGTAAGTGAAAATCGCAGAAATTAACTTAGTCGGGTAAGTGAAAATCGCGAAAATTCACTTAGTCGGGTATGTGAAAATCACAAAAATGCACTTAGCGCGGTCAATGAAAATCGTAAAAATTCACTTTCCCGGGTAAGTGTAAATCGCAAAAATTCACTTAGTCGGGTAAGTGAAAATCGCGAAAATTCACTTAGTCGGGTAAGTGAAAATCGCAAAAATTGACTTAGTCGGGTAAGTGCAAATCGCAAAAATTCACTTAGCCATGTAAGTGAAAATCACAAGAATCACTTAGCCGGGTAAGTGAAAATCACAAAAATTCATAAAGTGTGGTAAGTGAAAATCGCTAAAATTCACATTGCCGGGTAAGTGCAAATAGTAAAAATTCACTTTCCCGGGTAAGTGAAAATCGCTAAAATTTTTTTGCCGGGTAAGTGAAAATCGCAAAAATTGCAAAAATTCCCTTTGCCGGGTATGTGAATATCACAAAAATTCCTTAGTCGGGTAAGTGAAAATCACAAATTCACTTAACCGGGTAAGTAAAAATCACAAAAATGCACATAGTGTGGTAACTGAAAATCGCTTAAATTCACATTGCCGGGTAAGTGCAAATAGCAAAAATAGCAAGGTAAGTGCAAATCGCAAAAATTCACTTTGCCGGGTAAATGAAAATCATAAAATTTCACATTGACGGGTAAATGAAGATCACAAAAATTCACTTTGCCGGGTAGCTGAATATCGCTAAAATTCCTTACCTGTGTAAGTGAAATTCGCTAGAATTCCTTACCTTGGTAAGTGAAAATCACAAAAATTCCCTTAGTCGGGTAAGTGCAAATCGCAAAAATTCACTTAGCCATGTAAGTGAAAATCACAAAAATCACTTAGCCGGGTAAGTGAAAATCACAAAAATTCATATAGTGTGGTAAGTGAAAATCGCTTAAATTCACATTGCCGGGTAAGTGCAAATAGTAAATATTCACTTTCCCGGGTAAGTGAAAATCGCTAAAATTTTTTTGCCATGTAAGTGAAAATCGCAAAAATTGCAAAAATTCACTTTGCCGGGTATGTATATATCACAAAAATTCCTTAGTCGGGTAAGTGAAAATCACAAATTCACTTAACCGGGTAAGTGAAAATCACAAAAATGCACATAGTGTGGTAAGTGAAAATCGCTAAAATTCCTCAGCGGCGTAAGTGAAAATCACAAAAAATTTCTTAGCCAGGTAAGTGAAAATCGCTAAGATTCGTAAGCCGGGTAAGTGAAAATCACTAAAATTCACATAGCCGGGTAAATGAAAATCTCAAAAATTCACTTTTCCGTTGAAGTGAAAATAACAAAAATTCACATAGACGGGCAAATGAAGATCACAAAAATTCACTTTGCCCGGTATGTGAAAATCGCGAAAATTCCTTAGCCGGATAAGTGAAAATCGCAAAAATTCACTTTGTCGGGTAAGTGAAAATCACAAAATTTCACATAGACGGGTAAATGAAGATCACAAAAATTCACTTTGCCGGGTAACTAAATATCGCCAAAAATCCTTACCTGGGTAAGTGAAATTCGCAAAATTTCACTTTGCCGGGTAAGTAAAAATTGCAAAAATTCACAGCCGGGTAAGTGAAAATCACAAATATTCACATAGCGTGGTAAGTGAATATAGCTAATAATCACTTTGCGGGTAAGTGAAAATCATAAAAATTCACTTTCACGGGTAAGTGAAAATCACAAAATCTCACTTAGTCCAGTAAGTGAAAATCGCAAAAATTCACTTAGCCAGGTAAGTGAAAGTCACAAAAATTCAATTAACCGGGTAAGTGAAAATCGCGAAAATTCACTTAACCAGGTAAGTGAAAATCACAAAAATTCACTTAGCCAGGTAAGTGAAAATCACAAAAATTCACTTATCGCGGTAAGTGAAAATCGCTAAAAATTACTTTCCCGGGTAAGTGAAAATCGTAAAAATTCACCTTCCCGGGTAAGTGAAAATCGCTAAAATTCACATGGCCGGGTAAGTGCAAATCGTAAAAATTCACTTTTCCGGGTAACTGAAAATCGCAAAAATTCACTTAGTCGGTAAGTGAAAATCTCAAAAATTCTCGGGTAAGTAAAAATTGCAAAAATTCACAGCCAGGTAAGTGAAAATCACAAATATTCACATAGCGTGGTAAGTGAATATCGCTAAAAATCACTTTGCGGTTAAGTGAAAATCGTAAAAATTCACTTTCACGGGTGAGTGAAAATCACAAAATCTCACTTAGCCCAGTAAGTAAAAATCGCAAAAATTCACTTAGCCAGGTAAGTGAAAAACGCTAAAATTCACATGGCCGGGTAAGTGCAAATCGTAAAAATTCACTTTTCCGGGTAAGTGAAAATCGCAAAAATTCACTTAGCCAGGTAAGTGAAAATCACAAAAATTCACTTAGCCACGTAAGTGAAAATCGCAAAAATTCACTTAGTCGGGTAAGTGAAAATCGCTCAAATTCACATTGCCGGGTAAGTGCAAATAGTAAAAATTCACTTTCCCGGGTAAGTGAAAATCGCTAAAATTTTTTTGTCGGGTAAGTGAAAATCGCAAAAATTGCAAAAATTCACTTTGCCGGGTATGTGAATATCACAAAATTTCCTTAGTCGGGTAAATCACAAATTCACTTAACCGGGTAAGTGAAAATCATAAAAATGCATATAGTGTGGTAAGTGAAAATCGCTAAAATTGCTTAGCAGGGTAAGTGAAAATCACAAAAATTTCTTGGCCAGGTAAGTGAAAATCGCAAAAATTCACTTAGCGCGGTAAGTGAAAATTGCTAAAAATCACTTTCCCGGGTAAGTGAAAATCGTAAAAATTCACCTTCCCGGGTAAGTGAAAATCGCTAAAATTCACATGGCCGGTTAAGTGCAAATCGTAAAAATTCACTTTTCCAGGTAAGTGAAAATCACAAAAATTCACATAGCCGGGAAAATGAAAATCTCAAAAATTCACTTTGCCGTTGAAGTGAAAATCACAAAAATTCACATAGACGGGCAAATGAAGATCACAAAAATTCACATTTTCCCCGGTAAGTGAAAATCGCAAAAATTCCTTAGCCGGGTAAGTGAAAATCGCAAAAATCGCAATGTAAGTGAAAATCGCAAAAATTCATATAGCCATGTAAGTGAAAATCACAAAAATCACTTAGCCGGGTAAGTGAAAATCACAAAAATTCATATAGTGTGGTAAGTGAAAATCGCTAAAATTCATATTGCCGGGTAAGTGCAAATAGTAAAAATTCACTTTCCCGGGTAAGTGAAAATCGCTAAAATTTTTTTGCCGGGTAAGTGAAAATCGCAAAAATTGCAAAAATTTACCTTGCAGGGTATGTGAATATCACAAAAATTCCTTAGTCGGGTAAGTGAAAATCACAAATTCACTTAACCGGGTAAGTGAAAATCACAAAAATGCACATAGTGTGGTAAGTGAAAATCGCTAAAATTCCTTAGCGGCGTAAGTGAAGATCACAAAAATTCACTTTGCCCGGTATGTGAAAATCGCAAAAATTCCTTACCTGGGTAAGTGAAATTCGCTAAAATTCCTTAACTGGGTAAGTGAAAATCGTAAAATATTCACTTTCCCAGGTAAGCAAAAATCGCAAAAACTCACTTAGTCGGGTAAGTGCAAATCGCTAAAATTCACTTAGCCATGTAAGTGAAAATCACAAAAATCACTTAGCCGGGTAAGTAAAAATCACAAAAATTCATATAGTGTGGTAAGTGAAAATCGCTAAAATTCACATTGCCGGGTAAGTGCAAATAGTAAAAATTCACTTTCCCGGGTAAGTGAAAATCGCTAAAATATTTTTGCCGGGTAAGTGAAAATCGCAAAAATTGCAAAAATGTACCTTGCAGGGTATGTGAATATCACAAAAATTCCTTAGTCGGGTAAGTGAAAATCACAAATTCACTTAACCGGGTAAGTGAAAATCACAAAAATGCACATAGTGTGGTAAGCGAAAATCGCTAAAATTCCTTAGCGGCGTTAGTGAACATCACAAAAATTCACTTTGCCCGGTATGTGAAAATCGCAAAAACTCCTTAGCCGGGTAAGTGAAAATCGCAAAAATCGCAAGGTAAGTGAAAATCGCAAAAATTCACTTTGCCGGGTAAGTGAAAATCATTAAATTTCACATAGACGGGTAAATGAAGATCACAAAAATTCACTTTGGCGGGTAAGTGAATATCGCTAAAATTCCTTACCTGGGTAAGTGAAATTCGCAAAATTTCACTTTGCCGGGTAAGTAAAAATTGCAAAAATTCACAGGCGGGTAAGTGAAAATCACAAATATTCACATAGCGTGGTAAGTGAATATCGCTAAAAATCACTTTGCGGGTAAGTAAAGATCGTAAAAATTCACTTAGCCAGGTAAGTGAAAATCACAAAAATTCACTTAGCGCGGTAAGTGAAAATCGCTAAAAACTACTTTCCCGGGTAAGTGAAAATCGTAAAAATTCACCTTCCCGGGTAAGTGAAAATCGCTAAAATTCACATGCCCGGGTAAGTGCAAATCGGAAAAATTCACTTTTCCGGGTAAGTGGAAATCGCAAAAATTCACTTAGTCGGTAAGTGAAAATCGCAAAAATTCTCGGGTAAGTAAAAATTGCAAAAATTCACAGCCAGGTAAGTGAAAATCACAAATATTCACATAGCGTGGTAAGTGAATGTCGCTAAAAATCACTTTGAGGGTAAGTGAAAATCGTAAAAATTCACTTTCACGGGTAAGTGAAAATCACAAAATCTCACTTAGCCCAGTAAGTAAAAATCGCAAAAATTCACTTAGCCAGGTAAGTGAAAATCGCTAAAATTCACATGGCCGGGTAAGTGCAAATCGTAAAAATTCACTTTTCCGGGTAAGTGAAAATCGCAAAAATTCACTTAGCCAGGTAAGTGAAAATCACAAAAATTCACTTAGCCAGGTAAATGAAAATCGCAAAAATTCACTTAGTCGTGTAAGTGAAAATGGCGAAAATTCACTTAGTCGGGTAAGTGAAAATCGCTAGAATTCACATGGCCGGGTAAGTGCAAATCGTAAAAATTCACTTTTCCGGGTAAGTTAAAATCGCAAAAATTCACTTAGTCGGGTAAGTGAAAATCGCTAAAATTCCTTAGCAGGGTAAGTGAAAATCACAAAAATTTCTTGGCCAGGTAAGTGAAAACCGCTAAGATTCCTTAGCCGGGTAAGTGAAAATCACAAAAATGCATTTAGTGTGGTAAGTGAAAATCGCTAAAATTCCTTAGCAGGCTAAGTGAAAATCACAACAATTTCTTGGCCAGGTAAGTGAAAATCGCTAAGACTTCTTAGCCGGGTAAGTGAAAATCCCAAAAATTTCTTAGCCAGGTAAGTTAAAATCGCAAAAATTCCTTAGCCGGGTAAGTGAAAATCGCAAAAATCGCAAGGTAAGTGAAAATCGCAAAAATTCACTTTGCCGGGTAAGTGAAAATCACAAAATTTCATATAGACGGGTAAATGAAGATCACAAAAATTCACTTTGCCGGATAAGTGAATATCGCTAAAATTCCTTACCCGGCTAAGCGAAAGTCGCAAAAATTCACTTAGTCGGGTAAGTGAAAATCACAAATATTCACATAGCGTGGTAAGTGAATATCGCTGAAAATCTCTTTCCCGGGTAAGTGAAAATCGTAAAAATTCACTTTCTCGGGTAAGTGAAAATCGCAAAAATTCACTTTGTCCGGTAAGTGAAAATCGCAAAAATTCACTAAGTCGGGTAAGTGAAAATCGCTAGAATTCACTTAGTCGAGTAAGTAAAAATCGCGAAAATTCACATGGCCGGGTAAGTGAAAATCGCAAAAATTCACTTAGTCGGGTAAGTGAAAATCGCGAAAATTCACATGGCCGAGTAAGTGCAAATCGTTAAAATTCACTTTTCCGGGTAAGTGAAAATCGCAAAAATTCACTTTCTCGGGTAAGTGAAAATCGCAAAAATTCACTTAGTCCGGTAAGTGAAAATCGCAAAAATTCACTTAGTCGCGTAAGTGAAAATCGCAAAAATTCACTTAGTCGGGTAAGTGAAAATCGTGAAAATTCACATGGCCGGGTAAGTGAAAATCGCAAAAATTCACTTAGCCAGGTAAGTGAAAATCACAAAAATTCACTTAGCGCGGTAAGTGAAAATCGTAAGAATTCACTTTCCCAGGTAAGTGAAAATCGCGAAAATTCACTTAGTCGGGTAAGTGAAAATCGCAAAAATTCACTTAGTCGGGTAAGTGAAAATCGCTAGAATTCACATGGCCGGGTAAGTGCAAATCGTTAAAATTCACTTTTCCGGGTAAGTGAAAATCGCAAAAATTCACTTAGTCGTGTAAGTGAAAATCGCGAAAATTCACTTAGTCGGGTAAGTGAAAATCGCTAGAATTCACATGGCCGGGTAAGTGCAAATCGTAAAAATTCACTTTTCCGGGTAAGTGAAAATCGCAAAAATTCACATAGCCAGGTAAGTGAAAATCACAAAAATTCACTTAGCGCGGTAAGTGAAAATCGTAAGAATTCACTTTCCCAGGTAAGTGAAAATCGCAAAAATTCACTTAGTCGGGTAAGTGAAAATCGCAAAAATTCACTTAGCCATGTAAGTGAAAATCACAAAAATCACTTAGCCGGGTAAGTGAAAATCACAAAAATTCATATAGTGTGATAAGTGAAAATCGCTAAAATTCACATTGCCGGGTAAGTGCAAATAGTAAAAATTCACTTTCCCGGGTAAGTGAAAATCGCTAAAATTTTTTTGCCGAGTAAGTGAAAGTCGCAAAAATTGCAAAAATTCACTTTGCCAGGTATGTGAATATCACAAAAATTCCTTAGTCGGGTAAATCACAAATTCACTTAACCGGGTAAGTGAAAATCACAAAAATGCATATAGTGTGGTAAGTGAAAATTGCTAAAATTCCTTAGCAGGGTAAGTGAAAATCACAAAAATTTCTTGGCCAGGTAAGTGCTAATCGCTAAGATTCCTTAGCCGGGTAAGTGAAAATCACAAAAATGCATATAGTGTGGTAAGTGAAAATCGCTAAAATTCCTTAGCGGGGTAAGTAAAAATCACGAAAATTTCTTAGCCAGGTAAGTTAAAATCGCAAAAATTCCTTAACCGGGTAAGTGAAAGTCGCAAAAATTCACTTAGTCGGGTAACTGAAAATCGCGAAAATTCACTTAGGCGGGTAAGTGAAAATCACAAAAATGCACTTAGCGCGGTCAATGAAAATCGTAAAAATTCACTTTCCCGGGTAAGTGAAAATCGCAGAAATTAACTTAGTCGGGTAAGTGAAAATCGCGAAAATTCACTTAGTCGGGTATGTGAAAATCACAAAAATGCACTTAGCGCGGTCAATGAAAATCGTAAAAATTCACTTTCCCGGGTAAGTGTAAATCGCAAAAATTCACTTAGTCGGGTAAGTGAAAATCGCGAAAATTGACTTAGTCGGGTAAGTGAAAATCGCAAAAATTGACTTAGTCGGGAAAGTGCAAATCGCAAAAATTCACTTAGCCATGTAAGTGAAAATCACAAGAATCTCTTAGCCGGGTAAGTGAAAATCACAAAAATTCATATAGTGTGGTAAGTGAAAATCGCTTCAATTCACATTGCCGGGTAAGTGCAAATAGTAAATATTCACTTTCCCGGGTAAGTGAAAATCGCTAAAAATTTTTTGCCGGGTAAGTGAAAATCGCAAAAATTGCAAAAATTCCCTTTGCCGGGTATGTATATATCACAAAAATTCCGTAGTCGGGTAAGTGAAAATCACAAATTCACTTAACCGGGTAAGTGAAAACCACAAAAATGCACATAGTGTGGTAAGTGAAAATCGCTAAAATTCCTCAGCGGCGTAAGTGAAAATCACAAAAAATTTCTTAGCCAGGTAAGTGAAAATCGCTAAGATTCGTAAGCCGGGTAAGTGAAAATCACTAAAATTCACATAGCCGGGTAAATGAAAATCTCAAAAATTCACTTTGCCGTTGAAGTGAAAATCACAAAAATTCACATAGACGGGCAAATGAAGATCACAAAAATTCACTTTGCCCGGTATGTGAAAATCGCGAAAATTCCTTAGCCGGATAAGTGAAAATCGCAAAAATTCACTTTGCCGGGTAAGTGAAAATCAAAAAATTTCACATACACGGGTAAATGAAGATCACAAAAATTCACTTTGCCGGGTAACTAAATATCGCCAAAAATCCTTACCTGGGTAAGTGAAATTCGCAAAATTTCACTTTGCCGGGTAAGTAAAAATTGCAAAAATTCACAGCCGGGTAAGTGAAAATCACAAATATTCACATAGCGTGGTAAGTGAATATCGCTAATAATCACTTTGCGGGTAAGTGAAAATCATAAAAATTCACTTTCACGGGTAAGTGAAAATCACAAAATCTCACTTAGAACAGTAAGTGAAAATCGCAAAAATTCACTTAGCCAGGTAAGTGAAAGTCACAAAAATTCAATTAACCGGGTAAGTGAAAATCGCAAAAATTCACTTAACCAGGTAAGTGAAAATCACAAAAATTCACTTAGCCAGGTAAGTGAAAATCACAAAAATTCACTTATCGCGGCAAGTGAAAATCGCTAAAAATTACTTTCCCGGGTAAGTGAAAATCGTAAAAATTCACCTTCCCGGGTAAGTGAAAATCGCTAAAATTCACATGGCCGGGTAAGTGCAAATCGTAAATATTCACTTTTCCGGGTAAGTGAAAATCGCAAAAATGCACTTAGTCGGTAAGTGAAAATCGCAAAAATTCTCGGGTAAGTAAAAATTGCAAAAATTCACAGCCAGGTAAGTGAAAATCACAAATATTCACATAGCGTGGTAAGTGAATATCGCTAAAAATCACTTTGCGGGTAAGTGAAAATCGTAAAAATTCACTTTCACGGGTAAGTGAAAATCACAAAATCTCACTTAGCCCAGTAAGTAAGAATCGCAAAAATTCACTAAGCCAGGTAAGTGAAAATCGCTAAAATTCACATGGCCGGGTAAGTGCAAATCGTAAAAATTCACTTTTCCGGGTAAGTGAAAATCGCAAAAATTCACTTAGCCAGGTAAGTGAAAATCACAAAAATTCACTTAGCCAGGTAAGTGAAAATCGCAAAAATTCACTTAGTCGGGTAAGTGAAAATCGCGAAAATTCACTTAGTCGGGTAAGTGACAATCGCTAAAATTCACATGGCCGGGTAAGTGCAAATCGTAAAAATTCACTTTTCCGGGTAAGTGAAAATCGCAAAAATTCACTTAGCCAGGTAAGTGAAAATCACAAAAATTCACTTAGCGCGGTAAGTGAAAATCACAAAAATTCATATAGTGTGGTAAGTGAAAATCGCTAAAATTCACATTGCCGGGTAAGTGCAAATAGTAAAAATTCACTTTCCCGGGTAAGTGAAAATCGCTAAAATTTTTTTGTCGGGTAAGTGAAAATCGCAAAAATTGCAAAAATTCACTTTGCCGGGTATGTGAATATCACAAAATTTCCTTAGTCGGGTAAATCACAAATTCACTTAACCGGGTAAGTGAAAATCATAAAAATGCATATAGTGTGGTAAGTGAAAATCGCTAAAATTCCTTAGCAGGGTAAGTGAAAATCACAAAAATTTCTTGGCCAGGTAAGTGAAAATCGCAAAAATTCACTTAGCGCGGTAAGTGAAAATTGCTAAAAATCACTTTCCCGGGTAAGTGAAAATCGTAAAAATTCACCTTCCCGGGTAAGTGAAAATCGCTAAAATTCACATGGCCGGTTAAGTGCAAATCGTAAAAATTCACTTTTCCAGGTAAGTGAAAATCACAAAAATTCACATAGCCGGGAAAATGAAAATCTCAAAAATTCACTTTGCCGTTGAAGTGAAAATCACAAAAATTCACATAGACGGGCAAATGAAGATCACAAAAATTCACATTTTCCCCGGTAAGTGAAAATCGCAAAAATTCCTTAGCCGGGTAAGTGAAAATCGCAAAAATCGCAATGTAAGTGAAAATCGCAAAAATTCACTTAGCCAGGTAAGTGAAAATCGCTAAAATTCACATGGCCGGGTAAGTGCAAATCGTAAAAATTCACTTTTCCGGGTAAGTGAAAATCGCAAAAATTCACTTAGCCAGGTAAGTGAAAATCACAAAAATTCACTTAGCCAGGTAAGTGAAAATCGCAAAAGCCAGGTAAGTGAAAATCACAAAAATTCACTTAGCCAGGTAAGTGAAAATCGCAAAAATTCACTTAGTCGGGTAAGTGAAAATCACAAAAATTCACTTAGAGCGGTAAGTGAAAATCGCTAAAAATTACTTTCCCCGGTAAGTGAAAATCGTAAAAATTCACCTTCCCGGGTAAGTGAAAATCGCTAAAATTCACAGCCAGGTAAGTGAAAATCACAAATATTCACATAGCGTGGTAAGTGAATATCGCTAAAAATCACTTTGCGGGTAAGTGAAAATCGTAAAAATTCACTTTTCCGGGTAAGTGAAAATCGCAAAAATTCACTTAGCCAGGTAAGTGAAAATCACAAAAATTCACTTAGCCAGGTGAGTGAAAATCGCAAAAATTCACTTAGTCGTGTAAGTGAAAATCGCTAGAATTCACATGGCCGGGTAAGTGCAAATCGTAAAAATTCACTTTTCCGGGTAAGTGAAAATCGCAAAAATTCACTTAGTCGGGTAAGTGAAAATCGCTAAAATTCACTTAGTCGGGTAAGTGAAAATCGCTAGAATTCACATGGCCGGGTAAGTGCAAATCGTAAAAATTCACTTTTCCGGGTAAGTGAAAATCGCAAAAATTCACTTAGCCAGGTAAGTGAAAATCACAAAAATTCACTTAGCCAGGTGAGTGAAAATCGCAAAAATTCACTTAGTCGTGTAAGTGAAAATCGCGAAAATTCACTTAGTCGGGTAAGTGAAAATCGCTAGAATTCACATGGCCGGGTAAGTGCAAATCGTAAAAATTCAATTTTCCGGGTAAGTGAAAATCGCAAAAATTCACTTAGTCGGGTACGTGAAAATCGCTAAAATTCCTTAGCAGTGTAAGTGAAAATAACAAAAATTTCTTGGCCAGGTAAGTGAAAACCGCTAAAATTCCTTAGCCGGGTAAGTGAAAATCACAAAAATGCATTTAGTGTGGTAAGTGAAAATCGCTAAAATTCCTTAGCAGGGTAAGTGAAAATCACAACAATTTCTCGGCCAGGTAAGTGAAAATCGCTAAGACTTCTTAGCCGGGTAAATGAAAATCCCAAAAATTTCTTAGCCAGGTAAGTTAAAATCGCAAAAATTCCTTAGCCGGGTAAGTGAAAATCGCAAAAATCGCAAGGTAAGTGAAAATCGCAAAAATTCACTTTGCCGGGTAAGTGAAAATCACAAAATTTCATATAGACGGGTAAATGAAGATCACAAAAATTCACTTTGCCGGATAAGTGAATATCGCTAAAATTCCTTACCCGGCTAAGCGAAAGTCGCAAAAATTCACTTAGTCGGGTAAGTGAAAATCACAAATATTCACATAGCGTGGTAAGTGAATATCGCTGAAAATCTCTTTCCCGGGTAAGTGAAAATCGTAAAAATTCACTTTCTCGGGTAAGTGAAAATCGCTAGAATTCACATGGCCGGGTAAGTGCAAATCGTTAAAATTCACTTTTCCGGGTAAGTGAAAATCGCAAAAATTCACTTAGTCGTGTAAGTGAAAATCGCGAAAATTCACTTAGTCGGGTAAGTGAAAATCGCTAGAATTCACATGGCCGGGTAAGTGCAAATCGTAAAAATTCACTTTTCCGGGTAAGTGAAAATCGCAAAAATTCACTTAGCCAGGTAAGTGAAAATCACAAAAATTCACTTAGCGCGGTAAGTGAAAATCGTAAGAATTCACTTTCCCAGGTAAGTGAGAATCGCAAAAATTCACTTAGTCGGGTAAGTGAAAATCGCAAAAATTCACTTAGCCATGTAAGTGAAAATCACAAAAATCACTTAGCCGGGTAAGTGAAAATCACAAAAATTCATTTAGTGTGATAAGTGAAAATCGCTAAAATTCACATTGCCGGGTAAGTGCAAATAGTAAAAATTCACTTTCCCGGGTAAGTGAAAATCGCTAAAATTTTTTTGCCGGGTAAGTGAAAGTCGCAAAAATTCACTTTGCCGGGTATGTGAATATCACAAAAATTCCTTAGTCGGGTAAATCACAAATTCACTTAACCGGGTAAGTGAAAATCACAAAAATGCATATAGTGTGGTAAGTGAAAATTGCTAAAATTCCTTAGCAGTGTAAGTGAAAATCACAAAAATTTCTTGGCCAGGTAAGTGACAATCGCTAAGATTCCTTAGCCGGGTAAGTGAAAATCACAAAAATGCATATAGTGTGGTAAGTGAAAATCGCTAAAATTCCTTAGCGGGGTAAGTAAAAATCACGAAAATTTCTTAGCCAGGTAAGTTAAAATCACAAAAATTCCTTAACCGGGTAAGTGAAAATCGCAAAAATTCACTTAGTCGGGTAACTGAAAATCGCGAAAATTCACTTAGGCGGGTAAGTGAAAATCACAAAAATGCACTTAGCGCGGTCAATGAAAATCGTAAAAATTCACTTTCCCGGGTAAGTGTAAATCGCAAAAATTCACTTAGTCGGGTAAGTGAAAATCGCGAAAATTCACTTAGTCGGGTAAGTGAAAATCGCAAAAATTGACTTAGTCGGGTAAGTGCAAATCGCAAAAATTCACTTAGCCATGTAAGTGAAAATCACAAGAATCACTTAGCCGGGTAAGTGAAAATCACAAAAATTCATATAGTGTGGAAAGTGAAAATCGCTAAAATTCACATTGCCGGGTAAGTGCAAATAGTAAAAATTCACTTTCCCGGGTAAGTGAAAATCGCTAAAATTTTTTTGCCGGGTAAGTGAAAATCGCAAAAATTGCAAAAATTCCCTTTGCCGGGTATGTGAATATCACAAAAATTCCTTAGTCGGGTAAGTGAAAATCACAAATTCACCTAACCGGGTAAGTAAAAATCACAAAAATGCACATAGTGTGGTAACTGAAAATCGCTAAAACTCCTAAGCGGCGTAAGTGAAAATCACATAAATTTCTTAGCCAGGTAAGTGAAAATCGCTAAGATTCGTAAGCCGGGTAAGTGAGAATCACAAAAATTCATATAGCGGGGTAAATGAAAATCTCAAAAATTCACTTTGCCTCTGAAGTGAAAATCACAAAAATTCACATAGACGGGCAAATGAAGATCACAAAAATTCACTTTGCCCGGTATGTGAAAATCGCAACAATTCCTTAGCCGGGTAAGTGAAAATCGCAAATATAGCAAGGTAAGTGCAAATCGCAAAAATTCACTTTGCCGGGTATATGAAAATCATAAAATTTCACATAGACGGGTAAATGAAGATCACAAAAATTCACTTTGCCGGGTAGCTGAATATCGCTAAAATTCCTTACCTGTGTAAGTGAAATTCGCAAAATTTCACTTTGCCGGGTAAGTAAAAATTGCAAAAATTCACAGGCGGGTAAGTGAAAATCACAAATATTCACATAGCGTGGTAAGTGAATATCGCTAAAAATCACTTTGCGGGTAAGTGAAGATCGTAAAAATTCACTTAGCCAGGTAAGTGAAAATCACAAAAATTCACTTAGCGCGGTAAGTGAAAATCGCTAAAAACTACTTTCCCGGGTAAGTGAAAATCGTAAAAATTCACCTTCCCGGGTAAGTGAAAATCGCTAAAATTCACATGCCCGGGTAAGTAAAAATCGGAAAAATTCACTTTTCCGGGTAAGTGAAAATCGCAAAAATTCACTTAGTCGGTAAGTGAAAATCGCAAAAATTCTCGGGTAAGTAAAAATTGCAAAAATTCACAGCCAGGTAAGTGAAAATCACAAATATTCACATAGCGTGGTAAGTGAATATCGCTAAAAATCACTTTGCGGGTAAGTGAAAATCGTAAAAATTCACTTTCACGGGTAAGTGAAAATCACAAAATCTCACTTAGCCCAGTAAGTAAAAATCGCAAAAATTCACTTAGCCAGGTAAGTGAAAATCGCTAAAATTCACATGGCCGGGTAAGTGCAAATCGTAAAAATTCACTTTTCCGGGTAAGTGAAAATCGCAAAAATTCACTTAGCCAGGTAAGTGAAAATCACAAAAATTCACTTAGCCAGGTAAGTGAAAATCGCAAAAATTCACTTAGTCGTGTAAGTGAAAATGGCGAAAATTCACTTAGTCGGGTAAGTGAAAATCGCTAGAATTCACATGGCCGGGTAAGTGCAAATCGTAAAAATTCACTTTTCCGGGTAAGTTAAAATCGCAAAAATTCACTTAGTCGGGTAAGTGAAAATCGCTAAAATTCCTTAGCAGGGTAAGTGAAAATCACAAAAATTTCTTGGCCAGGTAAGTGAAAACCGCTAAGATTCCTTAGCCGGGTAAGTGAAAATCACAAAAATGCATTTAGTGTGGTAAGTGAAAATCGCTAAAATTCCTTAGCAGGCTAAGTGAAAATCACAACAATTTCTTGGCCAGGTAAGTGAAAATCGCTAAGACTTCTTAGCCGGGTAAGTGAAAATCCCAAAAATTTCTTAGCCAGGTAAGTTAAAATCGCAAAAATTCCTTAGCCGGGTAAGTGAAAATCGCAAAAATCGCAAGGTAAGTGAAAATCGCAAAAATTCACTTTGCCGGGTAAGTGAAAATCACAAAATTTCATATAGACGGGTAAATGAAGATCACAAAAATTCACTTTGCCGGATAAGTGAATATCGCTAAAATTCCTTACCCGGCTAAGCGAAAGTCGCAAAAATTCACTTAGTCGGGTAAGTGAAAATCACAAATATTCACATAGCGTGGTAAGTGAATATCGCTGAAAATCTCTTTCCCGGGTAAGTGAAAATCGTAAAAATTCACTTTCTCGGGTAAGTGAAAATCGCAAAAATTCACTTTGTCCGGTAAGTGAAAATCGCAAAAATTCACTAAGTCGGGTAAGTGAAAATCGCTAGAATTCACTTAGTCGGGTAAGTAAAAATCGCGAAAATTCACATGGCCGGGTAAGTGAAAATCGCAAAAATTCACTTAGTCGGGTAAGTGAAAATCGCGAAAATTCACATGGCCGAGCAAGTGCAAATCGTTAAAATTCACTTTTCCGGGTAAGTGAAAATCGCAAAAATTCACTTTCTCGGGTAAGTGAAAATCGCAAAAATTCACTTAGTCCGGTAAGTGAAAATCGCAAAAATTCACTTAGTCGGGTAAGTGAAAATCGCAAAAATTCACTTAGTCGGGTAAGTGAAAATCGTGAAAATTCACATGGCCGGGTAAGTGAAAATCGCAAAAATTCACTTAGCCAGGTAAGTGAAAATCACAAAAATTCACTTAGCGCGGTAAGTGAAAATCGTAAGAATTCACTTTCCCAGGTAAGTGAAAATCGCGAAAATTCACTTAGTCGGGTAAGTGAAAATCGCAAAAATTCACTTAGTAGGGTAAGTGAAAATCGCTAGAATTCACATGGCCGGGTAAGTGCAAATCGTTAAAATTCACTTTTCCGGGTAAGTGAAAATCGCAAAAATTCACTTAGTCGTGTAAGTGAAAATCGCGAAAATTCACTTAGTCGGGTAAGTGAAAATCGCTAGAATTCACATGGCCGGGTAAGTGCAAATCGTAAAAATTCACTTTTCCGGGTAAGTGAAAATCGCAAAAATTCACATAGCCAGGTAAGTGAAAATCACAAAAATTCACTTAGCGCGGTAAGTGAAAATCGTAAGAATTCACTTTCCCAGGTAAGTGAAAATTGCAAAAATTAACTTAGTCGGGTAAGTGAAAATCACAAAAATTCATATAGTGTGATAAGTGAAAATCGCTAAAATTCACATTGCCGGGTAAGTGCAAATAGTAAAAATTCACTTTCCCGGGTAAGTGAAAATCGCTAAAATTTTTTTGTCGGGTAAGTGAAAGTCGCAAAAATTGCAAAAATTCACTTTGCCGGGTATGTGAATATCACAAAAATTCCTTAGTCGGGTAAATCACAAATTCACTTAACCGGGTAAGTGAAAATCACAAAAATGCATATAGTGTGGTAAGTGAAAATTGCTAAAATTCCTTAGCAGGGTAAGTGAAAATCACAAAAATTTCTTGGCCAGGTAAGTGCTAATCGCTAAGATTCCTTAGCCGGGTAAGTGAAAATCACAAAAATGCATATAGTGTGGTAAGTGAAAATCGCTAAAATTCCTTAGCGGGGTAAGTAAAAATCACGAAAATTTCTTAGCCAGGTAAGTTAAAATCGCAAAAATTCCTTAACCGGGTAAGTGAAAGTCGCAAAAATTCACTTAGTCGGGTAACTGAAAATCGCGAAAATTCACTTAGGCGGGTAAGTGAAAATCACAAAAATGCACTTAGCGCGGTCAATGAAAATCGTAAAAATTCACTTTCCCGGGTAAGTGAAAATCGCAGAAATTAACTTAGTCGGGTAAGTGAAAATCGCGAAAATTCACTTAGTCGGGTATGTGAAAATCACAAAAATGCACTTAGCGCGGTCAATGAAAATCGTAAAAATTCACTTTCCCGGGTAAGTGTAAATCGCAAAAATTCACTTAGTCGGGTAAGTGAAAATCGCGAAAATTCACTTAGTCGGGTAAGTGAAAATCGCAAAAATTGACTTAGTCGGGTAAGTGCAAATCGCAAAAATTCACTTAGCCATGTAAGTGAAAATCACAAAAATTCATATAGTGTGGTAAGTGAAAATCGCTTCAATTCACATTGCCGGGTAAGTGCAAATAGTAAATATTCACTTTCCCGGGTAAGTGAAAATCGCTAAAAATTTTTTGCCGGGTAAGTGAAAATCGCAAAAATTGCAAAAATTCACTTTGCCGGGTATGTTTATATCACAAAAATTCCTTAGTCGGGTAAGTGAAAATCACAAATTCACTTAACCGGGTAAGTGAAAACCACAAAAATGCACATAGTGTGGTAAGTGAAAATCGCTAAAATTCCTCAGCGGCGTAAGTGAAAATCACAAAAAATTTCTTAGCCAGGTAAGTGAAAATCGCTAAGATTCGTAAGCCGGGTAAGTGAAAATCACTAAAATTCACATAGCCGGGTAAATGAAAATCTCAAAAATTCACTTTGCCGTTGAAGTGAAAATCACAAAAATTCACATAGACGGGCAAATCAAGATCACAAAAATTCACTTTGCCCGGTATGTGAAAATCGCGAAAATTCCTTAGCCGGATAAGTGAAAATCGCAAAAATTCACTTTGCCGGGTAAGTGAAAATCACAAAATTTCACATACACGGGTAAATGAAGATCACAAAAATTCACTTTGCCGGGTAACTAAATATCGCCAAAAATCCTTACCTGGGTAAGTGAAATTCGCAAAATTTCACTTTGCCGGGTAAGTAAAAATTGCAAAAATTCACAGCCGGGTAAGTGAAAATCACAAATATTCACATAGCGTGGTAAGTGAATATCGCTAATAATCACTTTGCGGGTAAGTGAAAATCATAAAAATTCACTTTCACGGGTAAGTGAAAATCACAAAATCTCACTTAGAACAGTAAGTGAATCGCAAAAATTCACTTAGCCAGGTAAGTGAAAGTCACAAAAATTCAATTAACCGGGTAAGTGAAAATCGCAAAAATTCACTTAACCAGGTAAGTGAAAATCACAAAAATTCACTTAGCCAGGTAAGTGAAAATCACAAAAATTCACTTATCGCGGCAAGTGAAAATCGCTAAAAATTACTTTCCCGGGTAAGTGAAAATCGTAAAAATTCACCTTCCCGGGTAAGTGAAAATCGCTAAAATTCACATGGCCGGGTAAGTGCAAATCGTAAATATTCACTTTTACGGGTAAGTGAAAATCGCAAAAATTCACTTAGTCGGTAAGTGAAAATCGCAAAAATTCTCGGGTAAGTAAAAATTGCAAAAATTCACAGCCAGGTAAGTGAAAATCACAAATATTCACATAGCGTGGTAAGTGAATATCGCTAAAAATCACTTTGCGGGTAAGTGAAAATCGTAAAAATTCACTTTCACGGGTAAGTGAAAATCACAAAATCTCACTTAGCCCAGTAAGTAAGAATCGCAAAAATTCACTAAGCCAGGTAAGTGAAAATCGCTAAAATTCACATGGCCGGGTAAGTGCAAATCGGAAAAATTCACTTTTCCGGGTAAGTGAAAATCGCAAAAATTCACTTAGCCAGGTAAGTGAAAATCACAAAAATTCACTTAGCCAGGTAAGTGAAAATCGCAAAAATTCACTTAGTCGGGTAAGTGAAAATCGCGAAAATTCACTTAGTCGGGTAAGTGAAAATCGCTAAAATTCACATGGCCGGGTAAGTGCAAATCGTAAAAATTCACTTTTCCGGGTAAATGAAAATCGCAAAAATTCACTTAGCCAGGTAAGTGAAAATCACAAAAATTCACTTAGCGCGGTAAGTGAAAATCACAAAAATTCATATAGTGTGGTAAGTGAAAATCGCTAAAATTCACATTGCCGGGTAAGTGCAAATAGTAAAAATTCACTTTCCCGGGTAAGTGAAAATCGCTAAAATTTTTTTGTCGGGTAAGTGAAAATCGCAAAAATTGCAAAAATTCACTTTGCCGGGTATGTGAATATCACAAAATTTCCTTAGTCGGGTAAATCACAAATTCACTTAACCGGGTAAGTGAAAATCATAAAAATGCATATAGTATGGTAAGTGAAAATCGCTAAAATTCCTTAGCAGGGTAAGTGAAAATCACAAAAATTTCTTGGCCAGGTAAGTTAAAATCGCAAAAATTCACTTAGCGCGGTAAGTGAAAATTGCTAAAAATCACTTTCCCGGGTAAGTGAAAATCGTAAAAATTCACCTTCCCTGGTAAGTGAAAATCGCTAAAATTCACATGGCCGGTTAAGTGCAAATCGTAAAAATTCACTTTTCCAGGTAAGTGAAAATCACAAAAATTCACATAGCCGAGAAAATGAAAATCTCAAAAATTCACTTTGCCGTTGAAGTGAAAATCACAAAAATTCACATAGACGGGCAAATGAAGATCACAAAAATTCACATTTTCCCCGGTAAGTGAAAATCGCAAAAATTCCTTAGCCGGGTAAGTGAAAATCGCAAAAATCGCAATGTAAGTGAAAATCGCAAAAATTCACTTAGCCAGGTAAGTGAAAATCGCTAAAATTCACATGGCCGGGTAAGTGCAAATCGTAAAAATTCACTTTTCCGGGTAAGTGAAAATCGCAAAAATTCACTTAGCCAGGTAAGTGAAAATCACAAAAATTCACTTAGCCAGGTAAGTGAAAATCGCAAAAGCCAGGTAAGTGAAAATCACAAAAATTCACTTAGCCAGGTAAGTGAAAATCGCAAAAATTCACTTAGTCGGGTAAGTGAAAATCACAAAAATTCACTTAGAGCGGTAAGTGAAAATCGCTAAAAATTACTTTCCCGGGTAAGTGAAAATCGTAAAAATTCACCTTCCCGGGTAAGTGAAAATCGCTAAAATTCACAGCCAGGTAAGTGAAAATCACAAATATTCACATAGCGTGGTAAGTGAATATCGCTAAAAATCACTTTGCGGGTAAGTGAAAATCGTAAAAATTCACTTTCACGGGTAAGTGAAAATCACAAAATCTCACTTAGCCCAGTAAGTAAAAATCGCAAAAATTCACTTAGCCAGGTAAGTGAAAATCACTAAAATTCACATGGCCGGGTATGTGCAAATCGTAAAAATTCACTTTTCCGGGTAAGTGAAAATCGCAAAAATTCACTTAGCCAGGTAAGTGAAAATCACAAAAATTCACTTAGCCAGGTGAGTGAAAATCGCAAAAATTCACTTAGTCGTGTAAGTGAAAATCGCGAAAATTCACTTAGTCGGGTAAGTGAAAATCGCTAGAATTCACATGGCCGGGTAAGTGCAAATCGTAAAAATTCACTTTTCCGGGTAAGTGAAAATCGCAAAAATTCACTTAGTCTTGTAAGTGAAAATCGCTTAAATTCCTTAGCAGTGTAAGTGAAAATAACAAAAATTTCTTGGCCAGGTAAGTGAAAACCGCTAAAATTCCTTAGCCGGGTAAGTGAAAATCACAAAAATGCATTTAGTGTGGTAAGTGAAAATCGCTAAAATTCCTTAGCAGGGTAAGTGAAAATCACAACAATTTCTTGGCCAGGTAAGTGAAAATCGCTAAGACTTCTTAGCCGGGTAAATGAAAATCCCAAAAATTTCTTAGCCAGGTAAGTTAAAATCGCAAAAATTCCTTAGCCGGGTAAGTGAAAATCGCAAAAATCGCAAGGTAAGTGAAAATCGCAAAAATTCACTTTGCCGGGTAAGTGAAAATCACAAAATTTCATATAGACGGGTAAATGAAGATCACAAAAATTCACTTTGCCGGATAAGTGAATATCGCTAAAATTCCTTACCCGGCTAAGCGAAAGTCGCAAAAATTCACTTAGTCGGGTAAGTGAAAATCACAAATATTCACATAGCGTGGTAAGTGAATATCGCTGAAAATCTCTTTCCCGGGTAAGTGAAAATCGTAAAAATTCACTTTCTCGGGTAAGTGAAAATCGCTAGAATTCACATGGCCGGGTAAGTGCAAATCGTTAAAATTCACTTTTCCGGGTAAGTGAAAATCGCAAAAATTCACTTAGTCGTGTAAGTGAAAATCGCGAAAATTCACTTAGTCGGGTAAGTGAAAATCGCTAGAATTCACATGGCCGGGTAAGTGCCAATCGTAAAAATTCACTTTTCCGGGTAAGTGAAAATCGCAAAAATTCACTTAGCCAGGTAAGTGAAAATCACAAAAATTCACTTAGCGCGGTAAGTCAAAATCGTAAGAATTCACTTTCCCAGGTAAGTGAGAATCGCAAAAATTCACTTAGTCGGGTAAGTGAAAATCGCAAAAATTCACTTAGCCATGTAAGTGAAAATCACAAAAATCACTTAGCCGGGTAAGTGAAAATCACAAAAATTCATATAGTGTGATAAGTGAAAATCGCTAAAATTCACATTGCCGGGTAAGTGCAAATAGTAAAAATTCACTTTCCCGGGTAAGTGAAAATCGCAAAAATTTTTTTGCCGGGTAAGTGAAAGTCGCAAAAATTCACTTTGCCGGGTATGTGAATATCACAAAAATTCCTTAGTCGGGTAAATCACAAATTCACTTAACCGGGTAAGTGAAAATCACAAAAATGCATATAGTGTGGTAAGTGAAAATTGCTAAAATTCCTTAGCAGGGTAAGTGAAAATCACAAAAATTTCTTGGCCAGGTAAGTGACAATCGCTAAGATTCCTTAGCCGGGTAAGTGAAAATCACAAAAATGCATATAGTGTGGTAAGTGAAAATCGGTAAAATTCCTTAGCGGGGTAAGTAAAAATCACGAAAATTTCTTAGCCAGGTAAGTTAAAATCACAAAAATTCCTTAACCGGGTAAGTGAAAATCGCAAAAATTCACTTAGTCGGGTAACTGAAAATCGCGAAAATTCACTTAGGCGGGTAAGTGAAAATCACAAAAATGCACTTAGCGCGGTCAATGAAAATCGTAAAAATTCACTTTCCCGGGTAAGTGTTAATCGCAAAAATTCACTTAGTCGGGTAAGTGAAAATCGCGAAAATTCACTTAGTCGGGTAAGTGAAAATCGCAAAAATTGACTTAGTCGGGTAAGTGTAAATCGCAAAAATTCACTTAGCCATGTAAGTGAAAATCACAAGAATCACTTAGCCGGGTAAGTGAAAATCACAAAAATTCATATAGTCTGGTAAGTGAAAATCGCTAAAATTCACATTGCCGGGTAAGTGCAAATAGTAAAAATTCACTTTCCCGGGTAAGTGAAAATCGCTAAAATTTTTTTGCCGGGTAAGTGAAAATCGCAAAAATTGCAAAAATTCCCTTTGCCGGGTATGTGAATATCACAAAAATTCCTTAGTCGGGTAAGTGAAAATCACAAATTCACCTAACCGGGTAAGTAAAAATCACAAAAATGCACATAGTGTGGTAACTGAAAATCGCTAAAACTCCTAAGCGGCGTAAGTGAAAATCACATAAATTTCTTAGCCAGGTAAGTGAAAATCGCTAAGATTCGTAAGCCGGGTAAGTGAGAATCACAAAAATTCACATAGCGGGGTAAATGAAAATCTCAAAAATTCACTTTGCCTCTGAAGTGAAAATCACAAAAATTCACATAGACGGGCAAATGAAGATCACAAAAATTCACTTTGCCCGGTATGTGAAAATCGCAACAATTCCTTAGCCGGGTAAGTAAAAATCGCAAAAATAGCAAGGTAAGTGCAAATCGCAAAAATTCACTTTGCCGGGTATATGAAAATCATAAAATTTCACATAGACGGGTAAATGAAGATCACAAAAATTCACTTTGCCGGGTAGCTGAATATCGCTAAAATTCCTTACCTGTGTAAGTGAAATTCGCTAGAATTCCTTACCTGGGTAAGTGAAAATCGTAAAAATTCACTTTCCCAGGTAAGTGAAAATCGCAAAAATTCCCTTAGTCGGGTAAGTGCAAATCGCAAAAATTCACTTAGCCATGTAAGTGAAAATCACAAAAATCACTTAGCCGGGTAAGTGAAAATCACAAAAATTCATATAGTGTGGTAAGTGAAAATCGCTTAAATTCACATTGCCGGGTAAGTGCAAATAGTAAATATTCACTTTCCCGGGTAAGTGAAAATCGCTAAAATTTTTTTGCCGGGTAAGTGAAAATCGCAAAAATTGCAAAAATTCACTTTGCCGGGTATGTATATATCACAAAAATTCCTTAGTCGGGTAAGTGAAAATCACAAATTCACTTAACCGGGTAAGTGAAAATCACAAAAATGCACATAGTGTGGTAAGTGAAAATCGCTAAAATTCCTCAGCGGCGTAAGTGAAAATCACAAAAAATTTCTTAGCCAGGTAAGTGAAAATCGCTAAGATTCGTAAGCCGGGTAAGTGAAAATCACTAAAATTCACATAGCCGGGTAAATGAAAATCTCAAAAATTCACTTTGCCGTTGAAGTGAAAATCACAAAAATTCACATAGACGGGCAAATGAAGATCACAAAAATTCACTTTGCCCGGTATGTGAAAATCGCGAAAATTCCTTAGCCGGATAAGTGAAAATCGCAAAAATTCACTTTGCCGGGTAAGTGAAAATCACAAAATTTCACATAGACGGGTAAATGAAGATCACAAAAATTCACTTTGCCGGGTAACTAAATATCGCCAAAAATCCTTACCTGGGTAAGTGAAATTCGCAAAATTTCACTTTGCCGGGTAAGTAAAAATTGCAAAAATTCACAGCCGGGTAAGTGAAAATCACAAATATTCACATAGCGTGGTAAGTGAATATCGCTAATAATCACTTTGCGGGTAAGTGAAAATCATAAAAATTCACTTTCACGGGTAAGTGAAAATCACAAAATCTCACTTAGTCCAGTAAGTGAAAATCGCAAAAATTCACTTAGCCAGGTAAGTGAAAGTCACAAAAATTCAATTAACCGGGTAAGTGAAAATCGCAAAAATTCACTTTCCCAGGTAAGTGAAAATCGCAAAAATTCACTTAGTCGGGTAAGTGAAAATCGCAAAAATTCACTTAGCCATGTAAGTGAAAATCACAAATTCACTTAACCGGGTTATTGAAAATCACAAAAATGCATATAATTTGGTAAGTGAAAATCGCTAAAATTCACATTGCCGGGTAAGTGCAAATCGTAAAAGTTTACTTTTCCGGGTAAGTGAAAATCGCAAAAATTCCTTAGCCGGGTAAGTGAAAATCGCAAAAATCGCAAAGTAAGTGAAAATAGCAAAAATTCCTTAGTCGATTAACTGAAAGTCGCAAAAATTCACTTAGCAGGGTAAGTGAAAATCACAAATATTGAAAATAATGAAAATTCAGAAAGTTGGGTAAATGAAAATCGCTTAAATTCCTTAGGCTTGTAAGTGAAAGTCGCAAAAATTCACTTAGCCAGGTAAGTGAAAATCACAAAAATTCACTAAGCGCGGTAAGTGAAGATCGCTAGAATTCACTTAGCCGGGTAAGTGAAAATCACAAAATTCACTTAGCCAGGTAAGTGAAAATCACAAAAATTCACATAGCGGGGTAAGTGAAAATCGTTAAAATTCACTTTCCCGGGTAAGTGAAAATCGCGAAAATTCACTTAGTCCGGTAAGTTAAAATCGCTGAAATTCGCATGACCGGGAAAGTGCAAATCGTAAAAGTTCACTTTTCCGGGTAAATGAAAATCGCTAAAACTCCTTAACCGGGAAAGTGAAAATCGCTGAATTCCTTAGCCGGGTAAGTGAAAATCGCAAATATTCACTTAGCCGGGTAAGTGAAAATCACAGAAATTCACTTAGGCGGGTAAGTGAAAATCACAAAATCTCACTTAGCCCAGTAAGTAAAAATCGCAAAAATTCACTTAGCCAGGTAAGTGAAAATCGCTAAAATTCACATGGCCGGGTAAGTGCAAATCGTAAAAATTCACTTTTCCGGGTAAGTGAAAATCGCAAAAATTCACTTAGCCAGGTAAGTGAAAATCACAAAAATTCACTTAGCCACGTAAGTGAAAATCGCAAAAATTCACTTAGTCGGGTAAGTGAAAATCGCGAAAATTCACTTAGTCGGGTAAGTGAAAATCGCTAAAATTCACATGGCCGGGTAAGTGCAAATCGTAAAAATTCACTTTTCCGGGTAAGTGAAAATCGCAAAAAGTCACTTAGCCAGGTAAGTGAAAATCACAAAAATTCACTTAGCGCGGTAAGTGAAAATCGTAAAAATTCACTTTCCCAGGTAAGTGAAAATCGCAAAAATTCACTTAGTCGGGTAAGTGAAAATCGCAAAAATTCACTTAGCCATGTAAGTGAAAATCAAAAAAATCACTTAGCCGGGTAAGTAAAAATCACAAAAATTCATATAGTGTGGTAAGTGAAAATCGCTAAAATTCACATTGCCGGGTAAGTGCAAATAGTAAAAATTCACTTTCCCGGGTAAGTGAAAATCGCTAAAATTTTTTTGTCGGGTAAGTGAAAATCGCAAAAATTGCAAAAATTCACTTTGCCGGGTATGTGAATATCACAAAATTTCCTTAGTCGGGTAAATCACAAATTCACTTAACCGGGTAAGTGAAAATCATAAAAATGCATATAGTGTGGTAAGTGAAAATCGCTAAAATTGCTTAGCAGGGTAAGTGAAAATCACAAAAATTTCTTGGCCAGGTAAGTGAAAATCGCAAAAATTCACTTAGCGCGGTAAGTGAAAATTGCTAAAAATCACTTTCCCGGGTAAGTGAAAATCGTAAAAATTCACCTTCCCGGGTAAGTGAAAATCGCTAAAATTCACATGGCCGGTTAAGTGCAAATCGTAAAAATTCACTTTTCCAGGTAAGTGAAAATCACAAAAATTCACATAGCCGGGAAAATGAAAATCTCAAAAATTCACTTTGCCGTTGAAGTGAAAATCACAAAAATTCACATAGACGGGCAAATGAAGATCACAAAAATTCACATTTTCCCCGGTAAGTAAAAATCGCAAAAATTCCTTAGCCGGGTAAGTGAAAATCGCAAAAATCGCAATGTAAGTGAAAATCGCAAAAATTCACTTAGCCATGTAAGTGAAAATCACAAAAATCACTTAGCCGGGTAAGTGAAAATCACAAAAATTCATATAGTGTGGTAAGTGAAAATCGCTAAAATTCACATTGCCGGGTAAGTGCAAATAGTAAAAATTCACTTTCCCGGGTAAGTGAAAATCGCTAAAATTTTTTTGCTGGGTAAGTGAAAATCGCAAAAATTGCAAAAATTTACCTTGCAGGGTATGTGAATATCACAAAAATTCCTTAGTCGGGTAAGTGAAAATCACAAATTCACTTAACCGGGTAAGTGAAAATCACAAAAATGCACATAGTGTGGTAAGTGAAAATCGCTAAAATTCCTTAGCGGCGAAAGTGAAGATCACAAAAATTCACTTTGCCCGGTATGTGAAAATCGCAAAAATTCCTTACCTGGGTAAGTGAAATTCGCTAAAATTCCTTAACTGGGTAAGTGAAAATCGTAAAATATTCACTTTCCCAGGTAAGTAAAAATCGCAAAAACTCACTTAGTCGGGTAAGTGCAAATCGCTAAAATTTACTTAGCCATGTAAGTGAAAATCAAAAAAATCACTTAGCCGGGTAAGTAAAAATCACAAAAATTCATATAGTGTGGTAAGTGAAAATCGCTAAAATTCACATTGCCGGGTAAGTGCAAATAGTAAAAATTCACTTTCCCGGGTAAGTGAAAATCGCTAAAATTTTTTTGTCGGGTAAGTGAAAATCGCAAAAATTGCAAAAATTCACTTTGCCGGGTATGTGAATATCACAAAATTTCCTTAGTCGGGTAAACCACAAATTCACTTAACCGGGTAAGTGAAAATCATAAAAATGCATATAGTGTGGTAAGTGAAAATCGCTAAAATTGCTTAGCAGGGTAAGTGAAAATCACAAAAATTTCTTGGCCAGGTAAGTGAAAATCGCAAAAATTCACTTAGCGCGGTAAGTGAAAATTGCTAAAAATCACTTTCCCGGGTAAGTGAAAATCGTACAAATTCACCTTCCCGGGTAAGTGAAAATCGCTAAAATTCACATGGCCGGTTAAGTGCAAATCGTAAAAATTCACTTTTCCAGGTAAGTGAAAATCACAAAAATTCACATAGCCGGGAAAATGAAAATCTCAAAAATTCACTTTGCCGTTGAAGTGAAAATCACAAAAATTCACATAGACGGGCAAATGAAGATCACAAAAATTCACATTTTCCCCGGTAAGTGAAAATCGCAAAAATTCCTTAGCCGGGTAAGTGAAAATCGCAAAAATCGCAATGTAAGTGAAAATCGCAAAAATTCACTTAGCCATGTAAGTGAAAATCACAAAAATCACTTAGCCGGGTAAGTGAAAATCACAAAAATTCATATAGTGTGGTAAGTGAAAATCGCTAAAATTCACATTGCCGGGTAAGTGCAAATAGTAAAAATTCACTTTCCCGGGTAAGTGAAAATCGCTAAAATTTTTTTGCCGGGTAAGTGAAAATCGCAAAAATTGCAAAAATTTACCTTGCAGGGTATGTGAATATCACAAAAATTCCTTAGTCGGGTAAGTGAAAATCACAAATTCACTTAACCGGTTAAGTGAAAATCACAAAAATGCACATAGTGTGGTAAGTGAAAATCGCTAAAATTCCTTAGCGGCGTAAGTGAAGATCACAAAAATTCGCTTTGCCCGGTATGTGAAAATCGCAAAAATTCCTTACCTGGGTAAGTGAAATTCGCTAAAATTCCTTAACTGGGTAAGTGAAAATCGTAAAATATTCACTTTCCCAGGTAAGTTAAAATCGCAAAAACTCACTTAGTCGGGTAAGTGCAAATCACTAAAATTCACTTAGCCATGTAAGTGAAAATCACAAAAATCACTTAGCCGGTTAAGTGAAAATCACAAAAATTCATATAGTGTGGTAAGTGAAAATCGCTAAAATTCACATTGCCGGGTAAGTGCAAATAGTAAAAATTCACTTTCCCGGGTAAGTGAAAATCGCTAAAATTTTTTTACCGGGTAAGTGAAAATCGCAAAAATTGCAAAAATGTACCTTGCAGGGTATGTGAATATCACAAAAATTCCTTAGTCGGGTAAGTGAAAATCACAAATTCACTTAACCGGGTAAGTGAAAATCACAAAAATGCACATAGTGTGGTAAGCGAAAATCGCTAAAATTCCTTAGCGGCGTAAGTGAAGATCACAAAAATTCACTTTGCCCGGTATGTGAAAATCGCAAAAATTCCTTAGCCGGGTAAGTGAAAATCGCAAAAATCGCAAGGTAAGTGAAAATCGCAAAAATTCACTTTGCCGGGTAAGTGAAAATCATTAAATTTCACATAGACGGGTAAATGAAGATCACAAAAATTCACTTTGCCGGGTAAGTGAATATCGCTAAAATTCCTTACCTGGGTAAGTGAAATTCGCAAAATTTCACTTTGCCGGGTAAGTAAAAATTGCAAAAATTCACAGGCGGGTAAGTGAAAATCACAAATATTCACATAGCGTGGTAAGTGAATATCGCTAAAAATCACTTTGCGGGTAAGTGAAGATCGTAAAAATTCACTTAGCCAGGTAAGTGAAAATCACAAAAATTCACTTAGCGCGGTAAGTGAAAATCGCTAAAAAATACTTTCCCGGGTAAGTGAAAATCGTAAAAATTCACCTTCCCGGGTAAGTGAAAATCGCTAAAATTCACTTAGTCGGTAAGTGAAAATCGCAAAAATTCTCGGGTAAGTAAAAATTGCAAAAAATCACAGCCAGGTAAGTGAAAATCACAAATATTCACATAGCGTGGTAAGTGAATATCGCTAAAAATCACTTTGCGGGTAAGTGAAAATCGTAAAAATTCACGTTCACGGGTAAGTGAAAATCACAAAATCTCACTTAGCCCAGTAAGTAAAAATCGCAAAAATTCACTTAGCCAGGTAAGTGAAAATCGCTAAAATTCACATGGCCGGGTAAGTGCAAATCGTAAAAATTCACTTTTCCGGGTAAGTGAAAATCGCAAAAATTCACTTAGCCAGGTAAGTGAAAATCACAAAAATTCACTTAGCCAGGTAAGTGAAAATCGCAAAAATTCACTTAGTCGTGTAAGTGAAAATGGCGAAAATTCACTTAGTCGGGTAAGTGAAAATCGCTAGAATTCACATGGCCGGGTAAGTGCAAATCGTAAAAATTCACTTTTCCGGGTAAGTTAAAATCGCAAAAATTCACTTAGTCGGGTAAGTGAAAATCGCTAAAATTCCTTAGCAGGGTAAGTGAAAATCACAAAAATTTCTTGGCCAGGTAAGTGAAAACCGCTAAGATTCCCTAGCCGGGTAAGTGAAAATCACAAAAATGCATTTAGTGTGGTAAGTGAAAATCGCTAAAATTCCTTAGCAGGCTAAGTGAAAATCACAACAATTTCTTGGCCAGGTAAGTGAAAATCGCTAAGACTTCTTAGCCGGGTAAGTGAAAATCCCAAAAATTTCTTAGCCAGGTAAGTTAAAATCGCAAAAATTCCTTAGCCGGGTAAGTGAAAATCGCAAAAATCGCCAGGTAAGTGAAAATCGCAAAAATTCACTTTGCCGGGTAAGTGAAAATCACAAAATTTCATATAGACGGGTAAATGAAGATCACAAAAATTCACTTTGCCGGATAAGTGAATATCGCTAAAATTCCTTACCCGGCTAAGCGAAAGTCGCAAAAATTCACTTAGTCGGGTTAGTGAAAATCACAAATATTCACATAGCGTGGTAAGTGAATATCGCTGAAAATCTCTTTCCCGGGTAAGTGAAAATCGTAAAAATTCACTTTCTCGGGTAAGTGAAAATCGCAAAAATTCACTTTGTCCGGTAAGTGAAAATCGCAAAAATTCACTAAGTCGGGTAAGTGAAAATCGCTAGAATTCACTTAGTCGGGTAAGTAAAAATCGCGAAAATTCACATGGCCGGGTAAGTGAAAATCGCAAAAATTCACTTAGTCGGGTAAGTGAAAATCGCGAAAATTCACATGGCCGAGTAAGTGCAAATCGTTAAAATTCACTTTTCCGGGTAAGTGAAAATCGCAAAAATTCACTTTCTCGGGTAAGTGAAAATCGCAAAAATTCACTTTGTCCGGTAAGTGAAAATCGCAAAAATTCACTAAGTCGGGTAAGTGAAAATCGCTAGAATTCACTTAGTCGGGTAAGTAAAAATCGCGAAAATTCACATGGCCGGGTAGGTGAAAATCGCAAAAATTCACTTAGTCCGGTAAGTGAAAATCGCAAAAATTCACTTAGTCGGGTAAGTGAAAATCGCAAAAATTCACTTAGTCGGGTAAGTGAAAATCGTGAAAATTCACATGGCCGGGTAAGTGAAAATCGCAAAAATTCACTTAGCCAGGTAAGTGAAAATCACAAAAATTCACTTAGCGCGGTAAGTGAAAATCGTAAGAATTCACTTTCCCAGGTAAGTGAAAATCGCGAAAATTCACTTAGTCGGGTAAGTGAAAATCGCAAAAATTCACTTAGTCGGGTAAGTGAAAATCGCTAGAATTCACATGGCCGGGTAAGTGCAAATCGTTAAAATTCACTTTTCCGGGTAAGTGAAAATCGCAAAAATTCACTTAGTCGTGTAAGTGAAAATCGCGAAAATTCACTTAGTCGGGTAAGTGAAAATCGCTAGAATTCACATGGCCGGGTAAGTGCAAATCGTAAAAATTCACTTTTCCGGGTAAGTGAAAATCGCAAAAATTCACATAGCCAGGTAAGTGAAAATCACAAAAATTCACTTAGCGCGGTAAGTGAAAATCGTAAGAATTCACTTTCCCAGGTAAGTGAAAATCGCAAAAATTCACTTAGTCGGGTAAGTGAAAATCGCAAAAATTCACTTAGCCATGTAAGTGAAAATCACAAAAATCACTTAGCCGGGTAAGTGAAAATCACAAAAATTCATATAGTGTGATAAGTGAAAATCGCTTAAATTCACATTGCCGGGTAAGTGCAAATAGTAAAAATTCACTTTCCCGGGTAAGTGAAAATCGCTAAAATTTTTTTGCCGGGTAAGTGAAAGTCGCAAAAATTGCAAAAATTCACTTTGCCGGGTATGTGAATATCACAAAAATTCCTTAGTCGGGTAAATCACAAATTCACTTAACCGGGTAAGTGAAAATCACAAAAAATGCATATAGTGTGGTAAGTGAAAATCGCTAAAATTCCTTAGCAGGGTAAGTGAAAATCGCAAACATTTCTTGGCCAGGTAAGTGTTAATCGCTAAGATTCCTTAGCCGGGTAAGTGAAAATCACAAAAATGCATATAGTGTGGTAAGTGAAAATCGCTAAAATTCCTTAGCGGGGTAAGTAAAAATCACGAAAATTTCTTAGCCAGGTAAGTAAAAATCGCGAAAATTCACATGGCCGGGTAAGTGAAAGTCGCAAAAATTCACTTAGTCGGGTAACTGAAAATCGCGAAAATTCACTTAGGCGGGTAAGTGAAAATCACAAAAATGCACTTAGCGCGGTCAATGAAAATCGTAAAAATTCACTTTCCCGGGTAAGTGAAAATCGCAGAAATTAACTTAGTCGGGTAAGTGAAAATCGCGAAAATTCACTTAGTCGGGTATGTGAAAATCACAAAAATGCACTTAGCGCGGTCAATGAAAATCGTAAAAATTCACTTTCCCGGGTAAGTGTAAATCGCAAAAATTCACTTAGTCGGGTAAGTGAAAATCGCGAAAATTCACTTAGTCGGGTAAGTGAAAATCGCAAAAATTGACTTAGTCGGGTAAGTGCAAATCGCAAAAATTCACTTAGCCATGTAAGTGAAAATCACAAGAATCTCCTAGCCGGGTAAGTGAAAATCACAAAAATTCATATAGAGTGGTAAGTGCAAATCGCTAAAATTCACATTGCCGGGTAAGTGCAAATAGTAAAAATTCACTTTCCCGGGTAAGTGAAAATCGCTAAAATTTTTTTGCCGGGTAAGTGAAAATCGCAAAAATTGCAAAAATTCCCTTTGCCGGGTATGTGAATATCACAAAAATTCCTTAGTCGGGTAAGTGAAAATCATAAATTCACTTAACCGGGTAAGTGAAAATCACAAAAATGCACATAGTGTGGTAACTGAAAATCGCTAAAACTCCTAAGCGGCGTAAGTGAAAATCACATCAATTTCTTAGCCAGGTAAGTGAAAATCGCTAAGATTCGTAAGCCGGGTAAGTGAGAATCACAAAAATTCACATAGCCGGGTAAATGAAAATCTCAAAAATTCACTTTGCCTTTGAAGTGAAAATCACAAAAATTCACATAGACGGGCAAATGAAGATCACAAAAATTCACTTTGCCCGGTATGTGAAAATCGCAACAATTCCTTAGCCGGGTAAGTGAAAATCGCAAAAATAGCAAGGTAAGTGCAAATCGCAAAAATTCACTTTGCCGGGTAAATGAAAATCATAAAATTTCACATAGACGGGTAAATGAAGATCACAAAAATTCACTTTGCCGGGTAGCTGAATATCGCTAAAATTCCTTACCTGTGTAAGTGAAATTCGCTAGAATTCCTTACCTGGGTAAGTGAAAATCGTAAAAATTCACTTTCCCAGGTAAGTGAAAATCGCAAAAATTCCCTTAGTCGAGTAAGTGCAAATCGCAAAAATTCACTTAGCCATGTAAGTGAAAATCACAAAAATCACTTAGCCGGGTAAGTGAAAATCACAAAAATTCATATAGTGTGGTAAGTGAAAATCGCTTAAATTCACATTGCCGGGTAAGCGCAAATAGTAAATATTCACTTTCCCGGGTAAGTGAAAATCGCTAAAATTTTTTTGCCGGGTAAGTGAAAATCGCAAAAATTGCAAAAATTCACTTTGCCGGGTATGTATATATCACAAAAATTCCTTAGTCGGGTAAGTGAAAATCACAAATTCACTTAACCGGGTAAGTGAAAACCACAAAAATGCACATAGTGTGGTAAGTGAAAATCGCTAAAATTCCTCAGCGGCGTAAGTGAAAATCACAAAAAATTTCTTAGCCAGGTAAGTGAAAATCACTAAGATTCGTAAGCCGGGTAAGTGAAAATCACTAAAATTCACATAGCCGGGTAAATGAAAATCTCAAAAATTCACTTTGCCGTTGAAGTGAAAATCACAAAAATTCACATAGACGGGCAAATGAAGATCACAAAAATTCACTTTGCCCGGTATGTGAAAATCGCGAAAATTCCTTAGCCGGATAAGTGAAAATCGCAAAAATTCACTTTGCCGGGTAAGTGAAAATCACAAAATTTCACATACACGGGTAAATAAAGATCACAAAAATTCACTTTGCCGGGTAACTAAATATCGCCAAAAATCCTTACCTGGGTAAGTGAAATTAGCAAAATTTCACTTTGCCGGGTAAGTAAAAATTGCAAAAATTCACAGCCGGGTAAGTGAAAATCACAAATATTCACATAGCGTGGTAAGTGAATATCGCTAATAATCACTTTGCGGGTAAGTGAAAATCATAAAAATTCACTTTCACGGGTAAGTGAAAATCACAAAATCTCACTTAGAACAGTAAGTGAAAATCGCAAAAATTCACTTAGACAGGTAAGTGAAAGTCACAAAAATTCAATTAACCGGGTAAGTGAAAATCGCAAAAATTCACTTAACCAGGTAAGTGAAAATCACAAAAATTCACTTAGCCAGGTAAGTGAAAATCACAAAAATTCACTTATCGCGGTAAGTGAAAATCGCTAAAAATTACTTTCCCGGGTAAGTGAAAATGGTAAAAATTCACCTTCCCGGGTAAGTGAAAATCGCTAAAATTCACATGGCCGGGTAAGTGCAAATCGTAAAAATTCACTTTTCCGGATTAGTGAAAATCGCAAAAATTCACTTTGCCGGGTAAGTGAAAATCACAAAATTTCACATACACGGGTAAATGAAGATCACAAAAATTCACTTTGCCGGGTAACTAAATATCGCCAAAAATCCTTACCTGGGTAAGTGAAATTCGCAAAATTTCACTTTGCCGGGTAAGTAAAAATTGCAAAAATTCACAGCCGGGTAAGTGAAAATCACAAATATTCACATAGCGTGGTAAGTGAATATCGCTAATAATCACTTTGCGGGTAAGTGAAAATCATAAAAATTCACTTTCACGGGTAAGTGAAAATCACAAAATCTCACTTAGAACAGTAAGTGAAAATCGCAAAAATTCACTTAGCCAGGTAAGTGAAAGTCACAAAAATTCAATTAATCGGGTAAGTGAAAATCGCAAAAATTCACTTAACCAGGTAAGTGAAAATCACAAAAATTCACTTAGCCAGGTAAGTGAAAATCACAAAAATTCACTTATCGCGGTAAGTGAAAATCGCTAAAAATTACTTTCCCGGGTAAGTGAAAATCGTAAAAATTCACCTTCCCGGGTAAGTGAAAATCGCTAAAATTCACATGGCCGGGTAAGTGCAAATCGTAAAAATTCACTTTTCCGGGTAAGTGAAAATCGCAAAAATTCACTTAGTCGGTAAGTGAAAATCGCAAAAATTCTCGGGTAAGTAAAAAGTGCAAAAATTCACAGCCAGGTAAGTGAAAATCACAAATATTCACATAGCGTGGTAAGTGAATATCGCTAAAAATCACTTTGCGGGTAAGTGAAAATCGTAAAAATTCACTTTCACGGGTAAGTGAAAATCACAAAATCTCACTTAGCCCAGTAAGTAAGAATCGCAAAAATTCACTTAGCCAGGTAAGTGAAAATCGCTAAAATTCACATGGCCGGGTAAGTGCAAATCGTAAAAATTCACTTTTCCGGGTAAGTGAAAATCGCAAAAATTCACTTAGTCGTGTAAGTGAAAATGGCGAAAATTCACTTAGTCGGGTAAGTGAAAATCGCTAGAATTCACATGGCCGGGTAAGTGCAAATCGTAAAAATTCACTTTTCCGGGTAAGTTAAAATCGCAAAAATTCACTTAGTCGGGTAAGTGAAAATCGCTAAAATTCCTTAGCAGGGTAAGTGAAAATCACAAAAATTTCTTGGCCAGGTAAGTGAAAACCGCTAAGATTCCTTAGCCGGGTAAGTGAAAATCACAAAAATGCATTTAGTGTGGTAAGTGAAAATCGCTAAAATTCCTAAGCAGGCTAAGTGAAAATCACAACAATTTCTTGGCCAGGTAAGTGAAAATCGCTAAGACTTCTTAGCCGGGTAAGTGAAAATCCCAAAAATTTCTTAGCCAGGTAAGTTAAAATCGCAAAAATTCCTTAGCCGGGTAAGTGAAAATCGCAAAAATCGCAAGGTAAGTGAAAATCGCAAAAATTCACTTTGCCGGGTAAGTGAAAATCACAAAATTTCATATAGACGGGTAAATGAAGATCACAAAAATTCACTTTGCCGGATAAGTGAATATCGCTAAAATTCCTTACCCGGCTAAGCGAAAGTCGCAAAAATTCACTTAGTCGGGTTAGTGAAAATCACAAATATTCACATAGCGTGGTAAGTGAATATCGCTGAAAATCTCTTTCCCGGGTAAGTGAAAATCGTAAAAATTCACTTTCTCGGGTAAGTGAAAATCGCAAAAATTCACTTTGTCCGGTAAGTGAAAATCGCAAAAATTCACTAAGTCGGGTAAGTGAAAATCGCTAGAATTCACTTAGTCGGGTAAGTAAAAATCGCGAAAATTCACATGGCCGGGTAAGTGAAAATCGCAAAAATTCACTTAGTCGGGTAAGTGAAAATCGCGAAAATTCACATGGCCGAGTAAGTGCAAATCGTTAAAATTCACTTTTCCGGGTAAGTGAAAATCGCAAAAATTCACTTAGTCGGGTAAGTGAAAATCGCAAAAATTCACTTAGTCGGGTAAGTGAAAATCGTGAAAATTCACATGGCCGGGTAAGTGAAAATCGCAAAAATTCACTTAGCCAGGTAAGTGAAAATCACAAAAATTCACTTAGCGCGGTAAGTGAAAATCGTAAGAATTCACTTTCCCAGGTAAGTGAAAATCGCGAAAATTCACTTAGTCGGGTAAGTGAAAATCGCAAAAATTCACTTAGTCGGGTAAGTGAAAATCGCTAGAATTCACATGGCCGGGTAAGTGCAAATCGTTAAAATTCACTTTTCCGGGTAAGTGAAAATCGCAAAAATTCACTTAGTCGTGTAAGTGAAAATCGCGAAAATTCACTTAGTCGGGTAAGTGAAAATCGCTAGAATTCACATGGCCGGGTAAGTGCAAATCGTAAAAATTCACTTTTCCGGGTAAGTGAAAATCGCAAAAATTCACATAGCCAGGTAAGTGAAAATCACAAAAATTCACTTAGCGCGGTAAGTGAAAATCGTAAGAATTCACTTTCCCAGGTAAGTGAAAATCGCAAAAATTCACTTAGTCGGGTAAGTGAAAATCGCAAAAATTCACTTAGCCATGTAAGTGAAAATCACAAAAATCACTTAGCCGGGTAAGTGAAAATCACAAAAATTCATATAGTGTGATAAGTGAAAATCGCTAAAATTCACATTGCCGGGTAAGTGCAAATAGTAAAAATTCACTTTCCCGGGTAAGTGAAAATCGCTAAAATTTTTTTGCCGGGTAAGTGAAAGTCGCAAAAATTGCAAAAATTCACTTTGCCGGGTATGTGAATATCACAAAAATTCCTTAGTCGGGTAAATCACAAATTCACTTAACCGGGTAAGTGAAAATCACAAAAAATGCATATAGTGTGGTAAGTGAAAATCGCTAAAATTCCTTAGCAGGGTAAGTGAAAATCGCAAACATTTCTTGGCCAGGTAAGTGTTAATCGCTAAGATTCCTTAGCCGGGTAAGTGAAAATCACAAAAATGCATATAGTGTGGTAAGTGAAAATCGCTAAAATTCCTTAGCGGGGTAAGTAAAAATCACGAAAATTTCTTAGCCAGGTAAGTAAAAATCGCGAAAATTCACATGGCCGGGTAAGTGAAAGTCGCAAAAATTCACTTAGTCGGGTAACTGAAAATCGCGAAAATTCACTTAGGCGGGTAAGTGAAAATCACAAAAATGCACTTAGCGCGGTCAATGAAAATCGTAAAAATTCACTTTCCCGGGTAAGTGAAAATCGCAGAAATTAACTTAGTCGGGTAAGTGAAAATCGCGAAAATTCACTTAGTCGGGTATGTGAAAATCACAAAAATGCACTTAGCGCGGTCAATGAAAATCGTAAAAATTCACTTTCCCGGGTAAGTGTAAATCGCAAAAATTCACTTAGTCGGGTAAGTGAAAATCGCGAAAATTCACTTAGTCGGGTAAGTGAAAATCGCAAAAATTGACTTAGTCGGGTAAGTGCAAATCGCAAAAATTCACTTAGCCATGTAAGTGAAAATCACAAGAATCTCTTAGCCGGGTAAGTGAAAATCACAAAAATTCATATAGTGTGGTAAGTGCAAATCGCTAAAATTCACATTGCCGGGTAAGTGCAAATAGTAAAAATTCACTTTCCCGGGTAAGTGAAAATCGCTAAAATTTTTTTGCCGGGTAAGTGAAAATCGCAAAAATTGCAAAAATTCCCTTTGCCGGGTATGTGAATATCACAAAAATTCCTTAGTCGGGTAAGTGAAAATCATAAATTCACTTAACCGGGTAAGTAAAAATCACAAAAATGCACATAGTGTGGTAACTGAAAATCGCTAAAACTCCTAAGCGGCGTAAGTGAAAATCACATCAATTTCTTAGCCAGGTAAGTGAAAATCGCTAAGATTCGTAAGCCGGGTAAGTGAGAATCACAAAAATTCACATAGCCGGGTAAATGAAAATCTCAAAAATTCACTTTGCCTTTGAAGTGAAAATCACAAAAATTCACATAGACGGGCAAATGAAGATCACAAAAATTCACTTTGCCCGGTATGTGAAAATCGCAACAATTCCTTAGCCGGGTAAGTGAAAATCGCAAAAATAGCAAGGTAAGTGCAAATCGCAAAAATTCACTTTGCCGGGTATATGAAAATCATAAAATTTCACATAGACGGGTAAATGAAGATCACAAAAATTCACTTTGCCGGGTAGCTGAATATCGCTAAAATTCCTTACCTGTGTAAGTGAAATTCGCTAGAATTCCTTACCTGGGTAAGTGAAAATCGTAAAAATTCACTTTCCCAGGTAAGTGAAAATCGCAAAAATTCCCTTAGTCGGGTAAGTGCAAATCGCAAAAATTCACTTAGCCATGTAAGTGAAAATCACAAAAATCACTTAGCCGGGTAATTGAAAATCACAAAAATTCATATAGTGTGGTAAGTGAAAATCGCTTAAATTCACATTGCCGGGTAAGCGCAAATAGTAAATATTCACTTTCCCGGGTAAGTGAAAATCGCTAAAATTTTTTTGCCGGGTAAGTGAAAATCGCAAAAATTGCAAAAATTCACTTTGCCGGGTATGTATATATCACAAAAATTCCTTAGTCGGGTAAGTGAAAATCACAAATTCACTTAACCGGGTAAGTGAAAACCACAAAAATGCACATAGTGTGGTAAGTGAAAATCGCTAAAATTCCTCAGCGGCGTAAGTGAAAATCACAAAAAATTTCTTAGCCAGGTAAGTGAAAATCACTAAGATTCGTAAGCCGGGTAAGTGAAAATCACTAAAATTCACATAGCCGGGTAAATGAAAATCTCAAAAATTCACTTTGCCGTTGAAGTGAAAATCACAAAAATTCACATAGACGGGCAAATGAAGATCACAAAAATTCACTTTGCCCGGTATGTGAAAATCGTGAAAATTCCTTAGCCGGATAAGTGAAAATCGCAAAAATTCACTTTGCCGGGTAAGTGAAAATCACAAAATTTCACATACACGGGTAAATAAAGATCACAAAAATTCACTTTGCCGGGTAACTAAATATCGCCAAAAATCCTTACCTGGGTAAGTGAAATTAGCAAAATTTCACTTTGCCGGGTAAGTAAAAATTGCAAAAATTCACAGCCGGGTAAGTGAAAATCACAAATATTCACATAGCGTGGTAAGTGAATATCGCTAATAATCACTTTGCGGGTAAGTGAAAATCATAAAAATTCACTTTCACGGGTAAGTGAAAATCACAAAATCTCACTTAGAACAGTAAGTGAAAATCGCAAAAATTCACTTAGACAGGTAAGTGAAAGTCACAAAAATTCAATTAACCGGGTAAGTGAAAATCGCAAAAATTCACTTAACCAGGTAAGTGAAAATCACAAAAATTCACTTAGCCAGGTAAGTGAAAATCACAAAAATTCACTTATCGCGGTAAGTCAAAATCGCTAAAAATTACTTTCCCGGGTAAGTGAAAATGGTAAAAATTCACCTTCCCGGGTAAGTGAAAATCGCTAAAATTCACATGGCCGGGTAAGTGCAAATCGTAAAAATTCACTTTTCCGGATTAGTGAAAATCGCAAAAATTCACTTTGCCGGGTAAGTGAAAATCACAAAATTTCACATACACGGGTAAATGAAGATCACAAAAATTCACTTTGCCGGGTAACTAAATATCGCCAAAAATCCTTACCTGGGTAAGTGAAATTCGCAAAATTTCACTTTGCCGGGTAAGTAAAAATTGCAAAAATTCACAGCCGGGTAAGTGAAAATCACAAATATTCACATAGCGTGGTAAGTGAATATCGCTAATAATCACTTTGCGGGTAAGTGAAAATCATAAAAATTCACTTTCACGGGTAAGTGAAAATCACAAAATCTCACTTAGAACAGTAAGTGAAAATCGCAAAAATTCACTTAGCCAGGTAAGTGAAAGTCACAAAAATTCAATTAATCGGGTAAGTGAAAATCGCTAAAATTCACTTAACCAGGTAAGTGAAAATCACAAAAATTCACTTAGCCAGGTAAGTGAAAATCACAAAAATTCACTTATCGCGGTAAGTGAAAATCGCTAAAAATTACTTTCCCGGGTAAGTGAAAATCGTAAAAATTCACCTTCCCGGGTAAGTGAAAATCGCTAAAATTCACATGGCCGGGTAAGTGCAAATCGTAAAAATTCACTTTTCCGGGTAAGTGAAAATCGCAAAAATTCACTTAGTCGGTAAGTGAAAATCGCAAAAATTCTCGGGTAAGTAAAAAGTGCAAAAATTCACAGCCAGGTAAGTGAAAATCACAAATATTCACATAGCGTGGTAAGTGAATATCGCTAAAAATCACTTTGCGGGTAAGTGAAAATCGTAAAAATTCACTTTCACGGGTAAGTGAAAATCACAAAATCTCACTTAGCCCAGTAAGTAAGAATCGCAAAAATTCACTTAGCCAGGTAAGTGAAAATCGCTAAAATTCACATGGCCGGGTAAGTGCAAATCGTAAAAATTCACTTTTCCGGGTAAGTGAAAATCGCAAAAATTCACTTAGTCGTGTAAGTGAAAATGGCGAAAATTCACTTAGTCGGGTAAGTGAAAATCGCTAGAATTCACATGGCCGGGTAAGTGCAAATCGTAAAAATTCACTTTTCCGGGTAAGTTAAAATCGCAAAAATTCACTTAGTCGGGTAAGTGAAAATCGCTAAAATTCCTTAGCAGGGTAAGTGAAAATCACAAAAATTTCTTGGCCAGGTAAGTGAAAACCGCTAAGATTCCTTAGCCGGGTAAGTGAAAATCACAAAAATGCATTTAGTGTGGTAAGTGAAAATCGCTAAAATTCCTTAGCAGGCTAAGTGAAAATCACAACAATTTCTTGGCCAGGTAAGTGAAAATCGCTAAGACTTCTTAGCCGGGTAAGTGAAAATCCCAAAAATTTCTTAGCCAGGTAAGTTAAAATCGCAAAAATTCCTTAGCCGGGTAAGTGAAAATCGCAAAAATCGCAAGGTAAGTGAAAATCGCAAAAATTCACTTTGCCGGGTAAGTGAAAATCACAAAATTTCATATAGACGGGTAAATGAAGATCACAAAAATTCACTTTGCCGGATAAGTGAATATCGCTAAAATTCCTTACCCGGCTAAGCGAAAGTCGCAAAAATTCAATTAGTCGGGTTAGTGAAAATCACAAATATTCACATAGCGTGGTAAGTGAATATCGCTGAAAATCTCTTTCCCGGGTAAGTGAAAATCGTAAAAATTCACTTTCTCGGGTAAGTGAAAATCGCAAAAATTCACTTTGTCCGGTAAGTGAAAATCGCAAAAATTCACTAAGTCGGGTAAGTGAAAATCGCTAGAATTCACTTAGTCGGGTAAGTAAAAATCGCGAAAATTCACATGGCCGGGTAAGTGAAAATCGCAAAAATTCACTTAGTCGGGTAAGTGAAAATCGCGAAAATTCACATGGCCGAGTAAGTGCAAATCGTTAAAATTCACTTTTCCGGGTAAGTGAAAATCGCAAAAATTCACTTAGTCGGGTAAGTGAAAATCGCAAAAATTCACTTAGTCGGGTAAGTGAAAATCGTGAAAATTCACATGGCCGGGTAAGTGAAAATCGCAAAAATTCACTTAGCCAGGTAAGTGAAAATCACAAAAATTCACTTAGCGCGGTAAGTGAAAATCGTAAGAATTCACTTTCCCAGGTAAGTGAAAATCGCGAAAATTCACTTAGTCGGGTAAGTGAAAATCGCAAAAATTCACTTAGTCGGGTAAGTGAAAATCGCTAGAATTCACATGGCCGGGTAAGTGCAAATCTTAAAAATTCACTTTTCCGGGTAAGTGAAAATCGCAAAAATTCACTTAGTCGTGTAAGTGAAAATCGCGAAAATTCACTTAGTCGGGTAAGTGAAAATCGCTAGAATTCACATGGCCGGGTAAGTGCAAATCGTAAAAATTCACTTTTCCGGGTAGGTGAAAATCGCAAAAATTCACATAGCCAGGTAAGTGAAAATCACAAAAATTCACTTAGCGCGGTAAGTGAAAATCGTAAGAATTCACTTTCCCAGGTAAGTGCAAATCGCAAAAATTCACTTAGTCGGGTAAGTGAAAATCGCAAAAATTCACTTAGCCATGTAAGTGAAAATCACAAAAATCACTTAGCCGGGTAAGTGAAAATCACAAAAATTCATATAGTGTGATAAGTGAAAATCGCTAAAATTCACATTGCCGGGTAAGTGCAAATAGTAAAAATTCACTTTCCCGGGTAAGTGAAAATCGCTAAAATTTTTTTGCCGGGTAAGTGAAAGTCGCAAAAATTGCAAAAATTCACTTTGCCGGGTATGTGAATATCACAAAAATTCCTTAGTCGGGTAAATCACAAATTCACTTAACCGGGTAAGTGAAAATCACAAAAAATGCATATAGTGTGGTAAGTGAAAATCGCTAAAATTCCTTAGCAGGGTAAGTGAAAATCGCAAACATTTCTTGGCCAGGTAAGTGTTAATCGCTAAGATTCCTTAGCCGGGTAAGTGAAAATCACAAAAATGCATATAGTGTGGTAAGTGAAAATCGCTAAAATTCCTTAGCGGGGTAAGTAAAAATCACGAAAATTTCTTAGCCAGGTAAGTAAAAATCGCGAAAATTCACATGGCCGGGTAAGTGAAAGTCGCAAAAATTCACTTAGTCGGGTAACTGAAAATCGCGAAAATTCACTTAGGCGGGTAAGTGAAAATCACAAAAATGCACTTAGCGCGGTCAATGAAAATCGTAAAAATTCACTTTCCCGGGTAAGTGAAAATCGCAGAAATTAACTTAGTCGGGTAAGTGAAAATCGCGAAAATTCACTTAGTCGGGTATGTGAAAATCACAAAAATGCACTTAGCGCGGTCAATGAAAATCGTAAAAATTCACTTTCCCGGGTAAGTGTAAATCGCAAAAATTCACTTAGTCGGGTAAGTGAAAATCGCGAAAATTCACTTAGTCGGGTAAGTGAAAATCGCAAAAATTGACTTAGTCGGGTAAGTGCAAATCGCAAAAATTCACTTAGCCATGTAAGTGAAAATCACAAGAATCTCTTAGCCGGGTAAGTGAAAATCACAAAAATTCATATAGTGTGGTAAGTGCAAATCGCTAAAATTCACATTGCCGGGTAAGTGCAAATAGTAAAAATTCACTTTCCCGGGTAAGTGAAAATCGCTAAAATTTTTTTGCCGGGTAAGTGAAAATCGCAAAAATTGCAAAAATTCCCTTTGCCGGGTATGTGAATATCACAAAAATTCCTTAGTCGGGTAAGTGAAAATCATAAATTCACTTAACCGGGTAAGTAAAAATCACAAAAATGCACATAGTGTGGTAACTGAAAATCGCTAAAACTCCTAAGCGGCGTAAGTGAAAATCACATCAATTTCTTAGCCAGGTAAGTGAAAATCGCTAAGATTCGTAAGCCGGGTAAGTGAGAATCACAAAAATTCACATAGCCGGGTAAATGAAAATCTCAAAAATTCACTTTGCCTTTGAAGTGAAAATCACAAAAATTCACATAGACGGGCAAATGAAGATCACAAAAATTCACTTTGCCCGGTATGTGAAAATCGCAACAATTCCTTAGCCGGGTAAGTGAAAATCGCAAAAATAGCAAGGTAAGTGCAAATCGCAAAAATTCACTTTGCCGGGTAAATGAAAATCATAAAATTTCACATAGACGGGTAAATGAAGATCACAAAAATTCACTTTGCCGGGTAGCTGAATATCGCTAAAATTCCTTACCTGTGTAAGTGAAATTCGCTAGAATTCCTTACCTGGGTAAGTGAAAATCGTAAAAATTCACTTTCCCAGGTAAGTGAAAATCGCAAAAATTCCCTTAGTCGAGTAAGTGCAAATCGCAAAAATTCACTTAGCCATGTAAGTGAAAATCACAAAAATCACTTAGCCGGGTAAGTGAAAATCACAAAAATTCATATAGTGTGGTAAGTGAAAATCGCTTAAATTCACATTGCCGGGTAAGCGCAAATAGTAAATATTCACTTTCCCGGGTAAGTGAAAATCGCTAAAATTTTTTTGCCGGGTAAGTGAAAATCGCAAAAATTGCAAAAATTCACTTTGCCGGGTATGTATATATCACAAAAATTCCTTAGTCGGGTAAGTGAAAATCACAAATTCACTTAACCGGGTAAGTGAAAACCACAAAAATGCACATAGTGTGGTAAGTGAAAATCGCTAAAATTCCTCAGCGGCGTAAGTGAAAATCACAAAAAATTTCTTAGCCAGGTAAGTGAAAATCGCTAAGATTCGTAAGCCGGGTAAGTGAAAATCACTAAAATTCACATAGCCGGGTAAATGAAAATCTCAAAAATTCACTTTGCCGTTGAAGTGAAAAACACAAAAATTCACATAGACGGGCAAATGAAGATCACAAAAATTCACTTTGCCCGGTATGTGAAAATCGCGAAAATTCCTTAGCCGGATAGGTGAAAATCGCAAAAATTCACTTTGCCGGGTAAGTGAAAATCACAAAATTTCACATACACGGGTAAATAAAGATCACAAAAATTCACTTTGCCGGGTAACTAAATATCGCCAAAAATCCTTACCTGGGTAAGTGAAATTAGCAAAATTTCACTTTGCCGGGTAAGTAAAAATTGCAAAAATTCACAGCCGGGTAAGTGAAAATCACAAATATTCACATAGCGTGGTAAGTGAATATCGCTAATAATCACTTTGCGGGTAAGTGAAAATCATAAAAATTCACTTTCACGGGTAAGTGAAAATAACAAAATCTCACTTAGAACAGTAAGTGAAAATCGCAAAAATTCACTTAGCCAGGTAAGTGAAAGTCACAAAAATTCAATTAACCGGGTAAGTGAAAATCGCAAAAATTCACTTAACCAGGTAAGTGAAAATCACAAAAATTCACTTAGCCAGGTAAGTGAAAATCACAAAAATTCATTTATCGCGGTAAGTGAAAATCGCTAAAAATTACTTTCTCGGGTAAGTGAAAATGGTAAAAATTCACCTTCCCGGGTAAGTGAAAATCGCTAAAATTCACATGGCCGGGTAAGTGCAAATCGTAAAAATTCACTTTTCCGGATTAGTGAAAATCGCAAAAATTCACTTTGCCGGGTAAGTGAAAATCACAAAATTTCACATACACGGGTAAATGAAGATCACAAAAATTCACTTTGCCGGGTAACTAAATATCGCCAAAAATCCTTACCTGGGTAAGTGAAATTCGCAAAATTTCACTTTGCCGGGTAAGTAAAAATTGCAAAAATTCACAGCCGGGTAAGTGAAAATCACAAATATTCACATAGCGTGGTAAGTGAATATCGCTAATAATCACTTTGCGGGTAAGTGAAAATCATAAAAATTCACTTTCACGGGTAAGTGAAAATCACAAAATCTCACTTAGAACAGTAAGTGAAAATCGCAAAAATTCACTTAGCCAGGTAAGTGAAAGTCACAAAAATTCAATTAATCGGGTAAGTGAAAATCGCAAAAATTCACTTAACCAGGTAAGTGAAAATCACAAAAATTCACTTAGCCAGGTAAGTGAAAATCACAAAAATTCACTTATCGCGGTAAGTGAAAATCGCTAAAAATTACTTTCCCGGGTAAGTGAAAATCGTAAAAATTCACCTTCCCGGGTAAGTGAAAATCGCTAAAATTCACATGGCCGGGTAAGTGCAAATCGTAAAAATTCACTTTTCCGGGTAAGTGAAAATCGCAAAAATTCACTTAGTCGGTAAGTGAAAATCGCAAAAATTCTCGGGTAAGTAAAAAGTGCAAAAATTCACAGCCAGGTAAGTGAAAATCACAAATATTCACATAGCGTGGTAAGTGAATATCGCTAAAAATCACTTTGCGGGTAAGTGAAAATCGTAAAAATTCACTTTCACGGGTAAGTGAAAATCACAAAATCTCACTTAGCCCAGTAAGTAAGAATCGCAAAAATTCACTTAGCCAGGTAATTGAAAATCGCTAAAATTCACATGGCCGGGTAAGTGCAAATCGTAAAAATTCACTTTTCCGGGTAAGTGAAAATCGCAAAAATTCACTTAGCCAGGTAAGTGAAAATCACAAAAATTCACTTAGCCAGGTAAGTGAAAATCGCAAAAATTCACTTAGTCGGGTAAGTGAAAATCGCGAAAATTCACTTAGTCGGGTAAGTGAAAATCGCTAAAATTCACATGGCCGGGTAAGTGCAAATCGTAAAAATTCACTTTTCCGGGTAAGTGAAAATCGCAAAAATTCACTTAGCCAGGTAAGTGAAAATCACAAAAATACACTTAGCGCGGTAAGTGAAAATCACAAAAATTCATATAGTGTGGTAAGTGAAAATCGCTAAAATTCACATTGCCGGGTAAGTGCAAATAGTAAAAATTCACTTTCCCGGGTAAGTGAAAATCGCTAAAATTTTTTTGTCGGGTAAGTGAAAATCGCAAAAATTGCAAAAATTCACTTTGCCGGGTATGTGAATATCACAAAATTTCCTTAGTCGGGTAAATCACAAATTCACTTAACCGGTTAAGTGAAAATCATAAAAATGCATATAGTGTGGTAAGTGAAAATCGCTAAAATTCCTTAGCAGGGTAAGTGAAAATCACAAAAATTTCTTGGCCAGGTAAGTGAAAATCGCAAAAATTCACTTAGCGCGGTAAGTGAAAATTGCTAAAAATCACTTTCCCGGGTAAGTAAAAATCGTAAAAATTCACCTTCCCGGGTAAGTGAAAATCGCTAAAATTCACATGGCCGGTTAAGTGCAAATCGTAAAAATTCACTTTTCCAGGTCAGTGAAAATCACAAAAATTCACATAGCCGGGAAAATGAAAATCTCAAAAATTCACTTTGCCGTTGAAGTGAAAATCACAAAAATTCACATAGACGGGCAAATGAAGATCACAAAAATTCACATTTTCCCCGGTAAGTGAAAATCGCAAAAATTCCTTAGCCGGGTAAGTGAAAATCGCAAAAATCGCATTGTAAGTGAAAATCGCAAAAATTCACTTAGCCAGGTAAGTGAAAATCGCTAAAATTCACATGGCCGGGTAAGTGCAAATCGTAAAAATTCACTTTTCCGGGTAAGTGAAAATCGCAAAAATTCACTTAGCCAGGTAAGTGAAAATCACAAAAATTCACTTAGCCAGGTAAGTGAAAATCGCAAAAGCCAGGTAAGTGAAAATCACAAAAATTCACTTAGCCAGGTAAGTGAAAATCGCAAAAATTCACTTAGTCGGGTAAGTGAAAATCACAAAAATTCACTTAGCGCGGTAAGTGAAAATCGCTAAAAATTACTTTCCCGGGTAAGTGAAAATCGTAAAAATTCAGCTTCCCGGGTAAGTGAAAATCGCTAAAATTCACAGCCAGGTAAGTGAAAATCACAAATATTCACATAGCGTGGTAAGTGAATATCGCTAAAAATCACTTTGCGGGTAAGTGAAAATCGTAAAAATTCACTTTCACGGGTAAGTGAAAATCACAAAATCTCACTTAGCCCAGTAAGTAAAAATCGCAAAAATTCACTTAGCCAGGTAAGTGAAAATCGCTAAAATTCACATGGCCGGGTAAGTGCAAATCGTAAAAATTCACTTTTCCGGGTAAGTGAAAATCGCAAAAATTCACTTAGCCAGGTAAGTGAAAATCACAAAAATTCACGTAGCCAGGTGAGTGAAAATCGCAAAAATTCACTTAGTCGTGTAAGTGAAAATCGCGAAAATTCACTTAGTCGGGTAAGTGAAAATCGCTAGAATTCACATGGCCGGGTAAGTGCGAATCGTAAAAATTCACTTTTCCGGGTAAGTGAAAATCGCAAAAATTCACTTAGTCGGGTAAGTGAAAACCGCTAAAATTCCTTAGCCGGGTAAGTGAAAATCACAAAAATGCATTTAGTGTGGTAAGTGAAAATCGCTAAAATTCCTTAGCAGGGTGAGTGAAAATCACAACAATTTCTTGGCCAGGTAAGTGAAAATCGCTAAGACTTCTTAGCCGGGTAAATGAAAATCCAAAAAATTTCTTAGCCAGGTAAGTTAAAATCGCAAAAATTCCTTAGCCGGGTAAGTGAAAATCGCAAAAATCGCAAGGTAAGTGAAAATCGCAAAAATTCACTTTGCCGGGTAAGTGAAAATCACAAAATTTCATATAGACGGGTAAATGAAGATCACAAAAATTCACTTTGCCGGATAAGTGAATATCGCTAAAATTCCTTACCCGGCTAAGCGAAAGTCGCAAAAATTCACTTAGTCGGGTAAGTGAAAATCACAAATATTCACATAGCGTGGTAAGTGAATATCGCTGAAAATCTCTTTCCCGGGTAAGTGAAAATCGTAAAAATTCACTTTCTCGGGTAAGTGAAAATCGCTAGAATTCACATGGCCGGGTAAGTGCAAATCGTTAAAATTCACTTTTCCGGGTAAGTGAAAATCGCAAAAATTCACTTAGTCGTGTAAGTGAAAATCGCGAAAATTCACTTAGTCGGGTAAGTGAAAATCGCTAGAATTCACATGGCCGGGTAAGTGCAAATCGTAAAAATTCACTTTTCCGGGTAAGTGAAAATCGCAAAAATTCACTTAGTAAGTGAAAATCACAAAAATTCACTTAGCGCGGTAAGTGAAAATCGTAAGAATTCACTTTCCCAGGTAAGTGAGAATCGCAAAAATTCACTTAGTCGGGTAAGTGAAAATCGCAAAAATTCACTTAGCCATGTAAGTGAAAATCACAAAAATCACTTAGCCGGGTAAGTGAAAATCACAAAAATTCATATAGTGTGATAAGTGAAAATCGCTAAAATTCACATTGCCGGGTAAGTGCAAATAGTAAAAATTCACTTTCCCGGGTAAGTGAAAATCGCTAAAATTTTTTTTGCCGGGTAAGTGAAAGTCGCAAAAATTCACTTTGCCGGGTATGTGAATATCACAAAAATTCCTTAGTCGGGTAAATCACAAATTCACTTAACCGGGTAAGTGAAAATCACAAAAATGCATATAGTGTGGTAAGTGAAAATTGCTAAAATTCCTTAGCAGGTAAGTGAAAATCACAAAAATTTCTTGGCCAGGTAAGTGACAATCGCTAAGATTCCTTAGCCGGGTAAGTGAAAATCACAAAAATGCATATAGTGTGGTAAGTGAAAATCGCTAAAATTCCTTAGCGGGGTAAGTAAAAATCACGAAAATTTCTTAGCCAGGTAAGTTAAAATCACAAAAATTCCTTAACCGGGTAAGTGAAAATCGCAAAAATTCACTTAGTCGGGTAACTGAAAATCGCGAAAATTCACTTAGGCGGGTAAGTGAAAATCACAAAAATGCACTTAGCGCGGTCAATGAAATTCGTAAAAATTCACTTTCCCGGGTAAGTGTAAATCGCAAAAATTCACTTAGTCGGGTAAGTGAAAATCGCTAAAATTCACTTAGTCGGGTAAGTGAAAATCGCAAAAATTGACTTAGTCGGGTAAGTGCAAATCGCAAAAATTCACTTAGCCATGTAAGTGAAAATCACAAGAATCACTTAGCCGGGTAAGTGAAAATCACAAAAATTCATATAGTGTGGTAAGTGAAAATCGCTAAAATTCACATTGCCGGGTAAGTGCAAATAGTAAAAATTCACTTTGCCGGGTAAGTGAAAATCGCTAAAATTTTTTTGCCGGGTAAGTGAAAATCGCAAAAATTGCAAAAATTCCCTTTGCCGGGTATGTGAATATCACAAAAATTCCTTAGTCGGGTAAGTGAAAATCACAAATTCACCTAACCGGGTAAGTAAAAATCACAAAAATGCACATAGTGTGGTAACTGAAAATCGCTAAAACTCCTAAGCGGCGTAAGTGAAAATCACATAAATTTCTTAGCCAGGTAAGTGAAAATCGCTAAGATTCGTAAGCCGGGTAAGTGAGAATCACAAAAATTCACATAGCGTGGAAAATGAAAATCTCAAAAATTCACTTTGCCTCTGAAGTGAAAATCACAAAAATTCACATAGACGGGCAAATGAAGATCACAAAAATTCACTTTGCCCGGTATGTGAAAATCGCAACAATTCCTTAGCCGGGTAAGTGAAAATCGCAAAAATAGCAAGGTAAGTGCAAATCGCAAAAATTCACTTTGCCGGGTAAATGAAAATCATAAAATTTCACATAGACGGGTAAATGAAGATCACAAAAATTCACTTTGCCGGGTAGCTGAATATCGCTAAAATTCCTTACCTGTGTAAGTGAAATTCGCTAGAATTCCTTACCTGGGTAAGTGAAAATCGTAAAAATTCACTTTCCCAGGTAAGTGAAAATCGCAAAAATTCCCTTAGTCGGGTAAGTGCAAATCGCAAAAATTCACTTAGCCATGTAAGTGAAAATCACAAAAATCACTTAGCCGGGTAAGTGAAAATCACAAAAATTCATATAGTGTGGTAAGTGAAAATCGCTTAAATTCACATTGCCGGGTAAGTGCAAATAGTAAATATTCACTTTCCCGGGTAAGTGAAAATCGCTAAAATTTTTTTGCCGGGTAAGTGAAAATCGCAAAAATTGCAAAAATTCACTTTGCCGGGTATGTATATATCACAAAAATTCCTTAGTCGGGTAAGTGAAAATCACAAATTCACTTAACCGGGTAAGTGAAAATCACAAAAATGCACATAGTGTGGTAAGTGAAAATCGCTAAAATTCCTCAGCGGCGTAAGTGAAAATCACAAAAAATTTCTTAGCCAGGTAAGTGAAAATCGCTAAGATTCGTAAGCCGGGTAAGTGAAAATCACTAAAATTCACATAGCCGGGTAAATGAAAATCTCAAAAATTCACTTTGCCGTTGAAGTGAAAATCACAAAAATTCACATAGACGGGCAAATGAAGATCACAAAAATTCACTTTGCCCGGTATGTGAAAATCGCGAAAATTCCTTAGCCGGATAAGTGAAAATCGCAAAAATTCACTTTGCCGGGTAAGTGAAAATCACAAAATTTCACATAGACGGGTAAATGAAGATCACAAAAATTCACTTTGCCGGGTAACTAAATATCGCCAAAAATCCTTACCTGGGTAAGTGAAATTCGCAAAATTTCACTTTGCCGGGTAAGTAAAAATTGCAAAAATTCACAGCCGGGTAAGTGAAAATCACAAATATTCACATAGCGTGGTAAGTGAATATCGCTAATAATCACTTTGCGGGTAAGTGAAAATCATAAAAATTCACTTTCACGGGTAAGTGAAAATCACAAAATCTCACTTAGTCCAGTAAGTGAAAATCGCAAAAATTCACTTAGCCAGGTAAGTGAAAGTCACAAAAATTCAATTAACCGGGTAAGTGAAAATCGCAAAAATTCACTTTCCCAGGTAAGTGAAAATCGCAAAAATTCACTTAGTCGGGTAAGTGAAAATCGCAAAAATTCACTTAGCCATGTAAGTGAAAATCACAAATTCACTTAACCGGGTTAATGAAAATCACAAAAATGCATATAATTTGGTAAGTGAAAATCGCTAAAATTCACATTGCCGGGTAAGTGCAAATCGTAAAAGTTCACTTTTCCGGGTAAGTGAAAATCGCAAAAATTCCTTAGCCGGGTAAGTGAAAATCGCAAAAATCGCAAAAATCGCAAAGTAAGTGAAAATAGCAAAAATTCCTTAGTCGATTAACTGAAAGTCGCAAAAATTCACTTAGCAGGGTAAGTGAAAATCACAAATATTGAAAATAATGAAAATTCACAAAGTTGGGTAAATGAAAATCGCTTAAATTCCTTAGGCTTGTAAGTGAAAGTTGCAAAAAATCACTTAGCCAGGTAAGTGAAAATCACAAAAATTCACTAAGCGCGGTAAGTGAAGATCGCTAGAATTCACTTAGCCGGGTAAGTGAAAATCACAAAATTCACTTAGCCAGGTAAGTGAAAATCACAAAAATTCAAATAGCGGGGTAAGTGAAAATCACTAAAATTCACTTTTCCGGGTAAGTGAAAATCGTTAAAATTCACTTTCCCGGGTAAGTGAAAATCGCGAAAATTCACTTAGTCCGGTAAGTTAAAATCGCTGAAATTCGCATGACTGGGAAAGTGCAAATCGTAAAAGTTCACTTTTCCGGGTAAATTAAAATCGCTAAAACTCCTTAACCGGGAAAGTGAAAATCGCTGAATTCCTTAGCCGGGTAAGTGAAAATCGCAAATATTCACTTAGCCGGGTAAGTGAAAATCACAAAAATTCACTTAGCCGGGTAAGTGAAAATCGCAAAAATTCACTTAGCCAGGTAGTTGAAAATCACAAAAATTCACTTAGCCGGATAAGTGAAAATCACAAAAATTCACTTAGCCAGGTAAGTGAAAATCACAAAAATTCACTTAGCGCGGTAAGTTAAAATCGCTAAAATTCACTTTTCCGGGTAAGTGTAAATCATTAAAATTCACTTTCCCGGGTAAGTGAAAATGGCGAAAATTCACTTAGTCCGGTAAGTTAAAATCGCTGAAATTCGCATGGCCGGGTAAGTGCGAATCGTTAAAGTTCGCTTTTCCGGATAAATGAAAATCGCTAAAATTCCTTAGCCGGGTAAGTGAAAATCGCTGAATTCCTTAGCCGGGTAAGTGAAAATCGCAAATATTCACTTAGCCGGGTAAGTGATAATCACAAAAATTCACTTAGCCGGGTAAATGAAAATCGCAAAAATTCACTTAGCCAGGTAGTTGAAAATCGCAAAAATTCACTTAGCCGGATAAGTGAAAATCACAAAAATTCACTTAGCCAGGTAAGTGACAATCACAAAAATTCACTTAGCGCGGTAAGTTAAAATCGCTGAAATTCGCATGGCCGGGTAAGTGCAAATCGTAAAAGTTCACTTTTCCGGGTAAATGAAAATCGCTAATATTCCTTAGCCGGGTAAGTGAAAATCGCTGAATTCCTTAGCCGGCTAAGTGAAAATCGCAAATATTCACTTAACCGAGTAAGTGAAAATCACAAAAATTCACTTAGTCGGGCAAGTGAAAATCGCAAAAATTCACTTAGCCAGGTAAGTGAAAATCACAAAAATTCACTTAGCGCGGTAAGCTAGAAACGCTAAAATTCACTTTGCCGGGTAGGTGAAAATCACAAAAATTCACTCAGCCAGGTAAGTGAAAATCGAAAAAAATCACTTAGCCAGGTAAGTGAAAATCACAAAAATTCACAAAATTGCGGTAAGTGAAAATCGTAAAATTTCACCTTCCCGCAGGGTCAGTGAAAATCGCAAAAATTCCTTAGTCGGGTAAGTGAAAATCACACAAATTTCATAGCCAGGTAAGTGAAAATCGCTAAATATTCTTAGCTGGGTATGTGAAAATCACAAAAATTCACATAGCCGGGTAAATGAAAATCGCAAAAATTCACTTTGCCGGGTAAGTGTAAATCGCAAAAATTCCTTAGTCGGGTAAGTGAAAATCGCTAAAATTGCTTAGCCGGGTAAGTGAAAATCACAGAAATTCACTTAGCCAGGTAGTTGAAAATCACAAAAGTTCCTTAGCCGGGTAAGTGAAAATCGCAAAAATCGCGAAGTGAAAATAGCAAAAATTCACTTCGCCGGGTCAGTGAAAATTGCAAGAATTCCTTAGTCGATTAACTGAAAGTCGCAAAAATTCACTTAGCGGGTAAGTGAAAATCACAAATATTCACATATTGAAAATAATGAAAATTCACATAGTTGGGTAAGTTAAAATCGCTTAAAATCCTTAGGCTTGTAAGTGAAAATCACAAAAATTCTCTTAGCCACGTAAGTGAAAATCACAAATATTCACTTAGCGGGGTAAGTGAAAATCACTAAAATTCACTTTTCCGGGTAAGTGAAAATCACAAAAATGCATATAGTTTGGTAAGTGGAAATCGCTAAAATTCACATTGCCGGGTAAGTGCAAATCGTAAAAGCTCACTTTTCCGGGTAAGTGAAAATCGCTAAAATGCCTTAGCGGGATAAGTGAAAATCAAAATAATTTCTTAGCCAGGTAAGTGAAAATTTCTAAAATTCCGTAGCCGGGTAAATAAAAATCACAAAAATTCACAAAGCCGGGTAAATGAAAATCGCAAAGATTCATTTTGCCGGGTAAGTGAGAATCACAAAAAATTCACATAGACGGGGAAATGAAGATCACAAAAATTCACTTTGCCGGGTAAGTGAAAATCGTAAAAATCCCTTAGCCGGGTAAGTGAAAATCGCAAAAATCGCAAGGTAAGTGAAAATAGCTAAAATTCACTTCGCCGGGTCAGTGAAAATCGAAAAAATTCCTTAGTCGATTAACTGAAAGTCGAGAAAAATTCACTTAGCAGGGTAAGTGAAAATCACAAATATTCACATATTGAAAATAACGAAAATTCACATAGTTGGGTAAGTGAAAATCGCTTAAATTCCTTAGGCGGGTAAGTGAAAATCGCAAAAATTCAGTTAGCCAGGTAAGTGAACATCACAAAAATTCACTAAGCGCAGTAAGTGAAAATCGCTAAAATTCACTTAACCGGGTAAGTGAAAATCACAAAATTCACTTAGCCAGGTAAGTGAAAATCACAAAAATTCACTTAGCGGGGTAAGTGAAGATTACTAAAATTCTCTTTTCCGGGTAAGTGAAAATCGTTAAAATTCACTTTCCCGGGTAAGTGAAAATCGTGAAAATTCACTTTGCCAGGTAAGTGAAAATCACGAAAATTCACATAGCCGGGTAAATGAAAATCGCAAAAATTCACTTTGCCGGGTAAGTGAAAATCGCAAAAATTCCTTAGCCCGGTAAGTGAAAATCACAGAAATTCACTTAGCCAGGTAGTTGAAAATCACAAAAATTCACTTAGCCGGGTAAGTGAAAATCACAAAAATTCACTTAGCCAGGTAAGTGAAAATCACAAAAATTTACTTAGCGCACTAATAGTTTGGTAAGTGAAAATCGCTAAAATTCACATTGCCGGGTAAGTGCAAATCGTAAAAATTCTCTTTCCTGGGTAAGTGAAAATCGCTAAAATGCCTTAGCCGGATAAGCGAAAATCACAAAAATTCACTTAGCCAGGTAAGCGAAAATCACAAAAATTCACTTAGCGCGGTAAGTGAAAATCACAAAAATTCTGTTTCCTGGGTAAGTGAAAATCGCTAAAATGCCTTAGAGGGGTAAGTGATAATCACAAAATTTCTTAGCCAGGTATGTGAAAATTGCTAAAATTCCTTAGCGGGGTAAGTGAAAATCACAAAAATTCACATAGACGGGAAATTCGATCACAAAAATTCACTTTGCCGGGTAAGTGAAAATCGCAAAAATTCCTTAGCCGGGTAAGTGAAAATCGCAAAAATTCATTAGTTGGGTAAGTGAAATCGCAAGGTAAGTGAAAATAGCAAAAATTCCTTCGCCGGGTCAGTGAAAATCGCAAAAATTCCTTAGTCGAGTAACAGAAAGTCGCAAAAATTCACTTAGCAGGGTAAGTGAAAAAAACAAATATTCACATATTGAAAATAATGAAAATTCACATAGTTGGGTAAGTGAAAATCGCTTAAATTCCTTAGACTGCTAAGTGAAAATCGCAAAAATTCACTTAGCCAGGTAAGTGAAAATCACAAAAATTCACTAAGCGCGGTAAGTTAAAATCGCTAAAATTCGCATGGCCGGGTAAGTGCAAATCGTAAAAGTTCACTTTTCCGGGTAAGTGAAAATCGCAAAAATTCCTTAGCCGGGTAAGTGAAAATCGCAAAAATCGCAAGGTTAGTGAAAATAGCAAAAATTCACTTCGCCGGGTCAGTGAAAATCGCAAAAATTCCTTAGTCGAGTAACAGAAAGTCGCAAAAATTCACTTAGCAGGGTAAGTGAAAAAAACAAATATTCACATATTGAAAATAATGAAAATTCACAAAGTTGGGTAAGTGAAAATCTCAAAAATTCACTAAGCGCGGTAAGTGAACATCGCTTGAATTCACTTAGCCGGGTAAGTGAAAATCACAAATTCACTTAACCGGGTAAGTGAAAATCACAAATTCACTTAACCGGGTAAGTGAAAATCACAAAAATGCATATAGTGTGGTAAGTGAAAATTCACTTAGCCAGGTAAGTGAAAATCACTAAAACTCACTTAGCCAGGAAAATGAAAATCAAAAAAATTCACTTAGCGCGGTAAGTGAAAATCCCTAAAATTCACTTAGTCGGGTAAGTGAAAATCACAAAAATTCAATTAGCCAGTTAAGTGAAAATCACAAAAATTCACTTATTTAGGTAAGTGAAAATCACAAAAATTCACTTAGCGCGGTAAGTGAAAATCGCTAAAATTAACTTTTCCGGGAAAGTGAAAATCGTAAAAATTCACCTTCCCGGGTCAGTGAAAATCGCAAAAATTCCTTAGTCGGGTAAATGAAAATCACAAAAATGTCTTAGCCAGGTAAGTGAAAATCGTTAAAATTCCTTAGTCGGGTAAGTGAAAATCACAAAAATTTTTTAGCCAGGTAAGTGAAAATCGTTAAAATTCCTAAGCCGGGTAAGTGTAAATCACAAAAATTCACATAGCCGGGTAATTGAAAATCGCAAAAATTCACTTAGCCGGGAAAGTGAAAATCACAAAAATTCACCTAGCCAAGTAAGTGAAAATCACAAAAATTCACTTAGCGCGGTAAGTCAAAATCGCTAAAATTCACTCAGTCGGGTAAGTGAAAATCACAAAAATTTACTTATCCAGGTAAGTGAAAATCACAAAAAATTCACTTAGCCGGGGAAGTGAAATTCACAAAAATTCACCTAGCCAGGTAAGTGAAAATCACAAAAATTCACTTATTTAGGTAAGTGAAAATCACAAATATTCACTTAGCGCGGTAAGTGAAAATCGCTAAAATTAACTTTTCCGGGTAAGTGAAAATCGTAAAAATTCACCTTCCCGGGTATGTGAAAATCTCGAAAATTCTCTTAATCGGGTAAGTGAAAATCGCTAAAATTCACATGGCCGGATAAGTGAAAATCACAAAAATTTACTTAGCCGGGTAGGTGAAAATCACAAAAATTCACCTAGCCAGGTAAGTGAAAATCACAAAAATTCACTTAGCGCGGTAAGTCAAAATCGCTAAAATTCACTTAGTCGGGTAATTGAAAATCACAAAAATTCACTTATCCAATAAAGTGAAAATCACAAAAATTCACTTAGCCGGGTAAGTGAAAATCACAAAAATTCACTTAGCCAGGTAAGTGAAAATCACAAAAATTCACTTAGCGCGGTAAGTGAAAATCGCTAAAATTCACTTAGACGGGTAAGTGAAAATCACAAAAATTCACTTAGCCATTTAAGTGAAAATCACAAAAATTCACTTAGCCGGGGAAGTGAAATTCACAAAAATTCACCTAGCCAGGAAAGTGAAAATCACAAAAATTCACTTATTTAGGTAAGTGAAAATCACAAAAATTCACTTAGCGCGGTAAGTGAACATCTCTTGAATTCACTTAGCCGGGTAAGTGAAAATCACAAAATTCACTTAGCCAGGTAAGTGAAAATCACAAAAATTACTTAGCGGGGTAAGTAAAAATCACTAAAATTCACTTTTCCGGGTAAGTGAAAATCGTTAAAATTCACTTTCCCGGGTAAGTGAAAATCGCGAAAATTCACTTAGCCGGATAAGTGAAAATCACAAAAATTCACTTAGCCGGGTAAGTGAAAATCGCAAAAACTCACTTAGCCAAGTAGTTGAAAATCGAAAAAATTCACTTAGCCGGATAAGTGAAAATCACAAAAATTCACTTAGCCAGGTAAATGAAAATCACAAAAATTCACTTAGCGCGGTAAGTTAAAATCGCTAAAATTCACTTTTCCGGGTAAGCGAAAATCGTTAAAATTCACTTTCCCGGGTAAGTGAAAATCGCGAAAATTTACTTAGTCGGGTAAGTTAAAATCGCTGAAATTCGCATGGCCGGGTAAGTGCAAATCGTAAAAGTTTGCTTTTCCGGGTAAATGAAAATCGCTGACATTCCTTAGCCGGGTAAGTGAAAATCGCTGAATTCCTTAGCCGGGTAAGTGAAAATCGCAAATATTCACTTAGCCGGGTAAGTGAAAATCACAAAAATTCACTTAGCCGGGTAAGTGAAAATCGCAAAAACTCACTTAGCCAGGTAGTTAAAAATCGCAAAAATTCACTTAGCCGGATAGGTGACAATCACAAAAATTCACTTAGCGCGGTAAGTTAAAATCGCTGAAATTCGCATGGCCGGGTAAGTGCAAATCGTAAAAGTTCACTTTTCCGGGTAAATGAAAATCGCTAATATTCCTTAGCCGGGTAAATGAAAACCGCAAAATTCCTTAGCCGGGTAAGTGAAAATCGCAAATATTCACTTATTTGGGTAAGTGAAAATCACAAAAATTCACTTAGCCGTTTAAGTGAAAATCGCAAAAATTCACTTAGCCAGGTAAGTGAAAATCACAAAAATTCACTTAGCGCGGTAAGTGAGAAACGCTAAAATTCACTTTGCCGGGTACGTGAAAATCGCAAAAATTCACTTAGCCAGGTAAGTGAAAATCACAAAAATTCACTTAGCCAGGTAAGTCAAAATCGTAAAAATTCAATTTTCCGGGTAAATGAAAATCGCTAATATTCCTTAGCCGGGTAAGTGAAAATCGCTGAATTCCTTAGCCGGGTAAGTGAAAATCGCAAATATTCACTTAACCGGTTAAGTGAAAATCACAAAAATTCACTTAGCCAGGTAAGTGAAAATCACAAAAATTCACTTAGCCAGGTAAGTCAAAATCGTAAAAATTCAATTTTCCGGGTAAATGAAAATCGCTAATATTCCTTAGCCGGGTAAGTGAAAATCGCTGAATTCCTTAGCCGGGCAAGTGAAAATCGCAAAAATTCACTTAGCCAGGTAAGTGAAAATCACAAAAATTCACTTAGCCAGGTAAGTGAAAATCGCAAAAAAATCACTTGGCCAGGTAAGTGAAAATCACAAAAATTCACAAAATTGCGGTAAGTGAAAATCGTAAAAATTCACCTTCCCGCAGTGTCAGTGAAAATCGCAAAAATTCCTTAGTCGGGTAAGTGAAAATCACACAAATTTCTTAGCCAGGTAAGTGAAAATCGCTAAATATTCTTAGCTGGGTATGTGAAAATCACAAAAATTCACATAGCCGGGTAAATGAAAATCGCAAAAATTCACTTTGCCGGGTAAGTGAAAATCGCAAAAATTCCTTAGTCGGGTAAGTGAAAATCACAAAAATTCCTTAGCCGGGTAAGTGAAAATCACAGAAATTCACTTAGCCAGGTAGTTGAAAATCAGAAAAGTTCCTTAGCCGGGTAGGTGAAAATCGCAAAAATTCCTTAGTCGATTAACTGAAAGTCGAGAAAAATTCTTTTAGCAGGGGAAAATCACAAATATTCACACATTGGAAATAACGAAAATTCACATAGTTGGGTAAGTGAACATCACAAAAATTCACTAAGCGCGGTAAGTGAAAATCGCTAAAATTCACTTAGCCGGGTAAGTGAAAATCACAAAATTCACTTAGCCAGGTAAGTGAAAATCACAAAAATTCACTTAGCGGGGTAAGTGAAGATCACAAAAATTCACTTTTACGGGTAAGTGAAAATCGTTAAAATTCACTTTCCCGGGTAAGTGAAAATCGCGAAAATTCACTTTGCCAGGTAAGTGAAAATCACGAAAATTCACATAGCCGGGTAAATGAAAATCGCAAAAATTCACTTTGCCGGGTAAGTGAAAATCACAAAATTCACTTAGCCAGGTAAGTGAAAATCACAAAAATTCACTTAGCGGGGTAAGTGAAGATCACTAAAATTCACTTTTCCGGGTAAGTGAAAATCGTTAAAATTCACTTCCCGGGTAAGTGAAAATCGCAAAAATTCACTTTGCCAGGTAAGTGAAAATCACGAAAATTCACATAGCCGGGTAAATGAAAATCGCAAAAATTCACTTTGCCGGGTAAGTGAAAATCGCAAAAATTCCTTAGCCGGGTAAGTGAAAATCACAGAAATTCACTTAGCCAGGTAGTTGAAATTCACAAAAATTCACTTAGCCGGGTAAGTGAAAATCACAAAATTCACTTAGCCAGGTAAGTGAAAATCACAAAAATTTACTTAGCGCACTAAGTGGAAATCGCTGAAATTCACTTAGTCGGGTACTTAAAAATCGCAAAAATTCACTTAGCCAGGTTAGTGAAAATCACAAAAATTCACTTAGCCAGGTAAGTGAAAATCACAAAAATTCACTTAGCACGGTAAGTGAAAATTGCAAAAATTCACTTTCCGGGTAAGTGAAAATCGTAAAAATTCACTTTCCCGTGTAAGTGAATATGGCGAAAATTCACTTAGTCGGGTAAGTGAAAATCGCCAAAAATTCACATTGCCGGGTAAGTGAAAATCACAAATTCACTTAACCGGGTAAATGAAAATCACAAAAATGCATATAGTTTGGTAAGTGAAAATCGCTATTCACTTAGCCAGGTAAGTGAAAATCACAAAAATTCACTTAGCCAGGTAAGTGAAAATCACAAAAATTCACTTAGCGCGATAAGTGAAAATCACAAAAATTCACTTTTCCGGGTAAGTGATATCGTAAAAATTCACTTTCCCGTGTAAGTGAATATGGCGAAAATTCACTTAGTCGGGTAAGTGAAAATCGCCAAAAATTCACATTGCCGGGTAAGTGAAAATCACAAAAATGCATATAGTTTGGTAAGTGAAAATCGCTTAAATTCACATTGCCGGGTAAGTGCAAATCACAAAAATTCACTTAGCGCGGAAACTGAGAAACGCTAAAATTCACTTTGCCGGGTACGTGAAAATCGCAAAAATTCACTTAGCCAGGTAAGTGAAAATCACAAAAATTCACTTAGCCAGGTAAGTCAAAATCGTAAAAATTCAATTTTCCGGGTAAATGAAAATCGCTAATATTCCTTAGCCGGGTAAGTGAAAATCGCTGAATTCCTTAGCCGGGTAAGTGAAAATCGCAAATATTCACTTAACCGGGTAAGTGAAAATCACAAAAATTCACATAGCCGGGCAAGTGAAAATCGCAAAAATTCACTTAGCCAGGTAAGTGAAAATCACAAAAATTCACTTAGCGCGGTAAGTGAGAGACGCTAAAATTCACTTTGCCGGGTATGTAAAAATCGCAAAAATTCACTTAGCCAGGTAAGTGAAAATCACAAAAATTCACTTAGCCAGGTAAGTCAAAATCGAAAAAATTCACTTTTCCGGGTAGGTGAAAATCACAAAAATTCACTTAGCCAGGTAAGTGAAAATCGCAAAAAATCACTTGGCCAGGTAAGTGAAAATCACAAAAATTCACAAAATTGCGGTTAGTGAAAATCGTAAAAATTCACCTTCCCGCAGGGTCAGTGAAAATCGCAAAAATTCCTTAGTCGGGTAAGTAAAAATCACACAAATTTTTTAGCCAGGTAAGTGAAAATCGCTAAATATTCTTAGCTGGGTATGTGAAAATCACAAAAATTCACATAGCCGGGTAAATGAAAATCGCAAAAATTCACTTTGCCGGGTAAGTGAAAATCGCAAAAATTCCTAAGTCGGGTAAGTGAAAATCACAAAAATTCCTTAGTCGGGTAAGTGAAAATCACAGAAATTCACTAAGCGCGGTAAGTGAACATCGCTAGAATTCACTTAGCCTGGTAAGTGAAAATCACAAATATTTACTTAGCGGGGTAAGTGAAAATCACTAAAATTCACTTTCCGGGTAAGTGAAAATCACAAAAATGCATATAGTTTGGTAAGTGAAAATCGCTAAAATTCACATTGCCGGGTAAGTGCAAATCGTAAAAGTTCACTTTTCCGGGTAAGTGAAAATCGCTAAAATGCCTTATCGGGATAAGTGAAAATCAAAATAATTTCTTAGCCAGGTAAGTGAAAATTTCTAAAATTCCTAAGCCGGGTAAATAAAAATCACAAAAATTCACAAAGCCGGGTAAATGAAAATCGCAAAGATTCACTTTGCCGGGTAAGTGAGAATCACAAAAATTCACATAGACGGGGAAATGAAGATCACAAAAATTCACTTTGAGGGGTAAGTGAAAATCGCAAAAATTCCTTAGCCGGGTAAGTGAAAATCGCAAAAATCGCAAGGTAAGTGAAAATAGCAAAAATTCACTTCGCCGGGTCAGTGAAAATCGAAAAAATTCCTTAGTCGATTAACTGAAAGTCGGGAAAAATTCACTTAGCAGGGTAAGTGAAAATCACAAATATTCACACATTGGAAATAACGAAAATTCACATAGTTGGGTAAGTGAACATCACAAAAATTCACTAAGCGCGGTAAGTGAAAATCGCTAAAATTCACTTAGCCGGGTAAGTGAAAATCACAAAATTCACTTAGCCAGGTAAGTGAAAATCACAAAAATTCACTTAGCGGGGTAAGTGAAGATCACAAAAATTCACTTTTACGGGTAAGTGAAAATCGTTAAAATTCACTTTCCCGGGTAAGTGAAAATCGCGAAAATTCACTTTGCCAGGTAAGTGAAAATCACGAAAATTCACATAGCCGGGTAAATGAAAATCGCAAAAATTCACTTTGCCGGGTAAGTGAAAATCGCAAAAATTCCTTAGCCGGGTAAGTGAAAATCACAGAAATTCACTTAGCCAGGTAGTTGAAAATCACAAAAATTCACTTAGCCGGGTAAGTGAAAATCACAAAAATTCACTTAGCCAGGTAAGTGAACATCACAAAAATTCACTAAGCGCGGTAAGTGAAAATCGCTAAAATTCGCTTAGCCGGGTAAGTGAAAATCACAAAATTCACTTAGCCAGGTAAGTGAAAATCACAAAAATTCATTTAGCGGGGTAAGTGAAGATCACTAAAATTCACTTTTCCGGGTAAGTGAAAATCGTTAAAATTCACTTTCCCGGGTAAGTGAAAATCGCGAAAATTCACTTTGCCAGGTAAGTGAAAATCACGAAAATTCACATAGCCGGGTAAATGAAAATCGCGAAAATTCACTTTGCCGGGTAAGTGAAAATCGCAAAAATTCCTTAGCCGGGTAAGTGAAAATCACAAAAATTTACTTAGCGCACTAAGTGGAAATCGCCAAAATTCACTTAGTCGGGTACTTAAAAATCGCAAAAATTCACTTAGCCAGGTTAGTGAAAATCACAAAAATTCACTTAGCCAGGTAGTTGAAAATTGCAAAAATTCACTTAGCCGGATAAGTGAAAATTATAAAAATTCACTTAGCCAGGTAAGTGAAAATCACAAAAATTCACTTAGCGCGGTAAGTGAAAATCGCAAAAATTCACTTTCCGGGTAAGTGAAAATCGTAAAAATTCACTTTCCCGTGTAAGTGAATATGGCGAAAATTCACTTAGTCGGGTAAGTGAAAATCGCCAAAAATTTACATTGCCGGGTAAGTGAAAATCACAAATTTACTTAACCGGGTAAATGAAAATCACAAAAATGCATATAGTTTGGTGAGTGAAAATCGCTAGAATTCACATTGCCGGGTAAGTGCAAATCGTAAAAATTCACTTTCCTGGGTAAGTGAAAATCGCTAAAATGCCTTAGCCGGATAATCGAAAATCAAAAAATTCACTTAGCGCGGTAAGTGAAAATCACAAAAATTCACTTTTCCTGGTAAGTGAAATCGTAAAAATTCACTTTCCCGTGTAAGTGAATATGGCGAAAATTCACTTAGTCGGGTAAGTGAAAATCGCCAAAAATTCACATTGCCGGGTAAGTGAAAATCACAAAAATGCATATAGTTTGGTAAGTGAAAATCGCTTAAATTCACATTGCCGGGTAAGTGCAAATCGTAAAAATTCACTTTCCTGGGTAAGTGAAAATCGCTAAAATGCCCTAGAGGGGTAAGCGATAATCACAAAATTTCTTAGCCAGGTATGTGAAAATTGCTAAAATTCCTTAGCGGGGTAAGTGAAAATCATAAAAATTCACATAGACGGGTAAATGAAGATCACAAAAATTCACTTTGCCGGGTAAGTGAAAATCGCAAAAATTCCTTAGCCGGGTAAGTGAAAATCGCAAAAATTCATTAGTTGGGTAAGTGAAATCGCAAGGTAAGTGAAAATAGCAAAAATTCCTTCGCCGGGTCAGTGAAAATCGCAAAAATTCCTTAGTCGAGTAACTGAAAGTCGAAAAAATTCACTTAGCAGGGTAAGTGAAAAAAACAAAAATTCACATATTGAAAATAATGAAAATTCACATAGTTGGGTAAGTGAAAATCGCTTAAATTCCTTAGACTGCTAAGTGAAAATCGCAAAAATTCACTTAGCCAGGTAAGTGAAAATCACAAAAATTCACTAAGCGCGGTAAGTGAAAATAGCTAAAATTCACTTAGTCGGGTAAGTGAAAATCGCAAAAATTCACTTTCCGGGTAAGTGAAAATCACAAAAATGCATATAGTTTAGTAAGTGAAAATCGCTAAAATTCACATTGCCGGGTAAGTGCAAATCGTAAAAGTTCACTTTTCCGGGTAAGTGAAAATCGCTAAAATGCCTTATCGGGATAAGTGAAAATCAAAATAATTTCTTAGCCAGGTAAGTGAAAATTTCTAAAATTCCTAACCCGGGTAAATAAAAATCACAAAAATTCACAAAGCCGGGTAAATGAAAATCGCAGAGATTCACTTTGCCGGGTAAGTGAAAATCACAAAAATTCACATAGACGGGGAAATGAAGATCACAAAAATTCACTTTGAGGGGTAAGTGAAAATCGCAAAAATTCCTTAGCCGGGTAAGTGAAAATCGCAAAAATCACAAGGTAAGTGAAAATAGCAAAAATTCACTTCGCCGGGTCAGTGAAAATCGAAAAAATTCCTTAGTCGATTAACTGAAAGTCGGGAAAAATTCACTTAGCAGGGTAAGTGAAAATCACAAATATTCACACATTGGAAATAACGAAAATTCACATAGTTGGGTAAGTGAACATCACAAAAATTCACTAAGCGCGGTAAGTGAAAATCGCTAAAATTCACTTAGCCGGGTAAGTGAAAATCACAAAATTCACTTAGCCAGGTAAGTGAAAATCACAAAAATTCACTTAGCGGGGTAAGTGAAGATCACAAAAATTCACTTTTACGGGTAAGTGAAAATCGTTAAAATTCACTTTCCCGGGTAAGTGAAAATCGCGAAAATTCACTTTGCCAGGTAAGTGAAAATCACGAAAATTCACATAGCCGGGTAAATGAAAATCGCAAAAATTCACTTTGCCGGGTAAGTGAAAATCGCAAAAATTCCTTAGCCGGGTAAGTGAAAATCACAGAAATTCACTTAGCCAGGTAGTTGAAAATCACAAAAATTCACTTAGCCGGGTAAGTGAAAATCACAAAAATTCACTTAGCCAGGTAAGTGAACATCACAAAAATTCACTAAGCGCGGTAAGTGAAAATCGCTAAAATTCGCTTAGCCGGGTAAGTGAAAATCACAAAATTCACTTAGCCAGGTAAGTGAAAATCACAAAAATTCATTTAGCGGGGTAAGTGAAGATCACTAAAATTCACTTTTCCGGGTAAGTGAAAATCGTTAAAATTCACTTTCCCGGGTAAGTGAAAATCGCGAAAATTCACTTTGCCAGGTAAGTGAAAATCACGAAAATTCACATAGCCGGGTAAATTAAAATCGCAAAAATTCACTTTGCCGGGTAAGTGAAAATCGCAAAAATTCCTTAGCCGGGTAAGTGAAAATCACAAAAATTTACTTAGCGCACTAAGTGGAAATCGCCAAAATTCACTTAGTCGGGTACTTAAAAATCGCAAAAATTCACTTAGCCAGGTTAGTGAAAATCACAAAAATTCACTTAGCCAGGTAGTTGAAAATTGCAAAAATTCACTTAGCCGGATAAGTGAAAATTACAAAAATTCACTTAGCCAGGTAAGTGAAAATCACAAAAATTCACTTAGCGCGGTAAGTGAAAATCGCAAAAATTCACTTTCCGGGTAAGTGAAAATCGTAAAAATTCACTTTCCCGTGTAAGTGAATATGGCGAAAATTCACTTAGTCGGGTAAGTGAAAATCGCCAAAAATTTACATTGCCGGGTAAGTGAAAATCACAAATTTACTTAACCGGGTAAATGAAAATCACAAAAATGCATATAGTTTGGTGAGTGAAAATCGCTAGAATTCACATTGCCGGGTAAGTGCAAATCGTAAAAATTCACTTTCCTGGGTAAGTGAAAATCGCTAAAATGCCTTAGCCGGATAATCGAAAATCAAAAAATTCACTTAGCGCGGTAAGTGAAAATCACAAAAATTCACTTTTCCTGGTAAGTGAAATCGTAAAAATTCACTTTCCCGTGTAAGTGAATATGGCGAAAATTCACTTAGTCGGGTAAGTGAATATCGCCAAAAATTCACATTGCCGGGTAAGTGAAAATCACAAAAATGCATATAGTTTGGTAAGTGAAAATCGCTTAAATTCACATTGCCGGGTAAGTGCAAATCGTAAAAATTCACTTTCCTGGGTAAGTGAAAATCGCTAAAATGCCCTAGAGGGGTAAGCGATAATCACAAAATTTCTTAGCCAGGTATGTGAAAATTGCTAAAATTCCTTAGCGGGGTAAGTGAAAATCATAAAAATTCACATAGACGGGTAAATGAAGATCACAAAAATTCACTTTGCAGGGTAAGTGAAAATCGCAAAAATTCCTTAGCCGGGTAAGTGAAAATCGCAAAAATTCATTAGTTGGGTAAGTGAAATCGCAAGGTAAGTGAAAATAGCAAAAATTCCTTCGCCGGGTCAGTGAAAATCGCAAAAATTCCTTAGTCGAGTAACTGAAAGTCGAAAAAATTCACTTAGCAGGGTAAGTGAAAAAAACAAAAATTCACATATTGAAAATAATGAAAATTCACATAGTTGGGTAAGTGAAAATCGCTTAAATTCCTTAGACTGCTAAGTGAAAATCGCAAAAATTCACTTAGCCAGGTAAGTGAAAATCACAAAAATTCACTAAGCGCGGTAAGTGAAAATAGCTAAAATTCACTTAGTCGGGTAAGTGAAAATCGCAAAAATTCACTTTCCGGGTAAGTGAAAATCACAAAAATGCATATAGTTTGGTAAGTGAAAATCGCTAAAATTCACATTGCCGGGTAAGTGCAAATCGTAAAAGTTCACTTTTCCGGGTAAGTGAAAATCGCTAAAATGCCTTATCGGGATAAGTGAAAATCAAAATAATTTCTTAGCCAGGTAAGTGAAAATTTCTAAAATTCCTAACCCGGGTAAATAAAAATCACAAAAATTCACAAAGCCGGGTAAATGAAAATCGCAGAGATTCACTTTGCCGGGTAAGTGAGAATCACAAAAATTCACATAGACGGGGAAATGAAGATCACAAAAATTCACTTTGAGGGGTAAGTGAAAATCGCAAAAATTCCTTAGCCGGGTAAGTGAAAATCGCAAAAATCGCAAGGTAAGTGAAAATAGCAAAAATTCACTTCGCCGGGTCAGTGAAAATCGAAAAAATTCCTTAGTCGATTAACTGAAAGTCGGGAAAAATTCACTTAGCAGGGTAAGTGAAAATCACAAATATTCACACATTGGAAATAACGAAAATTCACATAGTTGGGTAAGTGAACATCACAAAAATTCACTAAGCGCGGTAAGTGAAAATCGCTAAAATTCACTTAGCCGGGTAAGTGAAAATCACAAAATTCACTTAGCCAGGTAAGTGAAAATCACAAAAATTCACTTAGCGGGGTAAGTGAAGATCACAAAAATTCACTTTTACGGGTAAGTGAAAATCGTTAAAATTCACTTTCCCGGGTAAGTGAAAATCGCTAAAATTCACTTAGCCGGGTAAGTGAAAATCACAAAATTCACTTAGCCAGGTAAGTGAAAATCGCAAAAATTCACTTTGCCGGGTAAGTGAAAATCGCAAAAATTCCTTAGCCGGGTAAGTGAAAATCACAGAAATTCACTTAGCCGGGTAAGTGAAAATCACAAAATTCACTTAGCCAGGTAAGTGAAAATCGCAAAAATTCACTTTGCCGGGTAAGTGAAAATCACAAAATTCACTTAGCCAGGTAAGTGAAGATCACAAAAATTCACTTTTACGGGTAAGTGAAAATCGTTAAAATTCACTTTCCCGGGTAAGTGAAAATCGCTAAAATTCACTTAGCCGGGTAAGTGAAAATCACAAAATTCACTTAGCCAGGTAAGTGAAAATCGCAAAAATTCACTTTGCCGGGTAAGTGAAAATCACAAAAATTCACTTAGCCAGGTAAGTGAACATCACAAAAATTCACTAAGCGCGGTAAGTGAAAATCGCTAAAATTCGCTTAGCCGGGTAAGTGAAAATCACAAAAATTTATTTAGCGCACTAAGTGGAAATCGCCAAAATTCACTTAGTCGGGTACTTAAAAATCGCAAAAATTCACTTAGCCAGGTTAGTGAAAATCACAAAAATTCACTTAACAAGGTAGTTGAAAATTGCAAAAATTCACTTAGCCGGATAAGTGAAAATTACAAAAATTCACTTAGCCAGGTAACTGAAAATCACAAAAATTCACTTAGCGCGGTAAGTGAAAATCGCAAAAATTCACTTTCCGGGTAAGTGAAAATCGTAAAAATTCACTTTCCCGTGTAAGTGAATATGGCGAAAATTCACTTAGTCGGGTAAGTGAAAATCGCCAAAAATTTACATTGCCGGGTAAGTGAAAATCACAAATTTACTTAACCGGGTAAATGAAAATCACAAAAATGCATATAGTTTGGTGAGTGAAAATCGCTAGAATTCACATTGCCGGGTAAGTGCAAATCGTAAAAATTCACTTTCCTGGGTAAGTGAAAATCGCTAAAATGCCTTAGCCGGATAATCGAAAATCAAAAAATTAACTTAGCGCGGTAAGTGAAAATCACAAAAATTCACTTTTCCTGGTAAGTGAAATCGTAAAAATTCACTTTCCCGTGTAAGTGAATATGGCGAAAATTCACTTAGTCGGGTAAGTGAAAATCGCCAAAAATTCACATTGCCGGGTAAGTGAAAATCACAAAAATGCATATAGTTTGGTAAGTGAAAATCGCTTAAATTCACATTGCCGGGTAAGTGCAAATCGTAAAAATTCACTTTCCTGGGTAAGTGAAAATCGCTAAAATGCCCTAGAGGGGTAAGCGATAATCACAAAATTTCTTAGCCAGGTATGTGAAAATTGCTAAAATTCCTTAGCGGGGTAAGTGAAAATCATAAAAATTCACATAGACGGGTAAATGAAGATCACAAAAATTCACTTTGCCGGGTAAGTGAAAATCGCAAAAATTCCTTAGCCGGGTAAGTGAAAATCGCAAAAATTCATTAGTTGGGTAAGTGAAATCGCAAGGTAAGTGAAAATAGCAAAAATTCCTTAGTCGAGTAACTGAAAGTCGAAAAAATTCACTTAGCAGGGTAAGTGAAAAAAACAAAAATTCACATATTGAAAATAATGAAAATTCACATAGTTGGGTAAGTGAAAATCGCTTAAATTCCTTAGACTGCTAAGTGAAAATCACAAAAATTCACTTAGCCAGGTAAGTGAAAATCACAAAAATTCACTAAGCGCGGTAAGTGAAAATAGCTAAAATTCACTTAGTCGGGTAAGTGAAAATCGCAAAAATTCACTTAGCGCGGTAAGTGAAAATCGCTAAAATTCACTTTTCCGGGTAAGCGAAAATCGTTAAAATTCACTTTCCCGGGTAAGTGAAAATCGCGAAAATTCACTTAGTCCGGTAAGTTAAAATCGCTGAAATTCTCATGGCCGGGTTAGTGCAAATCGTAAAAGTTCGCTTTTCCGGGTAAATGAAAATCGCTAACATTCTTTAGCCGGGTAAGTGAAAATCGCTAAATTCCTTAGCCGGGTAAGTGAAAATCGCAAATATTCACTTAGCCGGGTAAGTGAAAATCACAAAAATTCACTTAGCCGTTTAAGTGAAAATCGCAAAAATGCACTTAGCCAGGTAAGTGAAAATCACAAAAACTCACTTAGCGCGGTAAGTGAGAAACGCTAAAATTCACTTTGCCGGGTATGTGAAAATCGCAAAAATTCACTTAGCCAGGTAAGTGAAAATCACAAAAAATCACTTAGCCAGGTAAGTCAAAATCGCAAAAATTCACTTTTCCGGGTAAGTGAAAATCGCTAAAATTGCTTAGCCGGGTAAGTGAAAATCGCTAAATTCCTTAGCTGGTTAAGTGAAAATCGCAAAAACTCACTTAGCCGGGTAAGTGAAAATCACAAAAATTCACTTAGCCAGGTAAATGAAAATCACAAAAATTCACTTAGCCGGGTATGTGAAAATCGCAAAAATTCACTTAGCCAGGTAAATGAAAATCACAAAAATTCACTAAGCGTGGTAAGTGAAAATCGCTGAGATTCACTTAGTCGGGTAAGTGAAAATCGCAAAAATTCACTTAGCCAGGTAAGTGAAAATCACAAAAATTCACAAAATTGCGGTTAGTGAAAATCGTAAAAATTCACCTTCCCGCAGGGTCAGTGAAAATCGCCAAGATTCACTAAGTCGGGTAAGTTAAAATCGCTAAAATTCGCATGGCCGGGTAAGTGCAAATCGTGAAAGTTCACTTTTTCGGGTAAGTGAAAATCTCAAAAATTCCTTAGCCGGGTAAGTGAAAATCGCAAAAATCGCAAGGTAAGCGAAAATAGCAAAAATTCACTTCGCCGGGTCAGTGAAAATCGCAAAAATTCCTTAGTCGATTAACTGAAAGTCGCAAAAATTCACTTAGCAGGGTAAGTGAAAATCACAAAAATTCACTTAGCGCGGTAAGTGAGAAACGCTAAAATTCACTTTGCCGGGTATGTGAAAATCGCAAAAATTCACTTAGCCAGGTAAGTGAAAGTCACAAAAATTCACTTAGCCAGGTAAGTCAAAATCGTAAAAATTCACTTTTCCGGGTAAGTGAAAATCGCTAAAATTGGTTAGCCGGGTAAATGAAAATCGCTAAATTCCTTAGCCGGGTAAGTGAAAATCGCAAAAACTCACTTAGCCGGGTAAGTGAAAATCACAAAAATTCACTTAGCCAGGTAAATGAAAATCACAAAAATTCACTTAGCCAGGTATGTGAAAATCGCAAAAATTCACTTAGCCAGGTAAATGAAAAACACAAAAATTCACATAGCGCGGTAAGTGAAAATCGCTGAGATTCACTTAGTCGGGTAAGTGAAAATCTCAAAAATTCACTTAGCCAGGTAAGTGAAAATCACAAAAATTCACAAAATTGCGGTAAGTGAAAATCGTAAAAATTCACCTTCCCGCAGGGTCAGTGAAAATCGCCAAGATTCACTAAGTCGGGTAAGTTAAAATCGCTAAAATTCGCATGGCCGGGTAAGTGCAAATCGTAAAAGTTCACTTTTCCGGGTAAGTGAAAATTCCTTAGCCGGGTAAGTGAAAATCGCAAAAATCGCAAGATAAGTGAAAATAGCAAAAATTCACTTCGCCGGGTCAGTGAAAATCGCAAAAATTCCTTAGTCGATTAACTGAAAGTCGCAAAAATTCACTTAGCATGGTAAGTAAAAATCACAAATATTCACATATTGAAAATAATGAAAATTCACATAGTTGGGTAAGTGAAAATCGCTTAAATTCCTTAGGCTTGTAAGTGAAAATCGCAAAAATTCACCTAGCCAGGTAAGTGAAAATCACAAAAATTCACTAAGCGCGGTAAGTGAACATCGCTAGAATACACTTAGCCGGGTAAGTGAAAATCACAAAATTCACTTAGCCAGGTAAGTGAAAATCACAAAAATTCACTTAGCGGGGTAAGTGAAAATCACTAAAATTCACTTTTCCGGGTAAGTGAAAATCGTTAAAATTCACTTTCCCGGGTAAGCGAAAATTGCGAAAATTCACTTAGTCCGGTAAGTTCAAATCGCTGAAATTCGCATGGCCGGGTAAGTGCAAATCGTAAAAGTTCCCTTTTCCGGGTAAATGAAAATCGCTAACATTCCTTAGCCGGGTAAGTGGAAATCGCTGAATTCCTTAGCCGGGTAAGTGAAAATCGCAAATATTCACTTAGCCGGGTAAGTGAAAATCACAAAAATTCACTTAGCCAGGTAAGTCAAAATCGTAAAAGTTCACTTTTCCGGGTAAATGAAAATCGCTGAAACTTCTTAGCCGGGTAAGTGAAAATCGCTGAATTCCTTAGCCGGGTAAGTGAAAATCGCAGATATTCACTTAGCCGGGTAAGTGAAAATCACAAAAATTCACGTAGCCGGGTAAGTGAAAATCGCAAAAATTCACTTAGCCAGGTAGTTGAAAATCACAAAAATTCACTTAGCCAGGTAAATGAAAATCACAAAAATTCACTTAGCGCGGTAAGTTAAAATCGTTAAAATTCACTTTTCCGGGTAAGTGAAAATCGTTAAAATTCACTTTCCCGGATAAGCGAAAATCGCGAAAATTCACTTAGTCCGGTAAGTTCAAATCGCTGAAATTCGCATGGCCGGGTAAGTGCAAATCGTAACAGTTCGCTTTTCCGGATAAATGAAAATCGCTAACATTCCTTAGCCGGGTAAGTGGAAATCGCTGAATTCCTTAGCCAGGTAAGTGAAAATCACAAAAATTCACTTAGCGCGGTAAGTGAAAATCGCAAAAATTCACTTTCCGGGTAAGTGAAAATCGGTAAAATTCACTTTCCCGTGTAAGTGAATATGGCGAAAATTCACTTAGTCGGGTAAGTGAAAATCGCCAAAAATTTACATTGCCTGGTAAGTGAAAATCACAAATTTACTTAACCGGGTAAATGAAAATCACAAAAATGCATATAATTTAGTGAGTGAAAATCGCTAGAATTCACATTGCCGGGTAAGTGCAAATCGTAAAAATTCACTTTCCTGGGTAAGTGAAAATCGCTAAAATGCCTTAGCCGGATAATCGAAAATCAAAAAATTCACTTAGCGCGGTAAGTGAAAATCACAAAAATTCACTTTTCCTGGTAAGTGAAATCGTAAAAATTCACTTTCCCGTGTAAGTGAATATGGCGAAAATTCACTTAGTCGGGTAAGTGAAAATCGCCAAAAATTCACATTGCCGGGTAAGTGAAAATCACAAAAATGCATATAGTTTGGTAAGTGAAAATCGCTTAAATTCACATTGCCGGGTAAGTGCAAATCGTAAAAATTCACTTTCCTGGGTAAGTGAAAATCGCTAAAATGCCCTAGAGGGGTAAGCGATAATCACAAAATTTCTTAGCCAGGTATGTGAAAATTGCTAAAATTCCTTAGTGGGGTAAATGAAAATCATAAAAATTCACATAGACGGGTAAATGAAGATCACAAAAATTCACTTTGCCGGGTAAGTGAAAATCGCAAAAATTCCTTAGCCGGGTAAGTGAAAATCGCAAAAATTCATTAGTTGGGTAAGTGAAATCGCAAGGTAAGTGAAAATAGCAAAAATTCCTTCGCCGGGTCAGTGAAAATCGCAAAAATTCCTTAGTCGAGTAACTGAAAGTCGCAAAAATTCACTTAGCAGGGTAAGTGAAAAAAACAAATATTCACATATTGAAAATAATGAAAATTCACATAGTTGGGTAAGTGAAAATCGCTTAAATTCCTTAGACTGCTAAGTGAAAATCGCAAAAATGCACTTAGCCAGGTAAGTGAAAATCACAAAAATTCACTAAGCGCGGTAAGTGAAAATGGCTAAAATTCACTTAGTCGGGTAAGTGAAAATCGCAAAAATTCACTTAGCGCGGTAAGTGAAAATCAATAAAATGCACTTTTCCGGGTAAGTGAAAATTGTAAAAATTCCTTAGCCGGGTAAGTGAAAATCGCAAAAATCGCAAGGTTAGTGAAAATAGCAAAAATTCACTTCGCCGGGTCAGTAAAAATCGCAAAAATTCTTAAGTCGATTAACTGAAAGTCGCAAAAATTCACTTAGCAGGGTAAGAGAAAATCACAAATATTCACATATTGAAAATAATGAAAATTCACTTAGTTGGGTAAGTGAAAATCGCTTAAATTCCTTAGGCCTGTAAGTGAAAATCGCAAAAATTCACCTAGCCAGGTAAGTGAAAATCACAAAAATTCACTAAGCGCGGTAAGTGAACATCGCTTGAATTCACTTAGCCGGGTAAGTGAAAATCACAAAATTCACTTAGCCAGGTAAGTGAAAATCACAAAAATTCACTTAGCGGGGTAAGTGAAAATCACTAAAATTCACTTTTCCGGGTAAGTGAAAATCGTTAAAATTCACTTTCCCGGGTAAGTGAAAATCGCGAAAATTCACTTAGTCCGGTAAGTTTAAATCGCTGAAATTCGCATGGCCGGGTAAGTGCAAATCGTAAAAATTCACTTTTATGGGTAAATAAAAATCGCTTAAACTCCTTAGCCGGGTAAGTGAAAATCGCTGAATTCCTTAGCCGGGTAAGTGAAAATCGCAAATATTCACTAAGCCGGGTAAGTGAAAATCATAAAAATTCACTTAGCCGGGTAAGTGAAAATCGCAAAAACTCACTTAGCCAGGTAGTTGAAAATCGCAAAAATTCACTTAGCCGGATAAGTGAAAATCACAAAAACTCACTTAGCGCGGTAAGTGAGAAACGCTAAAATTCACTTTGCCGGGTATGTGAAAATCGCAAAAATTCACTTAGCCAGGTAAGTGAAAATCACAAAAAATCACTTAGCCAGGTAAGTCAAAATCGCAAAAATTCACTTTTCCGGGTAAGTGAAAATCGCTAAAATTGCTTAGCCGGGTAAGTGAAAATCGCTAAATTCCTTAGCTGGTTAAGTGAAAATCGCAAAAACTCACTTAGCCGGGTAAGTGAAAATCACAAAAATTCACTTAGCCAGGTAAATGAAAATCACAAAAATTCACTAAGCGTGGTAAGTGAAAATCGCTGAGATTCACTTAGTCGGGTAAGTGAAAATCGCAAAAATTCACTTAGCCAGGTAAGTGAAAATCACAAAAATTCACAAAATTGCGGTTAGTGAAAATCGTAAAAATTCACCTTCCCGCAGGGTCAGTGAAAATCGCCAAGATTCACTAAGTCGGGTAAGTTAAAATCGCTAAAATTCGCATGGCCGGGTAAGTGCAAATCGTGAAAGTTCACTTTTTCGGGTAAGTGAAAATCTCAAAAATTCCTTAGCCGGGTAAGTGAAAATCGCAAAAATCGCAAGGTAAGCGAAAATAGCAAAAATTCACTTCGCCGGGTCAGTGAAAATCGCAAAAATTCCTTAGTCGATTAACTGAAAGTCGCAAAAATTCACTTAGCAGGGTAAGTGAAAATCACAAAAATTCACTTAGCGCGGTAAGTGAGAAACGCTAAAATTCACTTTGCCGGGTATGTGAAAATCGCAAAAATTCACTTAGCCAGGTAAGTGAAAATCACAAAAATTCACTTAGCCAGGTAAGTCAAAATCGTAAAAATTCACTTTTCCGGGTAAGTGAAAATCGCTAAAATTGCTTAGCCGGGTAAATGAAAATCGCTAAATTCCTTAGCCGGGTAAGTGAAAATCGCAAAAACTCACTTAGCCGGGTAAGTGAAAATCACAAAAATTCACTTAGCCAGGTAAATGAAAATCACAAAAATTCACTTAGCCAGGTATGTGAAAATCGCAAAAATTCACTTAGCCAGGTAAATGAAAAACACAAAAATTCACAAAGCGCGGTAAGTGAAAATCGCTGAGATTCACTTAGTCGGGTAAGTGAAAATCTCAAAAATTCACTTAGCCAGGTAAGTGAAAATCACAAAAATTCACAAAATTGCGGTAAGTGAAAATCGTAAAAATTCACCTTCCCGCAGGGTCAGTGAAAATCGCCAAGATTCACTAAGTCGGGTAAGTTAAAATCGCTAAAATTCGCATGGCCGGGTAAGTGCAAATCGTAAAAGTTCACTTTTCCGGGTAAGTGAAAATTCCTTAGCCGGGTAAGTGAAAATCGCAAAAATCGCAAGATAAGTGAAAATAGCAAAAATTCACTTCGCCGGGTCAGTGAAAATCGCAAAAATTCCTTAGTCGATTAACTGAAAGTCGCAAAAATTCACTTAGCATGGTAAGTAAAAATCACAAATATTCACATATTGAAAATAATGAAAATTCACATAGTTGGGTAAGTGAAAATCGCTTAAATTCCTTAGGCTTGTAAGTGAAAATCGCAAAAATTCACCTAGCCAGGTAAGTGAAAATCACAAAAATTCACTAAGCGCGGTAAGTGAACATCGCTAGAATACACTTAGCCGGGTAAGTGAAAATCACAAAATTCACTTAGCCAGGTAAGTGAAAATCACAAAAATTCACTTAGCGGGGTAAGTGAAAATCACTAAAATTCACTTTTCCGGGTAAGTGAAAATCGTTAAAATTCACTTTCCCGGGTAAGCGAAAATCGCGAAAATTCACTTAGTCCGGTAAGTTCAAATCGCTGAAATTCGCATGGCCGGGTAAGTGCAAATCGTAAAAGTTCCCTTTTCCGGGTAAATGAAAATCGCTAACATTCCTTAGCCGGGTAAGTGGAAATCGCTGAATTCCTTAGCCGGGTAAGTGAAAATCGCAAATATTCACTTAGCCGGGTAAGTGAAAATCACAAAAATTCACTTAGCCAGGTAAGTCAAAATCGTAAAAGTTCACTTTTCCGGGTAAATGAAAATCGCTGAAACTTCTTAGCCGGGTAAGTGAAAATCGCTGAATTCCTTAGCCGGGTAAGTGAAAATCGCAGATATTCACTTAGCCGGGTAAGTGAAAATCACAAAAATTCACGTAGCCGGGTAAGTGAAAATCGCAAAAATTCACTTAGCCAGGTAGTTGAAAATCACAAAAATTCACTTAGCCAGGTAAATGAAAATCACAAAAATTCACTTAGCGCGGTAAGTTAAAATCGTTAAAATTCACTTTTCCGGGTAAGTGAAAATCGTTAAAATTCACTTTCCCGGATAAGCGAAAATCGCGAAAATTCACTTAGTCCGGTAAGCTCAAATCGCTGAAATTCGCATGGCCGGGTAAGTGCAAATCGTAACAGTTCGCTTTTCCGGATAAATGAAAATCGCTAACATTCCTTAGCCGGGTAAGTGGAAATCGCTGAATTCCTTAGCCAGGTAAGTGAAAATCACAAAAATTCACTTAGCGCGGTAAGTGAAAATCGCAAAAATTCACTTTCCGGGTAAGTGAAAATCGGTAAAATTCACTTTCCCGTGTAAGTGAATATGGCGAAAATTCACTTAGTCGGGTAAGTGAAAATCGCCAAAAATTTACATTGCCTGGTAAGTGAAAATCACAAATTTACTTAACCGGGTAAATGAAAATCACAAAAATGCATATAATTTAGTGAGTGAAAATCGCTAGAATTCACATTGCCGGGTAAGTGCAAATCGTAAAAATTCACTTTCCTGGGTAAGTGAAAATCGCTAAAATGCCTTAGCCGGATAATCGAAAATCAAAAAATTCACTTAGCGCGGTAAGTGAAAATCACAAAAATTCACTTTTCCTGGTAAGTGAAATCGTAAAAATTCACTTTCCCGTGTAAGTGAATATGGCGAAAATTCACTTAGTCGGGTAAGTGAAAATCGCCAAAAATTCACGTAGCCGGGTAAGTGAAAATCGCAAAAATTCACTTAGCCAGGTAGTTGAAAATCACAAAAATTCACTTAGCCAGGTAAATGAAAATCACAAAAATTCACTTAGCGCGGTAAGTTAAAATCGTTAAAATTCACTTTTCCGGGTAAGTGAAAATCGTTAAAATTCACTTTCCCGGATAAGCGAAAATCGCGAAAATTCACTTAGTCCGGTAAGTTTAAATCGCTGAAATTCTCATGGCCGGGTAAGTGCAAATCGTAAAAATTCACTTTTCCGGGTAAATAAAAATCGCTTAAACTCCTTAGCCGGGTAAGTGAAAATCGCTGAATTCCTTAGCCGGGTAAGTGAAAATCGCAAATATTCACTAAGCCGGGTAAGTGAAAATCATAAAAATTCACTTAGCCGGGTAAGTGAAAATCGCAAAAACTCACTTAGCCAGGTAGTTGAAAATCGCAAAAATTCACTTAGCCGGATAAGTGAAAATCACAAAAATTCACTTAGCCAGGTAAATGAAAATCACAAAAATTCACTTAGCGCGGTAAGTTAAAATCGCTAAAAGCGAAAATCGTTAAAATTCACTTTCCCGGGTAAGTGATAATCGCGAAAATTCACTTAGTCCGGTAAGTTAAAATCGCTGAAATTCTCATGGCCGGGTTAGTGCAAATCGTAAAAGTTCGCTTTTCCGGGTAAATGAAAATCGCTAACATTCCTTAGCCGGGTAAGTGGAAATCGCTGAATTCCTTAGCCGGGTAAGTGAAATTCGCAAATATTCACTTAGCCGGGTAAGTGAAAATCACAAAAATTCACTTAGCCGGGTAAGTGAAAATCGCAAAAATTCACGTAGCCAGGTAGTTGAAAATCGCAATAATTCACTTAGCCGGATAAGTAAAAATCACAAAAATTCACTTAGCCAGGTAAGTGACAATCACAAAAATTCACTTAGCGCGGTAAGTTAAAATCGCTGAAATTCGCATGGCCGGGTAAGTGCAAATCGTAAAAGTTCACTTTTCCGGGTAAATGAAAATCGCTAATATTCTTTAGCCGGGTAAGTGAAAATCGCTAAATTCCTTAGCCGGGTAAGTGAAAATCGCAAATATTCACTTAGCCGGGTAAGTGAAAATCGCAAAAATTCACTTAGCCAGGTAAGTGAAAATCACAAAAATTCACGAAATTGCGATAAGTGAAAATCGTTAAAATTCACCTTCCCGCAGGGTCAGTGAAAATCGCCAAGATTCACTAAGTCGGGTAAGTTAAAATCGCTAAAATTCGCATGGCCGGGTAAGTGCAAATCGTGAAAGTTCACTTTTTCGGGTAAGTGAAAATCTCAAAAATTCCTTAGCCGGGTAAGTGAAAATCGCAAAAATCGCAAGGTAAGTGAAAATAGCAAAAATTCACTTCGCCGGGTCAGTGAAAATCGCAAAAATTCCTTAGTCGATTAACTGAAAGTCGCAAAAATTCACTTAGCAGGGTAAGTGAAAATCACAAAAATTCACTTAGCGCGGTAAGTGAGAAACGCTAAAATTCACTTTGCCGGGTATGTGAAAATCGCAAAAATTCACTTAGCCAGGTAAGTGAAAATCACAAAAATTCACTTAGCCAGGTAAGTCAAAATCGTAAAAATTCACTTTTCCGGGTAAGTGAAAATCGCTAAAATTGCTTAGCCGGGTAAATGAAAATCGCTAAATTCCTTAGCCGGGTAAGTGAAAATCGCAAAAACTCACTTAGCCGGGTAAGTGAAAATCACAAAAATTCACTTAGCCAGGTAAATGAAAGTCACAAAAATTCACTTAGCCAGGTATGTGAAAGTCGCAAAAATTCACTTAGCCAGGTAAATGAAAAACACAAAAATTCACATAGCGCGGTAAGTGAAAATCGCTGAGATTCACTTAGTCGGGTAAGTGAAAATCTCAAAAATTCACTTAGCCAGGTAAGTGAAAATCACAAAAATTCACAAAATTGCGGTAAGTGAAAATCGTAAAAATTCACCTTCCCGCAGGGTCAGTGAAAATCGCGAAAATTCACTTAGTCCTGTAAGTTAAAATCGCTGAAATTCTCATGGCCGGGTAAGTGCAAATCGTAAAAGTTCACTTAGCCAGGTAGTTGAAAATCGCAATAATTCACTTAGCCGGATAAGTGAAAATCACAAAAATTCACTTGGCCAGGTAAGTGACAATCACAAAAATTCACTTAGCGCGGTAGGTTAAAATCGCTGAAATTCGCATGGCCGGGTAACTGCAAATTGTAAAAGTTAACTTTTCCGGGTAAATGAAAATCGCTAATATTCCTTAGCCGGGTAAGTGAAAATCGCAAAAATTCACCTAGCCAGGTAAGTGAAAATCGCAAATATTCACTTAGCCGGGTAAGTTAAAATCGCAAAAATTCACTTAGCCAGGTAGTTGAAAATCGCAATAATTCACTTAGCCGGATAAGTGAAAATCACAAAAATTCACTTGGCCAGGTAAGTGACAATCACAAAAATTCACTTAGCGGGTAAATGAAAATCGCTAATATTCCTTAGCCGGGTAAGTGAAAATCGCAAAAATTCACCTAGCCAGGTAAGTGAAAATCGCAAATATTCACTCAGCCGGGTAAGTAAAAATCACAAAAATTCACTTAGCCGGTTAAGTGAAAATCGCAAAAATTCACTTAGCCAGGTAAGTGAAAATCACAAAAATTCACTTAGCGCGGTAAGTGAGAAACGCTAAAATTCACTTTGCCGGTTATGTGAAAATCGCAAAAATTCACTTAGCCAGGTAAGTGAAAATCACAAAAATTCACTTAGCCAGGTAAGTCAAAATCGTAAAAGTTCACTTTTCCGGGTAAATGAAAATCGCTGAAACTTCTTAGCCGGGTAAGTGAAAATCGCTGAATTCCTTAGCCGGGTAAGTGAAAATCGCAGATATTCACTTAGCCGGGTAAGTGAAAATCACAAAAATTCACTTAGCCGGGTAAGTGAAAATCGCAAAAATTCACTTAGCCAGGTAGTTGAAAATCACAAAAATTCACTTAGCCAGGTAAATGAAAATCACAAAAATTCACTTAGCGCGGTAAGTTAAAATCGCTAAAATTCACTTTTCCGGGTAAGTGAAAATCGTTAAAATTCACTTTCCCGGGTAAGCGAAAATCGCTAAAATTCACTTAGTCCGGTAAGTTCAAATCGCTGAAATTCGCATGGCCGGGTAAGTGCAAATCGTAAAAGTTCGCTTTTCCGGGTAAATGAAAATCGCTACCATTCCTTAGCCGGGTAAGTGGAAATCGCTGAATTCCTTAGCCGGGTAAGTGAAAATCGCAAATATTCACTTAGCCGGGTAAGTGAAAATCACAAAAATTCACTTAGCCGGGTAAGTGAATATCGCAAAAATTCACTTAGCCAGGTATTTGAAAATCGCAATAATTCACTTAACCGGATAAGTGAAAATCACAAAAATTCACTTAGCAAGGTAAGTGACAATCACAAAAATTCACTTAGCGCGGTAAGTTAAAATCGCTGAAATTCGCATGGCCGGGTAAGTGCAAATTGTAAAAGTTCACTTTTCCGGGTAAATGAAAATCGCTAATATTCCTTAGCCGGGTAAGTGAAAATCGCTAAATTCCTTAGCCGGGTATGTGAAAATCGCAAATATTCACTTTTCCGGGTAAGTAAAAATCACAAAAATTCACTTAGCCGTTTTAGTGAAAATCGCAAAAATTCACTTAGCCAGGTAAGTGAAAATCACAAAAATTTACTTAGCGCGGTAAGTGAGAAACGCTAAAATTCACTTTGCCGGGTATGTGAAAATCGCAAAAATTCCCTTAGCCAGGTAAGTGAAAATCACAAAAAATCACTTAGCCAGGTAAGTCAAAATCGTAAAAATTCACTTTTCCGGGTAAGTGAAAATCGCTTAAATTGCTTAGCCGGGTAAGTGAAAATCGCGTAATTCCTTAGCCGGGTAAGTGAAAATCGCAAAAACTCACTTAGCCGGGTAAGTGAAAATCACATAAATTCACTTAGCCAGGTAAATGAAAATCACAAAAATTCACATAGCCGGGTATGTGAAAATCGCAAAAATTCACTTAGCCAGGTAAATGAAAATCACAAAAATTCACTTTGTCGGGTAAGTGAAAATCGCTGAGATTCACTAAGTCGGGTAAGTGAAAATCGCAAAAATTCACTTAGCCAGGTAAGTGAAAATCACAAAAATTCACAAAATTGCGGTAAGTGAAAATCGTAAAAATTCACCCTCCCGCAGGGTCAGTGAAAATCGCAAAAATTCACTAAGTCGGGTAAGTTAAAATCGCTAAAATTCGCATGGCCGGGTAAGTGCAAATCGTAAAACTTCACTTTTCCGGGTAAGTGAAAATCGCAAAAATTCCTTAACCGGGTAAGTGAAAATCGCAAAAATCGCAAGGTAAGTGAAAATAATAAAAATTCACTTCGCCGGGTCAGTGAAAATCGCAAAAATTCCTTAGTCGATTAACTGAAAGTCGCAAAAATTCACTTAGCAGGGTAAGTGAAAATCACAAATATTCACATATTGAAATTAATGAAAATTCACATAGCTGGGTAAGTGAAAATCGCTTAAATTCCTTAGCCGGGTAAGTGAAAATCGCAAAAATTCACCTAGCCAGGTAAGTGAAAATCACAAAAATTCACTAAGCGCGGTAAGTGAACATCGCTTGAATTCACTTAGTCGGGTAAGTGAAAATCACGAAATTCACTTAGCCAGATAAGTGAAAATCACAAAAATTCACTTAGCGGGGTAAGTGAAAATCACTAAAATTCACTTTTCCGGGTAAGTGAAAATCGTTAAAATTCACTTTCCCGGGTAAGTGCAAATCGCGAAAATTCACTTAGTCCGGTAAGTTAAAATCGCTGAAATTCGCATGGCCGGGTAAGTGCAAATCGTAAAAGTTCGCTTTTCCGGGTAAATGAAAATCGCTAACATTCCTTAGCCGGGTAAGTGAAAATCGCTGAATTCCTTAGCCGGGTAAGTGAAAATCGCAAATATTCACTTATCAGGGTAAGTGAAAATCACAAAAATTCACTTAGCCGGATAAGTGAAAATCACAAAAATTCACTTAGCCAGGTAAATGAAAATCACAAAAATTCACTTAGCGCGGTAAGTTAAAATCGCTAAAATTCACTTTTCCGGGTAAGTGAAAATCGTTAAAATTCACTTTCCCGGGTAAGTGCAAATCGCGAAAATTCACTTAGTCCGGTAAGTTAAAATCGCTAAAATTCGCATGGCCGGGTAAGTGCAAATCGTAAAAGTTCGCTTTTCCGGGTAAATGAAAATCGCTAACATTCCTTAGCCGGGTAAGTGAAAATCGCTGAATTCCTTAGCCGGGTAAGTGAAAATCGCAAATATTCACTTAGCAGGGTAAGTGAAAATCACAAAAATTCACTTAGCCGGATAAGTGAAAATCACAAAAATTCACTTAGCCAGGTAGTTGAAAATCGCAAAAATTCACTTAGCAGGATAAGTGAAAATCACAAAAATTCACTTAGCCAGGTAAGTGACAATCACAAAAATTCACTTAGCGCGGTAAGTTAAAATCGCTGAAACTTGCATGGCCGGGTAAGTGCAAATCGTAAAAGTTCACTCTTCCGGGTAAATGAAAATCTCTAATATTCCTTAGCCGGGTAAGTGAAAATCGCTGAATTCCTTAGCCGGGTAAGTAAAATCGCAAATATTCATTTAGCCGGGTAAGTGGAAATCACAAAAATTCAATTAGCCGGGTAAGTGAAAATCGCTAAAATTCACTTAGCCAGGTAAGTGAAAATCACAATAATTCACTTAGCGCGGTAAGTGAGAAACGCTAAAATTCACTTTGCCGGGTATGTGAAAATCGCAAAAATTTACTTAGCCAGGTAAGTGAAAATCACAAAAATTCACTTAGCCAGGTAAGTCAAAATTGTAAAAATTCACTTTTCCGCGTAAGTGAAAATCGCTAAAATTGCTTAGCCGGGTAGGTGAAAATCGCTAAATTCCTTAGCCGGGTAAGTGAAAATCGCAAAAATTCACTTAGCCGGGTATGTGAAAATCGCAAAAATTCACTTAGCCAGGTAAGTGAAAATCACAAAAATTCTCTTAGCGCGGTAAGTGAAAATCGCTGAGATTCACTTAGTCAGGTAAGTCAAAATCGCAAAAATTCACTTAGCCAGGTAAGTGAAAATCACAAAAATTCACAAAATTGCGGTAAGTGAAAATCGTAAAAATTCACCTTCCCGCAGGGTCAGTGAAAATCGCAAAAATTCCTTAGTCGGGTAAGTGAAAATCACAAACATTTCTTAGCCAGGTAAGTGAAAATCGCTATATATACTTAGCTGGGTAAGTGAAAATCACAAAAATTCACTTCGCCAGATAGTTGAAAATCACGAAAATTCCGTAGCCGGGTAAGTGAAAATCGCTAAAATCGCAAGGTAAGTGAAAATAGCAAAAATTCACTTCGCCGGGTCAGTGAAAATCGCAAAAATTCCTTAGTCGATTAACTGAAAGTCGCAAAAATTCACTTAGCAGGGTAAGTGAAAATCACATATATTCACATATTGAAAATAATGAAAATTCACATAGTTGGGTAAGTGAAAATCGCTTAAATTCCTTAGGCTTGTAAGTGAAAATCGCAAAAATTCACTAAGCCAGGTGAGTGAAAATCACAAAAATTCACTAAGCGCGGTAAGTGAACATCGCTAGAATTCACTTAGCCGGGTAAGTGAAAATCACAAAATTCACTTAGCCAGGTAAGTGAAAATCACAAAAATTCACTTAGCGGGGTAAGTAAAAATCACTAAAATTCACTTTTGCGGGTAAGTGAAAATCGTCAAATTTCACTTTACCGGGTAAGTAAAAATCGTTAAAAATTCACTTAGTCCGGCAAGTTAAAATCGCTGAAATTCTCATGGCCGGGTAAGTGCAAATCGTAAATGTTCACTTTTCCGGGTAAATGAAAATCGCTAATATTCCTTAGCCGGGTAAGTGAAAATCGCTGAATTCCTTAGCCGGGTAAGTGAAAATCGCAAATATTTACTTAGCCGGTTAAGTGAAAATCACAAAAATTCACTTAGCCGGGTAAGTCAAAATCACAAAAATTCACTTAGCCGGGTAAGTGAAAATCGCAAAAATTCACTTAGCCAGGTAGTTAAAAATCGCAAAAATTCACTTAGCCGGATAAGTGAAAATCACAAAAATTCACTTAGCCAGGTAAGTGACAATCACAAAAATTCACTTAGCGCGGTAAGTTAAAATCGCTGAAATTCGCATGGCCGGGTATGTGCAAATCGTAAAAGTTCACTCTTCCGGGAAAATGAAAATCGCTAACATTCCTTAGCCGGGTAAGTGAAAATCGCTGAATTCCTTAGCCGTGTAAGTGAAAATCGCAAATATTCACTTAGCCGGGTAAGTGAAAATCACAAAAATTCACTTAGCCGGGTAAGTGAAAATCGCAAAAATTCACTTAGCCAGGTAAGTGAAAATCACAAAATTTCACTTAGCCAGGTAAGTCAAAATCGTAGAAATTCACTTTTCCGGGTAAGTGAAAATCGCTAAAATTGCTTAGGCGGGTAAGTGAAAATCGCTAAATTCCTTAGCCGGGTAAGTGAAAATCGCACAAATTCACTTAGCCGGGTAAGTGAAAATCACAAAAATTCACTTAGCCAGGTAAGTGAAAATCACAAAATTTCACTTAGCCAGGTAAGTCAAAATCGTAGAAATTCACTTTTCCGGGTAAGTGAAAATCGCTAAAATTGCTTAGGCGGGTAAGTGAAAATCGCTAAATTCCTTAGCCGGGTAAGTGAAAATCGCACAAATTCACTTAGCCGGGTAAGTGAAAATCACAAAAATTCACTTAGCCAGGTAAGTGAAAATCACAAAAATTCACATAGCCGGGTATGTGAAAATCGCAAAAATTCACTTAGCCAGGTAAGTGAAAATCACAAAAATTCACTTAGCACGGTATGTGAAAATTGCTGAGATTCACTTAGTCGGGTAAGTGAAAATCGCAAAAATTCACAAAACTGTGGTAAGTGAAAATCGTAAAAATTCACCTTCCCGCAGGGTCAGTGAAAATCGCAAAAATTCCTTAGTCGGGTAAGTGAAAATCACAAAAATTTCTTAGCCAGGTAAGTGAAAATCGCTAAATATACTTAGCTGGGTAAGTGAAAATCACAAAAATTCACATAGCCGGGTAAATGAAAATCGCAAAAATTCACTTGGCCGGGTAAGTGAAAGTCGCAAAAATTCCTAAGCCGGGTAAGTGAAAATCACAGAAATTTACTTAGCCAGGTAGTTGAAAATCACAAAAGTTCCTTAGCCGGGTAAGTGAAAATCACAAAAATTCACTTAGCCGGGTAAGTCAAAATCACAAAAATTCACTTAGCCAGGTAAGTGAAAATCACAAAACTTCACTTAGCGCGGTAAGTGAAAATCGCTGAGATTCACTTAGTCGGGTAAGTGAAAATCGCAAAAATTCACTTAGCAAAATAAGTGAAAATCACAAAAATTCACAAAATTGCGGTAAGTGAAAATCGGTAAAATTCACTTAGTCGGGTAAGTGAAAATCGTAAAAGTTCACTTTTCCGGGTAAGTGAAAATCGTTAAAATGCCTTAGCGGAGTAAGTGAAAATCAAAATAATTCCTTAGCCAGGTAAGTGAAAGTTTCTAAAATTCCTTAGCCGGGTAAATGAAAGCTACAAAAATTCACAAAGCCGGGTAAATGGAAATCGCAAAGATTCACTTTGCCGGGTAAGTGAGAATCACAAGAATTCACATAGACGGGTAAATGAAGATCACAAAAATTCACTTTGCCGGGTAAGTGACAATCACAAAAATTCACTTAGCGCGGTAAGTTAAAATCGCTGAAATTCGCATGGCCGGGTATGTGCAAATCGTAAAAGTTCACTCTTCCGGGAAAATGAAAATCGCTAACATTCCTTAGCCGGGTAAGTGAAAATCGCTGAATTCCTTAGCCGTGTAAGTGAAAATCGCAAATATTCGCTTAGCCGGGTAAGTGAAAATCACAAAAATTCACTTAGCCGGGTAAGTGAAAATCACAAAATTTCACTTAGCCAGGTAAGTCAAAATCGTAGAAATTCACTTTTCCGGGTAAGTGAAAATCGCTAAAATTGCTTAGGCGGGTAAGTGAAAATCGCTAAATTCCTTAGCTGGGTAAGTGAAAATCGCACAAATTCACTTAGCCGGGTAAGTGAAAATCACAAAAATTCACTTAGCCAGGTAAGTGAAAATCACAAAAATTCACATAGCCGGGTATGTGAAAACCGCAAAAATTCACTTAGCCAGGTAAGTGAAAATCACAAAAATTCACTTAGCACGGTATGTGAAAATTGCTGAGATTCACTTAGTCGGGTAAGTGAAAATCGCAAAAATTCACAAAACTGTGGTAAGTGAAAATCGTAAAAATTCACCTTCCCGCAGGGTCAGTGAAAATCGCAAAAATTCCTTAGTCGGGTAAGTGAAAATCACAAAAATTTCTTAGCCAGGTAAGTGAAAATCGCTGAGATTCACTTAGTCGGGTAAGTGAAAATCGCAAAAATTCACTTAGCAAAATAAGTGAAAATCACAAAAATTCACAAAATTGCGGTAAGTGAAAATCGGTAAAATTCACTTAGTCGGGTAAGTGAAAATCGTAAAAGTTCACTTTTCCGGGTAAGTGAAAATCGTTAAAATGCCTTAGCGGAGTAAGTGAAAATCAAAATAATTCCTTAGCCAGGTAAGTGAAAGTTTCTAAAATTCCTTAGCCGGGTAAATGAAAGCTACAAAAATTCACAAAGCCGGGTAAATGGAAATCGCAAAGATTCACTTTGCCGGGTAAGTGAGAATCACAAGAATTCACATAGACGGGTAAATGAAGATCACAAAAATTCACTTTGCCGGGTAAGTGAAAATCGCAAAAATTCCTTAGCCGATAAGTGAAAATCGCAAAAATCTCAAGGTAAGTGAAAATAGCAATAATCCCTTAGTCGATTAACTGAAAGTCGCATAAATTCACTTAGCAGGGTAAGTGAAAATCACAAATATTCACATATTGAAAATAATGAAAATTCACATAGTTGGGTAAGTGAAAATCGCTTAAATTCCTTAGGCGGGTAAGTGAAAATCGAAAAAATTCACTTAGCCAGGTAAATGAAAATCACAAAAATTCACTAAGCGCGGTAAGTGAAAATCGCTACCATTCACTTAGCCGGGTAAGTGAAAATCACAAAATTCACTTAGCCAGGTAAGTGAAAATCACAAAAATTCACTTATCCATTTAAGTCAAAATCACAAAAATTCACTTAGCCAGGTAAGTGAAAATCGCAAAAATTCACTTTGCCGGGTAAGTGAAAATCGCAAAAATTCCTTAGCCGGGTAAGTGAAAATCGCAGAAATTTACTTAGCCAGGTAGTTGAAAATCACAAAAGTTCCTTAGCCGGGTAAGTGAAAATCACAAAAATTCACTTAGCCGGGTAAGTCAAAATCACAAAAATTCACTTAGCCAGATAGTTGAAAATCACGAAAATTCCTTAGCCGGGAAAGTGAAAATCGCAAAAATTCACTTCGCCGGGTCAGTGAAAATCGCAAAAATTCCTTAGTCGATTAACTGAAAGTCGCAAAAATTCACTAAGCCAGGTGAGTGAAAATCACAAAAATTCACTAAGCGCGGTAAGTGAACATCGCTAGAATTCACTTAGCCGGGTAAGTGAAAATCACAAAATTCACTTAGCCAGGTAAGTGAAAATCACAAAAATTCACTTAGCGGGGTAAGTAAAAATCACTAAAATTCACTTTTGCGGGTAAGTGAAAATCGTCAAATTTCACTTTCCCGGGTAAGTAAAAATCGCGAATATTCACTTAGTCCGGCAAGCTAAAATCGCTGAAATTCTCATGGCCGGGTAAGTGCAAATCGTAAATGTTCACTTTTCCGGGTAAGTGAAAATCGCTGAATTCCTTAGCCGGGTAAGTGAAAATCGCAAATATTTACTTAGCCGGTTAAGTGAAAATCACAAAAATTCACTTAGCCGGGTAAGTGAAAATCGCAAAAATTCACTTAGCCAGGTAATTGAAAATCGCAAAATTTCACTTAGCCGGATAAGTAAAAATCACAAAAATTCACTTAGCCAGGTAAGTGAAAATCACAAAAATTCACTTAGCGCTGTAAGTCAAAATCGCTAAAATTCACTTTTCCGGGTAAGTGAAAATCGCGAAAATTTACTTAGTCCGGTAAGTTAAAATCGCTGAAATTCGCCTGGCCAAGTAAGTGCAAATCGTAAAAGTTCGCTTTTCCGGGTAAATGAAAATCGCTAACATTCCTTAGCCGGGTAAGTGAAAATCGCTGAATTCCTTAGCCGTGTAAGTGAAAATCGCAAATATTCACTTAGCCGGGTAAGTCAAAATCACAAAAATTCACTTAGCCGGGTAAGTGAAAATCGCAAAAATTCACTTAGCCAGGTAGCTAAAAATCGCAAAAATTCACTTAGCCGGATAAGTGAAAATCACAAAAATTCACTTAGCCAGGTAAGTGAAAATCGCAAAAATTCACTTAGCCAGGTAGCTAAAAATCACAAAAATTCACTTAGCCGGGTAAGTGAAAATCGCAAAAATTCACTTAGCCAGGTAAGTGAAAATCACAAAATTTCACTTAGCCAGGTAAGTCAAAATCGTAGAAATTCACTTTTCCGGGTAAGTGAAAATCGCTAAAATTGCTTAGGCGGGTAAGTGAAAATCGCTAAATTCCTTAGCCGGGTAAGTGAAAATCGCACAAATTCACTTAGCCGGGTAAGTGAAAATCACAAAAATTCACTTAGCCAGGTAAGTGAAAATCACAAAATTTCACTTAGCCAGGTAAGTCAAAATCGTAGAAATTCACTTTTCCGGGTAAGTGAAAATCGCTAAAATTGCTTAGGCGGGTAAGTGAAAATCGATAAATTCCTTAGCCGGGTAAGTGAAAATCGCACAAATTCACTTAGCCGGGTAAGTGAAAATCACAAAAATTCACTTAGCCAGATAGTTGAAAATCACGAAAATTCCTTAGCCGGGAAAGTGAAAATCGCAAAAATTCACTTCGCCGGGTCAGTGAAAATCGCAAAAATTCCTTAGTCGATTAACTGAAAGTCGCAAAAATTCACTTAGCAGGGTAAGTGAAAATCACATATATTCACATATTGAAAATAATGAAAATTCACATAGTTGGGTAAGTGAAAATCGCTTAAATTCCTTAGGCTTGTAAGTGAAAATCGCAAAAATTCACTAAGCCAGGTGAGTGAAAATCACAAAAATTCACTAAGCGCGGTAAGTGAACATCGCTAGAATTCACTTAGCCGGGTAAGTGAAAATCACAAAATTCACTTAGCCAGGTAAGTGAAAATCACAAAAATTCACTTAGCGGGGTAAGTAAAAATCACTAAAATTCACTTTTGCGGGTAAGTGAAAATCGTCAAATTTCACTTTCCCGGGTAAGTAAAAATCGCGAATATTCACTTAGTCCGGCAAGCTAAAATCGCTGAAATTCTCATGGCCGGGTAAGTGCAAATCGTAAATGTTCACTTTTCCGGGTAAGTGAAAATCGCTGAATTCCTTAGCCGGGTAAGTGAAAATCGCAAATATTTACTTAGCCGGTTAAGTGAAAATCACAAAAATTCACTTAGCCGGGTAAGTGAAAATCGCAAAAATTCACTTAGCCAGGTAATTGAAAATCGCAAAATTTCACTTAGCCGGATAAGTAAAAATCACAAAAATTCACTTAGCCAGGTAAGTGAAAATCACAAAAATTCACTTAGCGCTGTAAGTCAAAATCGCTAAAATTCACTTTTCCGGGTAAGTGAAAATCGCGAAAATTTACTTAGTCCGGTAAGTTAAAATCGCTGAAATTCGCCTGGCCAAGTAAGTGCAAATCGTAAAAGTTCGCTTTTCCGGGTAAATGAAAATCGCTAACATTCCTTAGCCGGGTAAGTGAAAATCGCTGAATTCCTTAGCCGTGTAAGTGAAAATCGCAAATATTCACTTAGCCGGGTAAGTCAAAATCACAAAAATTCACTTAGCCGGGTAAGTGAAAATCGCAAAAATTCACTTAGCCAGGTAGCTAAAAATCGCAAAAATTCACTTAGCCGGATAAGTGAAAATCACAAAAATTCACTTAGCCAGGTAAGTGAAAATCGCAAAAATTCACTTAGCCAGGTAGCTAAAAATCACAAAAATTCACTTAGCCGGGTAAGTGAAAATCGCAAAAATTCACTTAGCCAGGTAAGTGAAAATCACAAAATTTCACTTAGCCAGGTAAGTCAAAATCGTAGAAATTCACTTTTCCGGGTAAGTGAAAATCGCTAAAATTGCTTAGGCGGGTAAGTGAAAATCGCTAAATTCCTTAGCCGGGTAAGTGAAAATCGCACAAATTCACTTAGCCGGGTAAGTGAAAATCACAAAAATTCACTTAGCCAGGTAAGTGAAAATCACAAAATTTCACTTAGCCAGGTAAGTCAAAATCGTAGAAATTCACTTTTCCGGGTAAGTGAAAATCGCTAAAATTGCTTAGGCGGGTAAGTGAAAATCGATAAATTCCTTAGCCGGGTAAGTGAAAATCGCACAAATTCACTTAGCCGGGTAAGTGAAAATCACAAAAATTCACTTAGCCAGGTAAGTGAAAATCACAAAAATTCACATAGCCGGGTATGTGAAAATCGCAAAAATTCACTTAGCCAGGTAAGTGAAAATCACAAAAATTCACTTAGCACGGTATGTGAAAATTGCTGAGATTCACTTAGTCGGGTAAGTGAAAATCGCAAAAATTCACAAAACTGTGGTAAGTGAAAATCGTAAAAATTCACCTTCCCGCAGGGTCAGTGAAAATCGCAAAAATTCCTTAGTCGGGTAAGTGAAAATCACAAAAATTTCTTAGCCAGGTAAGTGAAAATCGCTAAATATACTTAGCTGGGTAAGTGAAAATCACAAAAATTCACATAGCCGGGTAAATGAAAATCGCAAAAATTCACTTGGCCGGGTAAGTGAAAATCGCAAAAATTCCTTAGCCGGGTAAGTGAAAATCACAGAAATTTACTTAGCCAGGTAGTTGGAAATCACAAAAGTTCCTTAGCCGGGTAAGTGAAAATCACAAAAATTCACTTAGCCGGGTAAGTCAAAGTCACAAAAATTCACTTAGCCAGGTAAGTGAAAATCACAAAACTTCACTTAGCGCGGTAAGTGAAAATCGCTGAGATTCACTTAGTCGGGTAAGTGAAAATCGCAAAAATTCACTTAGCAAAATAAGTGAAAATCACAAAAATTCACAAAATTGCGGTAAGTGAAAATCGGTAAAATTCACTTAGTCGGGTAAGTGAAAATGGTAAAAGATCACTTTTCCGGGTAAGTGAAAATCGTTAAAATGCCTTAGCGGGGTAAGTGAAAATCAAAATAAATTCTTAGCCAGGTAAGTGAAAGTTTCCAAAATTCCTTAGCCGGGTAAATGAAAGCTACAAAAATTCACAAAGCCGGGTAAATGGAAATCGCAAAGATTCACTTTGCCGGGTAAATGAGAATCACAAGAATTCACATAGACGGGTAAATGAAGATCACAAAAATTCACTTTGCCGGGTAAGTGAAAATCGCAAAAATTCCTTAGCCGATAAGTGAAAATCGCAAAAATCTCAAGGTAAGTGAAAATAGCAATAATCCCTTAGTCGATTAACTGAAAGTCACAAAAATTCAATTAGCAGGGTAAGTGAAAATCACAAATATTCACAAATTGAAAATAATGAAAATTCACATAGTTGGGTAAGTGAAAATCGCTTAAATTCCTTAGGCGGGCAAGTGAAAATCGAAAAAATTCACTTAGCCAGGTAAATGAAAATCACAAAAATTCACTAAGCGCGGTAAGCGAAAATCGCTACCATTCACTTAGCCGGGTAAGTGAAAATCACAAAATTCACTTAGCCAGGTAAGTGAAAATCACAAAAATTCACTTATCCATTTAAGTGAAAATCACAAAAATTCACTTAGTCCGGTAAGTGAAAATCGCTACCATTCACTTGGCCGGGTACGTAAAAATCACAAAAATTCACTTAGCCAGGTAAGTGAAAATCACAAAAATTCACATAGCCGGGTATGTGAAAATCGCAAAAATTCACTTAGCCAGGTAAGTGAAAATCACAAAAATTCACTTAGCGCGGTAAGTGAAAATCACTGAGATTCACTTAGTCGGGTAAGTGAAAATCGCAAAAATTCACAAAACTGCGGTTAGTGAAAATCGTAAAAATTCACCTTCCCGCAGGGTCAGTGAAAATCGCAAAAATTCCTTAGTCGGGTAAGTGAAAATCACAAAAATTTCTTAGCCAGGTAAGTGAAAATCACAGAAATTTACTTAGCCAGGTAGTTGAAAATCACAAAAGTTCCTTAGCCGGGTAAGTGAAAATCACAAAAATTCACTTAGCCGGGTAAGTCAAAATCACAAAAATTCACTTAGCCAGGTAAGTGAAAATCGCAAAAATTCACTTTGCCGGGTAAGTGAAAATCGCAAAAATTCCTTAGCCGGGTAAGTGAAAATCACAGAAATTTACTTAGCCAGGTAGTTGAAAATCACAAAAGTTCCTTAGCCGGGTAAGTGAAAATCACAAAAATTCACTTAGCCGGGTAAGTCAAAATCACAAAAATTCACTTAGCCAGATAGTTGAAAATCACGAAAATTCCTTAGCCGGGTAAGTGAAAATCGCAAAAATCGCAAGGTAAGTGAAAATAGCAAAAATTCACTTCGCCGGGTCAGTGAAAATCGCAAAAATTCCTTAGTCGATTAACTGAAAGTCGCAAAAATTCACTTAGCAGGGTAAGTGAAAATCACATATATTCACATATTGAAAATAATGAAAATTCACATAGTTGGGTAAGTGAAAATCGCTTAAATTCCTTAGGCTTGTAAGTGAAAATCGCAAAAATTCACTAAGCCAGGTGAGTGAAAATCACAAAAATTCACTAAGCGCGGTAAGTGAACATCGCTAAAATTCACTTTTCCGGGTTAGTGAAAATCGTTAAAATTCACTTTCCCGGGTAAGTGAAAATCGCGAAAATTTACTTAGTCCGGCAAGTTAAAATCGCTGAAATTCTCATGGCCGGGTAAGTGCAAATCGTAAATGTTCACTTTTCCGGGTAAATGAAAATCGCTTATATTCCTTAGCCGGGTAAGTGAAAATCGCTGAATTCCTTAGCCGGGTATGTGAAAATCGCAAATATTTACTTAGCCGGTTAAGTGAAAATCACAAAAATTCACTTAGCCGGGTAAGTGAAAATCGCAAAAATTCACTTAGCCAGGTAATTGAAAATCGCAAAATTTCACTTAGCCGGATAAGTAAAAATCACAAAAATTCACTTAGCCAGGTAAGTGAAAATCACAAAAATTCACTTAGCGCGGTAAGTCAAAATCGCTAAAATTCACTTTTCCGGGTAAGTGAAAATCGTTAAAATTCACTTTCTCGGGTAAGTGAAAATCGCGAAAATTTACTTAGTCCGGTAAGTTAAAATCGCTGAAATTCGCCTGGCCAAGTAAGTGCAAATCGTAAAAGTTCGCTTTTCCGGGTAAATGAAAATCGCTAACATTCCTTAGCCGGGTAAGTGAAAATCGCTGAATTCCTTAGCCGTGTAAGTGAAAATCGCAAATATTCACTTAGCCGGGTAAGTCAAAATCACAAAAATTCACTTAGCCGGGTAAGTGAAAATCGCAAAAATTCACTTAGCCAGGTAGTTAAAAATCGCAAAAATTCACTTAGCCGGATAAGTGAAAATCACAAAAATTCACTTAGCCAGGTAAGTGACAATCACAAAAATTCACTTAGCGCGGTAACTTAAACTCGCTGAAATTCGGGAAAATGAAAATCGCTAACATTCCTAGCCGGGTAAGTGAAAATCGCTGAATTCCTTAGCCGTGTAAGTGAAAATCGCAAATATTCACTTAGCCGGGTAAGTGAAAATCACAAAAATTCACTTAGCCGGGTAAGTGAAAATCGCAAAAATTCACTTAGACAGGTAAGTGAAAATCACAAAATTTCACTTAGCCAGGTAAGTCAAAATCGTAGAAATTCACTTTTCCGGGTAAGTGAAAATCGCTAAAATTGCTTAGGCGGGTAAGTGAAAATCGCTAAATTCCTTAGCCGGGTAAGTGAAAATCGCACAAATTCACTTAGCCGGGTAAGTGAAAATCACAAAAATTCACTTAGCCAGGTAAGTGAAAATCACAAAAATTCACATAGCCGGGTATGTGAAAATCGCAAAAATTCACTTAGCCAGGTAAGTGAAAATCACAAAAATTCACTTAGCACGGTATGTGAAAATTGCTAAGATTCACTTAGTCGGGTAAGTGAAAATCGCAAAAATTCACAAAACTGTGGTAAGTGAAAATCGTAAAAATTCACCTTCCCGCAGGGTCAGTGAAAATCGCAAAAATTCCTTAGTCGGGTAAGTGAAAATCACAAAAATTTCTTAGCCAGGTAAGTGAAAATCGCTAAATATACTTAGCTGGGTAAGTGAAAATCACAAAAATTCACATAGCCGGGTAAATGAAAATCGCAAAAATTCACTTGGCCGGGTAAGTGAAAATCGCAAAAATTCCTTAGCCGGGTAAGTGAAAATCACAGAAATTTACTTAGCCAGGTAGTTGAAAATCACAAAAGTTCCTTAGCCGGGTAAGTGAAAATCACAAAAATTCACTTAGCCGGGTAAGTCAAAATCACAAAAATTCACTTAGCCAGGTAAGTGAAAATCACAAAACTTCACTTAGCGCGGTAAGTGAAAATCGCTGAGATTCACTTAGTCGGGTAAGTGAAAATCGCAAAAATTCACTTAGCAAAATAAGTGAAAATCACAAAAATTCACAAAATTGCGGTAAGTGAAAATCGGTAAAATTCACTTAGTCGGGTAAGTGAAAATGGTAAAAGTTCACTTTTCCGGGTAAGTGAAAATCGTTAAAATGCCTTAGCGGGGTAAGTGAAAATCAAAATAATTTCTTAGCCAGGTAAGTGAAAGTTTCTAAAATTCCTTAGCCGGGTAAATGAAAGCTACAAAAATTCACAAAGCCGGGTAAATGGAAATCGCAAAGATTCACTTTGCCGGGTAAGTGAGAATCACAAGAATTCACATAGACGGGTAAATGAAGATCACAAAAATTCACTTTGCCGGGTAAGTGAAAATCGCAAAAATTCCTTAGCCGATAAGTGAAAATCGCAAAAATCTCAAGGTAAGTGAAAATAGCAATAATCCCTTAGTCGATTAACTGAAAGTCGCAAAAATTCAATTAGCAGGGTAAGTGAAAATCACAAATATTCACAAATTGAAAATAATGAAAATTCACATATTTGGGTAAGTGAAAATCGCTTAAATTCCTTAGGCGGGCAAGTGAAAATCGAAAAAATTCACTTAGCCAGGTAAATGAAAATCACAAAAATTCACTAAGCGCGGTAAGTGAAAATCGCTACCATTCACTTAGCCGGGTAAGTGAAAATCACAAAATTCACTTAGCCAGGTAAGTGAAAATCACAAAAATTCACTTATCCATTTAAGTGAAAATCACAAAAATTCACTTAGTCCGGTAAGTGAAAATCGCTAACATTCACTTAGCCGGGTAAGTGAAAATCACAAAAATTCACTTAGCCAGGTAAGTGAAAATCACAAAAATTCACATAGCCGGGTATGTGAAAATCGCAAAAATTCACTTAGCCAGGTAAGTGAAAATCACAAAAATTCACTTAGCGCGGTAAGTGAAAATCACTGAGATTCACTTAGTCGGGTAAGTGAAAATCGCAAAAATTCACAAAACTGCGGTTAGTGAAAATCGTAAAAATTCACCTTCCCGCAGGGTCAGTGAAAATCGCAAAAATTCCTTAGTCGGGTAAGTGAAAATCACAAAAATTTCTTAGCCAGGTAAGTGAAAATCACAGAAATTTACTTAGCCAGGTAGTTGAAAATCACAAAAGTTCCTTAGCCGGGTAAGTGAAAATCACAAAAATTCACTTAGCCGGGTAAGTCAAAATCACAAAAATTCACTTAGCCAGGTAAGTGAAAATCGCAAAAATTCACTTTGCCGGGTAAGTGAAAATCGCAAAAATTCCTTAGCCGGGTAAGTGAAAATCACAGAAATTTACTTAGCCAGGTAGTTGAAAATCACAAAAGTTCCTTAGCCGGGTAAGTGAAAATCACAAAAATTCACTTAGCCGGGTAAGTCAAAATCACAAAAATTCACTTAGCCAGGTAAGTGAAAATCACAAAACTTCACTTAGCGCGGTAAGTGAAAATCGCTGAGATTCACTTAGTCGGGTAAGTGAAAATCGCAAAAATTCACTTAGCAAAGTAAGTGAAAATCACAAAAATTCACAAAATTGCGGTAAGTGAAAATCGGTAAAATTCACTGAGTCGGGTAAGTGAAAATCGCAAAAATTCACTTTGCCGGGTATGTGAAAATTGTAAGAATTCACTTTCCCGTTTAAGTGAAAATCGCGAAAATTCACTAAGTCGGGTAAGTTAAAATCGCTAAAATTCGCATGGCCGGGTAATTGCAAATCGTAAAAGTTCACTTTTCCGGGTAAGTGAAAATCGTTAAATTGCCTTAGCGGGGTAAGTGAAAATCAAAATAATTTCTTAGCCAGGTAAGTGAAAGTTTCTAAAATTCCTTAGCCGGGTAAATGAAAGTCACAAAAATTCACAAAGCCGGGTAAATGGAAATCGCAAAGATTCACTTTGCCGGGTAAGTGAGAATCACAAGAATTCACATAGACGGGTAAATGAAGATCACAAAAATTCACTTTGCCGGGTAAGTGAAAATCGCAAAAATTCCTTAGCCGATAAGTGAAAATCGCAAAAATCGCAAGGTAAGTGAAAATAGCAACAATCTCTAAGTCGATTAACTGAAAGTCGCAAAAATTCACTTAGCAGGGTAAGTGAAAATCACAAATATTCACAAATTGAAAATAATGAAAATTCACATAGTTGGGTATGTGAAAACCGCTTAAATTCCTTAGGCGGGTAAGTGAAAATCGAAAAGATTCACTTAGCCAGGTAGATGAAAATCACAAAAATTCACTAAGCGCGGTAAGTGAAAATCGCTACAATTCACTTAGCCGGGTAAGTGAAAATCACAAAATTCACTTAGCCAGGTAAGTGAAAATCACAAAAATTCACTTATTCATTTAAGTGAAAATCACAAAAATTCACTTAGTCCGGTAAGTAAAAATCACAAAAATTCACTTAGAGCGGTAAGTGAAAATCGCAAAAATCGCAAAAATCGCAAGGTAAGTCAAAATAGCAAAAATTCACTTCGCCGCGTCAGTGAAAATCGCAAAAATTCTTTAGTCGATTAACTGAAAGTCGCAAAAATTCACTTAGCAGGGTAAGTGAAAATCACAAATATTCACATATTGAAAATAATGAAAATTCACATAGTTGGGTAAGTGAAAATCGCTTCAATTCCTTAGGCGGGTAAGTGAAAATCGCAAAAATTCACTTAGCCAGGTAAGTGAAAATCACAAAAATTCACTAAGCGCGGTAAGTGAAAATCGCTAGAATTCACTTAGCCAGGTAAGTGAAAATCACAAAAATTCACTTAGCGGGGTAAGTGAAAATCACTAAAATTCACTTATCCGGGTAAGTGAAAATCGTTAAAATTCACTTTCCCGGGTAAGTGAAAATCGCTAAAATTCACTTAGCGCGGTAAGTGAAAACCGCTAAGATTCACTTAGTCGGGTAAGTGAAAATCGCAAGAATTCACTTAGCCAGGTAAGTGACAATCACAAAAATTCACTTAGCCAGATAAGTGAGAATCACAAATATTTACTTAGCGCGGTAAGTGAAAATCGCTAAAATTCACATTCCCGCGTAAGTGCAAATCGTAAAAATTCACTTTCCTGGGTAAGGGAAAACCGCTAAAATTCCTTAGCGGGTTAAGTGAAAATCGCAAAAATTGCAAAAAATCACTTCGCAGGGTCAGTGAAAATCGCAAAAATTCCTTAGTCGGGTAAGTGAAAATCACAAAAATTTCTTAGCCAGGTAAGTGGAAATTGCTAAATATACTTAGCTGGGTAAGTGAAAATCACAAAAATTCACATAGCCGGGTAGATGAAAATCGCAAAAATTCACTTTGCCGGGTAATTGAAAATCGCAAAAATTCCTTAGTCGGGTAAGTGAAAATCACAGAAATTCATTTAGCCAGGTAGTTGAAAATCACAAAAATTCTCTTAGCCGGGTAAGTGAAAATCACAAAAATTCACTTAGCCAGGTAGTTGAAAATCGCAAAAATTCACTTAGCCGTATAAGTGAAAATCACACAAATTCACTTAGCCAGGTAAGTGAAAATCACAAAAATTCACTTAGCGCGGTAAGTGAAAATCGCGAAAATTCACTTTTCCGGGTAAGTGAAAATCGTAAAAATTCACTTTCCCGTGTAAGTGAATATGGCGAAAATTCACTTAGTTGGGTAAGTGAAAATCGCTAAAATTCACATTGCCGGGTAAGTGAAAATCACAAATTCACTTAACTGGGGAAGTGAAAATCACAAAAATGCATATTGTTTGGTAAGTGAAAATCGCTAAAATTCTTATCGCCGGGTAAGTGCAAATCGTAAAAATTCACTTTCCTGGGTAAGTGAAAATCGCTAAAATGCCTTAGAGGGGTAAGTGAAAATTACAAAAATTTCTTAGCCAGGTATATGAAAATTGCGAAAATTCCTTAGCCGGGTAAGTGAAAATTACAAAAATTCACATAGACGGGTTAATGAAGATCACAAAAATTCACTTTGCCGGGCAAGTGAAAATCGCAAAAATTCCTTAGCCGGGTAAGTGAAAATCGCAAAAATTCCTTAGCCGGGTAAGTGAAAATCGCAAAAATCGCAAAAATCGCAAGGTAAGTGAAAATAGCAAAAATTCATTCGCCGGGTCAGTGAAAATCGCAAAAATTCCTTAGTCGAGTAACTGAAAGTCGCAAAAATTCACTTACCAGGGTAAGTGCAAATCACAAATATTCACATATTGAAAATAATGAAAATTCACATAGTTGGGTATGTGAAAATCGCTTAAATTCCTTAGACGGCTAAGTGAAAATCGCAAAAATTCACTTAGCCAGGTAAGTGAAAATCACAAAAATTCACTAAGCGCCGTAAGTGAAAATCGCTAAAATTCACTTAGTCGGGTAAGTGAAAATCGCAAAAACTCACTTAGCGCGGTAAGTGAAAATCAATAAAATTCACTTTTTCGGGTAAGTGAAAATTGTAAAAATTCACTTTCCCGGATAAGTGAAAATCGCGAAAATTCACTAAGTCGGGTAAGTTAAAATCGCAAAAATTCGCATGGCCGGGTAAGTGTAAATCGTAAAAGTTCACTTTTCCGGGTAAGTGAAAATCGCTTAAATGCCTTAGCGGGGTAAGTGAAAATCAAAATAATTTCTTAGCCAGGTAAGTGAAAATTTCTAAAATTCCTTAGCCGGGTAAATGAAGATCACAAAAATTCACTTTGCCGGGTAAGTGAAAATCGCAAAAATTCCTTAGCCGGGTAAGTGAAAATCGCAAAAATCGCAAGGTAAGTGAAAATAGCCAAAAATTCACTTCGCCGGGTCAGTGAAAATCGCAAAAATTCCTTAGTCGATTAACTGAAAGTCGCAAAAATTCACTTAGCAGGGTAGGTGAAAATCACAAAAATTAATTAAGCGCGGTAAGTGAAAATCGCTAGAATTCACTAAGCCAGGTTAGTGACAATCACAAAAATTCACTTAGCCAGGTATGTGAAAATCACAAAATTCACTTAGCCAGGTAAGTGAAAATTACAAAAATTCACTTAGCGGGGTAAGTGAAAATCACTAAAATTCACTTTTCCAAGTAAGCGAAAATCGTTAAAATTCACTTTCCCGGGTAAGTAAAAATCGCGAAAATTCACTTAGCGCGGTAAGTGAAAATCGCTAAAATTCACATTCCCGCGTAAGTGCAAATCGTAAAAATTCACTTTCCTGGATAAGTGAAAACCGCTAAAATTCCTTAGCGGGGTAATTGAAAATCGCAAAATTTGCAAAAAATCACTTCGCAGGGTCAGTGAAAATCGCAAAAATTCCTTAGTCGGGTAAGTGAAAATCACAAAAATTTCTTAGCCAGGTAAGTGAAAATCGCTAAATATACTTAGCTGGGTAAGTGAAAATCACAAAAATTCACATAGCTGGGTAAATGAAAATCGCAAAAATTCACTTAGCCGGGTAAGTGAAAATCGCAAAAATTCCTTAGCCGGGTAAGTGAAAATCACAGAAATTCATTTAGCCAGGTAGTTGAAAATCACAAAAATTCACTTAGTCGGGTACGTGAAAATCGCATAAATTCACTTAGCCAGGTTAGTGAAAATCACAAAAATTCACTTAGCCAGGTAGATGAAAATCGCAAAAATTCACTTAGCCGGATAAGTGAAAATCACACAAATTCACTTAGCCAGGTAAGTGAAAATCGTAAAAATTCACTTTCCCGTGTAAGTGAATATGGCGAAAATTCACTTAGTCGGGTAAGTGAAAATCGCTAAAATTCACATTGCCGGGTAAGTGAAAATCACAAATTCACTTAACTGGGGAAGTGAAAATCACAGAAATGCATATAGTTTGGTAAGTGAAAATCGCTAAAATTTTTATTGCCGGGTAAGTGCAAATCGTAAAAATTCACTTTCCTGGGTAAGTGAAGATCGCTAAAATGCCTTAGAGGGGTAAGTGAAAATCACAAAAATTTCTTAGCCAGGTAAGTGAAAAATACGAAAATTCCTTAGCCGGGTAAGTGAAAATTACAAAAATTCACATAGACGGGTTAATAAAGATCACGAAAATTCACTTTGCCGGGTAAGTGAAAATCGCAAAAATTCCTTAGCCGGGTAAGTGAAAATCGCAAAAATTCCTTAGCCGGGTAAGTGAAAATCACAAATATCGCAAGGTAAGTGAAAATAGCAAAAATTCCTTCGCCGGGTCAGTGAAAATCGCAAAAATTCCTTAGCCGGGTAAGTGAAAATCGCAAAAATTCACTTAGCCAGGTAAGTGAAAATCACAAAAATTCACTAAGCGCGGTAAGTGAAAATCAATAAAATTCACTTTCCCGGGTAAGTGAAAATCGCGAAAATTCACTAAGTCAGGTAAGTTAAAATTGCTTAAATTCGCATGGCCGGGTAAGTGCAAATCGTAAAAGATCACTTTTCCGGGTAAGTGAAAATCGCTAAAATGCCTTAGCGGGGTAAGTGAAAATCAAAATAATTTCTTAGCCAGGTACGTGAAAATTTCAAAAATTCCTTAGACGGGTAAATGAAGATCACAAAAATTCACTTTGCCGGGTACGTGAAAATCGCAAAAATTCCTTAGCCGGGTAAGTGAAAATCGCAAAAATCGCAAGGTAAGTGAAAATAGCAAAAATTCACTTCGCCGGGTCAGTGAAAATCGCAAAAATTCCTTATTCGATTAACTGAAAGTCGCAAAAATTCACTTAGCAGGGTAAGTGAAAATCACAAATAATCACATATTGAAAATAATGAAAATTCACATAGTTGGGTAAGTGAAAATCGCAAAAATTCACGTAGCCAAGTAAGTGAAAATCACAAAAATTCACTAAGCGCGGTAAGTGAAAATCGCTAGAATTCACTCAGCCGGGTAAGTGAAAATCACAAAATTCACTTAGCCAGGTAAGTGAAAATCACAAAAATTCACTTAGCGGGGAAAGCGAAAATCACTAAAATTCACTTTTCCGGGTAAGTGAAAATCGTTAAAATTCACTTTCCCGGGTAAGTGAAACTCGCGAAAATTCACTTAGTCCGGTAAGTTAAAATCGCTGAAATTCGCATGGCCGGGTAAGTGCAAATCGTAAAAGTTCACTTTTCCGGGTAAATGAAAATCGCTAATATTCCTTAGCCGGGTAAGTGAAAATCGCAAATATTCACTTAGCCGGGTAAGTGAAAATCACAAAAATTCACTTAGCCGGGTAAGTGAAAATCGCAAAAATTCACTTAGCCAGGTAGTTGAAAATCGCAAAATCTCACTTAGCCGGATAAGTGAAAATCACAAAAATTCACTTAGCCAGGTAAGTGAAAATCACCAAAATTCACTTAGCGCGGTAAGTTAAAATCGCTAAAATTCACTTTTCCGGGTAAGTGAAAATCGTTAAAATTCACTTTCCCGGGTAAGTTAAAATAGCTGAATTAATTAGCCGGGTAATTGAAAATCGCAAATATTCACTTAGCCGGGTAACTGCAAATCACAAAAATTCACTTAGCCGGGTAAGTGAAAATCGCAAAAATTCACTTAGCCAGGTAGTTAAAAATCGCAAAAATTCACTTAGCCGGATAAGTGAAAATCACGAAAATTCACTTAGCGCGGTAAGTTGTAATCGCTGAAATTCGCATGGCCGGGTAAGTGCAAATCGTAAAAGTTCACTTTTCCGGGTAAATGAAAATCGCTGAATTCCTTAGCCGGGTAAGTGAAAATCGCAAATATTCACTTAGCCGGGTAAGTGAAAATCACAAAACTTCACTTAGCCGGGTAAGTGAAAATCGCAAAAATTCACTTAGCCAGGTTAGTGAAAATCACAAAAATTCACTTAGCGCGGTAGGTGAGAAACGCTAAAATTCACTTTGCCGGGTATGTGAAAATCGCAAAAATTCACTTAGCCAGGTAAGTGAAAATCACAAAAATTCACTTAGCCAGGTAAGTCAAAATCGTAAAAATTCACTTTTCCGGGTAAGTGTAAATCGCTAAAATTGCTTAGCCGGGTAAGTGAAAATCGCTATATTCCTTAGCCGGGTAAGTGAAAATCGCAAAAATTCACTTAACCGGGTAAGTGAAAATCACAAAAATTCACTTACAAAGGTAAGTGAAAATCACAAAAATTCACTTAGCCGGGTATGTGAAAATCGAAAAAATTCACTTAGCCAGGTAAGTGAAAGTTTCTAAAATTCCTTAGCCGGGTAAATGAAAGTCACAAAAATTCACAAAGCCGGGTAAATGAAAATCGCAAAGATTCACTTTGCCGGGTAAGTGAGAATCACAAGAATTCACATAGACGGGTAAATGAAGATCACAAAAATTCACTTTGCCGGGTAAGTGAAAATCGCAAAAATTCCTTAGCCGATAAGTGAAAATCGCAAAAATCGCAAGATAAGTGAAAATAGCAACAATTCCTTAGTCGATTAACTGAAAGTCGCAAAAATTCACTTAGCAGGGTAAGTGAAAATCACAAATATTCACAAATTGAAAATAATGAAAATTCACTTAGTTGTGTAAGTGAAAGTCGCTTAAATTCCTTAGGCGGGTAAGTGAAAATCGAAAAAATTCACTTAGCCAGGTAAATGAAAATCACAAAAATTCACTAAGCGCGGTAAGTGAAAATCGCTACAATTCACTTAGCCGGGTAAGTGAAAATCACAAAATTCACTTAGCCAGGTAAGTGAAAATCACAAAAATTCACTTATCCATTTAAGTGAAAATCACAAAAATTCACTTAGTCCGGTAAGTGAAAATCGCAAAAATTCACTTAGCCAGGTAAGTGAAAATCACAAAAATTCACTTAGAGCGGTAAGTGAAAATCGCAAAAATCGCAAGGTAAGTCAAAATAGCAAAAATTCACTTCGCCGCGTCAGTGAAAATCGCAAAAATTCTTTAGTCGATTAACTGAAAGTCGCAAAAATTCACTTAGCAGGGTGAGTGAAAATCACAAATATTCGCATATTGAAAATAATAAAAATTCACATAGTTGGGTAAGTGAAAATCGCTTCAATTCCTTAGGCGGGTAAGTGAAAATCGCAAAAATTCACTTAGCCAGGTAAGTGAAAATCACAAAAATTCACTGAGCGCGGTAAGTGAAAATCGCTAGAATTCACTTAGCCGGGTAAGTGAAAATCACAAAATTCACTTAGCCAGGTAAGTGAAAATCACAAAAATTCACTTAGCGGGGTAAGTGAAAATCACTAAAATTCACTTTTCCGGGTAAGTGAAAATCGTTAAAATTCACTTTCCCGGGTAAGTGAAAATTGCTAAAATTCACTTAGCGCGGTAAGTGAAAACCGCTAAGATTCACTTAGTCGGGTAAGTGAAAATCGCAAGAATTCACTTAGCACGGTAAGTGACAATCACAAAAATTCACTTAGCCAGGTAAGTGAAAATCACAAAAATTTACTTAGCGCGGTAAGTGAAAATCGCTAAAATTCACATTCCCGCGTAAGTGCAAATCGTAAAAATTCACTTTCCTGGGTAAGTGAAAACCGCTAAAATTCCTTAGCGGGGTAAGTGAAAATCGCAAAAATTGCAAAAAATCACTTCGCAGGGTCAGTGAAAATCGCAAAAATTCCTTAGTCGGGTAGGTGAAAATCACAAAAATTTCTTAGCCAGGTAAGTGAAAATCGCTAAATATACTTAGCTGGGTAAGTGAAAATCACAAAAATTCACATAGCCAGGTAAATGAAAATCGCAAAAATTCACTTTGCCGGGTAAGTGAAAATCGCAAAAATTCCTTAGTCGGGTAAGTGAAAATCACAGAAATTCATTTAGCCAGGTAGTTGAAAATCACAAAAATTCACATAGCCGGGTAAGTGAAAATCACAAAAATTCACTTAGCCAGGTAAGTGAAAATCACAAAAATTCACTTAGCCAGGTAGTTGAAAATCGCAAAAATTCACTTAGCCGTATAAGTGAAAATCACACAAATTCACTTAGCCAGGTAAGTGAAAATCACAAAAATTCACTTAGCGCGGTAAGCGAAAATCGCGAAAATTCACTTTTCCGGGTAAGTGAAAATCGTAAAAATTCACTTTCCCGTGTAAGTGAATATGGCGAAAATTCACTTAGTTGGGTAAGTGAAAATCGCTAAAATTCACATTGCCGGGTAAGGGAAAATCACAAATTCACTTAACTGGGGAAGTGAAAATCACAAAAATGCATATAGTTTGGTAAGTGAAAATCGCTAAAATTCTTATCGCCGGGTAAGTGCAAATCGTAAAAATTCACTTTCCTGGGTAAGTGAAAATCGCTAAAATGCCTTAGAGGGGTAAGTGAAAATAACAAAAATTTCTTAGCCAGGTATATGAAAATTGCGAAAATTCCTTAGCCGGGTAAGTGAAAATTACAAAAATTCACATAGACGGGTTAATGAAGATCACAAAAATTCACTTTGCCGGGCAAGTGAAAATCGCAAAAATTCCTTAGCCGGGTAAGTGAAAATCGCAAAAATTCCTTAGCCGGGTAAGTGAAAATCGCAACAATTCACTTAGCGCGGTAAGTGAAAATCGCAAAAATCGCAAGGTAAGTCAAAATAGCAAAAATTCACTTCGCCGCGTCAGTGAAAATCGCAAAAATTCTTTAGTCGATTAACTGAAAGTCGCAAAAATTCACTTAGCAGGGTAAGTGAAAATTACAAACATTCACATAGACGGGTTAATGAAGATCACAAAAATTCACTTTGCCGGGTAAGTGAAAATTGCGAAAATTCCTCAGCCGGGTAAGTGAAAATCGCAAAAATTCCTTAGCCGGGTAAGTGAAAATCGCAAAAATTCCTTAGCCGGGTAAGTGAAAATCGCAACAATTCACTTAGCGCGGTAAGTGAAAATCGCAAAAATCGCAAGGTAAGTCAAAATAGCAAAAATTCACTTCGCCGCGTCAGTGAAAATCGCAAAAATTCTTTAGTCGATTAACTGAAAGTCGCAAAAATTCACTTAGCAGGGTAAGTGAAAATTACAAACATTCACATAGACGGGTTAATGAAGATCACAAAAATTCACTTTGCCGGGTAAGTGAAAATCGCAAAAATTCCTTAGCCGGGTAAGTGAAAATCGCAAAAATTCCTTAGCCGGGTAAGTGAAAATCGCAAAAACTCACTTAGCCAGGTAAGTGAAAATCACAAAAATTCACTAAGAGCGGTAAGTGAAAATCGCTAAAATTCACTTAGTCGGGTAAGTGAAAATCGCAACAATTCACTTAGCGCGGTAAGTGAAAATCAATAAAATTCACTTTTTCGGGTAAGTGAAAATTGTAAAAATTCAAAAGTGAAAATCGCGAAAATTCACTAAGTCGGGTAAGTTAAAATCGCTAAAATTCGCATGGCCGGGTAAGTGCAAATCGTAAAAGTTCACTTTTCCGGGTAAGTGAAAATCGCTAAAATGCCTTAACGGGGTAAGTGAAAATCAAAATAATTTCTTAGCCAGGTAAGTGAAAATTTCTAAAATTCCTTAGCCGAATAAATGAAGATCACAAAAATTCACTTTGCCGGGTAAGTGAAAATCGCAAAAATTCCTTAGCCGTGTAAGTGAAAATCGCAAAAATCTCAGGGTAAGTGAAAATAGCAAAAATTCACTTCGCCGGGTCAGTGAAAATCGCAAAAATTCCTTAATCGATTAACTGAAAGTCGCAAAAATTCACTTAGCAGGGTAAGTGAAAATCACAAAAATTCACTAAGCGCGGTAAGTGAAAATCGCTAGAATTCACTTAGCCGGGTAAGTGAAAATCGTTAAAATTCACATTCCCGGGTAAGTGAAAATCGCGAAAATTCACTTAGCGCGGTAAGTGCAAATCGTAAAAATTCACTTTCCTGGGTAAGTGAAAATCACAAAAATTCACTTAGCCGGGTATGTGAAAATCGAAAAAATTCACTTAGCCAGGTAAGTGAAAGTTTCTAAAATTCCTTAGCCGGGTAAATGAAAGTCACAAAAATTCACAAAGCCGGGTAAATGCAAATCGCAAAGATTCACTTTGCCGGGTAAGTGAGAATCACAAGAATTCACATAGACGGGTAAATGAAGATCACAAAAATTCACTTTGCCGGGTAAGTGAAAATCGCAAAAATTCCTTAGCCGATAAGTGAAAATCGCAAAAATCGCAAGATAAGTGAAAATAGCAACAATTCCTTAGTCGATTAACTGAAAGTCGCAAAAATTCACTTAGCAGGGTAAGTGAAAATCACAAATATTCACAAATTGAAAATAATGAAAATTCACTTAGTTGTGTAAGTGAAAGTCGCTTAAATTCCTTAGGCGGGTAAGTGAAAATCGAAAAAATTCACTTAGCCAGGTAAATGAAAATCACAAAAATTCACTAAGCGCGGTAAGTGAAAATCGCTACAATTCACTTAGCCGGGTAAGTGAAAATCACAAAATTCACTTAGCCAGGTAAGTGAAAATCACAAAAATTCACTTATCCATTTAAGTGAAAATCACAAAAATTCACTTAGTCCGGTAAGTGAAAATCGCAAAAATTCACTTAGCCAGGTAAGTGAAAATCACAAAAATTCACTTAGAGCGGTAAGTGAAAATCGCAAAAATCGCAAGATAAGTCAAAACAGCAAAATTTCACTTCGCCGCGTCAGTGAAAATCGCAAAAATTCTTTAGTCGATTAACTGAAAGTCGCAAAAATTCACTTAGCAGGGTAAGTGAAAATCACAAATATTCACATATTGAAAATAATGAAAATTCACATAGTTGGGTAAGTGAAAATCGCTTCAATTCCTTAGGCGGGTAAGTGAAAATCGCAAAAATTCACTTAGCCAGGTAAGTGAAAATCACAAAAATTCACTAAGCGCGGTAAGTGAAAATCGCTAAAATTCACATTCCCGCGTAAGTGCAAATCGTAAAAATTCACTTTCCTGGGTAAGTGAAAACCGCTAAAATTCCATAGCGGGGTAAGTGAAAATCGCAAAAATTGCAAAAAATCACTTCGCAGGGTCAGTGAAAATCGCAAAAATTCCTTAGTCGGGTAAGTGAAAATCACAAAAATTTCTTAGCCAGGTAAGTGAAAATCGCTAAATATACTTAGCTGGGTAAGTGAAAATCACAAAAATTCACATAGCCGGGTAAATGAAAATCGCAAAAATTCACTTTGCCGGGTAAGTGAAAATCGCTTCAATTCCTTAAGCGGGTAAGTGAAAATCGCAAAAATTCACTTAGCCAGGTAAGTGAAAATCACAAAAATTCACTAAGCGCGGTAAGTGAAAATCGCTAGAATTCACTTAGACGGGTAAGTGAAAATCACAAAATTCACTTAGCCAGGTAAGTGAAAATCACAAAAATTCACTTAGCGGGGTAAGTGAAAATCACTAAAATTCACTTTTCCGGGTAAGTGAAAATCGTTAAAATTCACTTTCCCGGGTAAGTGAAAATTGCTAAAATTCACTTAGCGCGGTAAGTGAAAACCGCTAAGATTCACTTAGTCGGGTAAGTGAAAATCGCAAGAATTCACTTAGCACGGTAAGTGACAATCACAAAAATTCACTTAGCCAGGTAAGTGAAAATCACAAAAATTTACTTAGCGCGGTAAGTGAAAATCGCTAAAATTCACATTCCCGCGTAAGTGCAAATCGTAAAAATTCACTTTCCTGGGTAAGTGAAAACCGCTAAAATTCCTTAGCGGGGTAAGTGAAAATCGCAAAAATTGCAAAAAATCACTTCGCAGGGTCAGTGAAAATCGCAAAAATTCCTTAGTCGGGTAAGTGAAAATCACAGAAATTCATTTAGCCAGGTAAGTGAAAATCACAAAAATTCACTTAGCCAGGTAGTTGAAAATCGCAAAAATTCTCTTAGCCGTATAAGTGAAAATCACACAAATTCACTTAGCCAGGTAAGTGAAAATCACAAAAATTCACTTAGCGCGGTAAGTGAAAATCGCGAAAATTCACTTTTCCGGGTAAGTGAAAATCGTAAAAATTCACTTTCCCGTGTAAGTGAATATGGCGAAAATTCACTTAGTTGGGTAAGTGAAAATCGCTAAAATTCACATTGCCGGGTAAGGGAAAATCACAAATTCACTTAACTGGGGAAGTGAAAATCACAAAAATGCTTATAGTTTGGTAAGTGAAAATCGCTAAAATTCTTATCGCCGGGTAAGTGCAAATCGTAAAAATTCACTTTCCTGGGTAAGTGAAAATCGCTAAAATGCCTTAGAGGGGTAAGTGAAAATTACAAAAATTTCTTAGCCAGGTAAGTGAAAATTGCGAAAATTCCTTAGCCGGGTAAGTGAAAATTACAAACATTCACATAGACGGGTTAATGAAGATCACAAAAATTCACTTTGCCGGGTAAGTGAAAATCGCAAAAATTCCTTAGCCGGGTAAGTGAAAATCGCAAAAATTCCTTAGCCGGGTAAGTGAAAATCGCAAAAACTCACTTAGCCAGGTAAACACACAAAAATTCACTAAGCGCGGTAAGTGAAAATCGCTAAAATTCACTTAGTCGGGTAAGTGAAAATCGCAACAATTCACTTAGCGCGGTAAGTGAAAATCAATAAAATTCACTTTTTCGGGTAAGTGAAAATTGTAAAAATTCACTTTCCCGGATAAGTGAAAATCGCGAAAATTCACTAAGTCGGGTAAGTTAAAATCGCTAAAATTCGCATGGCCGGGTAAGTGCAAATCGTAAAAGTTCACTTTTCCGGGTAAGTGAAAATCGCTAAAATGCCTTAACGGGGTAAGTGAAAATCAAAATAATTTCTTAGCCGGGTAAGTGAAAATCGCAAAAATCTCAGGGTAAGTGAAAATAGCAAAAATTCACTTCGCCGTGTCAGTGAAAATCGCAAAAATTCCTTAATCGATTAACTGACAGTCGCAAAAATTCACTTAGCAGGGTAAGTGAAAATCACAAAAATTCTTTAAGCACGGTAAGTGAAAATCGCTAGAATTCACTTAGCCGGGTAAGTGAAAATCGTTAAAATTCACATTCCCGGGTAAGTGAAAATCGCGAAAATTCACTTAGCGCGGTATGTGCAAATCGCTAAGATTCACTTAGTCGGGGTAGTGAAAATCGCAAGAATTCACTAAGCCAGGTAAGTGACAATCACAAAAATTCACTTAGCCAGGTAAGTGAAAATCACAAAAATTTACTTAGCGCGGTAAGTGAAAATCGCTAAAATTCACATTCCCGCGTAAGTGCAAATCGTAAAAATTCACTTTCCTGGATAAGTGAAAACCGCTAAAATTCCTTAGCGGGGTAAGTGATAATCGCAAAAATTGCAAAAAATCACTTCGCAGGGTCAGTGAAAATCGCAAAAATTCACTAAGCGCGGTAAGTCGGGTAAGTGAAAATCACAAAAATTTCTTAGCCAGGTAAGTGAAAATCGCTAAATATACTTAGCTGGGTAAGTGAAAATCACAAAAATTCACATAGCCGTGTAAATGAAAATCGCAAAAATTCACTTTGCCGGGTAAGTGAAAATAGCAAAAATTCCTTCGCCGAGTCAGTGAAAATCGCAAAAATTCCTTAGTCGAGTAACTGAAAGTCGCAAAAATTCACTTACCGGGGTAAGTGCAAATCACAAATATTCACATATTGAAAATAATGAAAATTCACATAGTTGGGTAAGTGAAAATCGCAAAAATTCACTAAGCGCGGTAAGTGAAAATCAATAAAATTTACTTTTCCGGGTAAGTGAAAATTGTAAAAATTCACTTTCCCGGGTAAGTGAAAATCGCGAAAATTCACTAAGTCGGGTAAGTTAAAATTGCTAAAATTCGCATGGCCGGGTAAGTGCAAATCGTAAAGGATCACTTTTCCGGGTAAGTGAAAATCGCTAAAATGCCTTAGCGGGGTAAGTGAAAATCAAAATAATTTCTTAGCCAGGTAAGCGAAAATTTCTAAAATTCCTTAGCCGGGTAAATGAAGATCACAAAAATTCACTTTGCCGGGTAAGTGAAAATTCCAAAAATTCCTTAGCCGGGTAAGTGAAAATCGCAAAAATCGCAAGGTAAGTGAAAATAGCAAAAATTCGCTTCGCTGGGTCAGTGAAAATCGCAAAAATTCCTTAGTTGATTAACTGAAAGTCGCAAAAATTCACTTAGCAGGGTAAGTGAAATACACAAATATTCACATATTGAAAATAATGAAAATTTACATAGTTGGGTAAGTGAAAATCGCAAAAATTCACTAAGCCAAGTAAGTGAAAATCACAAAAATTCACTAAGCGCGGTAAGTGAAAATCGCTAGAATTCACTCAGCCGGGTAAGTGAAAATCACAAAATTCACTTAGCCAGGTAAGTGAAAATCACAAAAATTCACTTAGCGGGGTAAGTGAAAATCACTAAAATTCACTTTTCCGGGTAAGTGAAAATCGTTAAAATTCACTTTCCCGGGTAAGTGAAAATCGCGAAAATTCACTAAGTCCGATATGTTAAAATCGCTGAAATTCGCATGGCCGGGTAAGTGCAAATCGCAAAAATTCCTTAGCCGGGTAAGTGAAAATCACAGAAATTTACTTAGCCAGGTAGTTGAAAATCACAAAAATTCACTTAGCCGGGTAAGTGAAAATCACAAAAATTCACTTATCCGGGTAATTGAAAATCGCACATATTCACTTAGCCGGGTAACTGAAAATCACAAAAATTCACTTAGCCGGGTAAGTGAAAATCGCAAAAATTCACTTAGCGCGGTAGGTGAGAAACACTAAAATTGACTTTGCCGGGTATGTGAAAATCGCAAAAATTCACCTAGCCAGGTAAGTGAAAATCACAAAAATTCACTTAGCCAGGTAAGTCAAAATCGTAAAAATTCACTTTTCCGGGTAAGTGAAAATCGCTAAAATTGCTTAGCCGGGTAAGTGAAAATCGCTAAATTCCTTAGCCGGGTAAGTGAAAATCGCAAAAATTCACTTAGCCGGGTAAGTGAAAATCACAAAAATTCACTTAGCCAGGTAAGTGAAAAACACAAAAATTCACTTAGCCGGGTATGTGAAAATCGAAAAAATTCACTTAGCCAGGTAAGTGAAAATCACAAAAATTCACGTAGCGCGATAAGTGAAAATCGCTGAGATTCACTTAGTCGGGTAAGTGAAAATCGCAAAAATTCACTTAGCCAGGTAAGTGAAAATCACAAAAATTCACAAAATTGAGGTAAGTGAAAATCGTAAAAATTCACCTTCCCGCAGGGTCAGTGAAAATCGAAAAAATTCCTTAGTCGAGTAAGTGAAAATCACAAAAATTTCTTAGCCAGGCAAGTGAAAATCGCTAAACATACTTAGCTGGGTAAGTGAAAATCACAAAAATTCACATAGCCGGGTAAATGAAAATCGCAAAAATTCACTTAGCCATGTAAGTGAAAATCGCAAAAATTCCTTAGCCGGGTAAGTGAAAATCACAGAAATTCACTTAGCCAGGTAGTTGAAAATCACAAAAATTCACTTAGCCGGATAAGTGAAAATCACAAAAATTCACTTAGCCAGGTAAATGAAAATCACAAAAATTCACTTAGCGCGGTAAGTGAAAATCGCAAAAATTCACTTTTCCGTGTAAGTGAATATGGCGAAAATTCACTTAGTCGGGTATGTGAAAATCGCTAAAATTCACATTGCCGGGTAAGTGAAAATCACAAATTCACCTAACCGGGTAAGTGAAAATCAGAAAAATGCATATAGTTTGGTAAGTGAAAATCGCTAAAATTCACATGGCAGGGTAAGTGCAAATCGTAAAAATTCACTTTCCTGGGTAAGTGAAAATCGCTAAAATGCCTTAGAGGAGTAAGTGAAAATCACAAAAATTTCTTAGCCAGGTAAGTGAAAATTGCTAAAATTCCTTAGCCGGGTATGTGAAAATCGCAAAAATTCACTTAGCCAGGTAGTTAAAAATCGCAAAAATTCACTTAGCCGGATAAGTGAAAATCACAAAATTCACTTAGCCAGGTAAGTGAAAATCACAAAAATTCACTTAGCGGGGTAAGTGAAAATCACTAAAATTCACTTTTCCGGGTAAGTGAAAATCGTTCAAATTCACTTTCCCGGGTAAGTGAAAATCGCGAAAATTCACTTAGTCCGAAAAGTTAAAATCACAAAAATTCACTTAGCCGGGTAAGTGAAAATCACAAAAATTCACTTAGCCAGGTAAGTGAAAATCACAAAAATTTACTTAGCGCACTAAGTGAAAATCGCAAAAATTCACTTAGCCGGATAAGTGAAAATCACAAAAATTCACTTAGCCAGGTAAGTGAAAATCACAAAAATTCACTTAGCGCGGTAAGTGAAAATCGCAAAAATTCACTTTTCCGGATAAGTGAAAATCGTAAAAATTCACTTTCCCGTGTAAGTGAATATGGCGAAAATTCACTTCGTCGGGTAAGTGAAAATCGCTAAAATTCACATTGCCGGGTAAGTGAAAATCACAAATTCACCTAACCGGGAAAGTGAAAATCAGAAATATGCATATAGTTTGGTAAGTGAAAATCGCTAAAATTCACATTGCAGGGTAAGTGCAAATGGTAAAAATTCACTTTCCTGGGTAAGTGAAAATCGCTAAAATGCCTTAGAGGAGTAAGTGAAAATCACAAAAATTTCTTACCAAGGTAAGTGAAAATTGCTAAAATTCCTTAGCCGGGTAAGTGAAAATCACAAAAATTCACATAGACGGGTAAATGAAGATCACAAACAATCACTTTGCCGGGTAAGTGAAAATCGCAAAAATTCCTTAGCCTGGTAAAAGAAAATCGCAAAAATTCCTTAGCCGGGTAAGTGAAAATCGCAAAAATTCCTTCGCCGGGTCAGTGAAAATCGCAAAAATTTACTTAGCCGGGTAAGTGAAAATCACAAAAATTCACTTAGCCAGGTAAATGAAAATCACAAAGATTCACTTAGCGCGGTAAGTGAAAATCAATAAAATTCACTTTTCCGGGTAAGTGAAAATTGTAAAAATTCACTTTCCCGGGTAAGTGAAAATCGCGAAAATTCACTAAGTCGGGTAAGTTAAAATCGCTAAAATTCGCATGGCCGGGTAAGTGCAAATCGTAAAAGTTCACTTTTCTGGGTAAGTGAAAATCGCTAAAATGCCTTAGCGGGGTAAGTGAAAATCAAAATAATTTCTTAGCCAGGTAAATGAAAATTTCTAAAATGCCTTAGCCGGGTAACTGAAAATCACAAAAATTCACAAAGCCGGGTAAGTGAGAATCACAAATATTCATATAGCCAGGTAAGTGAAAATCACAAAAATATTCTTAGCGCAAAATGAAAACCGCAAAAATTCACTTAGTCGAGTAAGTGAAAATCGCGAAAATTGACTTAGTCCGGTAAGTGAAAATCGCTAAAATTCACATGCCCGGGTAAGTGCAAATCTTAAAAATTCACTTTTCCGGGTAAATGAAAATCGCAAAAATTCACTTATCCATTTAAGTGAAAATCACAAAAATTCACTTTGTCCGGTAAGTGAAAATCGCAAAGATTCACTTAGTCAGGTAAGTGAAAATCACAAAAATTCACTTAGAGCTGTAAGCGAAAATCGCAAAAATCGTAAGGTAAGTGAAAATAGCAAAAATTCACTTCGCCGGGTCAGTGAAAATCGCAAAAATTCCTTAGCCGATTAACTGAAAGTCGCAAAAATTCACTTAGCAGGGTAAGTGAAAATCACAAATATTCACATATTGAAAATAATGAAAATTCACATAGTTGGGTAAGTGAAAATCGCTTAAATTCCTTAGGCGGGTAAGTATACATCGCAAAAATTCACTTAGCCAGGTAAGTGAAAATCACAAAAATTCACAAAATTGCGGTAAATGAAAATCGTAAAAATTCACCTTCCCGCAGTGTAAGTGAAAATCACAAATATTCACATATTGAAAATAATGAAAACTCACATAGTTGGGTAAGTGAAAATCGCTTAAATTCCTTAGGCGGGTAAGTGAACATCACAAAAATTTCTTAGCCAGGTAAGTGAAAATCGCTTAATATACTTAGCTGGGTAAGTGAAAATCACAAAAATTCACATAGCCGGGTAAATGAAAATCGCAAAAATTCACTTAGCCGGGTAGGTGCAAATCGCAAAAATTCCTTAGCCGGGTAAGTGAAAATCACAGAAATTCACTTAGCCAGGTAGTTGAAAATCACAAAAATTCACTTAGCCGGGTAAGTGAAAATCACAAAAATTCACTTAGCCAGGTAAGTGAAAATCACTAAAATTTACTTAACGCACTAAGTGAAAATCGTAAAAATTCACTTAGCTGGATAATTGAAAATCACAAAAATTCACTTAGCCAGGTAAGTGAAAATCACAAAAAATTCACTTAGCGCGGAAAGTGAAAATCGCAAAAATTCACTTTTCCGGGTAAGTGAAAATCGTAAAAATTCACTTTCCCGTGTAAGTGAATATGGCGAAAATTCACTTAGTCGGGTAAGTGAAAATCGCTAATATTCACATTGCAGGGTAAGTGCAAATCGTAAAAATTCACTTTCCTGGGTAAGTGAAAATCGCTAAAATGCCTTAGAGGAGTAAGTGAAAATCACAAAAATTTCTTAGCCAGGTAAGTGAAAATTGCTAAAATTCCTTAGCCGGGTAAGTGAAAATCACAAAAATTCACATACACGGGTAAATGAAGATCACAAAAATTCACTTTGCCGGGTAAGTGAAAATCGCAAAAATTTCTTAGCCGGGTAAGTGAAAACCGCAAAAATTCCTTAGCCGGGTAAGTGAAAATCGCAAAAATTCCTTCGCCGGGTCAGTGAAAATCGCAAAAATGCCTTAGTCGAGTAACTGAAAGTCGCAAAAATTCACTTAGCACGGTAAGTGAAAGTCACAAATATTCACATATTGAAAATAATGAAAATTCACATAGTTGGGTAAGTGAAAATTGCTTAAATTCCTTGGACGGCTAAGTGAAAATCGCAAAAATTCACTTAGCCAGGTAAATGAAAATCACAAAAATTCACTAAGCGCGGTAAGTGAAAATCGCTAAAATTCACTTAGTCGGGTAAGTGAAAATCGCAAAAATTTACTTAGCCGGGTAAGTGAAAATCACAAAAATTCACTTAGCCAGGTAAGTGAAAATCACAAAAATTCACTTAGCGCTGTAAGTGAAAATCAATAAAATTCACTTTTCCGGGTAAGTGAAAATTGTAAAAATTCACTTTCCCGGGTAAGTGAAAATCGCGAAAATTCACTAAGTCGGGTAAGTTAAAATCGCTAAAATTCGCATGGCCGGGTAAGTGCAAATCGTAAAAGTTCACTTTTCCGGGTAAGTGAAAATCGCTAAAATGCCTTAGTGGAGTAAGTGAAAATCAAAATAATTTCTTAGCCAGGTAAGTGAAAATTTCTAAAATTCCTTAGCCGAGTTAATGAAAATCACAAAAATTCACAAAGCCGGGTAAATGAAAATCGCAAAGATTCACTTTGCCGGGTAAGTGAGAATCACAAATATTCATATATCCAGGTAAGTGAAAATCACAAAAATATTCTTAGCACAAAATGAAAATCGCAAAAATTCACTTAGTCGAGTAAGTGCAAATCGCGAAAATTGACTTAGTCCGGTAAGTGAAAATCGCTAAAATTCACATGCCCGGGTAAGTGCAAATCTTAAAAATTCACTTTTCCGGGTAAATGAAAATCGCAAAAATTCACTTATCCATTTAAGTGAAAATCACAAAAATTCACTCAGTCCGGTAAGTGAAAATCGCAAAAATTCACTTAGCCAGGTAAGTGAAAATCACTAAAATTCACGTAGAGCTGTAAGTGAAAATCGGAAAAATCGCAAGGTAAGTGAAAATAGCAAAAATTCACTTCACCGGGTCAGTGAAAATCGCAAAAATTCCTTAGTCGATTAACTGAAAGTCGCAAAAATTCACTTAGCAGGGTAAGTGAAAATCACAAATATTCACATATTGAAAATAATGAAAATTCACATAGTTGGGTAAGTGAAAATCGCTTAAATTCCTTAGGCGGGTAAGTGAAAATCGCAAAAATTCACTTAGCCAGGTAAGTGAAAATCACAATAATTCACTAACCGCGGTAAGTGAAAATCGGTAGAATTCACTTAGCCGGGTAAGTGAAAATCACAAAATTCACTTAGCCAGGTAAGTGAAAATCACAAAAATTCACTTAGCGGGGTAAGTTAAAATCGCTAAAATTCACTTTTCCAGGTAAGTGAAAATCGTTAAAATTCACTTTCCCGGGTGAGTGAAAATCGCGAAAATTCACCTAGTCCGGTAAGTTAAAATCGCTGAAATTCGCATGGCCGGGTAAGTGCAAATCGTACAAGTTCACTTTTCCGGGTAAATGAAAATCGCTTATATTCCTTAGCCGGGTAAGTGAAAATCGCTGAATTCCTTAGCCGGGTAAGTGAAAATCTTAAATATTCCCTTACCCGGGTAAGTGAAAATCACAAAAATTTACTTAGCCGGGTGAGTGAAAGTTGCAAAAATTCACTTAGCCAGGTAAGTGAAAATCACCAAAATTCACTTAGAAAGGTAAGTGAAAATCACAAAAATTCACTTAGCCGGGTATGTGAAAATCGCAAAAATTCACTTAGCCAGGTAAGTGAAAATCACAAAAATTCACAAAATTGCGGTAAGTTAAAATCGTAAAAAATCACCTTCCCGGGTAAGTGAAAATCGCGAAAATTCACTTTGTCGGGTAAGTGAAAATCGCTAAAATTCACACTGCCGAGTAAGTAATAATAATAATTCTTGGCGCTACAGTCCAAAGGGGACCAGGGCCAAGCTTGCTCATCAACTACTCGTGTTGTGCGCGCTATTGTTCTCTCACGAGTAGAAGGGACCTACAGTTTTTTGCCGACTCCGAACGGCGAAATTTGAGAAGCTTTCTTAGACAGTTATTACTCTTTGAGTGTTGTCAGCAGCTCGAAAGAGGTGGTGCCGTGAAATATAAGAAAAATTGGTGTTGAACTGGGAGTCGAACCTAGACCCTTCGGCGTGTGAGCGTCGCAATCTACCCACTACGCTACGGCGACCACCGAGTAAGTGCCGAGTAAGTGCAAATCGTAAAAATTCTCTTTTCCGGTTAAGTGAAAATCGCAAAAATTCACTTATTTAGGTTAGTAAAATCACAAAAATTCACTTAGCGCGGTAAGTGAAAATCGCAAAAATTCACTTTTCCGTGTAAGTGAATATGGCGAAAATTCACTTAGTCGGGTATGTGAAAATCGCTAAAATTCACATTGCCGGGTAAGTGAAAATTACAAATTCACCTAACCGGGTAAGTGAAAATCAGAAAAATGCATATAGTTTGGTAAGTGAAAATCGCTAAAATTCACATGGCAGGGTAAGTGCAAATCGTAAAAATTCACTTTCCTGGGTAAGTGAAAATCGCTAAAATGCCTTAGAGGAGTAAGTGAAAATCACAAAAATTTCTTAGCCAGGTAAGTGAAAATTTCTAAAATTCCTTAGCCGGGTATGTGAAAATCGCAAAAATTCACTTAGCCAGGTAGTTAAAAATCGCAAAAATTCACTTAGCCGGATAAGTGAAAATCACAAAATTCACTTAGCCAGGTAAGTGAAAATCACAAAAATTCACTTAGCGGGGTAAGTGAAAATCACTAAAATTCACTTTTCCGGGTAAGTGAAAATCGTTAAAATTCACTTTCCCGGGTAAGTGAAAATCGCGAAAATTCACTTAGTCCGGTAAGTTAAAATCGCTGAAATTCGCATGGCCGGGTAAGTGCAAATCGTAAAAGTTCACTTTTCCGGGTAAATGAAAATCGCTAACATTCCTTAGCCGGCTAAGTGAAAATCGCAAATATTCACTTAGCCGGGTAAGTGAAAATCACAAAAATTCACTTAGCCGGGTAAGTGAAAATCGCAAAAATTCACTTAGCCAGGTAGTTGAAAATCGCAAAATCTCACCTAGCCGGATAAGTGAAAATCACAAAAATTTACTTAGCGCGGTAATTTAAAATCGCTAAAATTCACTTTTCCGGGTAAGTGAAAATCGTTAAAATTCACTTTCCCGGGTAAGTGAAAATCGCGAAAATTCACTTAGTCCGAAAAGTTAAAATCACAAAAATTCACTTAGCCGGGTAAGTGAAAATCACAAAAATTCACTTAGCCAGGTAAGTGAAAATCACAAAAATTTACTTAGCGCACTAAGTGAAAATCGCAAAAATTCACTTAGCCGGGTAAGTGAGAATCACAAATATTCATATAGCCAGGTAAGTGAAAATCACAAAAATATTCTTAGCGCAAAATGAAAACCGCAAAAATTCACTTAGTCGAGTAAGTGAAAATCGCGAAAATTGACTTAGTCCGGTAAGTGAAAATCGCTAAAATTCACATGCCCGGGTAAGTGCAAATCTTAAAAATTCACTTTTCCGGGTAAATGAAAATCGCAAAAATTCACTTATCCATTTAAGTGAAAATCACAAAAATTCACTTTGTCCGGTAAGTGAAAATCGCAAAAATTCACTTAGTCAGGTAAGTGAAAATCACAAAAATTCACTTAGAGCTGTAAGCGAAAATCGCAAAAATCGTAAGGTAAGTGAAAATAGCAAAAATTCACTTCGCCGGGTCAGTGAAAATCGCAAAAATTCCTTAGCCGATTAACTGAAAGTCGCAAAAATTCACTTAGCAGGGTAAGTGAAAATCACAAATATTCACATATTGAAAATAATGAAAATTCACATAGTTGGGTAAGTGAAAATCGGTTAAATTCCTTAGGCGGGTAAGTATACATCGCAAAAATTCACTTAGCCAGGTAAGTGAAAATCACAAAAATTCACAAAATTGCGGTAAATGAAAATCGTAAAAATTCACCTTCCCGCAGTGTAAGTGAAAATCACAAATATTCACATATTGAAAATAATGAAAACTCACATAGTTGGGTAAGTGAAAATCGCTTAAATTCCTTAGGCGGGTAAGTGAACATCACAAAAATTTCTTAGCCAGGTAAGTGAAAATCGCTTAATATACTTAGCTGGGTAAGTGAAAATCACAAAAATTCACATAGCCGGGTAAATGAAAATCGCAAAAATTCACTTAGCCGGGTAGGTGCAAATCGCAAAAATTCCTTAGCCGGGTAAGTGAAAATCACAGAAATTCACTTAGCCAGGTAGTTGAAAATCACAAAAATTCACTTAGCCGGGTAAGTGAAAATCACAAAAATTCACTTAGCCAGGTAAGTGAAAATCACTAAAATTTACTTAACGCACTAAGTGAAAATCGTAAAAATTCACTTAGCTGGATAATTGAAAATCACAAAAATTCACTTAGCCAGGTAAGTGAAAATCACAAAAAATTCACTTAGCGCGGAAAGTGAAAATCGCAAAAATTCACTTTTCCGGGTAAGTGAAAATCGTAAAAATTCACTTTCCCGTGTAAGTGAATATGGCGAAAATTCACTTAGTCGGGTAAGTGAAAATCGCTAATATTCACATTGCAGGGTAAGTGCAAATCGTAAAAATTCACTTTCCTGGGTAAGTGAAAATCGCTAAAATGCCTTAGAGGAGTAAGTGAAAATCACAAAAATTTCTTAGCCAGGTAAGTGAAAATTGCTAAAATTCCTTAGCCGGGTAAGTGAAAATCACAAAAATTCACATACACGGGTAAATGAAGATCACAAAAATTCACTTTGCCGGGTAAGTGAAAATCGCAAAAATTTCTTAGCCGGGTAAGTGAAAACCGCAAAAATTCCTTAGCCGGGTAAGTGAAAATCGCAAAAATTCCTTCGCCGGGTCAGTGAAAATCGCAAAAATGCCTTAGTGGAGTAAGTGAAAATCAAAATAATTTCTTAGCCAGGTAAGTGAAAATTTCTAAAATTCCTTAGCCGAGTAAATGAAAATCACAAAAATTCACAAAGCCGGGTAAATGAAAATCGCAAAGATTCACTTTGCCGGGTAAGTGAGAATCACAAATATTCATATATCCAGGTAAGTGAAAATCACAAAAATATTCTTAGCGCAAAATGAAAATCGCAAAAATTCACTTAGTCGAGTAAGTGCAAATCGCGAAAATTGACTTAGTCCGGTAAGTGAAAATCGCTAAAATTCACATGCCCGGGTAAGTGCAAATCTTAAAAATTCACTTTTCCGGGTAAATGAAAATCGCAAAAATTCACTTATCCATTTAAGTGAAAATCACAAAAATTCACTCAGTCCGGTAAGTGAAAATCGCAAAAATTCACTTAGCCAGGTAAGTGAAAATCACTAAAATTCACTTAGAGCTGTAAGTGAAAATCGGAAAAATCGCAAGGTAAGTGAAAATAGCAAAAATTCACTTCACCGGGTCAGTGAAAATCGCAAAAATTCCTTAGTCGATTAACTGAAAGTCGCAAAAATTCACTTAGCAGGGTAAGTGAAAATCACAAATATTCACATATTGAAAATAATGAAAACTCACATAGTTGGGTAAGTGAAAATCGCTTAAATTCCTTAGGCGGGTAAGTGAAAATCGCAAAAATTCACTTAGCCAGGTAAGTGAAAATCACAATAATTCACTAACCGCGGTAAGTGAAAATCGGTAGAATTCACTTAGCCGGGTAAGTGAAAATCACAAAATTCACTTAGCCAGGTAAGTGAAAATCACAAAAATTCACTTAGCGGGGTAAGTTAAAATCGCTAAAATTCACTTTTCCAGGTAAGTGAAAATCGTTAAAATTCACTTTCCCGGGTGAGTGAAAATCGCGAAAATTCCCCTAGTCCGGTAAGTTAAAATCGCTGAAATTCGCATGGCCGGGTAAGTGCAAATCGTACAAGTTCACTTTTCCGGGTAAATGAAAATCGCTTATATTCCTTAGCCGGGTAAGTGAAAATCGCTGAATTCCTTAGCCGGGTAAGTGAAAATCTTAAGTATTCCCTTAGCCGGGTAAGTGAAAATCACAAAAATTTGCTTAGCCGGGTGAGTGAAAGTTGCAAAAATTCACTTAGCCAGGTAAGTGAAAATCACCAAAATTCACTTAGAAAGGTAAGTGAAAATCACAAAAATTCACTTAGCCGGGTATGTGAAAATCGCAAAAATTCACTTAGCCAGGTAAGTGAAAATCACAAAAATTCACAAAATTGCGGTAAGTTAAAATCGTAAAAAATCACCTTCCCGGGTAAGTGAAAATCGCGAAAATTCACTTTGTCGGGTAAATGAAAATCGCTAAAATTCACACTGCCGAGTAAGTAATAATAATAATTCTTGGCGCTACAGTCCAAAGGGGACCAGGGCCAAGCTTGCTCATCAACTACTCGTGTTGTGCGCGCTATTGTTCTCTCACGAGTAGAAGGGACCTACAGTTTTTTGCCGACTCCGAACGGCGAAATTTGAGAAGCTTTCTAAGACAGTTATTACTCTTTGAGTGTTGTCAGCAGCTCGAAAGAGGTGGTGCCGTGAAATATTAGAAAAATTGGTGTTGAACTGGGAGTCGAACCTAGACCCTTCGGCGTGTGAGCGTCGCACTATACCCACTACGCTACGGCGACCACCGAGTAAGTGCCGAGTAAGTGCAAATCGTAAAAATTCACTTTTCCGGCTAAGTGAAAATCGCAAAAATTCACTTATTTAAATAAGTGAAAATCACAAAAATTCACTCAGTCCGGTAAGTGAAAATCGCAAAAATTCACTTAGCCAGGTAAGTGAAAATCACTAAAATTCACTTAGAGCTGTAAGTGAAAATCGGAAAAATCGCAAGGTAAGTGAAAATAGCAAAAATTCACTTCACCGGGTCAGTGAAAATCGCAAAAATTCCTTAGTCGATTAACTGAAAGTCGCAAAAATTCACTTAGCAGGGTAAGTGAAAATCACAAATATTCACATATTGAAAATAATGAAAACTCACATAGTTGGGTAAGTGAAAATCGCTGAATTCCTTAGCCGGGTAAGTGAAAATCTTAAGTATTCCCTTAGCCGGGTAAGTGAAAATCACAAAAATTTGCTTAGCCGGGTGAGTGAAAGTTGCAAAAATTCACTTAGCCAGGTAAGTGAAAATCACCAAAATTCACTTAGAAAGGTAAGTGAAAATCACAAAAATTCACTTAGCCGGGTATGTGAAAATCGCAAAAATTCACTTAGCCAGGTAAGTGAAAATCACAAAAATTCACAAAATTGCGGTAAGTTAAAATCGTAAAAAATCACCTTCCCGGGTAAGTGAAAATCGCGAAAATTCACTTTGTCGGGTAAGTGAAAATCGCTAAAATTCACACTGCCGAGTAAGTAATAATAATAATTCTTGGCGCTACAGTCCAAAGGGGACCAGGGTCAAGCTTGCTCATCGACTACTCGTGTTGTGCGCGCTATTGTTCTCTCACGAGTAGAAGGGACCTACAGTTTTTTGCCGACTCCGAACGGCGAAATTTGAGAAGCTTTCTTAGACAGTTATTACTCTTTGAGTGTTGTCAGCAGCTCGAAAGAGGTGGTGCCGTGAAATATTAGAAAAATTGGTGTTGAACTGGGAGTCGAACCTAGACCCTTCGGCGTATGAGCGTCGCACTATACCCACTACGCTACCGCGACCACCGAGTAAGTGCCGAGTAAGTGCAAATTGTAAAAATTCACTTTTCCGGCTAAGTGAAAATCGCAAAAATTCACTTATTTAGGTAAGTGAAAATCACAAAAATTCACTTACCCAGGTAAGTGAAAATCACAAAAATTTACTTAATGCGGTAAGTGAAAATTGCTAAAATTCACATTGCCGCGTAAGTGCAAATCGTAAAAATGCACTTTCCTGGATAAGTGAAAATCGCTAAAATTCCTTAGCGGGGTAAGTGAAAATCGCAAAAATTGCAAAAAAACACTTCGCAGGGTCAGTGAAAATCGTAAAAATTCCTTAGTCATGTAAGTGAAAATCACAAAATTTTCTTAGCCAGGTAAGTGAAAATCGCTAAATATACTTAGCTGGGTAAGTGAAAATCACAAAAATTCACATAGCCGGGTAAATGAAAATCGCAAAAATTCACTTTGCCGGGTAATTGAAAATCGCAAAAATTCCTTAGCCGGCTAAATAAAAATCACAGAAATTCACTTAGCCAGGTAGTTAAAAAGCACAAAAATTCACTAAGCCGGGTAGGTGAAAATTACAAAAATTCTTTTAACCAGGTAAGTGTAAATCACAAAAATTTCCTTACGCAAAATGAAAATCGCAAAAATTCACTTAGTCGAGTAAGTGAAAATCACGAAAATTGACTTATTCCGGTAAGTGAAAATCGCTAAAATTCACATGCCCGGGTAAATGCAAATCGTAAAAATTCACTTTTCCGGGTAAATGAAAATCGCAAAAATTCACTTATCCATTTAAGTGAAAATCACAAAAATTCACTTAGTCCGGTAAGTGAAAATCGCAAAAATTCACTAAGCCAGGTAAGTGAAAATCGCAAAAATTCCTTAGCCGGGTAAGTGAAAATCGCAAAAATCGCAAGGTAAGTGAAAATAGCAAAAATTCACATAGCCGGGTCAGTGAAAATCGCAAAAATTCCTTAGTCGATTAACTGAAAGTCGCAAAAATTCACTTAGCAGGGTAAGTGAAAATCACAAATATTCACATATTGAAAATAATGAAAATTCACATAGTTGTGTAAGTGAAAATCGCTTAAATTCCTTAGGCGGGTAAGTGAAAATCGCAAAAATTCACTTAGCCAGGTAAGTGAAAATCACAAAAATTTACTAAGCGCGGTAAGTGAAACTCGCTAGAATCCACTAAGCCGGGTAAGTGAAAATCACAAAATTCACTTAGCCAGGTAAGTGAAAATCACAAAAAATTCACTTATCCATTTAAGTAAAAATCACAAAAATTCACTTTTCCGGGTAAGTGAAAATCGTTAAAATTCACTTTCCCGAATAAGTGAAAATCGCTAAAATTCACTTAGCGGGGTAAGTGAAAACCGCTAAGATTCACTTAGTCCGGTAAGTGAAAATCGCAAAAATTCGCTTAGCCAGGTAAGTGAAAATCACAAAAACTCACTTAGAGCGGTAAGTGAAAATCGCAAAAATCGCAAGGTAAGTCAAAATAGCAAAAATTCTCTTCGCCGAGTCAGTGAAAATCGCAAAAATTTTTTAGTCGATTAACTGAAAGTCGCAAAAATTCACTCAGCAGGGTAAGTGACAATCACAAAAATTCACTTAGCGCGGTAAGTGAAAATCGCGAAAATTCACTTTTCCGGGTAAGTGAAAATCGTAAAAATTTACTTTCCCGTGTAAGTGAATATGGCGAAAATTCACTTAGTTGGGTAAGTGAAAATCGCTAAAATTCACATTGCCGGGTAAGTGAAAATCACAAATTCACTTAACTGGGGAAGTGAAAATCACAAAAATTCATATAGTTTGGTAAGTGAAAATCGCTAAAATTCTTATCGCCGGGTAAGTGCAAATCGTAAAAATTCACTTTCCTGGGTAAGTGAAAATCGCTAAAATGCCTTAGAGGGGTAAGTGAAAATTACAAAAATTTCTTGGCCAGGTAAGTGAAAATTGCGAAAATTCCTTAGCCGGGTAAGTGAAAATTACAAAAATTCACATAGACGGGTTAATGAAGATCACAAAAATTCATTTTGCATTGAAAATCGCAAAAATTCCTTAGCCGGGTAAGTGAAAATCGCAAGAATTCACTTAGCCAGGTAAGTGACAATCACAAAAATTCACTTAGCCAGGTAAGTGAAAATCACAAAAATTTACTTAGCGCGGTAAGTGAAAATCGCTAAAATTCACATTTCCGTATAAGTGCAAATCGTAAAAATTCACTCTCCTGGGTAAGTGAAAACCGCTAAAATTCCTTAGCGGGGTAAGTGAAAATCGCAAAAATTGCAAAAAATCACTTCGCAGGGTCAGTGAAAATCGCAAAAATTCCTTAGTCGGGTAAGTAAAAATCACAAATATTTCTTAGCCAGGTAAGTGAAAATCGCTAAATATACTTAGCTGGGTAAGTGAAAATCACAAAAATTCACTTAGCCAGGTAAGTGAAAATCACAAAATTCACTTAGCCAGGTAAGTGAAAATCACAAAAATTCACTTAGCGGGGTAAGTTAAAATCGCTAAAATTCACTTTTCCAGGTAAGTGAAAATCGTTAAAATTCACTTTCCCGGGTGAGTGAAAATCGCGAAAATTCACCTAGTCCGGTAAGTTAAAATCGCTGAAATTCGCATGGCCGGGTAAGTGCAAATCGTACAAGTTCACTTTTCCGGGTAAATGAAAATCGCTTATATTCCTTAGCCGGGTAAGTGAAAATCGCTGAATTCCTTAGCCGGGTAAGTGAAAATCTTAAATATTCCCTTAGCCGGGTAAGTGAAAATCACAAAAATTCACTTAGCCGGGTGAGTGAAAGTTGCAAAAATTCACTTAGCCAGGTAAGTGAAAATCACCAAAATTCACTTAGAAAGGTAAGTGAAAATCACAAAAATTCACTTAGCCGGGTATGTGAAAATCGCAAAAATTCACTTAGCCAGGTAAGTGAAAATCACAAAAATTCACAAAATTGCGGTAAGTTAAAATCGTAAAAAATCACCTTCCCGGGTAAGTGAAAATCGCGAAAATTCACTTTGTCGGGTAAATGAAAATCGCTAAAATTCACACTGCCGAGTAAGTAATAATAATAATTCTTGGCGCTACAGTCCAAAGGGGACCAGGGCCAAGCTTGCTCATCAACTACTCGTGTTGTGCGCGCTATTGTTCTCTCACGAGTAGAAGGGACCTACAGTTTTTTGCCGACTCCGAACGGCGAAATTTGAGAAGCTTTCTTAGACAGTTATTACTCTTTGAGTGTTGTCAGCAGCTCGAAAGAGGTGGTGCCGTGAAATATTAGAAAAATTGGTGTTGAACTGGGAGTCGAACCTAGACAATTCGGCGTGTGAGCGTCGCACTATACCCACTACGCTACGGCGACCACCGAGTAAGTGCCGAGTAAGTGCAAATCGTAAAAATTCACTTTTCCGGCTAAGTGAAAATCGCAAAAATTCACTTATTTAAATAAGTGAAAATCACAAAAATTCACTTACCCAGGTAAGTGAAAATCACAAAAATTTACTTAATGCGGTAAGTGAAAATTGCTAAAATTCACATTGCCGCGTAAGTGCAAATCGTAAAAATGCACTTTCCTGGATAAGTGAAAATCGCTAAAATTCCTTAGCGGGGTAAGTGAAAATCGCAAAAATTGCAAAAAATCACTTCGCAGGGTCAGTGAAAATCGTAAAAATTCCTTAGTCATGTAAGTGAAAATAACAAAATTTTCTTAGCCAGGTAAGTGAAAATCGCTAAATATACTTAGCTGGGTAAGTGAAAATCACAAAAATTCACGTAGCCGGGTAAATGAAAATCGCAAAAATTCACTTTGCCGGGTAATTGAAAATCGCAAAAATTCCTTAGCCGGCTAAATAAAAATCACAGAAATTCACTTAGCCAGGTAGTTAAAAAGCACAAAAATTCACTAAGCCGGGTAGGTGAAAATCACAAAAATTCTTTTAGCCAGGTAAGTGTAAATCACAAAAATTTCCTTACGCAAAATGAAAATCGCAAAAATTCACTTAGTCGAGTAAGTGAAAATCGCGAAAATTGACTTATTCCGGTAAGTGAAAATCGCTAAAATTCACATGCCCGGGTAAATGCAAATCGTAAAAATTCACTTTTCCGGGTAAATGAAAATCGCAAAAATTCACTTATCCATTTAAGTGAAAATCACAAAAATTCACTTAGTCCGGTAAGTGAAAATCGCAAAAATTCACTAAGCGAGGTAAGTGAAAATCGCAAAAATTCCTTAGCCGGGTAAGTGAAAATCGCAAAAATCGCAAGGTAAGTGAAAATAGCAAAAATTCACATAGCCGGGTCAGTGAAAATCGCAAAAATTCCTTAGTCGATTAACTGAAAGTCGCAAAAATTCACTTAGCAGGGTAAGTGAAAATCACAAATATTCACATATTGAAAATAATGAAAATTCACATAGTTGTGTAAGTGAAAATCGCTTAAATTCCTTAGGCGGGTAAGTGAAAATCGCGAAAATTCACTTAGCCAGGTAAGTGAAAATCACAAAAATTTACTAAGCGCGGTAAGTGAAAATCGCTAGAATCCACTAAGCCGGGTAAGTGAAAATCACAAAATTCACATAGCCAGGTAAGTGAAAATCACAAAAATTCACTTATCCATTTAAGTAAAAATCACAAAAATTCACTTTTCCGGGTAAGTGAAAATCGTTAAAATTCACTTTCCCGGGTAAGTGAAAATCGCTAAAATTCACTTAGCGGGGTAAGTGAAAACCGCTAAGATTCACTTAGTCCGGTAAGTGAAAATCGCAAAAATTCGCTTAGCCAGGTAAGTGAAAATCACAAAAACTCACTTAGAGCGGTAAGTGAAAATCGCAAAAATCGCAAGGTAAGTCAAAATAGCAAAAATTCTCTTCGCCGAGTCAGTGAAAATCGCAAAAATTTTTTAGTCGATTAACTGAAAGTCGCAAAAATTCACTTAGCAGGGTAAGTGAAAATCACAAATATTCACATATTGAAAATAATGAAAATTCACATAGTTGGGTAAGTGAAAATCGCTTCAATTCCTTAGGCGGGTAAGTGAAAATCGCAAAAATTCACTCAGCCAGGTAAGTGATAATCACAAAAATGCACTAAGCGCGGTAAGTGAAAATCGCTAGAATTCACTTAGCCGGGTAAGTGAAAATCACAAAAATTCACTTAGCGGGGTAAGTGAAAATCACTAAAATTCACTTTTCCGGGTAAGTGAAAATCGTTAAAATTCACTTTCCCGGGTAAGTGAAAATCGCTAAAATTCACTTAGCGCGGTAAGTGAAAACCGCTAAGATTCACTTAGTCCGGTAAGTGAAATTCGCAAAAATTCACTTAGCCAGGTAAGTGAAAATCACAAAAATTCACTTAGAGCGGTAAGTGAAAATCGCAAAAATCGCAAGGTAAGTCAAAATAGCAAAAATTCACTTCGCCGCGTCAGTGAAAATCGCAAAAATTCTTTAGTCGATTAACTGAAAGTCGCAAAAATTCACTTAGCCAGGTAAGTGACAATCACAAAAATTCACTTAGCGCGGTAAGTGAAAATCGCGAAAATTCACTTTTCCGGGTAAGTGAAAATCGTAAAAATTTACTTTCCCGTGTAAGTGAATATGGCGAAAATTCACTTAGTTGGGTAAGTGAAAATCGCTAAAATTCACATTGCCGGGTAAGTGAAAATCACAAATTCACTTAACTGGGGAAGTGAAAATCACAAAAATTCATATAGTTTGGTAAGTGAAAATCGCTAAAATTCTTATCGCCGGGTAAGTGCAAATCGTAAAAATTCACTTTCCTGGGTAAGTGAAAATCGCTAAAATGCCTTAGAGGGGTAAGTGAAAATTACAAAAATTTCTTGGCCAGGTAAGTGAAAATTGCGAAAATTCCTTAGCCGGGTAAGTGAAAATTACAAAAATTCACATAGACGGGTTAATGAAGATCACAAAAATGCATTTTGCATTGAAAATCGCAAAAATTCTTTAGCCGGGTAAGTGAAAATCGCAAGAATTCACTTAGCCAGGTAAGTGACAATCACAAAAATTCACTTAGCCAGGTAAGTGAAAATCACAAAAATTTACTTAGCGCGGTAAGTGAAAATCGCTAAAATTCACATTTCCGTATAAGTGCAAATCGTAAAAATTCACTCTCCTGGGTAAGTGAAAACCGCTAAAATTCCTTAGCGGGGTAAGTGAAAATCGCAAAAATTGCAAAAAATCACTTCGCAGGGTCAGTGAAAATCGCAAAAATTCCTTAGTCGGGTAAGTAAAAATCACAAAAATTTCTTAGCCAGGTAAGTGAAAATCGCTAAATATACTTAGCTGGGTAAGTGAAAATCACAAAAATTCACATAGCCGGGTAAATGAAAATCGCAAAAATTCACTTTGAAGGGTAAGTACAAATCGCAAAAATTCCTTAGTCGGGTAAGTGAAAATCACAGAAATGCATTTAGCCAGGTAGTTGAAAATCACAAAAATTCACTTAGCCGGGTAAGTGAAAATCACAAAAATTCACTTAGCCAGGTAAGTGAAAATCACAAAAATTTACTTAGCGCACTAAGTGCAAATCGCTAAAATTGACTTAGTCGGGTACGTGAAAATCGCATAAATTCACTTAGCCAGGTTAGTGAAAATCACAAAAATTTACTTAGCCAGGTAGTTGAAAATCGCAAAAATTCACTTAGCCGTATAAGTGAAAATCACACAAATTCACTTAGCCAGGTAAGTGAAAATCACAAAAATTCACTTAGCGCGGTAAGTGAAAATCGCGAAAACTCACTTTTCCGGGTAAGTGAAAATCGTAAAAATTTACTTTCCCGTGTAAGTGAATATGGCGAAAATTCACTTAGTTGGGTAAGTGAAAATCGCTTAAATTCCTTAGACGGCTAAGTGAAAATCGCAAAAATTCACTTAGCCAGGTAAGTGAAAATCACAAAAATTCACTAAGCGCGGTAAGTGAAAATCGCTAAAATTCACTTAGTCGGGTAAGTGAAAATCGCAAAAATTCACTTAGCGCGGTAAGTGAAAATCAATAAAATTCACTTTTTCGGGTAAGTGAAAATTGTAAATATTCACTTTCCTGGATAAGTGAAAATCGCGAAAATTCACTAAGTCGGGTAAGTTAAAATCGCTAAAATTCGCATGGCCGGGTAAGTGCAAATCGTAAAAGTTCACTTTTCCGGGTAAGTGAAAATCGCTAAAATGCCTTAGCGGGGTAAGTGAAAATCAAAATAATTTCTTAGCCAGGTAAGTGAAAATTTCTAAAATTCCTTAGCCGGGTAAATGAAGATCACAAAAATTCACTTTGCCCGGTAAGTGAAAATCGCAAAAATTCCTTAGCCGGGTAAGTGAAAATCGCAAAAATCGCAAGGTAAGTGAAAATAGCAAAAATTCACTTCGCCGGGTCAGTGAAAATCGCAAAAATTCCTTAGTCGATTAACTCAAAGTCGCAAAAATTCACTTAGCAGGGTAAGTGAAAATCACAAAAATTCACTAAGCGCGGTAAGTGAAAATCGCTAGAATTCACTTAGCCGGGTAAGTGAAAATCACAAAATTCACTTAGCGGGGTAAGTGAAAATCACTAAAATTCACTTTTCCGGGTAAGTGAAAATCGTTAAAATTCACTTTCCCGGGTAAGTGAAAATCTGCGAAAATTCACTTAGCGCGGTAAGTGAAAATCGCTAAGATTCACTTAGTCGGGTAAGTGAAAATCGCAAGAATTCACTAAGCCAGGTAAGTGACAATCACAAAAATTCACTTAGCCAGGTAAGTGAAAATCACAAAAATTTACTTAGCGCGGTAAGTGAAAATCGCTAAAATTCACATTCCCGCGTAAGTGCAAATCGTAAAAATTCACTTTCCTGGATAAGTGAAAATCGCAAAAATTCCTTAGTCGGGTAAGTGAAAATCACAAAAATTTCTTAGCCAGGTAAGTGAAAATCTCTAAATATACTTAGCTGGGTAAGTGAAAATCACAAAAATTCACATAGCCGGGTAAATGAAAATCGTAAAAATTCACTTTGCCGGGTAAGTGAAAATCGCAAGAATTCCTTAGCCGGGTAAGTGAAAATCAAAGAAATTCATTTAGCCAGGTAGTTGAAAATCACAAAAATTCACTTAGCCGGGTAAGTGAAAATCACAAAAATTCACTTAGCCAGGTAAGTGAAAATCACAAAAATTTACTTAGCGCACTAAGTGCAAATCGCTAAAATACACTTAGTCGGATACGTGAAAATCGCATAAATTTACTTAGCCAGGTTAGTGAAAATCACAAAAATTCACTTAGCCAGGTAGTTGAAAATCGCAAAAATTCACTTAGCCGGGTAAGTGAAAATCGCAAAAATTCACTTAGCCAGGTAGTTGAAAATCGCAAAATCTCACTTAGCCGGATAAGTGAAAATCACAAAAATTCACTTAGCGCGGTAAGTTAAAATCGCTAAAATTCACTTTTCCGGGTAAGTGAAAATCGTTAAAATTCACTTTCCCGGGTAAGTGAAAATCGCGAAAATTCATTAAGTCCGGTAAGTTAAAATCGCTGAAATTCGCATGGCCGGGTAAGTGCAAATCGTAAAAGTTCACTTTTCCGGGTAAATGAAAATCGCTAATATTCCTTAGCCGGGTAAGTGAAAATCGCTGAATTCCTTAGCCGGGTAAGTGAAAATCGCAAATATTCACTTAGCCGGGTAAGTGAAAATCGCAAATATTCACTTAGCCGGGTAAGTGAAAATCACAAAAATTCACTTAGCCGGGTAAGTGAAAATCGCAAAAATTCACTTAGCCGGGTAAGTGAAAATCGCAAAAATTCACTTAGCCAGGTAGTTAAAAATCGCAAAAATTCACTTAGCCGGATAAGTGAAAATCACGAAAATTCACTTAGCCAGGTAAGTGAAAATCACAAAAATTCACTTAGCGCGGTAAGTTAAAATCGCTGAAATTCGCATGGCCGGGTAAGTGCAAATCGTAAAAGTTCACTTTTCCGGGTAAATGAAAATCGCTAATATTCCTTAGCCGGGTAAGTGAAAATCGCTGAATTCCTTAGCCGGGTAAGTGAAAATCGCAAATATTCACTTAGCCGGGTAAGTGAAAATCACAAAAATTCACTTAGACGGGTAAGTGAAAATCGCAAAAATTCACTTAGCCAGGTAAGTGAAAATCACAAAAATTCACTAAGCGCGGTAGGTGAGAAACGCTAAAATTCACTTTGCCGGGTATGTGAAAATCGCAAAAATTCACTTAGCCAGGTAAGTGAAAATCACAAAAATTCACTTAGCCAGGTAAGTCAAAATCGTAAAAATTCACTCTTCCGGGTAAGTGAAAATCGCTAAAATTGCTTAGCCGGGTAAGTGAAAATCGCTAAATTCCTTAGCCAGGTAAGTAAAAATTGCGAAAATTCCTTAGCCGGGTAAGTGAAAATTACAAAAATTCACATAGACGGGTTAATGAAGATCACAAAAATGCACTTTGCATTGAAAATCGCAAAAATTCCTTAGCCGGGTAAGTGAAAATCGCAAAAATTCCTTAGCCGGGTAAGTAAAAATCGCAAAAATCGCAAGGTAAGTGAAAATAGCAAAAATTCCTTCGCCGGGTCAGTGAAAATCGCAAAAATTCCTTAGACGGCTAAGTGAAAATCGCAAAAATTCACTTAGCCAGGTAAGTGAAAATCACAAAAATTCACTAAGCGCGGTAAGTGAAAATCGTTAAAATTCACTTAGTCGGGTAAGTGAAAATCGCAAAAATTCACTTAGCGCGGTAAGTGAAAATCAATAAAATTCACTTTTTCGGGTAAGTGAAAATTGTAAATATTCACTTTCCTGGATAAGTGAAAATCGCGAAAATTCACTAAGTCGGGTAAGTTAAAATCGCTAAAATTCGCATGGCCGGGTAAGTGCAAATCGTAAAAGTTCACTTTTCCGGGTAAGTGAAAATCGCTAAAATGCCTTAGCGGGGTAAGTGAAAATCAAAATAATTTCTTAGCCAGGTAAGTGAAAATTTCTAAAATTCCTTAGCCGGGTAAATGAAGATCACAAAAATTCACTTTGCCGGGTAAGTGAAAATCGCAAAAATTCCTTAGCCGGGTAAGTGAAAATCGAAAAATCGCAAGGTAAGTGAAAATAGCAAAAATTCACTTCGCCGGGTCAGTGAAAATCGCAAAAATTCCTTAGTCGATTAACTGAAAGTCGCAAAAATTCACTTAGCAGGGTAAGTGAAAATCACAAAAATTCACTAAGCGCGGTAAGTGAAAATCGCTAGAATTCACTTAGCCGGGTAAGTGAAAATCACAAAATTCATTTAGCCAGGTAAGTGAAAATCACAAAAATTCACTTAGCGGGGTAAGTGAAAATCACTAAAATTCAATTTTCCGGGTAAGTGAAAATCGTTAAAATTCACTTTCCCGGGTAAGTGAAAATCGCGAAAATTCACTTAGCGCGGTAAGTGAAAATCGCTAAGATTCACTTAGTCGGGTAAGTGAAAATCGCAAGAATTCACTAAGCCAGGTAAGTGACAATCACAAAAATTCACTTAGCCAGGTAAGTGAAAATCACAAAAATTTACTTAGCGCGGTAAGTGAAAATCGCTAAAATTCACATTCCCGCGTAAGTGCAAATCGTAAAAATTCACTTTCCTGGATAAGTGAAAACTGCTAAAATTCCTTAGCGGGGTAAGTGAAAATCGCAAAAATTGCTAAAAATCACTTCGCAGGGTCAGTGAAAATCGCAAAAATTCCTTAGTCGGGTAAGTGAAAATCACAAAAATTTCTTAGCCAGGTAAGTGAAAATCGCTAAATATACTTAGCTGGGTAAGTGAAAATCACAAAAATTCACATAGCCGGGTAAATGAAAATCGTAAAAATTCACTTTGCCGGGTAAGTGAAAATCGCAAGAATTCCTTAGCCGGGTAAGTGAAAATCAAAGAAATTCATTTAGCCAGGTAGTTGAAAATCACAAAAATTCACTTAGCCGGGTAAGTGAAAATCACAAAAATTCACTTAGCCAGGTAAGTGAAAATCACAAAAATTTACTTAGCGCACTAAGTGCAAATCGCTAAAATACACTTAGTCGGATACGTGAAAATCGCATAAATTTACTTAGCCAGGTTAGTGAAAATCACAAAAATTCACTTAGCCAGGTAGTTGAAAATCGCAAAAATTCACTTAGCCGGGTAAGTGAAAATCGCAAAAATTCACTTAGCCAGGTAGTTGAAAATCGCAAAATCTCACTTAGCCGGATAAGTGAAAATCACAAAAATTCACTTAGGGCGGTAAGTTAAAATCGCTAAAATTCACTTGTCCGGGTAAGTGAAAATCGTTAAAATTCACTTTCCCGGGTAAGTGAAAATCGCGAAAATTCATTAAGTCCGGTAAGTTAAAATCGCTGAAATTCGCATGGCCGGGTAAGTGCAAATCGTAAAAGTTCACTTTTCCGGGTAAATGAAAATCGCTAATATTCCTTAGCCGGGTAAGTGAAAATCGCTGAATTCCTTAGCCGGGTAAGTGAAAATCGCAAATATTCACTTAGCCGGGTAAGTGAAAATCACAAAACTTCACTTAGCCGGGTAAGTGAAAATCGCAAAAATTCACTTAGCCGGGTAAGTGAAAATCGCAAAAATTCACTTAGCCAGGTAGTTAAAAATCGCAAAAATTCACTTAGCCGGATAAGTGAAAATCACGAAAATTCCCCTAGCCAGGTAAGTGAAAATCACAAAAATTTACTTAGCGCGGTAAGTTAAAATCGCTGAAATTCGCATGGCCGGGTAAGTGCAAATCGTAAAAGTTCTCTTTTCCGGGTAAATGAAAATCGCTAATATTCCTTAGCCGGGTAAGTGAAAATCGCTGAATTCCTTAGCCGGGTAAGTGAAAATCGCAAATATTCACTTAGCCGGGTAAGTAAAAATCACAAAAATTCACTTAGACGGGTAAGTGAAAATCGCAAAAAATCACTTAGACAGGTAAGTGAAAATCACAAAAATTCACTTAGCGCGGTAGGTGAGAAACGCTAAAATTCACTTTGCCGGGTATGTGAAAATCGCAAAAATTCACTTAGCCAGGTAAGTGAAAATCACAAAAATTCACTTAGCTAGGTAAGTCAAAATCGTAAAAATTCACTTTTCCGGGTAAGTGAAAATCGCTAAAATTGCTTAGCCGGGTAAGTGAAAATCACAAAAATTCACTTAGCCAGGTAAGTGAAAATCACAAAAATTTACTTAGCGCACTAAGTGCAAATCGCTAAAATACACTTAGTCGGGTACGTGAAAATCGCATAAATTTACTTAGCCAGGTTAGTGAAAATCACAAAAATTCACTTAGCCAGGTAGTTGAAAATCGCAAAAATTCACTTAACCGGGTAAGTGAAAATCGCAAAAATTCACTTAGCCAGGTATTTGAAAATCGCAAAATCTCACTTAGCCGGATAAGTGAAAATCACAAAAATTCACTTAGCGCGGTAAGTTAAAATCGCTAAAATTCACTTTTCCGGGTAAGTGAAAATCGTTAAAATTCACTTTCCCGGGTAAGTGAAAATCGCGCAAATTCACTAAGTCCGGTAAGTTAAAATCGCTGAAATTTCGCATGGCCAGGTAAGTGCAAATCGTAAAAGTTCACTTTTCCGGGTAAATGTAAGTGAAAATCGCTGAATTCCTTAGCCGGGTAAGTGAAAATCGCAAATATTCACTTAGCCGGATAAGTGAAAATCACAAAAATTCACTTAGACGGGTAAGTGAAAATCGCAAAAATTCACTTAGCCAGGTAAGTGAAAATCACAAAAATTCACTTAGCGCGGTAGGTGAGAAACGCTAAAATTCACTTTGCGGGTATGTGAAAATCGCAAAAATTCACTTAGCCAGGTAAGTGAAAATCACAAAAATTCACTTAGCCAGGTAAGTCAAAATCGTAAAAATTCACTTTTCCGGGTAAGTGAAAATCGCTAAAATTGCTTAGCCAGGTAAGTGAAAATCGCTAAATTCCTTAGCCGGGTAAGTGAAAATCGCGAAAATTCACTTAGCCGGGTAAGTGAAAATCACAAAAATTCACTTAGCCAGGTAAGTGAAAATCACAAAAATTCACGTAGCGCGATAAGTGAAAATCGCTGAGATTCACTTAGTCGGGTAAGTGAAAATCGCAAAAATTCACTTAGCCAGGTAAGTGAAAATCACAAAAATTCACAAAATTGAGGTAAGTGAAAATCGTAAAAATTCACCTTCCCGCAGGGTCAGTGAAAATCGAAAAAATTCCTTAGTCGGGTAAGTGAAAATCACAAAAATTTCTTAGCCAGGTAAGTGAAAATTGCTAAAATTCCTTAGCCGGGTAAGTGAAAATCGCAAAAATTCACTTAGCCAGGTAGTTAAAAATCGCAAAAATTCACTTAGCCGGATAAGTGAAAATCACAAAATTCACTTAGCCAGGTAAGCGAAAATCACAAAAATTCACTTAGCGGGGTAAATGAAAATCACTAAAATTCACTTTTCCGGGTAAGTGAAAATCGTTAAAATTCACTTTCCCGGGTAAGTGAAAATCGCGAAAATTCACTTAATCCGGTAAGTTAAAATTGCTGAAATTCGCATGGCGGGTAAGTGCAAATCGTAAAATTTCATTTTTCCGGGTAAATGAAAATCGCTAATATTCCTTAGCCGGGTAAGTGAAAATCGCAAATATTCACTTAGCGGGTAAGTGAAAATCACAAAAATTCACTTAGCCGGGTAAGTGAAAATCGCAAATATTTACTTAGCCGGGTAAGTGAAAATCACAAAAATTCACTTAGCCAGGTAAGTGAAAATCACAAAAATTTACTTAGCGCGGTAAGTGAAAAATCGCTAAAATTCACATTCCCGCGTAAGTGCAAATCGTAAAAATTCACTTCCTGGATAAGTGAAAACTGCTAAAATTCCTTAGCGGGGTAAGTGAAAATCGCAAAAATTGCAAAAATCACTTCGCAGGGTCAGTGAAAATCGCAAAAATTCCTTAGTCGGGTAAGTGAAAATCACAAAAATTTCTTAGCCAGGTAAGTGAAAATCGCTAAATATACTTAGCTGGGTAAGTGAAAATCACAAAAATTCACATAGCCGGGTAAATGAAAATCGTAAAAATTCACTTTGCCGGGTAAGTGAAAATCGCAAGAATTCCTTAGCCGGGTAAGTGAAAATCAAAGAAATTCATTTAGCCAGGTAGTTGAAAATCACAAAAATTCACTTAGCGGGTAAGTGAAAATCACAAAATTCCTTTAGCCAGGTAAGTGAAAATCACAAAAATTTACTTAGCGCACTAAGTGCAAATCGCTAAAATACACTTAGTCGGATACGTGAAAATCGCATAAATTTACTTAGCCAGGTTAGTGAAAATCACAAAAATTCACTTAGCCAGGTAGTTGAAAATCGCAAAAATTCACTTAGCCGGGTAAGTGAAAATCGCAAAAAATTCACTTAGCCAGGTAGTTGAAAATCGCAAAATCTCACTTAGCCGGATAAGTGAAAATCACAAAAATTCACTTAGCGCGGTAAGTTAAAATCGCTAAAATTCACTTTTCCGGGTAAGTGAAAAATCGTTAAAATTCACTTTCCCGGGTAAGTGAAAATCGCGAAAATTCATTATGTCCGGTAAGTTAAAATCGCTGAAATTCGCATGGCCCGGGTAAGTGCAAATCGTAAAAGTTCACTTTTCCGGGTAAATGAAATCGCTAATATTCCTTAGCCGGGTAAGTGAAAATCGCTGAATTCCTTAGCCGGGTAAGTGAAAATCGCAAATATTCACTTAGCCGGGTAAGTGAAAATCACAAAAATTCACTTAGCCGGGTAAGTGAAATCGCAAAAATTCACTTAGCCGGGTAAGTGAAAATCGCAAAACTTCACTTAGCCAGGTAGTTAAAAATCGCAAAAATTCACTTAGCCGATAAGTGAAAATCACGAAAATTCACTTAGCCAGGTAAGTGAAAATCACAAAAATTTACTTAAATCGCTGAAATTCGCATGGCCGGGTAAGTGCAAATCGTAAAAGTTCACTTTTCCGGGTAAATGAAAATCGCTAATATTCCTTAGCCGGGTAAGTGAAAATCGCTGAATTCCTTAGCCGGGTAAGTGAAAATCGCAAATATTCACTTAGCCGGGTAAGTAAAAATCACAAAAATTCACTTAGACGGGTAAGTGAAAATCGCAAAAAATCACTTAGCCAGGTAAGTGAAAATCACAAAAATTCACTTAGCGCGGTAGGTGAGAAACGCTAAAATTCACTTTGCCGGGTATGTGAAAATCGCAAAAATTCACTTAGCCAGGTAAGTGAAAATCACAAAAATTCACTTAGCTAGGTAAGTCAAAATCGTAAAAATTCACTTTTCCGGGTAAGTGAAAATCGCTAAAATTGCTTAGCCGGGTAAGTGAAAATCACAAAAATTCACTTAGCCAGGTAAGTGAAAATCACAAAAATTTACTTAGCGCACTAAGTGCAAATCGCTAAAATACACTTAGTCGGGTACGTGAAAATCGCATAAATTTACTTAGCCAGGTTAGTGAAAATCACAAAAATTCACTTAGCCAGGTAGTTGAAAATCGCAAAAATTCACTTAACCGGGTAAGTGAAAATCGCAAAAATTCACTTAGCCAGGTATTTGAAAATCGCAAAATCTCACTTAGCCGGATAAGTGAAAATCACAAAAATTCACTTAGCGCGGTAAGTTAAAATCGCTAAAATTCACTTTTCCGGGTAAGTGAAAATCGTTAAAATTCACTTTCCCGGGTAAGTGAAAATCGCGCAAATTCACTAAGTCCGGTAAGTTAAAATCGCTGAAATTCGCATGGCCAGGTAAGTGCAAATCGTAAAAGTTCACTTTTCCGGGTAAATGAAAATCGCTAACATTCCTTACCCGGGTAAGTTAAAATCACTGAATTAATTAGCCGGGTAATTGAAAATCGCAAATATTCACTTAGCCGGGTAACTGAAAATCACAAAAATTCACTTAGCCGGGTAAGTGAAAATCGCAAAAATTCACTTAGCCAGGTAGTTAAAAATCGCGAAAATTCACTTAGCCGGATAAGTGAAAATCACGAAAATTCACATAGCCAGGTAAGTGAAAATCACAAAAATTCACTTAGCGCGGTAAGTTAAAATCGCTGAAATTCGCATGGCCGGGTAAGTGCAAATCGTAAAAGTTCACTTTTCCGGGTAAATGAAAATCGCTAAAATTCACTTAGCCGGGTAAGTGAAAATCGCTGAATTCCTTAGCCGGGTAAGTGAAAATCGCAAATATTCACTTAGCCGGATAAGTGAAAATCACAAAAATTCACTTAGACGGGTAAGTGAAAATCGCAAAAATTCACTTAGCCAGGTAAGTGAAAATCACAAAAATTCACTTAGCGCGGTAGGTGAGAAACGCTAAAATTCACTTTGCCGGGTATGTGAAAATCGCAAAAATTCACTTAGCCAGGTAAGTGAAAATCACAAAAATTCACTTAGCCAGGTAAGTCAAAATCGTAAAAATTCACTTTTCCGGGTAAGTAAAAAATCGCTAAAATTGCTTAGCCGGGTAAGTGAAAATCGCTAAATTCCTTAGCCGGGTAAGTGAAAATCGCGAAAATTCACTTAGCCGGGTAAGTGAAAATCACAAAAATTCACTTAGCCAGGTAAGTGAAAATCACAAAAATTCACGTAGCGCGATAAGTGAAAATCGCTGAGATTCACTTAGTCGGGTAAGTAAAAATCGCAAAAATTCACTTAGCCAGGTAAGTGAAAATCACAAAAATTCACAAAATTGAGGTAAGTGAAAATCGTAAAAATTCACCTTCCCGCAGGGTCAGTGAAAATCGAAAAAATTCCTTAGTCGGGTAAGTGAAAATCACAAAAATTTCTTAGCCAGGTAAGTGAAAATTGCTAAAATTCCTTAGCCGGGTAAGTGAAAATCGCAAAAATTCACTTAGCCAGGTAGTTAAAAATCGCAAAAATTCACTTAGCCGGATAAGTGAAAATCACAAAATTCACTTAGCCAGGTAAGCGAAAATCACAAAAATTCACTTAGCGGGGTAAGTGAAAATCACTAAAATTCACTTTTCCGGGTAAGTGAAAATCGTTAAAATTCACTTTCCCGGGTAAGTGAAAATCGCGAAAATTCACTTAATCCGGTAAGTTAAAATTGCTGAAATTCGCATGGCCGGGTAAGTGCAAATCGTAAAATTTCACTTTTCCGGGTAAATGAAAATCGCTAATATTCCTTAGCCGGGTAAGTGAAAATCGCAAATATTCACTTAGCCGGGTAAGTGAAAATCACAAAAATTCACTTAGCCGGGTAAGTGAAAATCGCAAATATTCACTTAGCCGGGTAAGTGAAAATCACAAAAATTCACTTAGCGCGGTAAGTTAAAATCGCTTAAATTCACATTTCCGTATAAGTGCAAATCATAAAAATTCACTCTCCTGGGTAAGTGAAAACCGCTAAAATTCCTTAGCGGGGTAAGTGAAAATCGCAAAAATTGCAAAAAATCACTTCGCAGGGTCAGTGAAAATCGCAAAAATTCCTTAGTCGGGTAAGTAAAAATCACAAAAATTTCTTAGCCAGGTAAGTGAAAATCGCTAAATATACTTAGCTGGGTAAGTGAAAATCACAAAAATTCACATAGCCGGGTAAATGAAAATCGTAAAAATTCACTTTGCCGGGTAAGTGAAAATCGCAAGAATTCCTTAGCCGGGTAAGTGAAAATCAAAGAAATTCATTTAGCCAGGTAGTTGAAAATCACAAAAATTCACTTAGCCGGGTAAGTGAAAATCACAAAAATTCACTTAGCCAGGTAAGTGAAAATCACAAAAATTTACTTAGCGCACTAAGTGCAAATCGCTAAAATACACTTAGTCGGATACGTGAAAATCGCATAAATTTACTTAGCCAGGTTAGTGAAAATCACAAAAATTCACTTAGCCAGGTAGTTGAAAATCGCAAAAATTCACTTAGCCGGGTAAGTGAAAATCGCAAAAATTCACTTAGCCAGGTAGTTGAAAATCGCAAAATCTCACTTAGCCAGATAAGTGAAAATCACAAAAATTCACTTAGCGCGGTAAGTTAAAATCGCTAAAATTCACTTTTCCGGGTAAGTGAAAATCGTTAAAATTCACTTTCCCGGGTAAGTGAAAATCGCGAAAATTCATTAAGTCCGGTAAGTTAAAATCGCTGAAATTCGCATGGCCGGGTAAGTGCAAATCGTAAAAGTTCACTTTTCCGGGTAAATGAAAATCGCTAATATTCCTTAGCCGGGTAAGTGAAAATCGCTGAATTCCTTAGCCGGGTAAGTGAAAATCGCAAATATTCACTTAGCCGGGTAAGTGAAAATCACAAAAATTCACTTAGCCGGGTAAGTGAAAATCGCAAAAATTCACTTAGCCGGGTAAGTGAAAATCGCAAAAATTCACTTAGCCAGGTAGTTAAAAATCGCAAAAATTCACTTAGCCGGATAAGTGAAAATCACGAAAATTCACTTAGCCAGGTAAGTGAAAATCACAAAAATTTACTTAGCGCGGTAAGTTAAAATCGCTGAAATTCGCATGGCCGGGTAAGTGCAAATCGTAAAAGTTCACTTTTCCGGGTAAATGAAAATCGCTAATATTCCTTAGCCGGGTAAGTGAAAATCGCTGAATTCCTAAGCCGGGTAAGTGAAAATCGCAAATATTCACTTAGCCGGGTAAGTAAAAATCACAAAAATTCACTTAGACGGGTAAGTGAAAATCGCAAAAAATCACTTAGCCAGGTAAGTGAAAATCACAAAAATTCACTTAGCGCGGTAGGTGAGAAACGCTAAAATTCACTTTGCCGGGTATGTGAAAATCGCAAAAATTCACTTAGCCAGGTAAGTGAAAATCACAAAAATTCACTTAGCTAGGTAAGTCAAAATCGTAAAAATTCACTTTTCCGGGTAAGTGAAAATCGCTAAAATTGCTTAGCCGGGTAAGTGAAAATCACAAAAATTCACTTAGCCAGGTAAGTGAAAATCACAAAAATTTACTTAGCGCACTAAGTGCAAATCGCTAAAATACACTTAGTCGGGTACGTGAAAATCGCATAAATTTACTTAGCCAGGTTAGTGAAAATCACAAAAATTCACTTAGCCAGGTAGTTGAAAATCGCAAAAATTCACTTAACCGGGTAAGTGAAAATCGCAAAAATTCACTTAGCCAGGTATTTGAAAATCGCAAAATCTCACTTAGCCGGATAAGTGAAAATCACAAAAATTCACTTAGCGCGGTAAGTTAAAATCGCTAAAATTCACTTTTCCGGGTAAGTGAAAATCGTTAAAATTCACTTTCCCGGGTAAGTGAAAATCGCGCAAATTCACTAAGTCCGGTAAGTTAAAATCGCTGAAATTCGCATGGCCAGGTAAGTGCAAATCGTAAAAGTTCACTTTTCCGGGTAAATGAAAATCGCTAACATTCCTTACCCGGGTAAGTTAAAATCACTGAATTAATTAGCCGGGTAATTGAAAATCGCAAATATTCACTTAGCCGGGTAACTGAAAATCACAAAAATTCACTTAGCCGGGTAAGTGAAAATCGCAAAAATTCACTTAGCCAGGTAGTTAAAAATCGCGAAAATTCACTTAGCCGGATAAGTGAAAATCACGAAAATTCACATAGCCAGGTAAGTGAAAATCACAAAAATTCACTTAGCGCGGTAAGTTAAAATCGCTGAAATTCGCATGGCCGGGTAAGTGCAAATCGTAAAAGTTCACTTTTCCGGGTAAATGAAAATCGCTAATATTCCTTAGCCGGGTAAGTGAAAATCGCTGAATTCCTTAGCCGGGTAAGTGAAAATCGCAAATATTCACTTAGCCGGATAAGTGAAAATCACAAAAATTCACTTAGACGGGTAAGTGAAAATCGCAAAAATTCACTTAGCCAGGTAAGTGAAAATCACAAAAATTCACTTAGCGCGGTAGGTGAGAAACGCTAAAATTCACTTTGCGGGTATGTGAAAATCGCAAAAATTCACTTAGCCAGGTAAGTGAAAATCACAAAAATTCACTTAGCCAGGTAAGTCAAAATCGTAAAAATTCACTTTTCCGGGTAAGTGAAAATCGCTAAAATTGCTTAGTAAGTGAAAATCGCTAAATTCCTTAGCCGGGTAAGTGAAAATCGCGAAAATTCACTTAGCCGGGTAAGTGAAAATCACAAAAATTCACTTAGCCAGGTAAGTGAAAATCACAAAAATTCACGTAGCGCGATAAGTGAAAATCGCTGAGATTCACTTAGTTGGGTAAGTGAAAATCGCAAAAATTCACTTAGCCAGGTAAGTGAAAATCACAAAAATTCACAAAATTGAGGTAAGTGAAAATCGTAAAAATTCACCTTCCCGCAGGGTCCGTGAAAATCGAAAAAATTCCTTAGTCGGGTAAGTGAAAATCACAAAAATTTCTTAGCCAGGTAAGTGAAAATTGCTAAAATTCCTTAGCCGGGTAAGTGAAAATCGCAAAAATTCACTTAGCCAGGTAGTTAAAAATCGCAAAAATTCACTTAGCCGGATAAGTGAAAATCACAAAATTCACTTAGCCAGGTAAGCGAAAATCACCAAAATTCACTTAGCGGGGTAAGTGAAAATCACTAAAATTCACTTTTCCGGGTAAGTGAAAATCGTTAAAATTCACTTTCCCGGGTAAGTGAAAATCGCGAAAATTCACTTAATCCGGTAAGTTAAAATTGCTGAAATTCGCATGGCCGGGTAAGTGCAAATCGTAAAATTTCACTTTTCCGGGTAAATGAAAATCGCTAAGATTCCTTAGCCGGGTAAGTGAAAATCGCAAATATTCACTTAGCCGGGTAAGTGAAAATCACAAAAATTCACTTAGCCGGGTAAGTGAAAATCGCAAATATTTACTTAGCCGGGTAAGTGAAAATCACAAAAATTCACTTAGCCAGGTAAGTGAAAATCACAAAAATTTACTTAGCGCGGTAAGTGAAAATCGCTAAAATTCACATTCCCGCGTAAGTGCAAATCGTAAAAATTCACTTTCCTGGATAAGTGAAAACTGCTAAAATTCCTTAGCGGGGTAAGTGAAAATCGCAAAAATTGCAAAAAATCACTTCGCAGGGTCAGTGAAAATCGCAAAAATTCCTTAGTCGGGTAAGTGAAAATCACAAAAATTTCTTAGCCAGGTAAGTGAAAATCGCTAAATATACTTAGCTGGGTAAGTGAAAATCACAAAAATTCACATAGCCGGGTAAATGAAAATCGTAAAAATTCACTTTGCAGGGTAAGTGAAAATCGCAAGAATTCCTTAGCCGGGTAAGTGAAAATCAAAGAAATTCATTTAGCCAGGTAGTTGAAAATCACAAAAATTCACTTAGCCGGGTAAGTGAAAATCACAAAAATTCACTTAGCCAGGTAAGTGAAAATCACAAAAATTTACTTAGCGCACTAAGTGCAAATCGCTAAAATACACTTAGTCGGATACGTGAAAATCGCATAAATTTACTTAGCCAGGTTAGTGAAAATCACAAAAATTCACTTAGCCAGGTAGTTGAAAATCGCAAAAATTCACTTAGCCGGGTAAGTGAAAATCGCAAAAATTCACTTAGCCAGGTAGTTGAAAATCGCAAAATCTCACTTAGCCGGATAAGTGAAAATCACAAAAATTCACTTAGCGCGGTAAGTTAAAATCGCTAAAATTCACTTTTCCGGGTAAGTGAAAATCGTTAAAATTCACTTTCCCGGCTAAGTGAAAATCGCGAAAATTCATTAAGTCCGGTAAGTTAAAATCGCTGAAATTCGCATGGCCGGGTAAGTGCAAATCGTAAAAGTTCACTTTTGCGGGTAAATGAAAATCGCTAATATTCCTTAGCCGGGTAAGTGAAAATCGCTGAATTCCTTAGCCGGGTAAGTGAAAATCGCAAATATTCACTTAGCCGGGTAAGTGAAAATCACAAAAATTCACTTAGCCGGGTAAGTGAAAATCGCAAAAATTCACTTAGCCGGGTAAGTGAAAATCGCAAAAATTCACTTAGCCAGGTAGTTAAAAATCGCAAAAATTCACTTAGCCGGATAAGTGAAAATCACGAAAATTCACTTAGCCAGGTAAGTGAAAATCACAAAAATTTACTTAGCGCGGTAAGTTAAAATCGCTGAAATTCGCATAACCGGGTAAGTGCAAATCGTAAAAGTTCACTTTTCCGGGTAAATGAAAATCGCTAATATTCCTTAGCCGGGTAAGTGAAAATCGCTGAATTCCTTAGCCGGGTAAGTGAAAATCGCAAATATTCACTTAGCCGGGTAAGTAAAAATCACAAAAATTCACTTAGACGGGTAAGTGAAAATCGCAAAAAATCACTTAGCCAGGTAAGTGAAAATCACAAAAATTCACTTAGCGCGGTAGGTGAGAAACGCTAAAATTCACTTTGCCGGGTATGTGAAAATCGCAAAAATTCACTTAGCCAGGTAAGTGAAAATCACAAAAATTCACTTAGCTAGGTAAGTCAAAATCGTAAAAATTCACTTTTCCGGGTAAGTGAAAATCGCTAAAATTGCTTAGCCGGGTAAGTGAAAATCACAAAAATTCACTTAGCCAGGTAAGTGAAAATCACAAAAATTTACTTAGCGCACTAAGTGCAAATCGCTAAAATACACTTAGTCGGGTACGTGAAAATCGCATAAATTTACTTAGCCAGGTTAGTGAAAATCACAAAAATTCACTTAGCCAGGTAGTTGAAAATCGCAAAAATTCACTTAACCGGGTAAGTGAAAATCGCAAAAATTCACTTAGCCAGGTATTTGAAAATCGCAAAATCTCACTTAGCCGGATAAGTGAAAATCACAAAAATTCACTTAGCGCGGTAAGTTAAAATCGCTAAAATTCACTTTTCCGGGTAAGTGAAAATCGTTAAAATTCACTTTCCCGGGTAAGTGAAAATCGCGCAAATTCACTAAGTCCGGTAAGTTAAAATCGCTGAAATTCGCATGGCCGGGTAAGTGCAAATCGTAAAAGTTCACTTTTCCGGGTGAATGAAAATCGCTAATATTCCTTAGCCGGGTAAGTGAAAATCGCTGAATTCCTTAGCCGGGTAAGTGAAAATCGCAAATATTCACTTAGCCGGGTAAGTGAAAATCACAAAAATTCACTTAGCCGGGTAAGTGAAAATCGCAAAAATTCACTTAGCCGGGTAAGTGAAAATCGCAAAAATTCACTTAGCCAGGTAGTTAAAAATCGCAAAAATTCACTTAGCCGGATAAGTGAAAATCACGAAAATTCACTTAGCCAGGTAAGTGAAAATCACAAAAATTTACTTAGCGCGGTAAGTTAAAATCGCTGAAATTCGCATAACCGGGTAAGTGCAAATCGTAAAAGTTCACTTTTCCGGGTAAATGAAAATCGCTAATATTCCTTAGCCGGGTAAGTGAAAATCGCTGAATTCCTTAGCCGGGTAAGTGAAAATCGCAAATATTCACTTAGCCGGGTAAGTAAAAATCACAAAAATTCACTTAGACGGGTAAGTGAAAATCGCAAAAAATCACTTAGCCAGGTAAGTGAAAGTCACAAAAATTCACTTAGCGCGGTAGGTGAGAAACGCTAAAATTCACTTTGCCGGGTATGTGAAAATCGCAAAAATTCACTTAGCCAGGTAAGTGAAAATCACAAAAATTCACTTAGCTAGGTAAGTCAAAATCGTAAAAATTCACTTTTCCGGGTAAGTGAAAATCGCTAAAATTGCTTAGCCGGGTAAGTGAAAATCACAAAAATTCACTTAGCCAGGTAAGTGAAAATCACAAAAATTTACTTAGCGCACTAAGTGCAAATCGCTAAAATACACTTAGTCGGGTACGTGAAAATCGCATAAATTTACTTAGCCAGGTTAGTGAAAATCACAAAAATTCACTTAGCCAGGTAGTTGAAAATCGCAAAAATTCACTTAACCGGGTAAGTGAAAATCGCAGAAATTCACTTAGCCAGGTATTTGAAAATCGCAAAATCTCACTTAGCCGGATAAGTGAAAATCACAAAAATTCACTTAGCGCGGTAAGTTAAAATCGCTAAAATTCACTTTTCCGGGTAAGTGAAAATCGTTAAAATTCACTTTCCCGGGTAAGTGAAAATCGCGCAAATTCACTAAGTCCGGTAAGTTAAAATCGCTGAAATTCGCATGGCCAGGTAAGTGCAAATCGTAAAAGTTCACTTTTCCGGGTAAATGAAAATCGCTAACATTCCTTACCCGGGTAAGTTAAAATCACTGAATGTATTAGCCGGGTAATTGAAAATCGCAAATATTCACTTAGCCGGGTAACTGAAAATCACAAAAATTCACTTAGCCGGGTAAGTGAAAATCGCAAAAATTCACTTAGCCAGGTAGTTAAAAATCGCGAAAATTCACTTAGCCGGATAAGTGAAAATCACGAAAATTCACATAGCCAGGTAAGTGAAAATCACAAAAATTCACTTAGCGCGGTAAGTTAAAATCGCTGAAATTCGCATGGCCGGGTAAGTGCAAATCGTAAAAGTTCACTTTTCCGGGTAAATGAAAATCGCTAATATTCCTTAGCCGGGTAAGTGAAAATCGCTGAATTCCTTAGCCGGGTAAGTGAAAATCGCAAATATTCACTTAGCCGGATAAGTGAAAATCACAAAAATTCACTTAGACGGGTAAGTGAAAATCGCAAAAATTCACTTAGCCAGGTAAGTGAAAATCACAAAAATTCACTTAGCGCGGTAGGTGAGAAACGCTAAAATTCACTTTGCCGGGTATGTGAAAATCGCAAAAATTCACTTAGCCAGGTAAGTGAAAATCACAAAAATTCACTTAGCCAGGTAAGTCAAAATCGTAAAAATTCACTTTTCCGGGTAAGTGAAAATCGCTAAAATTGCTTAGCCGGGTAAGTGAAAATCGCTAAATTCCTTAGCCGGGTAAGTGAAAATCGCGAAAATTCACTTAGCCGGGTAAGTGAAAATCACAAAAATTCACTTAGCCAGGTAAGTGAAAATCACAAAAATTCACGTAGCGCGATAAGTGAAAATCGCTGAGATTCACTTAGTCGGGTAAGTGAAAATCGCAAAAATTCACTTAGCCAGGTAAGTGAAAATCACAAAAATTCACAAAATTGAGGTAAGTGAAAATCGTAAAAATTCACCTTCCCGCAGGGTCAGTGAAAATCGAAAAAATTCCTTAGTCGGGTAAGTGAAAATCACAAAAATTTCTTAGCCAGGTAAGTGAAAATTGCTAAAATTCCTTAGCCGGGTAAGTGAAAATCGCAAAAATTCACTTAGCCAGGTAGTTAAAAATCGCAAAAATTCACTTAGCCGGATAAGTGAAAATCACAAAATTCACTTAGCCAGGTAAGCGAAAATCACAAAAATTCACTTAGCGGGGTAAGTGAAAATCACTAAAATTCACTTTTCCGGGTAAGTGAAAATCGTTAAAATTCACTTTCCCGGGTAAGTGAAAATCGCGAAAATTCACTTAGCCGGGTAAGTGAAAATCGCAAATATTTACTTAGCCGGGTAAGTGAAAATCACAAAAATTCACTTAGCCAGGTAAGTGAAAATCACAAAAATTCACTTAGCGCGGTAAGTTAAAAACGCTTAAATTCACATTTCCGTATAAGTGCAAATCATAAAAATTCACTCTCCTGGGTAAGTGAAAACCGCTAAAATTCCTTAGCGGGGTAAGTGAAAATCGCAAAAATTGCAAAAAATCACTTCGCAGGGTCAGTGAAAATCGCAAAAATTCCTTAGTCGGGTAAGTAAAAATCACAAAAATTTCTTAGCCAGGTAAATGAAAATCGCTAAATATACTTAGCTGGGTAAGTGAAAATCACAAAAATTCACATAGCCGGGTAAATGAAAATCGCAAAAATTCACTTTGAAGGGTAAGTACAAATCGCAAAAATTCCTTAGTCGGGTAAGTGAAAATCACAGAAATTCATTTAGCCAGGTAGTTGAAAATCACAAAAATTCACTTAGCCGGGTAAGTGAAAATCACAAAAATTCACTTAGCCAGGTAAGTGAAAATCACAAAAATTTACTTAGCGCACTAAGTGCAAATCGCTAAAATTGACTTAGTCGGGTACGTGAAAATCGCATAAATTCACTTAGCCAGGTTAGTGAAAATCACAAAAATTCACTTAGCCAGGTAGTTGAAAATCGCAAAAATTCACTTAGCCGTATAAGTGAAAATCACACAAATTCACTTAGCCAGGTAAGTGAAAATCACAAAAATTCACTTAGCGCGGTAAGTGAAAATCGCGAAAACTCACTTTTCCGGGTAAGTGAAAATCGTAAAAATTTACTTTCCCGTGTAAGTGAATATGGCGAAAATTCACTTAGTTGGGTATGTGAAAATCGCTAAAATTCACATTGCCGGGTAAGTGAAAATCACAAATTCACTTAACTGGGGAAGTGAAAATCACAAAAATGCATATAGTTTGGTAAGTGAAAATCGCTAAAATTCTTATCGCCGGGTAAGTGCAAATCGTAAAAATTCACTTCCCTGGGTAAGTGAAAATCGCTAAAATGCCTTAGAGGAGTAAGTGAAAATCACAAAAATTTCTTAGCCAGGTAAGTGAAAATTGCGAAAATTCCTTAGCCGGGTAAGTGAAAATTACAAAAATTCACATAGACGGGTTAATGAAGATCACAAAAATGCACTTTGCATTGAAAATCGCAAAAATTCCTTAGCCGGGTAAGTGAAAATCGCAAAAATTCCTTAGCCGGGTAAGTAAAAATCGCAAAAATCGCAAAGTAAGTGAAAATAGCAAAAATTCCTTCGCCGGGTCAGTGAAAATCGCAAAAATTCCTTAGTCGAGTAACTGAAAGTCGCAAAAATTCACTTACCAGGGTAAGTGCAAATCACAAATATGCACATATTGAATATAATGAAAATTCAAATAGTTGGGTATGTGAAAATCGCTTAAATTCCTTAGACGGCTAAGTGAAAATCGCAAAAATTCACTTAGCCAGGTAAGTGAAAATCACAAAAATTCACTAAGCGCGGTAAGTGAAAATCGCTAAAATTCACTTAGTCGGGTAAGTGAAAATCGCAAAAATTCACTTAGCGCGGTAAGTGAAAATCAATAAAATTCACTTTTTCGGGTAAGTGAAAATTGTAAATATTCACTTTCCTGGATAAGTGAAAATCGCGAAAATTCACTAAGTCGGGTAAGTTAAAATCGCTAAAATTCGCATGGCCGGGTAAGTGCAAATCGTAAAAGTTCACTTTTCCGGGTAAGTGAAAATCGCTAAAATGCCTTAGCGGGGTAAGTGAAAATCAAAATAATTTCTTAGCCAGGTAAGTGAAAATTTCTAAAATTCCTTAGCCGGGTAAATGAAGATCACAAAAATTCACTTTGCCCGGTAAGTGAAAATCGCAAAAATTCCTTAGCCGGGTAAGTGAAAATCGCAAAAATCGCAAGGTAAGTGAAAATAGCAAAAATTCACTTCGCCGGGTCAGTGAAAATCGCAAAAATTCCTTAGTCGATTAACTCAAAGTCGCAAAAATTCACTTAGCAGGGTAAGTGAAAATCACAAAAATTCACTAAGCGCGGTAAGTGAAAATCGCTAGAATTCACTTAGCCGGGTAAGTGAAAATCACAAAATTCACTTAGCGGGGTAAGTGAAAATCACTAAAATTCACTTTTCCGGGTAAGTGAAAATCGTTAAAATTCACTTTCCCGGGTAAGTGAAAATCTGCGAAAATTCACTTAGCGCGGTAAGTGAAAATCGCTAAGATTCACTTAGTCGGGTAAGTGAAAATCGCAAGAATTCACTAAGCCAGGTAAGTGACAATCACAAAAATTCACTTAGCCAGGTAAGTGAAAATCACAAAAATTTACTTAGCGCGGTAAGTGAAAATCGCTAAAATTCACATTCCCGCGTAAGTGCAAATCGTAAAAATTCACTTTCCTGGATAAGTGAAAATCGCAAAAATTCCTTAGTCGGGTAAGTGAAAATCACAAAAATTTCTTAGCCAGGTAAGTGAAAATCTCTAAATATACTTAGCTGGGTAAGTGAAAATCACAAAAATTCACATAGCCGGGTAAATGAAAATCGTAAAAATTCACTTTGCCGGGTAAGTGAAAATCGCAAGAATTCCTTAGCCGGGTAAGTGAAAATCAAAGAAATTCATTTAGCCAGGTAGTTGAAAATCACAAAAATTCACTTAGCCGGGTAAGTGAAAATCACAAAAATTCACTTAGCCAGGTAAGTGAAAATCACAAAAATTTACTTAGCGCACTAAGTGCAAATCGCTAAAATACACTTAGTCGGATACGTGAAAATCGCATAAATTTACTTAGCCAGGTTAGTGAAAATCACAAAAATTCACTTAGCCAGGTAGTTGAAAATCGCAAAAATTCACTTAGCCGGGTAAGTGAAAATCACAAAAATTCACTTAGCGCGGTAAGTTAAAATCGCTAAAATTCACTTTTCCGGGTAAGTGAAAATCGTTAAAATTCACTTTCCCGGGTAAGTGAAAATCGCGAAAATTCATTAAGTCCGGTAAGTTAAAATCGCTGAAATTCGCATGGCCGGGTAAGTGCAAATCGTAAAAGTTCACTTTTCCGGGTAAATGAAAATCGCTAATATTCCTTAGCCGGGTAAGTGAAAATCGCTGAATTCCTTAGCCGGGTAAGTGAAAATCGCAAATATTCACTTAGCCGGGTAAGTGAAAATCGCAAATATTCACTTAGCCGGGTAAGTGAAAATCACAAAAATTCACTTAGCCGGGTAAGTGAAAATCGCAAAAATTCACTTAGCCGGGTAAGTGAAAATCGCAAAAATTCACTTAGCCAGGTAGTTAAAAATCGCAAAAATTCACTTAGCCGGATAAGTGAAAATCACGAAAATTCACTTAGCCAGGTAAGTGAAAATCACAAAAATTCACTTAGCGCGGTAAGTTAAAATCGCTGAAATTCGCATGGCCGGGTAAGTGCAAATCGTAAAAGTTCACTTTTCCGGGTAAATGAAAATCGCTAATATTCCTTAGCCGGGTAAGTGAAAATCGCTGAATTCCTTAGCCGGGTAAGTGATAATCGCAAATATTCACTTAGCCGGGTAAGTGAAAATCACAAAAATTCACTTAGACGGGTAAGTGAAAATCGCAAAAATTCACTTAGCCAGGTAAGTGAAAATCACAAAAATTCACTAAGCGCGGTAGGTGAGAAACGCTAAAATTCACTTTGCCGGGTATGTGAAAATCGCAAAAATTCACTTAGCCAGGTAAGTGAAAATCACAAAAATTCACTTAGCCAGGTAAGTCAAAATCGTAAAAATTCTCTCTTCCGGGTAAGTGAAAATCGCTAAAATTGCTTAGCCGGGTAAGTGAAAATCGCTAAATTCCTTAGCCAGGTAAGTAAAAATTGCGAAAATTCCTTAGCCGGGTAAGTGAAAATTACAAAAATTCACATAGACGGGTTAATGAAGATCACAAAAATGCACTTTGCATTGAAAATCGCAAAAATTCCTTAGCCGGGTAAGTGAAAATCGCAAAAATTCCTTAGCCGGGTAAGTAAAAATCGCAAAAATCGCAAGGTAAGTGAAAATAGCAAAAATTCCTTCGCCGGGTCAGTGAAAATCGCAAAAATTCCTTAGACGGCTAAGTGAAAATCGCAAAAATTCACTTAGCCAGGTAAGTGAAAATCACAAAAATTCACTAAGCGCGGTAAGTGAAAATCGCTAAAATTCACTTAGTCGGGTAAGTGAAAATCGCAAAAATTCACTTAGCGCGGTAAGTGAAAATCAATAAAATTCACTTTTTCGGGTAAGTGAAAATTGTAAATATTCACTTTCCTGGATAAGTGAAAATCGCGAAAATTCACTAAGTCGGGTAAGTTAAAATCGCTAAAATTCGCATGGCCGGGTAAGTGCAAATCGTAAAAGTTCACTTTTCCGGGTAAGTGAAAATCGCTAAAATGCCTTAGCGGGGTAAGTGAAAATCAAAATAATTTCTTAGCCAGGTAAGTGAAAATTTCTAAAATTCCTTAGCCGGGTAAATGAAGATCACAAAAATTCACTTTGCCGGGTAAGTGAAAATCGCAAAAATTCCTTAGCCGGGTAAGTGAAAATCGAAAAATCGCAAGGTAAGTGAAAATAGCAAAAATTCACTTCGCCGGGTCAGTGAAAATCGCAAAAATTCCTTAGTCGATTAACTGAAAGTCGCAAAAATTCACTTAGCAGGGTAAGTGAAAATCACAAAAATTCACTAAGCGCGGTAAGTGAAAATCGCTAGAATTCACTTAGCCGGGTAAGTGAAAATCACAAAATTCATTTAGCCAGGTAAGTGAAAATCACAAAAATTCACTTAGCGGGGTAAGTGAAAATCACTAAAATTCACTTTTCCGGGTAAATGAAAATCGTAAAAATTCACTTTGCCGGGTAACTGAAAATCGCAAGAATTCCTTAGCCGGGTAAGTGAAAATCAAAGAAATTCATTTAGCCAGGTAGTTGAAAATCACAAAAATTCACTTAGCCGGGTAAGTGAAAATCACAAAAATTCACTTAGCCAGGTAAGTGAAAATCACAAAAATTTACTTAGCGCACTAAGTGCAAATCGCTAAAATACACTTAGTCGGATACGTGAAAATCGCATAAATTTACTTAGCCAGGTTAGTGAAAATCACAAAAATTCACTTAGCCAGGTAGTTGAAAATCGCAAAAATTCACTTAGCCGGGTAAGTGAAAATCGCAAAAATTCACTTAGCCAGGTAGTTGAAAATCGCAAAAATTCACTTAGCCGTATAAGTGAAAATCACACAAATTCACTTAGCCAGGTAAGTGAAAATCACAAAAATTCACTTAGCGCGGTAAGTGAAAATCGCGAAAACTCACTTTTCCGGGTAAGTGAAAATCGTAAAAATTTACTTTCCCGTGTAAGTGAATATGGCGAAAATTCACTTAGTTGGGTAAGTGAAAATCGCTAAAATTCACATTGCCGGGTAAGTGAAAATCACAAATTCACTTAACTGGGGAAGTGAAAATCACAAAAATGCATATAGTTTGGTAAGTGAAAATCGCTAAAATTCTTATCGCCGGGTAAGTGCAAATCGTAAAAATTCACTTCCCTGGGTAAGTGAAAATCGCTAAAATGCCTTAGAGGAGTAAGTGAAAATCACAAAAATTTCTTAGCCAGGTAAGTGAAAATTGCGAAAATTCCTTAGCCGGGTAAGTGAAAATTACAAAAATTCACATAGACGGGTTAATGAAGATCACAAAAATGCACTTTGCATTGAAAATCGCAAAAATTCCTTAGCCGGGTAAGTGAAAATCGCAAAAATTCCTTAGCCGGGTAAGTAAAAATCGCAAAAATCGCAAAGTAAGTGAAAATAGCAAAAATTCCTTCGCCGGGTCAGTGAAAATCGCAAAAATTCCTTAGTCGAGTAACTGAAAGTCGCAAAAATTCACTTACCAGGGTAAGTGCAAATCACAAATATGCACATATTGAATATAATGAAAATTCAAATAGTTGGGTATGTGAAAATCGCTTAAATTCCTTAGACGGCTAAGTGAAAATCGCAAAAATTCACTTAGCCAGGTAAGTGAAAATCACAAAAATTCACTAAGCGCGGTAAGTGAAAATCGCTAAAATTCACTTAGTCGGGTAAGTGAAAATCGCAAAAATTCACTTAGCGCGGTAAGTGAAAATCAATAAAATTCACTTTTTCGGGTAAGTGAAAATTGTAAATATTCACTTTCCTGGATAAGTGAAAATCGCGAAAATTCACTAAGTCGGGTAAGTTAAAATCGCTAAAATTCGCATGGCCGGGTAAGTGCAAATCGTAAAAGTTCACTTTTCCGGGTAAGTGAAAATCGCTAAAATGCCTTAGCGGGGTAAGTGAAAATCAAAATAAATTCTTAGCCAGGTAAGTGAAAATTTCTAAAATTCCTTAGCCGGGTAAATGAAGATCACAAAAATTCACTTTGCCCGGTAAGTGAAAATCGCAAAAATTCCTTAGCCGGGTAAGTGAAAATCGCAAAAATCGCAAGGTAAGTGAAAATAGCAAAAATTCACTTCGCCGGGTCAGTGAAAATCGCAAAAATTCCTTAGTCGATTAACTCAAAGTCGCAAAAATTCACTTAGCAGGGTAAGTGAAAATCACAAAAATTCACTAAGCGCGGTAAGTGAAAATCGCTAGAATTCACTTAGCCGGGTAAGTGAAAATCACAAAATTCACTTAGCGGGGTAAGTGAAAATCACTAAAATTCACTTTTCCGGGTAAGTGAAAATCGTTAAAATTCACTTTCCCGGGTAAGTGAAAATCTGCGAAAATTCACTTAGCGCGGTAAGTGAAAATCGCTAAGATTCACTTAGTCGGGTAAGTGAAAATCGCAAGAATTCACTAAGCCAGGTAAGTGACAATCACAAAAATTCACTAAGCCAGGTAAGTGAAAATCACAAAAATTTACTTAGCGCGGTAAGTGAAAATCGCTAAAATTCACATTCCCGCGTAAGTGCAAATCGTAAAAATTCACTTTCCTGGATAAGTGAAAATCGCAAAAATTCCTTAGTCGGGTAAGTGAAAATCACAAAAATTTCTTAGCCAGGTAAGTGAAAATCTCTAAATATACTTAGCTGGGTAAGTGAAAATCACAAAAATTCACATAGCCGGGTAAATGAAAATCGTAAAAATTCACTTTGCCGGGTAAGTGAAAATCGCAAGAATTCCTTAGCCGGGTAAGTGAAAATCAAAGAAATTCATTTAGCCAGGTAGTTGAAAATCACAAAAATTCACTTAGCCGGGTAAGTGAAAATCACAAAAATTCACTTAGCCAGGTAAGTGAAAATCACAAAAATTTACTTAGCGCACTAAGTGCAAATCGCTAAAATACACTTAGTCGGATACGTGAAAATCGCATAAATTTACTTAGCCAGGTTAGTGAAAATCACAAAAATTCACTTAGCCAGGTAGTTGAAAATCGCAAAAATTCACTTAGCGGGGTAAGTGAAAATCACAAAAATTCACTTAGCGCGGTAAGTTAAAATCGCTAAAATTCACTTTTCCGGGTAAGTGAAAATCGTTAAAATTCACTTTCCCGGGTAAGTGAAAATCGCGAAAATTCATTAAGTCCGGTAAGTTAAAATCGCTGAAATTCGCATGGCCGGGTAAGTGCAAATCGTAAAAGTTCCCTTTTCCGGGTAAATGAAAATCGCTAATATTCCTTAGCCGGGTAAGTGAAAATCGCTGAATTCCTTAGCCGGGTAAGTGAAAATCGCAAATATTCACTTAGCCGGGTAAGTGAAAATCGCAAATATTCACTTAGCCGGGTAAGTGAAAATCACAAAAATTCACTTAGCCGGGTAAGTGAAAATCGCAAAAATTCACTTAGCCGGGTAAGTGAAAATCGCAAAAATTCACTTAGCCAGGTAGTTAAAAATCGCAAAAATTCACTTAGCCGGATAAGTGAAAATCACGAAAATTCACTTAGCCAGGTAAGTGAAAATCACAAAAATTCACTTAGCGCGGTAAGTTAAAATCGCTGAAATTCGCATGGCCGGGTAAGTGCAAATCGTAAAAGTTCACTTTTCCGGGTAAATGAAAATCGCTAATATTCCTTAGCCGGGTAAGTGAAAATCGCTGAATTCCTTAGCCGGGTAAGTGAAAATCGCAAATATTCACTTAGCCGGGTAAGTGAAAATCACAAAAATTCACTTAGACGGGTAAGTGAAAATCGCAAAAATTCACTTAGCCAGGTAAGTGAAAATCACAAAAATTCACTAAGCGCGGTAGGTGAGACACGCTAAAATTCACTTTGCCGGGTATGTGAAAATCGCAAAAATTCACTTAGCCAGGTAAGTGAAAATCACAAAAATTCACTTAGCCAGGTAAGTCAAAATCGTAAAAATTCACTCTTCCGGGTAAGTGAAAATCGCTAAAATTGCTTAGCCGGGTAAGTGAAAATCGCTAAATTCCTTAGCCAGGTAAGTAAAAATTGCGAAAATTCCTTAGCCGGGTAAGTGAAAATTACAAAAATTCACATAGACGGGTTAATGAAGATCACAAAAATGCACTTTGCATTGAAAATCGCAAAAATTCCTTAGCCGGGTAAGTGAAAATCGCAAAAATTCCTTAGCCGGGTAAGTAAAAATCGCAAAAATCGCAAGGTAAGTGAAAATAGCAAAAATTCCTTCGCCGGGTCAGTGAAAATCGCAAAAATTCCTTAGACGGCTAAGTGAAAATCGCAAAAATTCACTTAGCCAGGTAAGTGAAAATCACAAAAATTCACTAAGCGCGGTAAGTGAAAATCGCTAAAATTCACTTAGTCGGGTAAGTGAAAATCGCAAAAATTCACTTAGCGCGGTAAGTGAAAATCAATAAAATTCACTTTTTCGGGTAAGTGAAAATTGTAAATATTCACTTTCCTGGATAAGTGAAAATCGCGAAAATTCACTAAGTCGGGTAAGTTAAAATCGCTAAAATTCGCATGGCCGGGTAAGTGCAAATCGTAAAAGTTCACTTTTCCGGGTAAGTGAAAATCGCTAAAATGCCTTAGCGGGGTAAGTGAAAATCAAAATAATTTCTTAGCCAGGTAAGTGAAAATTTCTAAAATTCCTTAGCCGGGTAAATGAAGATCACAAAAATTCACTTTGCCGGGTAAGTGAAAATCGCAAAAATTCCTTAGCCGGGTAAGTGAAAATCGAAAAATCGCAAGGTAAGTGAAAATAGCAAAAATTCACTTCGCCGGGTCAGTGAAAATCGCAAAAATTCCTTAGTCGATTAACTGAAAGTCGCAAAAATTCACTTAGCAGGGTAAGTGAAAATCACAAAAATTCACTAAGCGCGGTAAGTGAAAATCGCTAGAATTCACTTAGCCGGGTAAGTGAAAATCGTTAAAATTCACTTTCCCGGGTAAGTGAAAATCGCGAAAATTCACTTAGCGCGGTAAGTGAAAATCGCTAAGATTCACTTAGTCGGGTAAGTGAAAATCGCAAGAATTCACTAAGCCAGGTAAGTGACAATCACAAAAATTCACTTAGCCAGGTAAGTGAAAATCACAAAAATTTACTTAGCGCGGTAAGTGAAAATCGCTAAAATTCACATTCCCGCGTAAGTGCAAATCGTAAAAATTCACTTTCCTGGATAAGTGAAAACTGCTAAAATTCCTTAGCGGGGTAAGTGAAAATCGCAAAAATTGCAAAAAATCACTTCGCAGGGTCAGTGAAAATCGCAAAAATTCCTTAGTCGGGTAAGTGAAAATCACAAAAATTTCTTAGCCAGGTAAGTGAAAATCGCTAAATATACTTAGCTGGGTAAGTGAAAATCACAAAAATTCACATAGCCGGGTAAATGAAAATCGTAAAAATTCACTTTGCCGGGTAAGTGAAAATCGCAAGAATTCCTTAGCCGGGTAAGTGAAAATCAAAGAAATTCATTTAGCCAGGTAGTTGAAAATCACAAAAATTCACTTAGCCGGGTAAGTGAAAATCACAAAAATTCACTTAGCCAGGTAAGTGAAAATCACAAAAATTTACTTAGCGCACTAAGTGCAAATCGCTAAAATACACTTAGTCGGATACGTGAAAATCGCATAAATTTACTTAGCCAGGTTAGTGAAAATCACAAAAATTCACTTAGCCAGGTAGTTGAAAATCGCAAAAATTTACTTAGCCGGGTAAGTGAAAATCGCAAAAATTCACTTAGCCAGGTAGTTGAAAATCGCAAAATCTCACTTAGCCGGATAAGTGAAAATCACAAAAATTCACTTAGCGCGGTAAGTTAAAATCGCTAAAATTCACTTTTCCGGGTAAGTGAAAATCGTTAAAATTCACTTTCCCGGGTAAGTGAAAATCGCGAAAATTCATTAAGTCCGGTAAGTTAAAATCGCTGAAATTCGCATGGCCGGGTCAGTGCAAATCGTAAAAGTTCACTTTTCCGGGTAAATGAAAATCGCTAATATTCCTTAGCCGGGTAAGTGAAAATCGCTGAATTCCTTAGCCGGGTAAGTGAAAATCGCAAATATTCACTTAGCCGGGTAAGTGAAAATCACAAAAATTCACTTAGCCGGGTAAGTGAAAATCGCAAAAATTCACTTAGCCGGGTAAGTGAAAATCGCAAAAATTCACTTAGCCAGGTAGTTAAAAATCGCAAAAATTCACTTAGCCGGATAAGTGAAAATCACGAAAATTCACTTAGCCAGGTAAGTGAAAATCACAAAAATTTACTTAGCGCGGTAAGTTAAAATCGCTGAAATTCGCATGGCCGGGTAAGTGCAAATCGTAAAAGTTCACTTTTCCGGGTAAATGAAAATCGCTAATATTCCTTAGCCGGGTAAGTGAAAATCGCTGAATTCCTTAGCCGGGTAAGTGAAAATCGCAAATATTCACTTAGCCGGGTAAGTAAAAATCACAAAAATTCACTTAGACGGGTAAGTGAAAATCGCAAAAAATCACTTAGCCAGGTAAGTGAAAATCACAAAAATTCACTTAGCGCGGTAGGTGAGAAACGCTAAAATTCACTTTGCCGGGTATGTGAAAATCGCAAAAATTCACTTAGCCAGGTAAGTGAAAATCACAAAAATTCACTTAGCTAGGTAAGTCAAAATCGTAAAAATTCACTTTTCCGGGTAAGTGAAAATCGCTAAAATTGCTTAGCCGGGTAAGTGAAAATCACAAAAATTCACTTAGCCAGGTAAGTGAAAATCACAAAAATTTACTTAGCGCACTAAGTGCAAATCGCTAAAATACACTTAGTCGGGTACGTGAAAATCGCATAAATTTACTTAGCCAGGTTAGTGAAAATCACAAAAATTCACTTAGCCAGGTAGTTGAAAATCGCAAAAATTCACTTAACCGGGTAAGTGAAAATCGCAAAAATTCACTTATCCATTTAAGTAAAAATCACAAAAATTCACTTTTCCGGGTAAGTGAAAATCGTTAAAATTCACTTTCCCGAATAAGTGAAAATCGCTAAAATTCACTTAGCGGGGTAAGTGAAAACCGCTAAGATTCACTTAGTCCGGTAAGTGAAAATCGCAAAAATCGCAAGGTAAGTCAAAAAAGCAAAAATTCTCTTCGCCGAGTCAGTGAAAATCGCAAAAATTTTTTAGTCGATTAACTGAAAGTCGCAAAAATTCACTTAGCAGGGTAAGTGACAATCACAAAAATTCACTTAGCGCGGTAAGTGAAAATCGCGAAAATTCACTTTTCCGGGTAAGTGAAAATCGTAAAAATTTACTTTCCCGTGTAAGTGAATATGGCGAAAATTCACTTAGTTGGGTAAGTGAAAATCGCTAAAATTCACATTGCCGGGTAAGTGAAAATCACAAATTCACTTAACTGGGGAAGTGAAAATCACAAAAATTCATATAGTTTGGTAAGTGAAAATCGCAAAAATTCTTATCGCCGGGTAAGTGCAAATCGTAAAAATTCACTTTCCTGGGTAAGTGAAAATCGCTAAAATGCCTTAGAGGGGTAAGTGAAAATTACAAAAATTTCTTGGCCAGGTAAGTGAAAATTGCGAAAATTCCTTAGCCGGGTAAGTGAAAATTACAAAAATTCACATAGACGGGTTAATGAAGATCACAAAAATTCATTTTGCATTGAAAATCGCAAAAATTCCTTTGCCGGGTAAGTGAAAATCGCAAGAATTCACTTAGCCAGGTAAGTGACAATCACAAAAATTCACTTAGCCAGGTAAGTGAAAATCACAAAAATTCACATTTCCGTATAAGTGCAAATCGTAAAAATTCACTCTCCTGGGTAAGTGAAAACCGCTAAAATTCCTTAGCGGGGTAAGTGAAAATCGCAAAAATTGCAAAAAATCACTTCGCAGGGTCAGTGAAAATCGCAAAAATTCCTTAGTCGGGTAAGTAAAAATCACAAAAATTTCTTAGCCAGGTAAGTGAAAATCGCTTAATATACTTAGCTGGGTAAGTGAAAATCACAAAAATTCACTTAGCCAGGTAAGTGAAAATCACAAAATTCACTTAGCCAGGTAAGTGAAAATCACAAAAATTCACTTAGCGGGGTAAGTTAAAATCGCTAAAATTCACTTTTCCAGGTAAGTGAAAATCGTTAAAATTCACTTTCCCGGGTGAGTGAAAATCGCGAAAATTCACCTAGTCCGGTAAGTTAAAATCGCTGAAATTCGCATGGCCGGGTAAGTGCAAATCGTACAAGTTCACTTTTCCGGGTAAATGAAAATCGCTTATATTCCTTAGCCGGGTAAGTGAAAATCGCTGAATTCCTTAGCCGGGTAAGTGAAAATCTTAAATATTCCCTTAGCCGGGTAAGTGAAAATCACAAAAATTCACTTAGCCGGGTGAGTGAAAGTTGCAAAAATTCACTTAGCCAGGTAAGTGAAAATCACCAAAATTCACTTAGAAAGGTAAGTGAAAATCACAAAAATTCACTTAGCCGGGTATGTGAAAATCGCAAAAATTCACTTAGCCAGGTAAGTGAAAATCACAAAAATTCACAAAATTGCGGTAAGTTAAAATCGTAAAAAATCACCTTCCCGGGTAAGTGAAAATCGCGAAAATTCACTTTGTCGGGTAAATGAAAATCGCTAAAATTCACACTGCCGAGTAAGTAATAATAATAATTCTTGGCGCTACAGTCCAAAGGGGACCAGGGCCAAGCTTGCTCATCAACTACTCGTGTTGTGCGCGCTATTGTTCTCTCACGAGTAGAAGGGACCTACAGTTTTTTGCCGACTCCGAACGGCGAAATTTGAGAAGCTTTCTAAGACAGTTATTACTCTTTGAGTGTTGTCAGCAGCTCGAAAGAGGTGGTGCCGTGAAATATTAGAAAAATTGGTGTTGAACTGGGAGTCGAACCTAGACCCTTCGGCGTGTGAGCGTCGCACTATACCCACTACGCTACGGCGACCACCGAGTAAGTGCCGAGTAAGTGCAAATCGTAAAAATTCACTTTTCCGGCTAAGTGAAAATCGCAAAAATTCACTTATTTAAATAAGTGAAAATCACAAAAATTCACTTACCCAGGTAAGTGAAAATCACAAAAATTTACTTAATGCGGTAAGTGAAAATTGCTAAAATTCACATTGCCGCGTAAGTGCAAATCGTAAAAATGCACTTTCCTGGATAAGTGAAAATCGCTAAAATTCCTTAGCGGGGTAAGTGAAAATCGCAAAAATTGCAAAAAATCACTTCGCAGGGTCAGTGAAAATCGTAAAAATTCCTTAGTCATGTAAGTGAAAATAACAAAATTTTCTTAGCCAGGTAAGTGAAAATCGCTAAATATACTTAGCTGGGTAAGTGAAAATCACAAAAATTCACGTAGCCGGGTAAATGAAAATCGCAAAAATTCACTTTGCCGGGTAATTGAAAATCGCAAAAATTCCTTAGCCGGCTAAATAAAAATCACAGAAATTCACTTAGCCAGGTAGTTAAAAAGCACAAAAATTCACTAAGCCGGGTAGGTGAAAATCACAAAAATTCTTTTAGCCAGGTAAATGTAAATCACAAAAATTTCCTTACGCAAAATGAAAATCGCAAAAATTCACTTAGTCGAGTAAGTGAAAATCGCGAAAATTGACTTATTCCGGTAAGTGAAAATCGCTAAAATTCACATGCCCGGGTAAATGCAAATCGTAAAAATTCACTTTTCCGGGTAAATGAAAATCGCAAAAATTCACTTATCCATTTAAGTGAAAATCACAAAAATTCACTTAGTCCGGTAAGTGAAAATCGCAAAAATTCACTAAGCGAGGTAAGTGAAAATCGCAAAAATTCCTTAGCCGGGTAAGTGAAAATCGCAAAAATCGCAAGGTAAGTGAAAATAGCAAAAATTCACATAGCCGGGTCAGTGAAAATCGCAAAAATTCCTTAGTCGATTAACTGAAAGTCGCAAAAATTCACTTAGCAGGGTAAGTGAAAATCACAAATATTCACATATTGAAAATAATGAAAATTCACATAGTTGTGTAAGTGAAAATCGCTTAAATTCCTTAGGCGGGTAAGTGAAAATCGCGAAAATTCACTTAGCCAGGTAAGTGAAAATCACAAAAATTTACTAAGCGCGGTAAGTGAAAATCGCTAGAATCCACTAAGCCGGGTAAGTGAAAATCACAAAATTCACATAGCCAGGTAAGTGAAAATCACAAAAATTCACTTATCCATTTAAGTAAAAATCACAAAAATTCACTTTTCCGGGTAAGTGAAAATCGTTAAAATTCACTTTCCCGGGTAAGTGAAAATCGCTAAAATTCACTTAGCGGGGTAAGTGAAAACCGCTAAGATTCACTTAGTCCGGTAAGTGAAAATCGCAAAAATTCGCTTAGCCAGGTAAGTGAAAATCACAAAAACTCACTTAGAGCGGTAAGTGAAAATCGCAAAAATCGCAAGGTAAGTCAAAATAGCAAAAATTCTCTTCGCCGAGTCAGTGAAAATCGCAAAAATTTTTTAGTCGATTAACTGAAAGTCGCAAAAATTCACTTAGCAGGGTAAGTGAAAATCACAAATATTCACATATTGAAAATAATGAAAATTCACATAGTTGGGTAAGTGAAAATCGCTTCAATTCCTTAGGCGGGTAAGTGAAAATCGCAAAAATTCACTCAGCCAGGTAAGTGATAATCACAAAAATGCACTAAGCGCGGTAAGTGAAAATCGCTAGAATTCACTTAGCCGGGTAAGTGAAAATCACAAAATTCACTTAGCCAGGTAAGTGAAAATCACAAAAATTCACTTAGCGGGGTAAGTGAAAATCACTAAAATTCACTTTTCCGGGTAAGTGAAAATCGTTAAAATTCACTTTCCCGGGTAAGTGAAAATCGCTAAAATTCACTTAGCGCGGTAAGTGAAAACCGCTAAGATTCACTTAGTCCGGTAAGTGAAATTCGCAAAAATTCACTTAGCCAGGTAAGTGAAAATCGCAAAAATCGCAAGGTAAGTCAAAATAGCAAAAATTCACTTCGCCGCGTCAGTGAAAATCGCAAAAATTCTTTAGTCGATTAACTGAAAGTCGCAAAAATTCACTTAGCCAGGTAAGTGACAATCACAAAAATTCACTTAGCGCGGTAAGTGAAAATCGCGAAAATTCACTTTTCCGGGTAAGTGAAAATCGTAAAAATTTACTTTCCCGTGTAAGTGAATATGGCGAAAATTCACTTAGTTGGGTAAGTGAAAATCGCTAAAATTCACATTGCCGGGTAAGTGAAAATCACAAATTCACTTAACTGGGGAAGTGAAAATCACAAAAATTCATATAGTTTGATAAGTGAAAATCGCTAAAATTCTTATCGCCGGGTAAGTGCAAATCGTAAAAATTCACTTTCCTGGGTAAGTGAAAATCGCTAAAATGCCTTAGAGGGGTAAGTGAAAATTACAAAAATTTCTTGGCCAGGTAAGTGAAAATTGCGAAAATTCCTTAGCCGGGTAAGTGAAAATTACAAAAATTCACATAGACGGGTTAATGAAGATCACAAAAATGCATTTTGCATTGAAAATCGCAAAAATTCTTTAGCCGGGTAAGTGAAAATCGCAAGAATTCACTTAGCCAGGTAAGTGACAATCACAAAAATTCACTTAGCCAGGTAAGTGAAAATCACAAAAATTTACTTAGCGCGGTAAGTGAAAATCGCTAAAATTCACATTTCCGTATAAGTGCAAATCGTAAAAATTCACTCTTCTGGGTAAGTGAAAACCGCTAAAATTCCTTAGCGGGGTAAGTGAAAATCGCAAAAATTGCAAAAAATCACTTCGCAGGGTCAGTGAAAATCGCAAAAATTCCTTAGTCGGGTAAGTAAAAATCACAAAAATTTCTTAGCCAGGTAAGTGAAAATCGCTAAATATACTTAGCTGGGTAAGTGAAAATCACAAAAATTCACATAGCCGGGTAAATGAAAATCGCAAAAATTCACTTTGAAGGGTAAGTACAAATCGCAAAAATTCCTTAGTCGGGTAAGTGAAAATCACAGAAATTCATTTAGCCAGGTAGTTGAAAATCACAAAAATTCACTTAGCCGGGTAAGTGAAAATCACAAAAATTCACTTAGCCAGGTAAGTGAAAATCACAAAAATTTACTTAGCGCACTAAGTGCAAATCGCTAAAATTGACTTAGTCGGGTACGTGAAAATCGCATAAATTCACTTAGCCAGGTTAGTGAAAATCACAAAAATTCACTTAGCCAGGTAGTTGAAAATCGCAAAAATTCACTTAGCCGTATAAGTGAAAATCACACAAATTCACTTAGCCAGGTAAGTGAAAATCACAAAAATTCACTTAGCGCGGTAAGTGAAAATCGCGAAAACTCACTTTTCCGGGTAAGTGAAAATCGTAAAAATTTACTTTCCCGTGTAAGTGAATATGGCGAAAATTCACTTAGTTGGGTAAGTGAAAATCGCTAAAATTCACATTGCCGGGTAAGTGAAAATCACAAATTCACTTAACTGGGGAAGTGAAAATCACAAAAATGCATATAGTTTGGTAAGTGAAAATCGCTAAAATTCTTATCGCCGGGTAAGTGCAAATCGTAAAAATTCACTTCCCTGGGTAAGTGAAAATCGCTAAAATGCCTTAGAGGAGTAAGTGAAAATCACAAAAATTTCTTAGCCAGGTAAGTAATAATTGCGAAAATTCCTTAGCCGGGTAAGTGAAAATTACAAAAATTCACATAGACGGGTTAATGAAGATCACAAAAATGCACTTTGCATTGAAAATCGCAAAAATTCCTTAGCCGGGTAAGTGAAAATCGCAAAAATTCCTTAGCCGGGTAAGTAAAAATCGCAAAAATCGCAAAGTAAGTGAAAATAGCAAAAATTCCTTCGCCGGGTCAGTGAAAATCGCAAAAATTCCTTAGTCGAGTAACTGAAAGTCGCAAAAATTCACTTACCAGGGTAAGTGCAAATCACAAATATTCACATATTGAATATAATGAAAATTCAAATAGTTGGGTATGTGAAAATCGCTTAAATTCCTTAGACGGCTAAGTGAAAATCGCAAAAATTCACTTAGCCAGGTAAGTGAAAATCACAAAAATTCACTAAGCGCGGTAAGTGAAAATCGCTAAAATTCACTTAGTCGGGTAAGTGAAAATCGCAAAAATTCACTTAGCGCGGTAAGTGAAAATCAATAAAATTCACTTTTTCGGGTAAGTGAAAATTGTAAATATTCACTTTCCTGGATAAGTGAAAATCGCGAAAATTCACTAAGTCGGGTAAGTTAAAATCGCTAAAATTCGCATGGCCGGGTAAGTGCAAATCGTAAAAGTTCACTTTTCCGGGTAAGTGAAAATCGCTAAAATGCCTTAGCGGGGTAAGTGAAAATCAAAATAATTTCTTAGCCAGGTAAGTGAAAATTTCTAAAATTCCTTAGCCGGGTAAATGAAGATCACAAAAATTCACTTTGCCCGGTAAGTGAAAATCGCAAAAATTCCTTAGCCGGGTAAGTGAAAATCGCAAAAATCGCAAGGTAAGTGAAAATAGCAAAAATTCACTTCGCCGGGTCAGTGAAAATCGCAAAAATTCCTTAGTCGATTAACTCAAAGTCGCAAAAATTCACTTAGCAGGGTAAGTGAAAATCACAAAAATTCACTAAGCGCGGTAAGTGAAAATCGCTAGAATTCACTTAGCCGGGTAAGTGAAAATCACAAAATTCACTTAGCGGGGTAAGTGAAAATCACTAAAATTCACTTTTCCGGGTAAGTGAAAATCGTTAAAATTCACATTCCCGGGTAAGTGAAAATCTGCGAAAATTCACTTAGCGCGGTAAGTGAAAATCGCTAAGATTCACTTAGTCGGGTAAGTGAAAATCGCAAGAATTCACTAAGCCATGTAAGTGACAATCACAAAAATTCACTTAGCCAGGTAAGTGAAAATCACAAAAATTTACTTAGCGCGGTAAGTGAAAATCGCTAAAATTCACATTCCCGCGTAAGTGCAAATCGTAAAAGTTCACTTTCCTGGATAAGTGAAAATCGCAAAAATTCCTTAGTCGGGTAAGTGAAAATCACAAAAATTTCTTAGCCAGGTAAGTGAAAATCTCTAAATATACTTAGCTGGGTAAGTGAAAATCACAAAAATTCACATAGCCGGGTAAATGAAAATCGTAAAAATTCACTTTGCCGGGTAAGTGAAAATCGCAAGAATTCCTTAGCCGGGTAAGTGAAAATCAAAGAAATTCATTTAGCCAGGTAGTTGAAAATCACAAAAATTCACTTAGCCGGGTAAGTGAAAATCACAAAAATTCACTTAGCCAGGTAAGTGAAAATCACAAAAATTTACTTAGCGCACTAAGTGCAAATCGCTAAAATACACTTAGTCGGATACGTGAAAATCGCATAAATTTACTTAGCCAGGTTAGTGAAAATCACAAAAATTCACTTAGCCAGGTAGTTGAAAATCGCAAAAATTCACTTAGCCGGGTAAGTGAAAATCGCAAAAATTCACTTAGCCAGGTAGTTGAAAATCGCAAAATCTCACTTAGCCGGATAAGTGAAAATCACAAAAATTCACTTAGCGCGGTAAGTTAAAATCGCTAAAATTCACTTTTCCGGGTAAGTGAAAATCGTTAAAATTCACTTTCCCGGGTAAGTGAAAATCGCGAAAATTCATTAAGTCCGGTAAGTTAAAATCGCTGAAATTCGCATGGCCGGGTAAGTGCAAATCGTAAAAGTTCACTTTTCCGGGTAAATGAAAATCGCTAATATTCCTTAGCCGGGTAAGTGAAAATCGCTGAATTCCTTAGCCGGGTAAGTGAAAATCGCAAATATTCACTTAGCCGGGTAAGTGAAAATCGCAAATATTCACTTAGCCGGGTAAGTGAAAATCACAAAAATTCACTTAGCCGGGTAAGTGAAAATCGCAAAAATTCACTTAGCCGGGTAAGTGAAAATCGCAAAAATTCACTTAGCCAGGTAGTTAAAAATCGCAAAAATTCACTTAGCCGGATAAGTGAAAATCACGAAAATTCACTTAGCCAGGTAAGTGAAAATCACAAAAATTCACTTAGCGCGGTAAGTTAAAATCGCTGAAATTCGCATGGCCGGGTAAGTGCAAATCGTAAAAGTTCACTTTTCCGGGTAAATGAAAATCGCTAATATTCCTTAGCCGGGTAAGTGAAAATCGCTGAATTCCTTAGCCGGGTAAGTGAAAATCGCAAATATTCACTTAGCCGGGTAAGTGAAAATCACAAAAATTCACTTAGACGGGTAAGTGAAAATCGCAAAAATTCACTTAGCCAGGTAAGTGAAAATCACAAAAATTCACTAAGCGCGGTAGGTGAGAAACGCTAAAATTCACTTTGCCGGGTATGTGAAAATCGCAAAAATTCACTTAGCCAGGTAAGTGAAAATCACAAAAATTCACTTAGCCAGGTAAGTCAAAATCGTAAAAATTCACTCTTCCGGGTAAGTGAAAATCGCTAAAATTGCTTAGCCGGGTAAGTGAAAATCGCTAAATTCCTTAGCCAGGTAAGTAAAAATTGCGAAAATTCCTTAGCCGGGTAAGTGAAAATTACAAAAATTCACATAGACGGGTTAATGAAGATCACAAAAATGCACTTTGCATTGAAAATCGCAAAAATTCCTTAGCCGGGTAAGTGAAAATCGCAAAAATTCCTTAGCCGGGTAAGTAAAAATCGCAAAAATCGCAAGGTAAGTGAAAATAGCAAAAATTCCTTCGCCGGGTCAGTGAAAATCGCAAAAATTCCTTAGACGGCTAAGTGAAAATCGCAAAAATTCACTTAGCCAGGTAAGTGAAAATCACAAAAATTCACTAAGCGCGGTAAGTGAAAATCGTTAAAATTCACTTAGTCGGGTAAGTGAAAATCGCAAAAATTCACTTAGCGCGGTAAGTGAAAATCAATAAAATTCACTTTTTCGGGTAAGTGAAAATTGTAAATATTCACTTTCCTGGATAAGTGAAAATCGCGAAAATTCACTAAGTCGGGTAAGTTAAAATCGCTAAAATTCGCATGGCCGGGTAAGTGCAAATCGTAAAAGTTCACTTTTCCGGGTAAGTGAAAATCGCTAAAATGCCTTAGCGGGGTAAGTGAAAATCAAAATAATTTCTTAGCCAGGTAAGTGAAAATTTCTAAAATTCCTTAGCCGGGTAAATGAAGATCACAAAAATTCACTTTGCCGGGTAAGTGAAAATCGCAAAAATTCCTTAGCCGGGTAAGTGAAAATCGAAAAATCGCAAGGTAAGTGAAAATAGCAAAAATTCACTTCGCCGGGTCAGTGAAAATCGCAAAAATTCCTTAGTCGATTAACTGAAAGTCGCAAAAATTCACTTAGCAGGGTAAGTGAAAATCACAAAAATTCACTAAGCGCGGTAAGTGAAAATCGCTAGAATTCACTTAGCCGGGTAAGTGAAAATCACAAAATTCATTTAGCCAGGTAAGTGAAAATCACAAAAATTCACTTAGCGGGGTAAGTGAAAATCACTAAAATTCACTTTTCCGGGTAAGTGAAAATCGTTAAAATTCACTTTCCCGGGTAAGTGAAAATCGCGAAAATTCACTTAGCGCGGTAAGTGAAAATCGCTAAGATTCACTTAGTCGGGTAAGTGAAAATCGCAAGAATTCACTAAGCCAGGTAAGTGACAATCACAAAAATTCACTTAGCCAGGTAAGTGAAAATCACAAAAATTTACTTAGCGCGGTAAGTGAAAATCGCTAAAATTCACATTCCCGCGTAAGTGCAAATCGTAAAAATTCACTTTCCTGGATAAGTGAAAACTGCTAAAATTCCTTAGCGGGGTAAGTGAAAATCGCAAAAATTGCTAAAAATCACTTCGCAGGGTCAGTGAAAATCGCAAAAATTCCTTAGTCGGGTAAGTGAAAATCACAAAAATTTCTTAGCCAGGTAAGTGAAAATCGCTAAATATACTTAGCTGGGTAAGTGAAAATCACAAAAATTCACATAGCCGGGTAAATGAAAATCGTAAAAATTCACTTTGCCGGGTAAGTGAAAATCGCAAGAATTCCTTAGCCGGGTAAGTGAAAATCAAAGAAATTCATTTAGCCAGGTAGTTGAAAATCACAAAAATTCACTTAGCCGGGTAAGTGAAAATCACAAAAATTCACTTAGCCAGGTAAGTGAAAATCACAAAAATTTACTTAGCGCACTAAGTGCAAATCGCTAAAATACACTTAGTCGGATACGTGAAAATCGCATAAATTTACTTAGCCAGGTTAGTGAAAATCACAAAAATTCACTTAGCCAGGTAGTTGAAAATCACAAAAATTCACTTAGCCGGGTAAGTGAAAATCGCAAAAATTCACTTAGCCAGGTAGTTGAAAATCGCAAAAATTCACTTAGCCGTATAAGTGAAAATCACACAAATTCACTTAGCCAGGTAAGTGAAAATCACAAAAAATCACTTAGCGCGGTAAGTGAAAATCGCGAAAACTCACTTTTCCGGGTAAGTGAAAATCGTAAAAATTTACTTTCCCGTGTAAGTGAATATGGCGAAAATTCACTTAGTTGGGTAAGTGAAAATCGCTAAAATTCACATTGCCGGGTAAGTGAAAATCACAAATTCACTTAACTGGGGAAGTGAAAATCACAAAAATGCATATAGTTTGGTAAGTGAAAATCGCTAAAATTCTTATCGCCGGGTAAGTGCAAATCGTAAAAATTCACTTCCCTGGGTAAGTGAAAATCGCTAAAATGCCTTAGAGGAGTAAGTGAAAATCACAAAAATTTCTTAGCCAGGTAAGTGAAAATTGCGAAAATTCCTTAGCCGGGTAAGTGAAAATTACAAAAATTCACATAGACGGGTTAATGAAGATCACAAAAATGCACTTTGCATTGAAAATCGCAAAAATTCCTTAGCCGGGTAAGTGAAAATCGCAAAAATTCACTTAGCCAGGTAGTTGAAAATCGCAAAATCTCACTTAGCCGGATAAGTGAAAATCACAAAAATTCACTTAGCGCGGTAAGTTAAAATCGCTAAAATTCACTTTCCCGGGTAAGTGAAAATCGCGAAAATTCATTAAGTCCGGTAAGTTAAAATCGCTGAAATTCGCATGGCCGGGTAAGTGCAAATCGTAAAAGTTCACTTTTCCGGGTAAATGAAAATCGCTAATATTCCTTAGCCGGGTAAGTGAAAATCGCTGAATTCCTTAGCCGGGTAAGTGAAAATCGCAAATATTCACTTAGCCGGGTAAGTGAAAATCGCAAATATTCACTTAGCCGGGTAAGTGAAAATCACAAAAATTCACTTAGCCGGGTAAGTGAAAATCGCAAAAATTCACTTAGCCGGGTAAGTGAAAATCGCAAAAATTCACTTAGCCAGGTAGTTAAAAATCGCAAAAATTCACTGAAAATCACGAAAATTCACTTAGCCAGGTAAGTGAAAATCACAAAAATTCACTTAGCGCGGTAAGTTAAAATCGCTGAAATTCGCATGGCCGGGTAAGTGCAAATCGTAAAAGTTCACTTTTCCGGGTAAATGAAAATCGCTAATATTCCTTAGCCGGGTAAGTGAAAATCGCTGAATTCCTTAGCCGGGTAAGTGAAAATCGCAAATATTCACTTAGCCGGGTAAGTGAAAATCACAAAAATTCACTTAGACGGGTAAGTGAAAATCGCAAAAATTCACTTAGCCAGGTAAGTGAAAATCACAAAAATTCACTAAGCGCGGTAGGTGAGAAACGCTAAAATTCACTTTGCCGGGTATGTGAAAATCGCAAAAATTCACTTAGCCAGGTAAGTGAAAATCACAAAAATTCACTTAGCCAGGTAAGTCAAAATCGTAAAAATTCACTCTTCCGGGTAAGTGAAAATCGCTAAAATTGCTTAGCCGGGTAAGTGAAAATCGCTAAATTCCTTAGCCAGGTAAGTAAAAATTGCGAAAATTCCTTAGCCGGGTAAGTGAAAATTACAAAAATTCACATAGACGGGTTAATGAAGATCACAAAAATGCACTTTGCATTGAAAATCGCAAAAATTCCTTAGCCGGGTAAGTGAAAATCGCAAAAATTCCTTAGCCGGGTAAGTAAAAATCGCAAAAATCGCAAGGTAAGTGAAAATAGCAAAAATTCCTTCGCCGGGTCAGTGAAAATCGCAAAAATTCCTTAGACGGCTAAGTGAAAATCGCAAAAATTCACTTAGCCAGGTAAGTGAAAATCACAAAAATTCACTAAGCGCGGTAAGTGAAAATCGTTAAAATTCACTTAGTCGGGTAAGTGAAAATCGCAAAAATTCACTTAGCGCGGTAAGTGAAAATCAATAAAATTCACTTTTTCGGGTAAGTGAAAATTGTAAATATTCACTTTCCTGGATAAGTGAAAATCGCGAAAATTCACTAAGTCGGGTAAGTTAAAATCGCTAAAATTCGCATGGCCGGGTAAGTGCAAATCGTAAAAGTTCACTTTTCCGGGTAAGTGAAAATCGCTAAAATGCCTTAGCGGGGTAAGTGAAAATCAAAATAATTTCTTAGCCAGGTAAGTGAAAATTTCTAAAATTCCTTAGCCGGGTAAATGAAGATCACAAAAATTCACTTTGCCGGGTAAGTGAAAATCGCAAAAATTCCTTAGCCGGGTAAGTGAAAATCGAAAAATCGCAAGGTAAGTGAAAATAGCAAAAATTCACTTCGCCGGGTCAGTGAAAATCGCAAAAATTCCTTAGTCGATTAACTGAAAGTCGCAAAAATTCACTTAGCAGGGTAAGTGAAAATCACAAAAATTCACTAAGCGCGGTAAGTGAAAATCGCTAGAATTCACTTAGCCGGGTAAGTGAAAATCACAAAATTCATTTAGCCAGGTAAGTGAAAATCACAAAAATTCACTTAGCGGGGTAAGTGAAAATCACTAAAATTCACTTTTCCGGGTAAGTGAAAATCGTTAAAATTCACTTTCCCGGGTAAGTGAAAATCGCGAAAATTCACTTAGCGCGGTAAGTGAAAATCGCTAAGATTCACTTAGTCGGGTAAGTGAAAATCGCAAGAATTCACTAAGCCAGGTAAGTGACAATCACAAAAATTCACTTAGCCAGGTAAGTGAAAATCACAAAAATTTACTTAGCGCGGTAAGTGAAAATCGCTAAAATTCACATTCCCGCGTAAATGCAAATCGTAAAAATTCACTTTCCTGGATAAGTGAAAACTGCTAAAATTCCTTAGCGGGGTAAGTGAAAATCGCAAAAATTGCTAAAAATCACTTCGCAGGGTCAGTGAAAATCGCAAAAATTCCTTAGTCGTGTAAGTGAAAATCACAAAAATTTCTTAGCCAGGTAAGTGAAAATCGCTAAATATACTTAGCTGGGTAAGTGAAAATCACAAAAATTCACATAGCCGGGTAAATGAAAATCGTAAAAATTCACTTTGCCGGGTAAGTGAAAATCGCAAGAATTCCTTAGCCGGGTAAGTGAAAATCAAAGAAATTCATTTAGCCAGGTAGTTGAAAATCACAAAAATTCACTTAGCCGGGTAAGTGAAAATCACAAAAATTCACTTAGCCAGGTAAGTGAAAATCACAAAAATTTACTTAGCGCACTAAGTGCAAATCGCTAAAATACACTTAGTCGGATACGTGAAAATCGCATAAATTTACTTAGCCAGGTTAGTGAAAATCACAAAAATTCACTTAGCCAGGTAGTTGAAAATCGCAAAAATTCACTTAGCCGGGTAAGTGAAAATCGCAAAAATTCACTTAGCCAGGTAGTTGAAAATCGCAAAATCTCACTTAGCCGGATAAGTGAAAATCACAAAAATTCACTTAGCGCGGTAAGTTAAAATCGCTAAAATTCACTTTTCCGGGTAAGTGAAAATCGTTAAAATTCACTTTCCCGGGTAAGTGAAAATCGCGAAAATTCATTAAGTCCGGTAAGTTAAAATCGCTGAAATTCGCATGGCCGGGTAAGTGCAAATCGTAAAAGTTCACTTTTCCGGGTAAATGAAAATCGCTAATATTCCTTAGCCGGGTAAGTGAAAATCGCTGAATTCCTTAGCCGGGTAAGTGAAAATCGCAAATATTCACTTAGCCGGGTAAGTAAAAATCACAAAAATTCACTTAGACGGGTAAGTGAAAATCGCAAAAAATCACTTAGACAGGTAAGTGAAAATCACAAAAATTCACTTAGCGCGGTAGGTGAGAAACGCTAAAATTCACTTTGCCGGGTATGTGAAAATCGCAAAAATTCACTTAGCCAGGTAAGTGAAAATCACAAAAATTCACTTAGCTAGGTAAGTCAAAATCGTAAAAATTCACTTTTCCGGGTAAGTGAAAATCGCTAAAATTGCTTAGCCGGGTAAGTGAAAATCACAAAAATTCACTTAGCCAGGTAAGTGAAAATCACAAAAATTTACTTAGCGCACTAAGTGCAAATCGCTAAAATACACTTAGTCGGGTACGTGAAAATCGCATAAATTTACTTAGCCAGGTTAGTGAAAATCACAAAAATTCACTTAGCCAGGTAGTTGAAAATCGCAAAAATTCACTTAACCGGGTAAGTGAAAATCGCAAAAATTCACTTAGCCAGGTATTTGAAAATCGCAAAATCTCACTTAGCCGGATAAGTGAAAATCACAAAAATTCACTTAGCGCGGTAAGTTAAAATCGCTAAAATTCACTTTTCCGGGTAAGTGAAAATCGTTAAAATTCACTTTCCCGGGTAAGTGAAAATCGCGCAAATTCACTAAGTCCGGTAAGTTAAAATCGCTGAAATTCGCATGGCCAGGTAAGTGCAAATCGTAAAAGTTCACTTTTCCGGGTAAATGAAAATCGCTAACATTCCTTACCCGGGTAAGTTAAAATCACTGAATTAATTAGCCGGGTAATTGAAAATCGCAAATATTCACTTAGCCGGGTAACTGAAAATCACAAAAATTCACTTAGCCGGGTAAGTGAAAATCGCAAAAATTCACTTAGCCAGGTAGTTAAAAATCGCGAAAATTCACTTAGCCGGATAAGTGAAAATCACGAAAATTCACATAGCCAGGTAAGTGAAAATCACAAAAATTCACTTAGCGCGGTAAGTTAAAATCGCTGAAATTCGCATGGCCGGGTAAGTGCAAATCGTAAAAGTTCACTTTTCCGGGTAAATGAAAATCGCTAATATTCCTTAGCCGGGTAAGTGAAAATCGCTGAATTCCTTAGCCGAGTAAGTGAAAATCGCAAATATTCACTTAGCCGGATAAGTGAAAATCACAAAAATTCACTTAGACGGGTAAGTGAAAATCGCAAAAATTCACTTAGCCAGGTAAGTGAAAATCACAAAAATTCACTTAGCGCGGTAGGTGAGAAACGCTAAAATTCACTTTGCGGGTATGTGAAAATCGCAAAAATTCACTTAGCCAGGTAAGTGAAAATCACAAAAATTCACTTAGCCAGGTAAGTCAAAATCGCAAAAATTCACTTAGCCAGGTAAGTGAAAATCACAAAAATTCACAAAATTGAGGTAAATGAAAATCGTAAAAATTCACCTTCCCGCAGGGTCAGTGAAAATCGAAAAAATTCCTTAGTCGGGTAAGTGAAAATCACAAAAATTTCTTAGCCAGGTAAGTGAAAATTGCTAAAATTCCTTAGCCGGGTAAGTGAAAATCGCAAAAATTCACTTAGCCAGGTAGTTAAAAATCGCAAAAATTCACTTAGCCGGATAAGTGAAAATCACAAAATTCACTTAGCCAGGTAAGCGAAAATCACAAAAATTCACTTAGCGGGGTAAGTGAAAATCACTAAAATTCACTTTTCCGGGTAAGTGAAAATCGTTAAAATTCACTTTCCCGGGTAAGTGAAAATCGCGAAAATTCACTTAATCCGGTAAGTTAAAATTGCTGAAATTCGCATGGCCGGGTAAGTGCAAATCGTAAAATTTCACTTTTCCGGGTAAATGAAAATCGCTAATATTCCTTAGCCGGGTAAGTGAAAATCGCAAATATTCACTTAGCCGGGTAAGTGAAAATCACAAAAATTCACTTAGCCGGGTAAGTGAAAATCGCAAATATTTACTTAGCCGGGTAAGTGAAAATCACAAAAATTCACTTAGCCAGGTAAGTGAAAATCACAAAAATTTACTTAGCGCGGTAAGTGAAAATCGCTAAAATTCACATTCCCGCGTAAGTGCAAATCGTAAAAATTCACTTTCCTGGATAAGTGAAAACTGCTAAAATTCCTTAGCGGGGTAAGTGAAAATCGCAAAAATTGCAAAAAATCACTTCGCAGGGTCAGTGAAAATCGCAAAAATTCCTTAGTCGGGTAAGTGAAAATCACAAAAATTTCTTAGCCAGGTAAGTGAAAATCCCTAAATATACTTAGCTGGGTAAGTGAAAATCACAAAAATTCACATAGCCGGGTAAATGAAAATCGTAAAAATTCACTTTGCCGGGTAAGTGAAAATCGCAAGAATTCCTTAGCCGGGTAAGTGAAAATCAAAGAAATTCATTTAGCCAGGTAGTTGAAAATCACAAAAATTCACTTAGCCGGGTAAGTGAAAATCACAAAAATTCACTTAGCCAGGTAAGTGAAAATCACAAAAATTTACTTAGCGCACTAAGTGCAAATCGCTAAAATACACTTAGTCGGATACGTGAAAATCGCATAAATTTACTTAGCCAGGTTAGTGAAAATCACAAAAATTCACTTAGCCAGGTAGTTGAAAATCGCAAAAATTCACTTAGCCGGGTAAGTGAAAATCGCAAAAATTCACTTAGCCAGGTAGTTGAAAATCGCAAAATCTCACTTAGCCGGATAAGTGAAAATCACAAAAATTCACTTAGCGCGGTAAGTTAAAATCGCTAAAATTCACTTTTCCGGGTAAGTGAAAATCGTTAAAATTCACTTTCCCGGGTAAGTGAAAATCGCGAAAATTCATTAAGTCCGGTAAGTTAAAATCGCTGAAATTCGCATGGCCGGGTAAGTGCAAATCGTAAAAGTTCACTTTTCCGGGTAAATGAAAATCGCTAATATTCCTTAGCCGGGTAAGTGAAAATCGCTGAATTCCTTAGCCGGGTAAGTGAAAATCGCAAATATTCACTTAGCCGGGTAAGTGAAAATCACAAAAATTCACTTAGCCGGGTAAGTGAAAATCGCAAAAATTCACTTAGCCGGGTAAGTGAAAATCGCAAAACTTCACTTAGCCAGGTAGTTAAAAATCGCAAAAATTCACTTAGCCGGATAAGTGAAAATCACGAAAATTCACTTAGCCAGGTAAGTGAAAATCACAAAAATTTACTTAGCGCGGTAAGTTAAAATCGCTGAAATTCGCATGGCCGGGTAAGTGCAAATCGTAAAAGTTCACTTTTCCGGGTAAATGAAAATCGCTAATATTCCTTAGCCGGGTAAGTGAAAATCGCTGAATTCCTTAGCCGGGTAAGTGAAAATCGCAAATATTCACTTAGCCGGGTAAGTAAAAATCACAAAAATTCACTTAGACGGGTAAGTGAAAATCGCAAAAAATCACTTAGCCAGGTAAGTGAAAATCACAAAAATTCACTTAGCGCGGTAGGTGAGAAACGCTAAAATTCACTTTGCCGGGTATGTGAAAATCGCAAAAATTCACTTAGCCAGGTAAGTGAAAATCACAAAAATTCACTTAGCTAGGTAAGTCAAAATCGTAAAAATTCACTTTTCCGGGTAAGTGAAAATCGCTAAAATTGCTTAGCCGGGTAAGTGAAAATCACAAAAATTCACTTAGCCAGGTAAGTGAAAATCACAAAAATTCACGTAGCGCGATAAGTGAAAATCGCTGAGATTCACTTAGTCGGGTAAGTAAAAATCGCAAAAATTCACTTAGCCAGGTAAGTGAAAATCACAAAAATTCACAAAATTGAGGTAAGTGAAAATCGTAAAAATTCACCTTCCCGCAGGGTCAGTGAAAATCGAAAAAATTCCTTAGTCGGGTAAGTGAAAATCACAAAAATTTCTTAGCCAGGTAAGTGAAAATTGCTAAAATTCCTTAGCCGGGTAAGTGAAAATCGCAAAAATTCACTTAGCCAGGTAGTTAAAAATCGCAAAAATTCACTTAGCCGGATAAGTGAAAATCACAAAATTCACTTAGCCAGGTAAGCGAAAATCACAAAAATTCACTTAGCGGGGTAAGTGAAAATCACTAAAATTCACTTTTCCGGGTAAGTGAAAATCGTTAAAATTCACTTTCCCGGGTAAGTGAAAATCGCGAAAATTCACTTAATCCGGTAAGTTAAAATTGCTGAAATTCGCATGGCCGGGTAAGTGCAAATCGTAAAATTTCACTTTTCCGGGTAAATGAAAATCGCTAATATTCCTTAGCCGGGTAAGTGAAAATCGCAAATATTCACTTAGCCGGGTAAGTGAAAATCACAAAAATTCACTTAGCCGGGTAAGTGAAAATCGCAAATATTCACTTAGCCGGGTAAGTGAAAATCACAAAAATTCACTTAGCGCGGTAAGTTAAAATCGCTTAAATTCACATTTCCGTATAAGTGCAAATCATAAAAATTCACTCTCCTGGGTAAGTGAAAACCGCTAAAATTCCTTAGCGGGGTAAGTGAAAATCGCAAAAATTGCAAAAAATCACTTCGCAGGGTCAGTGAAAATCGCAAAAATTCCTTAGTCGGGTAAGTAAAAATCACAAAAATTTCTTAGCCAGGTAAGTGAAAATCGCTAAATATACTTAGCTGGGTAAGTGAAAATCACAAAAATTCACATAGCCGGGTAAATGAAAATCGTAAAAATTCACTTTGCCGGGTAAGTGAAAATCGCAAGAATTCCTTAGCCGGGTAAGTGAAAATCAAAGAAATTCATTTAGCCAGGTAGTTGAAAATCACAAAAATTCACTTAGCCGGGTAAGTGAAAATCACAAAAATTCACTTAGCCAGGTAAGTGAAAATCACAAAAATTTACTTAGCGCACTAAGTGCAAATCGCTAAAATACACTTAGTCGGATACGTGAAAATCGCATAAATTTACTTAGCCAGGTTAGTGAAAATCACAAAAATTCACTTAGCCAGGTAGTTGAAAATCGCAAAAATTCACTTAGCCGGGTAAGTGAAAATCGCAAAAATTCACTTAGCCAGGTAGTTGAAAATCGCAAAATCTCACTTAGCCGGATAAGTGAAAATCACAAAAATTCACTTAGCGCGGTAAGTTAAAATCGCTAAAATTCACTTTTCCGGGTAAGTGAAAATCGTTAAAATTCACTTTCCCGGGTAAGTGAAAATCGCGAAAATTCATTAAGTCCGGTAAGTTAAAATCGCTGAAATTCGCATGGCCGGGTAAGTGCAAATCGTAAAAGTTCACTTTTCCGGGTAAATGAAAATCGCTAATATTCCTTAGCCGGGTAAGTGAAAATCGCTTAATTCCTTAGCCGGGTAAGTGAAAATCGCAAATATTCACTTAGCCGGGTAAGTGAAAATCACAAAAATTCACTTAGCCGGGTAAGTGAAAATCGCAAAAATTCACTTAGCCGGGTAAGTGAAAATCGCAAAAATTCACTTAGCCAGGTAGATAAAAATCGCAAAAATTCACTTAGCCGGATAAGTGAAAATCACGAAAATTCACTTAGCCAGGTAAGTGAAAATCACAAAAATTTACTTAGCGCGGTAAGTTAAAATCGCTGAAATTCGCATGGCCGGGTAAGTGCAAATCGTAAAAGTTCACTTTTCCGGGTAAATGAAAATCGCTAATATTCCTTAGCCGGGTAAGTGAAAATCGCTGAATTCCTTAGCCGGGTAAGTGAAAATCGCAAATATTCACTTAGCCGGGTAAGTAAAAATCACAAAAATTCACTTAGACGGGTAAGTGAAAATCGCAAAAAATCACTTAGCCAGGTAAGTGAAAATCACAAAAATTCACTTAGCTAGGTAAGTCAAAATCGTAAAAATTCACTTTTCCGGGTAAGTGAAAATCGCTAAAATTGCTTAGCCGGGTAAGTGAAAATCACAAAAATTCACTTAGCCAGGTAAGTGAAAATCACAAAAATTTACTTAGCGCACTAAGTGCAAATCGCTAAAATACACTTAGTCGGGTACGTGAAAATCGCATAAATTTACTTAGCCAGGTTAGTGAAAATCACAAAAATTCACTTAGCCAGGTAGTTGAAAATCGCAAAAATTCACTTAACCGGGTAAGTGAAAATCGCAAAAATTCACTTAGCCAGGTATTTGAAAATCGCAAAATCTCACTTAGCCGGATAAGTGAAAATCACAAAATTTCACTTAGCGCGGTAAGTTAAAATCGCTAAAATTCACTTTTCCGGGTAAGTGAAAATCGTTAAAATTCACTTTCCCGGGTAAGTGAAAATCGCGCAAATTCACTAAGTCCGGTAAGTTAAAATCGCTGAAATTCGCATGGCCAGGTAAGTGCAAATCGTAAAAGTTCACTTTTCCGGGTAAATGAAAATCGCTAACATTCCTTACCCGGGTAAGTTAAAATCACTGAATTAATTAGCCGGGTAATTGAAAATCGCAAATATTCACTTAGCCGGGTAACTGAAAATCACAAAAATTCACTTAGCCGGGTAAGTGAAAATCGCAAAAATTCACTTAGCCAGGTAGTTAAAAATCGCGAAAATTCACTTAGCCGGATAAGTGAAAATCACGAAAATTCACATAGCCAGGTAAGTGAAAATCACAAAAATTCACTTAGCGCGGTAAGTTAAAATCGCTGAAATTCGCATGGCCGGGTAAGTGCAAATCGTAAAAGTTCACTTTTCCGGGTAAATGAAAATCGCTAATATTCCTTAGCCGGGTAAGTGAAAATCGCTGAATTCCTTAGCCGGGTAAGTGAAAATCGCAAATATTCACTTAGCCGGATAAGTGAAAATCACAAAAATTCACTTAGACGGGTAAGTGAAAATCGCAAAAATTCACTTAGCCAGGTAAGTGAAAATCACAAAAATTCACTTAGCCAGGTAAGTCAAAATCGTAAAAATTCACTTTTCCGGGTAAGTGAAAATCGCTAAAATTGCTTAGCCGGGTAAGTGAAAATCGCTAAATTCCTTAGCCGGGTAAGTGAAAATCGCGAAAATTCACTTAGCCGGGTAAGTGAAAATCACAAAAATTCACTTAGCCAGGTAAGTGAAAATCACAAAAATTCACGTAGCGCGATAAGTGAAAATCGCTGAGATTCACTTAGTCGGGTAAGTAAAAATCGCAAAAATTCACTTAGCCAGGTAAGTGAAAATCACAAAAATTCACAAAATTGAGGTAAGTGAAAATCGTAAAAATTCACCTTCCCGCAGGGTCAGTGAAAATCGAAAAAATTCCTTAGTCGGGTAAGTGAAAATCACAAAAATTTCTTAGCCAGGTAAGTGAAAATTGCTAAAATTCCTTAGCCGGGTAAGTGAAAATCGCAAAAATTCACTTAGCCAGGTAGTTAAAAATCGCAAAAATTCACTTAGCCGGATAAGTGAAAATCACAAAATTCACTTAGCCAGGTAAGCGAAAATCACAAAAATTCACTTAGCGGGGTAAGTGAAAATCACTAAAATTCACTTTTCCGGGTAAGTGAAAATCGTTAAAATTCACTTTCCCGGGTAAGTGAAAATCGCGAAAATTCACTTAATCCGGTAAGTTAAAATTGCTGAAATTCGCATGGCCGGGTAAGTGCAAATCGTAAAATTTCACTTTTCCGGGTAAATGAAAATCGCTAATATTCCTTAGCCGGGTAAGTGAAAATCGCAAATATTCACTTAGCCGGGTAAGTGAAAATCACAAAAATTCACTTAGCCGGGTAAGTGAAAATCGAAAATATTCACTTAGCCGGGTAAGTGAAAATCACAAAAATTCACTTAGCGCGGTAAGTTAAAATCGCTTAAATTCACATTTCCGTATAAGTGCAAATCATAAAAATTCACTCTCCTGGGTAAGTGAAAACCGCTAAAATTCCTTAGCGGGGTAAGTGAAAATCGCAAAAATTGCAAAAAATCACTTCGCAGGGTCAGTGAAAATCGCAAAAATTCCTTAGTCGGGTAAGTAAAAATCACAAAAATTTCTTAGCCAGGTAAGTGAAAATCGCTAAATATACTTAGCTGGGTAAGTGAAAATCACAAAAATTCACATAGCCGGGTAAATGAAAATCGTAAAAATTCACTTTGCCGGGTAAGTGAAAATCGCAAGAATTCCTTAGCCGGGTAAGTGAAAATCAAAGAAATTCATTTAGCCAGGTAGTTGAAAATCACAAAAATTCACTTAGCCGGGTAAGTGAAAATCACAAAAATTCACTTAGCCAGGTAAGTGAAAATCACAAAAATTTACTTAGCGCACTAAGTGCAAATCGCTAAAATACACTTAGTCGGATACGTGAAAATCGCATAAATTTACTTAGCCAGGTTAGTGAAAATCACAAAAATTCACTTAGCCAGGTAGTTGAAAATCGCAAAAATTCACTTAGCCGGGTAAGTGAAAATCGCAAAAATTCACTTAGCCAGGTAGTTGAAAATCGCAAAATCTCACTTAGCCGGATAAGTGAAAATCACAAAAATTCACTTAGCGCGGTAAGTTAAAATCGCTAAAATTCACTTTTCCGGGTAAGTGAAAATCGTTAAAATTCACTTTCCCGGGTAAGTGAAAATCGCGAAAATTCATTAAGTCCGGTAAGTTAAAATCGCTGAAATTCGCATGGCCGGGTAAGTGCAAATCGTAAAAGTTCACTTTTCCGGGTAAATGAAAATCGCTAATATTCCTTAGCCGGGTAAGTGAAAATCGCTGAATTCCTTAGCCGGGTAAGTGAAAATCGCAAATATTCACTTAGCCGGGTAAGTGAAAATCACAAAAATTCACTTAGCCGGGTAAGTGAAAATCGCAAAAATTCACTTAGCCGGGTAAGTGAAAATCGCAAAAATTCACTTAGCCAGGTAGTTAAAAATCGCAAAAATTCACTTAGCCGGATAAGTGAAAATCACGAAAATTCACTTAGCCAGGTAAGTGAAAATCACAAAAATTTACTTAGCGCGGTAAGTTAAAATCGCTGAAATTCGCATGGCCGGGTAAGTGCAAATCGTAAAAGTTCACTTTTCCGGGTAAATGAAAATCGCTAATATTCCTTAGCCGGGTAAGTGAAAATCGCTGAATTCCTTAGCCGGGTAAGTGAAAATCGCAAATATTCACTTAGCCGGGTAAGTAAAAATCACAAAAATTCACTTAGACGGGTAAGTGAAAATCGCAAAAAATCACTTAGCCAGGTAAGTGAAAATCACAAAAATTCACTTAGCGCGGTAGGTGAGAAACGCTAAAATTCACTTTGCCGGGTATGTGAAAATCGCAAAAATTCACTTAGCCAGGTAAGTGAAAATCACAAAAATTCACTTAGCTAGGTAAGTCAAAATCGTAAAAATTCACTTTTCCGGGTAAGTGAAAATCGCTAAAATTGCTTAGCCGGGTAAGTGAAAATCACAAAAATTCACTTAGCCAGGTAAGTGAAAATCACAAAAATTTACTTAGCGCACTAAGTGCAAATCGCTAAAATACACTTAGTCGGGTACGTGAAAATCGCATAAATTTACTTAGCCAGGTTAGTGAAAATCACAAAAATTCACTTAGCCAGGTAGTTGAAAATCGCAAAAATTCACTTAACCGGGTAAGTGAAAATCGCAAAAATTCACTTAGCCAGGTATTTGAAAATCGCAAAATCTCACTTAGCCGGATAAGCGAAAATCACAAAAATTCACTTAGCGCGGTAAGTTAAAATCGCTAAAATTCACTTTTCCGGGTAAGTGAAAATCGTTAAAATTCACTTTCCCGGGTAAGTGAAAATCGCGCAAATTCACTAAGTCCGGTAAGTTAAAATCGCTGAAATTCGCATGGCCAGGTAAGTGCAAATCGTAAAAGTTCACTTTTCCGGGTAAATGAAAATCGCTAACATTCCTTACCCGGGTAAGTTAAAATCACTGAATTAATTAGCCGGGTAATTGAAAATCGCAAATATTCACTTAGCCGGGTAACTGAAAATCACAAAAATTCACTTAGCCGGGTAAGTGAAAATCGCAAAAATTCACTTAGCCAGGTAGTTAAAAATCGCGAAAATTCACTTAGCCGGATAAGTGAAAATCACGAAAATTCACATAGCCAGGTAAGTGAAAATCACAAAAATTCACTTAGCGCGGTAAGTTAAAATCGCTGAAATTCGCATGGCCGGGTAAGTGCAAATCGTAAAAGTTCACTTTTCCGGGTAAATGAAAATCGCTAATATTCCTTAGCCGGGTAAGTGAAAATCGCTGAATTCCTTAGCCGGGTAAGTGAAAATCGCAAATATTCACTTAGCCGGATAAGTGAAAATCACAAAAATTCACTTAGACGGGTAAGTGAAAATCGCAAAAATTCACTTAGCCAGGTAAGTGAAAATCACAAAAATTCACTTAGCGCGGTAGGTGAGAAACGCTAAAATTCACTTTGCGGGTATGTGAAAATCGCAAAAATTCACTTAGCCAGGTAAGTGAAAATCACAAAAATTCACTTAGCCAGGTAAGTCAAAATCGTAAAAATTCACTTTTCCGGGTAAGTGAAAATCGCTAAAATTGCTTAGCCGGGTAAGTGAAAATCGCTAAATTCCTTAGCCGGGTAAGTGAAAATCGCGAAAATTCACTTAGCCGGGTAAGTGAAAATCACAAAAATTCACTTAGCCAGGTAAGTGAAAATCACAAAAATTCACGTAGCGCGATAAGTGAAAATCGCTGAGATTCACTTAGTCGGGTAAGTGAAAATCGCAAAAATTCACTTAGCCAGGTAAGTGAAAATCACAAAAATTCACAAAATTGAGGTAAGTGAAAATCGTAAAAATTCACCTTCCCGCAGGGTCAGTGAAAATCGAAAAAATTCCTTAGTCGGGTAAGTGAAAATCACAAAAATTTCTTAGCCAGGTAAGTGAAAATTGCTAAAATTCCTTAGCCGGGTAAGTGAAAATCGCAAAAATTCACTTAGCCAGGTAGTTAAAAATCGCAAAAATTCACTTAGCCGGATAAGTGAAAATCACAAAATTCACTTAGCCAGGTAAGCGAAAATCACAAAAATTCACTTAGCGGGGTAAGTGAAAATCACTAAAATTCACTTTTCCGGGTAAGTGAAAATCGTTAAAATTCACTTTCCCGGGTAAGTGAAAATCGCGAAAATTCACTTAATCCGGTAAGTTAAAATTGCTGAAATTCGCATGGCCGGGTAAGTGCAAATCGTAAAATTTCACTTTTCCGGGTAAATGAAAATCGCTAATATTCCTTAGCCGGGTAAGTGAAAATCGCAAATATTCACTTAGCCGGGTAAGTGAAAATCACAAAAATTCACTTAGCCGGGTAAGTGAAAATCGCAAATATTTACTTAGCCGGGTAAGTGAAAATCACAAAAATTCACTTAGCCAGGTAAGTGAAAATCACAAAAATTTACTTAGCGCGGTAAGTGAAAATCGCTAAAATTCACATTCCCGCGTAAGTGCAAATCGTAAAAATTCACTTTCCTGGATAAGTGAAAACTGCTAAAATTCCTTAGCGGGGTAAGTGAAAATCGCAAAAATTGCAAAAAATCACTTCGCAGGGTCAGTGAAAATCGCAAAAATTCCTTAGTCGGGTAAGTGAAAATCACAAAAATTTCTTAGCCAGGTAAGTGAAAATCGCTAAATATACTTAGCTGGGTAAGTGAAAATCACAAAAATTCACATAGCCGGGTAAATGAAAATCGTAAAAATTCACTTTGCAGGGTAAGTGAAAATCGCAAGAATTCCTTAGCCGGGTAAGTGAAAATCAAAGAAATTCATTTAGCCAGGTAGTTGAAAATCACAAAAATTCACTTAGCCGGGTAAGTGAAAATCACAAAAATTCACTTAGCCAGGTAAGTGAAAATCACAAAAATTTACTTAGCGCACTAAGTGCAAATCGCTAAAATACACTTAGTCGGATACGTGAAAATCGCATAAATTTACTTAGCCAGGTTAGTGAAAATCACAAAAATTCACTTAGCCAGGTAGTTGAAAATCGCAAAAATTCACTTAGCCGGGTAAGTGAAAATCGCAAAAATTCACTTAGCCAGGTAGTTGAAAATCGCAAAATCTCACTTAGCCGGATAAGTGAAAATCACAAAAATTCACTTAGCGCGGTAAGTTAAAATCGCTAAAATTCACTTTTCCGGGTAAGTGAAAATCGTTAAAATTCACTTTCCCGGGTAAGTGAAAATCGCGAAAATTCATTAAGTCCGGTAAGTTAAAATCGCTGAAATTCGCATGGCCGGGTAAGTGCAAATCGTAAAAGTTCACTTTTCCGGGTAAATGAAAATCGCTAATATTCCTTAGCCGGGTAAGTGAAAATCGCTGAATTCCTTAGCCGGGTAAGTGAAAATCGCAAATATTCACTTAGCCGGGTAAGTGAAAATCACAAAAATTCACTTAGCCGGGTAAGTGAAAATCGCAAAAATTCACTTAGCCGGGTAAGTGAAAATCGCAAAAATTCACTTAGCCAGGTAGTTAAAAATCGCAAAAATTCACTTAGCCGGATAAGTGAAAATCACGAAAATTCACTTAGCCAGGTAAGTGAAAATCACAAAAATTTACTTAGCGCGGTAAGTTAAAATCGCTGAAATTCGCATAACCGGGTAAGTGCAAATCGTAAAAGTTCACTTTTCCGGGTAAATGAAAATCGCTAATATTCCTTAGCCGGGTAAGTGAAAATCGCTGAATTCCTTAGCCGGGTAAGTGGAAATCGCAAATATTCACTTAGCCGGGTAAGTAAAAATCACAAAAATTCACTTAGACGGGTAAGTGAAAATCGCAAAAAATCACTTAGCCAGGTAAGTGAAAATCACAAAAATTCACTTAGCGCGGTAGGTGAGAAACGCTAAAATTCACTTTGCCGGGTATGTGAAAATCGCAAAAATTCACTTAGCCAGGTAAGTGAAAATCACAAAAATTCACTTAGCTAGGTAAGTCAAAATCGTAAAAATTCACTTTTCCGGGTAAGTGAAAATCGCTAAAATTGCTTAGCCGGGTAAGTGAAAATCACAAAAATTCACTTAGCCAGGTAAGTGAAAATCACAAAAATTTACTTAGCGCACTAAGTGCAAATCGCTAAAATACACTTAGTCGGGTACGTGAAAATCGCATAAATTTACTTAGCCAGGTTAGTGAAAATCACAAAAATTCACTTAGCCAGGTAGTTGAAAATCGCAAAAATTCACTTAACCGGGTAAGTGAAAATCGCAAAAATTCACTTAGCCAGGTATTTGAAAATCGCAAAATCTCACTTAGCCGGATAAGTGAAAATCACAAAAATTCACTTAGCGCGGTAAGTTAAAATCGCTAAAATTCACTTTTCCGGGTAAGTGAAAATCGTTAAAATTCACTTTCCCGGGTAAGTGAAAATCGCGCAAATTCACTAAGTCCGGTAAGTTAAAATCGCTGAAATTCGCATGGCCAGGTAAGTGCAAATCGTAAAAGTTCACTTTTCCGGGTAAATGAAAATCGCTAACATTCCTTACCCGGGTAAGTTAAAATCACTGAATTAATTAGCCGGGTAATTGAAAATCGCAAATATTCACTTAGCCGGGTAACTGAAAATCACAAAAATTCACTTAGCCGGGTAAGTGAAAATCGCAAAAATTCACTTAGCCAGGTAGTTAAAAATCGCGAAAATTCACTTAGCCGGATAAGTGAAAATCACGAAAATTCACATAGCCAGGTAAGTGAAAATCACAAAAATTCACTTAGCGCGGTAAGTTAAAATCGCTGAAATTCGCATGGCCGGGTAAGTGCAAATCGTAAAAGTTCACTTTTCCGGGTAAATGAAAATCGCTAATATTCCTTAGCCGGGTAAGTGAAAATCGCTGAATTCCTTAGCCGGGTAAGTGAAAATCGCAAATATTCACTTAGCCGGATAAGTGAAAATCACAAAAATTCACTTAGACGGGTAAGTGAAAATCGCAAAAATTCACTTAGCCAGGTAAGTGAAAATCACAAAAATTCACTTAGCGCGGTAGGTGAGAAACGCTAAAATTCACTTTGCCGGGTATGTGAAAATCGCAAAAATTCACTTAGCCAGGTAAGCGAAAATCACAAAAATTCACTTAGCCAGGTAAGTCAAAATCGTAAAAATTCACTTTTCCGGGTAAGTGAAAATCGCTAAAATTGCTTAGCCGGGTAAGTGAAAATCGCTAAATTCCTTAGCCGGGTAAATGAAAATCGCGAAAATTCACTTAGCCGGGTAAGTGAAAATCACAAAAATTCACTTAGCCAGGTAAGTGAAAATCACAAAAATTCACGTAGCGCGATAAGTGAAAATCGCTGAGATTCACTTAGTCGGGTAAGTGAAAATCGCAAAAATTCACTTAGCCAGGTAAGTGAAAATCACAAAAATTCACAAAATTGAGGTAAGTGAAAATCGTAAAAATTCACCTTCCCGCAGGGTCAGTGAAAATCGAAAAAATTCCTTAGTCGGGTAAGTGAAAATCACAAAAATTTCTTAGCCAGGTAAGTGAAAATTGCTAAAATTCCTTAGCCGGGTAAGTGAAAATCGCAAAAATTCACTTAGCCAGGTAGTTAAAAATCGCAAAAATTCACTTAGCCGGATAAGTGAAAATCACAAAATTCACTTAGCCAGGTAAGCGAAAATCACAAAAATTCACTTAGCGGGGTAAGTGAAAATCACTAAAATTCACTTTTCCGGGTAAGTGAAAATCGTTAAAATTCACTTTCCCGGGTAAGTGAAAATCGCGAAAATTCACTTAATCCGGTAAGTTAAAATTGCTGAAATTCGCATGGCCGGGTAAGTGCAAATCGTAAAATTTCACTTTTCCGGGTAAATGAAAATCGCTAATATTCCTTAGCCGGGTAAGTGAAAATCGCAAATATTCACTTAGCCGGGTAAGTGAAAATCACAAAAATTCACTTAGCCGGGTAAGTGAAAATCGCAAATATTTACTTAGCCGGGTAAGTGAAAATCACAAAAATTCACTTAGCCAGGTAAGTGAAAATCACAAAAATTTACTTAGCGCGGTAAGTGAAAATCGCTAAAATTCACATTCCCGCGTAAGTGCAAATCGTAAAAATTCACTTTCCTGGATAAGTGAAAACTGCTAAAATTCCTTAGCGGGGTAAGTGAAAATCGCAAAAATTGCAAAAAATCACTTCGCAGGGTCAGTGAAAATCGCAAAAATTCCTTAGTCGGGTAAGTGAAAATCACAAAAATTTCTTAGCCAGGTAAGTGAAAATCGCTAAATATACTTAGCTGGGTAAGTGAAAATCACAAAAATTCACATAGCCGGGTAAATGAAAATCGTAAAAATTCACTTTGCAGGGTAAGTGAAAATCGCAAGAATTCCTTAGCCGGGTAAGTGAAAATCAAAGAAATTCATTTAGCCAGGTAGTTGAAAATCACAAAAATTCACTTAGCCGGGTAAGTGAAAATCACAAAAATTCACTTAGCCAGGTAAGTGAAAATCACAAAAATTTACTTAGCGCACTAAGTGCAAATCGCTAAAATACACTTAGTCGGATACGTGAAAATCGCATAAATTTACTTAGCCAGGTTAGTGAAAATCACAAAAATTCACTTAGCCAGGTAGTTGAAAATCGCAAAAATTCACTTAGCCGGGTAAGTGAAAATCGCAAAAATTCACTTAGCCAGGTAGTTGAAAATCGCAAAATCTCACTTAGCCGGATAAGTGAAAATCACAAAAATTCACTTAGCGCGGTAAGTTAAAATCGCTAAAATTCACTTTTCCGGGTAAGTGAAAATCGTTAAAATTCACTTTCCCGGGTAAGTGAAAATCGCGAAAATTCATTAAGTCCGGTAAGTTAAAATCGCTGAAATTCGCATGGCCGGGTAAGTGCAAATCGTAAAAGTTCACTTTTCCGGGTAAATGAAAATCGCTAATATTCCTTAGCCGGGTAAGTGAAAATCGCTGAATTCCTTAGCCGGGTAAGTGAAAATCGCAAATATTCACTTAGCCGGGTAAGTGAAAATCACAAAAATTCACTTAGCCGGGTAAGTGAAAATCGCAAAAATTCACTTAGCCGGGTAAGTGAAAATCGCAAAAATTCACTTAGCCAGGCAGTTAAAAATCGCAAAAATTCACTTAGCCGGATAAGTGAAAATCACGAAAATTCACTTAGCCAGGTAAGTGAAAATCACAAAAATTTACTTAGCGCGGTAAGTTAAAATCGCTGAAATTCGCATAACCGGGTAAGTGCAAATCGTAAAAGTTCACTTTTCCGGGTAAATGAAAATCGCTAATATTCCTTAGCCGGGTAAGTGAAAATCGCTGAATTCCTTAGCCGGGTAAGTGGAAATCGCAAATATTCACTTAGCCGGGTAAGTAAAAATCACAAAAATTCACTTAGACGGGTAAGTGAAAATCGCAAAAAATCACTTAGCCAGGTAAGTGAAAATCACAAAAATTCACTTAGCGCGGTAGGTGAGAAACGCTAAAATTCACTTTGCCGGGTATGTGAAAATCGCAAAAATTCACTTAGCCAGGTAAGTGAAAATCACAAAAATTCACTTAGCTAGGTAAGTCAAAATCGTAAAAATTCACTTTTCCGGGTAAGTGAAAATCGCTAAAATTGCTTAGCCGGGTAAGTGAAAATCACAAAAATTCACTTAGCCAGGTAAGTGAAAATCACAAAAATTTACTTAGCGCACTAAGTGCAAATCGCTAAAATACACTTAGTCGGGTACGTGAAAATCGCATAAATTTACTTAGCCAGGTTAGTGAAAATCACAAAAATTCACTTAGCCAGGTAGTTGAAAATCGCAAAAATTCACTTAACCGGGTAAGTGAAAATCGCAAAAATTCACTTAGCCAGGTATTTGAAAATCGCAAAATCTCACTTAGCCGGATAAGTGAAAATCACAAAAATTCACTTAGCGCGGTAAGTTAAAATCGCTAAAATTCACTTTTCCGGGTAAGTGAAAATCGTTAAAATTCACTTTCCCGGGTAAGTGAAAATCGCGCAAATTCACTAAGTCCGGTAAGTTAAAATCGCTGAAATTCGCATGGCCAGGTAAGTGCAAATCGTAAAAGTTCACTTTTCCGGGTAAATGAAAATCGCTAACATTCCTTACCCGGGTAAGTTAAAATCACTGAATTAATTAGCCGGGTAATTGAAAATCGCAAATATTCACTTAGCCGGGTAACTGAAAATCACAAAAATTCACTTAGCCGGGTAAGTGAAAATCGCAAAAATTCACTTAGCCAGGTAGTTAAAAATCGCGAAAATTCACTTAGCCGGATAAGTGAAAATCACGAAAATTCACATAGCCAGGTAAGTGAAAATCACAAAAATTCACTTAGCGCGGTAAGTTAAAATCGCTGAAATTCGCATGGCCGGGTAAGTGCAAATCGTAAAAGTTCACTTTTCCGGGTAAATGAAAATCGCTAATATTCCTTAGCCGGGTAAGTGAAAATCGCTGAATTCCTTAGCCGGGTAAGTGAAAATCGCAAATATTCACTTAGCCGGATAAGTGAAAATCACAAAAATTCACTTAGACGGGTAAGTGAAAATCGCAAAAATTCACTTAGCCAGGTAAGTGAAAATCACAAAAATTCACTTAGCGCGGTAGGTGAGAAACGCTAAAATTCACTTTGCCGGGTATGTGAAAATCGCAAAAATTCACTTAGCCAGGTAAGCGAAAATCACAAAAATTCACTTAGCCAGGTAAGTCAAAATCGTAAAAATTCACTTTTCCGGGTAAGTGAAAATCGCTAAAATTGCTTAGCCGGGTAAGTGAAAATCGCTAAATTCCTTAGCCGGGTAAGTGAAAATCGCGAAAATTCACTTAGCCGGGTAAGTGAAAATCACAAAAATTCACTTAGCCAGGTAAGTGAAAATCACAAAAATTCACGTAGCGCGATAAGTGAAAATCGCTGAGATTCACTTAGTCGGGTAAGTGAAAATCGCAAAAATTCACTTAGCCAGGTAAGTGAAAATCACAAAAATTCACAAAATTGAGGTAAGTGAAAATCGTAAAAATTCACCTTCCCGCAGGGTCAGTGAAAATCGAAAAAATTCCTTAGTCGGGTAAGTGAAAATCACAAAAATTTCTTAGCCAGGTAAGTGAAAATTGCTAAAATTCCTTAGCCGGGTAAGTGAAAATCGCAAAAATTCACTTAGCCAGGTAGTTAAAAATCGCAAAAATTCACTTAGCCGGATAAGTGAAAATCACAAAATTCACTTAGCCAGGTAAGCGAAAATCACAAAAATTCACTTAGCGGGGTAAGTGAAAATCACTAAAATTCACTTTTCCGGGTAAGTGAAAATCGTTAAAATTCACTTTCCCGGGTAAGTGAAAATCGCGAAAATTCACTTAATCCGGTAAGTTAAAATTGCTGAAATTCGCATGGCCGGGTAAGTGCAAATCGTAAAATTTCACTTTTCCGGGTAAATGAAAATCGCTAATATTCCTTAGCCGGGTAAGTGAAAATCGCAAATATTCACTTAGCCGGGTAAGTGAAAATCACAAAAATTCACTTAGCCGGGTAAGTGAAAATCGCAAATATTTACTTAGCCGGGTAAGTGAAAATCACAAAAATTCACTTAGCCAGGTAAGTGAAAATCACAAAAATTCACTTAGCGCGGTAAGTTAAAAACGCTTAAATTCACATTTCCGTATAAGTGCAAATCATAAAAATTCACTCTCCTGGGTAAGTGAAAACCGCTAAAATTCCTTAGCGGGGTAAGTGAAAATCGCAAAAATTGCAAAAAATCACTTCGCAGGGTCAGTGAAAATCGCAAAAATTCCTTAGTCGAGTAAGTAAAAATCACAAAAATTTCTTAGCCAGGTAAATGAAAATCGCTAAATATACTTAGCTGGGTAAGTGAAAATCACAAAAATTCACATAGCCGGGTAAATGAAAATCGCAAAAATTCACTTTGAAGGGTAAGTACAAATCGCAAAAATTCCTTAGTCGGGTAAGTGAAAATCACAGAAATTCATTTAGCCAGGTAGTTGAAAATCACAAAAATTCACTTAGCCGGGTAAGTGAAAATCACAAAAATTCACTTAGCCAGGTAAGTGAAAATCACAAAAATTTACTTAGCGCACTAAGTGCAAATCGCTAAAATTGACTTAGTCGGGTACGTGAAAATCGCATAAATTCACTTAGCCAGGTTAGTGAAAATCACAAAAATTCACTTAGCCAGGTAGTTGAAAATCGCAAAAATTCACTTAGCCGTATAAGTGAAAATCACACAAATTCACTTAGCCAGGTAAGTGAAAATCACAAAAATTCACTTAGCGCGGTAAGTGAAAATCGCGAAAACTCACTTTTCCGGGTAAGTGAAAATCGTAAAAATTTACTTTCCCGTGTAAGTGAATATGGCGAAAATTCACTTAGTTGGGTATGTGAAAATCGCTAAAATTCACATTGCCGGGTAAGTGAAAATCACAAATTCACTTAACTGGGGAAGTGAAAATCACAAAAATGCATATAGTTTGGTAAGTGAAAATCGCTAAAATTCTTATCGCCGGGTAAGTGCAAATCGTAAAAATTCACTTCCCTGGGTAAGTGAAAATCGCTAAAATGCCTTAGAGGAGTAAGTGAAAATCACAAAAATTTCTTAGCCAGGTAAGTGAAAATTGCGAAAATTCCTTAGCCGGGTAAGTGAAAATTACAAAAATTCACATAGACGGGTTAATGAAGATCACAAAAATGCACTTTGCATTGAAAATCGCAAAAATTCCTTAGCCGGGTAAGTGAAAATCGCAAAAATTCCTTAGCCGGGTAAGTAAAAATCGCAAAAATCGCAAAGTAAGTGAAAATAGCAAAAATTCCTTCGCCGGGTCAGTGAAAATCGCAAAAATTCCTTAGTCGAGTAACTGAAAGTCGCAAAAATTCACTTACCAGGGTAAGTGCAAATCACAAATATGCACATATTGAATATAATGAAAATTCAAATAGTTGGGTATGTGAAAATCGCTTAAATTCCTTAGACGGCTAAGTGAAAATCGCAAAAATTCACTTAGCCAGGTAAGTGAAAATCACAAAAATTCACTAAGCGCGGTAAGTGAAAATCGCTAAAATTCACTTAGTCGGGTAAGTGAAAATCGCAAAAATTCACTTAGCGCGGTAAGTGAAAATCAATAAAATTCACTTTTTCGGGTAAGTGAAAATTGTAAATATTCACTTTCCTGGATAAGTGAAAATCGCGAAAATTCACTAAGTCGGGTAAGTTAAAATCGCTAAAATTCGCATGGCCGGGTAAGTGCAAATCGTAAAAGTTCACTTTTCCGGGTAAGTGAAAATCGCTAAAATGCCTTAGCGGGGTAAGTGAAAATCAAAATAATTTCTTAGCCAGGTAAGTGAAAATTTCTAAAATTCCTTAGCCGGGTAAATGAAGATCACAAAAATTCACTTTGCCCGGTAAGTGAAAATCGCAAAAATTCCTTAGCCGGGTAAGTGAAAATCGCAAAAATCGCAAGGTAAGTGAAAATAGCAAAAATTCACTTCGCCGGGTCAGTGAAAATCGCAAAAATTCCTTAGTCGATTAACTCAAAGTCGCAAAAATTCACTTAGCAGGGTAAGTGAAAATCACAAAAATTCACTAAGCGCGGTAAGTGAAAATCGCTAGAATTCACTTAGCCGGGTAAGTGAAAATCACAAAATTCACTTAGCGGGGTAAGTGAAAATCACTAAAATTCACTTTTCCGGGTAAGTGAAAATCGTTAAAATTCACTTTCCCGGGTAAGTGAAAATCTGCGAAAATTCACTTAGCGCGGTAAGTGAAAATCGCTAAGATTCACTTAGTCGGGTAAGTGAAAATCGCAAGAATTCACTAAGCCAGGTAAGTGACAATCACAAAAATTCACTTAGCCAGGTAAGTGAAAATCACAAAAATTTACTTAGCGCGGTAAGTGAAAATCGCTAAAATTCACATTCCCGCGTAAGTGCAAATCGTAAAAATTCACTTTCCTGGATAAGTGAAAATCGCAAAAATTCCTTAGTCGGGTAAGTGAAAATCACAAAAATTTCTTAGCCAGGTAAGTGAAAATCTCTAAATATACTTAGCTGGGTAAGTGAAAATCACAAAAATTCACATAGCCGGGTAAATGAAAATCGTAAAAATTCACTTTGCCGGGTAAGTGAAAATCGCAAGAATTCCTTAGCCGGGTAAGTGAAAATCAAAGAAATTCATTTAGCCAGGTAGTTGAAAATCACAAAAATTCACTTAGCCGGGTAAGTGAAAATCACAAAAATTCACTTAGCCAGGTAAGTGAAAATCACAAAAATTTACTTAGCGCACTAAGTGCAAATCGCTAAAATACACTTAGTCGGATACGTGAAAATCGCATAAATTTACTTAGCCAGGTTAGTGAAAATCACAAAAATTCACTTAGCCAGGTAGTTGAAAATCGCAAAAATTCACTTAGCCGGGTAAGTGAAAATCACAAAAATTCACTTAGCGCGGTAAGTTAAAATCGCTAAAATTCACTTTTCCGGGTAAGTGAAAATCGTTAAAATTCACTTTCCCGGGTAAGTGAAAATCGCGAAAATTCATTAAGTCCGGTAAGTTAAAATCGCTGAAATTCGCATGGCCGGGTAAGTGCAAATCGTAAAAGTTCACTTTTCCGGGTAAATGAAAATCGCTAATATTCCTTAGCCGGGTAAGTGAAAATCGCTGAATTCCTTAGCCGGGTAAGTGAAAATCGCAAATATTCACTTAGCCGGGTAAGTGAAAATCGCAAATATTCACTTAGCCGGGTAAGTGAAAATCACAAAAATTCACTTAGCCGGGTAAGTTAAAATCGCAAAAATTCACTTAGCCGGGTAAGTGAAAATCGCAAAAATTCACTTAGCCAGGTAGTTAAAAATCGCAAAAATTCACTTAGCCGGATAAGTGAAAATCACGAAAATTCACTTAGCCAGGTAAGTGAAAATCACAAAAATTCACTTAGCGCGGTAAGTTAAAATCGCTGAAATTCGCATGGCCGGGTAAGTGCAAATCGTAAAAGTTCACTTTTCCGGGTAAATGAAAATCGCTAATATTCCTTAGCCGGGTAAGTGAAAATCGCTGAATTCCTTAGCCGGGTAAGTGAAAATCGCAAATATTCACTTAGCCGGGTAAGTGAAAATCACAAAAATTCACTTAGACGGGTAAGTGAAAATCGCAAAAATTCACTTAGCCAGGTAAGTGAAAATCACAAAAATTCACTAAGCGCGGTAGGTGAGAAACGCTAAAATTCACTTTGCCGGGTATGTGAAAATCGCAAAAATTCACTTAGCCAGGTAAGTGAAAATCACAAAAATTCACTTAGCCAGGTAAGTCAAAATCGTAAAAATTCACTCTTCCGGGTAAGTGAAAATCGCTAAAATTGCTTAGCCGGGTAAGTGAAAATCGCTAAATTCCTTAGCCAGGTAAGTAAAAATTGCGAAAATTCCTTAGCCGGGTAAGTGAAAATTACAAAAATTCACATAGACGGGTTAATGAAGATCACAAAAATGCACTTTGCATTGAAAATCGCAAAAATTCCTTAGCCGGGTAAGTGAAAATCGCAAAAATTCCTTAGCCGGGTAAGTAAAAATCGCAAAAATCGCAAGGTAAGTGAAAATAGCAAAAATTCCTTCGCCGGGTCAGTGAAAATCGCAAAAATTCCTTAGACGGCTAAGTGAAAATCGCAAAAATTCACTTAGCCAGGTAAGTGAAAATCACAAAAATTCACTAAGCGCGGTAAGTGAAAATCGCTAAAATTCACTTAGTCGGGTAAGTGAAAATCGCAAAAATTCACTTAGCGCGGTAAGTGAAAATCAATAAAATTCACTTTTTCGGGTAAGTGAAAATTGTAAATATTCACTTTCCTGGATAAGTGAAAATCGCGAAAATTCACTAAGTCGGGTAAGTTAAAATCGCTAAAATTCGCATGGCCGGGTAAGTGCAAATCGTAAAAGTTCACTTTTCCGGGTAAGTGAAAATCGCTAAAATGCCTTAGCGGGGTAAGTGAAAATCAAAATAATTTCTTAGCCAGGTGAGTGAAAATTTCTAAAATTCCTTAGCCGGGTAAATGAAGATCACAAAAATTCACTTTGCCGGGTAAGTGAAAATCGCAAAAATTCCTTAGCCGGGTAAGTGAAAATCGAAAAATCGCAAGGTAAGTGAAAATAGCAAAAATTCACTTCGCCGGGTCAGTGAAAATCGCAAAAATTCCTTAGTCGATTAACTGAAAGTCGCAAAAATTCACTTAGCAGGGTAAGTGAAAATCACAAAAATTCACTAAGCGCGGTAAGTGAAAATCGCTAGAATTCACTTAGCCGGGTAAGTGAAAATCACAAAATTCATTTAGCCAGGTAAGTGAAAATCACAAAAATTCACTTAGCGGGGTAAGTGAAAATCACTAAAATTCACTTTTCCGGGTAAGTGAAAATCGTTAAAATTCACTTTCCCGGGTAAGTGAAAATCGCGAAAATTCACTTAGCGCGGTAAGTGAAAATCGCTAAGATTCACTTAGTCGGGTAAGTGAAAATCGCAAGAATTCAGTAAGCCAGGTAAGTGACAATCACAAAAATTCACTTAGCCAGGTAAGTGAAAATCACGAAAATTTACTTAGCGCGGTAAGTGAAAATCGCTAAAATTCACATTCCCGCGTAAGTGCAAATCGTAAAAATTCACTTTCCTGGATAAGTGAAAACTGCTAAAATTCCTTAGCGGGGTAAGTGAAAATCGCAAAAATTGCAAAAAATCACTTCGCAGGGTCAGTGAAAATCGCAAAAATTCCTTAGTCGGGTAAGTGAAAATCACAAAAATTTCTTAGCCAGGTAAGTGAAAATCGCTAAATATACTTAGCTGGGTAAGTGAAAATCACAAAAATTCACATAGCCGGGTAAATGAAAATCGTAAAAATTCACTTTGCCGGGTAAGTGAAAATCGCAAGAATTCCTTAGCCGGGTAAGTGAAAATCACAAAAATTCACTTAGCCAGGTTAGTGAAAATCACAAAAATTCACTTAGCCAGGTAGTTGAAAATCGCAAAAATTCACTTAGCCGGGTAAGTGAAAATCGCAAAAATTCACTTAGCCAGGTAGTTGAAAATCGCAAAAATTCACTTAGCCGTATAAGTGAAAATCACACAAATTCACTTAGCCAGGTAAGTGAAAATCACAAAAATTCACTTAGCGCGGTAAGTGAAAATCGCGAAAACTCACTTTTCCGGGTAAGTGAAAATCGTAAAAATTTACTTTCCCGTGTAAGTGAATATGGCGAAAATTCACTTAGTTGGGTAAGTGAAAATCGCTAAAATTCACATTGCCGGGTAAGTGAAAATCACAAATTCACTTAACTGGGGAAGTGAAAATCACAAAAATGCATATAGTTTGGTAAGTGAAAATCGCTAAAATTCTTATCGCCGGGTAAGTGCAAATCGTAAAAATTCACTTCCCTGGGTAAGTGAAAATCGCTAAAATGCCTTAGAGGAGTAAGTGAAAATCACAAAAATTTCTTAGCCAGGTAAGTGAAAATTGCGAAAATTCCTTAGCCGGGTAAGTGAAAATTACAAAAATTCACATAGACGGGTTAATGAAGATCACAAAAATGCACTTTGCATTGAAAATCGCAAAAATTCCTTAGCCGGGTAAGTGAAAATCGCAAAAATTCCTTAGCCGGGTAAGTACAAATCGCAAAAATCGCAAAGTAAGTGAAAATAGCAAAAATTCCTTCGCCGGGTCAGTGAAAATCGCAAAAATTCCTTAGTCGAGTAACTGAAAGTCGCAAAAATTCACTTACCAGGGTAAGTGCAAATCACAAATATGCACATATTGAATATAATGAAAATTCAAATAGTTGGGTATGTGAAAATCGCTTAAATTCCTTAGACGGCTAAGTGAAAATCGCAAAAATTCACTTAGCCAGGTAAGTGAAAATCACAAAAATTCACTAAGCGCGGTAAGTGAAAATCGCTAAAATTCACTTAGTCGGGTAAGTGAAAATCGCAAAAATTCACTTAGCGCGGTAAGTGAAAATCAATAAAATTCACTTTTTCGGGTAAGTGAAAATTGTAAATATTCACTTTCCTGGATAAGTGAAAATCGCGAAAATTCACTAAGTCGGGTAAGTTAAAATCGCTAAAATTCGCATGGCCGGGTAAGTGCAAATCGTAAAAGTTCACTTTTCCGGGTAAGTGAAAATCGCTAAAATGCCTTAGCGGGGTAAGTGAAAATCAAAATAATTTCTTAGCCAGGTAAGTGAAAATTTCTAAAATTCCTTAGCCGGGTAAATGAAGATCACAAAAATTCACTTTGCCGGGTAAGTGAAAATCGCAAAAATTCCTTAGCCGGGTAAGTGAAAATCGAAAAATCGCAAGGTAAGTGAAAATAGCAAAAATTCACTTCGCCGGGTCAGTGAAAATCGCAAAAATTCCTTAGTCGATTAACTGAAAGTCGCAAAAATTCACTTAGCAGGGTAAGTGAAAATCACAAAAATTCACTAAGCGCGGTAAGTGAAAATCGCTAGAATTCACTTAGCCGGGTAAGTGAAAATCACAAAATTCATTTAGCCAGGTAAGTGAAAATCACAAAAATTCACTTAGCGGGGTAAGTGAAAATCACTAAAATTCACTTTTCCGGGTAAGTGAAAATCGTTAAAATTCACTTTCCCGGGTAAGTGAAAATCGCTAAGATTCACTTAGTCGGGTAAGTGAAAATCGCAAGAATTCACTAAGCCAGGTAAGTGACAATCACAAAAATTCACTTAGCCAGGTAAGTGAAAATCACAAAAATTTACTTAGCGCGGTAAGTGAAAATCGCTAAAATTCACATTCCCGCGTAAGTGCAAATCGTAAAAATTCACTTTCCTGGATAAGTGAAAACTGCTAAAATTCCTTAGCGGGGTAAGTGAAAATCGCAAAAATTGCAAAAAATCACTTCGCAGGGTCAGTGAAAATCGCAAAAATTCCTTAGTCGGGTAAGTGAAAATCACAAAAATTTCTTAGCCAGGTAAGTGAAAATCTCTAAATATACTTAGCTGGGTAAGTGAAAATCACAAAAATTCACATAGCCGGGTAAATGAAAATCGTAAAAATTCACTTTGCCGGGTAAGTGAAAATCGCAAGAATTCCTTAGCCGGGTAAGTGAAAATCAAAGAAATTCATTTAGCCAGGTAGTTGAAAATCACAAAAATTCACTTAGCCGGGTAAGTGAAAATCACAAAAATTCACTTAGCCAGGTAAGTGAAAATCACAAAAATTTACTTAGCGCACTAAGTGCAAATCGCTAAAATACACTTAGTCGGATACGTGAAAATCGCATAAATTTACTTAGCCAGGTTAGTGAAAATCACAAAAATTCACTTAGCCAGGTAGTTGAAAATCGCAAAAATTCACTTAGCGGGGTAAGTGAAAATCACAAAAATTCACTTAGCGCGGTAAGTTAAAATCGCTAAAATTCACTTTTCCGGGTAAGTGAAAATCGTTAAAATTCACTTTCCCGGGTAAGTGAAAATCGCGAAAATTCATTAAGTCCGGTAAGTTAAAATCGCTGAAATTCGCATGGCCGGGTAAGTGCAAATCGTAAAAGTTCACTTTTCCGGGTAAATGAAAATCGCTAATATTCCTTAGCCGGGTAAGTGAAAATCGCTGAATTCCTTAGCCGGGTAAGTGAAAATCGCAAATATTCACTTAGCCGGGTAAGTGAAAATCGCAAATATTCACTTAGCCGGGTAAGTGAAAATCACAAAAATTCACTTAGCCGGGTAAGTGAAAATCGCAAAAATTCACTTAGCCGGGTAAGTGAAAATCGCAAAAATTCACTTAGCCAGGTAGTTAAAAATCGCAAAAATTCACTTAGCCGGATAAGTGAAAATCACGAAAATTCACTTAGCCAGGTAAGTGAAAATCACAAAAATTCACTTAGCGCGGTAAGTTAAAATCGCTGAAATTCGCATGGCCGGGTAAGTGCAAATCGTAAAAGTTCACTTTTCCGGGTAAATGAAAATCGCTAATATTCCTTAGCCGGGTAAGTGAAAATCGCTGAATTCCTTAGCCGGGTAAGTGAAAATCGCAAATATTCACTTAGCCGGGTAAGTGAAAATCACAAAAATTCACTTAGACGGGTAAGTGAAAATCGCAAAAATTCACTTAGCCAGGTAAGTGAAAATCACAAAAATTCACTAAGCGCGGTAGGTGAGAAACGCTAAAATTCACTTTGCCGGGTATGTGAAAATCGCAAAAATTCACTTAGCCAGGTAAGTGAAAATCACAAAAATTCACTTAGCCAGGTAAGTCAAAATCGTAAAAATTCACTCTTCCGGGTAAGTGAAAATCGCTAAAATTGCTTAGCCGGGTAAGTGAAAATCGCTAAATTCCTTAGCCAGGTAAGTAAAAATTGCGAAAATTCCTTAGCCGGGTAAGTGAAAATTACAAAAATTCACATAGACGGGTTAATGAAGATCACAAAAATGCACTTTGCATTGAAAATCGCAAAAATTCCTTAGCCGGGTAAGTGAAAATCGCAAAAATTCACTTAGTCGGGTAAGTGAAAATCGCGAAAATTCACTTAGCGCGGTAAGTGAAAATCGCTAAGATTCACTTAGTCGGGTAAGTGAAAATCGCAAGAATTCACTAAGCCAGGTAAGTGATAATCACAAAAATTCACTTAGCCAGGTAAGTGAAAATCACAAAAATTTACTTAGCGCGGTAAGTGAAAATCGCTAAAATTCACATTCGCGCGTAAGTGCAAATCGTAAAAATTCACTTTCCTGGATAAGTGAAAACTGCTAAAATTCCTTAGCGGGGTAAGTGAAAATCGCAAAAATTGCAAAAAATCACTTCGCAGGGTCAGTGAAAATCGCAAAAATTCCTTCGCCGGGTCAGTGAAAATCGCAAAAATTCCTTAGACGGCTAAGTGAAAATCGCAAAAATTCACTTAGCCAGGTAAGTGAAAATCACAAAAATTCACTAAGCGCGGTAAGTGAAAATCGCTAAAATTCACTTAGTCGGGTAAGTGAAAATCGCGAAAATTCACTTAGCGCGGTAAGTGAAAATCGCTAAGATTCACTTAGTCGGGTAAGTGAAAATCGCAAGAATTCACTAAGCCAGGTAAGTGATAATCACAAAAATTCACTTAGCCAGGTAAGTGAAAATCACAAAAATTTACTTAGCGCGGTAAGTGAAAATCGCTAAAATTCACATTCGCGCGTAAGTGCAAATCGTAAAAATTCACTTTCCTGGATAAGTGAAAACTGCTAAAATTCCTTAGCGGGGTAAGTGAAAATCGCAAAAATTGCAAAAAATCACTTCGCAGGGTCAGTGAAAATCGCAAAAATTCCTTAGTCGGGTAAGTGAAAATCACAAAAATTTCTTAGCCAGGTAAGTGAAAATCGCTAAATATACTTAGCTGGGTAAGTGAAAATCACAAAAATTCACATAGCCGGGTAAATGAAAATCGTAAAAATTCACTTTGCCGGGTAAGTGAAAATCGCAAGAATTCCTTAGCCGGGTAAGTGAAAATCAAAGAAATTCATTTAGCCAGGTAGTTGAAAATCACAAAAATTCACTTAGCCGGGTAAGTGAAAATCACAAAAATTCACTTAGCCAGGTAAGTGAAAATCACAAAAATTTACTTAGCGCACTAAGTGCAAATCGCTAAAATACACTTAGTCGGATACGTGAAAATCGCATAAATTTACTTAGCCAGGTTAGTGAAAATCACAAAAATTCACTTAGCCAGGTAGTTGAAAATCGCAAAAATTCACTTAGCCGGGTAAGTGAAAATCGCAAAAATTCACTTAGCCAGGTAGTTGAAAATCGCAAAATCTCACTTAGCCGGATAAGTGAAAATCACAAAAATTCACTTAGCGCGGTAAGTTAAAATCGCTAAAATTCACTTTTCCGGGTAAGTGAAAATCGTTAAAATTCACTTTCCCGGGTAAGTGAAAATCGCGAAAATTCATTAAGTCCGGTAAGTTAAAATCGCTGAAATTCGCATGGCCGGGTAAGTGCAAATCGTAAAAGTTCACTTTTCCGGGTAAATGAAAATCGCTAATATTCCTTAGCCGGGTAAGTGAAAATCGCTGAATTCCTTAGCCGGGTAAGTGAAAATCGCAAATATTCACTTAGCCGGGTAAGTGAAAATCACAAAAATTCACTTAGCCGGGTAAGTGAAAATCGCAAAAATTCACTTAGCCGGGTAAGTGAAAATCGCAAAAATTCACTTAGCCAGGTAGTTAAAAATCGCAAAAATTCACTTAGCCGGATAAGTGAAAATCACGAAAATTCACTTAGCCAGGTAAGTGAAAATCACAAAAATTTACTTAGCGCGGTAAGTTAAAATCGCTGAAATTCGCATGGCCGGGTAAGTGCAAATCGTAAAAGTTCACTTTTCCGGGTAAATGAAAATCGCTAATATTCCTTAGCCGGGTAAGTGAAAATCGCTGAATTCCTTAGCCGGGTAAGTGAAAATCGCAAATATTCACTTAGCCGGGTAAGTAAAAATCACAAAAATTCACTTAGACGGGTAAGTGAAAATCGCAAAAAATCACTTAGCCAGGTAAGTGAAAATCACAAAAATTCACTTAGCGCGGTAGGTGAGAAACGCTAAAATTCACTTTGCCGGGTATGTGAAAATCGCAAAAATTCACTTAGCCAGGTAAGTGAAAATCACAAAAATTCACTTAGCTAGGTAAGTCAAAATCGTAAAAATTCACTTTTCCGGGTAAGTGAAAATCGGTAAAATTGCTTAGCCGGGTAAGTGAAAATCACAAAAATTCACTTAGCCAGGTAAGTGAAAATCACAAAAATTTACTTAGCGCACTAAGTGCAAATCGCTAAAATACACTTAGTCGGGTACGTGAAAATCGCATAAATTTACTTAGCCAGGTTAGTGAAAATCACAAAAATTCACTTAGCCAGTTAGTTGAAAATCGCAAAAATTCACTTAACCGGGTAAGTGAAAATCGCAAAAATTCACTTAGCCAGGTATTTGAAAATCGCAAAATCTCACTTAGCCGGATAAGTGAAAATCACAAAAATTCACTTAGCGCGGTAAGTTAAAATCGCTAAAATTCACTTTTCCGGGTAAGTGAAAATCGTTAAAATTCACTTTCCCGGGTAAGTGAAAATCGCGCAAATTCACTAAGTCCGGTAAGTTAAAATCGCTGAAATTCGCATGGCCAGGTAAGTGCAAATCGTATAAGTTCACTTTTCCGGGTAAATGAAAATCGCTAACATTCCTTACCCGGGTAAGTTGAAATCACTGAATTAATTAGCCGGGTAATTGAAAATCGCAAATATTCACTTAGCCGGGTAACTGAAAATCACAAAAATTCACTTAGCCGGGTAAGTGAAAATCGCAAAAATTCACTTAGCCAGGTAGTTAAAAATCGCGAAAATTCACTTAGCCGGATAAGTGAAAATCACGAAAATTCACATAGCCAGGTAAGTGAAAATCACAAAAATTCACTTAGCGCGGTAAGTTAAAATCGCTGAAATTCGCATGGCCGGGTAAGTGCAAATCGTAAAAGTTCACTTTTCCGGGTAAATGAAAATCGCTAATATTCCTTAGCCGGGTAAGTGAAAATCGCTGAATTCCTTAGCCGGGTAAGTGAAAATCGCAAATATTCACTTAGCCGGATAAGTGAAAATCACAAAAATTCACTTAGACGGGTAAGTGAAAATCGCAAAAATTCACTTAGCCAGGTAAGTGAAAATCACAAAAATTCACTTAGCGCTGTAGGTGAGAAACGCTAAAATTCACTTTGCCGGGTATGTGAAAATCGCAAAAATTCACTTAGCCAGGTAAGTGAAAATCACAAAAATTCACTTAGCCAGGTAAGTCAAAATCGTAAAAATTCACTTTTCCGGGTAAGTGAAAATCGCTAAAATTGCTTAGCCGGGTAAGTGAAAATCGCTAAATTCCTTAGCCGGGTAAGTGAAAATCGCGAAAATTCACTTAGCCGGGTAAGTGAAAATCACAAGAATTCACTTAGCCAGGTAAGTGAAAATCACAAAAATTCACGTAGCGCGATAAGTGAAAATCGCTGAGATTCACTTAGTCGGGTAAGTGAAAATCGCAAAAATTCACTTAGCCAGGTAAGTGAAAATCACAAAAATTCACAAAATTGAGCTAAGTGAAAATCGTAAAAATTCACCTTCCCGCAGGGTCAGTGAAAATCGAAAAAATTCCTTAGTCGGGTAAGTGAAAATCACAAAAATTTCTTAGCCAGGTAAGTGAAAATTGCTAAAATTCCTTAGCCGGGTAAGTGAAAATCGCAAAAATTCACTTAGCCAGGTAGTTAAAAATCGCAAAAATTCACTTAGCCGGATAAGTGAAAATCACAAAATTCACTTAGCCAGGTAAGCGAAAATCACAAAAATTCACTTAGCGGGGTAAGTGAAAATCACTAAAATTCACTTTTCCGGGTAAGTGAAAATCGTTAAAATTCACTTTCCCGGGTAAGTGAAAATCGCGAAAGTTCACTTAATCCGGTAAGTTAAAATTGCTGAAATTCGCATGGCCGGGTAAGTGCAAATCGTAAAATTTCACTTTTCCGGGTAAATGAAAATCGCTAATATTCCTTAGCCGGGTAAGTGAAAATCGCAAATATTCACTTAGCCGGGTAAGTGAAAATCACAAAAATTCACTTAGCCGGGTAAGTGAAAATCGCAAATATTTACTTAGCCGGGTAAGTGAAAATCACAAAAATTCACTTAGCCAGGTAAGTGAAAATCACAAAAATTCACTTAGCGCGGTAAGTTAAAATCGCTTAAATTCACTTTTCCGGGTAAGTGAAAATCGTTAAAATTCACTTTCCCGGGTAAGTGAAAATCGCGAAAATTTACTTAGTCCCGTAAGTTAAAATCGCTCAAATTCGCATGGCCGGGTAAGTGCAAATCGTAAAAGTTCACTTTTCCGGGTAAATGAAAATCGCTAACATTCCTTACCCGCGTAAGTGAAAATCACAGAAATTCACATAGCCAGGTAGTTGAAAATCACAAAAATTAATTAATGAATTAATTAGCCGGGTAATTGAAAATCGCAAATATTCACTTAGCCGGGTAAGTGAAAATCACAATAATTCACTTAGCCGGGTAAGTGAAAATCGCAAAAATGCACTTAGCCAAGTAGTTAAAAATCGCAAAAGTTCACTTAGCCTGATAAGTGAAAATCACGAAAATTCACTAAGCCAGGTAAGTGAAAATCACAAAACTTCACTTAGCGCGGTAAGTTAAAATCGCTGAAATTCGCATGGCCGGGTAAGTGCAAATCGTAAAAGTTCACTATACCGGGTAAATGAAAATCGCTAATATTCCTTAGCCGGGTAAGTGAAAATCGCTGAGTTCCTTAGCCGGGTAAGTGAAAATCGCAAATATTCACTTAGCCGGGTAAGTGAAAATCACAAAAATTCACTTAGCCGGTTAAGTGAAAATCGCAAAAATTCACTTAGCCGGGTAAGTGAAAATCGCAAAAATTCCTTAGCCGGGTAAGTGAAAATCACAGAAATTCACTTAGCCAGGTAGTTGAAAATCACAAAAATTCACTTATCCGGGTAAGTGAAAATCACAAAAATTCACTTAGCCAGGTGAGTGAAAATCACAAAAATTTACGTAGCGCACTAGGTGAAAATATCAAAATTTCACTTAGCCGGATAAGTGAAAATCACAAAAATTCACTTAGCCAGGTAAGTGAAAATCACAAAAATTCACCTAGCGCGGTAAGTGAAAATCGCAAAAATTCACATTTCCGGGTAAGGAAAATCGTAAAAATTCACTTTCCCGTGTAAGTGAATATGGCGAAAATTCACTTAGTCGGGTAAGTGAAAATCGCTAAAATTCACATTGCCGGGTAAGTGAAAATCACAAATTCACCTAACCGGGTAGGTGAAAATCAGAAAAATGCATATAGTTTGGTTAGTGAAAATCGCTAAAATTCACATTACCGGGTAAGTGAAAATCACAAATTCACCTAACCGGGTAGGTGAAAATCAGAAAAATGCATATAGTTTGGTTAGTGAAAATCGCTAAAATTCACATTGCCGGGTAAGTGAAAATCACAAATTCACCTAACCGGATAAGTGAAAATCACAAACATTCACTTTGCCGGGTAAGTGAAAATCGCAAAAATTCTTTAGCCGGGTAAAAGAAAATCGCAAAAATTCCTTAGCCGGGTAAGTGAAAATCGCAAAAATTCCTTCGCCGGGTCAGTGAAAATCGCAAAAATTTACTTAGCCGGGTAAGTGAAAATCACAAAAATTCAATTAGCCAGGTAAATGAAAATCACAAAAATTCACTTAGCGCGGTAAGTGAAAATCAATAAAATTCACTTTTCCGGGTAAGTGAAAATTGTAAAAATTCACTTTCCCGGGTAAGTGAAAATCGCGAAAATTCACTAAGTCGGGTAAGTTAAAATCGCTAAAATTCGCATGGCCGGGTAAGTGCAAATCGTAAAAGTTCACTTTTCCGGGTAAGTGAAAATCGCTAAAATGCCTTAGCTGGGTAAGTGAAAATCAAAATAATTTCTTAGCCAGGTAAAAGAAAATCGCAAAAATCCTTCGCCGGGTCAGTGAAAATCGCAAAAATTTACTTAGCCGGGTAAGTGAAAATCACAAATATTCATATAGCCAGGTAAGTGAAAATCACAAAAATATTCTTAGCGCAAAATTAAAATCGCAAAAATTCACTTAGTTGAGTAAGTGAAAATCGCGAAAATTGACTTAGTCCGGTAAGTGAAAATCGCTAAAATTCACATGCCCGGGTAAGTGCAAATCTTAAAAATTCACTTTTCCGTGTAAATGAAAATTGCGAAAATTCACTTATCCATTTAAGTGAAAATCACAAAAATTCACTTAGTCCGGTAAGTGAAAATCGCAAAACTTCACTTAGCCAGGTAAGTGAAAATCACAAAAATTCACTTAGAGCTGTAAGCGAAAATCGCAAAAATCGCAAAGTAAGTGAAAATAGCCAAAATTCACTTCGCCGGGTCAGTGAAAATCGCAAAAATTCCTTAGTCGATTAAGTGAAAAAAAATTCACTTAGCAGGGTAAGTGAAAATCACAAATATTCACATATTGAAAATAATGAAAATTCACATAGTTGGGTAAGTGAAAATCGCTTAAATTCCTTAGGCGGGTAGGTGAAAATCGCAAAAATTCACTTAGCCAGGTAAGTGAAAATCGCAAAAATTCACAAAATTGCGGTAAGTGAAAATCGTAAAAATTCACCTTCCCGCAGGGTCAGTGAAAATCGCAAAAATTCCTTAGTCGGGTAAGTGAAAATCACAAAAATTTCTTACCCAGGTAAGTGAAAATCGCTGAATATACTTAGCTGGGTAAGTGAAAATCACAAAAATTCACATAGCCGGGTAAATGAAAATCGCAAAAATTCACTTAGCCGGGTAGGTGAAAATCGCAAAAATTCCTTAGCCGGGTAAGTGAAAATCACAGAAATTCACTTAGCCAGGTAGTTGAAAATCACAAAAATTCACTTAGCCGGGTAAGTGAAAATCACAAAAATTCACTTAACCAGGTAAGTGAAAATCAAAAAAATTTACTTAGCGCACTAAGTGAAAATCGCAAAAATTCACTTAGCTGGATAAGTGAAAATCACAAAAATTCACTTAGCCAGTTAAGTGAAAATCGTAAAAATTCACTTTTCCGTGTAAGTGAATATGGCGAAAATTCACTTAGTCGGGTAAGTGAAAATCGCGAAAATTGACTTAGTCCGGTAAGTGAAAATCGCAAAAATTCACTTTTCCGGGTAAGTGAAAATCGTAAAAATTCACTTTCCCGTGTAAGTGAATATGGCGAAAATTCACTTAGTCGGGTAAGTGAAAATCGCTAAAATTCACATTGCCGGGTAAGTGAAAATCACAAATTCACTTAACCGGGTAAGTGAAAATCACAAAAATGCATATAGTTTGGTAAGTGAAAATCGCTAAAATTCACACTGCAGGATAAGTGCAAATCGTAAAAATTCACTTTCCTGGGTAAGTGAAAATCGCTAAAATGCCTTAGAGGAGTAAGTGAAAATCACAAAAATTTCTTAGCCAGGTAAGTGAAAATTGCTAAAATTCCTTAGCCGGGTAAGTGAAAATCACAAAAATTCTTATAGACGGGTAAATGAAGATCACAAAAATTCACTTTGCCGGGTAAATGAAAATCGCAAAAATTTCTTAGCCGGGTAAGTGAAAACCGCAAAAATTCCTTAGCCGGGTAAGTGAAAATCGCAAAAATTCCTTCGCCGGGTCAGTGAAAATCGCAAAAATGCCTTAGTCGAGTAACTGAAAGTCGCAAAAATTCACTTAACACGGTAAATGAAAGTCACAAATATTCACATATTGAAAATAATGAAAATTCACATAGTTGGGTAAGTGAAAATCGCTTAAATTCCTTGGACGGCTAAGTGAAAATCGCAAAAATTCACTTAGCCAGGTAAGTGAAAATCACAAAAATTCACTAAGCGCGATAAGTGAAAATCGCTAAAATTCACTTAGTCGGGTAAGTGAAAATCGCAAAAATTTACTTAGCCGGGTAAGTGAAAATCACAAAAATTCACTTAGCCAGGTAAGTGAAAATCACAAAAATTCACATAGCGCTGTAAGTGAAAATCAATAAAATTCACTTTTCCGGGTAAGTGAAAATTGAAAAAATTCACTTTCCCGGGTAAGTGAAAATCGCGAAAATTCACTAAGTCGGGTAAGTTAAAATCGCTAAAATTCGCATGGCCGGGTAAGTGCAAATCGTAAAAGTTCACTTTTCCGGGTAAGTGAAAATCGCTAAAATGCCTTAGTGGGGTAAGTGAAAATCAAAATAATTTCTTAGCCAGGTAAGTGAAAATTTCTAAAATTCCTTAGCCGGGTAAATGAAAATCACAAAAATTCCCAAAGCCGGGTAAATGAAAATCGCAAAGATTCACTTTGCCGGGTAAGTGAGAATCACAAATATTCATATAGCCAGGTAAGTGAAAATCACAAAAATATTCTTAGCGCAAAATGAAAATAGCAAAAATTCACTTAGTCGAGTAAGTGAAAATCGCGAAAATTGACTTAGTCCTATAAGTGAAAATCGCTTAAATTCACATGCCCGGGTAAGTGCAAATCTTAAAAATTCACTTTTCCGGGTAAATGAAAATCGCAAAAATTCACTTATCCATTTAAGTGAAAATCACAAAAATTCACTCTGTCCGGTAAGTGAAAATCGCAAAAATTCACTTAGCCAGGTAAGTGAAAATCACAAAAATTCACTTAAAGCTGTAAGTGAAAATCGGAAAAATCGCAAGGTAAGTGAAAATAGCAAAAATTCACTTCACCGGGTCAGTGAAAATCGCAAAAATTCCTTAGTCGATTAACTGAAAGTCGCAAAAATTCACTTAGCAAGGTAAGTGAATATCACAAATATTCACATATTGAAAATATTGAAAATTCACATAGTTGGGTAAGTGAAAATCGCTTAAATTTATTAGGCGGGTAAGTGAAAATCGCAAAAATTCTCTTAGCCAGGTAAGTGAAAATCACAAAAATTCACTTACCGCGGTAAGTGAAAATCGCTAGAATTCACTTAGCCAGGTAAGTGAAAATCACAAAATTCACTTAGCCAGGTAAGTGAAGATCACAAAAATTCACTTAGCGGGGTAAGTGAAAATCGCTAAAATTCACTTTTCCGGGTAAGTGAAAATCGTTAAAATTCACTTTCCCGGGTGAGTGAAAATCGCGAAAATTCACTTAGTCCGGTAAGTTAAAATCGCTGAAATTCGCATGGCCGGGTAAGTGCAAATCGTAAAAGTTCACTTTTCCGGGTAAATGAAAATCGCTAATATTCCTTAGCCGGGTAAGTGAAAATCGCTGAATTCCCTAGCCGGGTAAGTGAAAATCGCAAATATTCACTTAGCCGGGTAAGTGAAAATCACAAAAATTCACTTAGCCGGGTAAGTGAAAGTCGCAAAAATTCACTTAGCCAGGTAAGTGAAAATCACAAAAATTCACTTAGCCAGGTAAGTGAGAAACGCTAAAATTCACTTTGCAGGGTATGTGAAAATCGCAAAAATTCACTTAGCCAGGTAAGTGAAAATCACAAAAATTCACTTAGCGCGGTAAGTGAGAAACGCTAAAATTCACTTTGCCGGGTATGTGAAGATCGCAAAAATTCACTTATCCAGGTAAGTGAAAATCACCAAAATTCACTTAGCCAGGTAAGTGAAAATCACAAAAATTCACTTAGCCGGGTATGTGAAAATCGCAAAAATTCACTTAGCCAGGTAAGTGAAAATCACAAAAATTCACAAAATTGCGGTAAGTGAAAATCGTAAAAATTCACCTTCCCGGGTAAATGCAAATCGTAAAAATTCACTTTTCCGGGTAAATGAAAATCGCAAAAATTCACTTATCCATTTAAGTGAAAATCACAAAAATTTACTTAGTGCGGTCAGTGAAAATTGCTAAAATTCCTTAGCCGTGTAAATAAAAATCACAGAGATTCACTTAGCCAGGTAAATGAAAATCACAAAAATTCCTTAGCCAGGTAAGTGAAAATCGCAAAAATCGCAAGGTAAGTGAAAATAGCAAAAATTCACTTAGCCGGGTCAGTGAAAATCGCAAAAATTCCTTAGTCGATTAACTGAAAGTCGCAAAAATTCACTTAGCAGGGTAAGTGAAAATCACAAATATTCACATATTGAAAATAATGAAAATTCACATAGTTGTGTAAGTAAAAACGCTTAAATTCCTTAGGCGGGTAAGTGAAAATCGCAAAAATTCACTTAGCCAGTTAAGTGAAAATCACAAAAAGTCACAAAATTGCGGTAAGTGAAAATCGTAAAAATTCACCTTTCCGGGTAAGTGAAAATCGTGAAAATTCACTTTGTCGGGTAAGTGAAAATCGCTAAAATTCACACTGCCGAGTAAGTAATAATAATAATTCTTGGCGCTACAGTCCAAAGGGGACCAGGGCCAAGCTTGCTCATCAACTACTCGTGTTGTGCGCGCTATTGTTCTCTCACGAGTAGAAGGGACCTACAGTTTTATGCCGACTCCGAACGGCGAAATTTGAGAAGCTTTCTTAGACAGTTATTACTCTTTGAGTGTTGTCAGCAGCTCGAAAGAGGTGGTGCCGTGAAATATTAGAAAAATTGGTGTTCAACTGGGAGTCGAACCTAGACCCTTCGGCGTGTGAGCGTCGCACTCTACCCACTACGCTACGGCGACCACCGAGTAAGTGCCGAGTAAGTGCAAATTGTAAAAATTCACTTTTCCGGCTAAGTGAAAATCGCAAAAATTCACTTATTTAGGTAAGTGAAAATCACAAAAATTCACTTAGCCAGGTAAGTGAAAATCACAAAAATTTACTTAGTGCGGTAAGTGAAAATTGCTAAAATTCACATTGCCGCGTAAGTGCAAATCGTAAAAATACACTTTCCTGGATAAGTGAAAATCGCTAAAATTCCTTAGCGGGGTAAGTGAAAATCGCAAAAATTGCAAAAAATCACTTCGCAGGGTCAGTGAAAATCGTAAAAATTCCTTAGTCATGTAAGTGAAAATCACAAAAATTTCTTAGCCAGGTAAGTGAAAATCGATAAATATACTAAGCTGGGTAAGTAAAAATCACAAAAATTCACATAGCCGGGTAAATGAAAATCGCAAAAATTCACTTTGCCGGGTAAGTGAAAATCGCAAAAATTCCTTAGCCGGGTAAATAAAAATCACAGAAATTCACTTAGCCAGGTAGTTAAAAAGCACAAAAATTCACTAAGCCGGGTAAGTGCGAATCGTAAAAGTTCACTTTTCCGGGTAAGTGAAAATCGCTAAAATGCCTTAGTGGGGTAAGTGAAAATCAAGATAATTTCTTAGCCAGGTAAGTGAAAATTTCTAAAATTCCTTAGCCGGGTAAATGAAAATCACAAAAATTCACAAAGCCGGGTAAATGAAAATCGCAAAGATTCACTTTGCCGGGTAAGTGAGAATCACAAATATTCATATAGCCAGGTAAGTGAAAATCACAAAAATATTCTTAGCGCAAAATGAAAATAGCAAAAATTCACTTAGTCGAGTAAGTGAAAATCGCGAAAATTGACTTAGTCCTATAAGTGAAAATCGCTAAAATTCACATGCCCGGGTAAGTGCAAATCTTAAAAATTCACTTTTCCGGGTAAATGAAAATCGCAAAAATTCACTTATCCATTTAAGTGAAAATCACAAAAATTCACTCTGTCCGGTAAGTGAAAATCGCAAAAATTCACTTAGCCAGGTAAGTGAAAATCACAAAAATTCACTTAAAGCTGTAAGTGAAAATCGGAAAAATCGCAAGGTAAGTGAAAATAGCAAAAATTCACTTCACCGGGTCAGTGAAAATCGCAAAAATTCCTTAGTCGATTAACTGAAAGTCGCAAAAATTCACTTAGCAAGGTAAGTGAAAATCACAAATATTCACATATTGAAAATATTGAAAATTCACATAGTTGGGTAAGTGAAAATCGCTTAAATTCCTTAGGCGGGTAAGTGAAAATCGCAAAAATTCTCTTAGCCAGGTAAGTGAAAATCACAAAAATTCACTTACCGCGGTAAGTGAAAATCGCTAGAATTCACTTAGCCGGGTAAGTGAAAATCACAAAATTCACTTAGCCAGGTAAGTGAAGATCACAAAAATTCACTTAGCGGGGTAAGTGAAAATCGCTAAGATTCACTTTTCCGGGTAAGTGAAAATCGTTAAAATTCACTTTCCCGGGTGAGTGAAAATCGCGAAAATTCACTTAGTCCGGTAAGTTAAAATCGCTGAAATTCGCATGGCCGGGTAAGTGCAAATCGTAAAAGTTCACTTTTCCGGGTAAATGAAAATCGCTAATATTCCTTAGCCGGGTAAGTGAAAATCGCTGAATTCCCTAGCCGGGTAAGTGAAAATCGCAAATATTCACTTAGCCGGGTAAGTGAAAATCACAAAAATTCACTTAGCCGGGTAAGTGAAAGTCGCAAAATTTCACTTAGCCAGGTAAGTGAAAATCACAAAAATTCACTTAGCCAGGTAAGTGAGAAACGCTAAAATTCACTTTGCCGGGTATGTGAAAATCGCAAAAATTCACTTAGCCAGGTAAGTGAAAATCACAAAAATTCACTTAGCGCGGTAAGTGAGAAACGCTAAAATTCACTTTGCCGGGTATGTGAAGATCGCAAAAATTCACTTATCCAGGTAAGTGAAAATCACCAAAATTCACTTAGCCAGGTAAGTGAAAATCACAAAAATTCACTTAGCCGGGTATGTGAAAATCGCAAAAATTCACTTAGCCAGGTAAGTGAAAATCACAAAAATTCACAAAATTGCGGTAAGTGAAAATCGTAAAAATTCACCATCCCGGGTAAGTGAAAATCGCGAAAATTCACTTTGTCGGGTAAGAGAAAATCGCTAAAATTCACACCGCTGAGTAAGTAATAATAACAATTCTTGGCGCTACAGTCCAAAGGGGACCAGGGCCAAGCTTGCTCATCAACTACTCGTGTTGTGCGCGCTGTTGTTCTCTCACGAGTAGAAGGGACCTACAGTTTTATGCCGACTCCGAACGGCGAAATTTGAGAAGCTTTCTTAGACAGTTATTACTCTTTGAGTGTTGTCAGCAGCTCGAAAGAGGTAGTGCCGTGAAATATTAGAAAAATTGGTGTTCAACTGGGAGTCGAACCTAGACCCTTCGGCGTGTGAGCGTCGCACTCTACCCACTACGCTACGGCGACCACCGAGTAAGTGCCGAGTAAGTGCAAATTGTAAAAATTCACTTTTCCGGCTAAGTGAAAATCGCAAAAATTCACTTATTTAGGTAAGTGAAAATCACAAAAATTCACTTAGCCAGGTAAGTGAAAATCACAAAAATTTACTTAGTGCGGTAAGTGAAAATTGCTAAAATTCCTTAGCCGTGTAAATAAAAATCACAGAAATTCACTTAGCCAGGTAAATGAAAATCGCAAAAAATTCACTTTGCCGGGTAAGTGAAAATCGCAAAAATTCCTTAGCCGGGTAAATAAAAATCACAGAAATTCACTTAGCCAGGTAGTTAAAAAGCACAAAAATTCACTAAGCCGGGTAGGTGAAAATCACAAAAATTCATTTAGCCAGGTAAGTGAAAATCACAAAAATTTACTTAGCGCAAAATGAAAATCCCAAAAATTCACTTAGTCGAGTAAGTGAAAATCGCGAAAATTGACTTAGTCCGGTAAAAGAAAATCGCTAAAATTCACATGCCCGGGTAAATGCAAATCGTAAAAATTCACTTTTCCGGGTAAATGAAAATCGCAAAAATTCACTTATCCATTTAAGTGAAAATCACAAAAATTTACTTAGTGCGGTAAGTGAAAATTGCTAAAATTCCTTAGCCGTGTAAATAAAAATCACAGAAATTCACTTAGCCAGGTAAATGAAAATCACAAAAATTCCTTAGCCAGGTAAGTGAAAATCGCAAAAATCGCAAGGTAAGTGAAAATAGCAAAAATTCACTTAGCCGGGTCAGTGAAAATCGCAAAAATTCCTTAGTCGATTAACTGAAAGTCGCAAAAATTCACTTAGCAGGGTAAGTGAAAATCACAAATATTCACATATTGAAAATAATGAAAATTCACATAGTTGTGTAAGTAAAAACGCTTAAATTCCTTAGGCGGGTAAGTGAAAATCGCAAAAATTCACTTAGCCAGTTAAGTGAAAATCACAAAAATTCACAAAATTGCGGTAAGTGAAAATCGTAAAAATTCACCTTCCCGGGGAAGTGAAAATCGTGAAAATTCACTTTGTCGGGTAAGTGAAAATCGCTAAAATTCACACTGCCGAGTAAGTAATAATAATAATTCTTGGCGCTACAGTCCAAAGGGGACCAGGGCCAAGCTTGCTCATCAACTACTCGTGTTGTGCGCGCTATTGTTCTCTCACGAGTAGAAGGGACCTACAGTTTTTTGCCGACTCCGAACGGCGAAATTTGAGCAGCTTTCTTAGACAGTTATTACTCTTTGAGTGTTGTCAGCAGCTCGAAAGAGGTGGTGCCGTGAAATATTAGAAAAATTGGTGTTGAACTGGGAGTCGAACCTAGACCCTTCGGCGTGTGAGCGTCGCACTCTACCCACTACGCTACGGCGACCACCGAGTACGTGCCGAGTAAGTGCAAATTGTAAAAATTCACTTTTCCGGCTAAGTGAAAATCGCAAAAATTCACTAATTTAGGTAAGTGAAAATCACAAAAATTCACTAAGCCAGGTAAGTGAAAATCACAATAATTTACTTAGTGCGGTAAGTGAAAATTGCTAAAATTCACATTGCCGCGTAAGTGCAAATCGTAAAAATGCACTTTCCTGGATAAGTGAAAATCGCTAAAATTCCTTAGCGGGTTCAGTGAAAATCGTAAAAATTCCTTAGTCATGTAGGTGAAAATCACAAAAATTTCTTAGCCAGGTAAGTGAAAATCGCTAAATATACTTAGCTGGGTAAGTGAAAATCACGAAAATTCACATAGCCGGGTAAATGAAAATCGCAAAAATTCACTTTGCCGGGTAAGTGAAAATCGCAAAAATTCCTTAGCCGGGTAAATAAAAATCACAGAAATTCACTTAGCCAGGTAGTTAAAAAGCACAAAAATTCACTAAGCCGGGTAGGTGAAAATCACAAAAATTCATTTAGCCAGGTAAGTGAAAATCACAAAAATTTACTTAGCGCAAAATGAAAATCGTGAAAATTCACTTTGTCGGGTAAGTGAAAATCGCTAAAATTCACACTGCCGAGTAAGTAATAATAATAATTCTTGGCGCTACAGTCCAAAGGGGACCAGGGCCAAGCTTGCTCATCAACTACTCGTGTTGTGCGCGCTATTGTTCTCTCACGAGTAGAAGGGACCTACAGTTTTTTGCCGACTCCGAACGGCGAAATTTGAGAAGCTTTCTTAGACAGTTATTTCTCTTTGAGTGTTGTCAGCAGCTCGAAAAAGGTGGTGCCGTGAAATATTAGAAAAATTGGTGTTGAACTGGGAGTCGAACCTAGACCCTTCGGCGTGTGAGCGTCGCACTCTACCCACTACGCTACGGCGACCACCGAGTAAGTGCCGAGTAAGTGCAAATTGTCAAAATTCACTTTTCCGGCTAAGTGAAAATCGCAAAAATTCACTTATTTAGGTAAGTGAAAATCACAAAAATTCACTTAGCCAGGTAAGTGAAAATCACAAAAATTTACTTAGTGCGGTAAGTGAAAATTGCTAAAATTCCTTAGCCGGGTAAATAAAAATCACAGAAATTCACTTAGCCAGGTAAATGAAAATCGCAAAAATTCACTTAGCCGGGTAAATAAAAATCACTGAAATTCACTTAGCCAGGTAGTTAAAAAGCACAAAAATTCACTAAGCCGGGTAGGTGAAAATCACAAAAATTCATTTAGCCAGGTAAGTGAAAATCACAAAAATTTACTTAGCGCAAAATGAAAATCGCAAAAATTCACTTAGTCGAGTAAGTGAAAATCGCGAAAATTTACTTAGTGCGGTAAGTGAAAATTGCTAAAATTCACATTGCCGCGTAAGTGCAAATCGTAAAAATACAATTTCCTGGATAAGTGAAAATCGCTAAAATTCCTTAGCGGGGTAAGTGAAAATCGCAAAAATTGCAAAAAATCACTTCGCAGGGTCAGTGAAAATCGTAAAAATTCCTTAGTCATGTAAGTGAAAATCACAAAAATTTCTTAGCCACGTAAGTGAAAATCGCTAAATATACTTAGCTGGGTAAGTGAAAATCACAAAAATTCACATAGCCGGGTAAATGAAAATCGCTAAAATTCACTTTGCCGGCTAAGTGAAAATCGCAAAAATTCCTTAGCCGGGTAAATAAAAATCACAGAAATTCACTTAGCCAGGTAGTTAAAAAGCACAAAAATTCACTAAGCCGGGTAGGTGAAAATCACAAAAATTCATTTAGCCAGGTAAGTGAAAATCACAAAAATTTACTTAGTGCGGTTAGTGCAAATTGCTAAAATTCCTTAGCCGGGTAAATAAAAATCACAGAAATTCACTTAGCCAAGTAAATGAAAATCGCAAAAATTCACTTTGCCGGGTAAGTGAAAATCGCAAAAATTCCTTAGCCGGGTAAATAAAAATCACAGAAATTCACTTAGCCAGGTAGTTAAAAAGCACAAAAATTCACTAAGCCGGGTAGGTGAAAATCACAAAAATTCATTTAGCCAGGTAAGTGAAAATCAAAAAAATTTACTTAGCCAGGTAAGTGAAAATCACAAAAATTCAAAAAATTGCGGTAAGTGAAAATCGTAAAAATTCACCTTCCCGGGTAAGTGAAAATCGTGAAAATTCACTTTGTCGGGTAAGTGCAAATCGCTAAAATTCATCAATCAATTCTTGGCGCTACAGTCCAAAGGGGACCAGGGCCAAGCTTGCTCATCAACTACTCGTGTTGTGCGCGCTATTGTTCTCTCACGAGTAGAAGGGACCTACAGTTTTATGCCGACTCCGAACGGCGAAATTTGAGAAGCTTTCTTAGACAGTTATTACTCTTTGAGTGTTGTCAGCAGCTCGAAAGAGGTGGTGCCATGAAATATAAGAAAAATTGGTGTTGAACTGGGAGTCGAACCTAGACCCTTCGGCGTGTGAGCGTCGCACTCTACCCACTACGCTACCGCGACCACCGAGTAAGTGCCGAGTAAGTGCAAATTGTAAAAATTCACTTTTCCGGCTAAGTGACAATCGCAAAAATTCACTTATTTAGGTAAGTGAAAATCACAAAAATTCACTTAGCCAGGTAAGTGAAAATCACAAAAATTTACTTAGTGCGGTAAGTGAAAATTGCTAAAATTCCTTAGCCGGGTAAATAAAAATCACAGAAATTCACTTAGCCAAGTAAATGAAAATCGCAAAAATTCACTTTGCCGGGTAAGTGAAAATCGCAAAAATTCCTTAGCCGGGTAAATAAAAATCACAGAAATTCACTTAGCCAGGTAGTTAAAAAGCACAAAAATTCACTAAGCCGGGTAGGTGAAAATCACAAAAATTCATTTAGCCAGGTAAGTGAAAATCACAAAAATTTACTTAGCGCAAAATGAAAATCCCAAAAATTCACTTAGTCGAGTAAGTGAAAATCGCGAAAATTGACTTAGTCCGGTAAGTGAAAATCGCTAAAATTCACATGCCCGGGTAAATGCAAATCGTAAAAATTCACTTTTCCGGGTAAATGAAAATCGCAAAAATTCACTTATCCATTTAAGTGAAAATCACAAAAAATCACTTAGTCCGTTAAGTGAAAATCGCAAAAATTCACTAAGCCAGATAAGTGAAAATCACAAAAATTCCTTAGCCGGGTAAGTGAAAATCGCAAAAATCGCAAGGTAAGTGAAAATAGCAAAAATTCACTTATCCGGGTCAGTGAAAATCGCAAAAATTCCTTAGTCGATTAACTGAAAGTCGCAAAAATTCACTTAGCAAGGTAAGTGAAAATCACAAATATTCACATATTGAAAATAATGAAAATTCACATAGTTGTGTAAGTGAAAATCGCTTAAATTCCTTAGGCCGGTAAGTGAAAATCGCAAAAATTCACTTAGCCAGTTAATTGAAAATCACAAAAATTCACTAAGCGCGGTAAGTGAAAATCGCTACAATCCACTAAGCCGGGTAAGTGAAAATCACAAAATTCACTTAGCCAGGTAAGTGAAAATCACAAAAATTCACAAAATTGCGGTAAATGAAAATCGTAAAAATTCACCTTCCCGGGTAAGTGAAAGTCGTGAAAATTCACTTTGTCGGGTAAGTGAAAATCGCTAAAATTCACACTGCCGAGTAAGTAATAATAATAATTCTTGGCGCTACAGTCCAAAGGGGACCAGGGCCAAGCTTGCTCATCAACTACTCGTGTTGTGCGCGCTATTGTTCTCTCACGAGTAGAAGGGACCTACAGTTTTTTGCCGACTCCGAACGGCGAAATTTAAGAAGCTTTCTTAGACAGTTATTACTCTTTGAGTGTTGTCAGCAGCTCGAAAGAGGTGGTGCCGTGAAATATTAGAAAAATTGGTGTTGAACTTTGAGTCGAACCTAGACCCTTCGGCGTGTGAGCGTCGCACTATACCCACTACGCTACGGCGACCACCGAGTAAGTGCCGAGTAAGTGCAAATTGTAAAAATTCACTTTTCCGGCTAAGTGAAAATCGCAAAAATTCACTTATTTAGGTAAGTGAAAATCACAAAAATTCACTAAGCAAGGTAAGTGAAAATCACAAAAATTTACTTAGTGCGGTAAGTGAAAATTGCTAAAATTCACATTGCCGCGTAAGTGCAAATCGTAATAATGCACTTTCCTGGATAAGTGAAAATCGCTAAAATTCCTTAGCGGGGTCAGTGAAAATCGTAAAAATTCCTTAGTCATGTAAGTGAAAATCACAAAAATTTCTTAGCCAGGTAAGTGAAAATCGCTAAATATACTTAGCTGGGTAAGTGAAAATCACAAAAATTCACATAGCCGGGTAAATGAAAATCGCAAAAATTCACTTTGCCGGGTAAGTGAAAATCGCAAAAATTCCTTAGCCGGGTAAATAAAAATCACAGAAATTCACTTAGCCAGTTAGTTAAAAAGCACAAAAATTCTTTAAGCCGGGTAGGTGAAAATCACAAAAATTCATTTAGCCAGGTAAGTGAAAATCACAAAAATTTACTTAGCGCAAAATGAAAATCGTGAAAATTCACTTAGTCGAGTAAGTGCAAATCGCGAAAATTGACTTAGTCCGATAAGTGAAAATCGCTAAAATTCACATGCCCGGGTAAATGCAAATCGTAAAAAGTCACTTTCCGGGTAAATGAAAATCGCAAAAATTCACTTATCCATTTAAGTGAAAATCACAAAAATTCACTTAGTCCGTTAAGTGAAAATCGCTGAATTCCTTAGCCGTGTAAGTGAAAATCGCAAATATTCACTTAGCCGGGTAAGTGAAAATCGCAAAAATCGCAAGGTAAGTGAAAATAGCAAAAATTCACTTAACCGGGTCAGTGAAAATCGCAAAAATTCCTTAGTCGATTAACTGAAAGTCGCAAAAATTCACTTAGCAGGCTAAGTGAAAATCGCAAATATTCACATTTTGAAAATAATGAAAATTCATAAAGTTGTGTAAGTGAAAATCGCTTAAATTCCTTAGGCGGGTAAGTGAAAATCGCAAAAATTCACTTAGCCAGGTAAGTGAAAATCACAAAAATTTACTAAGCGCGGTAAGTGAAAATCGCTAGAATCCACTAAGCCGGGTAAGTGAAAATCACAAAATTCACGTAGCCAGGTAAGTGAAAATCACAAAAATTCACAAAATTGCGGTAAGTGAAAATCGTAAAAATTCACCTTCCCGGGTAAGTGAAAATCCTGAAAATTCACTTTGTCGGGTAAGTGAAAATCGCTAAAATTCACACTGCCGAGTAAGTAATAATAATAATTCTTGGCGCTACAGTCCAAAGGGGACCAGGGCCAAGCTTGCTCATCAACTACTCGTGTTGTGCGCGCTATTGTTCTCTCACGAGTAGAAGGGACCTACAGTTTTTTGCCGACTCCGAACGGCGAGATTTGAGAAGCTTTCTTAGACAGTTATTTCTCTTTGAGTGTTGTCAGCAGCTCGAAAGAGGTGGTGCCGTGAAATATTAGAAAAATTGGTGTTGAACTGGGAGTCGAACCTAGACCCTTCGGCGTGTGAGCGTCGCACTATACCCACTACGCTACGGCGACCACCGAGTAAGTGCAAATTGTAAAAATTCACTTTTCCGGCTAAGTTAAAATCGCAAAAATTCACTTATTTAGGTACGTGAAAATCACAAAAATTCACTTAGCCAGGTAAGTGAAAATCACAAAAATTTACTTAGTGCGGTAAGTGAAAATTTCTAAGATTCCTTAGCCGGGTAAATAAAAATCACAGAAATTCACTTAGCCAGGTAAATGAAAATCGCAAAAATTCACTTTGCCGGGTAAGTGAAAATCGCAAAAATTCCTTAGCCGGGTAAATAAAAATCACAGAAATTCACTTAGCCAGGTAGTTAAAAAGCACAAAAATTCACTAAGCCGGGTAGGTGAAAATCACAAAAATTCATTTAGCCAGGTAAGTGAAAATCACAAAAATTTACTTAGCCAGGTAAGTGAAAATCACAAAAATTCAAAAAATTGCGGTAAGTGAAAATCGTAAAAATTCACCTTCCCGGGTAAGTGAAAATCGTGAAAATTCACTTTGTCGGGTAAGTGCAAATCGCTAAAATTCATCAATCAATTCTTGGCGCTACAGTCCAAAGGGGACCAGGGCCAAGCTTGCTCATCAACTACTCGTGTTGTGCGCGCTATTGTTCTCTCACGAGTAGAAGGGACCTACAGTTTTATGCCGACTCCGAACGGCGAAATTTGAGAAGCTTTCTTAGACAGTTATTACTCTTTGAGTGTTGTCAGCAGCTCGAAAGAGGTGGTGCCATGAAATATAAGAAAAATTGGTGTTGAACTGGGAGTCGAACCTAGACCCTTCGGCGTGTGAGCGTCGCACTCTACCCACTACGCTACCGCGACCACCGAGTAAGTGCCGAGTAAGTGCAAATTGTAAAAATTCACTTTTCCGGCTAAGTGACAATCGCAAAAATTCACTTATTTAGGTAAGTGAAAATCACAAAAATTCACTTAGCCAGGTAAGTGAAAATCACAAAAATTTACTTAGTGCGGTAAGTGAAAATTGCTAAAATTCCTTAGCCGGGTAAATAAAAATCACAGAAATTCACTTAGCCAAGTAAATGAAAATCGCAAAAATTCACTTTGCCGGGTAAGTGAAAATCGCAAAAATTCCTTAGCCGGGTAAATAAAAATCACAGAAATTCACTTAGCCAGGTAGTTAAAAAGCACAAAAATTCACTAAGCCGGGTAGGTGAAAATCACAAAAATTCATTTAGCCAGGTAAGTGAAAATCACAAAAATTTACTTAGCGCAAAATGAAAATCCCAAAAATTCACTTAGTCGAGTAAGTGAAAATCGCGAAAATTGACTTAGTCCGGTAAGTGAAAATCGCTAAAATTCACATGCCCGGGTAAATGCAAATCGTAAAAATTCACTTTTCCGGGTAAATGAAAATCGCAAAAATTCACTTATCCATTTAAGTGAAAATCACAAAAATTCACTTAGTCCGTTAAGTGAAAATCGCAAAAATTCACTAAGCCAGATAAGTGAAAATCACAAAAATTCCTTAGCCGGGTAAGTGAAAATCGCAAAAATCGCAAGGTAAGTGAAAATAGCAAAAATTCACTTATCCGGGTCAGTGAAAATCGCAAAAATTCCTTAGTCGATTAACTGAAAGTCGCAAAAATTCACTTAGCAAGGTAAGTGAAAATCACAAATATTCACATATTGAAAATAATGAAAATTCACATAGTTGTGTAAGTGAAAATCGCTTAAATTCCTTAGGCCGGTAAGTGAAAATCGCAAAAATTCACTTAGCCAGTTAATTGAAAATCACAAAAATTCACTAAGCGCGGTAAGTGAAAATCGCTACAATCCACTAAGCCGGGTAAGTGAAAATCACAAAATTCACTTAGCCAGGTAAGTGAAAATCACAAAAATTCACAAAATTGCGGTAAATGAAAATCGTAAAAATTCACCTTCCCGGGTAAGTGAAAGTCGTGAAAATTCACTTTGTCGGGTAAGTGAAAATCGCTAAAATTCACACTGCCGAGTAAGTAATAATAATAATTCTTGGCGCTACAGTCCAAAGGGGACCAGGGCCAAGCTTGCTCATCAACTACTCGTGTTGTGCGCGCTATTGTTCTCTCACGAGTAGAAGGGACCTACAGTTTTTTGCCGACTCCGAACGGCGAAATTTAAGAAGCTTTCTTAGACAGTTATTACTCTTTGAGTGTTGTCAGCAGCTCGAAAGAGGTGGTGCCGTGAAATATTAGAAAAATTGGTGTTGAACTTTGAGTCGAACCTAGACCCTTCGGCGTGTGAGCGTCGCACTATACCCACTACGCTACGGCGACCACCGAGTAAGTGCCGAGTAAGTGCAAATTGTAAAAATTCACTTTTCCGGCTAAGTGAAAATCGCAAAAATTCACTTATTTAGGTAAGTGAAAATCACAAAAATTCACTAAGCAAGGTAAGTGAAAATCACAAAAATTTACTTAGTGCGGTAAGTGAAAATTGCTAAAATTCACATTGCCGCGTAAGTGCAAATCGTAATAATGCACTTTCCTGGATAAGTGAAAATCGCTAAAATTCCTTAGCGGGGTCAGTGAAAATCGTAAAAATTCCTTAGTCATGTAAGTGAAAATCACAAAAATTTCTTAGCCAGGTAAGTGAAAATCGCTAAATATACTTAGCTGGGTAAGTGAAAATCACAAAAATTCACATAGCCGGGTAAATGAAAATCGCAAAAATTCACTTTGCCGGGTAAGTGAAAATCGCAAAAATTCCTTAGCCGGGTAAATAAAAATCACAGAAATTCACTTAGCCAGTTAGTTAAAAAGCACAAAAATTCTTTAAGCCGGGTAGGTGAAAATCACAAAAATTCATTTAGCCAGGTAAGTGAAAATCACAAAAATTTACTTAGCGCAAAATGAAAATCGTGAAAATTCACTTAGTCGAGTAAGTGAAAATCGCGAAAATTGACTTAGTCCGATAAGTGAAAATCGCTAAAATTCACATGCCCGGGTAAATGCAAATCGTAAAAAGTCACTTTCCGGGTAAATGAAAATCGCAAAAATTCACTTATCCATTTAAGTGAAAATCACAAAAATTCACTTAGTCCGTTAAGTGAAAATCGCTGAATTCCTTAGCCGTGTAAGTGAAAATCGCAAATATTCACTTAGCCGGGTAAGTGAAAATCGCAAAAATCGCAAGGTAAGTGAAAATAGCAAAAATTCACTTAACCGGGTCAGTGAAAATCGCAAAAATTCCTTAGTCGATTAACTGAAAGTCGCAAAAATTCACTTAGCAGGGTAAGTGAAAATCGCAAATATTCACATTTTGAAAATAATGAAAATTCATAAAGTTGTGTAAGTGAAAATCGCTTAAATTCCTTAGGCGGGTAAGTGAAAATCGCAAAAATTCACTTAGCCAGGTAAGTGAAAATCACAAAAATTTACTAAGCGCGGTAAGTGAAAATCGCTAGAATCCACTAAGCCGGGTAAGTGAAAATCACAAAATTCACGTAGCCAGGTAAGTGAAAATCACAAAAATTCACAAAATTGCGGTAAGTGAAAATCGTAAAAATTCACCTTCCCGGGTAAGTGAAAATCCTGAAAATTCACTTTGTCGGGTAAGTGAAAATCGCTAAAATTCACACTGCCGAGTAAGTAATAATAATAATTCTTGGCGCTACAGTCCAAAGGGGACCAGGGCCAAGCTTGCTCATCAACTACTCGTGTTGTGCGCGCTATTGTTCTCTCACGAGTAGAAGGGACCTACAGTTTTTTGCCGACTCCGAACGGCGAGATTTGAGAAGCTTTCTTAGACAGTTATTTCTCTTTGAGTGTTGTCAGCAGCTCGAAAGAGGTGGTGCCGTGAAATATTAGAAAAATTGGTGTTGAACTGGGAGTCGAACCTAGACCCTTCGGCGTGTGAGCGTCGCACTATACCCACTACGCTACGGCGACCACCGAGTAAGTGCAAATTGTAAAAATTCACTTTTCCGGCTAAGTTAAAATCGCAAAAATTCACTTATTTAGGTACGTGAAAATCACAAAAATTCACTTAGCCAGGTAAGTGAAAATCACAAAAATTTACTTAGTGCGGTAAGTGAAAATTTCTAAGATTCCTTAGCCGGGTAAATAAAAATCACAGAAATTCACTTAGCCAGGTAAATGAAAATCGCAAAAATTCACTTTGCCGGGTAAGTGAAAATCGCAAAAATTCCTTAGCCGGGTAAATAAAAATCACAGAAATTCACTTAGCCAGGTAGTTAAAAAGCACAAAAATTCACTAAGCCGGGTAGGTGAAAATCACAAAAATTCATTTAGCCAGGTAAGTGAAAATCACAAAAATCTACTTAGCGCAAAATGAAAATCGCAAAAATTCACTTAGTCGAGTAAGTGAAAATCGCGAAAATTGACTTAGTCCGGTAAGTGAAAATCGCTAAAATTCACATGCCCGGGTAAATGCAAATCGTAAAAAGTCACTTTTCCGGGTAAATGAAAATCGCAAAAATTCACTTATCCATTTAAGTGAAAATCACAAAAATTCACTTAGTCCGTTAAGTGAAAATCGCAAAAATTCACTAAGCCAGGTAAGTGAAAATCGCAAAAATTCTTAGCCGGGTAAGTGAAAATCGCAAAAATCGCAAGGTAAGTGAAAATAGCAAAAATTCACTTAGCCGGGTCAGTGAAAATCTCAAAAATCCCTTAGTCGATTAACTGAAAGTCGCAAAAATTTACTTAGCAGGGTGAGTGAAAATCACAAATATTCACATATTGAAAATAATGAAAATTCACATATTTGTGTAAGTGAAAATCGCTTAAATTCCTTAGGCGGGTAAGTGAAAATCGCAAAAATTCACTTAGCCAGGTAAGTGAAAATCACAAAAATTCAAAAAATTGCGGTAAGTGAAAATCGTAAAATTTCACCTTCCCGGTTAAGTGAAAATCGTGAAAATTCACTCTGTCGGGTAAGTGCAAATCGCTAAAATTCACACTGCCGAGTAAGTAATAATAATAATTCTTGGCGCTACAGTCCAAAGGGGACCAGGGCCAAGCTTGCTCATCAACTACTCGTGTTGTGCGCGCTATTATTCTCTCACGAGTAGAAGGGACCTACAGTTTTTTGCCGACTCCGAACGGCGAAATTTGAGAAGCTTTCTTAGACAGTTATTACTCTTAGAGTGTTGTCAGCAGCTCGAAAGAGGTGGTGCCGTGAAATATAAGAAAAATTGGTGTTGAACTGGGAGTCGAACCTAGACCCTTCGGCGTGTGAGCGTCGCAATCTACCCACTACGCTACGGCGACCACCGAGTAAGTGCCGAGTAAGTGCAAATCGTAAAAGTTCACTTTTCCGGCTAAGTGAAAATCGCAAAAATTCACTTATTTAGGTTAGTGAAAATCACAAAAATTCACTTAGCCAGGTAAGTGAAAATCACAAAAATTTACTTAGCGCGGTAAGTGAAAATTTCTAAGATTCCTTAGCCGGGTAAATAAAAATCACAGAAATTCACTTAGCCAGGTAAATGAAAATCGCAAAAATTCACTTTGCCGGGTAAGTGAAAATCGCAAAAATTCCTTAGCCGGGTAAATAAAAATCACAGAAATTCACTTAGCCAGGTAGTTAAAAAGCACAAAAATTCACTAAGCCGGGTAGGTGAAAATCACAAAAATTCATTTAGCCAGGTAAGTGAAAATCACAAAAATCTACTTAGCGCAAAATGAAAATCGCAAAAATTCACTTAGTCGAGTAAGTGAAAATCGCGAAAATTGACTTAGTCCGGTAAGTGAAAATCGCTAAAATTCACATGCCCGGGTAAATGCAAATCGTAAAAAGTCACTTTTCCGGGTAAATGAAAATCGCAAAAATTCACTTATCCATTTAAGTGAAAATCACAAAAATTCACGTAGTCCGTTAAGTGAAAATCGCAAAAATTCACTAAGCCAGGTAAGTGAAAATCGCAAAAATTCTTAGCCGGGTAAGTGAAAATCGCAAAAATCGCAAGGTAAGTGAAAATAGCAATAATTCACTTAGCCGGGTCAGTGAAAATCTCAAAAATCCCTTAGTCGATTAACTGAAAGTCGCAAAAATTTACTTAGCAGGGTGAGTGAAAATCACAAATATTCACATATTGAAAATAATGAAAATTCACATATTTGTGTAAGTGAAAATCGCTTAAATTCCTTAGGCGGGTAAGTGAAAATCGCAAAAATTCACTTAGCCAGGTAAGTGAAAATCACAAAAATTCAAAAAATTGCGGTAAGTGAAAATCGTAAAATTTCACCTTCCCGGTTAAGTGAAAATCGTGAAAATTCACTCTGTCGGGTAAGTGCAAATCGCTAAAATTCACACTGCCGAGTAAGTAATAATAATAATTCTTGGCGCTACAGTCCAAAGGGGACCAGGGCCAAGCTTGCTCATCAACTACTCGTGTTGTGCGCGCTATTATTCTCTCACGAGTAGAAGGGACCTACAGTTTTTTGCCGACTCCGAACGGCGAAATTTGAGAAGCTTTCTTAGACAGTTATTACTCTTAGAGTGTTGTCAGCAGCTCGAAAGAGGTGGTGCCGTGAAATATAAGAAAAATTGGTGTTGAACTGGGAGTCGAACCTAGACCCTTCGGCGTGTGAGCGTCGCAATCTACCCACTACGCTACGGCGACCACCGAGTAAGTGCCGAGTAAGTGCAAATCGTAAAAGTTCACTTTTCCGGCTAAGTGAAAATCGCAAAAATTCACTTATTTAGGTTAGTGAAAATCACAAAAATTCACTTAGCCAGGTAAGTGAAAATCACAAAAATTTACTTAGCGCGGTAAGTGAAAATTGCTAAAATTCACATTGCCGCGTAAGTGCAAATCGTAAAAATGCACTTTCCTGGATAAGTGAAAATCGCTAAAATTCCTTAGCGGGGTAAGTGAAAATCGCAAAAATTGCAAAAAAATCACTTCGCAGGGTCAGTGAAAATCGCAAAAATTCCTTAGTCATGTAAGTGAAAATCGCTAAATATACTTAGCTGGGTAAGTGAAAATCATAAAAATTCACATAACCGGGTAAATGAAAATCGCAAAAATTCACTTTGCCGGGTAAGTGAAAATCGCAAAAATTCCTTAGCCGGGTAAATGAAAATCACAGAAATTCACTTAGTCAGGTAGTTAAAAAGCACAAAAATTCACTTAGCCGGGTAGGTGAAAATCACAAAAATTCATTAAGCCAGGTAAGTGAAAATCACAAAAATTTACTTAGCGCAAAATGAAAATCGCAAAAATTCACTTAGCCAGGTAAGTGAAAATCACAAAAATTCACTTAGAGCGGTAAGTGAAAATCGCAAAAATCGCAAGGTAAGTGAAAATAGCAAAAATTCACATTGCCGGGTAAGTGAAAATCACAAATTCACTTAACCGGGTAAGTGAAATTCACAAAAATGCATATAGTTTGGTAAGTGAAAATCGTTAAAATTCACATTGCCAGGTAAGTGCAAATCGTAAAAATTCACTTTCCTGGGTAAGTGAAAATCGCTAAAATGCCTTAGAGGACAAAAATTCACTTAGCCAGGTAAGTGAAAATCACAAAAATTCACTTAGCGCGGTAAGTGAAAATCGCAAAAATTCACTTTTCCGGGTAAGTGAAAATCGTAAAAATTCACTTTCCCGTGTAAGTGAATATGGCGAAAATTCACTTAGTCGGGTAAGTGAAAATAGCTAAAATTCACATTGCCGGGTAAGTGAAAATCACAAATTCACTTAACCGGGTAAGTGAAAATCACAAAAATGCATATAGTTTGGTAAGTGAAAATCGCTAAAATTCACATTGCCGTGTAAGTGCAAATCGTAAAAATTCACTTTCCTGGGTAAGTGAAAATCGCTAAAATGCCTTAGAGGAGTAAGTGAAAATCACAAAAATTTCTTAGCCAGGTAAGTGAAAATTGCTAAAATTCCTTAGCCGGGTAAGTGAAAATCACAAAAATTCACAAAATTGCGGTAAGTGAAAATCGTAAAAATTCACCTTCCCGGGTAAGTGAAAATCGCGAAAATTCACTTTGTCGGGTAAGTGAAAATCGCTAAAATTCACACTGCCGAGTAAGTAATAATAATAATTCTTGGCGCTACAGTCCAAAGGGGACCAGGGCCAAGCTTGCTCATCAACTACTCGTGTTGTGCGCGCTATTGTTCTCTCACGAGTAGAAGGGACCTACAGTTTTTTGCCGACTCCGAACGGCGAAATTTGAGAAGCTTTCTTAGACAGTTATTACTCTTTGAGTGTTGTCAGCAGCTCGAAAGAGGTGGTGCCGTGAAATATTAGAAAAATTGGTGTTGAACTGGGAGTCGAACCTAGACCCTTCGGCGTGTGAGCGTCGCACTCTACCCACTACGCTACGGCGACCACCGAGTAAGTGCCGAGTAAGTGCAAATCGTAAAAATTCACTTTTCCGGCTAAGTGAAAATCGCAAAAATGCACTTATTTAGGTTAGTGAAAATCACAAAAATTCACTTAGCCAGGTAAGTGAAAATCACAAAAATTTACTTAGCGCGGTAAGTGAAAATTGCTAAAATTCACATTGCCGCGTAGGTGCAAATCGTAAAAATGCACTTTCCTGGATAAGTGAAAATCGCTAAAATTCCTTAGCGGGGTAAGTGAAAATCGTTAAAATTGCAAAAAATCACTTCGCAGGGTCAGTGAAAATCGCAAAAATTCCTTAGTCATGTAAGTGAAAATCACAAAAATTTCTTAGCCAGGTAAGTGAAAATCGCTAAATATACTTAGCTGGGTAAGTGAAAATCACAAAAATTCACATAGCCGGGTAAATGAAAATCGCAAAAATTCACTTTGCCGGGTAAGTAAAAAACGCAAATATTCCTTAGCCGGGTAAATGAAAATCACAGAAATTCACTTAGACAGGTAGTTAAAAAGCACAAAAATTCACTTAGCCGGGTAGGTGAAAATCACCAAAATTCATTTAGCCAGGTAAGTGAAAATCACAAAAATTTACTTAGCGCGGTAAGTGAAAATTGCTAAAATTCACATTGCCGCGTAAGTGCAAATCGTAAAAATGCACTTTCCTGGATAAGTGAAAATCGCAAAAATTCCTTAGCCAAGTAAATGAAAATCGCAAAAATTCACTTTGCCGGGTAAGTGAAAATCGCAAAAATTCCTTAGCCAGGTAAGTGAAAATCACAAAAATTTACTTAGCGCAAAATGAAAATCGCAAAAAATCACTTATCCATTTAAGTGAAAATTACAAAAATTCACTTAGTTAGGTAAGTGAAAATCGCAAAAATTCACTTAGCCAGGTAAGTGAAAATCACAAAAATTCACTTAGAGCGGTAAGTGAAAATCGCAAAAATCGCAAGGTAAGTGAAAATAGCAAAAATTCACATTGCCGGGTACGTGAAAATCACAAATTCACTTAACCAGGTAAATAAAAATCACTGAAATTCACTTAGCCAGGTAGTTAAAAAGCACAAAAATTCACTAAGCCGGGTAGGTGAAAATCACAAAAATTCATTTAGCCAGGTAAGTGAAAATCACAAAAATTTACTTAGCGCAAAATGAAAATCGCAAAAATTCACTTAGTCGAGTAAGTGAAAATCGCGAAAATTTACTTAGTGCGGTAAGTGAAAATTGCTAAAATTCACATTGCCGCGTAAGTGCAAATCGTAAAAATACAATTTCCTGGATAAGTGAAAATCGCTAAAATTCCTTAGCGGGGTAAGTGAAAATCGCAAAAATTGCATAAAATCACTTCGCAGGGTCAGTGAAAATCGTAAAAATTCCTTAGTCATGTAAGTGAAAATCACAAAAATTTACTTAGCGCAAAATGAAAATCGCAAAAAATCACTTATCCATTTAAGTGAAAATCACAAAAATTCACTTAGTTAGGTAAGTGAAAATCGCAAAAATTCACTTAGCCAGGTAAGTGAAAATCACAAAAATTCACTTAGAGCGGTAAGTGAAAATCGCAAAAATCGCAAAAATCGCAAGGTAAGTGAAAATAGCAAAAATTCACATTGCCGGGTACGTGAAAATCACAAATTCCCTTAACCGGGTAAGTGAAAATCACAAAAATGCATATAGTTTGGTAAGTGAAAATCGCTAAAATTCATATTGCCGGGTAAGTGCAAATCGTAAAAATTCACTTTCCTGGGTAAGTGAAAATCGCTAAAATGCCTAAGAGGACAAAAATTCACTTAGCCATTTAAGTAAGTGAAAATCACAAAAATTCACTTAGCGCGGTAAGTGAAAATCGCAAAAATTCACTTTTCCGGGTAAGTGAAAATCGTAAAAATTCACTTTCCTGGGTAAGTGAAAATAGCAAAAATTCACATTGCCGGGTAAGTGAAAATCACAAATTCACTTAACCGGGTAAGTGAAATTCACAAAAATGCATATAGTTTGGTAAGTGAAAATCGTTAAAATTCACATTGCCAGGTAAGTGCAAATCGTAAAAATTCACTTTCCTGGGTAAGTGAAAATCGCTAAAATGCCTTAGAGGACAAAAATTCACTTAGCCAGGTAAGTGAAAATCACAAAAATTCACTTAGCGCGGTAAGTGAAAATCGCAAAAATTCACTTTTCCGGGTAAGTGAAAATCGTAAAAATTCACTTTCCCGTGTAAGTGAATATGGCGAAAATTCACTTAGTCGGGTAAGTGAAAATAGCTAAAATTCACATTGCCGGGTAAGTGAAAATCACAAATTCACTTAACCGGGTAAGTGAAAATCACAAAAATGCATATAGTTTGGTAAGTGAAAATCGCTAAAATTCACATTGCCGTGTAAGTGCAAATCGTAAAAATTCACTTTCCTGGGTAAGTGAAAATCGCTAAAATGCCTTAGAGGAGTAAGTGAAAATCACAAAAATTTCTTAGCCAGGTAAGTGAAAATTGCTAAAATTCCTTAGCCGGGTAAGTGAAAATCACAAAAATTCACAAAATTGCGGTAAGTGAAAATCGTAAAAATTCACCTTCCCGGGTAAGTGAAAATCGCGAAAATTCACTTTGTCGGGTAAGTGAAAATCGCTAAAATTCACACTGCCGAGTAAGTAATAATAATAATTCTTGGCGCTACAGTCCAAAGGGGACCAGGGCCAAGCTTGCTCATCAACTACTCGTGTTGTGCGCGCTATTGTTCTCTCACGAGTAGAAGGGACCTACAGTTTTTTGCCGACTCCGAACGGCGAAATTTGAGAAGCTTTCTTAGACAGTTATTACTCTTTGAGTGTTGTCAGCAGCTCGAAAGAGGTGGTGCCGTGAAATATTAGAAAAATTGGTGTTGAACTGGGAGTCGAACCTAGACCCTTCGGCGTGTGAGCGTCGCACTCTACCCACTACGCTACGGCGACCACCGAGTAAGTGCCGAGTAAGTGCAAATCGTAAAAATTCACTTTTCCGGCTAAGTGAAAATCGCAAAAATGCACTTATTTAGGTTAGTGAAAATCACAAAAATTCACTTAGCCAGGTAAGTGAAAATCACAAAAATTTACTTAGCGCGGTAAGTGAAAATTGCTAAAATTCACATTGCCGCGTAGGTGCAAATCGTAAAAATGCACTTTCCTGGATAAGTGAAAATCGCTAAAATTCCTTAGCGGGGTAAGTGAAAATCGTTAAAATTGCAAAAAATCACTTCGCAGGGTCAGTGAAAATCGCAAAAATTCCTTAGTCATGTAAGTGAAAATCACAAAAATTTCTTAGCCAGGTAAGTGAAAATCGCTAAATATACTTAGCTGGGTAAGTGAAAATCACAAAAATTCACATAGCCGGGTAAATGAAAATCGCAAAAATTCACTTTGCCGGGTAAGTAAAAAACGCAAATATTCCTTAGCCGGGTAAATGAAAATCACAGAAATTCACTTAGACAGGTAGTTAAAAAGCACAAAAATTCACTTAGCCGGGTAGGTGAAAATCACCAAAATTCATTTAGCCAGGTAAGTGAAAATCACAAAAATTTACTTAGCGCGGTAAGTGAAAATTGCTAAAATTCACATTGCCGCGTAAGTGCAAATCGTAAAAATGCACTTTCCTGGATAAGTGAAAATCGCAAAAATTCCTTAGCCAAGTAAATGAAAATCGCAAAAATTCACTTTGCCGGGTAAGTGAAAATCGCAAAAATTCCTTAGCCAGGTAAGTGAAAATCACAAAAATTTACTTAGCGCAAAATGAAAATCGCAAAAAATCACTTATCCATTTAAGTGAAAATTACAAAAATTCACTTAGTTAGGTAAGTGAAAATCGCAAAAATTCACTTAGCCAGGTAAGTGAAAATCACAAAAATTCACTTAGAGCGGTAAGTGAAAATCGCAAAAATCGCAAGGTAAGTGAAAATAGCAAAAATTCACATTGCCGGGTACGTGAAAATCACAAATTCACTTAACCAGGTAAATAAAAATCACTGAAATTCACTTAGCCAGGTAGTTAAAAAGCACAAAAATTCACTAAGCCGGGTAGGTGAAAATCACAAAAATTCATTTAGCCAGGTAAGTGAAAATCACAAAAATTTACTTAGCGCAAAATGAAAATCGCAAAAATTCACTTAGTCGAGTAAGTGAAAATCGCGAAAATTTACTTAGTGCGGTAAGTGAAAATTGCTAAAATTCACATTGCCGCGTAAGTGCAAATCGTAAAAATACAATTTCCTGGATAAGTGAAAATCGCTAAAATTCCTTAGCGGGGTAAGTGAAAATCGCAAAAATTGCATAAAATCACTTCGCAGGGTCAGTGAAAATCGTAAAAATTCCTTAGTCATGTAAGTGAAAATCACAAAAATTTACTTAGCGCAAAATGAAAATCGCAAAAAATCACTTATCCATTTAAGTGAAAATCACAAAAATTCACTTAGTTAGGTAAGTGAAAATCGCAAAAATTCACTTAGCCAGGTAAGTGAAAATCACAAAAATTCACTTAGAGCGGTAAGTGAAAATCGCAAAAATCGCAAAAATCGCAAGGTAAGTGAAAATAGCAAAAATTCACATTGCCGGGTACGTGAAAATCACAAATTCCCTTAACCGGGTAAGTGAAAATCACAAAAATGCATATAGTTTGGTAAGTGAAAATCGCTAAAATTCATATTGCCGGGTAAGTGCAAATCGTAAAAATTCACTTTCCTGGGTAAGTGAAAATCGCTAAAATGCCTAAGAGGACAAAAATTCACTTAGCCATTTAAGTAAGTGAAAATCACAAAAATTCACTTAGCGCGGTAAGTGAAAATCGCAAAAATTCACTTTTCCGGGTAAGTGAAAATCGTAAAAATTCACTTTCCTGGGTAAGTGAAAATCGCTAAAATTTACATTGCCGGGTAAGTGCAAATCGTAAAAATTCACTTTCCTGGGTAAGTGAAAATCGCTAAAATGCCTTAGAAGAGTAAGTGAAAATCACAAAAATTTCTTAGCCAGGTAAGTGAAAATTGCTAAAATTCCTTAGCCGGGTAAGTGAAAATCACAAAAATTCACATAGACGGGTTAATGAAGATCACAAAAATTCACTTTGCCGGGTACGTGAAAATCGCAAAAATTCCTTAGCCGGGTAAGTGAAAATCGCAAAAATTCCTTAGCCGGGTAAGTGAAAATCGCAATAATCGCAAGGTAAGTGAAAATAGCTAAAATTCCTTCGCCGGGTCAGTGAAAATCGCAAAAATTCCTTAGTCGAGTAACTGAAAGTCGCAAAAATTCACTTAGCACGGTAAGTGAAAGTCACAAATATTCACATATTGAAAATAATGAAAATTCACATAGTTGGGTAAGTGAAAATCGCTTAAATTCCTTGGACGGCTAGGTGAAAATCGCAAAAATTCACTTAGCCAGGTAAGTGAAAATCACAAAAATTCACTTAGAGCGGTAAGTGAAAATCGCAAAAATCGCAAGGTAAGTGAAAATAGCAAAAATTCACTTAGCCAGGTAAGTGAAAATCACAAAAATTCACTTAGCGCGGTGAGTGAAAATCACAAAAATTCACTTAGCCGGGTAAGTGAAAATCACAAAAATTAACTTAGCGCACTAAGTGAAAATCGCTAAAATTCACTTAGTCGGGTACGTGAAAATCGCAAAAATTCACTTAGCCGGGTAAGTGAAAATCGTTAAAATGCACTTTTCCGGGTAAGTGAAAATCGCGAAAATTCACTTAGCCGGGTAAGTGAAAATCGCTGAATTCCTTAGCCGGGTAAGTGAAAATCGCAAATATTCACTTAGCCGGGTAAGTGAAAATCACAAAAATTTACTTAGCGCACTAAGTGAAAATCGCAAAAATTCACTTGAAAATCGCAAAAATTCACTTAGCCGGGTAAGTGAAAATCGTTAAAATGCACTTTTCCGGGTAAGTGAAAATCGCGGAAATTCACTTAGCCGGGTAAGTGAAAATCGCTGAATTCCTTAGCCGGGTAAGTGAAAATCACAAAAATTTACTTAGCGCACTAAGTGAATATCACAAAAATTCACTTAGCGCGGTGAGTGAAAATCGCAAAAATTCACTTTTCCGGGTAAGTGAAAATCGCAAAAATTCCTTAGCCGGGTAAATGAAAATCACAGAAATTCACTTAGCCAGGTAGTTAAAAAGCACAAAAATTCACTTAGCCGGGTAGGTGAAAATCACCAAAATTCATTTAGATAGGTAAGTGAAAATCACAAAAATTTACTTAGCGCGGTAAGTGAAAATTGCTAAAATTCACATTGCCGCGTAAGTGCAAATCGTAAAAATGCACTTTCCTGGATAAGTGAAAATCGCAAAAATTCCTTAGCCGGGTAAATGAAAATCGCAAAAATTCACTTTGCCGGGTAAGTGAAAATCGCAAAAATTCCTTAGCCAGGTAAGTGAAAATCACAAAAATTTACTTAGCGCAAAATGAAAATCGCAAAAAATCACTTATCCATTTAAGTGAAAATCACAAAAATTCACTTAGTTAGATAAGTGAAAATCGCAAAAATTCACTTAGCCAGGTAAGTGAAAATCACAAAAATTCACTTAGAGCGGTAAGTGAAAATCGCAAAAATCGCAAGGTAAGTGAAAATAGCAAAAATTCACATTGCCGGGTAAGTGAAAATCACAAATTCACTTAACCGGGTAAGTGAAAATCACAAAAATGCATATAGTTTGGTAAGTGAAAATCGCTAAAATTCACATTGCCGGGTAAGTGCAAATCGTAAAAATTCACTTTCCTGGGTAAGTGAAAATCGCTAAAATGCCTAAGAGGACAAAAATTCACTTAGCCATTTAAGTAAGTGAAAATCACAAAAATTCACTTAGCGCGGTAAGTGAAAATCGCAAAAATTTACTTTTCCGGGTAAGTGAAAATCGTAAAAATTCACTTTCCCGTGTAAGTGAATATGGCGAAAATTCACTAAGTCGGGTAAGTGAAAATCGCTAAAATTCACATTGCCGGGTAAGTGAAAATAACAAATTCACTTAACCGGGTAAGTGAAAATCACAAAAATGCATATAGTTTGGTAAGTGAAATTCGCTAAAATTTACATTGCCGGGTAAGTGCAAATCGTAAAAATTCACTTTCCTGGGTAAGTGAAAATCGCTAAAATGCCTTAGAAGAGTAAGTGAAAATCACAAAAATTTCTTAGCCAGGTAAGTGAAAATTGCTAAAATTCCTTAGCCGGGTAAGTGAAAATCACAAAACTTCACAAAAACGGGTAAATGAAGATCACAAAAACTCACTTTGCCGGGTAAGTGAAAATCGCAAAAATTCCTTAGCCGGGTAAGTGAAAATCGCAAAAATTCCTTAGCCGGGTAAGTGAAAACCGCAAAAATCGCAAGGTAAGTGAAAATAGCAAAAATTCCTTCGCCGGGTCAGTGAAAATCGCAAAAATTCCTTAGTCGAGTAACTGAAAGTTGCAAAAATTCACTTAGCACGGTAAGTGAAAGTCACATATATTCACATATTGAAAATAATGAAAATTCACATAGTTGGGTAAGTGAAAATCGCTTAAATTCCTTGGACGGCTACGTGAAAATCGCAAAAATTCACTTAGCCAGGTAAGTGAAAATCACAAAAATTCACTTAGAGCGGTAAGTGAAAATCGCAAAAATCGCAAGGTAAGTGAAAATAGCAAAAATTCACTTAGCCAGGTAAGTGAAAATCACAAAAATTCACTTAGCGCGGTGAGTGAAAATCACAAAAATTCACTTAGCCGGGTAAGTGAAAATCACAAAAATTTACTTAGCGCACTAAGTGAAAATCGCTAAAATTCACTTAGTCGGGTACGTGAAAATCGCAAAAATTCACTTAGCCGGGTAAGTGAAAATTGTTAAAATGCACTTTTCCGGGTAAGTGAAAATCGCGAAAATTCACTTAGCCGGGTAAGTGAAAATCGCTGAATTCCTTAGCCGGGTAAGTGAAAATCGCAAATATTCACTAAGCCGGGTAAGTGTAAATCACAAAAATTTACTTAGCGCACTAAGTGAAAATCGCTAAAATTCACTTAGTCGGGTACGTGAAAATCGCAAAAATTCACTTAGCCGGGTAAGTGAAAATCGTTAAAATGCACTTTTCCGGGTAAGTGAAAATCGCGGAAATTCACTTAGCCGGGTAAGTGAAAATCGCTGAATTCCTTAGCCGGGTAAGTGAAAATCAGAAAAATTTACTTAGCGCACTAAGTGAATATCACAAAAATTCACTTAGCGCGGTGAGTGAAAATCGCAAAAATTCACTTTTCCGGGTAAGTGAAAATCGTAAAAATTCACTTTCCCGTGTAAGTGAATATGGCGAAAATTCACTTAGTCGGGTAATTGAAAATCGCTAAAATTCACATTGCCGGGTAAGTGAAAATCACAAATTCACTTAACCGGGTAAGTGAAAATCACAAAAATGCATATAGTTTGGTAAGTGAAAATCGCTAAAATTCACATTGCCGGGTAAGTGCAAATCGTAAAAATTCACTTTCCTGGGTAAGTGAAAATCGCTAAAATGCCTTAGAGGAGTAAGTGAATATCACAAAAATTTCTTCGCCAGGTAAGTGAAAATTGCTAAAATTCCTTAGCCGGGTAAGTGAAAATCACAAAAATTCACATAGACGGGTAGATGAAGATCACAAAAATTCACTTTGCCGGGTAAGTAAAAATCGCAAAAATTCCTTAGCCGGGTAAGTGAAAATCGCAAAAACTCCTTAGCCGGGTAAGTGAAAATCGCAAAAATCGCAAGGTAAGTGAAAATAGCAAAAATTCCTTCGCCGGATCAGTGAAAATCGCAAAAATTCCTTAGTCGAGTAACTGAAAGTCGCAAAAATTCACTTAGCACGGTAAGTGAAAGTCACAAATATTCACATATTGAAAATAATGAAAATTCACATAGTTGGGTAAGTGAAAATCGCTTAAATTCCTTGGATGGCTAAGCGAAAATCGCAAAAATTCACTTAGCCAGGTAAGTGAAAATCGCAAAAATTCACTTTTCCGGGTAAGTGAAAATCGTAAAAATTCACTTTCCCGTGTAAGTGAATATGGCGAAAATTCACTTAGTCGGGTAAGTGAAAATCGCTAAAATTCACATTGCCGGGTAAGTGAAAATAACAAATTCACTTAACCGGGTAAGTGAAAATCACAAAAATGCATATAGTTTGGTAAGTGAAAATCGCTAAAATTTACATTGCCGGGTAAGTGCAAATCGTAAAAATTCACTTTCCTGGGTAAGTGAAAATCGCTAAAATGCCTTAGAGGAGTAAGTGAAAATCACAAAAATTTCTTAGCCAGGTAAGTGAAAATTGCTAAAATTCCTTAGCCGGGTAAGTGAAAATCACAAAACTTCACAAAAACGGGTAAATGAAGATCACAAAAACTCACTTTGCCGGGTAAGTGAAAATCGCAAAAATTCCTTAGCCGGGTAAGTGAAAATCTCAAAAATTCCTTAGCCGGGTAAGTAAAAACCGCAAAAATCGCAAGGTAAGTGAAAATAGCAAAAATTCCTTCGCCGGGTCAGTGAAAATCGCAAAAATTCCTTAGTCGAGTAACTGAAAGTCGCAAAAATTCACTTAGCACGGTAAGTGAAAGTCACAAATATTCACATATTGAAAATAATGAAAATTCACATAGTTGGGTAAGTGAAAATCGCTTAAATTCCTTGGACGGCTAGGTGAAAATCGCAAAAATTCACTTAGCCAGGTAAGTGAAAATCACGAAAATTCACTTAGAGCGGTAAGTGAAAATCGCAAAAATCGCAAGGTAAGTGAAAATAGCAAAAATTCACTTAGCCAGGTAAGTGAAAATCACAAAAATTCACTTAGCGCGGTGAGTGAAAATCACAAAAATTCACTTAGCCGGGTAAGTGAAAATCACAAAAATTTACTTAGCGCACTAAGTGAAAATCGCTAAAATTCACTTAGTCGGGTACGTGAAAATCGCAAAAATTCACTTAGCCGGGTAAGTGAAAATCCTTAAAATGCACTTTTCCGGGTAAGTGAAAATCGCGAAAATTCACTTAGCCGGGTAAGTGAAAATCGCTGAATTCCTTAGCCGGGTAAGTGAAAATCGCAAATATTCACTTAGCCGGGTAAGTGAAAATCACAAAAATTTACTTAGCGCACTAAGTGAAAATCGCTGAAATTCACTTAGTCGGGTACGTGAAAATCGCAAAAATTCACTTAGCCGGGTAAATGAAAATCGTTAAAATGCACTTTTCCGGGTAAGTGAAAATCGCGGAAATTCACTTAGCCGGGTAAGTGAAAATCGCTGAATTCCTTAGCCGGGTAAGTGAAAATCACAAAAATTTACTTAGCGCACTAAGTGAAAATCACAAAAATTCACTTAGCGCGGTGAGTGAAAATCGCAAAAATTCACTTTTCCGGGTAAGTGAAAATCGTAAAAATTCACTTTCCCGTGTAAGTGAATATGGCGAAAATTCACTTAGTCGAGTAATTGAAAATCGCTAAAATTCACATTGCCGGGTAAGTGAAAATCACAAATTCACTTAACCGGGTAAGTGAAAATCACAAAAATGCATATAGTTTGGTAAGTGAAAATCGCTAAAATTCACATTGCCGGGTAAGTGCAAATCGTAAAAATTCACTTTCCTGGGTAAGTGAAAATCGCTAAAATGCCTTAGAGGAGTAAGTGAATATCATAAAAATTTCTTAGCCAGGTAAGTGAAAATTGCTAAAATTCCTTAGCCGGGTAAGTGAAAATCACAAAAATTCACATAGACGGGTAGATGAAGATCACAAAAATTCACTTTGCCGGGTAAGTAAAAATCGCAAAAATTCCTTAGCCGGGTAAGTGAAAATCGCAAAAACTCCTTAGCCGGGTAAGTGAAAATCGCAAAAATCGCAAGGTAAGTGAAAATAGCAAAAATTCCTTCGCCGGATCAGTGAAAATCGCAAAAATTCCTTAGTCGAGTAACTGAAAGTCGCAAAAATTCACTTAGCACGGTAAGTGAAAGTCGCAAATATTCACATATTGAAAATAATGAAAATTCACATAGTTGGGTAAGTGAAAATCGCTTAAATTCCTTGGATGGCTAAGCGAAAATCGCAAAAATTCACTTAGCCAGGTAAGTGAAAATCACAAAAATTCACTAAGCGCGGTAAGTGAAAATCGCTAAAATTCACTTGGTCGGGTAAGTGAAAATCGCAAAAATTCACTTAGTCCGGTAAGTGAAAATCGCAAAAATTCACTTCGCCGGTTCAGTGAAAATCGCAAAAATTCCTTAGTCGATTAACTGAAAGTCGCAAAAATTCACTAATCAGGGTAAGTGAAAATCACAAATATTCACATATTGAAAATAATGAAAATTCACATAGTTGGGTAAGTGAAAATCGCTTAAATTCCTTAGGCGGGTAAGTGAAAATCACAAATTTCACTTAGCCAGGTAAGTGAAAATCACAAAAATTCACTTAGCGGGGTAAGTGAAAGTCACTAAAATTCACTTTTCCGTGTTAGTGACAATCGTAAAAATTCACTTTCCCGGGTAAGTTAAAATCGCTGAAATTCGCATGGCCGGGTAGGTGCAAATCGTTAAAATTCACTTTTCCGGGTAAATGAAAATCGCTAATATTCCTTAGCCGGGTAAGTGAAAATCGCTGAATTCCTTAGCCGGGTAAGTGAAAATCGCAAATATTCACTTAGCCGGGTAAGTGAAAATCACGAAAATTCACTTAGCCGGGTAAGTGAAAATCGCAGAAATCACTTAGCCAGGTAAGTGAAAATCACAAAAATTCACTTAACCAGGTAAGTCAAAATCGTAAAAATTCACTTTTCTGGGTAAGTGAAAATCGCTAAAATTGCTTAGCCGGGTAAGTGAAAATCGCTTAATTCCTTAGCCGGGTAAGTGAAAATCGCAAAAATTCACTTTTCCGGGTAAGTGAAAATCGTAAAAATTCACTTTCCCGTGTAAGTGAATATGGCGAAAATTCACTTAGTCGGGTAAGTGAAAATCGCTAAAATTCACATTGCCGGGTAAGTGAAAATAACAAATTCACTTAACCGGGTAAGTGAAAATCACAAAAATGCATATAGTTTGGTAAGTGAAAATCGCTAAAATTTACATTGCCGGGTAAGTGCAAATCGTAAAAATTCACTTTCCTGGGTAAGTGAAAATCGCTAAAATGCCTTAGAGGAGTAAGTGAAAATCACAAAAATTTCTTAGCCAGGTAAGTGAAAATTGCTAAAATTCCTTAGCCGGGTAAGTGAAAATCACAAAACTTCACAAAAACGGGTAAATGAAGATCACAAAAACTCACTTTGCCGGGTAAGTGAAAATCGCAAAAATTCCTTAGCCGGGTAAGTGAAAATCTCAAAAATTCCTTAGCCGGGTAAGTGAAAACCGCAAAAATCGCAAGGTAAGTGAAAATAGCAAAAATTCCTTCGCCGGGTCAGTGAAAATCGCAAAAATTCCTTAGTCGAGTAACTGAAAGTCGCAAAAATTCACTTAGCACGGTAAGTGAAAGTCACAAATATTCACATATTGAAAATAATGAAAATTCACATAGTTGGGTAAGTGAAAATCGCTTAAATTCCTTGGACGGCTAGGTGAAAATCGCAAAAATTCACTTAGCCAGGTAAGTGAAAATCACGAAAATTCACTTAGAGCGGTAAGTGAAAATCGCAAAAATCGCAAGGTAAGTAAAAATAGCAAAAATTCACTTAGCCAGGTAAGTGAAAATCACAAAAATTCACTTAACGCGGTGAGTGAAAATCACAAAAATTCACTTAGCCGGGTAAGTGAAAATCACAAAAATTTACTTAGCGCACTAAGTGAAAATCGCTAAAATTCACTTAGTCGGGTACGTGAAAATCGCAAAAATTCACTTAGCCGGGTAAGTGAAAATCCTTAAAATGCACTTTTCCGGGTAAGTGAAAATCGCGAAAATTCACTTAGCCGGGTAAGTGAAAATCGCTGAATTCCTTAGCCGGGTAAGTGAAAATCGCAAATATTCACTTAGCCGGGTAAGTGAAAATCACAAAAATTTACTTAGCGCACTAAGTGAAAATCGCTGAAATTCACTTAGTCGGGTACGTGAAAATCGCAAAAATTCACTTAGCCGGGTAAGTGAAAATCGTTAAAATGCACTTTTCCGGGTAAGTGAAAATCGCGGAAATTCACTTAGCCGGGTAAGTGAAAATCGCTGAATTCCTTAGCCGGGTAAGTGAAAATCACAAAAATTTACTTAGCGCACTAAGTGAAAATCACAAAAATTCACTTAGCGCGGTGAGTGAAAATCGCAAAAATTCACTTTTCCGGGTAAGTGAAAATCGTAAAAATTCACTTTCCCGTGTAAGTGAATATGGCGAAAATTCACTTAGTCGAGTAATTGAAAATCGCTAAAATTCACATTGCCGGGTAAGTGAAAATCACAAATTCACTTAACCGGGTAAGTGAAAATCACAAAAATGCATATAGTTTGGTAAGTGAAAATCGCTAAAATTCACATTGCCGGGTAAGTGCAAATCGTAAAAATTCACTTTCCTGGGTAAGTGAAAATCGCTAAAATGCCTTAGAGGAGTAAGTGAATATCACAAAAATTTCTTAGCCAGGTAAGTGAAAATTGCTAAAATTCCTTAGCCGGGTAAGTGAAAATCACAAAAATTCACATAGACGGGTAGATGAAGATCACAAAAATTCACTTTGCCGGGTAAGTAAAAATCGCAAAAATTCCTTAGCCGGGTAAGTGAAAATCGCAAAAACTCCTTAGCCGGGTAAGTGAAAATCGCAAAAATCGCAAGGTAAGTGAAAATAGCAAAAATTCCTTCGCCGGATCAGTGAAAATCGCAAAAATTCCTTAGTCGAGTAACTGAAAGTCGCAAAAATTCACTTAGCACGGTAAGTGAAAGTCGCAAATATTCACATATTGAAAATAATGAAAATTCACATAGTTGGGTAAGTGAAAATCGCTTAAATTCCTTGGATGGCTAAGCGAAAATCGCAAAAATTCACTTAGCCAGGTAAGTGAAAATCACAAAAATTCACTAAGCGCGGTAAGTGAAAATCGCTAAAATTCACTTGGTCGGGTAAGTGAAAATCGCAAAAATTCACTTAGTCCGGTAAGTGAAAATCGCAAAAATTCACTTCGCCGGTTCAGTGAAAATCGCAAAAATTCCTTAGACGATTAACTGAAAGTCGCAAAAATTCACTAATCAGGGTAAGTGAAAATCACAAATATTCACATATTGAAAATAATGAAAATTCACATAGTTGGGTAAGTGAAAATCGCTTAAATTCCTTAGGCGGGTAAGTGAAAATCACAAATTTCACTTAGCCAGGTAAGTGAAAATCACAAAAATTCACTTAGCGGGGTAAGTGAAAGTCACTAAAATTCACTTTTCCGTGTTAGTGACAATCGTAAAAATTCACTTTCCCGGGTAAGTTAAAATCGCTGAAATTCGCATGGCCGGGTAGGTGCAAATCGTTAAAATTCACTTTTCCGGGTAAATGAAAATCGCTAATATTCCTTAGCCGGGTAAGTGAAAATCGCTGAATTCCTTAGCCGGGTAAGTGAAAATCGCAAATATTCACTTAGCCGGGTAAGTGAAAATCACGAAAATTCACTTAGCCGGGTAAGTGAAAATCGCAGAAATCACTTAGCCAGGTAAGTGAAAATCACAAAAATTCACTTAACCAGGTAAGTCAAAATCGTAAAAATTCACTTTTCTGGGTAAGTGAAAATCGCTAAAATTGCTTAGCCGGGTAAGTGAAAATCGCTAAATTCCTTAGCCGGGTAAGTGAAAATCGCAAAAATTCACTTAGCCGGGTAAGTGAAAATCACAAAAATTCACTTAGCCAGGTAAGTGAAAATCACAAAAATTCACTTAGCCGGGTAAGTGAAAATCGCAAAAATTCACTTAGCCAGGTAAGTGAAAATCACAAAAATTCACAAAATTGCGGTAAGTGAAAATCGTAAAAATTCACCTTCCCGGGTAAGTGAAAATCGCGAAAATTCACTTTGTCGGGTAAGTGAAAATCGCTAAAATTCACACTGCTGAGTAAGTAATAATAATAATTCTTGGCGCTACAGTCCAAAGGGGACCAGGGCCAAGCTTGCTCATCAACTACTCGTGTTGTGCGCGCTATTGTTCTCTCACGAGTAGAAGGGACCTACAGTTTTTCGCCGACTCCGAACGGCGAAATTTGAGAAGCTTTCTTAGACAGTTATTACTCTTTGAGTGTTGTCAGCAGTTCGAAAATGGTGGTGCCGTGAAATATTAGAAAAATTGGTGTTGAACTGGGAGTCGAACCTCGACCCTTCGGCGTGTGAGCGTCGCACTCTACCCACTACGCTACGGCGACCACCGAGTAGGTGCCGAGTAAGTGCAAATCGTAAAAATTCACTTTTCCGGCTAAGTGAAAATCGCAAAAATTCACTTATTTAGGTAAGTGAAAATCACAAAAATTCACTTAGCCAGGTAAGTGAAAATCACAAAAATTTACTTAGCGCGGTAAGTGAAAATTGCTGAAATTCACATTGCCGCGTAAGTGCAAATCGTAAAAATGCACTTTCCTGGATAAGTGAAAATTGCTAAAATTCCTTAGCGGGGTAAGTGAAAATCGCAAAATATTGCAAAAATTCACTTCGCAGGGTCAGTGAAAATCGCAAAAATTCCTTAGTCATGTTAGTGAAAATCACAAAAATTTCTTAGCCAGGTAAGTGAAAATCGCTAAATGTACTTAGCTGGGTAAGTGAAAATCACAAAAATTCACATAGCCGGGTAAATGAAAATTGCAAAAATTCACTTTGCCGAGTAAGTGAAAATCGCTAAAATTCCTTTGCCGGGTAAATGAAAATCACAGAAATTCACTTAGCCAGGTAGTTAAAAAGCACAAAAATTCACTAAGCCGGGTAGGTGAAAACCACAAAAATTCATTTAGCCAGGTAAGTGAAAATCACAAAAATTTACTTAGCGCAAAATGAAAATCGCAAAAATTCACTTAGTCGAGTAAGTGAAAATCGCGAAAATTGACTTAGTCCGGTAAGTGAAAATCGCTAAAATTCACATGCCCGGGTAAGTGCAAATCGTAAAAATTCACTTTTTCGGGTAAATGAAAATCCCAAAACTTCACTTATCCATTTAAGTGAAAATCACAAAAATTCACTTAGTCCGGTAAGTGAAAATCGCAAAAATTCACTTAGCCAGGTCAGTGAAAATCACAAAAATTCACTTAAAGCGGTAAGTGAAAATCGCAAAAATCGCAAGGTAAGTGAAAATAGCAAAAATTCACTTAGTCGGGTCAGTGAAAATCGCAAAAATTCCTTAGTCGATTAACTGAAAGTCGCATAAATTCACTTAGCAGGGTAAGTGAAAATCACAAATATTCACATATTGAAAATAATGAAAATTCGCATAGTTGGGTAAGTGAAAATCGCTTAAATTCCTTAGGCGGGTAAGTGAAAATCGCAAAAATTCACTTAGCCAGGTAAGTGAAAATCACAAAAATTCACTAAGCGCGGTAAGTGAAAATCGCTAGAATCCACTAAGCCGGGTAAGTGAAAATCACAAAATTCACTTAGCCTGGTAAGTGAAAATCACAAAAATTCACAAAATTGCGGTAAGTGAAAATCGAAAAAATTCACCTTCCCGGGTAAGTGAAAATCGCGAGAATTCACTTTGTCGGGTAAGTGAAAATCGCTAAAATTCACTCTGCCGAGTAAGTAATAATAATAACTCTTGGCGCTACATTCCAAAGGGGACCAGGGCCAAGCTTGCTCATCAACCACTCGTGTTGTGCGCGCTATTGTTCTCTCACGAGTAGAAGGGACCAACATTTTTTTGCCGACTCCGAACGGCGAAATTTGAGAAGCTTTCTTAGACAGTTATTACTCTTTGAGTGTTGTCAGCAGCTCGAAAGAGGTGGTGCCGTGAAATATTAGAAAAATTGGTGTTGAACTGGGAGTCGAACCTAGACCCTTCGGCGTGTGAGCGTCGCACTCTACCCACTACGCTACGGCGACCACCGAGTAAGTGCCGAGTAAGTGCAAATCGTAAAAATTCACTTTTCCGGCTAAGTGAAAATCGCAAAAATTCACTTATTTAGGTAAGTGAAAATCACAAAAACTCACTTAGCCAGGTAAGTGAAAATCACAAAAATTTACTTAGCGCGGTAAGTGAAAATTGCTAAAATTCACATTGCCGCATAAGTGCAAATCGTAAAAATGCACTTTCCTGGATAAGTGAATATCGCTAAAATTCCTTAGCGGGGTAAGTGAAAATCGCAAAAATTGCAAAAAATCACTTCGCAGGGTCAGTGAAAATCGCAAAAATTCCTTAGTCATGTAAGTGAAAGTCACAAAAATTTCTTAGCCAGGTAAGTGAAAATCGCTAAATATACTTAGCTGGGTAAGTGAAAATCACAAAAATTCACATAGCCGGGTAAATGAAAATCGCAAAATTTCATTTTGCCGGGTAAGTGAAAATCGCAAAAATTTCTTAGCCGGGTAAATGAAAATCACAGAAATTCACTTAGCCAGGTAGTTAAAAAGCACAAAAATTCACTTAGCCGGGTAGGTGAAAATCACAAAAATTCATTTAGCCAGGTAAGTGAAAATCACAAAAATTTACTTAGCGCAAAATGAAAATCGCTAAAATTCACTTAGTCGGGTAAGTGAAAATCGCGAAAATTGACTTAGTTCGGTAAGTGAAAATCGCTAAAATTCACATGCCCGGGTAAGTGCAAATCGTAAAAATTCACTTTTCCGGGTAAATGAAAATCGCAAAAATTCACTTATCCATTTAAGTGAAAATCACAAAAATTCACTTAGTCAGGTAAGTGAAAATCGCAAAAATCCACTTAGCCAGGTAAGTGAAAATCACAAAAATTCACATAGACGGGTAGATGAAGATCACAAAAATTCACTTTGCCGGGTAAGTAAAAATCGCAAAAATTCCTTAGCCGGGTAAGTGAAAATCGCAAAAACTCCTTAGCCGGGTAAGTGAAAATCGCAAAAATCGCAAGGTAAGTGAAAATAGCAAAAATTCCTTCGCCGGATCAGTGAAAATCGCAAAAATTCCTTAGTCGAGTAACTTCAAGTCGCAAAAATTCACTTAGCACGGTAAGTGAAAGTCACAAATATTCACATATTGAAAATAATGAAAATTCACATAGTTGGGTAAGTGAAAATCGCTTAAATTCCTTGGATGGCTAAGCGAAAATCGCAAAAATTCACCAGGTAAGTGAAAATCACAAAAATTCACTAAGCGCGGTAAGTGAAAATCGCTAAAATTCACTTAGTCGGGTAAGTGAAAATCGCAAAAATTCACTTAGTCCGGTAAGTGAAAATCGCAAAAATTCACTTCGCCGGTTCAGTGAAAATCGCAAAAATTCCTTAGTCGATTAACTGAAAGTCGCAAAAATTCACTAATCAGGGTAAGTGAAAATCACAAATATTCACATATTGAAAATAATGAAAATTCACATAGTTGGGTAAGTGAAAATCGCTTAAATTCCTTAGGCGGGTAAGTGAAAATCGCAAAAATTCACTTAGCCAGGTAAGTGAAAATCACAAAAATTCACTAAGCGCGGTAAGTGAAAATCGCTAGAATTCACTTAGCCGGGTAAGTGAAAATCACAAATTTCACTTAGCCAGGTAAGTGAAAATCACAAAAATTCACTTAGCCGGGTAAGTGAAAATCACTAAAATTCACTTTTCCGGGTAAGTGAAAATCGTAAAAATTCACTTTCCCGGGTAAGTTAAAATCGCTAAAATTCGCATGGCCGGGTAGGTGCAAATCGTTAAAATTCACTTTTCCGTACAAATGAAAATCGCTAATATTCCTTAGCCGGGTAAGTGAAAATCGCTGAATTCCTTAGCCGGGTAAGTGAAAATCGCAAATATTCACTTAGCCGGGTAAGTGAAAATCACAAAAATTCACTTAGCCGGGTAAGTGAAAATCGCAAAAATCACTTAGCCAGGTAAGTGAAAATCACAAAAATTCACTTAGCGCGGTAAGTGAGAAACGCTAAAATTCACTTTGCCGGGTATGTGAAAATCGCAAAAATTCACTTAGCCAGGTAAGTGAAAATCACAAAAATTCACTTAACCAGGTAAGTCAAAATCGTAAAAATTCACTTTTCTGGGTAAGTGAAAATCGCTAAAATTGCTTAGCCGGGTAAGTGAAAATCGCTAAATTCCTTAGCCGGGTAAGTGCAAATCGCAAAGATTCACTTAGCCGGGTAAGTGAAAATCACAAAAATTCACTTAGCCAGGTAAGTGAAAATCACAAAAATTCACTTAGCCGGGTAAGTGAAAATCGCAAAAATTCACTTAGCCAGGTAAGTGAAAATCACAAAAATTCACAAAATTGCGGTAAGTGAAAATCGTAAAAATTCACCTTCCCGGGTAAGTGAAAATCGCGAAAATTCACTTTGTCGGGTAAGTGAAAATCGCTAAAATTCACACTGCTGAGTAAGTAATAATAATAATTCTTGGCGCTACAGTCCAAAGGGGACCAGGGCCAAGCTTGCTCATCAACTACTCGTGTTGTGCGCGCTATTGTTCTCTCACGAGTAGAAGGGACCTACAGTTTTTCGCCGACTCCGAACGGCGAAATTTGAGAAGCTTTCTTAGACAGTTATTACTCTTTGAGTGTTGTCAGCAGTTCGAAAATGGTGGTGCCGTGAAATATTAGAAAAATTGGTGTTGAACTGGGAGTCGAACCTAGACCCTTCGGCGTGTGAGCGTCGCACTCTACCCACTACGCTACGGCGACCACCGAGTAAGTGCCGAGTAAGTGCAAATCGTAAAAATTCACTTTTCCGGCTAAGTGAAAATCGCAAAAATTCACTTATTTAGGTAAGTGAAAATCACAAAAACTCACTTAGCCAGGTAAGTGAAAATCACAAAAATTTACTTAGCGCAAAATGAAAATCGCTAAAATTCACTTAGTCGAGTAAGTGAAAATCGCGAAAATTGACTTAGTTCTGTAAGTGAAAATCGCTAAAATTCACATGCCCGGGTAAGTGCAAATCGTAAAAATTCACTTTTCCGGGTAAATGAAAATCGCAAAAATTCACTTATCCATTTAAGTGAAAATCACATAAATTCACTTAGTCAGGTAAGTGAAAATCGCAAAAATCCACTTAGCCAGGTAAGTGAAAATCACAAAAATTCACATAGACGGGTAGATGAAGATCACAAAAATTCACTTTGCCGGGTAAGTAAAAATCGCAAAAATTCCTTAGCCGGGTAAGTGAAAATCGCAAAAACTCCTTAGCCGGGTAAGTGAAAATCGCAAAAATCGCAAGGTAAGTGAAAATAGCAAAAATTCCTTCGCCGGATCAGTGAAAATCGCAAAAATTCCTTAGTCGAGTAACTGAAAGTCGCAAAAATTCACTTAGCACGGTAAGTGAAAGTCACAAATATTCACATATTGAAAATAATGAAAATTCACATAGTTGGGTAAATGAAAATCGCTTAAATTCCTTGGATGGCTAAGCGAAAATCGCAAAAATTCACTTAGCCAGGTAAGTGAAAATCACAAAAATTCACTAAGCGCGGTAAGTGAAAATCGCTAAAATTCACTTAGTCGGGTAAGTGAAAATCGCAAAAATTCACTTAGTCCGGTAAGTGAAAATCGCAAAAATTCACTTCGCCGATTCAGTGAAAATCGCAAAAATTCCTTAGTCGATTAACTGAAAGTCGCAAAAATTCACTAATCAGGGTAAGTGAAAATCACAAATATTCACATATTGAAAATAATGAAAATTCACATAGTTGGGTAAGTGAAAATCGCTTAAATTCCTTAGGCGGGTAAGTGAAAATCGCAAAAATTCACTTAGCCAGGTAAGTGAAAATCACAAAAATTCACTAAGCGCGGTAAGTGAAAATCGCTAGAATTCACTTAGCCGGGTAAGTGAAAATCACAAATTTCACTTAGCCAGGTAAGTGAAAATCACAAAAATTCACTTAGCGGGGTAAGTGAAAATCACTAAAATTCACTTTTCCGGGTAAGTGAAAATCTTAAAAATTCACTTTCCCGGGTAAGTTAAAATCGCTGAAATTCGCATGGCCGGGTAGGTGCAAATCGTTAAAATTCACTTTTCCGGGTAAATGAAAATCGCTAATATTCCTTAGCCGGGTAAGTGAAAATCGCTGAATTCCTTAGCCGGGTAAGTGAAAATCGCAAATATTCACTTAGCCGGGTAAGTGAAATCACAAAAATTCACTTAGCCGGGTAAGTGAAAATCGCAAAAATCACTTAGCCAGGTAAGTGAAAATCACAAAAATTCACTTAGCGCGGTAAGTGAGAAACGCTAAAATTCACTTTGCCGGGTATGTGAAAATCGCAAAAATTCACTTAGCCAGGTAAGTGAAAATCACAAAAATTCACTTAACCAGGTAAGTCAAAATCGTAAAAATTCACTTTTCTGGGTAAGTGAAAATCGCTAAAATTGCTTAGCCGGGTAAGTGAAAATCGCTTAATTCCTTAGCCGGGTAAGTGAAAATCGCAAAAATTCACTTAGCCGGGTAAGTGAAAATCACAAAAATTCACTTAGCCAGGTAAGTGAAAATCACAAAAATTCACTTAGCCGGGTAAGTGAAAATCGCAAAAATTCACTTAGCCAGGTAAGTGAAAATCACAAAAATTCACAAAATTGCGGTAAGTGAAAATCGTAAAAATTCACCTTCCCGGGTAAGTGAAAATCGCGAAAATTCACTTTGTCGGGTAAGTGAAAATCGCTAAAATTCACACTGCTGAGTAAGTAATAATAATAATTCTTGGCGCTACAGTCCAAAGGGGACCAGGGCCAAGCTTGCTCATCAACTACTCGTGTTGTGCGCGCTATTGTTCTCTCACGAGTAGAAGGGACCTACAGTTTTTCGCCGACTCCGAACGGCGAAATTTGAGAAGCTTTCTTAGACAGTTATTACTCTTTGAGTGTTGTCAGCAGTTCGAGAATGGTGGTGCCGTGAAATATTAGAAAAATTGGTGTTGAACTGGGAGTCGAACCTAGACCCTTCGGCGTGTGAGCGTCGCACTCTACCCACTACGCTACGGCGACCATCGAGTAGGTGCCGAGTAAGTGCAAATCGTAAAAATTCACTTTTCCGGCTAAGTGAAAATCGCAAAAATTCACTTATTTAGGTAAGTGAAAATCACAAAAATTCACCTAGCCAGGTAAGTGAAAATCACAAAAATTTACTTAGCGCGGTAAGTGAAAATTGCTGAAATTCACATTGCCGCGTAAGTACAAATCGTAAAAATGCACTTTCCTGGATAAGTGAAAATTGCTAAAATTCCTTAGCGGGGTAAGTGAAAATCGTTAAAATTGCAAAAAATCACTTCGCAGGGTCAGTGAAAATCGCAAAAATTCCTTAGTCATGCAAGTGAAAATCGCGAAAATTGACTTAGTTCGGTAAGTGAAAATCGCTAAAATTCACATGCCCGGGTAAGTGCAAATCGTAAAAATTCACTTTTCCGGGTAAATGAAAATCGCAAAAATTCACTTATCCATTTAAGTGAAAATCACATAATTTCACTTAGTCAGGTAAGTGAAAATCGCAAAAATCCACTTAGCCAGGTAAGTGAAAATCACAAAAATTCACATAGACGGGTAGATGAAGATCACAAAAATTCACTTTGCCGAGTAAGTAAAAATCGCAAAAATTCCTTAGCCGGGTAAGTGAAAATCGCAAAAACTCCTTAGCCGGGTAAGTGAAAATCGCAAAAATCGCAAGGTAAGTGAAAATAGCAAAAATTCCTTCGCCGGATCAGTGAAAATCGCAAAAATTCCTTAGTCGAGTAACTGAAAGTCGCAAAAATTCACTTAGCACGGTAAGTGAAAGTCACAAATATTCACATATTGAAAATAATGAAAATTCACATAGTTGGGTAAATGAAAATCGCTTAAATTCCTTGGATGGCTAAGCGAAAATCGCAAAAATTCACTTAGCCAGGTAAGTGAAAATCACAAAAATTCACTAAGCGCGGTAAGTGAAAATCGCTAAAATTCACTTAGTCGGGTAAGTGAAAATCGCAAAAATTCACTTAGTCCGGTAAGTGAAAATCGCAAAAATTCACTTCGCCGATTCAGTGAAAATCGCAAAAATTCCTTAGTCGATTAACTGAAAGTCGCAAAAATTCACTAATCAGGGTAAGTGAAAATCACAAATATTCACATATTGAAAATAATGAAAATTCACATAGTTGGGTAAGTGAAAATCGCTTAAATTCCTTAGGCGGGTAAGTGAAAATCGCAAAAATTCACTTAGCCAGGTAAGTGAAAATCACAAAAATTCACTAAGCGCGGTAAGTGAAAATCGCTAGAATTCACTTAGCCGGGTAAGTGAAAATCGCAAATTTCACTTAGCCAGGTAAGTGAAAATCACAAAAATTCACTTAGCGGGGTAAGTGAAAATCACTAAAATTCACTTTTCCGGGTAAGTGAAAATCTTAAAAATTCACTTTCCCGGGTAAGTTAAAATCGCTGAAATTCGCATGGCCGGGTAGGTGCAAATCGTTAAAATTCACTTTTCCGGGTAAATGAAAATCGCTAATATTCCTTAGCCGGGTAAGTGAAAATCGCTGAATTCCTTAGCCGGGTAAGTGAAAATCGCAAATATTCACTTAGCCGGGTAAGTGAAATCACAAAAATTCACTTAGCCGGGTAAGTGAAAATCGCAAAAATCACTTAGCCAGGTAAGTGAAAATCACAAAAATTCACTTAGCGCGGTAAGTGAGAAACGCTAAAATTCACTTTGCCGGGTATGTGAAAATCGCAAAAATTCACTTAGCCAGGTAAGTGAAAATCACAAAAATTCACTTAACCAGGTAAGTCAAAATCGTAAAAATTCACTTTTCTGGGTAAGTGAAAATCGCTAAAATTGCTTAGCCGGGTAAGTGAAAATCGCTTAATTCCTTAGCCGGGTAAGTGAAAATCGCAAAAATTCACTTAGCCGGGTAAGTGAAAATCACAAAAATTCACTTAGCCAGGTAAGTGAAAATCACAAAAATTCACTTAGCCGGGTAAGTGAAAATCGCAAAAATTCACTTAGCCAGGTAAGTGAAAATCACAAAAATTCACAAAATTGCGGTAAGTGAAAATCGTAAAAATTCACCTTCCCGGGTAAGTGAAAATCGCGAAAATTCACTTTGTCGGGTAAGTGAAAATCGCTAAAATTCACACTGCTGAGTAAGTAATAATAATAATTCTTGGCGCTACAGTCCAAAGGGGACCAGGGCCAAGCTTGCTCATCAACTACTCGTGTTGTGCGCGCTATTGTTCTCTCACGAGTAGAAGGGACCTACAGTTTTTCGCCGACTCCGAACGGCGAAATTTGAGAAGCTTTCTTAGACAGTTATTACTCTTTGAGTGTTGTCAGCAGTTCGAGAATGGTGGTGCCGTGAAATATTAGAAAAATTGGTGTTGAACTGGGAGTCGAACCTAGACCCTTCGGCGTGTGAGCGTCGCACTCTACCCACTACGCTACGGCGACCATCGAGTAGGTGCCGAGTAAGTGCAAATTGTAAAAATTCACTTTTCCGGCTAAGTGAAAATCGCAAAAATTCACTTATTTAGGTAAGTGAAAATCACAAAAATTCACCTAGCCAGGTAAGTGAAAATCACAAAAATTTACTTAGCGCGGTAAGTGAAAATTGCTGAAATTCACATTGCCGCGTAAGTACAAATCGTAAAAATGCACTTTCCTGGATAAGTGAAAATTGCTAAAATTCCTTAGCGGGGTAAGTGAAAATCGCAAAATATTGCAAAAATTCACTTCGCAGGGTCAGTGAAAATCGCAAAAATTCCTTAGTCATGTTAGTGAAAATCACAAAAATTTCTTAGCCAGGTAAGTGAAAATCGCTAAATGTACTTAGCTGGGTAAGTGAAAATCACAAAAATTCACATAGCCGGGTAAATGAAAATTGCAAAAATTCACTTTGCCGGGTAAGTGAAAATCGCTAAAATTCCTTTGCCGGGTAAATGAAAATCACAGAAATTCACTTAGCCAGGTAGTTAAAAAGCACAAAAATTCACAAGCCGGGTAGGTGAAAACCACAAAAATTCATTTAGCCAGGTAAGTGAAAATCACAAAAATTTACTTAGCGCAAAATGAAAATCGCAAAAATTCACTTAGTCGAGTAAGTGAAAATCGCGAAAATTGACTTAGTCCGGTAAGTGAAAATCGCTAAAATTCACTTTGTCGGGTAAGTGAAAATCGCTAAAATTCACACTGCTGAGTAAGTAATAATAATAATTCTTGGCGCTACAGTCCAAAGGGGACCAGGGCCAAGCTTGCTCATCAACTACTCGTGTTGTGCGCGCTATTGTTCTCTCACGAGTAGAAGGGACCTACAGTTTTTCGCCGACTCCGAACGGCGAAATTTGAGAAGCTTTCTTAGACAGTTATTACTCTTTGAGTGTTGTCAGCAGTTCGAGAATGGTGGTGCCGTGAAATATTAGAAAAATTGGTGTTGAACTGGGAGTCGAACCTAGACCCTTCGGCGTGTGAGCGTCGCACTCTACCCACTACGCTACGGCGACCACCGAGTAGGTGCCGAGTAAGTGCAAATCGTAAAAATTCACTTTTCCGGCTAAGTGAAAATCGCAAAAATTCACTTATTTAGGTAAGTGAAAATCACAAAAATTCACTTAGCCAGGTAAGTGAAAATCACAAAAATTTACTTAGCACGGTAAGTGAAAATTGCTGAAATTCACATTGCCGCGTAAGTACAAATCGTAAAAATGCACTTTCCTGGATAAGTGAAAATTGCTAAAATTCCTTAGCGGGGTAAGTGAAAATCGCAAAATATTGCAAAAATTCACTTCGCAGGGTCAGTGAAAATCGCAAAAATTCCTTAGTCATGTTAGTGAAAATCACAAAAATTTCTTAGCCAGGTAAGTGAAAATCGCTAAATGTACTTAGCTGGGTAAGTGAAAATCACAAAAATTCACATAGCCGGGTAAATGAAAATTGCAAAAATTCACTTTGCCGGGTAAGTGAAAATCGCTAAAATTCCTTTGCCGGGTAAATGAAAATCACAGAAATTCACTTAGCCAGGTAGTTAAAAAGCACAAAAATTCACTAAGCCGGGTAGGTGAAAACCACAAAAATTCATTTAGCCAGGTAAGTGAAAATCACAAAAATTTACTTAGCGCAAAATGAAAATCGCAAAAATTCACTTAGTCGAGTAAGTGAAAATCGCGAAAATTGACTTAGTCCGGTAAGTGAAAATCGCTAAAATTCACATGCCCGGGTAAGTGCAAATCGTAAAAATTCACTTTTTCGGGTAAATGAAAATCGCAAAACTTCACTTATCCATTTAAGTGAAAATCACAAAAATTCACTTAGTCCGGTAAGTGAAAATCGCAAAAATCGCAAGGTAAGTGAAAATAGCAAAAATTCACTTAGCCGGGTCAGTGAAAATCGCAAAAATTCCTTAGTCGATTAACTGAAAGTCGCATAAATTCACTTAGCAGGGTAAGTGAAAATCACAAATATTCACATATTGAAAATAATGAAAATTCGCATAGTTGGGTAAGTGAAAATCGCTTAAATTCCTTAGGCGGGTAAGTGAAAATCGCAAAAATTCACTTAGACAGGTAAGTGAAAATCACAAAAATTCACTAAGCGCGGTAAGTGAAAATCGCTAGAATCCACTAAGCCGGGTAAGTGAAAATCACAAAATTCACTTAGCCTGGTAAGTGAAAATCACAAAAATTCACAAAATTGCGGTAAGTGAAAATCGAAAAAATTCACCTTCTCGGGTAAGTGAAAATCGCGAGAATTCACTTTGTCGGGTAAGTGAAAATCGCTAAAATTCACTCTGCCGAGTAAGTAATAATAATAACTCTTGTCGCTACATTCCAAAGGGGACCAGGGCCAAGCTTGCTCATCAACCACTCGTGTTGTGCGCGCTATTGTTCTCTCACGAGTAGAAGGGACCAACAGTTTTTTGCCGACTCCGAACGGCGAAATTTGAGAAGCTTTCTTAGACAGTTATTACTCTTTGAGTGTTGTCAGCAGCTCGAAAGAGGTGGTGCCGTGAAATATTAGAAAAATTGGTGTTGAACTGGGAGTCGAACCTAGACCCTTCGGCGTGTGAGCGTCGCACTCTACCCACTACGCTACGGCGACCACCGAGTAAGTGCCGAGTAAGTGCAAATCGTAAAAATTCACTTTTCCGGCTAAGTGAAAATCGCAAAAATTCACTTATTTAGGTAAGTGAAAATCACGAAAACTCACTTAGCCAGGTAAGTGAAAATCACAAAAATTTACTTAGCGCGGTAAGTGAAAATTGCTAAAATTCACATTGCCGCATAAGTGCAAATCGTAAAAATGCACTTTCCTGGATAAGTGAAAATCGCTAAAATTCCTTAGCGGGGTAAGTGAAAATCGCAAAAATTGCAAAAAATCACTTCGCAGGGTCAGTGAAAATCGCGAAAATTCCTTAGTCATGTAAGTGAAAGTCACAAAAATTTCTTAGCCCGGTAAGTGAAAATCGCTAAATATACTTAGCTGGGTAAGTGAAAATCACAAAAATTCACATAGCCGGGTAAATGAAAATCGCAAAATTTCATTTTGCCGGGTAAGTGAAAATCGCAAAAATTTCTTAGCAGGGTAAATGAAAATCACAGAATTTCACTTAGCCAGGTAGTTAAAAAGCACAAAAATTCACTTAGCCGGGTAGGTGAAAATCACAAAAATTCATTTAGCCAGGTAAGTGAAAATCACAAAAATTTACTTAGCGCAAAATGAAAATCGCAAAAATTCGCTTAGTCGAGTAAGTGAAAATTGCGAAAAATGACTTAGTTAGGTAAGTGAAAATCGCTAAAATTCACATGCCCGGGTAAGTGCAAATCGTAAAAATTCACTTTTCCGGGTAAATGAAAATCGCAAAAATTCACTTATCCATTTAAGTGAAAATCACAAAAATTCACTTAGTCAGGTAAGTGAAAATCGCAAAAATCCACTTAGCCAGGTAAGTGAAAATCATAAAAATTCACTTAGAGCGGTAAGTGAAAATCGCAAAAATCGCAAAAATCGCAAAAATCGCAAGGTAAGTGAAAATAGCAAAAATTCACTTAGCCGGGTCAGTGAAAATCGCAAAAATTCACTTAGCCAGGTAGTTGAAAATCACAAAAATTCATTTAGAGCGGTAAGTGAAAATCGCAAAAATCGCAAGGTAAGTGAAAATAGCAAAAATTCACTTAGCCGGGTCAGTGAAAATCGCAAAAATTCCTTAGTCGATTAACTGAAAGTCGCATAAATTCACTTAGCAGGGTAAGTGAAAATCACAAATATTCACATATTGAAAATAATGAAAATTCGCATAGTTGGGTAAGTGAAAATCGCTTAAATTCCTTAGGCGGGTAAGTGAAAATCGCAAAAATTCACTTAGCCAGGTAAGTGAAAATCACAAAAATTCACTAAGCGCGGTAAGTGAAAATCGCTAGAATCCACTAAGCCGGAAAAGTGAAAATCATAAAAATTCACTTAGCCAGGTAAGTGAAAATCACAAAAATTCACTTAGCGCGGTAAGTGAAAATCGCAAAAATTCACTTTTCCGGGTAAGTGAAAATTGTAAAAATTCACTTTCCCGTGTAAGTGAATATGGCGAAAATTCACTTAGTCGGGTAAGTGAGAATCGCTAAAATTCACATTGCCGGGTAAGTGAAAATCACAAATTCACTTAACCGGGTAAGTGAAAATCACAAAAATGCATATAGTTTGGTAAGTGAAAATCGCTAAAATTCACATTGCCGGGTAAGTGCAAATCGAAAAAATTCACTTTCCTGGGTAAGTGAAAATCGCTAAAAAGCCTTAGAGGAGTAAGTGAAAATCACAAAAATTTCTTAACCAGGTAAGTGAAAATTGCTAAAATTCCTTAGCCGGGTAAGTGAAAATCACAAAAATTCACATAGACGGGTAAATGAAGATCACAAAAATTCACTTTGCCGGGAAGATGAAAATCGTAAAAATTCCTTAGCCGGGTAAGTGAAAATCGCAAAAATTCCTTAGCCGGGTAAGTGAAAATCGCAAAAATCGCAATGTAAGTGAAAAAAGCAAAAATTCCTTCGCCGGGTCAGTGAAAATCGCAAAAATTCCTTAGTCGAGTAACTGAAAGTCGCAAAAATTCACTTAGCACGGTAAGTGAAAGTCACATATATTCACATATTGAAAATAATGAAAATTCACATAGTTGGGTAAGTGAAAATCGCTTAAATTCCTTGGACGGCTAAGTGAAAATCGCAAAAATTCACTTAGCCAGGTAAGTGAAAATCACAAAAATTCACTAAGCGCGGTAAGTGAAAATCGCTAAGATTCACTTAGTCGGGTAAGTGAAAATCGCAAAAATTTACTTAGCCGGGTAAGTGAAAATCACAAAAATTCACTTAACCAGGTAAGTGAAAATCACAAAAATTCACTTAGCGCGGTAAGTGAAAATCAATAAAATTCACTTTTCCGGGTAAGTGAAAATTGTAAAAATTCACTTTCCCGGGTAAGTGAAAATCGCGAAAATTCACTAAGTCGGGTAAGTTAAAATCGCTAAAATTCGCATGGCCGGGTAAGTGCAAATCATAAAAGTTCACTTTTCTGGGTAAGTGAAAATCGCTAAAATGCCTTAGCGGGGTAAGTGGAAATCAAAATAATTATTTAGCCAGGTAAGTGAAAATTTCTAAAATTCTTTAGCCGGGTAAATGAAAATCACAAAAATTCACAAAGCCGGGTTAATGAAAATCGCAAAGATTCACTTTGCCGGGTAAGTGAGAATCACAAAAATTCATTTAGCCAGGTAAGTGAAAATCACAAAAATTTACTTAGCGCAAAATGAAAATCGCAAAAATTCACTTAGTGGAGTAAGTGAAAATCGCGGAAATTGACTTAGTCCGGTAAGTGAAAATCGCTAAAATTCACATGCCCGGGTAAGTGCAAATCGTAAAAATTCACTTTTCCGGGTAAATGAAAATCGCAAAAATTCTCTTATCCAGTTAAGTGAAAATCACAAAAATTCACTTAGTCCGGTAAGTGAAAATCGCAAAAATTCACTTAGCCAGGTAAGTGAAAATCACAAAAATTCATTTAGAGCGGTAAGTGAAAATCGCAAAAATCGCAAGGTAAGTGAAAATAGCAAAAATTCACTTCGCCGGGTCAGTGAAAATAGCGAAAATTCCTTAGTCGATTAACTGAAAGTCGCGAAAATTCACTTAGCAGGGTAAGTGAAAATCACAAAATTCACTTAGCCAGGTAAGTGAACATCACAAAAATTCACTTAGCGAGGTAAATGAAAATCACTAAAATTCACTTTTCCGGGTAAGTGAAAATCGTTAAAATTCACTTTCCCGGGTAAGTGAAAATCGCGAAAATTCACTTAGTCCGGTAAGTTAAGATCGCTGAAATTCGCATGGCCGGGTAAGTGCAAATCGTAAAAGTTCACTTTTCCGGGTAAATGAAAATCGCTAATATTCCTTAGCCGGGTAAGTGAAAATCGCTGAATTCCTTAGCCGGGTAAGTGAAAATCGCAAATATTCACTTAGCCGGGTAAGTGAAAATCACAAAAATTCACTTAGCCGGGTAAGTGAAAATCGCAAAAATTCACTTAGCCAGGTAAGTGAAAATCACAAAAATTCACAAAATTGCGGTAAGTGAAAATCGTAAAAATTCACCTTCCCGGGTAAGTGAAAATCGCGAAAAGTCACTTTGTCGGGTAAGTGAAAATAGCTAAAATTCACACTGCCGAGTAAGTAATAATAATATATCTTGGCGCTACAGTCCAAAGGGGACCAGGGCCAAGCTTGCTCATCAACTACTCGTGTTGTGCGCGCTATTGTTCTCTCACGAGTAGAAGGGACCTACAGTTTTTTGCCGACTCCGAACGGCGAAATTTGAGAAGCTTTCTTAGACAGTTATTATTCTTTGAGTGTTGTCAGCAGCTCGAAAGAGGTGGTGCCGTGAAATATTAGAAAAATTGGTGTTGAACTGGGAGTCGAAACTAGACCCTTCGGCGTGTGACCGCCGCACTCTACCCACTACGGTACGGCGACCACCGAGTAAGTGCCGAGTAAAATTCACTTTTCCGGCTAAGTGAAAATCGCAAAAATTCACTTATTTAAGTAAGTGAAAATCACAAAAATTCACTTAACCAGGTAAGTGAAAATCACAAAAATTTAATTAGCGCGGTAAGTGAAAATTGCTAACATTCACATTGCCGCGTAGGTGCAAATCGTAAAAATGCACTTTCCTGGATAAGTGAAAATCGCTTAAATTCCTTAGCGGGGTAAGTGAAAATCGCAAAAATTGCAAACAATCACTTCGCAGGGTCAGTGAAAATCGCAAAAATTCCTTAGTCATGTAAGTGAAAATCACAAAAATTTCTTAGCCAGGTAAGTGAAAATCGCTAAATATACTTAGCTGGGTAAGTGAAAATCACAAAAAATTCACATAGCCGGGTAAATGAAAATCGCAAAAATTCACTTTACCGGGTAAGCGAAAATCGCAAAAATTCCTTAGCCGGGTAAATGAAAATCACAGAAATTCACTTAGCCAGGTAGTTAAAAAGCACAAAAATTCACTTAGCCGGGTAGGTGAAAATCACAAAAATTCATTTAGCCAGGTAAGTGAAAATCACAAAAATTTACTTAGCGCAAAATGAAAATCTAAAAAAATCACTTATCCATTTGAGTGAAAATCACAAAAATTCACTTAGTCCGGTAAGTGAAAATCGCAAAAATTCACTTAGCCAGGTAAGTGAAAATCACAAAAATTCACTTAGAGCGGTAAGTGAAAATCGCAAAAATCGCAAGGTAAGTGAAAATAGCAAAAATTCACATTGCCGGGTAAGTGAAAATCACAAATTCACTTAACCGGGTAAGTGAAAATCACAAAAATGCATATGGTTTGGTAATTGAAAATCACTAAAATTCACATTGCCGGGTAAGTGCAAATCGTAAAAATTTACTTTCCTGGGTAAGTGAAAATCGCTAAAATGCCTTAGAGGACAAAAATTCACTTAGCCAGGTAAGTGAAAATCACAAAAATTCACTTAGCGCGGTAAGTGAAAATCGCAAAAATTCACTTTTCCGGGTAAGTGAAAATCGTAAAAATTCACTTTCCCGGGAAAGTGAATATTGCGAAAATTCACTTAGTCGGGTAAGTGAAAATCGCTAAAATTCACATTGCCGGGTAAGTGAAAATCACAAAAATTCACATAGACGGGTAAATGAAGATCACAAAAATTCACTTTGCCGGGTAAGTGAAAATCGCAAAAATTCCTTAGCCGGGTAAGTGAAAATCGCAAAAATTCCTTAGCCGGGTAAGTGAAATTCGCAAAAATCGCAAGGTAAGTGAAAATAGCAAAAATTCCTTCGCCGAGTCAGTGAAAATCGCAAAAATTCCTTAGTCGAGTAACTGAAAGTCGCAAAAATTCACTTAGCTCGGTAAGTGAAAGTAAAAAATATTCACATATTGAAAATATTGAAAATTCATATAGTTGGGTAAGTGAAAATCGCTTAAATTCCTTGGACGGCTAAGTGAAAATCGCAAAAATTCACTTAGCCAGGTAAGTGAAAATCACAAAAATTCACTTAGAGCGGTAAGTGAAAATCGCAAAAATCGCAAGGTAAGTGAAAATAGCAAAAATTCACTTAGCCGGGTCGGTGAAAATCGCAAAAATTCCTTAGTCGATTAACTGAAAGTCGCAAAAATTCACTTAGCAGGATAAGTGAAAATCACAAATATTCACATATTGAAAATAATGAAAATTCACATAGTTGGGAAAGTGAAAATCGCTTAAATTCCTTAGGCGGGTAAGTGAAAATCGCAAAAATTCACTTAGCCAGGTAAGTGAAAATCACAAAAATTCATTAAGCGCGGTAAGTGAAAATCGCTAGAATCCACTAAGCCGGGTAAGTGAAAACCACAAAATTCACTTAGCCAGGTAAGTGAAAATCACAAAAATTCACTTAGCGCGGTGAGTGAAAATCACAAAAATTCACTTAGCCGGGTAAGTGAAAATCACAAAAATTTACTTAGCGCACTAAGTGAAAATCGCTAAAATTCACTTAGTCGGCTACGTGAAAATCGCAAAAATTCACTTAGCCGGGTAAGTGAAAATCGCAAATATTCACTTAGCCGGGTAAGTGAAAATCACAAAAATTTACTTAGCGCACTAAGTGAAAATCGCTAAAATTCACTTAGTCGGGTACGTGAAAATCGCAAAAATTCACTTAGCCAGGTTAGTGAAAATCACAAAAATTCACTTAGCCAGGTAGTTAAAAATCGCTAAAATTCACTTAGCCGGATAAGTGAAAATCACAAAAATTCACTTAGCCAAGTAAGTGAAAATCACAAAAATTCACTTAGCGCGGTGTGTGAAAATCGCAAAAATTCACTTTTCCGGGTAAGTGAAAATCGTAAAAATTCACTTTCCCGTGTAAGTGAATATGGCGAAAATTCACTTAGTCGGGTAATTGAAAATCGCTAAAATTCACATTGCCGGGTAAGTGAAAATCACAAATTCACTTAACCGGGTAAGTGAAAATCACAAAAATGCATATAGTTTGGTAAGTGAAAATCGCTAAAATTCACATTGCCGGGTAAGTGCAAATCGTAAAAATTCATTTTCCTGGGTAAGTGAAAATCGCTAAAATGCCTTAGAGGAGTAAGTGAATATCACAAAAATTTCTTAGCCAGGTAAGTGAAAATTGCTAAAATTCCTTAGCCGGGTAAGTGAAAATCACAAAAATTCACATAGACGGGTAAATGAAGATCACAAAAATTCACTTTGCCGGGTAAGTAAAAATTGCAAAAATTCCTTAGCCGGGTAAGTGAAAATCGCAAAAATTCCTTAGCTGGGTAAGTGAAAATCGAAAAAATCGCAAGGTAAGTGAAAATAGCAAAAATTCCTTCGCCGGGTCAGTGAAAATCGCAAAAATTCCTTAGTCGAGTAACTGAAAGTCGCAAAAATTCACTTAGCACGGTAAATGAAAGTCACAAATATTCACATATTGAAAATAATGAAAATTCACATAGTTGGGTAAGTGAAATTCGCTTAAATTCCTTGGACGGCTAAGTGAAAATCGCAAAAATTCACTAAGCGCGGTAAGGGAAAATCGCTAAAATTCACTTAGTCGGGTAAGTGAAAATCGCAAAAATTTACTTAGCCGGGTAAGTGAAAATCACAAAAATTCACTTAGAGCGGTAAATGAAAATCAATAAAATTCACTTTTGCGGGTAAGTGAAAATTGTAAAAATTCACTTTCCAGCGTAAGTGAAAATCGCGAAAATTCGCATGGCCGGGTAAGTGCAAATCGTAAAAGTTCACATTTCCGGGTAAGTGAAAATCGCTAAAATGCCTTAGCGGGGTAAGTGAAAATCAAAATAATTTTTTAGCCAGGTAAGTGAAAATTTCTAAAATTCCTTAGCCGGGAAAATGAAAATCACAAAAATTCACAAAGCCGGGTAAATGAAAATCGCAAAGATTCACTTTGCAGGGTAAGTGAGAATCACAAAAATTCATTTAGCCAGGTAAGTGAAAATCACAAAAATATTCTTAGCGCAAAATGAAAATCGCAAAAATTCACTTAGTCGAGTAAGTGAAAATCGCGAAAATTGACTTAGTCCGGTAAGTGAAAATCGCTAAAATTCACATGCCCGGGTAAGTGCAAATTTTAAAAATTCACTTTTCCGGGTAAATGAAAATCGCAAGAATTCACTTATCCATTTAAGTGAAAATCGCAAAAATCGCAAGGTAAGTGAAAATAGCAAAAATTCCTTCGCCGGGTCAGTGAAAATCGCAAAAATTCCTTAGTCGAGTAACTGAAAGTCGCAAAAATTCACTTAGCACGGTAAGTGAAAGTCACAAATATTCACATATTGAAAATAATGAAAATTCACATAGTTGGGTAAGTGAAAATCGCTTAAATTCCTTGGATGGCTAAGCGAAAATCGCAAAAATTCACTTAGCCAGGTAAGTGAAAATCACAAAAATTCACTAAGCGCGGTAAGTGAAAATCGCAAAAATTCACTTCGCCGGGTCAGTGAAAATCGCAAAAATTCCTTAGTCGATAACCTGAAAGTCGCAAAAATTCACTAATCAGGGTAAGTGAAAATCACAAATATTTACATATTGAAAATAATGAAAATTCACATAGTTGGGTAAGTGAAAATCGCAAAAATTCACTTAGCCAGGTAAGTGAAAATCACAAAAATTCACTAAGCGCGGTAAGTGAAAATCGCTAGAATTCATTTAGCCGGGTAAGTGAAAATCACAAATTTCACTTAGCCAGGTAAGTGAAAATCACAAAAATTCACTTAGCGGGGTAAGTGAAAATCACTAAAATTCACTTTTCCGGGTAAGTGAAAATCGTTAAAATTCACTTTCCCGGGTAAGTTAAAATCGCTAAAATTGCGTAGCCGGGTAAGTGAAAATCGCTAAATTCCTTAGCCAGGTAAGTGAAAATCGCAAAAATTCACTTAGCCGGGTAAGTGAAAATCACAAAAATTCACTTAGCCGGGTAAGTGAAAATCGCAAAAATCACTTAGCCAGGTAAGTGAAAATCACAAAAATTCACTTAGCGCGGTAAGTGAGAAACGCTAAAATTCACTTTGCCGGGTATGTGAAAATCGCAAAAATTCACTTAGCCAGGTAAGTGAAAATCACAAAAATTCACTTAACCAGGAAAGTCAAAATCGTAAAAATTCACTTTTCCGGGTAAATGAAAATCGCTAATATTCCTTAGCCGGGTAAGTGAAAATCGCTGAATTCCTTAGCCAGGTAAGTGAAAATCGCAAATATTCACTTAGCCGGGTAAGTGAAAATCACAAAAATTCACTTAGCCGGGTAAGTGAAAATCGCAAAAATCACTTAGCCAGGTAAGTGAAAATCACAAAAATTCACTTAGCGCGGTAAAAGAGAAACGCTAAAATTCACTTTGCCGGGTATGTGAAAATCGCAAAAATTCACTTAGCCAGGTAAGTGAAAATCACAAAAATTCACTTAACCAGGAAAGTCAAAATCGTAAAAATTCACTTTTCCGGGTAAGTGAAAATCGCTAAAATTGCTTAGCCGGGTAAGTGAAAATCGCAAAAATTCACTTAGCCAGGTAAGTGAAAATCACAAAAATTCACTAAGCGCGGTAAGTGAAAATCGCCTGAATTCACTTAGCCGGGTAAGTGAAAATCACAAAAATTCACTTAGCCGGGTATGTAAAAATCGCAAAAATTCACTTAGCCAATTAAGTAAAAATCACAAAAATTCACAAAATTGCGGTAAGTGAAAATCGTAAAAATTCACCTTCCCAGGTAAGTGAAAATCGCGAAAATTCACTTTGTCGGGTAAGTGAAAATCGCTAAAATTCACACTGCCGAGTAAGTAATAATAATAATTCTTGGCGCTACAATCCAAAGGGGACCAGGGCCAAGCTTGCTCATCAACTACTCGTGTTGTGCGCGCTATTGTTCTCTCACGAGTAGAAGAGACCTACAGTTTTTTGCCGACTCCGAACGGCGAAATTTGAGAAGCTTTCTTAGACAGTTATTGCTCTTTGAGTGTTGTCAGCAGCTCGAAAGAGGTGGTGCCGTGAAATATTAGAAAAATTGGTGTTGAACTGGGAGTCGAAACTAGACCCTTCGGCGTGTGACCGTCGCACTCTACCCACTACGCTACGGCGACCACCGAGTAAGTGCCGAGTAAAATTCACTTTTCCGGCTAAGTGAAAATCGCAAAAATTCACTTATTTAGGTAAGTGGAAATCACAAAAATTCACTTAGCCGGGTAAGTGAAAATCGCAAATATTCAGTTAGCCGGGTAAGTGAAAATCACAAAAATTTACTTAGCGCACTAAGTGAAAATCGCTAAAATTCACATTGCCGGGTAAGTGAAAATCACAAATTCACTTAACCGGGTAAGTGAAAATCACAAAAATGCATATAGTTTGGTAAGTGAAAATCGCTAAAATTCACATTGCCGGGTAAGTGCAAATCGTAAAAATTCACTTTCCTGGGTAAGTGAAAATCGCTAAAATGCCTTAGAGGAGTAAGTGAAAATCACAAAAATTTCTTATCCAGGTAAGTGAAAATTGCTAAATATACTTAGCTGGGTAAGTGAAAATCGCTAAAATTCCTTAGCCGGGTACGTGAAAATCGCAAAAATTCACTTAGCCAGGTTAGTGAAAATCACAAAAATTCACTTAGCCAGGTAGTTAAAAATCGCTAAAATTCACTTAGCCGGATAAGTGAAAATCGCAAAAATTCACTTAGCCAGGTAAGTGAAAATCACAAAAATTCACTCAGAGCGGTAAGTGAAAATCGCAAAAATCGCAAGGTAAGTGAAAATAGCAAAAATTCACTTCGCCGGGTCAGTGAAAATAGCGAAAATTCCTTAGTCGATTAACTGAAAGTCGCGAAAATTCACTTAGCAGGGTAAGTGAAAATCACAAATATTCACATATTGAAAATAATGAAAATTCACATAGTTGGGTAAGTGAAAATCGCTTAAATTCCTTAGGCGGGTAAGTGAAAATCACAAAAATTCACTAAACGCGGTAAGTGAAAATCGCTAGAATTCACTTAGCCGGGTAAGTGAAAATCAAAAAATTCACTTAGCCAGGTAAGTGAACATCACAAAAATTCACTTAGCGGGGTAAGTGAAAATCACTAAAATTCACTTTTCCGGGTAAGTGAAAATCGTAAAAATTCACTTTCCCGGATAAGTGAAAATCGCGAAAATTCACTTAGTCCGGTAAGTTAAGATCGCTGAAATTCGCATGGCCGGGTAAGTGCAAATCGTAAAATTTCACTTTTCCGGGTAAATGAAAATCGCTAATATTCCTTAGCCGGGTAAGTGAAAATCGCTGAATTCCTTAGCCGGGTAAGTGAAAATCGCAAATATTCACTTAGCCGGGTAAGTGAAAATCACAAAAATTCACTTAGCCGGGTAAGTGAATATCGCAAAAATTCACTTAGCCAGGTAAGTGAAAATCACAAAAATTCACAAAATTGCGGTAAGTGAAAATCGTAAAAATTCACCTTCCCGGGTAAGTGAAAATCGCGAAAATTCACTTTGTCGGGTAAGTGAAAATAGCTAAAATTCACAATGCCGAGTAAGTAATAATGATAATTCTTGGCGCTACAGTCCAAAGGGGACCAGGGCCAAGCTTGCTCATCAACTACTCGTGTTGTGCGCGCTATTGTTCTCTCACGAGTAGAAGGGACCTACAGTTTTTTGCCGACTCCGAACGGCGAAATTTGAGAAGCTTTCTTAGACAGTTATTACTCTTTGAGTGTTGTCAGCAGCTCGAAAGAGGTGGCGCCGTGAAATATTAGAAAAATTGGTGTTGAACTGGGAGTCGAAACTAGACCCTTCGGCGTGTGACCGTCGCACTCTACCCACTACGCTACGGCGACCACCGAGTAAGTGCCGAGTAAAATTCACTTTTCCGGCTAAGTGAAAATCGCAAAAATTCACTTATTTAAGTAAGTGAAAATCACAAAAATTAACTTAACCAGGTAAGTGAAAATCACAAAAATTTAATTAGCGCGGTAAGTGAAAATTGCTAACATTCACATTGCCGCGTAGGTGCAAATCGTAAAAATGCACTTTCCTGGATAAGTGAAAATCGCTTAAATTCCTTAGCGGGGTAAGTGAAAATCGCAAAAATTGCAAACAATCACTTCGCAGGGTCAGTGAAAATCGCAAAAATTCCTTAGTCATGTAAGTGAAAATCACAAAAATTTCTTAGCCAGGTAAGTGAAAATCGCTAAATATACTTAGCTGGGTAAGTGAAAATCACAAAAATTCACATAGCCGGGTAAATGAAAATCGCAAAAATTCACTTTGCCGGGTAAGTGAAAATCGCAAAAATTCCTTAGCCGGGTAAATGAAAATCACAGAAGTTCACTTAGCCAGGTAGTTAAAAAGCACAAAAATTCACTTAGCCGGGTAGGTGAAAATCACAAAAATTCATTTAGCCAGGTAAGTGAAAATCACAAAAATTTACTTAGCGCAAAAGGAAAATCGCAAAAATTCACTTAGTCGAGTAAGTGAAAATCGCTAAAATTCACATGCCCGGGTAAGTGCAAATCGTAAAAATTCACTTTTCCGGGTAAATGAAAATCGCAAAAATTCACTTATCCATTTAAGTGAAAATCACAAAAATTTACTTAGTCCGGTAAGTGAAAATCGCAAAAATCCACTTAGCCAGTTAAGTGAAAATCACAAAAATTCACTTAGAGCGGTAAGTGAAAATCGCAAAAATCGCAAGGTAAGTGAAAATAGCAAAAATTCACTTAGCCAGGTCAGTCAAAATCGCAAAAATTCACTTAGCCAGTTAGTTGAAAATCGCAAAAATTCACTTAGCCGGATAAGTGAAAATCACAAAAATTCACTTAGCCAGGTAAGTGAAAATCACAAAAATTCACTTAGCGCGGTAAATGAAAATCGCAAAAATTCACTTTTCCGGGTAAGTGAAAATTGTAAAAATTCACTTTCCCGTGTAAGTGAATATAGCGAAAATTCACTTAGTCGGGTAAGTGAAAATCGCTAAAATTCACATTGCCGGGTAAGTGAAAATCACAAATTCACTTAACCGGGTAAGTGACAATCACAAAAATGCATATAGTTTGGTAAGTGAAAATCGCTAAAATTCACATTGCCGGGTAAAATTCCTTAGCCGGGTAAATGAAAATCACAAAAATTCACAAAGCCGGGTAAATGAAAATCGCAAAGATTCACTTTGCCGGGTAAATCAATCACAAAAATTCACTTAGAGCGGTTAGTGAAAATCGCAAAAATCGCAAGGTAAGTGAAAATAGCAAAAATTCACTTATTCGGGTCAGTGAAAATCGCAAAAATTCCTTAGTCGATTAACTGAAAGTCGTAAAAATTCACTTAGCAGGGTAAGTGAAAATCACAAATATTCACATATTTAAAATAATGAAAATTCACATAGTTGGGTAAGTGAAAATCGCTTAAATTAGTTAGGCGGGTAAGTGAAAATCGCAAAAATTCACTTAGCCAGGTAAGTGAAAATCACAAAAATTCACTAAGCGCGGTAAGTGAAAATCGCCTGAATTCACTTAGCCGGGTAAGTGAAAATCACAAAAATTCACTTAGCCGGGTATGTAAAAATCGCAAAAATTCACTTAGCCAGGTAAGTAAAAATCACAAAAATTCACAAAATTGCGGTAAGTGAAAATCGTAAAAATTCACCTTCCCAGGTAAGTGAAAATCGCGAAAATTCACTTTGTCGGGTAAGTGAAAATCGCTAAAATTCACACTGCCGAGTAAGTAATAATAATAATTCTTGGCGCTACAATCCAAAGGGGACCAGGGCCAAGCTTGCTCATCAACTACTCGTGTTGTGCGCGCTATTGTTCTCTCACGAGTAGAAGAGACCTACAGTTTTTTGCCGACTCCGAACGGCGAAATTTGAGAAGCTTTCTTAGACAGTTATTGCTCTTTGAGTGTTGTCAGCAGCTCGAAAGAGGTGGTGCCGTGAAATATTAGAAAAATTGGTGTTGAACTGGGAGTCGAAACTAGACCCTTCGGCGTGTGACCGTCGCACTCTACCCACTACGCTACGGCGACCACCGAGTAAGTGCCGAGTAAAATTCACTTTTCCGGCTAAGTGAAAATCGCAAAAATTCACTTATTTAGGTAAGTGGAAATCACAAAAATTCACTTAGCCGGGTAAGTGAAAATCGCAAATATTCAGTTAGCCGGGTAAGTGAAAATCACAAAAATTTACTTAGCGCACTAAGTGAAAATCGCTAAAATTCACATTGCCGGGTAAGTGAAAATCACAAATTCACTTAACCGGGTAAGTGAAAATCACAAAAATGCATATAGTTTGGTAAGTGAAAATCGCTAAAATTCACATTGCCGGGTAAGTGCAAATCGTAAAAATTCACTTTCCTGGGTAAGTGAAAATCGCTAAAATGCCTTAGAGGAGTAAGTGAAAATCACAAAAATTTTTTATCCAGGTAAGTGAAAATTGCTAAAATTCCTTAGCCGGGTAAGTGTAAATCGCAAAAATTCCTTAGCCGGGTAAGTGAAAATCGCAAATATTCAGTTAGCCGGGTAAGTGAAAATCACAAAAATTTACTTAGCGCACTAAGTGAAAATCGCTAAAATTCACATTGCCGGGTAAGTGAAAATCACAAATTCACTTAACCGGGTAAGTGAAAATCACAAAAATGCATATAGTTTGGTAAGTGAAAATCGCTAAAATTCACATTGCCGGGTAAGTGCAAATCGTAAAAATTCACTTTCCTGGGTAAGTGAAAATCGCTAAAATGCCTTAGAGGAGTAAGTGAAAATCACAAAAATTTTTTATCCAGGTAAGTGAAAATTGCTAAAATTCCTTAGCCGGGTAAGTGAAAATCACAAAAATTCACATTGACGGGTAAATGAAGATCACAAAAATTCACTTTGCCGGGTAAGTGAAAATCGCTAAAATTCCTTAGCCGGGTAAGTGTAAATCGCAAAAATTCCTTAGCCGGGTACGTGAAAATCGCAAAAATCGCAAGGTAAGTGAAAATAGCAAAAATTCCTTCGCCGGGTCAGTGAAAATCGCAAAAATTCCATAGTCGAGTAACTGAAAGTCTCAAAAATTCACTTAGCACGGTAAGTGAAAGTCACAAATTCTCACATATTGAAAATAATGAAAATTCACATAGTTGGGTAAGTGAAAATCGCTTAAATTCCTTGGACGGCTAAGTGAAAATCGCAAAAATTCACTTAGCCAGGTAAGTGAAAATCACAAAAATTCACTAAGCGCGGTAAGTGAAAATCAATAAAATTCACTTTTCCGGGTAAGTGAAAATTGTAAAAATTCACTTTCCCGGGTAAGTGAAAATCGCGAAAATTCACTAAGTCAGGTAAGTTAAAATCGCTAAAATTCGCATGGTCGGATAAGTGCAAATCGTAAAAGTTCACTTTTCCGGGTAAGTGAAAATCGCTAAAATTCACATGCCCGGGTAAGTGCAAATCGTAAAAATTCACTTTTCCGGGTAAATGAAAATCGCAAAAATTCTCTTATCCATTTAAGTGAAAATCACAAAAATTCACTTAGTCCGGTAAGTGAAAATCGCAAAAATTCACTTAGCCAGGTAAGTGAAAATCACAAAAATTCACTTAGAGCGGTAAGTGAAAATCGCAAAAATCGCAAGGTAAGTGAAAATTGCAAAAATTCACTTCGCCGGGTCAGTGAAAATAGCGAAAATTCCTTAGTCGATTAACTGAAATTCGCGAAAATTCACTTAGCATTGTAAGTGAAAATTACAAATATTCACATATTGAAAATAATGAAAATTCACATAGTTGGGTAAGTGAAAATCGCTTAAATTAGTTAGGCGGTTAAGTTAAAATCGCAAAAATTCACTTAGCCAGGTAAGTGAAAATCACAAAATTCACTAAGCGCGGTAAGTGAAAATCGCTAGAATTCACTTAGCCGGGTAAGTGAAAATCACAAAATTCACTAAGCGCGGTAAGTGAAAATCGCTAGAATTCACTTAGCCAGGTAAGTGAAAATCACAAAATTCACTAAGCGCGGTAAGTGAAAATCGCTAGAATTCACTTAGCCGGGTAAGTGAAAATCACAAAAATTCACTAAGCGCGGTAAGTGAAAATCACAAAATTCACTTAGCCAGGTAAGTAAAAATCACAAAAATTCACTTAGCGGGGTAAGTGAAAATCACAAATATTCACATATTGAAAATAATGAAAATTCACATAGTTGGGTAAGTGAAAATCGCTTAAATTAGTTAGGCGGTTAAGTTAAAATCGCAAAAATTCACTTAGCCAGGTAAGTGAAAATCACAAAAATTCACTAAGCGCGGTAAATGAAAATCACAAAATTCACTTAGCCAGGTAAGTAAAAATCACAAAAATTCACTTAGCGGGGTAAGTGAAAATCACTAAAATTCACTTTTCCGGGTAAGTGAAAATCGTTTAAATTCACTTTCCCGGGTAAGTGAAAATCGCGAAAATTCATTTAGCCGGGTAAGTGAAAATCGCTGAATTCCTTAGCCGGGTAAGTGAAAATCGCAAATATTCACTTAGCCGGGTAAGTGAAAATCACAAAAATTCACTTGGCGGTAAGTGAGAAACGCTAAAATTCACTTTGCCGGGTATGTGAAAATCGCAAAAATTCACTTAGCCTGGTAAGTGAAAATCACAAAAATTCACTTAGCCAGGTAAGTCAAAATCGTAAAAATTCACTTTTCCGGGTAAGTGAAAATCGCTAAAATTGCTTAGCTGGGTAAGTGAAAATCGCTAAATTCCTTAGCCGGGTAAGTGAAAATCGCAAAAATTCACTTAGCCGGGTAAGTGAAAATCACAAAAATTCACTTAGCCAGGTAAGTGAAAATCACAAAAATTCACTTAGCCGGGTATGTAAAAATCGCAAAAATTCACTTAGCCAGGTAAGTAAAAATCACAAAAATTCACAAAATTGCGGTAAGTGAAAATCGTAAAAATTCACCTTCCCGAGTAAGTGAAAATCGCGAAAATTCACTTTGTCGGGTAAGTGAAAATCGCTAAAATTCACACTGCCGAGTAAGTAATAATAATAATTCTTGGCGCTACAATCCAAAGGGGACCAGGGCCAAGCTTGCTCATCAACTACTCGTGTTGTGCGCGCTATTGTTCTCTCACGAGTAGAAGAGACCTACAGTTTTTTGCCGACTCCAAACGGCGAAATTTGAGAAGCTTTCTTAGACAGTTATTACTCTTTGAGTGTTGTCAGCAGCTCGAAAGAGGTGGTGCCGTGAAATATTAGAAAAATTGGTGTTGAACTGGGAGTCGAAACTAGACCCTTCGGCGTGTGACCGTCGCACTCTACCCACTACGCTACTGCGACCACCGAGTAAGTGCCGAGTAAAATTCACTTTTCCGGCTAAGTGAAAATCGCAAAAATTCACTTATTTAGGTAAGTGGAAATCACAAAAATTCACTTAGCCGGGTAAGTGAAAATCACAAAAATTCACTTAGCCAGGTAAGTGAAAATCACAAAAATTCACTTACCGTGGTAAGTGAAAATCACTAAAATTTACTTTTCCGGGTAAGTGAAAACCGTTAAAAATCACTTTCCCGGGTAAGTGAAAATCACAATATTCACTTAGCCAGGTAAGTGAAAATCACAAAATTTCACTTAGCGGGGTAAGTGAAAATCACTAAAATTCACTTTTCGGGTAAGTGAAAATCGTTAAAATTCACTTTCCCGGGTAAGTGAAAATCGCGAAAATTCACTTAGCCGGGTAAGTGAAAATCGCTGAATTCCTTAGCCGGGTAAGTGAAAATCGCAAATATTCAGTTAGCCGGGTAAGTGAAAATCACAAAAATTTACTTAGCGCACTAAGTGAAAATCGCAAAAATTCACTTAGCCGGGTAAGTGAAAATCACAAAAATTCACTTAGCCAGGTAGTTGAAAATCCCAAAAATTCACTTAGCCGGATAAGTGAAAATCACAAAAATTCACTTAGCCAGGTAAGTCAAAATCGTAAAAATTCACTTTCCAGTGTAAGTGAATATGGCGAAAATTCACTTAGTCGGGTAAGTGAAAATCGCTAAAATTCACATTGCCGGGTAAGTGAAAATCACAAATTCACTTAACCGGGTAAGTGAAAATCACAAAAATGCATATAGTTTGGTAAGTGAAAATCGCTAAAATTCACATTGCCGGGTAAGTGCAAATCGTAAAAATTCACTTTCCTGGGTAAGTGAAAATCGCTAAAATGCCTTAGAGGAGTAAGTGAAAATCACAAAAATTTCTTATCCAGGTAAGTGAAAATTGCTAAAATTCCTTAGCCGGGTAAGTGAAAATCACACAAATTCACATTGACGGGTAAATGAAGATCACAAAAATTCACTTTGCCGGGTAAGTGAAAATCGCTAAAATTCCTTAGCCGGGTAAGTGAAAATCGCAAAAATTCCTTAGCCGGGTACGTGAAAATCGCAAAAATCGCAAGGTAAGTGAAAATAGCAAAAATTCCTTCGCCGGGTCAGTGAAAATCGCAAAATTCACTAAGCGCGGTAAGTGAAAATCGCTAGAATTCACTTAGCCGGGTAAGTGAAAATCACAAAATTCACTTAGCCAGGTAAGTGAACATCACAAAAATTCACTTAGCGGGGTAAGTGAAAATCACTAAAATTCACTTTTCCGGGTAAGTGAAAATCGTTAAAATTAATTTTCCCGGGTAAGTGAAAATCGCGAAAATTCACTTAGTCCGGTAAGTTAAGATCGCTGAAATTCGCATGGCCGGGTAAGTGCAAATCGTAAAAGTTCACTTTTCCGGGTAAATGAAAATCGCTAATATTCCTTAGCCGGGTAAGTGAAAATCGCTGAATTCCTTAGCCGGGTAGGTGAAAATCGCAAATATTCACTTAGCCGGGTAAGTGAAAATCACAAAAATTCACTTAGCCGGGTAAGTGAAAATCGCAAAAATTCACTTAGCCAGGTAAGTGAAAATCACAAAAATTCACTTAGCGCGGTAAGTGAGAAACGCTAAAATTCACTTTGCCGGGTATGTGAAAATCGCAAATTCACTTAGCCAGGTAAGTGAAAATCACAAATATTCACAAAATTGCGGTAAGTGAAAATCGTAAAAATTCACCTTCCCAGGTAAGTGAAAATCGCGAAAATTCACTTTGTCGGGTAAGTGAAAATAGCTAAAATTCACACTGCCGAGTAAGTAATAATAATAATTCTTGGCGCTACAGTCCAAAGGGGACCAGGGCCAAGCTTGCTCATCAACTACTAGTGTTGTGCGCGCTATTGTTCTCTCACGAGTAGAAGGGACCTACAGTTTTTAGCCGACTCCGAACGGCGAAATTTGAGAAGCTTTCTTAGACAGTTATTACTCTTTGAGTGTTGTCAGCAGCTCGAAAGAGGTGGTGCCGTGAAATATTAGAAAAATTGGTGTTGAACTGGGAGTCGAACCTAGACCCTTCGGCGTGTGAGCGTCGCACTCTACCCACTACGCTACGGCGACCACCGAGTAAGTGCCGAGTAAATGCAAATCGTAAAAAATCACTTTTCCGGCTAAGTGAAAATCGCAAAAATTCACTTATTTAGGTAAGTGAAAATCACAAAAATTCACTTAACCAGGAAAGTGAAAATCACAAGAATTTACTTAGCGCGGTAAGTGAAAATTGCTAAAATTCACATTGCCGCGTAGGTGCAAATCGTAAAAATGCACTTTCCTTGATAAGTGAAAATCGCCAAAATTCCTTAGCGGGGTCAGTGAAAATCGCAAAAATTCCTTAGTCATGTAAGTGAAAATCACAAAAATTTCTTAGCCAGGTAAGTGAAAATCGCTAAATATACTTAGCTGGGTAAGTGAAAATCACAAAAATTCACATAGCCGGGTAAATGAAAATCGCAAAAATTCACTTTGCCGGGTAAGTGAAAATCGCAAAAATTCCTTAGTCGGGTAAATGAATTCACAGAAATTCACTTAGCCAGGTAGTTAAAAAGCACAAAAATTCACTTAACCGGGTAGGTGAAAATCACAAAAATTCATTTAGCCAGGTAACTGAAAATCACAAAAATTTACTAAGAGCGATAAGTGAAAATCGCAAAAATCGCAAGGTAAGTGAAAATAGCAAAAATTCACTTAGCCGGGTCAGTGAAAATCGCAAAAATTCCTTAGTCGATTAACTGAAAATCGCAAAAATTCACTTAGTCGAGTAAGTGAAAATCGCGAAAATTCACTTAGTCCGGTAAGTGAAAATCGCAAAAATTCACCAGGTAAGTGAAAATCGCAAAAATCGCAAGGTAAGTGAAAATAGCAAAAATTCACTTAGCCGGGTCAGTGAAAATCGCAAAAATTCCTTAGTCGATTAACTGAAAGTCGCAAAAATTCACTTAGCAGGGTAAGTGAAAATCACAAATATTCACATATTGAAAATAATGAAAATTCACATAGTTGGGTAAGTGAAAATCGCTTAAATTAGTTAGGCGGGTAAGTGAAAATCACAAATTTCACTTAGCCGGGTAAGTGAAAATCGCTGAATTCCTTAGCCGGGTAAATGAAAATCGCAAATATTCACTTAGCCGGGTAAGTGAAAATCACAAAAATTCACTTAGCGCGGTAAGTGAGAAACGCTAAAATTCACTTTGCCGGGTATGTGAAAATCGCAAAAATTCACTTAGCCAGGTAAATGAAACTCACAAAAATTCACTTAGCCAGGTAAGTCAAAATCGTAAAAATTCACTTTTCCGGGTAAGTGAAAATCGCTAAAATTGCTTAGCCGGGTAAGTGAAAATCGCTAAATTCCTTAGCCGGGTAAGTGAAAATCGCAAAAATTCACTTAGCCGGGTAAGTGTAAATCACAAAAATTCACTTAGCCAGGTAAGTGAAAATCACAAAAATTCACTTAGCCGGGTATGTGAAAATCGCAAAAATTCACTTAGCCAGGTATGTGAAAATCACAAAAATTCACAAAATTGCGGTAAGTGAAAATCGTAAAAAATCACCTTCCCGGGTAAGTGAAAATCGCGAAAATTCACTTTGTCGGGTAAGTGAAAATCGCTAAAATTTACACTGCCGAGTAAGTAATAATAATAATTCTTGGCGCTGCAGTCCAAAGGGGACCAGGGCCAAGCTTGCTCATCAACTACTCGTGTTGTGCGCGCTATTGTTCTCTCACGAGTAGAAGGGACCTACAGTTTTTCGCCGACTCCGAACGGCGAAATTTGAGAAGCTTTCTTAGACAGTTATTACTCTTTGAGTGTTGTCAGCAGTTCGAAAATGGTGGTGCCGTGAAATATTAGAAAAATTTATGTTGAACTGGGAGTTGAACCTCGACCTTCGGCGGGTGAGCGTCGCACTCTACCCACTACGCTACGGCGACCACCGAGTAAGTGCAAATCGTAAAAATTCACTTTCCTGGATAAGTGAAAATCGCTAAAATTCCTTAGCGGGGTAAGTGAAAATCGCAAATTATTGCAAAAATTCACTTCGCAGGGTCAGTGAAAATCGCAAAAATTCCTTAGTCATGTAAGTGAAAATCACAAAAATTTCTTAGCCAGGTAAGTGAAAATCGCAAAAATTCACTTAGCCGGGTAAGTGAAAATCACAAAAATTCACTTAGCCAGGTAGTTGAAAATCCCAAAAATTCACTTAGCCGGATAAGTGAAAATCACAAAAATTCACTTAGCCAGGTAAGTCAAAATCGTAAAAATTCACTTTCCAGTGTAAGTGAATATGGCGAAAATTCACTTAGTCGGGTAAGTGAAAATCGCTAAAATTCACATTGCCGGGTAAGTGAAAATCACAAATTCACTTAACCGGGTAAGTGAAAATCACAAAAATGCATATAGTTTGGTAAGTGAAAATCGCTAAAATTCACATTGCCGGGTAAGTGCAAATCGTAAAAATTCACTTTCCTGGGTAAGTGAAAATCGCTAAAATGCCTTAGAGGAGTAAGTGAAAATCACAAAAATTTCTTATCCAGGTAAGTGAAAATTGCTAAAATTCCTTAGCCGGGTAAGTGAAAATCACACAAATTCACATTGACGGGTAAATGAAGATCACAAAAATTCACTTTGCCGGGTAAGTGAAAATCGCTAAAATTCCTTAGCCGGGTAAGTGAAAATCGCAAAAATTCCTTAGCCGGGTACGTGAAAATCGCAAAAATCGCAAGGTAAGTGAAAATAGCAAAAATTCCTTCGCCGGGTCAGTGAAAATCGCAAAATTCACTAAGCGCGGTAAGTGAAAATCGCTAGAATTCACTTAGCCGGGTAAGTGAAAATCACAAAATTCACTTAGCCAGGTAAGTGAACATCACAAAAATTCACTTAGCGGGGTAAGTGAAAATCACTAAAATTCACTTTTCCGGGTAAGTGAAAATCGTTAAAATTCATTTTCCCGGGTAAGTGAAAATCGCGAAAATTCACTTAGTCCGGTAAGTTAAGATCGCTGAAATTCGCATGGCCGGGTAAGTGCAAATCGCAAAAGTTCACTTTTCCGGGTAAATGAAAATCGCTAATATTCCTTAGCCGGGTAAGTGAAAATCGCTGAATTCCTTAGCCGGGTAGGTGAAAATCGCAAATATTCACTTAGCCGGGTAAGTGAAAATCACAAAAATTCACTTAGCCGGGTAAGTGAAAATCGCAAAAATTCACTTAGCCAGGTAAGTGAAAATCACAAAAATTCACTTAGCGCGGTAAGTGAGAAACGCTAAAATTCACTTTGCCGGGTATGTGAAAATCGCAAATTCACTTAGCCAGGTAAGTGAAAATCACAAATATTCACAAAATTGCGGTAAGTGAAAATCGTAAAAATTCACCTTCCCAGGTAAGTGAAAATCGCGAAAATTCACTTTGTCGGGTAAGTGAAAATAGCTAAAATTCACACTGCCGAGTAAGTAATAATAATAATTCTTGGCGCTACAGTCCAAAGGGGACCAGGGCCAAGCTTGCTCATCAACTACTAGTGTTGTGCGCGCTATTGTTCTCTCACGAGTAGAAGGGACCTACAGTTTTTAGCCGACTCCGAACGGCGAAATTTGAGAAGCTTTCTTAGACAGTTATTACTCTTTGAGTGTTGTCAGCAGCTCGAAAGAGGTGGTGCCGTGAAATATTAGAAAAATTGGTGTTGAACTGGGAGTCGAACCTAGACCCTTCGGCGTGTGAGCGTCGCACTCTACCCACTACGCTACGGCGACCACCGAGTAAGTGCCGAGTAAATGCAAATCGTAAAAAATCACTTTTCCGGCTAAGTGAAAATCGCAAAAATTCACTTATTTAGGTAAGTGAAAATCACAAAAATTCACTTAACCAGGAAAGTGAAAATCACAAGAATTTACTTAGCGCGGTAAGTGAAAATTGCTAAAATTCACATTGCCGCGTAGGTGCAAATCGTAAAAATGCACTTTCCTTGATAAGTGAAAATCGCCAAAATTCCTTAGCGGGGTCAGTGAAAATCGCAAAAATTCCTTAGTCATGTAAGTGAAAATCACAAAAATTTCTTAGCCAGGTAAGTGAAAATCGCTAAATATACTTAGCTGGGTAAGTGAAAATCACAAAAATTCACATAGCCGGGTAAATGAAAATCGCAAAAATTCACTTTGCCGGGTAAGTGAAAATCGCAAAAATTCCTTAGTCGGGTAAATGAATTCACAGAAATTCACTTAGCCAGGTAGTTAAAAAGCACAAAAATTCACTTAACCGGGTAGGTGAAAATCACAAAAATTCATTTAGCCAGGTAACTGAAAATCACAAAAATTTACTAAGAGCGATAAGTGAAAATCGCAAAAATCGCAAGGTAAGTGAAAATAGCAAAAATTCACTTAGCCGGGTCAGTGAAAATCGCAAAAATTCCTTAGTCGATTAACTGAAAATCGCAAAAATTCACTTAGTCGAGTAAGTGAAAATCGCGAAAATTCACTTAGTCCGGTAAGTGAAAATCGCAAAAATTCACCAGGTAAGTGAAAATCGCAAAAATCGCAAGGTAAGTGAAAATAGCAAAAATTCACTTAGCCGGGTCAGTGAAAATCGCAAAAATTCCTTAGTCGATTAACTGAAAGTCGCAAAAATTCACTTAGCAGGGTAAGTGAAAATCACAAATATTCACATATTGAAAATAATGAAAATTCACATAGTTGGGTAAGTGAAAATCGCTTAAATTAGTTAGGCGGGTAAGTGAAAATCACAAATTTCACTTAGCCGGGTAAGTGAAAATCGCTGAATTCCTTAGCCGGGTAAATGAAAATCGCAAATATTCACTTAGCCGGGTAAGTGAAAATCACAAAAATTCACTTAGCGCGGTAAGTGAGAAACGCTAAAATTCACTTTGCCGGGTATGTGAAAATCGCAAAAATTCACTTAGCCAGGTAAATGAAACTCACAAAAATTCACTTAGCCAGGTAAGTCAAAATCGTAAAAATTCACTTTTCCGGGTAAGTGAAAATCGCTAAAATTGCTTAGCCGGGTAAGTGAAAATCGCTAAATTCCTTAGCCGGGTAAGTGAAAATCGCAAAAATTCACTTAGCCGGGTAAGTGTAAATCACAAAAATTCACTTAGCCAGGTAAGTGAAAATCACAAAAATTCACTTAGCCGGGTATGTGAAAATCGCAAAAATTCACTTAGCCAGGTATGTGAAAATCACAAAAATTCACAAAATTGCGGTAAGTGAAAATCGTAAAAATTCACCTTCCCGGGTAAGTGAAAATCGCGAAAATTCACTTTGTCGGGTAAGTGAAAATCGCTAAAATTCACACTGCCGAGTAAGTAATAATAATAATTCTTGGCGCTGCAGTCCAAAGGGGACCAGGGCCAAGCTTGCTCATCAACTACTCGTGTTGTGCGCGCTATTGTTCTCTCACGAGTAGAAGAGACCTACAGTTTTTTGCCGACTCCGAACGGTGAAATTTGAGAAGCTTTCTTAGACAGTTATTACTCTTTGAGTGTTGTCAGCAGCTCGAAAGAGGTGGTGCCGTGAAATATTAGAAAAATTGGAACCTAGACCCTTCGGCGAGTGAGCGTCGCACTCTACCCACTACGCTACGGCGACCACCGAGTAAGTGCCGAGTAAGTACAATTCGTAAAAATTCACTGTTCCGGCTAAGTGAAAATTGCAAAAATTCACTTATTTAGGAAAGTGAAAATCACAAAAATTCACATAGCCGGGTAAGTGAAAATCACAAAAATTCACTTACCCAGGTAAGTGAAAATCACAAAAATTCACTTAGCGGGGTAAGTGAAAATCACTAAAATTCACTTTTCCGGGTAAGTGAAAATCGTTAAAATTCACATTCCCGGGTAAGTGAAAATCACAAAATTCACTTAGCCAGGTAAGTGAAAAACACAAAATTTCACTTAGCGGGGTAAGTGAAAATCACTAAAATTCACTTTTCCGGGTAAGTGAAAATCGTTAAAATTCACTTTCCCGGGTAAGTGAAAATCGCGAAAATTCACTTAGCTGGGTAAGTGAAAATCGCTGAATTCCTTAGCCGGGTAAGTGAAAATCGCAAATATTCAGTTAGCCGGGTAAGTGAAAATCACAAAAATTTACTTAGCGCACTAAGTGAAAATCGCTAAAATTCACTTAGTCGGGTACGTGAAAATCGCAAAAATTCACTTAACCAGGTTAGTGAAAATCACAAAAATTCACTTAGCCAGGTAGTTGAAAATCGCAAAAATTCACTTAGCCGGATAAGTGAAAATCACAAAAATTCACTTAGCCAGGTAAGTGAAAATCACAAAAATTCACTTAGCGCGGTAAGTGAAAATCGCAAAAATTCACTTTTCCGGGTAAGTGAAAATCGTAAAAATTCACTTTCCCGTGTAAGTGAATATGGCGAAAATTCACTTAGTCGGGTAAGTGAAAATCGCTAAAATTCACATTGCCGGGTAAGTGAAAATTACAAATTCACTTAACCGGGTAAGTGAAAATCACAAAAATGCATATAGTTTGGTAAGTGAAAATCGCTAAAATTCACATTGCCGGGTAAGTGCAATTCGTAAAAATTCACTTTCCTGAGTAAGTGAAAATCGCTAAAATGCCTTAGAGGAGTAAGTGAAAATCACAAAAATTTCTTAACCAGGTAAGTGAAAATTGCTAAAATTCCTTAGCCGGGTAAGTGAAAATCACAAAAATTCACATTGACGGGTAAATGAAGATCACAAAAATTCACTTTGCCGGGTAAGTGAAAATCGCAAAAATTTCTTAGCCGGGTAAGTGAAAATCGCAAAAATTCCTTAGCCGGGTAAGTGAAAATCGCAAAAATCGCAAAAATCGCAAGGTAAGTGAAAATAGCAAAAATTCCTACGCCGGGTCAGTGTAGTAGTTGAGTAACTGAAAGTCGCAAAAATTCACTTAGCACGGTAAGTGAAAGTCACAAATATTCACATATTGAAAATAATGAAAATGCACATAGTTGGGTAAGTGAAAATCGCTTAAATTCCTTGGACGGCTAAGTGAAATTCGCAAAACTTCACTTAGCCAGGTAAGTGAAAATCACAAAAATTCACTTAGCGCGGTAAGTGAAAATCAATAAAATTCACTTTTCCGGGTAAGTGAAAATTGTAAAAATTCACTTTCCCGGGTAAGTGAAAATCGCGAAAATTCACTAAGTCGGGTAAGTTAAAATCGCTAAAATTCGCATGGCCGGGTAAGTGCAAATCGTAAAAGTTCACTTTTCCGGGTAAGTGAAAATCGCTAAAATGCCTTAGCGGGGTAAGTGAAAATCAAAATAATTTTTTAGCCAGGTAGGTGAAAATTTCTAAAATTCCTTAGCCGGGTAAATGAAAATCACAAAAATTCACAAAGCCGGGTAAATGAAAATCGCAAAGATTCACTTTGCCGGGTAAGTGAAAATCGCGAAAATTGACCTAGTCCGGTAAGTGAAAATCGCTAAAATTGACCTAGTCCGGTAAGTGAAAATCGCTAAAATTCACATGCCCGGGTAAGTGCAAATCGTAAAAATTCACTTTTCTGGGTAAATGAAAATCGCAAAAATTCTCTTATCCATTTAAGTGAAAATCACAAAAATTCAATTAGTCCGGTAAGTGAAAATCGCAAAAATTCACTTAGCCAGGTAAGTGAAAATCACAAAAATTCACTTAGAGCGGAAAGTGAAAATCGCAAATATCGCAAAGTAAATGACGCAAAAATCACAAGGTAAATGAAACTAGCACAAATTCACTTCGCCGGGTCAGTGAAAATCGCGAAAATTCCTTTATCGATTAACTGAAAGTCGCGAAAATTCACTTAGCAGGGTAAGTGAAAATCACAAATATTCACATATTGAAAATAATGAAAATTCACATAGTTGGGTAAGTGAAAATCGCTTAAATTCCTTAGGCGGGTAAGTGAAAATCGCAAAAATTCACTTAGCCAGGTAAGTGAAAATCACAAAAATTCACAAAGCGCGGTAAGTGAAAATCGCTAGAATTCACTTAGCCGGGTAAGTGAAAATCACAAAATTCACTTAGCCAGGTAAGTGAACATCACAAAAATTCACTTAGCGGGGTAAGTGAAAACACTAAAATTCACTTTTCCGGGTAAGTGAAAATCGTTAAAATTCACTTTCCCGGGTAAGTGAAAATCGCGAAAATTCACTTAGTCCGGTAAGTTAAGATCGCTGAAATTCGCATGGCCGGGTAAGTGCAAATCGTAAAAGTTCACTTTTCCGGGTAAATGAAAATCGCTAATATTCCTTAGCCGGGTAAGTGAAAATCGCTGAATTCCTTAGCCGGGTAAGTGAAAATCGCAAATATTCACTTAGCCGGGTAAGTGAAAATCACAAAAATTCACTTAGCCGGGTAAGTGAAAATCGCAAAAATTCACTTAGCCAGGTAAGTGAAAATCACAAAAATTCACTTAGCGCGGTAAGTGAGAAACGCTAAAATTCACTTTGCCGGGTATGTGAAAATCGCAAAAATTCACTTAGCCAGGTAAGTGAAAATCACAAAATTTCACTTAGCCAGGTAAGTCAAAATCGTAAAAATTCACTTTTCCGGGTAAGTGAAAATTGCTAAAATTGCTTAGCCAGGTAAGTGAAAATCGCTAAATTCCTAGCCGTGTAAGTGAAAATTGCAAAAATTCACTTATCCATTTAAGTGAAAATCACAAAAATTCACTTAGTTCGGTAAGTGAAAATCGCAAAAATTCACTTAGCCAGGTAAGTGAAAATCACAAAAATTCACTTAGAGCGGTAAGTGAAAATCGTAAAAATTCCCTTTCCCGGGTAAGTAAAAATCGCAAAAATTCACTTAGTCGGGCAAGTGAAAATTGCAAAAATTCACTAAGCCATATAAGTAAAAATCACAAAAATCACGTAGCCGGGTAAGTGAAAATCACAAAAGTTCACATTGCTGGGTAAGTGCAAATCGTAAAAATTTACTTTCCCGGGTACGTGAAAATCGCTATAATTTTTTTGCCGGGTAAGTGAAAATCGCAAAAATTGCAAAAATTCACTTTACCGGGTGTGTGAATATCACAAAAATTCCTTAGTCGGGTAAATGAAAATCAAAAATCAGTAAATGAAAATCGCTAAAATTCACATTGCCGCGTAAGTGCAAATCGTAAAAATACACTTTCCTGGGTAAGTGAAAATCGCTAAAATTCCTTAGCTTGGTAAGTGAAAATCGCAAAAATTCCTTAGTAGGGTAAGTGATTAACACAAAAATTTCTTACAAAAATACACATAGCCGGGTAAATGAAAATCGCACAAATTCACTTTGCCGGGTAAGCGAAAATCACAAAAATTCACATAGACAGGTAAATGAAGATCACAAGAATTCACTTTGCCGGGTATGTGAAAATCGCTAAAATTCCTTACCCTGGTAAGTGAAAATCGCAAAAATTCACTTTGCCGGGTAAGTGAAGATCAGAAAATTTGACAAAGACGGGTAAATGAAGACCACAAAAATTCACTTTGCCGGGTAAGTGAATATCGCTAAAATTCCTTACCCTGGTAAGTGAAATTCGCAAAAATTCACTTTGCCGAGTAAGTAAAAATTGCAAAAATTCACACCGGTGTACGTGAAAATCACAAATATTCACATAGCGTGGTAAGTGAATATCGCTAAAAATCACTTTGCCGGGTAAGTGAAAATCGTAAAAAATCACTTTCTCGGGTAATTGAAAATCGCACAAATTCACTTAGTCCGGTAAGTGAAAATCACAAAAATTCACTTAGCCGGGTAAGTAAAAATCACAAAAATTCACTTAGCCAGGTAAGTGAAAATCACAAAAATTTACTTAGCGCGGTAAGTGGAAATCGCTAAAATTCACTTTTCCGGCTAAGTGAAAATCGCTAAAATTCACTTAGGCGGGTAAGTGAAAATCGCGAAAATTCACTTAGTCCGGTAAGTGAAAATCGCAAAAATTCACTTAGCCAGGTAAGTGAAAATCACAAAAATTCACTCAGTCGGGTAAGTGAAAATTGCAAAAATTCACTAAGCCATATAAGTAAATATCACAAAAATCACTTAGCCGGGTAAGTGAAAAATTGACTTAGTCCGGTAAGTGAAAATCGCACAAAATTCACTTAGCCAGGTAAGTGAAAATCACAAAAATTCACTTAGAGCGGTAAGTGAAAATCGTAAAAATTCCCTTTCCCGGGTAAGTAAAAATCGCAAATATTCACTTAGTCGGGTAAGTGAAAATTGCAAAAATTCACTTAGCCATATAAGTAAAAATCACAAAAATCACTTAGCCGGGTAAGTGAAAATCACAAAAATTCACATTGCCGGCTAAGTGCAAATCGTAAAAATTTACTTTCCCGGGTAAGTGAAAATCGCTAAAATTGTTTTGCCGGGTAAGTGAAAATCGCAAAAATTCAATTTAACAAATCACAAATCACTTAACCGGGTAAGTGAAAATCACAAAAATGCATATAGTGTGGTAAGTGAAATCGCTAAAATTCCTTAGTCGGGTAAGTGAAAATCACAAAAATTTCTTAGCCAGGTAAGTGAAAATCGCTAAAATTCACTTTCTCGGGTATGCGAAAATCGCACGAATTCACTTAGTCCGGTAAGTGAAAATCACAAAAATTCACTTAGCCGGGTAAGTGAAAATCGCAAAAAATCACTTAGCCAGGTAAGTGAAAATCGCAAAAATTCACTTAGCCAGGTAAGTGAAAATCACAGAAATACAAGTAGAGCGGAGGGTGAAAATCGTAAAAATTCCCTTTCCCGGGTAAGTGAAAATCACAAAAGTTCACATTGCCGGGTAAGTGCAAATCGTAAAAATTAACTCTCCCGGGTAAGTCAAAATCGCTAAAAATTTTTTACCGGGTAAGTGAAAATCGCAAAAATTGCGAAAATTCACTTTACCGGGTGTGTGAATATGACAAAAATTCCTTAGTCGGGTAAGTGAAAATCGCAAAAATTCCTTAGTCGGGAAAGTGAAAAGCACAAAAATGTCTTAGCCAGGTAAGTGAAAATCGTAAGCATTCACTTTCTAGGGTATGTGAAAATCGCACAAATTCACTTAGTCCGCTAAGTGAAAATCACAAAAATTTACTTATCCGTGTAAGTGAAAATCACAAAAATTCACTTAGCCAGGTAAGTGAAAGTTACAAAAATTTACTTAGCGCGGTAAGTGAAAATCGCTAAAATTCACTTTTCCGGGTAAGTGAAAGTCGCAAAAACTCACTTAGTCGGGTAAGTGAAAATCGCGAAAATTCGGTTAGCTCGGTAAGTGAAAATCGCTAAAATTCACTTAGTCGAGTAAGTGAAAATCGCGAAAATTCACTTAGTCCGATAAGTGAAAATCGCTAAAATTCACATGCCCGGGTAAGTGCAAATCGTAAAAATTCACTTTTCCGGGTAAGTAAAAATCGCAAAAATTCACTTATCCATTTAAGTGAAAATCACAAAAAGTGACTTAGTCCGGTAAGTGAAAATCGCACAAAATTCACTTAGCCAGGTAAGTGAAAATCACAAAAATTCACTTAGAGCGGTAAGTGAAAATCGTAAAAATTCCCTTTCCCGGGTAAGTAAAAATCGCAAAAATTCACTTAGTCGGGTACGTGAAAATTGCAAAAATTCACTAAGCCATATAAGTAAAAATCACAAAAATCACTTAGCCGGGTAAGTGAAAATCACAAAAGTTCACATTGCCGGGTAGGTGCAAATCGTAAAAATTTACTTTCCCGGGTAAGTGAAAATCGCTAAAACTTTTTTGCCGGGTAAGTGAAAATCGCAAATTCACTTAACCGGGTAAGTGAAAATCACAAAAATGCATATAGTGTTGTAAGTGAAAATCGCTAAAATTCACATTGCCGCGTAAGTGCAAATCGTAACGGGTGTGTGAATATCATAAAAATTCCTTAGTCGGGTAAGTGAAAATCGCAAAAATTCACTTAGCCAGGTAAGTGAAAATCACAAAAATTCACTCAGTCGGGTAAGTGAAAATTGCAAAAATTCACTAATAAGTAAATATCACAAAAATCACTTAGCCGGGTAAGTGAAAAATTGACTTAGTCCGGTAAGTGAAAATCGCACAAAATTCACTTAGCCAGGTAAGTGAAAATCACAAAAATTCACTTAGAGCGGTAAGTGAAAACCGTGAAAATTCCCTTTCCCGGGTAAGTAAAAATCGCAAAAATTCACTTAGTCGGGTACGTGAAAATTCACTAAGCCATATAAGTAAAAATCACAAAAATCACTTAGCCGGGTAAGTGAAAATCACAAAAGTTCACATTGCCGGGTAAGTGCAAATCGTAAAAATTTACTTTCCCGGGTAAGTGAAAATCGCTAAAACTTTTTTGCCGGGTAAGTGAAAATCGCAAATTCACTTACCCGGGTAAGTGAAAATCACAAAAATGCATATAGTGTGGTAAGTGAAAATCGCTAAAATTCACATTGCCGCGTAAGTGCAAATCGTAACGGGTGTGTGAATATCATAAAAATTCCTTAGTCGGGTAAGTGAAAATAACAAATTCACTTAACCGGGTAAGTGAAAATCACAAAAATGCATATAGTGTGGTAAGTGAAAATCGCTAAAATTCACATTGTCGCGTAAGTGCAAATCGTAAAAATGTACTTACCTGAGTAAGTGAAAATCGCTAAAATTCCTTAGCGGGGTAAGTGAAAATCGCTAAAATTCCTTAGTCGGGTAAGTGACAATTACAAAAATTTCTTAGCCAGGTAAGTGAAAATCGCTAAAATTCACTTTCTCGGGTATGCGAAAATCGCACAAATTCACTTAGTACGGTAAGTGAAAATCACAAAAATTCACTTAGCCGGGTAAGTGAAAATCGCAAAAATTCACTTAGCCAGGTAAGTGAAAATCGCAAAAATTCACTTAGCCAGGTAAGTGAAAATCACAAAATTTCACTTAGCCAGGTAAGTCAAAATCGTAAAAATTCACTTTTCCGGGTAAGTGAAAATCGCTAAAATTGCTTAGCCAGGTAAGTGAAAATCGCTAAATTCCTAGCCGGGTAAGTGAAAATTGCAAAAATTCACTTATCCATTTAAGTGAAAATCACAAAAATTCACTTAGTTCGGTAAGTGAAAATCGCAAAAATTCACTTAGCCAGGTAAGTGAAAATCACAAAAATTCACTTAGAGCGGTAAGTGAAAATCGTAAAAATTCCCTTTCCCGGGTAAGTAAAAATCGCAAAAATTCACTTAGTCGGGTAAGTGAAAATTGCAAAAATTCACTAAGCCATATAAGTAAAAATCACAAAAATCACTTAGCCGGGTAAGTGAAAATCACAAAAATTCACATTGCCGGCTAAGTGCAAATCGTAAAAATTTACTTTCCCGGGTAAGTGAAAATCGCTAAAATTGTTTTGCCGGGTAAGTGAAAATCGCAAAAATTCACTTTAACAAATCACAAATCACTTAACCGGGTAAGTGAAAATCACAAAAATGCATATAGTGTGGTAAGTGAAATCGCTAAAATTCCTTAGTCGGGTAAGTGAAAATCACAAAAATTTCTTAGCCAGGTAAGTGAAAATCGCTAAAATTCACTTTCTCGGGTATGCGAAAATCGCACAAATTCACTTAGTCCGGTAAGTGAAAATCACAAAAATTCACTTAGCCGGGTAAGTGAAAATCGCAAAAAATCACTTAGCCAGGTAAGTGAAAATCGCAAAAATTCACTTAGCCAGGTAAGTGAAAATCACAAAAATACAAGTAGAGCGGAGGGTGAAAATCGTAAAAATTCCCTTTCCCGGGTAAGTGAAAATCACAAAAGTTCACATTGCCGGGTAAGTGCAAATCGTAAAAATTAACTCTCCCGGGTAAGTCAAAATCGCTAAAATTTTTTTACCGGGTAAGTGAAAATCGCAAAAATTGCGAAAATTCACTTTACCGGGTGTGTGAATATGACAAAAATTCCTTAGTCGGGTAAGTGAAAATCGCAAAAATTCCTTAGTCGGGAAAGTGAAAAGCACAAAAATGTCTTAGCCAGGTAAGTGAAAATTGTAAGCATTCACTTTCTAGGGTATGTGAAAATCGCACAAATTCACTTAGTCCGCTAAGTGAAAATCACAAAAATTTACTTATCCGTGTAAGTGAAAATCACAAAAATTCACTTAGCCAGGTAAGTGAAAGTTACATAAATTTACTTAGCGCGGTAAGTGAAAATCGCTAAAATTCACTTTTCCGGGTAAGTGAAAATCGCAAAAACTCACTTAGTCGGGTAAGTGAAAATCGCGAAAATTCGCTTAGCTCGGTAAGTGAAAATCGCTAAAATTCACTTAGTCGAGTAAGTGAAAATCGCGAAAATTCACTTAGTCCGGTAAGTGAAAATCGCTAAAATTCACATGCCCGGGTAAGTGCAAATCGTAAAAATTCACTTTTCCGGGTAAGTAAAAATCGCAAAAATTCACTTATCCATTTAAGTGAAAATCACAAAAATTGACTTAGTCCGGTAAGTGAAAATCGCACAAAATTCACTTAGCCAGGTAAGTGAAAATCACAAAAGTTCACTTAGAGCGGTAAGTGAAAATCGTAAAAATTCCCTTTCCCGGGTAAGTAAAAATCGCAAAAATTCACTTAGTCGGGTACGTGAAAATTGCAAAAATTCACTAAGCCATATAAGTAAAAATCACAAAAATCACTTAGCCGGGTAAGTGAAAATCACAAAAGTTCACATTGCCGGGTAAGTGCAAATCGTAAAAATTTACTTTCCCGGGTAAGTGAAAATCGCTAAAACTTTTTTGCCGGGTAAGTGAAAATCGCAAAAATTCACTTAGCCAGGTAAGTGAAAATCGCAAAAATTCACTTAGCCAGGTAAGTGAAAATCACAAAAATACACGTAGAGCGGAGGGTGAAAATCGGAAAAATTCCCTTTCCCGGTTAGGTAAAAATTGCAAAAATTCACTTAGTCGGGTAAGTGCAAATTGCAAAAATTCAAAAAGCCATATAAGTAAAAATCACAAAAATCAATTAGCCGGGTAAGTGAAAATCACAAAAGTTCACATTGCCGGGTAAGTGCAAATCGTAAAAATTTACTCTCCCGGGTAAGTCAAAATCGCTAAAATTTTTTTACCGGGTAAATGAAAATCGCAAAAATTGCGAAAATTCACTTTACCGGGTGTGTGAATATGACAAAAATTCCTTAGTCGGGTAAGTGAAAATCGCAAAAATTCCTAAGTCGGGTAAGTGAAAATCACAAAAATTTCTTAGCCAGATAAGTGAAAATCGCTAAAACTCCTTAGCCGGGTAAGTGAAAATCACAAAAATACACATAGCCGGGTAAATGAAAATCGCACAAATTCACCTTGCCGGGTAAACGAAAATCAAAAAAATTCACATGGACAGGTAAATGAAGATCACAAGAATTCACTTTGCCGGGTATGTGAAAATCGCTAAAATTGCTTAGCCAGGTAAGTGAAAATCGCTAAATTCCTAGCCGGGTAAGTGAAAATTGCAAAAATTCACTTATCCATTTAAGTGAAAATCACAAAAATTCACTTAGTTCGGTAAGTGAAAATCGCAAAAATTCACTTAGCCAGGTAAGTGAAAATCACAAAAATTCACTTAGCCAGGTAAGTGAAAATCGCAAAAATTCCTTAGTCGGGAAAGTGAAAAGCACAAAAATGTCTTAGCCAGGTAAGTGAAAATCGTAAGCATTCACTTTCTAGGGTATGTGAAAATCGCACAAATCGCACAAATTCACTTCCGCTCCGCTAAGTGAAAATCACAAAAATTTACTTATCCGTGTAAGTGAAAATCACAAAAATTCACTTAGCCAGGTAAGTGAAAGTTACAAAAATTTACTTAGCGCGGTAAGTGAAAATCGCTAAAATTCACTTTTCCGGGTAAGTGAAAGTCGCAAAAACTCACTTAGTCGGGTAAGTGAAAATCGCGAAAATTCGCTTAGCTCGGTAAGTGAAAATCGCTAAAATTCACTTAGTCGAGTAAGTGAAAATCGCGAAAATTCACTTAGTCCGGTAAGTGAAAATCGCTAAAATTCACATGCCCGGGTAAGTGCAAATCGTAAAAATTCACTTTTCCGGGTAAGTAAAAATCGCAAAAATTCACTTATCCATTTAAGTGAAAATCACAAAAAGTGACTTAGTCCGGTAAGTGAAAATCGCACAAAATTCACTTAGCCAGGTAAGTGAAAATCACAAAAATTCACTTAGAGCGGTAAGTGAAAATCGTAAAAATTCCCTTTCCCGGGTAAGTAAAAATCGCAAAAATTCACTTAGTCGGGTACGTGAAAATTGCAAAAATTCACTAAGCCATATAAGTAAAAATCACAAAAATCACTTAGCCGGGTAAGTGAAAATCACAAAAGTTCACATTGCCGGGTAAGTGCAAATCGTAAAAATTTACTGAAAATCGCTAAAACTTTTTTGCCGGGTAAGTGAAAATCGCAAATTCACTTAACCGGGTAAGTGAAAATCACAAAAATGCATATAGTGTGGTAAGTGAAAATCGCTAAAATTCACATTGCCGCGTAAGTGCAAATCGTAACGGGTGTGTGAATATCATAAAAATTCCTTAGTCGGGTAAGTGAAAATCACAAATTCACTTAACCGGGTAAGTGAAAATCACAAAAATGCATATAGTGTGGTAAGTGAAAATCGCTAAAATTCACATTGTCGCGTAAGTGCAAATCGTAAAAATGTACTTACCTGAGTAAGTGAAAATCGCTAAAATTCCTTAGCGGGGTAAGTGAAAATCGCTAAAATTCCTTAGTCGGGTAAGTGACAATTACAAAAATTTCTTAGCCAGGTAAGTGAAAATCGCTAAAATTCACTTTCTCGGGTATGCGAAAATCGCACAAATTCACTTAGTACGGTAAGTGAAAATCACAAAAATTCACTTAGCCGGGTAAGTGAAAATCGCAAAAATTCACTTAGCCAGGTAAGTGAAAATCGCAAAAATTCACTTAGCCAGGTAAGTGAAAATCACAAAATTTCACTTAGCCAGGTAAGTCAAAATCGTAAAAATTCACTTTTCCGGGTAAGTGAAAATCGCTAAAATTGTTTAGCCAGGTAAGTGAAAATCGCTAAATTCCTAGCCGGGTAAGTGAAAATTGCAAAAATTCACTTATCCATTTAAGTGAAAATCACAAAAATTCACTTAGTTCGGTAAGTGAAAATCGCAAAAATTCACTTAGCCAGGTAAGTGAAAATCACAAAAATTCACTTAGAGCGGTAAGTGAAAATCGTAAAAATTCCCTTTCCCGGGTAAGTAAAAATCGCAAAAATTCACTTAGTCGGGCAAGTGAAAATTGCAAAAATTCACTAAGCCATATAAGTAAAAATCACAAAAATCACGTAGCCGGGTAAGTGAAAATCACAAAAGTTCACATTGCTGGGTAAGTGCAAATCGTAAAAATTTACTTTCCCGGGTACGTGAAAATCGCTATAATTTTTTTGCCGGGTAAGTGAAAATCGCAAAAATTGCAAAAATTCACTTTACCGGGTGTGTGAATATCACAAAAATTCCTTAGTCGGGTAAATGAAAATCAAAAATCAGTAAATGAAAATCGCTAAAATTCACATTGCCGCGTAAGTGCAAATCGTAAAAATACACTTTCCTGGGTAAGTGAAAATCGCTAAAATTCCTTAGCGGGGTAAGTGAAAATCGCAAAAATTCCTTAGTCGGGTAAGTGATTAACACAAAAATTTCTTAACCAGGTAAGTGAAAATCGCTAAAATTCCTTATCCGGGTAAGTGAAAATCACAAAAATACACATAGCCGGGTAAATGAAAATCGCACAAATTCACTTTGCCGGGTAAGCGAAAATCACAAAAATTCACATAGACAGGTAAATGAAGATCACAAGAATTCACTTTGCCGGGTATGTGAAAATCGCTAAAATTCCTTACCCTGGCAAGTGAAAATCGCAAAAATTCACTTTGCCGGGTAAGTGAAGATCAGAAAATTTGACATAGACGGGTAAATGAAGACCACAAAAATTCACTTTGCCGGGTAAGTGAATATCGCTAAAATTCCTTACCCTGGTAAGTGAAATTCGCAAAAATTCACTTTGCCGAGTAAGTAAAAATTGCAAAAATTCACAGCGGTGTACGTGAAAATCACAAATATTCACATAGCGTGGTAAGTGAATATCGCTAAAAATCACTTTGCCGGGTAAGTGAAAATCGTAAAAAATCACTTTCTCGGGTAATTGAAAATCGCACAAATTCACTTAGTCCGGTAAGTGAAAATCACAAAAATTCACTTAGCCGGGTAAGTAAAAATCACAAAAATTCACTTAGCCAGGTAAGTGAAAATCACAAAATTTTACTTAGCGCGGTAAGTGGAAATCGCTAAAATTCACTTTTCCGGCTAAGTAAAAATCGCTAAAATTCACTTAGGCGGGTAAGTGAAAATCGCGAAAATTCACTTAGTCCGGTAAGTGAAAATCGCAAAAATTCACTTAGCCAGGTAAGTGAAAATCACAAAAATTCACTTAGTCGGGTAAGTGAAAATTGCAAAAATTCACTAAGCCATATAAGTAAATATCACAAAAATCACTTAGCCGGGTAAGTGAAAAATTGACTTAGTCCGGTAAGTGAAAATCGCACAAAATTCACTTAGCCAGGTAAGTGAAAATCACAAAAATTCACTTAGAGCGGTAAGTGAAAATCGTAAAAATTCCCTTTCCCGGGTAAGTAAAAATCGCAAAAATTCACTTAGTCGGGTAAGTGAAAATTGCAAAAATTCACTAAGCCATATAAGTAAAAATCACAAAAATCACTTAGCCGGGTAAGTGAAAATCACAAAAATTCACATTGCCGGCTAAGTGCAAATCGTAAAAATTTACTTTCCCGGGTAAGTGAAAATCGCTAAAATTGTTTTGCCGGGTAAGTGAAAATCGCAAAAATTCACTTTAACAAATCACAAATCACTTAACCGGGTAAGTGAAAATCACAAAAATGCATATAGTGTGGTAAGTGAAATCGCTAAAATTCCTTAGTCGGGTACGTGAAAATCACAAAAATTTCTTAGCCAGGTAAGTGAAAATCGCTAAAATTCACTTTCTCGGGTATGCGAAAATCGCACAAATTCACTTAGTCCGGTAAGTGAAAATCACAAAAATTCACTTAGCCGGGTAAGTGAAAATCGCAAAAAATCACTTAGCCAGGTAAGTGAAAATCGCTAAAATTCACTTAGCCAGGTAAGTGAAAATCACAAAAATACAAGTAGAGCGGAGGGTGAAAATCGTAAAAATTCCCTTTCCCGGGTATGTGAAAATCACAAAAGTTCACATTGCCGGGTAAGTGCAAATCGTAAAAATTAACTCTCCCGGGTAAGTCAAAATCGCTAAAAAAAATTTACCGGGTAAGTGAAAATCGCAAAAATTGCGAAAATTCACTTTACCGGGTGTGTGAATATGACAAAAATTCCTTAGTCGGGTAAGTGAAAATCGCAAAAATTCCTTAGTCGGGAAAGTGAAAAGCACAAAAATGTCTTAGCCAGGTAAGTGAAAATCGTAAGCATTCACTTTCTAGGGTATGTGAAAATCGCACAAATTCACTTAGTCCGCTAAGTGAAAATCACAAAAATTTACTTATCCGTGTAAGTGAAAATCACAAAAATTCACTTAGCCAGGTAAGTGAAAGTTACAAAAATTTACTTAGTCGAGTAAGTGAAAATCGCTAAAATTCACTTTTCCGGGTAAGTGAAAATCGCAAAAACTCACTTAGTCGGGTAAGTGAAAATCGCGAAAATTCGCTTAGCTCGGTAAGTGAAAATCGCTAAAATTCACTTAGTCGAGTAAGTGAAAATCGCGAAAATTCACTTAGTCCGGTAAGTGAAAATCGCTAAAATTCACATGCCCGGGTAAGTGCAAATCGTAAAAATTCACTTTTCCGGGTAAGTAAAAATCGCAAAAATTCACTTATCCATTTAAGTGAAAATCACAAAAATTGACTTAGTCCGGTAAGTGAAAATCGCACAAAATTCACTTAGCCAGGTAAGTGAAAATCACAAAAATTCACTTAGAGCGGTAAGTGAAAATCGTAAAAATTCCCTTTCCCGGGTAAGTAAAAATCGCAAAAATTCACTTAGTCGGGTACATGAAAATTGCAAAAATTCACTAAGCCATATAAGTAAAAATCACAAAAATCACTTAGCCGGGTAAGTGAAAATCACAAAAGTTCACATTGCCGGGTAAGTGCAAATCGTAAAAATTTACTTTCCCGGGAAAGTGAAAATCGCTAAAACTTTTTTGCCGGGTAAGTGAAAATCGCAAATTCACTTAACCGGGTAAGTGAAAATCACAAAAATACATATAGTGTGGTAAGTGAAAATCGCTAAAATTCACATTGCCGCGTAAGTGCAAATCGTAACGGGTGTGTGAATATCATAAAAATTCCTTAGTCGGGTAAGTGAAAATCACAAATTCACTTAACCGGGTAAGTGAAAATCACAAAAATGCATATAGTGTCGTAAGTGAAAATCGCTAAAATTCACATTGCCGCGTAAGTGCAAATCGTAAAAATGTACTTACCTGGGTAAGTGAAAATCGCTAAAATTCCTTAGCGGGGTAAGTGAAAATCGCTAAAATTCCTTAGTCGGGTAAGTGACAATTACAAAAATTTCTTAGCCAGGTAAGTGAAAATCGCTAAAATTCACTTTCTCGGGTATGCGAAAATCGCACAAATTCACTTAGTACGGTAAGTGAAAATCACAAAAATTCACTTAGCCGGGTAAGTGAAAATCGCAAAAATTCACTTAGCCAGGTAAGTGAAAATCGCAAAAATTCACTTAGCCAGGTAAGTGAAAATCACAAAAATACACGTAGAGCGGAGGGTGAAAATCGTAAAAATTCCCTTTCCCGGGTAGGTAAAAATTGCAAAAATTCACTTAGTCGGGTAAGTGCAAATTGCAAAAATTCAAAAAGCCATATAAGTAAAAATCACAAAAATCAATTAGCCGGGTAAGTGAAAATCACAAAAGTTCACATTGCCGGGTAAGTGCAAATCGTAAAAATTTACTCTCCCGGGAAAGTCAAAATCGCTAAAATTTTTTTACCGGGTAAATGAAAATCGCAAAAATTGCGAAAATTCACTTTACCGGGTGTGTGAATATGACAAAAATTCCTTAGTCGGGTAAGTGAAAATCGCAAAAATTCCTTAGTCGGGTAAGTGAAAATCACAAAAATTTCTTAGCCAGGTAAGTGAAAATCGCTAAAACTCCTTAGCCGGGTAAGTGAAAATCACAAAAATACACATAGCCGGGTAAATGAAAATCGCACAAATTCACCTTGCCGGGTAAACGAAAATCAAAAAAATTCACATGGACAGGTAAATGAAGATCACAAGAATTCACTTTGCCGGGTATGTGAAAATCGCAAAAATTCCTGAGCCGGGTAAGTGAAAATCGCAAAGATCGCAAGATAAGTGAACATCGCAAAAATTCACTTTGCCGGGTAAGTGAAAATCAGAAAATTTCACATAGACGGGTAAATGAAGATCACAAAAATTCACTTTGCCCGGTAAGTGAATATCGCTGAAATTCCTTACCCTGGTAAGTGAAATTCGCAAAATTCACTTTGCCGAGTAAGTAAAAATTGCAAAAATTCACAGCGGTGTACGTGAAAATCACAAATATTCACATAGCGTGGTAAGTGAATATCGCTAAAAATCACTTTGCCGGGTAAGTGAAAATCGTAAAAAATCACTTTCTCGGGTAAGTGAAAATCGCACAAATTCACTTAGTCCGGTAAGTGTAAATCACAAAAATTCACTTAGCCGGGTAAGTGAAAATCACAAAAATTCACTTAGCCAGGTAAGTGAAAATCACAAAAATTTACTTAGCGCGGTAAGTGGAAATCGCTAAAATTCACTTTTCCGGCTAAGTGAAAATCGCTAAAATTCACTTAGGCGGGTAAGTGAAAATCGCGAAAATTCACTTAGTCCGGTAAGTGAAAATCGCAAAAATTCACTTAGCCAGGTAAGTGAAAATCACAAAAGTTCACTTAGAGCGGTAAGTGAAAATCGTAAAAATTCCCTTTCCCGGGTAAGTAAAAATCGCAAAAATTCACTTAGTCGGGTAAGTTAAAATTGCAAAAATTCACTAAGCCATATAAGTAAAAATCACAAAAATCACTTAGCCGGGTAAGTGAAAATCACATTGCCGGGTAAGTGCAAATCGTAAAAATTTACTCTCCCGGGTAAGTCAAAATCGCAAAAATTTTTTTGCCGGGTAAGTGAAAATCGCAAAAATTGCGAAAATTCACTTTACCGGGTGTGTGAATATGACAAAAATTCCTTAGTCGGGTAAGTGAAAATCACAAATTCACTTAACCGGGTAAGTGAAAATCACAAAAATGCATATAGTGTGGTAAGTGAAAATCTCTAAAATTCACATTGCCGCGTAAGTGCAAATCGTAAAAATTCACTTTCCTGGGTAAGTGAAAATCACTAAAATTCCTTAGCGGGGTAATTGAAATGCGCAAAAATTGCAAAAATTCACTTCGCAGGGTCAGTGAAAATCGCAAAATTTCCTTAGTCGGGAATGTGAAAATCACAAAAATGTCTTAGCCAGGTAAGTGAAAATCGCACAAATTCACTTAGTCCGGTAAGTGAAAATCACAAAAATTTACTTAGCCGGCTAAGTGAAAATCACAGATATTCACTTAGCCAGGTAAGTGAAAGTTACAAAAATTTACTTAGCGCGGTAAGTGAAAATCGCTAAAATTCACTTTTCCGGGTAAGTGAAAATCGCAAAAACTCACTTAGTCGGGTAAGTGAAAATCGCGAAAATTCGCTTAGTTCGGTAAGTGAAAATCGCTAAAATTCACATGCCCGGGTAAATGCAAATCGTAAAAATTCACTTTTCCGGGTAAGTAAAAATCGCAAAAATTCACTTATCCATTTAAGTGAAAATCACAAAAATTGACTTAGTCCGGTAAGTGAAAATCGCACAAAATTCACTTAGCCAGGTAAGTGAAAATCACAAAAATTCACTTAGAGCGGTAAGTGAAAATCGTAAAAATTCCCTTTCCCGGGTAAGTAAAAATCGCAAAAATTCACTTAGTCGGGTACGTGAAAATTGCAAAAATTCACTAAGCCATATAAGTAAAAATCACAAAAATCACTTAGCCGGGTAAGTGAAAATCACAAAAGTTCACATTGCCGGGTAAGTGCAAATCGTAAAAATTTACTTTCCCGGGAAAGTGAAAATCGCTAAAACTTTTTTGCCGGGTAAGTGAAAATCGCAAATTCACTTAACCGGGTAAGTGAAAATCACAAAAATACATATAGTGTGGTAAGTGAAAATCGCTAAAATTCACATTGCCGCGTAAGTGCAAATCGTAACGGGTGTGTGAATATCATAAAAATTCCTTAGTCGGGTAAGTGAAAATCACAAATTCACTTAACCGGGTAAGTGAAAATCACAAAAATGCATATAGTGTGGTAAGTGAAAATCGCTAAAATTCACATTGCCGCGTAAGTGCAAATCGTAAAAATGTACTTACCTGGGTAAGTGAAAATCGCTAAAATTCCTTAGCGGGGTAAGTGAAAATCGCTAAAATTCCTTAGTCGGGTAAGTGACAATTACAAAAATTTCTTAGCCAGGTAAGTGAAAATCGCTAAAATTCACTTTCTCGGGTATGCGAAAATCGCACAAATTCACTTAGTACGGTAAGTGAAAATCACAAAAATTCACTTAGCCGGGTAAGTGAAAATCGCAAAAATTCACTTAGCCAGGTAAGTGAAAATCGCAAAAATTCACTTAGCCAGGTAAGTGAAAATCACAAAAATACACGTAGAGCGGAGGGTGAAAATCGTAAAAATTCCCTTTCCCGGGTAGGTAAAAATTGCAAAAATTCACTTAGTCGGGTAAGTGCAAATTGCGAAAATTCAAAAAGCCATATAAGTAAAAATCACAAAAATCAATTAGCCGGGTAAGTGAAAATCACAAAAGTTCACATTGCCGGGTAAGTGCAAATCGTAAAAATTTACTCTCCCGGGTAAGTCAAAATCGCTAAAATTTTTTTACCGGGTAAATGAAAATCGCAAAAATTGCGAAAATTCACTTTACCGGGTGTGTGAATATGACAAAAATTCCTTAGTCGGGTAAGTGAAAATCGCAAAAATTCCTTAGTCGGGTAAGTGAAAATCACAAAAATTTCTTAGCCAGGTAAGTGAAAATCGCTAAAACTCCTTAGCCGGGTAAGTGAAAATCACAAAAATACACATAGCCGGGTAAATGAAAATCGCACAAATTCACCTTGCCGGGTAAACGAAAATCACAAAAATTCACATGGACAGGTAAATGAAGATCACAAGAATTCACTTTGCCGGGTATGTGAAAATCGCAAAAATTCCTGAGCCGGGTAAGTGAAAATCGCAAAGATCGCAAGATAAGTGAACATCGCAAAAATTCACTTTGCCGGGTAAGTGAAAATCAGAAAATTTCACATAGACGGGTAAATGAAGATCACAAAAATTCACTTTGCCCGGTAAGTGAATATCGCTAAAATTCCTTACCCTGGTAAGTGAAATTCGCAAAATTCACTTTGCCGAGTAAGTAAAAATTGCAAAAATTCACAGCGGTGTACGTGAAAATCACAAATATTCACATAGCGTGGTAAGTGAATATCGCTAAAAATCACTTTGCCGGGTAAGTGAAAATCGTAAAAAATCACTTTCTCGGGTAAGTGAAAATCGCACAAATTCACTTAGTCCGGTAAGTGTAAATCACAAAAATTCACTTAGCCGGGTAAGTGAAAATCACAAAAATTCACTTAGCCAGATAAGTGAAAATCACAAAAATTTACTTAGCGCGGTAAGTGGAAATCGCTTACATTCACTTTTCCGGCTAAGTGAAAATCGCTAAAATTCACTTAGGCGGGTAAGTGAAAATCGCGAAAATTCACTTAGTCCGGTAAGTGAAAATCGCAAAAATTCACTTAGCCAGGTAAGTGAAAATCACAAAAGTTCACTTAGAGCGGTAAGTGAAAATCGTAAAAATTCCCTTTCCCGGGTAAGTAAAAATCGCAAAAATTCACTTAGTCGGGTAAGTGAAAATTGCAAAAATTCACTAAGCCATATAAGTAAAAATCACAAAAATCACTTAGCCGGGTAAGTGAAAATCACATTGCCGGGTAAGTGCAAATCGTAAAAATTTACTCTCCCGGGTAAGTCAAAATCGCAAAAATTTTTTTGCCGGGTAAGTGAAAATCGCAAAAATTTTTTTGCCGGGTAAGTGAAAATCGCAAAAATTGCGAAAATTCACTTTACCGGGTGTGTGAATATGACAAAAATTCCTTAGTCGGGTAAGTGAAAATCACAAATTCACTTAACCGGGTAAGTGAAAATCACAAAAATGCATATAGTGTGGTAAGTGAAAATCTCTAAAATTCACATTGCCGCGTAAGTGCAAATCGTAAAAATTCACTTTCCTGGGTAAGTGAAAATCACTAAAATTCCTTAGCGGGGTAATTGAAATGCGCAAAAATTGCAAAAATTCACTTCGCAGGGTCAGTGAAAATCGCAAAATTTCCTTAGTCGGGAATGTGAAAATCACAAAAATGTCTTAGCCAGGTAAGTGAAAATCGCACAAATTCACTTAGTCCGGTAAGTGAAAATCACAAAAATTTACTTAGCCGGCTAAGTGAAAATCACAGATATTCACTTAGCCAGGTAAGTGAAAGTTACAAAAATTTACTTAGCGCGGTAAGTGAAAATCGCTAAAATTCACTTTTCCGGGTAAGTGAAAATCGCAAAAACTCACTTAGTCGGGTAAGTGAAAATCGCGAAAATTCGCTTAGTTCGGTAAGTGAAAATCGCTAAAATTCACATGCCCGGGTAAATGCAAATCGTAAAAATTCACTTTTCCGGGTAAATGAAAATCGCAAAAATTCACTTATCCCTTTAGGTGAAAATCACAAAAATTCACTTAGTCCGGTAAGTGAAAATCGCAAAAATTCACTTAGCCAGGTAAGTGAAAATCACAAAAATTCACTTAGAGCGGTAAGTGAAAATTGTAAAAATTCCCTTTCCCGGATAAGTAAAAATCGCAAAAATTCACTTAGTCGGGTAAGTGAAAATTGCAAAAATTCACTATGCCATATAAGTAAAAATCACAAAAATCACTTAGCCGGGTAAGTGAAAATCACAAAAGTTCACATTGCCGGATAAGTGCAAATCGTAAAAATTTACTTTCCCGGGCATGTGAAAATCGCTAAAATTTTTTTGCCGGGTAAGTGAAAATCGCAAAAATTCACTTTAACGGGTGTGTGAATATCGCAAAAATTCCTTAGTCGGGTAGGTGAAAATCACAAATTCACTTAACCGGGTAAGTTAAAATCACAAAAATGCATATAGTGTGGTAAGTGAAAATCGCTAAAATTCACATTGCCGCGTAAGTGCAAATCGTAAAAATGTACTTACCTGGGTAAGTGAAAATCGCTAAAATCCCTTAGCGGGGTAAGTGAAAATCGCTTAAATTCCTTAGTCGGGTAAGTGAAAGTCACAAAAATTTCTTAGGCAGGTAAGTGAAAATTGCTAAAATTCACTTTCTCGGGTATGCGAAAATCGCACAAATTCACTTTGTCACATTATACACGTAATGCGGAGGGTGAAAATCGTAAAAATTCTCTTTCCCGGGTAAGTAAAAATCGCAAAAATTCACTTAGTCGGGTAAGTGAAAGTTGCAAAAATTCACTAAGACATATAAGTAAAAATCACAAAAATCACGTAGCCGGGTAAGTGAAAATCACAAAAGTTCACATTGCCGGGTAAGTGCAAATCGTAAAAATTTATTTTCCCGGGTACGTGAAAATCGCCATAATTTTTTTGCCGGGTAAGTGAAAATCGCAAAAATTGCAAAAATTCACTTTACCGGGTGTGTGAATACCACAAAAATTCCTTAGTCGGGTGAATGAAAATCACAAATTCACTTAACCGAGTAAGTGAAAATCGCTAAAATTCACATTGCCGCGTAAGTGCAAATCGTAAAAATACACTTTCCTGGGTAAGTGAAAATCGCTAAAATTCCTTAGCGGGGTAAGTGAAAATCGCTAAAATTCCTTAGCGCGGTAAGTGAAAATCACAGAAAATCACATTGCCGGGTAAGCGCAAATCGTAAATTTACTCTCCCGGGTAAGTCAAAATCGCTAAAATTTTTTTGCCGGATAAGTGAAAATCGCAAAAATTGCGAAAATTCACTTTACCGGGTGTGTGAATATGACAAAAATTCCTTAGTCGGGTAAGTGAAAATTACAAATTCACTTAACCGGGTAAGTGAAAATCACAAATTCACTTAACCGGGTAAGTGAAAATCACAAAAATGCATATAGTGTGGTAAGTGAAAATCGCTAAAATTCACATTGCCGCGTAAGTGCAAATCATAAAATTTCACTTTCCTGGGTAAATGAAAATCGCTAAAATTCCTTAGCAGGGTAAGTGAAAATCGCAAAAATTGCAAAAATTCACTTCGCAGGGTCAGTGAAAATCGCAAAATTTCCTTAGTCGGGTAAGTGAAAATCACAAAAATTTCTTAGCCAGGTAAGTGAAAATCGCTAAAATTAATTAGCCCGGTAAGTGAGTATCACAAAAATTCACATAGCCGGGTTAATGAAAATCGCAAAAATTCACTTTGCCGGGTAAGTGAAAATCACAAAAATTCACATAGACGGGTATATGAAGACCACAAGAATTCACTTTACCGGGTATGTGAAAATCGCAAAAATTCCTTAGCGGGGTAAGTGAACATAGCAAATATCGCAAGGTAAGTAAAAATCGCAAAAATTCACTTTGCCGGGTAAGTGAAAATCACAAAATTTCACATAGACGGGTAAATTAAGATCACAAAAATTCACTTTGCCGGGTAAGTGAATATCGCTAAAATTCCTTACCCGGATAAGTGAAATTCGCAAAAATTCGCTTTGACGAGTAAGTAAAAATTGCAAAAATTCACAGCTGTGTACGTGAAAATCACCTAGTCCGGTGAGTGAAAATCGCAAAAATTCACTTAGCCATTTAAGTGAAAATCACAAAAATTCACTTAGCTCGGTAAGTGAAAATCGTAAGAATTCCCTTTCCCGGGTAAGTAAAAATCGCAAAAATCCACTTAGTTGGGTAAGTGAAAATTGAAAAAATTCACTAAGCCATATAAGTAAAAATCACAAAAATCACTTAGCCGGGTAAGTGAAAATCACAAAAATTCACATTTCCGGGTAAGAGCAAATCGTAAAAATTCACTTTCACGTGTAAGTGAAAATCGTTAAAATTTTTTTGCCGGGTAAGTGAAAATCGCAAAAATTGTAAAAATTCACTTTACCGGGTGTATGAATATCACAAAAATTCCTTAGTCGGGTAAGTGAAAATCGCAAAAATTCCTTAGTCGGGTAAGTGAAAATCACAAAAATTTCTTAGCCAGGTAAGTGAAAATCGCTAAAACTTCTTAGCCGGGTAAGTGAAAATCACAAAAATACACATAGCCGGGTAAATGAAAATCGCACAAATTCACTTTGCCGGGTAAGCGAAAATCACAAAAATTCCTGAGCCGGGTAAGTGAAAATCGCAAAGATCGCAAGATAAGTGAAAATCGCAAAAATTCACTTTGCCGGGTAAGTGAAAAACAGAAAATTTCACATAGACGGGTAAATGACGATCACAAAAATTCACTTTGCCCGGTAAGTGAATATCGCTAAAATTCCTTACCCTGGTAAGTGAAATTAGCAAAAATTCACTTTGCCGAGTAAGTCAAAATCGCAAAAATTCACAGCGGTGTACGTGAAAATCACAAATATTCACATAGCGTGGTAAGTGAATATCGCTAAAAATCACTTTGCCGGGTAAGTGAAAATCGTAAAAAATCACTTTCTCGGGTAAGTGAAAATCGCACAAATTCACTTAGCCGGGTAAGTGAAAATCACAAAAATTCACTTAGCCAGGTAAGTGAAAATCACAAAAATTTACTTAGCTCGGTAAGTGGAAATCGCTAAAATCCACTTTTCCGGCTAAGTGAAAATCGCTAAAATTCACTTAGGCGGGTAAGTGAAAATCGCGAAAATTCACTTAGCCAGGTAAGTGAAAATCACAAAAATTCACTTGGAGCGGTAAGTGAAAATCGTAAAAATTCCCTTTCCCGGGTAAGTAAAAATCGCAAAAATTCACTTAGTCGGGTAAGTGAAAATTGCAAAAATTCACTAAGCCATATAAGTAAAAATTACAAAAATCACTTAGCCGGGTAAGTGAAAATCACAAAAATTCACATTGCCGGGTAAGTGCAAATCGTAAAAATTCACTTTCCCGGGTAAGTGAAAATCGTTAAAATTTTTTTGTCGGGTAAGTGAAAATCGCAAAAATTGCAAAAATTCACATTACCGGGTGTGTGAATATCACAAAAATTCCTTAGTCGGGTAAGAAAAAATCACAAATTCACTTAACCGGGTAAGTGAAAATCACAAAAATGCATATAGTGTGGTATGTGAAAATCTCTAAAATTCACATTGCCGCGTAAGTGCAAATCGTAAAAATTCACTTTCCTGGGTAAGTGAAAATCGCTAAAATTCCTTAGCGGGGTAATTGAAAATCGCAAAAATTGCAAAAATTCACTTCGCAGGGTCAGTGAAAATCGCAAAATTTCCTTAGTCGGGAAAGTGAAAATCACAAAAATGTCTCAGCAAGGTAAGTGAAAATCGTAAAAATTCACTTTCTCGGGTATGTGAAAATCGCACAAATTCACTTAGTCCGGTAAGTGAAAATCACAAAAATTTACTTAGCCGGGTAAGTGAAAATCACAGATATTCACTTAGCCAGGTAAGTGAAAGTTACAAAAATTTACTTAGCGCGGTAAGTGAAAATCGCTAAAATTCACTTTTCCGGGTAAGTGAAAATCGCAAAAACTCACTTAGTCGGGTAAGTGAAAATCGCGAAAATTCGCTTAGTTCGGTAAGTGAAAATCGCTAAAATTCACATGCCCCGGTAAGTGCAAATCGTAAAAATTCACTTTTCCGGGTAAATGAAAATCGCAAAAATTCACTTAGCCAGGTAAGTGAAAATCACAAAAATTCACTTAGAGCGGTAAGTGAAAATCGTAAAAATTCCCTTTCCCGGATAAGTAAAAATCGCAAAAATTCACTTAGTCGGGTAAGTGAAAATTGCAAAAATTCACTATGCCATATAAGTGAAAATCACAAATTCACTTAACCGGGTAAGTGAAAATCTCAAAAATGCATATAGTGTGGTAAGTGAAAATCGCTAAAATTCACATTGCCGCGTAAGTGCAAATCGTAAAAATGTACTTACCTGGGTAAGTGAAAATCGCTAAAATTCCTTAGCGGGGTAAGTGAAAATCGCTAAAATTCCTTAGTCGGGTAAGTGAAAATCACAAAAATTTCTTAGCCAGGTAAGTGAAAATCGCTAAAATTCACTTTCTCGGGTCTGCGAAAATCACACAAATTCACTTAGTCACATTATACACGTAATGCGGAGGGTGAAAATCGTAAAAATTCTCTTTCCCGGGTAAGTAAAAATCGCAAAAATTCACTTAGTCGGGTAAGTGAAAATTGCAAAAATTCACTAAGCCATATAAGTAAAAATCACAAAAATCACGTAGCCGGGTAAGTGAAAATCACAAAAGTTCACTTGCCGGGTAAGTGCAAATCGTAAAAATTTACTTTCCCGGGTACGTGAAAATCGCTATAATTTTTTTGCCGGGTAAGTGAAAATCGCAAAAATTCCTTAGTCGGGTAAGTGAAAATCACGAAAAATTCTTAGCCAGGTAAGTGAAAATCGCTAAAATTCCTTAGCCGGGTAAGTGAAAATCACAAAAATACACATAGCCGGGTAAATGAAAATCGCACAAATTCACTTTGCCGGGTAAGCGAAAATCACAAAAAATTCACATGGACAGGTAAATGAAGATCACAAGAATTCACTTTGCCGGATATGTGAAAATCGCAAAAATTCCTGAGCCGGGTAAGTGAAAATCGCAAAGATCGCAAGATAAGTGAAAATCGCTAAAATTCACTTTCTCGGGTATGCGAAAATCGCACAAATTCACTTAGTCCGGTAAGTGAAAATCACAAAAATTCACTTAGCCGGGTAAGTGAAAACTGCAAAAATTCACTTAGCCAGGTAAGTGAAAATCGCAAAAATTCACTTAGTCGGGTAAGTGAAAATTGCAAAAATTCACTAAGCCATATAAGTAAAAATCACAAAAATCACGTAGCCGGGTAAGTGAAAATCACAAATGTTCACATTGCCGGGTAAGTGCAAATCGTAAAAATTTACTCTCCCGGGTACGTGCAAATCGCTATAATTTTTTTGCCGGGTAAGTGAAAATCGCAAAAATTGCAAAAAATTCACTTTACCGGGTGTGTGAATATCACAAAAATTCAAAATGAAAATCGCACAAATTCACTTTGCCGGGTAAGCGAAAATCACAAAAATTCCTGAGCCGGGTAAGTGAAAATCGCAAAGATCGCAAGATAAGTGAAAATCGCAAAAATTCACTTTGCCGGGTAAGTGAAAAACAGAAAATTTCACATAGACGGGTAAATGACGATCACAAAAATTCACTTTGCCCGGTAAGTGAATATCGCTAAAATTCCTTACCCTGGTAAGTGAAATTAGCAAAAATTCACTTTGCCGAGTAAGTCAAAATTGCAAAAATTCACAGCGGTGTACGTGAAAATCACAAATATTCACATAGCGTGGTAAGTGAATATCGCTAAAAATCACTTTTCCGGGTAAGTGAAAATCGTAAAAAATCACTTTCTCGGGTAAGTGAAAATCGCACAAATTCACTTAGTCCGGTAAGTGAAAATCACAAAAATTCACTTAGCCGGGTAAGTGAAAATCACAAAAATTCACTTAGCCAGGTAAGTGAAAATCACAAAAATTTACTTAGCTCGGTAAGTGGAAATCGCTAAAATCCACTTTTCCGGCTAAGTGAAAATCGCTAAAATTCACTTAGGCGGGTAAGTGAAAATCGCGAAAATTCACTTAGCCAGGTAAGTGAAAATCACAAAAATTCACTTGGAGCGGTAAGTGAAAATCGTAAAAATTCCCTTTCCCGGGTAAGTAAAAATCGCAAAAATTCACTTAGTCGGGTAAGTGAAAATTGCAAAAATTCACTAAGCCATATAAGTAAAAATCACAAAAATCACTTAGCCGGGTAAGTGAAAATCACAAAAATTCACATTGCCGGGTAAGTGCAAATCGTAAAAATTCACTTTCCCGGGTAAGTGAAAATCGTTAAAATTTTTTTGTCGGGTAAGTGAAAATCGCAAAAATTGCAAAAATTCACATTACCGGGTGTGTGAATATCACAAAAATTCCTTAGTCGGGTAAGAAAAAATCACAAATTCACTTAACCGGGTAAGTGAAAATCACAAAAATGCATATAGTGTGGTATGTGAAAATCTCTAAAATTCACATTGCCGCGTAAGTGCAAATCGTAAAAATTCACTTTCCTGGGTAAGTGAAAATCGCTAAAATTCCTTAGCGGGGTAATTGAAAATCGCAAAAATTGCAAAAATTCACTTCGCAGGGTCAGTGAAAATCGCAAAATTTCCTTAGTCGGGAAAGTGAAAATCACAAAAATGTCTCAGCAAGGTAAGTGAAAATCGTAAAAATTCACTTTCTCGGGTATGTGAAAATCGCACAAATTCACTTAGTCTGGTAAGTGAAAATCACAAAAATTTACTTAGCCGGGTAAGTGAAAATCACAGATATTCACTTAGCCAGGTAAGTGAAAGTTACAAAAATTTACTTAGCGCGGTAAGTGAAAATCGCTAAAATTCACTTTTCCGGGTAAGTGAAAATCGCAAAAACTCACTTAGTCGGGTAAGTGAAAATCGCGAAAATTCGCTTAGTTCGGTAAGTGAAAATCGCTAAAATTCACATGCCCCGGTAAGTGCAAATCGTAAAAATTCACTTTTCCGGGTAAATGAAAATCGCAAAAATTCACTTAGCCAGGTAAGTGAAAATCACAAAAATTCACTTAGAGCGGTAAGTGAAAATCGTAAAAATTCCCTTTCCCGGATAAGTAAAAATCGCAAAAATTCACTTAGTCGGGTAAGTGAAAATTGCAAAAATTCACTATGCCATATAAGTGAAAATCACAAATTCACTTAACCGGGTAAGTGAAAATCACAAAAATGCATATAGTGTGGTAAGTGAAAATCGCTAAAATTCACATTGCCGCGTAAGTGCAAATCGTAAAAATGTACTTACCTGGGTAAGTGAAAATCGCTAAAATTCCTTAGCGGGGTAAGTGAAAATCGCTAAAATTCCTTAGTCGGGTAAGTGAAAATCACAAATATTTCTTAGCCAGGTAAGTGAAAATCGCTAAAATTCACTTTCTCGGGTCTGCGAAAATCACACAAATTCACTTAGTCACATTATACACGTAATGCGGAGGGTGAAAATCGTAAAAATTCTCTTTCCCGGGTAAGTAAAAATCGCAAAAATTCACTTAGTCGGGTAAGTGAAAATTGCAAAAATTCACTAAGCCATATAAGTAAAAATCACAAAAATCACGTAGCCGGGTAAGTGAAAATCACAAAAGTTCACTTGCCGGGTAAGTGCAAATCGTAAAAATTTACTTTCCCGGGTACGTGAAAATCGCTATAATTTTTTTGCCGGGTAAGTGAAAATCGCAAAAATTCCTTAGTCGGGTAAGTGAAAATCACAAAAAATTCTTAGCCAGGTAAGTGAAAATCGCTAAAATTCCTTAGCCGGGTAAGTGAAAATCACAAAAATACACATAGCCGGGTAAATGAAAATCGCACAAATTCACTTTGCCGGGTAAGCGAAAATCACAAAAAATTCACATGGACAGGTAAATGAAGATCACAAGAATTCACTTTGCCGGATATGTGAAAATCGCAAAAATTCCTGAGCCGGGTAAGTGAAAATCGCAAAGATCGCAAGATAAGTGAAAATCGCTAAAATTCACTTTCTCGGGTATGCGAAAATCGCACAAATTCACTTAGTCCGGTAAGTGAAAATCACAAAAATTCACTTAGCCAGGTAAGTGAAAATCGCAAAAATTCACTTAGCCAGGTAAGTGAAAACTGCAAAAATTCGCTTAGCCAGGTAAGTGAAAATCGCAAAAATTCACTTAGTCGGATAAGTGAAAATTGCAAAAATTCACTAAGCCATATAAGTAAAAATCACAAAAATCACGTAGCCGGGTAAGTGAAAATCACAAATGTTCACATTGCCGGGTAAGTGCAAATCGTAAAAATTTACTCTCCCGGGTACGTGCAAATCGCTATAATTTTTTTGCCGGGTAAGTGAAAATCGCAAAAATTGCAAAAATTCACTTTACCGGGTGTGTGAATATCACAAAAATTCCTTAGTCGGGTGAATGAAAATCACAAATTCACTTAACCGAGTAAGTGAAAATCGCTAAAATTCACATTGCCGCGAAAGTGCAAATCGTAAAAACACATTTCCCTGGGTAAGTGAAAATCGCTAAAATTCCTTAGCGGGGTAAGTGAAAATCGCAAAAATTCCTTAGTCGGGTAAGTGAAAATCACAAAGATCGCAAGATAAGTGAAAATCGCAAAAATTCACTTTGCCGGGTAAGTGAAAATCATAAAATTTCACATAGACGGGTAAATGAAGATCACAAAAATTCACTTTGCCGGGTAAGTGAATATCGCTAAAATTCCTTACCCTGGTAAGTGAAATTCGCAAAAATTCACTTTGCCGAGTAAGTAAAAATTGCAAAAATTCACAGCGGTGTACGTGAAAATCACAAATATTCATATAGCGTGGTAAGTGAATATCGCTAAAAATCACTTTGCCGGGTAAGTGAAAATCGTAAAAAATCACTTTCTCGGGTAAGTGAAAATCGCACAAATTCACTTAGTCCGGTAAGTGAAAATCACAAAAATTCACTTAGCCGGGTAAGAGAAAATCACAAAAATTCACTTAGCCAGGTAAGTGAAAATCACAAAAATTCACTTAGAGCGGTAACTGAAAATCGTAAAAATTCCCTTTCCCGGGTAAGTAAAAATCGCAAAAATTCACTTGGTCGGGTAAGTGAAAATTGCAAAAATTCACTAAGCCATATAAGTAAAAATCACAAAAATCACTTAGCCGAGTAAGTGAAAATCACAGAAAATCACATTGCCGGGTAAGCGCAAATCGTAAATTTACTCTCGGGTAAGTCAAAATCGCTTAAATTTTTTTGCCGAATAAGTGAAAATCGCAAAAATTGCAAAAATTCACTTTACCGGGTGTGTGAATATGACAAAAATTCCTTAGTCGGGTAAGTGAAAATCACAAATTCACTTAACCGGGTAAGTGAAAATCACAAATTCACTTAACCGGGTAAGTGAAAATCACAAATTCACTTAACCGGGTAAGTGAAGATCACAAAAATGCATATAGTGTGGTAAATGAAAATCGCTAAAATTCCTTAGCAGGGTAAGTGAAAATCACAAAAATTCACATAGACGGGTATATGAAGACCACAAGATTTCACTTTGCCGGGTATGTGAAAATCGCAAAAATTCCTTAGCGGGGTAAGTGAACATAGCAAATATCGCAAGGTAAGTAAAAATCGCAAAAATTCACTTTGCCGGGTAAGTAAAAATCACAAAATTTCACATAGACGGGTAAATTAAGATCACAAAAATTCACTTTGCCGGGTAAGTGAATATCGCTTAAATTCCTTACCCGGGTAAGTGAAATTCGCAAAAATTCGCTTTGACGAGTATGTAAAAATTGCAAAAATTCACAGCCGTGTACGTGAAAATCACATATATTCACATAGCGTGGTAAGTGAATATCGCTAAAAATCACTTTGCCGGGTAAGTGAAAATCGTAAAATTTCACATAGACGGGTAAATTAAGATCACAAAAATTTACTTTGCCGGGTAAGTGAATATCGCTAAAATTCCTTACCCGGATAAGTGAAATTTGCAAAAATTCGCTTTGACGAGTAAGTAAAAATTGCAAAAATTCACAGCCGTGTACGTGAAAATCACATATATTCACATAGCGTGGTAAGTGAATATCGCTAAAAATCACTTAGTCCGGTAAGTGAAAATCGCAAAAATTCACTTAGCCATTTAAGTGAAAATCACAAAAATTCACTTAGCTCGGTAAGTGAAAATCGTAAGAATTCCCTTTCCCGGGTAAGTAAAAATCGCAAAAATTGACTTAGTTGGGTAAGTGAAAATTGAAAAAATTCACTAAGCCATATAAGTAAAAATCACAAAAATCACTTAGCCGGGTAAGTGAAAATCACAAAAATTCACATTTCCGGGTAAGAGCAAATCGTAAAAATTCACTTTCCCGTGTAAGTGAAAATCGTTAAAATTTTTTTGCCGGGTAAGTGAAAGTCGCAAAAATTGTAAAAATTCACTTTACCGGGTGTATGAATATCACAAAAATTCCTTAGTCGGGTAAGTAAAAATCACAAATTCACTTACCCGGGTAAGTGAAAATCACAAAAATGCATATATTCACATTGTCGCGTAAGTGCAAAACGTAAAAATGTACTTACGTGGGTAAGTGAAAATCGCTAAAATTCCTTAGCGGGGTAAGTGAAAATCGCTAAAATTCCTTAGTCGGGTAAGTGACAATTACAAAAATTTCTTAGCCAGGTAAGTGAAAATCGCTAAAATTCACTTTCTCGGGTATGCGAATATCGCACAAATTCACTTAGTACGGTAAGTGAAAATCACAAAAAATTCACTTAGCCGGGTAAGTGAAAATCGCAAAAATTCACTTAGCCAGGTAAGTGAAAATCGCTAAAATTCACTTAGCCAGGTAAGTGAAAATCACAAAAATACACGTAGAGCGGAGGGTGAAAATCGTAAAAATTCCCTTTCCCGGGTAGGTAAAAATCGCAAAAATTCACTTAGTCGGGTAAGTGCAAATTGCAAAAATTCAAAAAGCCATATAAGTAAAAATCACAAAAATCAATTAGCCCGGTAAAAGCAAATCACAAAAGTTCACATTGCCGGGTAAGTGCAAATCCTAAAAATTTACTCTCCCGGGTAAGTCAAAATCGCTAAAAATTTTTTACCGGGTAAGTGAAAATCGCAAAGATTGCGAAAATTCACTTTACCGGGTGTGTGAATATGACAAAAATTCCTTAGTCGGGTAAGTGAAAATCGCAAAAATTCCTTAGTCGGGTAAGTGAAAATCACAAAAATTTCTTAGCCAGGTAAGTGAAAATCGCTAAAACTTCTTAGCCGGGTAAGTGAAAATCACAAAACTACACATAGCCGGGTAAATGAAAATCGCACAAATTCACTTTGCCGGGTAAGCGAAAATCACAAAAATTCCTGAGCCGGGTAAGTGAAAATCGCAAAGATCGCAAGATAAGTGAAAATCGCAAAAATTCACTTTGCCGAGTAAGTCAAAATTGCAAAAATTCACAGCGGTGTACGTGAAAATCACATATATTCACATAGCGTGGTAAGTGAATATCGCTAAAAATCACTTTGCCGGGTAAGTGAAAATCGTAAAAAATCACTTTCTCGGGTAAGTGAAAATCGCACAAATTCACTTAGTCCGGTAAGTGAAAATCACAAAAATTCACTTTGCCGGGTAAGTGAAAATCACAAAAATTCACTTAGCCAGGTAAGTGAAAATCACAAAAATTTACTTAGCTCGGTAAGTGGAAATCGCTAAAATTCACTTTTCCGGCTAAGTGAAAATCGCTAAAATTCACTTAGGCGGGTAAGTGAAAATCGCGAAAATTCACTTAGTCCGGTAAGTGAAAATCGCAAAAATTCACTTAGCCAGGTAAGTGAAAATCACAAAAATTCACTTGGAGCGGTAAGTGAAAATCGTAAAAATTCCCTTTCCCGGGTAAGTAAAAATCGCAAAAATTCACTTAGTCGGGTAAGTGAAAATTGCAAAAATTCACTAAGCCATATAAGTAAAAATCACAAAAATCACTTAGCCGGGTAAGTGAAAATCACAAAAATTCACATTGCCGGGTAAGTGCAAATCGTAAAAATTCACTTTCCCGGGTAAGTGAAAATCGTTAAAATTTTTTTGTCGGGTAAGTGAAAATCGCAAAAATTGCAAAAATTCACATTACCGGGTGTGTGAATATCACAAAAATTCCTTAGTCGGGTAAGTAAAAATCACAAATTCACTTAACCGGGTAAGTGAAAATCACAAAAATGCATATAGTGTGGTATGTGAAAATCTCTTAAATTCACATTGCCGCGTAAGTGCAAATCGTAAAAATTCACTTTCCTGGGTAAGTGAAAATCGCTAAAATTCCTTAGCGGGGTAATTGAAAATCGCAAAAATTGCAAAAATTCACTTCGCAGGGTCAGTGAAAATCGCAAAATTTCCTTAGTCGGGAAAGTGAAAATCACAAAAATGTCTCAGCAAGGTAAGTGAAAATCGTAAAAATTCACTTTCTCGGGTATGTGAAATCGCACAAATTCACTTAGTCCGGTAAGTGAAAATCACAAAAATTTACTTAGCCGGGTAAGTGAAAATCACAGATATTCACTTAGCCAGGTAAGTGAAAGTTACAAAAATTTACTTAGCGCGGTAAGTGAAAATCGCTAAAATTCACTTTTCCGGGTAAGTGAAAATCGCAAAAACTCACTTAGTCGGGTAAGTGAAAATCGCGAAAATTCGCTTAGTTCGGTAAGTGAAAATCACTAAAATTCACATGCCCCGGTAAGTGCAAATCGTAAAAATTCACTTTTCCGGGTAAATGAAAATCGCAAAAATTCACTTATCCATATCACAAAAATTCACTTAGTCCGGTAAGTGAAAATCGCAAAAATTCACTTAGCCAGGTAAGTGAAAATCACAAAAATTCACTTAGAGCGGTAAGTGAAAATCGTAAAAATTCCCTTTTCCGGATAAGTAAAAATCGCAAAAATTCACTTAATCGGGTAAGTGAAAATTGCAAAAATTCACTATGCCATATAAGTAAAAATCACAAAAATCACTTAGCCGGGTAAGTGAAAATCACAAAAGTTCACATTGCCGGGTAAGTGCAAATCGTAAAAATTTACTTTCCCGGGCATGTGAAAATCGCTAAAATTTGTTTGCCGGGTAAGTGAAAATCGCAAAAATTCACTTTAACGGGTGTGTGAATATCGCAAAAATTCCTTAGTCGGGTAAGTGAAAATCACAAATTCACTTAACCGGGTAAGTGAAAATCACAAAAATGCATATAGTGTGGTAAGTGAAAATCGCTAAAATTCACATTGCCGCGTAAGTGCAAATCGTAAAAATGTACTTACCTGGGTAAGTGAAAATCGCTAAAATTCCTTAGTGGGGTAAGTGAAAATCGCTAAAATTCCTTAGTCGCGTAAGTGAAAATCACAAAAATTTCTTAGCCAGGTAAGTGAAAATCGCTAAAATTCACTTAGTCGGGTAAGTGAAAATTGCAAAAATGCACTAAGCCATATAAGTAAAAATCACAAAAATCACGTAGCCGGGTAAGTGAAAATCACAAAAGTTCACTTGCCGGGTAAGTGCAAATCGTAAAAATTTACTTTCCCGGGTACGTGAAAATCGCTATAATTTTTTTGCCGGGTAAGTGAAAATCGCAAAAATTCCTTAGTCGGGTAAGTGAAAATCACAAAAAATTCTTAGCCAGGTAAGTGAAAATCGCTAAAATTCCTTAGCCGGGTAAGTGAAAATCACAAAAATACACATAGCCGGGTATATGAAAATCGCACAAATTCACTTTGCCGGGTAAGCGAAAATCACAAAAAATTCACATGGACAGGTAAATGAAGATCACAAGAATTCACTTTGCCGGATATGTGAAAATCGCAAAAATTCCTGAGCCGGGTAAGTGAAAATCGCAAAGATCGCAAGATAAGTGAAAATCGCTAAAATTCACTTTCTCGGGTATGCGAAAATCGCACAAATTCACTTAGTCCGGTAAGTGAAAATCACAAAAATTCACTTAGCCGGGTAAGTGAAAATCGCAAAAATTCACTTAGCCAGGTAAGTGAAAATCACAACAATACACGTAATGCGGAGGGTGAAAATCGTAAAAATTCTCTTTCCCGGGTAAGTAAAAATCGCAAAAATTCACTTAGTCGGGTAAGTGAAAATTGCAAAAATTCACTAAGCCATATAAGTAAAAATCACAAAAATCACGTAGCCGGGTAAGTGAAAATCACACATGTTCACATTGCCGGGTAAGTGCAAATCGTAAAAATTTACTTTCCCGGGTACGTGCAAATCGCTATAATTTTTTTGCCGGGTAAGTGAAAATCGCAAAAATTGCAAAAATTCACTTTACCGGGTGTGTGAATATCACAAAAATTCCTTAGTCGGGTGAATGAAAATCACAAATTCACTTAACCGAGTAAGTGAAAATCGCTAAAATTCACATTGCCGCGAAAGTGCAAATCGTAAAAATACATTTTCCTGGGTAAGTGAATATCGCTAAAATTCCTTACCCGGATAAGTGAAATTTGCAAAAATTCGCTTTGACGAGTAAGTAAAAATTGCAAAAATTCACAGCCGTGTACGTGAAAATCACATATATTCACATAGCGTGGTAAGTGAATATCGCTAAAAATCACTTAGTCCGGTAAGTGAAAATCGCAAAAATTCACTTAGCCATTTAAGTGAAAATCACAAAAATTCACTTAGCTCGGTAAGTGAAAATCGTAAGAATTCCCTTTCCCGGGTAAGTAAAAATCGCAAAAATTGACTTAGTTGGGTAAGTGAAAATTGAAAAAATTCACTAAGCCATATAAGTAAAAATCACAAAAATCACTTAGCCGGGTAAGTGAAAATCACAAAAATTCACATTTCCGGGTAAGAGCAAATCGTAAAAATTCACTTTCCCGTGTAAGTGAAAATCGTTAAAATTTTTTTGCCGGGTAAGTGAAAGTCGCAAAAATTGTAAAAATTCACTTTACCGGGTGTATGAATATCACAAAAATTCCTTAGTCGGGTAAGTAAAAATCACAAATTCACTTACCCGGGTAAGTGAAAATCACAAAAATGCATATATTCACATTGTCGCGTAAGTGCAAAACGTAAAAATGTACTTACGTGGGTAAGTGAAAATCGCTAAAATTCCTTAGCGGGGTAAGTGAAAATCGCTAAAATTCCTTAGTCGGGTAAGTGACAATTACAAAAATTTCTTAGCCAGGTAAGTGAAAATCGCTAAAATTCACTTTCTCGGGTATGCGAATATCGCACAAATTCACTTAGTACGGTAAGTGAAAATCACAAAAAATTCACTTAGCCGGGTAAGTGAAAATCGCAAAAATTCACTTAGCCAGGTAAGTGAAAATCGCTAAAATTCACTTAGCCAGGTAAGTGAAAATCACAAAAATACACGTAGAGCGGAGGGTGAAAATCGTAAAAATTCCCTTTCCCGGGTAGGTAAAAATCGCAAAAATTCACTTAGTCGGGTAAGTGCAAATTGCAAAAATTCAAAAAGCCATATAAGTAAAAATCACAAAAATCAATTAGCCCGGTAAAAGCAAATCACAAAAGTTCACATTGCCGGGTAAGTGCAAATCCTAAAAATTTACTCTCCCGGGTAAGTCAAAATCGCTAAAAATTTTTTACCGGGTAAGTGAAAATCGCAAAGATTGCGAAAATTCACTTTACCGGGTGTGTGAATATGACAAAAATTCCTTAGTCGGGTAAGTGAAAATCGCAAAAATTCCTTAGTCGGGTAAGTGAAAATCACAAAAATTTCTTAGCCAGGTAAGTGAAAATCGCTAAAACTTCTTAGCCGGGTAAGTGAAAATCACAAAACTACACATAGCCGGGTAAATGAAAATCGCACAAATTCACTTTGCCGGGTAAGCGAAAATCACAAAAATTCCTGAGCCGGGTAAGTGAAAATCGCAAAGATCGCAAGATAAGTGAAAATCGCAAAAATTCACTTTGCCGAGTAAGTCAAAATTGCAAAAATTCACAGCGGTGTACGTGAAAATCACATATATTCACATAGCGTGGTAAGTGAATATCGCTAAAAATCACTTTGCCGGGTAAGTGAAAATCGTAAAAAATCACTTTCTCGGGTAAGTGAAAATCGCACAAATTCACTTAGTCCGGTAAGTGAAAATCACAAAAATTCACTTTGCCGGGTAAGTGAAAATCACAAAAATTCACTTAGCCAGGTAAGTGAAAATCACAAAAATTTACTTAGCTCGGTAAGTGGAAATCGCTAAAATTCACTTTTCCGGCTAAGTGAAAATCGCTAAAATTCACTTAGGCGGGTAAGTGAAAATCGCGAAAATTCACTTAGTCCGGTAAGTGAAAATCGCAAAAATTCACTTAGCCAGGTAAGTGAAAATCACAAAAATTCACTTGGAGCGGTAAGTGAAAATCGTAAAAATTCCCTTTCCCGGGTAAGTAAAAATCGCAAAAATTCACTTAGTCGGGTAAGTGAAAATTGCAAAAATTCACTAAGCCATATAAGTAAAAATCACAAAAATCACTTAGCCGGGTAAGTGAAAATCACAAAAATTCACATTGCCGGGTAAGTGCAAATCGTAAAAATTCACTTTCCCGGGTAAGTGAAAATCGTTAAAATTTTTTTGTCGGGTAAGTGAAAATCGCAAAAATTGCAAAAATTCACATTACCGGGTGTGTGAATATCACAAAAATTCCTTAGTCGGGTAAGTAAAAATCACAAATTCACTTAACCGGGTAAGTGAAAATCACAAAAATGCATATAGTGTGGTATGTGAAAATCTCTTAAATTCACATTGCCGCGTAAGTGCAAATCGTAAAAATTCACTTTCCTGGGTAAGTGAAAATCGCTAAAATTCCTTAGCGGGGTAATTGAAAATCGCAAAAATTGCAAAAATTCACTTCGCAGGGTCAGTGAAAATCGCAAAATTTCCTTAGTCGGGAAAGTGAAAATCACAAAAATGTCTCAGCAAGGTAAGTGAAAATCGTAAAAATTCACTTTCTCGGGTATGTGAAATCGCACAAATTCACTTAGTCCGGTAAGTGAAAATCACAAAAATTTACTTAGCCGGGTAAGTGAAAATCACAGATATTCACTTAGCCAGGTAAGTGAAAGTTACAAAAATTTACTTAGCGCGGTAAGTGAAAATCGCTAAAATTCACTTTTCCGGGTAAGTGAAAATCGCAAAAACTCACTTAGTCGGGTAAGTGAAAATCGCGAAAATTCGCTTAGTTCGGTAAGTGAAAATCACTAAAATTCACATGCCCCGGTAAGTGCAAATCGTAAAAATTCACTTTTCCGGGTAAATGAAAATCGCAAAAATTCACTTATCCATATCACAAAAATTCACTTAGTCCGGTAAGTGAAAATCGCAAAAATTCACTTAGCCAGGTAAGTGAAAATCACAAAAATTCACTTAGAGCGGTAAGTGAAAATCGTAAAAATTCCCTTTTCCGGATAAGTAAAAATCGCAAAAATTCACTTAATCGGGTAAGTGAAAATTGCAAAAATTCACTATGCCATATAAGTAAAAATCACAAAAATCACTTAGCCGGGTAAGTGAAAATCACAAAAGTTCACATTGCCGGGTAAGTGCAAATCGTAAAAATTTACTTTCCCGGGCATGTGAAAATCGCTAAAATTTGTTTGCCGGGTAAGTGAAAATCGCAAAAATTCACTTTAACGGGTGTGTGAATATCGCAAAAATTCCTTAGTCGGGTAAGTGAAAATCACAAATTCACTTAACCGGGTAAGTGAAAATCACAAAAATGCATATAGTGTGGTAAGTGAAAATCGCTAAAATTCACATTGCCGCGTAAGTGCAAATCGTAAAAATGTACTTACCTGGGTAAGTGAAAATCGCTAAAATTCCTTAGTGGGGTAAGTGAAAATCGCTAAAATTCCTTAGTCGCGTAAGTGAAAATCACAAAAATTTCTTAGCCAGGTAAGTGAAAATCGCTAAAATTCACTTAGTCGGGTAAGTGAAAATTGCAAAAATGCACTAAGCCATATAAGTAAAAATCACAAAAATCACGTAGCCGGGTAAGTGAAAATCACAAAAGTTCACTTGCCGGGTAAGTGCAAATCGTAAAAATTTACTTTCCCGGGTACGTGAAAATCGCTATAATTTTTTTGCCGGGTAAGTGAAAATCGCAAAAATTCCTTAGTCGGGTAAGTGAAAATCACAAAAAATTCTTAGCCAGGTAAGTGAAAATCGCTAAAATTCCTTAGCCGGGTAAGTGAAAATCACAAAAATACACATAGCCGGGTATATGAAAATCGCACAAATTCACTTTGCCGGGTAAGCGAAAATCACAAAAAATTCACATGGACAGGTAAATGAAGATCACAAGAATTCACTTTGCCGGATATGTGAAAATCGCAAAAATTCCTGAGCCGGGTAAGTGAAAATCGCAAAGATCGCAAGATAAGTGAAAATCGCTAAAATTCACTTTCTCGGGTATGCGAAAATCGCACAAATTCACTTAGTCCGGTAAGTGAAAATCACAAAAATTCACTTAGCCGGGTAAGTGAAAATCGCAAAAATTCACTTAGCCAGGTAAGTGAAAATCACAACAATACACGTAATGCGGAGGGTGAAAATCGTAAAAATTCTCTTTCCCGGGTAAGTAAAAATCGCAAAAATTCACTTAGTCGGGTAAGTGAAAATTGCAAAAATTCACTAAGCCATATAAGTAAAAATCACAAAAATCACGTAGCCGGGTAAGTGAAAATCACACATGTTCACATTGCCGGGTAAGTGCAAATCGTAAAAATTTACTTTCCCGGGTACGTGCAAATCGCTATAATTTTTTTGCCGGGTAAGTGAAAATCGCAAAAATTGCAAAAATTCACTTTACCGGGTGTGTGAATATCACAAAAATTCCTTAGTCGGGTGAATGAAAATCACAAATTCACTTAACCGAGTAAGTGAAAATCGCTAAAATTCACATTGCCGCGAAAGTGCAAATCGTAAAAATACATTTTCCTGGGTAAGTGAAAATCGCTAAAATTCCTGAGCCGGGTAAGTGAAAATCGCAAAGATCGCAAGATAAGTGAAAATCGCAAAAATTCACTTTGCCGGGTAAGTGAAAATCATAAAATTTCACATAGACGGGTAAATGAAGATCACAAAAATTCACTTTGCCGGGTAAGTAAATATCGCTAAAATTCCTTACCCTGGTAAGTGAAATTCGCAAAAATTCACTTTGCCGAGTAAGTAAAAATTGCAAAAATTCACAGCGGTGTACGTGAAAATCACAAATATTCATATAGCGTGGTAAGTGAATATCGATAAAAATCACTTTGCCGGGTAAGTGAAAATCGTAAAAAATCACTTTCTCGGGTAAGTGAAAATCGCACAAATTCACTTAGTCCGGTAAGTGAAAATCACAAAAATTCACTTAGCCGGGTAAGCAAAAATCACAAAAATTCACTTAGCCAGGTAAGTGAAAATCACAAAAATTCACTTAGAGCGGTAAGTGAAAATCGTAAAAATTCCCTTTCCCGGGTAAGTAAAAATCGCAAAAATTCACTTGGTCGGGTAAGTGAAAATTGCAAAAATTCACTAAGCCATATAAGTAAAAATCACAAAAATCACTTAGCCGAGTAAGTGAAAATCACAGAAAATCACATTGCCGGGTAAGCGCAAATCGTAAATTTACTCTCCCGGGTAAGTCAAAATCGCTTAAATTTTTTTGCCGGATAAGTGAAAATCGCAAAAATTGCAAAAATTCACTTTACCGGGTGTGTGAATATGACAAAAATTCCTTAGTCGGGTAAGTGAAAATCACAAATTCACTTAACCGGGTAGGTGAAAATCACAAATTCACTTAACCGGGTAAGTGAAGATCACAAAAATGCATATAGTGTGGTAAATGAAAATCGCTAAAATTCCTTAGCAGGGTAAGTGAAAATCGCAAAAATTGCAAAAATTCACTTCGCAGGGTCAGTGAAAATCGCAAAATTTCCTTAGTCGGGTAAGTGAAAATCACAAAAATTTCTTAGCCAGGTAAGTGAAAATCGCTAAAATTAATTAGCCGGATAAGTGAGTATCACAAAAATTCACATAGCCGGGTTAATGAAAATCGCAAAAATTCACTTTGCCGGGTAAGTGAAAATCACAAAAATTCACATAGACGGGTATATGAAGACCACAAGAATTCACTTTGCCGGGTATGTGAAAATCGCAAAAATTCCTTAGCGGGGTAAGTGAACATAGCAAATATCGCAAGGTAAGTAAAAATCGCAAAAATTCACTTTGCGGGGTAAGTGAAAATCGTAAAATTTCACTTTCTCGGGTAAGTGAAAATCGCTGAAATTCACATGGCCGGGTAAGTGCAAATTGTAAAAATTCACTTTTCCTGCTAAGTGAAAATTACAAAAATTCACTTAGCCGGGTAGGTGAAAATCACAAAAATTCCCTTAGCCAGGTAAGTGAAAATCATAAAAATTTACCTAGCGCGGTAAGTGAAAATCGCTAAAATTCACTTAGTCGGGTAAGTGAAAATCGCTGAAATTCACATGGCCGGGTAAGTGCAAATTGTACAAATTCACTTTTCCTGGTAAGTGAGAATTGCAAAAATTCACTTAGTCGGGTAAGTGAAAATCGCAAAAATTCACTTAGCCATTTAAGTGAAAATCACAAAAATTCACTTAGCGCGGTAAGTGAAAATCGTAAGAATTCCCTTTCCCGGGTAAGTAAAAATCGCAAAAATTCACTTAGTCGGGTAAGTGAAAATTGAAAATATTCACTAAGCCATATAAGTAAAAATCACAAAAATCACTTAGCCGGGTAAGTGAAAATCACAAAAATTCACATTGCCGGGTAAGAGCAAATCGTAAAAATTCACTTTCCCGTGTAAGTGAAAATCGTTAAAATTTTTTTGCCGGGTAAGTGAAAATCGCAAAAATTGCAAAAATTCACTTTAACGGGTGTATGAATATCACAAAAATTCCTTAGTCGGGTAAGTGAAAATCACAAATTCACTTACCCGGGTAAGTGAAAATCACAAAAATGCATATAGTGTGGTAAGTGAAAATCGCTAAAATTCACATTGCCGCGTAAGTGCAAATCGTAAAAATTCACTGTCCTGTGGAAGTGAAAATCGCTGAAATTCCTTACTTTCCTGTGGAAGTAAAAATCGCTAAAATTCCTTAGCGGGGTAAGTGAAAATCGCAAAAATTGCAAAAATACACTTCGCAGGGCCAGTGAAAATCGCAAAAATTCCTTAGTCGGGTAAGTGAAAATCACGAAAATTTCTTAGCCAGGTAAGTGAAAATCGCTAAAATTAATTAGCTGGGTAAGTGAAAATCACAAAAATTCACATAGCCGGGTAGATGAAAATCGCAAAAATTCACTTTGCCGGGTAAGTGAAAATCGCGAAAATTCCTTACCCGGATAAGTGATATTCACAGAAATTCACTTAGCCAGGTAGTTGAAAAGCAAAAAAATTCACTTAGCCGGGTAAGTGAAAATCACAAAAATTCACTTAGCCAGGTAAGAGAAAATCATAAAAATTTACTTAGCGCGGTAAGTGAAAATCGCTAAAATTCACTTAGTCGGGTAAGTGAAAATCGCTGAATTTCACATGGCCGGGTAAGTGCAAATTGTACAAATTCACTTTTCCTGGTAAATGAAAATTTCAAAAATTCACTTAGCCATTTAAGTGAAAATCACAAAAATTCACTTAGCGCGGTAAGTGAAAATCGTAAGAATTCCCTTTCCCGGGTAAGTAAAAATCGCAAAAATTCACTTAGTCGGGTAAGTGAAAATTGAAAAAATTCACTAAGCCATATAAGTAAAAATCACAAAAATCACTTAGCCGCGCAAGTGAAAATCACAAAAATTCACATTGCCGGGTAAGAGCAAATCTTAAAAATTCACTTTCCCGTGTAAGTGAAAATCGTTAAAATTTTTTTGCCGGGTAAGTGAAAATCGCAAAAATTGCAAAAATTCACTTTACCGGGTGTATGAATATCACAAAAATTCCTTAGTCGGGTAAGTGAAAATCACAAATTCACTTACCCGGGTAAGTGAAAATCACAAAAATGCATATAGTGTGGTAAGTGAAAATCGCTAAAATTCACATTGCCGCGTAAGTGCAAATCGTAAAAATTCACTGTCCTGTGGAAGTGAAAATCGCTAAAATTCCTTACTTTCCTGTGGAAGTGAAAATCGCTAAAATTCCTTAGTCGGGTAAGTGAAAATCACGAAAATTTCTTAGCCAGGTAAGTGAAAATCGCTAAATTTAATTAGCTGGGTAAGTGAAAATCACAAAAATTCACATAGCCGGGTAAATGAAAATCGCAAAAATTCACTTTGCCGGGTAAGTGAAAATCTCTAAGACTCACTTAGTCGGGTATATGAAAATCGCTAAAATTCACATGGCCGGGTAAGTGCAAATTGTAAAAATTCACTTTTAAGGGTAAGTGAAAATCGCAAAAATTCACTTAGTCGAGTAAGTGAAAATCGCGAAAATTCACTTAGTCCGGTAAGTGAAAATCGCTAAAATTCAAATGCCCGGGTAAGTGCAAATCGTAAAAATTCACTTTTCCGGGTAAATGAAAATCGCAAAAATTCACTTATCCATTTAAGTGAAAATCACAAAAATTCACTAAGCGCAGTAAGTGAAAATCGTAAATTTCCCTTTCCCGGTTAAGTAAAAATCGCAATAATTCAGTTAGTCGGGTAAGTGAAAATTGCAAAAATTCACTTAGCCATGTTAGTGAAAATCACAAAAATCATTTAGCCGGGAAAGTGAAAATCACAAAAATGCACAATGCCGGGTAAGTGCAAATCGTAAAAATTCACTTTCCCGGGTAAGTGAAAATCTCTAAAAGTTTTTTGCCGGGTAAATGAAAATCGCAAAAATTGGAAAAATTCACCTTACCGGGTGTGTGAATATCACAAAAATTCTTTAGTCGGGTAAGTGAAAATCACAAATTCACTTAACCGGGTAAGTGAAAATCACAAAAATGCATATAGTGTGGTAAGTGAAAATCCCTAAAATTCACATTGCCACGTAAGTGCAAATCGTAAAAATTCACTTTCCTGGGTAAGTGAAAATCGCTAAAATTCCTTAGCGGGGTAAGTGAAAATCGGAAAAATTGCAAAAACTCACTTTACCGGGTGTGTGAAAATCGCAAAAATTCCTTAGCCGGGTAAGTGTATATCGCTAAAATTCCTTACCCGGGTAAGTGAAATTCGCAAAAATTCGCTTTGACGAGTAAGTTAAAATTGCAAAAATTCACAGCCGTGTACGTGAAAATCACAAATATTCACATAGCGTGGTAAGTGAATATCGCTAAATATCACTTTGCTGGGTAAGTGAAAATCGTAAAAATTCACTTTCTCGGGTAAATAAAAATCGCACAAATTCACTTAGCCCGTTAAGTGAAAATCACAAAAATTCACTTAGAAGGGTAGGTGAAAATCACAAAAATTCACTTAGGCATTTAAGTGAAAATAATAAAAATTTACTTAGCGAGGTAAGTGAAAATCGCTAAAATTCACTTAGTCGGGTAAGTGAAAATCGCTAAAATTCACATGGCCGGGTAAGTGCAAATTGTAAAAATTCACTTTTCCGGGTAAGTGAAAATCGCAAAAATTCACTTAGTCGAGTAAGTGAAAATCGCGAAAATTCACTTAGTCCGGTAAGTGAAAATCGCAAAAATTCACTTAGCCATGTTAGTGAAAATCACAAAAATCATTTAGCCGGGTAAGTGAAAATCACAAAAATTCACATTGCCGGGTAAGTGCAAATCGTAAAAATTCACTTTCCTGGGTAAGTGAAAATCGCTAAAATTCCTTAGCGGGGTAAGTGAAAATCGGAAAAATTGCAAAAACTCACTTTACCGGGTGTGTGAAAATCGTAAAAATTCACTTTCTCGGGTAAATGAAAATCGCACAAATTCACTTAGTCCGGTAAGTGAAAATCACAAAAATTCACTTAGAAGGGTAGGTGAAAATCACAAAAATTCACTTAGCCAGGTAAGTGAAAATAATAAAAATTTACTTAGCGAGGTAAGTGAAAATCGCTAAAATTCACTTAGTCGGGTAAGTGAAAATCGCTAAAATTCACATGGCCGGGTAAGTGCAAATTGTAAAAATTCACTTTTCCGGGTAAGTGAAAATCGCAAAAAATCACTTAGTCGAGTAAGTGAAAATCGCGAAAATTCACTTAGTCCGGTAAGTGAAAATCGCAAAAATTCACTTAGCCATGTTAGTGAAAATCACAAAAATCATTTAGCCGGGTAAGTGAAAATCACAAAAATTCACATTGCCGGGTAAGTGCAAATCGTAAAAATTCACTTTCCCGGGTAAGTGAAAATCGTTAAAATTTTTTTGCCGGGTAAGTGAAAATCGCAAAAATTGCAAAAATTCACATTACCGGGTGTGTGAATATCACAAAAATTCCTTAGTCGGGTAAGTGAAAATCACAAATTCACTTTACCGGGTAAGTGAAAATCACAAAAATTGCGAAAATTCACTTCGCAGGTTCAGTGAAAATGGCAAAAATTCCTTAGTCGGGTAAGTGAAAATAACAAAAATTTCTTAGCCAGGTAAGTGAAAATCGCTAAATATACTTAGCTGGGTAAGTGAAAATCACAAAAATTCACATAGCCGGGTAAACTAAAATCGCAAAAATTCACTTTGCCGGGTAAGTGAAAATCGCAAAAATCACAAGGTAAGTGAAAATCGCAAAAATTCACTATGCCGGGTCAGTGAAAATCGCGAAAATTAACTTAGCCAGGTAAGTGAAAATCGCAAAAATTCACTTAGCCAGGTAGTTGAAAATCACAAAAATTCACTTAGCGCGGTAAGTGAAAATCGCTAAAATTCCCTTTCCCGGGTAAGTAAAAATCGCAAAAATGCACTTAGTGGGGTAAGTGAAAATTGCAAAAATTCACTTAGCCATGTAAGTGAAAATCACAAAAACCACTTAGCCAGTTAAGTGAAAATCACAAAAATTCACATTGCCAGGTAAGTGCACATCGTAAAAATTCACTTTTCCGGATAAGTGAAAATCGCTAAAATTCACTTAGTCGGGTAAGTGAAAAATGCTAAAATTCAAATGGCCGGGTAAGTGCAAATCGTACAAATTCACTTATCCGGGTAAGTGAAAATCGCAAAAATTCACTTAGTCGGGAAAGTGAAAATCGCAAAAATTCACTTAGTCCGGTAAGTGAAAATCGCTAAAATTCACATGCCCGGTTAAGTGCAAATCGAAAAAATTCACTTTTCCGGGTAAGTGAAAATCGCAAAAATTCACTTAGCCAGGTAAGTGAAAATCACAAAAATTCACTTAGAGCGGTAAGTGCAAATCGTACAAATTCACTTAGCCGGGTAAGTGAAAATCGCAAAAATTCACTTAGTCGGGAAAGTGAAAATCGCGAAAATTCACTTAATCCGGTAAGTGAAAATCGCTAAAATTCACATGCGCGGTTAAGTGCAAATCGAAAAAATTCACTTTTCCGGGTAAGTGAAAATCGCAAAAATTCACTTAGCCAGGTAAGTGAAAATCACAAAAATTCACTTAGCGCGGTAAGTAAAAATCGCAATAATTCACTTAGTCGGATAAGCGAAAATTGCAAAAATTCACTTAGCCATGTAAGTGAAAATCACAAAAACCACTTAGCCGGGTAAGTGAAAATGACAAAAATTCACATTGCCGGGTAAGTGCAAATCGTAAAAATTCACTTTCCCGGGTAAGTGAAAATCGCAAAAATTGCAAAAATTCACTTTACCGGCTGTATGAATATCACAAAAATTCCTTAGTCGGGTAAGTGAAAATCACAAATTCACCTAACCGGGTAAGTGAAAATCACAAAAATGCTTATAGTGTGGTAGGTGAAAATCGCTAAAATTTACATTGCCGCGTAAGTGCAAATCGTTAAAATTCACATTCCTGGGTAAATGAAAATCGCGAAAATTCCTAAGCGGGGTCAGTGAAAATCGAAAAAATTCCTTAGTCGGGTAAGTGAAAATCACAAAAATTTACTTAACCGGGTAAGTGAAAATCACAAAAATTCACTTAGCCAGGTAAGTGAAAATTACAAAAATTTACTTAGCGCGGTAAGTGAAAATCGCTAAAACTCACTTAGTAGGGTAAGTGAAAATCGCAAAAATTCACTTATTCGAGTAAGTGAAAATCGCTAAAATTCACTTAGTCCGGTAAGTGAAAATCGCTAAAATTCACATGCCCGGGTAAGTGATAATAGTAAAAATTCACTTTTACGGGTAAGTGAAAATCGCGAAAATTCACTTAGTCCGGTAAGTGAAAATCGCTAAAATTCACATGCCCGGGTAAGTGCTAATAGTAAAAATTCACTTTTCCGGGTAAGTGAAAATCGCAAAAATTCACTTAGCCAGGTAAGAGAAAATCACAAAAATTCACTTAGCGCGGTAAGTGAAAATCGTAAAAATTACCTTTCCCAAGTAAGTAAAAATCGCAAAAATTCACTTAGTCGGATAAGTGAAAATCGCAAAAATTCACTTATTCGGGTAAGTGAAAATCGCTAAAACTCACTTAGTCGGGTAAGTGAAAATCGCAAAAATTCACTTATTCGGGTAAGTGAAAATCGCTAAAACTCACTTAGTCGGGTAAGTGAAAATCGCAAAAATTCACTTATTCGGGTAAGTGAAAATCGCTAAAATTCACACGCCCGGGTAAGTGATAATAGTAAAAATTCACTTTTCCGGGTAAGTGAAAATCGCTAAAACTCACTTAGTCGGGTAAGTGAAATTCGCTAAAATTGACAAGGCCGGGTAAGTGCAAATCGTAAAAATTGACTTATCCGGGTAAGTGAAAATCGCAAAAATTCACTTATTCGGGTAAGTGAAAATCGCGAAAATTCACTTAGTCCGGTAAGTGAAAATCGCTAAAAATCACATGGCCGGGTAAGTGCAAATCGTAAAAATTCACTTATCCGGGTAAGTGAAAATCGCAAAAATTCACTTATTCGGGTAAGTGAAAATCGCGAAAATTCACAAGGCCGGGTAAGTACAAATAGAAAAAATTGACTTATCCGGGTAAGTGAAAATCGCAAAAATTCACTTATCCGGGTAAGTGAAAATCGCAAAAATTCACTAATTCGGGTAAGTGAAAATCGCGAAAATTCACAAGGCCGGGTAAGTACAAATCGTAAAAATTGACTTATCCGGGTAAGTGAAAATTGCGAAAATTCACTAAGCCAGGTAAGTGAAAATCATAAAAATTCACTTAGCGCGGTAAGTGAAAATCGCAAAAATTCCCTTTCCCGGGTAAGTGAAAATCGCAAAAATTCACTTCGCCGGGTCAGTGAAAATGCTAAAATTCAATTAGCCGGGTAAGTGCAAATCGTAAAAATTCACTTTCCCGGGTAAGTGAAAATCGCTAAAATTTTTTTGCCGGGTAAGTGAAAATCGTAAAAATTCACTTTGCCACGTGTGTGAGTATCACAAAAATTCCTTAGTCGGGTAAGTGAAAATCACAAATTCACTTAACCGGGTAATTGAAAATCACAAAAATGCATATAGTGTGGTAAGTGAAAATCGCTAAAATTCACATTGCCGCGTAAGTGCAAATCGTAAAAATTCACTTTCCTGGGTAAGTGAAAATCGCTAAAATTCCTTAGCGGGGTAAGTGAAAATCGGAAAAATTGCAAAAACTCACTTTACCGGGTGTGTGAAAATCGCAAAAATTCCTTAGCCGGGTAAGTGTATATCGCTAAAATTCCTTACCCGGGTAAGTGAAATTCGCAAAAATTCACTTTGACGAGTAAGTTAAAATTGCAAAAATTCACAGCCGTGTACGTGAAAATCACAAATATTCACATAGCGTGGTAAGTGAATATCGCTAAAAATCACTTTGCTGGGTAAGTGAAAATCGTAAAAATTCACTTTCTCGGGTAAATAAAAATCGCACAAATTCACTTAGCCCGTTAAGTGAAAATCACAAAAATTCACTTAGAAGGGTAGGTGAAAATCACAAAAATTCACTTAGGCATTTAAGTGAAAATAATAAAAATTTACTTAGCGAGGTAAGTGAAAATCGCTAAAATTCACTTAGTCGGGTAAGTGAAAATCGCTAAAATTCACATGGCCGGGTAAGTGCAAATTGTAAAAATTCACTTTTCCGGGTAAGTGAAAATCGCAAAAATTCACTTAGTCGAGTAAGTGAAAATCGCGAAAATTCACTTAGTCCGGTAAGTGAAAATCGCAAAAATTCACTTAGCCATTTAAGTGAAAATCACAAAAATTCGCTTAGCGCAGTAAGTGAAAATCGTAAAAATTCCCTTTCCCGGTTAAGTAAAAATCGCAACAATTCAGTTAGTCGGGTAAGTGAAAATTGCAAAAATTCACTTGGCCATGTTAGTGAAAATCACAAAAATCATTTAGCCGGGTAAGTGAAAATCACAAAAATTCACATTGCCGGGTAAGTGCAAATCGTAAAAATTCACTTTCCCGGGTAAGTGAAAATCGTTAAAATGCCGGGTAAGTGAAAATCGCAAAAATTGCAAAAATTCACATTACCGGGTGTGTGAATATCACAAAAATTCCTTAGTCGGGTAAGTGAAAATCACAAATTCACTTAACCGGGTAAGTGAAAATCACAAAAATTGCAAAAATTCACTTCGCAGGTTCAGTGAAAATGGCAAAAATTCCTTAGTCGGGTAAGTGAAAATAACAAAAATTTCTTAGCCAGGTAAGTGAAAATCGCTAAATATACTTAGCTGGGTAAGTGAAAATCACAAAAATTCACATAGCCGGGTAAACTAAAATCGCAAAAATTCACTTTGCCGGGTAAGTGAAAATCGCAAAAATCACAAGGTAAGTGAAAATCGCAAAAATTCACTATGACGGGTCAGTGAAAATCGCGAAAATTAACTTAGCCAGGTAAGTGAAAATCGCAAAAATTCACTTAGCCAGGTAGTTAAAAATCACAAAAATTCACTTAGCGCGGTAAGTGAAAATCGCTAAAATTCCCTTTCCCGGGTAAGTAAAAATCGCAAAAGTTCACTTAGTGGGGTAAGTGAAAATTGCAAAAATTCACTTAGCCATGTAAGTGAAAATCACAAAAACCACTTAGCCAGTTAAGTGAAAATCACAAAAATTCACATTTCCAGGTAAGTGCACATCGTAAAAATTCGCTTTTCCATATAAGTGAAAATCGCTAAAATTCACTAAGTCGGGTAAGTGAAAAATGCTAAAATTCACATGGCCGGGTAAGTGCAAATCGTACAAATTCACTTATCCGGGTAAGTGAAAATCGCAAAAATTCACTTAGTCGGGAAAGTGAATATCGCAAAAATTCACTTAGTCCGGTAAGTGAAAATTGCAAAAATTCACTTAGCCATGTAAGTGAAAATCACAAAAACCACTTAGCCAGTTAAGTGAAAATCACAAAAATTCACATTTCCAGGTAAGTGCACATCGTAAAAATTCGCTTTTCCATATAAGTGAAAATCGCTAAAATTCACTAAGTCGGGTAAGTGAAAAATGCTAAAATTCACATGCCCGGTTAAGTGCAAATCGAAAAAATTCACTTTTCCGGGTAAGTGAAAATCGCAAAAATTCACTTAGCCAGGTAAGTGAAAATCGCAAAAATTGCAAAAAGTCACTTTACCGGCTGTATGAATATCACAAAAATTCCTTAGTCGGGTAAGTCAAAATCACAAATTCACCTAACCGGGTAAGTGAAAATCACAAAAATGCTTATAGTGTGGTAGGTGAAAATCGCTAAAATTTACATTGCCGCGTAAGTGCAAATCGTTAAAATTCACTTTCCTGGGTAAATGAAAATCGCGAAAATTCCTAAGCGGGGTCAGTGAAAATCGAAAAAATTCCTTAGTCGGGTAAGTGAAAATCACAAAAATTTACTTAACCGGGTAAGTGAAAATCACAAAAATTCACTTAGCCAGGTAAGTGAAAATTACAAAAAATTACTTAGCGCGGTAAGTGAAAATCGCTAAAACTCACTTAGTAGGGTAAGTGAAAATCGCAAAAATTCACTTATTCGGGTAAGTGAAAATCGCTAAAATTCACTTAGTCCGGTAAGTGAAAATCGCTAAAATTCACATGCCCGGGTAAGTGATAATAGTAAAAATTCACTTTTACGGGTAAGTGAAAATCGCGAAAATTCACTTAGTCCGGTAAGTGAAAATCGCTAAAATTCACATGCCCGGGTAAGTGCTAATAGTAAAAATTCACTTTTCCGGGTAAGTGAAAATCGCAAAAATTCACTTAGCCAGGTAAGAGAAAATCACAAAAATTCACTTAGCGCGGTAAGTGAAAATCGTAAAAATTACCTTTCCCAAGTAAGTAAAAATCGCAAAAATTCACTTAGTCGGGTAAGTGAAAATCGCAAAAATTCACTTATTCGGGTAAGTGAAAATCGCTTAAACTCACTTAGTCGGGTAAGTGAAAATCGCAAAAATTCACTTATTCGGGTAAGTGAAAATCGCTAAAACTCACTTAGTCGGGTAAGTGAAAATCGCAAAAATTCACTTATTCGGGTAAGTGAAAATCGCTAAAATTCACATGCCCGGGTAAGTGATAATAGTAAAAATTCACTTTTCCGGGTAAGTGAAAATCGCTAAAACTCACTTAGTCGGGTAAGTGAAAATCGCAAAAATTCACTTATTCGGATAAGTGAAAATCGCTAAAACTCACTTAGTCGGGTAAGTGAAAATCGCAAAAATTCACTTATTCGGGTAAGTGAAAATCGCGAAAATTTACTTAGTCCGGTAAGTGAAAATCGCTAAAATTCACATGCCCGGGTGAGTGATAATAGTAAAAATTCACTTTTCCGGGTAAGTGAAAATCGCTAAAACTCACTTACTCGGGTAAGTGAAATTCGCTAAAATTCACAAGGCCGGGTAAGTGCAAATCGTAAAAATTGACTTATCCGGGTAAGTGAAAATCGCAAAAATTCACTTATTCGGGTAAGTGAAAATCGCGAAAATTCACAAGGCCGGGTAAGTGCAAATCGTAAAAATTGACTTATCCGGGTAAGTGAAAATCGCAAAAATTCACTTATTCGGGTAAGTGAAAATCGCGAAAATTCACTTAGTCGGGTACGTGAAAATCGCTGAAATTCACATGGCCGGGTAAGTGCAAATCGTAAAAATTCACTTATCCGGGTAAGTGAAAATCGCAAAAATTCACTTAGTCGGGTAAGTGAAAGTCGCGAAAATTCACTTAGTCCGGTAAGTGAAAATCGCTAAAATTCACATGCCCGGTTAAGTGCAAATCGAAAAAATTCACTTTTCCGGGTAAGTGAAAATTGCGAAAATTCACTTAGCCAGGTAAGTGAAAATCATAAAAATTCACTTAGCGCAGTAAGTGAAAATCGCAAAAATTCCCTTTCCCGGGTAAGTAAAAATCGCAAAAATTCACTTAGTCGGATAAGTGAAAATTGCAAAAATTCACTTAGCCATGTAAGTGAAAATCACAAAAACCACTTAGCCGGGTAAGTGAAAATCACAAAAATTCACATGCCCGGGTAAGTGCTAATAGTAAAAATTCACTTTTCCGGGTAAGTGAAAATCGCAAAAATTCACTTAGCCAGGTAAGAGAAAATCACAAAAATTCACTTAGCGCGGTAAGTGAAAATCGTAAAAATTACCTTTCCCAAGTAAGTAAAAATCGCAAAAATTCACTTAGTCGGGTAAGTGAAAATCGCAAAAATTCACTTATTCGGGTAAGTGAAAATCGCTTAAACTCACTTAGTCGGGTAAGTGAAAATCGCAAAAATTCACTTATTCGGGTAAGTGAAAATCGCTAAAACTCACTTAGTCGGGTAAGTGAAAATCGCAAAAATTCACTTATTCGGGTAAGTGAAAATCGCTAAAATTCACATGCCCGGGTAAGTGATAATAGTAAAAATTCACTTTTCCGGGTAAGTGAAAATCGCTAAAACTCACTTAGTCGGGTAAGTGAAAATCGCAAAAATTCACTTATTCGGATAAGTGAAAATCGCTAAAACTCACTTAGTCGGGTAAGTGAAAATCGCAAAAATTCACTTATTCGGGTAAGTGAAAATCGCGTAAAATTTACTTAGTCCGGTAAGTGAAAATCGCTAAAATTCACATGCCCGGGTGAGTGATAATAGTAAAAATTCACTTTTCCGGGTAAGTGAAAATCGCTAAAACTCACTTACTCGGGTAAGTGAAATTCGCTAAAATTCACAAGGCCGGGTAAGTGCAAATCGTAAAAATTGACTTATCCGGGTAAGTGAAAATCGCAAAAATTCACTTATTCGGGTAAGTGAAAATCGCGAAAATTCACAAGGCCGGGTAAGTGCAAATCGTAAAAATTGACTTATCCGGGTAAGTGAAAATCGCAAAAATTCACTTATTCGGGTAAGTGAAAATCGCGAAAATTCACTTAGTCGGGTACGTGAAAATCGCTGAAATTCACATGGCCGGGTAAGTGCAAATCGTAAAAATTCACTTATCCGGGTAAGTGAAAATCGCAAAAATTCACTTAGTCGGGTAAGTGAAAGTCGCGAAAATTCACTTAGTCCGGTAAGTGAAAATCGCTAAAATTCACATGCCCGGTTAAGTGCAAATCGAAAAAATTCACTTTTCCGGGTAAGTGAAAATTGCGAAAATTCACTTAGCCAGGTAAGTGAAAATCATAAAAATTCACTTAGCGCAGTAAGTGAAAATCGCAAAAATTCCCTTTCCCGGGTAAGTAAAAATCGCAAAAATTCACTTAGTCGGATAAGTGAAAATTGCAAAAATTCACTTAGCCATGTAAGTGAAAATCACAAAAACCACTTAGCCGGGTAAGTGAAAATCACAAAAATTCACATTGCCGGGTAAGTGCAAATCGTAAAAATTCACTTTACCGGGTAAGTGAAAATCGCTAAAATTTTTTTGCCGGGTAAGTGAAAATCGCAAAAATTCACTTCGCCGGGTCAGTGAAAATGCTAAAATTCACTTAGTCGGGTAAGTGCATATCGTAAAAATTCACTTTCCCGGGTAAGTGAATATCGCTAAAATTTTTTTGCCGGGTAAGTGAAAATCGTAAAAATTCACTTTGCCACGTGTGTGAGTATCACAAAAATTCCTTAGTCGGGTAAGTGAAAATCACAAATTCACTTAACCGGGTAATTGAAAATCACAAAAATGCATATAGTGTGGTAAGTGAAAATCGCTAAAATTCACATTGCCGCGTAAGTGCAAATCGTTAAAATTCACTTTCCTGGGTAAGTGAAAATCGCAAAAATTTCTTAGCGGGGTCAGTGAAAATCGCAAAAATTCCTTAGTCGGGTAAGTGAAAATCACAAAAATTTCTTAGCCAGGTAAGTGAAAATTACAAAAATTTACTTAGCGCGGTAAGTGAAAATCGCTAAAACTCACTTAGTCGGGTAAGTGAAAATCGCAAAAATTCTCTTAGCCAGGTAAGTGAAAATTACAAAAATTTACTTAGCGCGGTAAGTGAAAATCGCTAAAACTCACTTAGTCGGGTAAGTGAAAATCGCAAAAATTCACTTATTCGGGTAAGTGAAAATCGCTAAAACTCACTTAGTCGGGTAAGTGAAAATCGCAAAAATACACTTATTCTGGTAAGTGAAAATCGCGAAAATTCACTTAGTCCGGTAAGTAAAAATCGCTAAAATTCACATGCCCGGGTGAGTGATAATAGTAAAAATTCACTTTTCCGGGTAAGTGAAAATCGCTAAAACTCACTTAGTCGGGTAAGTGAAATTCGCTAAAATTCACAAGGCCGGGTAAGTGCAAATCGTAAAAATTGACTTATCCGGGTAAGTGAAAATCGCAAAAATTCACTTATTCGGGTAAGTGAAAATCGCGAAAATTCACAAGGCCGGGTAAGTGCAAATCGTAAAAATTGGCTTATCCGGGTAAGTGAAAATCGCAAAAATTCACTTATTCGGGTAAGTGAAAATCGCGAAAATTCACTTAGTCCGGTAAGTGAAAATCGCTAAAATTCACATGGCCGGGTAAGTGCAAATCGTAAAAATTCACTTATCCGGGTAATTGAAAATCGCAAAAATTCACTTAGTCGGGTAAGTGAAAGTCGCGAAAATTCACTTAGTCCGATAAGTGAAAATCGCTAAAATTCACATGCCCGGTTAAGTGCAAATCGAAAAAATTCACTTTTCCGGGTAAGTGAAAATTGCGAAAATTCACTTAGCCAGGTAAGTGAAAATCATAAAAATTCACTTAGCGCGGTAAGTGAAAATCGCAAAAATTCCTTTTCCCGGGTAAGTAAAAATCGCAAAAATTCACTTAGTCTTATAAGTGAAAATTGCAAAAATTCACTTAGCCATGTAAGTGAAAATCACAAAAACCACTTAGCCGGGTAAGTTAAAATCACAAAAATTCACATTGCCGGATAAGTGCAAATCGTAAAAATTCACTTTCCCGGGTAAGTGAAAATCGCTAAAATTTTTTTGCCGGGTAAGTGAAAATAGCAAAAATTCACTTCGACGGGTCAGTGAAAATGCTAAAATTCATATAGTCGGGTAACTGCAAATCGTAAAAATTCACTTTCCCGGGTAAGTGAAAATCGCTAAAATTTTTTTGCCGGGTAAGTGAAAATCGTAAAAATTCACTTTGCCGGGTGTGTGAGTATCACAAAAATTCCTTAGTCGGGTAAGTGAAAATCACAAATTCACTTAACCGGGTAATTGAAAATCAAAAAAATGCATATAGTGTGGTAAGTGAAAATCGCTAAAATTCACATTGCCGCGTAAGTGCAAATCGTTAAAATTCACTTTCCTGGGTAAGTGAAAATCGCAAAAAATTCTTAGCGGGATCAGTGAAAATCGCAAAAATTCCTTAGTCGGGTAAGTGAAAATCACAAAAATTTCTTAGCCAGGTAAGTGAAAATCGCTAAATATACTTAGCTGGGTAAGTGAAAATCACAAAAAATCAGATAGCCAAGTAAATGAAAATCGCAAAAATTCACTTTGCCGGGTAAGTGAAAATCGCAAAAATCGCAAGGTAAGTGAAAATCGCAAAAATTCACTTCGCCGGGTCAGTGAAAATGCTAAAATTCACTTAGTCGGGTAAGTGAAAATCGCAAAAATTCACTTAGCCAGGTAAGTGAAAATCACAAAAATTCACTTAGCCAGGTAGTTGAAAATCACAAAAATTCACTTAGCGCGGTAAGTGAAAATCGCTTAAATTGCGGTAAATGAAAATCGTAAAAACTCACCTTCCCGGGTAAGTGAAAATCGCGAAAATACACTAAGTCGGGTAACTGAAAATCGCTAAAATTCACACTGCCGAGTAAGTGCAAATCGTAAAAATTCACTTTTCCGGATAAGTGAAAATCGCAAAAATTCACTTAGTCGGGTAAGTGAAAATCACAAAAATTCACATAGCCGGGTAAGTGAAAATCACGAAAATTGACTTAGCCAGGTAAGTGAAAATTACAAAAATTTACTTAGCGCGGTAAGTGAAAATCGCTAAAATTCACTTAGTCGGGTAAGTGAAAATCGCAAAAATTCACATGGCCGGGTAAGTGCAAGTCGCAAAAATAAAATTTTCCGGTTAAGTGAAAGTCGTAAAAATTCACGTAGTCTGGTAAGTAAAAATCGCGAAACTTCACTTAGTCGGGTACGTGAAAATCACAAAAATGCACTTAGCGCGGTCAATGAAAATCGTAAAAATTCACTTTCCCGGATAAGTGAAAATGGCAAAAATTCACTTAGTCGGGTAAGTGAAAATCGCAAAAATTCCCTTAGCCATGTAAGTGATAATCACAAAAATTCACGTAGTCGGGTAAGTGAAAATCGCGAAAATTCACTTAGCCATGTAAGTGATAATCACAAAAATCACTTAACCGGGTAATTGAAAATCAGAAAAATTCATATAGTGTGTAATTGAAAATCGCTAAAATTCACATTGCTGGGTACGTGCAAATCGTAAAAATTCACTTTCCCGGGTAAGTTAAAATCGCAAAAATTGCTAAAATTCACTTTGCCGGGTATGTGAATATCACAAAAATTCCTTAGTCGGGTAAGTGAAAATCACAAATTCACTTAACCGGGTAAGTGAAAATCACAAAAATTCATATAGTGTGGTAAGTGAAAATCGCTTAGCGGGGTAAGTGAAAACCACAAAAATTCACTTATTCGGGTAAGTGAAAATCGCGAAAATTCACTTAGTCCGGTAAGTGAAAATCGCTAAAATTCACATGCCCGGGTAAGTGCAAATAGTAAAAATTCACTTTTGAGGGTAAGTGAAAATCGCAAAAATTCACTTAGCCAGGTAAGAGAAAATCACAAAAATTCACTTATTCGGGTAAGTGAAAATCGCGAAAATTCACTTAGTCCGGTAAGTGAAAATCGCTAAAATTCACATGCCCGGGTAAGTGCAAATAGTAAAAATTCACTTATCCGGGTAAGTGAAAATCGCAAAAATTCACTTATTCGGGTAAGTGAAAATCGCGAAAATTCACTTAGTCCGGTAAGTGAAAATCGCTAAAATTCACATGCCCGGGTAAGTGCAAATAGTAAAAATTCACCTTTGCGGGTAAGTGAAAATCGCAAAAATTCACTTAGCCAGGTAAGAGAAAATCACAAAAATTCACTTACCGCGGTAAGTGAAAATCGTAAAAATTCACTTTGCCGGATGTGTGAGTATTACAAAAATTCCTTAGTCGGATAAGTGAAAATCAAAAATTCACTTAACCGGGTAAGTGAAAATCGCTAAAATTGCGGTAAATGAAACTCGTAAAAACTCACCTTCCCGGGTAAGTGAAAATCGCGAAAATTCACTAAGTCGGGTAAGTGAAAATCGCTAAAATTCACACTGCCGAGTAAGTGCAAATCGTAAAAATTCACTTTTCCGGATAAGTGAAAATCGCAAAAATTCCTTAGCCGGGTAAGTGTATATCGCTAAAATTCCTTACCCGGGTAAGTGAAATTCGCAAAAATTCGCTTTGACGAGTAACTGAAAATTGCAAAAATTCACTAAGCCATATAAGTAAAAATCACAAAAATCACATAGCCGGGTAAGTGAAAATCACAAAAATTCACATTGCCGGGTAAGAGCAAATCGTAAAAATTCACTTTCCGTGTAAGTGAAAATCGTTAAAATCGCAAAAATTGTAAAAAATTCACTTTACCGGGTGTATGAATATCACAAAAATTCCTTAGTCGGGTAAGTGAAAATCACAAATTCACTTACCCGAGTAAGTGAAAATCACAAAAATGCATATAGTGTGGTAAGTGAAAATCGCTAAAATTCACATTGCCGCGTAAGTGTAAATCGTAAAAATTCACTTTCCTGTTCAAGTAAAAATCGCTAAAATTCCTTAGCGGGGTAAGTGAAAATCGCAAAAATTGCAAAAATACACTTCGCAGGGCCAGTGAAAATCGCAAAAATTCCTTAGTCGGGTAAGTGAAAATCACGAAAATTTCTTAGCCAGGTAAGTGAAAATCGCTAAAATTAATTAGCTGGGTAAGTGAAAATCACAAAAATTCACATAGCCGGGTAAATGAAAATCGCAAAAATTCACTTTGCCGGGTAAGTGAATATCGCTAAAATTCCTTACCCGGGTAAGTGAAATTCGCAAAAATTCGCTTTGACGAGTAAGTAAAAATTGCAAAAATTCACAGCCGTGTACGTGAAAATCACATATATTCACATAGCGTGGTAAGTGAATATCGCTAAAAATCACTTTGCCGGGTAAGTGAAAATCGTAAAATTTCACTTTCTCGGGTAATTGAAAATCGCTGAAATTCACATGGCCGGGTAAGTGCAAATTGTAAAAATTGATTTTTCCTGCTAAGTGAAAATTGCAAAAATTCACTTAGCCAGGTAAGTGAAAATCATAAAAATTTACTTAGCGCGGTAAGTGAAAATCGCTAAAATTAACTTAGTCGGGTAAGTGAAAATCGCTGAAATTCACATGGCCGGGTAAGTGCAAATTGTACAAATTCACTTTTCCTGGTAAGTGAAAATTGCAAAAATTCACTTAGTCGGGTAAGTGAAAATCGCGAAAATTCACTTAGTCCGGTAAGTGAAAATCGCAAAAATTCACTTAGCCATTTAAGTGAAAATCACAAAAATTCACTTAGCGCGGTAAGTGAAAATCGTAAGAATTCCCTTTCCCGGGTAAGTAAAAATCGCAAAAATTCACTTAGTCGGGTAAGTGAAAATTGAAAAAATTCACTAAGCCATATAAGTAAAAATCACAAAAATCACTTAGCAGGGTAAGTGAAAATCACAAAAATTCACATTGCCGGGTAAGAGCAAATCGTAAAAATTCACTTTCCGTGTAAGTGAAAATCGTTAAAATCGCAAAAATTGTAAAAAATTCACTTTACCGGGTGTATGAATATCACAAAAATTCCTTAGTCGGGTGAGTGAAAATCACAAATTCACTTACCCGGGTAAGTGAAAATCACAAAAATGCATATTGTGTGGTAAGTGAAAATCGCTAAAATTCACATTGCCGCGTAAGTGTAAATCGTAAAAATTCACTTTCCTGTGGAAGTAAAAATCGCTAAAATTCCTTAGCGGGGTAAGTGAAAATCGCAAGAATTGCAAAAATACACTTCGCAGGGCCAGTGAAAATCGCAAAAATTCATTAGTCGGGTAAGTGAAAATCACGAACATTTCTTAGCCAGGTAAGTGAAAATCGCTAAAATTAATTAGCTGGGTAAGTAAAAATCACAAAAATTCACATAGCCGGGTAAATGAAAATCGCAAAAATTCACTTTGCCGGGAAAGTGAAAATCGCAAAAATTCCTTACCCGGATAAGTGATATTCACAGAAATTCACTTAGCCAGGTAGTTGAAAAGCACAAAAGTTCACTTAGTCGGGTAAGTGAAAATCGCAAAAATTCACTTAGCCATTTAAGTGAAAATCACAAAAATTTACTTAGCGCGCTAAGTGGAAATCGCTAAGACTCATTTAGTCGGGTAAGTGAAAATCGCTAAAATTCACATGGCCGGGTAAGTGCAAATCGTAAAAATTCACTTTTAAGGGTAAGTGAAAATCGCAAAAATTCACTTAGTCGAGTAAGTGAAAATCGCGAAAATTCACTTAGTCCGGGAAGTGAAAATCGCTAAAATTCAAATGCCCGGGTAAGTGAAAATCGTGAAAATTCCGTTTCCCGGTTAAGTAAAAATCGCAACAATTCAGTTAGTCGAGTAAGTGAAAATTGCAAAAATTCACTTAGCCATGTTAGTGAAAATCACAAAAATCATTTAGCCGGGAAAGTGAAAATCTCAAAAATGCACAATGCCGGGTAAGTGCAAATCGTAAAAATTCACTTTCCCGGGTAAGTGAAAATCTCTAAAAGTTTTTTGCCGGGTAAATGAAAATCGCAAAAATTGCAAAAATTCACCTTACCGGGTGTGTGAATATCACAAAAATTCCTTAGTCGGGTAAGTGAAAATCACAAATTCACTTAACCGGGTAAGTGAAAATCACAAAAATGCATATAGTGTGGTAAGTGAAAATCCCTAAAATTCACATTGCCGCGTAAGTGCAAATCGTAAAAATTCACTTTCCTGGGTAAGTGAAAATCGCTTAAATTCCTTAGCGGGGTAAGTGAAAATCGCAAAAATTGCAAAAACTCACTTTACCGGGTGTGTGAAAATCGCAAAAATTCCTTAGCCGGGTAAGTGTATATCGCTAAAATTCCTTACCCGGGTAAGTGAAATTCGCAAAAACTCGCTTTGACGAGTAAGTAAAAATTGCAAAAATTCACAGCCGTGTACGTGAAAATCACAAATATTCACATAGCGTGGTAAGTGAATATCGCTAAAAATCACTTTGCTGGGTAAGTGAAAATCGTAAAAATTCACTTTCTCGGGTAAATGAAAGTCGCACAAATTCACTTAGTCGAGTAAGTGAAAATCGCGAAAATTCACTTAGTCCGGTAAGTGAAAATCGCAAAAATTCACTTAGCCATTTAAGTGAAAATCACAAAAATTGACTTCGCCGGGTCAGTGCACATCGTAAAAATTCACTTTTCCGGATAAGTGAAAATCGCTAAAATTCACTTAGTCCGGTAAGTGAAAATCGCTAAAATTCACATGCCCGGTTAAGTGCAAATCGAAAAAATTCACTTTTCCGGGTAAGTGAAAATCGCAAAAATTCACTTAGCCAGGTAAGTGAAAATCACAAAAATTCACTTAGCGCGGTAAGTGCAAATTGTACAAATTCACTTATCCGTGTAAGTGAAAATCGCAAAAATTCACTTAGTCGGGAAAGTGAAAATCGCCGGGTGAGTATCACAAAAATTCACATAGCTGGGTAAATGATAATCGCAAAAATTCACTTTGCCGGGTAAGTGAAAATCACAAAAATTCACATAGACGGGTATATGAAGATCACAAGAATTCACTTTGCCGGGTATGTGAAAATCGCAAAAATTGCTTAGCGGGGTAAGTGAAAATAGCAAATATCGCAAGGTAAGTAAAAATCGCAAAAATTCACTTTGCCGGGTAAGCGAAAATCACAAAATTTCACATGGACGGGTAAATTAAGATCACAAAAATTCACTTTGCCGGGTAAGTGAATATCGCTAAAATTCCTTACCCGGGTAAGTGAAATTCGCAAAAATTCGCTTTGACGAGTAAGTAAAAATTGCAAAAATTCACAGCCGTGTACGTAAAAATCACATATATTCACATAGCGTGGTAAGTGAATATCGCTAAAAATCACTTTGCCGGGTAAGTGAAAATCGTAAAATTTCACTTTCTAGGGTAAGTGAAAATCGCTGAAATTCACATGGCCGGGTAAGTGCAAATTGTAAAAATTGATTTTTCCTGCTAAGTGAAAATTGCAAAAATTCACTTAGCCCGGTAGGTGAAAATCACAAAAATTCACTTAGCCAGGTAAGTGAAAATCATAAAAATTTACTTAGCGCGGTAAGTGAAAATCGCTAAAATTCACTTAGTCGGGTAAGTGAAAATCGCTGAAATTCACATGGCCGGGTAAGTGCAAATTGTACAAATTCACTTTTCCTGGTAAGTGAAAATTGCAAAAATTCACTTAGTCGGGTAAGTGAAAATCGCGAAAATTCACTTAGTCCGGTAAGTGAAAATCGCAAAAATTCACTTAGCCATTTAAGTGAAAATCACAAAAATTCACTTAGCGCGGTAAGTGAAAATCGTAAGAATTCCCTTTCCCGGGTAAGTAAAAATCGCAAAAATTCACTTAGTCGGGTAAGTGAAAATTGAAAAAATTCACTAAGCCATATAAGTAAAAATCACAAAAATCACTTAGCAGGGTAAGTGAAAATCACAAAAATTCACATTGCCGGGTAAGAGCAAATCGTAAAAATTCACTTTCCGTGTAAGTGAAAATCGTTAAAATCGCAAAAATTGTAAAAAATTCACTTTACCGGGTGTATGAATATCACAAAAATTCCTTAGTCGGGTGAGTGAAAATCACAAATTCACTTACCCGGGTAAGTGAAAATCACAAAAATGCATATTGTGTGGTAAGTGAAAATCGCTAAAATTCACATTGCCGCGTAAGTGTAAATCGTAAAAATTCACTTTCCTGTGGAAGTAAAAATCGCTAAAATTCCTTAGCGGGGTAAGTGAAAATCGCAAGAATTGCAAAAATACACTTCGCAGGGCCAGTGAAAATCGCAAAAATTCCTTAGTCGGGTAAGTGAAAATCACGAACATTTCTTAGCCAGGTAAGTGAAAATCGCTAAAATTAATTAGCTGGGTAAGTGAAAATCACAAAAATTCACATAGCCGGGTAAATGAAAATCGCAAAAATTCACTTTGCCGGGTAAGTGAAAATCGCAAAAATTCCTTACCCGGATAAGTGATATTCACAGAAATTCACTTAGCCAGGTAGTTGAAAAGCACAAAAGTTCACTTAGTCGGGTAAGTGAAAATCGCAAAAATTCACTTAGCCATTTAAGTGAAAATCACAAAAATTTACTTAGCGCGCTAAGTGGAAATCGCTAAGACTCATTTAGTCGGGTAAGTGAAAATCGCTAAAATTCACATGGCCGGGTAAGTGCAAATCGTAAAAATTCACTTTTAAGGGTAAGTGAAAATCGCAAAAATTCACTTAGTCGAGTAAGTGAAAATCGCGAAAATTCACTTAGTCCGGGAAGTGAAAATCGCTAAAATTCAAATGCCCGGGTAAGTGAAAATCGTAAAAATTCCCTTTCCCGGTTAAGTAAAAATCGCAACAATTCAGTTAGTCGAGTAAGTGAAAATTGCAAAAATTCACTTAGCCATGTTAGTGAAAATCACAAAAATCATTTAGCCGGGAAAGTGAAAATCTCAAAAATGCACAATGCCGGGTAAGTGCCAATCGTAAAAATTCACTTTCCCGGGTAAGTGAAAATCTCTAAAAGTTTTTTGCCGGGTAAATGAAAATCGCAAAAATTGCAAAAATTCACCTTACCGGGTGTGTGAATATCACAAAAATTACTTAGTCGGGTAAGTGAAAATCACAAATTCACTTAACCGGGTAAGTGAAAATCACAAAAATGCATATAGTGTGGTAAGTGAAAATCCCTAAAATTCACATTGCCGCGTAAGTGCAAATCGTAAAAATTCACTTTCCTGCGTAAGTGAAAATCGCTTAAATTCCTTAGCGGGGTAAGTGAAAATCGCAAAAATTGCAAAAACTCACTTTACCGGGTGTGTGAAAATCGCAAAAATTCCGTAGCCGGGTAAGTGTATATCGCTAAAATTCCTTACCCGGGTAAGTGAAATTCGCAAAAACTCGCTTTGACGAGTAAGTAAAAATTGTTAAAATTCACAGCCGTGTACGTGAAAATCACAAATATTCACATAGCGTGGTAAGTGAATATCGCTAAAAATCACTTTGCTGGGTAAGTGAAAATCGTAAAAATTCACTTTCTCGGGTAAATGAAAGTCGCACAAATTCACTTAGTCCGGTAAGTGAAAATCACAAAAATTCACTTCGAGGGGTAGGTGAAAATCACAAAAATTCACTTAGCCAGGTAAGTGAAAATAATAAAAATTTACTTAGCGAGGTAAGTGAAAATCGCTAAAATTCACTTAGTCGGGTAAGTGAAAATCGCAAAAATTCACTTAGTCGAGTAAGTGAAAATCGCGAAAATTCACTTAGTCCGGTAAGTGAAAATCGCAAAAATTCACTTAGCCATTTAAGTGAAAATCACAAAAATTCACTTCGCCGGGTCAGTGAAAATGGCAAAAATTCCTTAGTCGGGTAAGTGAAAATCACAAAAATTTCTTAGCCAGGTAAGTGAAAATCGCTAAATATACTTAGCTGGGTAAGTGAAAATCACAAAAATTCACATAGCCGGGTAAACTAAAATCGCAAAAATTAACTTTGCCGGGTAAGTGAAAATCGCAAAAATCACAAGGTAAGTGAAAATCGCAAAAATTCACTATGCCGGGTCAGTGAAAATCGCGAAAATTAACTTAGCCAGGTAAGTGAAAATCGCAAAAATTCACTTAGCCAGGTAGTTGAAAATCACAAAAATTCACTTAGCGCGGTAAGTGAAAATCGCTAAAATTCCCTTTCCCGGGTAAGTAAAAATCGCAAAAATGCACTTAGTGGGGTAAGTGAAAACTGCAAAAATTCACTTAGCCATGTAAGTGAAAATCACAAAAACCACTTAGCCAGTTAAGTGAAAATCACAAAAATTCACATTGCCAGGTAAGTGCACATCGTAAAAATTCACTTTTCCGGATAAGTGAAAATCGCTAAAATTCACTTAGTCGGGTAAGTGAAAAATGCTAAAATTCACATGGCCGGGTAAGTGCAAATCGTACAAATTCACTTATCCGGGTAAGTGAAAATCGCAAAAATTCACTTAGTCGGGAAAGTGAAAATCGCAAAAATTCACTTAGTCCGGTAAGTGAAAATCGCTAAAATTCACATGCCCGGTTAAGTGCAAATCGAAAAAATTCACTTTTCCGGGTAAGTGAAAATCGCAAAAATTCACTTAGCCAGGTAAGTGAAAATCACAAAAATTCACTTAGCGCGGTAAGTGAAAATCGTACAAATTCACTTATCCGTGTAAGTGAAAATCGCAAAAATTCACTTAGTCGGGAAAGTGAAAATCGCGAAAATTCACTTAGTCCGGTAAGTGAAAATCGCTAAAATTCACATGCCCGGTTAAGTGCAAATCGAAAAAATTCACTTTTCCGGGTAAGTGAAAATCGCAAAAATTCACTTAGAGCGGTAAGTAAAAATCGCAAAAATCCACTTAGTCGGATAAGCGAAAATTGCAAAAATTCACTTAGCCATGTAAGTGAAAATCACAAAAACCACTTAGCCGGGTAAGTGAAAATCACAAAAATTCACATTGCCGGGTAAGTGCAAATCGTAAAAATTCACTTTCCCGGGTAAGTGAAAATCGCAAAAATTGCAAAAATTCACTTTACCGGCTGTATATCACAAAAATTCCTTAGTCGGGTAAGTGAAAATCACAAATTCACTTAACCGGGTAAGTGAAAATCACAAATTCACTTAACCGGGTAAGTGAAAATCACAAAAATTGCAAAAATTCACTTCGCAGGTTCAGTGAAAATGGCAAAAATTCCATAGTCGGGTAAGTGAAAATCACAAAAATTTCTTAGCCACGTAAGTGAAAATCGCTAAATATACTTAGCTGGGTGAGTGAAAATCACAAAAATTCACGTTGCCGCGTAAGTGCAAATCGTTAAAATTCACTTTCCTGGGTAAATGAAAATCTCAAAAATTCCTTAGCGGGGTCAGTGAAAATCGAAAAAATTCACTTAGTCGAGTAAGTGAAAATCGCTAAAATTCAAATGCCCGGGTAAGTGCAAATCGTAAAAATTCACTTTTCCGGGTAAATGAAAATCGCAAAAATTGCAAAGATTCACCTTACCGGGTGTGTGAATATCACAAAAATTCCTTAGTCGGGTAAGTGAAAATAACAAATTCACTTAACCGGGTAAGTGAAAATCACAAAAATGCATATAGTGTGGTAAGTGAAAATCCCTAAAATTCACATTGCCGCGTAAGTGCAAATCGTAAAAATTCACTTTCCTGGGTAAGTGAAAATCGCTTAAAATTCCTTAGCGGGGTAAGTGAAAATCGCAAAAATTGCAAAAATTCACTTTACCGGCTGTATGAATATCACAAAAATTCCTTAGTCGGGTAAGTGAAAATCACAAATTCGCTTAACCGGGTAAGCGAAAATCACAAAAATTGCAAAAACTCACTTTACCGGGTGTGTGAAAATCGCAAAAATTCCTTAGCCGGGTTAGTGTATATCGCTAAAATTCCTTAGCGGGGTAAGTGAAAATCGCAAAAATTGCAAAAACTCACTTTACCGGGTGTGTGAAAATCGCAAAAATTCCTTAGCCGGGTTAGTGTATATCGCTAAAATTCCTTACCCGGGTAAGTAAAATTCGCAAAAACTCGCTTTGACGAGTAAGTAAAAATTGCAAAAATTCACAGCCGTGTACGTGAAAATCACAAATATTCACATAGCGTGGTAAGTGAATATCGCTAAAAATCACTTTGCTGGGTAAGTGAAAATCGTAAAAATTCACTTTCTCGGGTAAATGAAAGTCGCACAAATTCACTTAGTCCGGTAAGTGAAAATCACAAAAATTCACTTAGAAGGGTAGGTGAAAATCACAAAAATTCACTTAGCCAGGTAAGTGAAAATAATAAAAATTTACTTAGCGAGGTAAGTGAAAATCGCTAAAATTCACTTAGTCGGGTAAGTGAAAATCGCTAAAATTCACATGGCCGGGTAAGTGCAAATTGTAAAAATTCACTTTTCCGGGTAAGTGAAAATCGCAAAAATTCACTTAGTCGGGTAAGCGAAAATTGCAAAAATTCACTTAGCCATATAAGTAAAAATCACAAAAATCACTTAGCCGGGTAAGTGAAAATCACAAAAATTCACATTGCCGGGTAAGAGCAAATCGTAAAAATTCACTTTCCCGGGTAAGTGAAAATCGTTAAAATTTTTTTGCCGGGTAAGTGAAAATCGCAAAAATTGCAAAAATTCACATTACCGGGTGTGTGAATATCACAAAAATTCCTTAGTCGGGTAAGTAAAAATCACAAATTCACTTAACCGGGTAAGTGAAAATCACAAAAATTGCAAAAATGCACTTCGCAGGTTCAGTGAAAATGGCAAAAATTCCTTAGTCGGGTAAGTGAAAATCACAAAAATTTCTTAGCCAGGTAAGTGCAAATCGCTAAATATACTTAGCTGGGTAAGTGAAAATCACAAAAATTCACATAGCCGGGTAAACTAAAATCGCAAAAATTCACTTTGCCGGGTAAGTGAAAATCGCAAAAATCACAAGGTAAGTGAAAATCGCAAAAATTCACTATGCCGGGTCAGTGAAAATCGCGAAAATTAACTTAGCCAGGTAAGTGAAAATCGCAAAAATTCACTTAGCCAGGTAGTTGAAAATCACAAAAATTCACTTAGCGCGGTAAGTGAAAATCGCTAAAATTCCCTTTCCCGGGTAAGTAAAAATCGCAAAAATGCACTTAGTGGGGTAAGTGAAAACTGCAAAAATTCACTTAGCCATGTAAGTGAAAATCACAAAAACCACTTAGCCAGTTAAGTGAAAATCACAAAAATTCACATTGCCAGGTAAGTGCACATCGTAAAAATTCACTTTTCCGGATAAGTGAAAATCGCTAAAATTCACTTAGTCGGGTAAGTGAAAAATGCTAAAATTCACATGGCCGGGTAAGTGCAAATCGTACAAATTCACTTATCCGGGTAAGTGAAAATCGCAAAAATTCACTTAGTCGGGAAAGTGAAAATCGCAAAAATTCACTTAGTCCGGTAAGTGAAAATCGCTAAAATTCACATGCCCGGTTAAGTGCAAATCGAAAAAATTCACTTTTCCGGGTAAGTGAAAATCGCAAAAATTCACTTAGCCAGGTAAGTGAAAATCACAAAAGTTCACTTAGCGCGGTAAGTGAAAATCGTACAAATTCACTTATCCGTGTAAGTGAAAATCGCAAAAATTCACTTAGTCGGGAAAGTGAAAATCGCGAAAATTCACTTAGTCCGGTAAGTGAAAATCGCTAAAATTCACATGCCCGGTTAAGTGCAAATCGAAAAAATTCACTTTTCCGGGTAAGTGAAAATCGCAAAAATTCACTTAGAGCGGTAAGTAAAAATCGCAAAAATCCACTTAGTCGGATAAGCGAAAATTGCAAAAATTCACTTAGCCATGTAAGTGAAAATCACAAAAACCACTTAGCCGGGTAAGTGAAAATCACAAAAATTCACATTGCCGGGTAAGTGCAAATCGTAAAAATTCACTTTCCCGGGTAAGTGAAAATCGCAAAAATTGCAAAAATTCACTTTACCGGCTGTATATCACAAAAATTCCTTAGTCGGGTAAGTGAAAATCACAAATTCACTTAACCGGGTAAGTGAAAATCACAAATTCACTTAACCGGGTAAGTGAAAATCACAAAAATTGCAAAAATTCACTTCGCAGGTTCAGTGAAAATGGCAAAAATTCCATAGTCGGGTAAGTGAAAATCACAAAAATTTCTTAGCCACGTAAGTGAAAATCGCTAAATATACTTAGCTGGGTGAGTGAAAATCACAAAAATTCACGTTGCCGCGTAAGTGCAAATCGTTAAAATTCACTTTCCTGGGTAAATGAAAATCTCAAAAATTCCTTAGCGGGGTCAGTGAAAATCGAAAAAATTCACTTAGTCGAGTAAGTGAAAATCGCTAAAATTCAAATGCCCGGGTAAGTGCAAATCGTAAAAATTCACTTTTCCGGGTAAATGAAAATCGCAAAAATTGCAAAGATTCACCTTACCGGGTGTGTGAATATCACAAAAATTCCTTAGTCGGGTAAGTGAAAATAACAAATTCACTTAACCGGGTAAGTGAAAATCACAAAAATGCATATAGTGTGGTAAGTGAAAATCCCTAAAATTCACATTGCCGCGTAAGTGCAAATCGTAAAAATTCTCTTTCCTGGGTAAGTGAAAATCGCTTAAAATTCCTTAGCGGGGTAAGTGAAAATCGCAAAAATTGCAAAAATTCACTTTACCGGCTGTATGAATATCACAAAAATTCCTTAGTCGGGTAAGTGAAAATCACAAATTCGCTTAACCGGGTAAGCGAAAATCACAAAAATTGCAAAAACTCACTTTACCGGGTGTGTGAAAATCGCAAAAATTCCTTAGCCGGGTTAGTGTATATCGCTAAAATTCCTTAGCGGGGTAAGTGAAAATCGCAAAAATTGCAAAAACTCACTTTACCGGGTGTGTGAAAATCGCAAAAATTCCTTAGCCGGGTTAGTGTATATCGCTAAAATTCCTTACCCGGGTAAGTAAAATTCGCAAAAACTCGCTTTGACGAGTAAGTAAAAATTGCAAAAATTCACAGCCGTGTACGTGAAAATCACAAATATTCACATAGCGTGGTAAGTGAATATCGCTAAAAATCACTTTGCTGGGTAAGTGAAAATCGTAAAAATTCACTTTCTCGGGTAAATGAAAGTCGCACAAATTCACTTAGTCCGGTAAGTGAAAATCACAAAAATTCACTTAGAAGGGTAGGTGAAAATCACAAAAATTCACTTAGCCAGGTAAGTGAAAATAATAAAAATTTACTTAGCGAGGTAAGTGAAAATCGCTAAAATTCACTTAGTCGGGTAAGTGAAAATCGCTAAAATTCACATGGCCGGGTAAGTGCAAATTGTAAAAATTCACTTTTCCGGGTAAGTGAAAATCGCAAAAATTCACTTAGTCGGGTAAGCGAAAATTGCAAAAATTCACTTAGCCATATAAGTAAAAATCACAAAAATCACTTAGCCGGGTAAGTGAAAATCACAAAAATTCACATTGCCGGGTAAGAGCAAATCGTAAAAATTCACTTTCCCGGGTAAGTGAAAATCGTTAAAATTTTTTTGCCGGGTAAGTGAAAATCGCAAAAATTGCAAAAATTCACATTACCGGGTGTGTGAATATCACAAAAATTCCTTAGTCGGGTAAGTAAAAATCACAAATTCACTTAACCGGGTAAGTGAAAATCACAAAAATTGCAAAAATGCACTTCGCAGGTTCAGTGAAAATGGCAAAAATTCCTTAGTCGGGTAAGTGAAAATCACAAAAATTTCTTAGCCAGGTAAGTGCAAATCGCTAAATATACTTAGCTGGGTAAGTGAAAATCACAAAAATTCACATAGCCGGGTAAACTAAAATCGCAAAAATTCACTTTGCCGGGTAAGTGAAAATCGCAAAAATCACAAGGTAAGTGAAAATCGCAAAAATTCACTATGCCGGGTCAGTGAAAATCGCGAAAATTAACTTAGCCAGGTAAGTGAAAATCGCTAAAATTCACATTGCCGCGACAGTGCAAATCGTTAAAATTCACTTTCCTGGGTAAGTGAAAATCGCAAAAATTTCTTAGCGGGGTCGTGAAAATCGCAAAAATTCCTTAGTCGGGTAAGTGAAAATCACAAAAATTTCTTAGCCAGGTAAGTGAAAATCGCTAAATATACTTAGCTGGGTAAGTGAAAATCACAAGAATTCAGATAGCCAAGTAAATGAAAATCGCAAAAATTCACTTTGCCGGGTAAGTGAAAATCGCAAAAATCGCAAGGTAAGTGAAAATCGCAAAAATTCACTTCGCCGGGTCAGTGAAAATGCTGAAATTCACTAAGTAGGGTAAGTGAAAATCGCAAAAATTCACTTAGCCAGGTAAGTGAAAATCACAAAAATTCACTGAGCCAGGTAGTTGAAAATCACAAAAATTCACTTAGCGCGGTAAGTGAAAATCGCTAAAATTGCGGTAAATGAAAATCGTAAAAACTCACCTTCCCGGGTAAGTGAAAATCGCGAAATTCACTAAGTCGGGTAAGTGAAAATCGCTAAAATTCACACTGCAGAGTAAGTGCAAATCGTAAAAATTCACTTTCCCGGATAAGTGAAAATCGCAAAAATTCACTTAGTCGGGTAAGTGAAAATCACAAAAACTCACAAAGCCGGGTAAGTGAAAATCACGAAAATTAACTTAGCCAGGTAAGTGAAAATTACAAAAATTTACTTAGCGCGGTAAGTGAAAATCGCTTAAATTCACTTAGTCGGGTAAGTGAAAATCGCAAAAATGCACTTAGCGCGGTCAATGAAAATCGTAAAAATTCACTTTCCCGGATAAGTGAAAATCGCAAAAATTCACTTAGTCGGGTAAGTGAAAATCGCGAAAATTCACTTAGCTATGTAAGTGATAATCACAAAAATCACTTAGACGGGTAATTGAAAATCAGAAAAATTCATAAAGTGTGTAATTGAAAATCGCTAAAATTCACATTGCCGGGTACGTGCAAATCGTAAAAATTCACTTTCCCGGGTAAGTGAAAATCGCAAAAATTGTTAAAATTCACTTTGCCGGGTATGTGAATATCATAAAAATTCCTTAGTCGGGTAAGTGAAAATCACAAATTTCCTTAACCGGGTAAGTGAAAATCACAAAAATGCATATAGTGTGGTAAGTGAAAATCGCTTAGCGGGGTATGTGAAAATCACAAAAATTCACTTATTCGGGTAAGTGAAAATCGCAAAAATTCCTTACCCGGATAAGTGATATTCACAGAAATTCACTTAGCCAGGTAGTTGAAAAGCACAAAAGTTCACTTAGTCCGGTAAGTGAAAATCACAAAAATTCACTTAGCCATTTAAGTGAAAATCACAAAAATTTACTTAGCGCGCTAAGTGGAAATCGCTAAGACTCATTTAGTCGGGTAAGTGAAAATCGCTAAAATTCACATGGCCGGGTAAATGCAAATCGTAAAAATTCACTTTTAAGGGTAAGTGAAAATCGCAAAAATTCACTTAGTCGAGTAAGTGAAAATCGCGAAAATTCACTTTGTCCGGGAAGTGAAAATCGCTAAAATTCAAATGCCCGGGTAAGTGCAAATCGTAAGAATTCACTTTTCCGGGTAAATGAAAATAGCAAAAATTCACTTAGCCATGTTAGTGAAAATCACAAAAATCATTTAGCCGGGAAAGTGAAAATCACAAAAATGCACAATGCCGGGTAAGTGCAAATCGTAAAAATTCACTTTCCCGGGTAAGTGAAAATCTCTAAAAGTTTTTTGCCGGGTAAATGAAAATCGCAAAATTTGCAAAAATTCACCTTACCGGGTGTGTGAATATCACAAAAATTCCTTAGTCGGGTAAGTGAAAATCACAAATTCACTTAACCGGGTAAGTGAAAATCACAAAAATGCATATAGTGTGGTAAGTGAAAATCCCTAAAATTCACATTGCCGCGTAAGTGCAAATCGTAAAAATTCACTTTCCTGGGTAAGTGAAAATCGCTAAAATTCCTTAGCGGGGTAAGTGAAAATCACAAAAATTGCAAAAATTCACTTTACCGGCTGTATGAATATCACAAAAATTCCTTAGTCGGGTAAGTGAATTCACAAATTCACTTAACCGGGTAAGTGAAAATCACAAAAATGCATATAGTGTGGTAAGTGAAAATCCCTAAAATTCACATTGCCGCGTAAGTGCAAATCGTAAAAATTCACTTTCCTGGGTAAGTGAAAATCGCTTAAAATTCCTTAGCGGGGTAAGTGAAAATCGCAAAAATTGCAAAAATTCACTTTACCGGCTGAATGAATGAATATCACAAAAATTCCTTAGTCGGGTAAGTGAAAATCACAAAAATTTCTTAGCCACGTAAGTGAAAATCGCTAAATATACTTAGCTGGGTAAGTGAAAATCACAAAAATTCACGTTGCCGCGTAAGTGCAAATCGTTAACATTCACTTTCCTGGGTAAATGAAAATCGCAAAAATTCCTTAGCGGGGTCAGTGAAAATCGAAAAAATTCCTTAGTCGGGTAAGTGAAAATCACAAAAATTTCTTAGCCACGTAAGTGAAAATCGCTAAATATACTTAGCTGGGTAAGTGAAAATCACAAAAATTCTCATAGCCGGGTAGATGAAAATCGCAAAAATTCACTTTGCCGGGTAAGTGAAAATCGCTAAAATTCCTTAGCCGGGTAAGTAAAATCGCAAAAATCGCAAAAATCGCAAGGTAAGTGAAAATCGCAAAAATTTACTTCGCCGGGTCAGTGAAAATCGCTAAAATTCACTTAGTCGGGTAAGTGAAAATCGCAAAAATTCAATTAGCCAGGTAAGTGAAAATCACAAAAATTCACTTAGTCAGGTAGTTGAAAATCACAAAAATTCACTTAGCGCGGTATGTGAAAATCGCTAAAATTGCTGTAAATGAAAATCGTAAAAACTCACCTTCCCGGGTAAGTGAAAATCGCGAAAATTCTCTAAGTCGGGTAAGTGAAAATCGCTAAAATTCACACTGCCGAGTAAGAGCAAATCGTAAAAATTCACTTTTTCGGATAAGTGAAAATCGCAAAAATTCACTTAGTCGGGTAAGTGAAAATCACAAAAATTCACTTATTCGGGTAAGTGAAAATCGCTAAAATTCATATGCCCGGGTAAGTGCTAATAGTAAAAATTCACTTTTCCGGGTAGGTGAAAATCGCGAAAATTCACTTAGTCCGGTAAGTGAAAATCGCTAAAATTCATATGCCCGGGTAAGCGCTAATAGTAAAAATTCACTTTTCCGGGTTAGTGAAAATCGCAAAAATTCACTTAGCCAGGTAAGAGAAAATCACAAAAATCACTTAGCGCGGTAAGTGAAAATCGTAAAAATTCCCTTTCCCAAGTAAGTAAAAATCGCAAAAATTCACATAGCGCTGTAAGTGAAAATCGCTAAAACTCACTTAGTCGGGTAAGTGAAATTCGCTAAAATTCACAAGGCCGGGTAAGTGCAAATCGTAAAAACTGACTTATCCGGGTAAGTGAAAATCGCAAAAATTCACTTATTCGGGTAAGTGAAAATCGCGAAAATTCACAAGGCCGGGTCAGTGCAAATCGTAAAAATTGACTTATCCGGGAAAGTGAAAATCGCAAAAATTCACTTATTCGGGTAAGTGAAAATCGCGAAAATTCACTTAGTCCGGTAAGTGAAAATCGCTAAAATTCACATGCCCGGTTAAGTGCAAATCGAATAAATTCCCTTTCCCGGGTAAGTAAAAATCGCAAAAATTCACTTAGTCGGATAAGTGAAAATTTCAAAAATTCACTTAGCCATGTAAGTGAAAATCACAAAAACCACTTAGCCGGGTAAGTGAAAATCACAAAAATTCACATTGCCGGGTAAGTGCAAATCGTAAAAATTCACTTTCCCGGGTAAGTGAAAATCGCTAAAAATTTTTTGCCGGGTAAGTGAAAATCGCAAAAATTCACTTCGCCGGGTCAGTGAAAATGCTAAAATTCACTTAGTCGGGTAAGTGCAAATCGTAAAAATTCACTTTTCCGGGTAAGTGAAAATCGCTAAAATTTTTTTGCCGGGTAAGTGAAAATCGTAAAAATTCACTTTGCCGGGTGTGTGAATATCACAAAAATTCCTTAGTCGGGTAAGTGAAAATCACAAATTCACTTAACCGGGTAATTGAAAATCACAAAAATGCATATAGTGTGGTAAGTGAAAATCGCAAAAATTCACTTAGCCAGGTAAGTGAAAATCACAAAAATTCACTTAGCCAGGTAGTTGAAAATCACAAAAATTCACTTAGCGCGGTAAGTGAAAATCGCTAAAATTGCGGTAAATGAAAATCGTAAAAACTCACCTTCCCGGGTAAGTGAAAATCGCGAAAATTCACTAAGTCGGGTAAGTGAAAATCGCTAAAATTCACACTGCAGAGTAAGTGCAAATCGTAAAAATTCACTTTCCCGGATAAGTGAAAATCGCAAAAATTCACTTAGTCGGGTAAGTGAAAATCACAAAAATTCACATAGCCGGGTAAGTGAAAATCACGAAAATTAACCTAGCCAGGTAAGTGAAAATTACAAAAAATTACTTAGCGCGGTAAGTGAAAATCGCTAAAATTCACTTAGTCGGGTAAGTGAAAATCGCTAAGATTCACATGGCCGGGTAAGTGCAAATCGTAAAAATAAACTATTCCGGGTAAGTGAAAATCGTAAAAATTCACGTAGTCTGGTAAGTAAAAATAGCGAAAGTTCACTTAGTCGGGTACGTGAAAATCACAAAAATGCACTTAGCGCGGTCAATGAAAATCCTAAAAATTCACTTTCCCGGATAAGTGAAAATCGCAAAAATTCACTTAGTCGGGTAAGTGAAAATCGCACAAATTCCCTTAGCCATGTAAGTGATAATCACAAATATTCACTTAGTCGGGTAAGTGAAAATCGCGAAAATTCACTTAGCTATGTAAGTGATAATCACAAAAATCACTTAGACGGGTAATTGAAAATCAGAAAAATTCATAAAGTGTGTAATTGAAAATCGCTAAAATTCACATTGCCGGGTACGTGCAAATCGTAAAAATTTACTTTGCCGGGTAAGTGAAAATCGCAAAAATTGCTAAAATTCACTTTGCCGGGTATGTGAATTTCACAAAAATTCCTTAGTCTGGTAAGTGAAAATCACAAATTCACTTAACCGGGTAAGTGAAAATCAAAAAAATGCATATAGTGTGGTAAGTGAAAATCGCTTAGCGGGGTAAGTGAAAATCACAAAAATTCACTTATTCGGGTAAGTGAAAATCGCAAAAATTCCTTACCCGGATAAGTGATATTCACAGAAATTCACTTAGCCAGGTAGTTGAAAAGCACAAAAGTTCACTTAGTCGGGTAAGTGAAAATCACAAAAATTCACTTAGCCATTTAAGTGAAAATCACAAAAATTTACTTAGCGCGCTAAGTGGAAATCGCTAAGACTCATTTAGTCGGGTAAGTGAAAATCGCTAAAATTCACACGGCCGGGTAAGTGCAAATCGTAAAAATTCACTTTTAAGGGTAAGGGAAAATCGCAAAAATTCACTTAGTCGAGTAAGTGAAAATCGCGAAAATTCACTTAGTCCGGGAAGTGAAAATCGCTAAAATTCAAATGCCCGGGTAAGTGCAAATCGTAAAAATTCACTTTTCCGGGTAAATGAAAATCTCAAAAATTCACTTAGCCATGTTAGTGAAAATCACAAAAATCATTTAGCCGGGAAAGTGAAAATCACAAAAATGCACAATGCCGGGTAAGTGCAAATCGTAAAAATTCACTTTCCCGGGTAAGTGAAAATCTCTAAAAGTTTTTTGCCGGGTAAATGAAAATCGCAAAAATTGCTAAAATTCACTTTGCCGGGTATGTGAATTTCACAAAAATTCCTTAGTCGGGTAAGTGAAAATCACAAATTCACTTAACCGGGTAAGTGAAAATCGCAAAAATCGCAAGGTAAGTGAAAATCGCAAAAATTTACTTCGCCGGGTCAGTGAAAATCGCTAAAATTCACTTAGTCGGGTAAGTGAAAATCGCAAAAATTCACTTAGCCAGGTAAGTGAAAATCACAAAAATTCACTTAGTCAGGTAGTTAAAAATCACAAAAATTCACTTAGCGCGGTATGTGAAAATCGCTAAAATTGCTGTAAATGAAAATCGTAAAAACTCACCTTCCCGGGTAAGTGAAAATCGCGAAAATTCTCTAAGTCGGGTAAGTGAAAATCGCTAAAATTCACACTGCCGAGTAAGAGCAAATCGTAAAAATTCACTTTTCTGGATAAGTGAAAATCGCAAAAATTCACTTATTCGGGTAAGTGAAAATCGCGAAAATTCACAATCCCGGGTCAGTGCAAATCGTAAAAATTGACTTATCCGGGTAAGTGAAAATCGCAAAAATTCACTTATTCGGGTAAGTGAAAATCGCGAAAATTCGCTTAGCCCGGTAAGTGAAATTCGCTTAAACTCACATGGCCGGGTAAGTGCAAATCGTAAAAATTCACTAAGTCCGGTAAGTGAAAATCGCTAAAATTCACATGCCCGGTTAAGTGCAAATCGAAAAAATTCCCTTTCCCGGGTAAGTAAAAATCGCAAAAATTCACTTAGTCGGATAAGTGAAAATTGCAAAAATTCACTTAGCAATGTAAGTGAAAATCACAAAAACCACTTAGCCGGGTAAGTGAAAATCACAAAAATTCACATTCCCGGGTAAGTGCAAATCGTAAAAATTCACTTTCCCGGGTAAGTGAAAATCGCTAAAATTTTTTTGCCGGGTAAGTGAAAATCGCAAAAATTCACTACGCCGGGTCAGTGAAAATGCTAAAATTCACTTAGTCGGGTAAGTGCAAATCGTAAAAATTCACTTTCCCGGGTAAGTGAAAATCGCTAAAATTTTTTTGCCGGGTAAGTGAAAATCGTAAAAATTCACTTTGCCGGGTGTGTGAGTATCACAAAAATTCCTTAGTCGGGTAAGTGAAAATCACAAATTCACTTAACCGGGTAATTGAAATTCACAAAAATGCATATAGTGTGGTAAGTGAAAATCGTTTAAATTCACATTGCCGCGTAAGTGCAGATCGTTAAAATTCACTTTCCTGGGTAAGTGAAAATCGCAAAAATTTCTTAGCGGGGTCAGTGAAAATCGCAAAAATTCCTTAGTCGGGTAAGTGAAAATCACAAAAATTTCTTAGCCAGGTAAGTGAAAATCGCTAAATATACTTAGCTGGGTAAGTGAAAATCACAAAAATTCAGATAGCCAAGTAAATGAAAATCGCAAAAATTCACTTCGCCGGGTCAGTGAAAATGCTAAAATTCACTTAGTAGGGGAAGTGAAAATCGCAAAAATTCACTTAGCCAGGTAAGTGAAAATCACAAAAATTCACTTAGCCAGGTAGTTGAAAATCATAAAAATTCACTTAGCGCGGTAAGTGAAAATCGCTAAAATTGCGGTAAATGAAAATCGTAAAAACTCACCTTCCCGGGTAAGTGAAAATCGCGGAAATTCACTAAGTCGGGCAAGTGAAAATCGCTTAAATTCACACTGCAGAGTAAGTGCAAATCGTAAAAATTCACTTTCCCGGATAAGTGAAAATCGCAAAAATTCACTTAGTCGGGTAAGTGAAAATCACAAAAATTCACATAGCCGATTAAGTGCAAATCACGAAAATTAACTTAGCCAGGTAAGTGAAAATTACAAAAATTTACTTAGCGCGGTAAGTGAAAATCGCTAAAATTCACTTAGTCGGGTAAGTGAAAATCGCTAAGATTCACATGGCCGGGTAAGTGCAAATCGTAAAAATAAACTTTTCCGGGTAAGTGAAAATCGTAAAAATTCACGTAGTCTGGTAAGTAAAAATCGCGAAACTTCACTTAGTCGGGTACGTGAAAATCACAAAAATGCACTTAGCGCGGTCAATGAAAATCGTAAAAATTCACATTCCCGGATAAGTGAAAATCGCAAAAATTCACTTAGTCGGGTAAGTGAAAATCGCAAAAATTCCCTTAGCCATGTAAGTGATAATCACAAAAATTCACTTAGTCGGGTAAGTGAAAATCGCGAAAATTCACTTAGCTATGTAAGTGATAATCACAAAAATCACTTAGACGGGTAATTGAAAATCAGAAAAATTCATAAAGTGTTTAATTGAAAATCGCTAAAATTCACATTGCCGGGTACGTGCAAATCGTAAAAATTCACTTTCCCGGGTAAGTGAAAATCGCAAAAATTGCTAAAATTCACTTTGCCGGGTATGTGAATATCACAAAAATTCCTTAGTCGGGTAAGTGAAAATCACAAATTCACTTAACCGGGTAAGTGAAAATCACAAAAATGCATATAGTGTGGTAAGTGAAAATCGCTTAGCGCGGTAAGTGAAAATCGTAAAAATTCACTTTCTCGGGTAAATGAAAATCGCACAAATTCACTTAGTCCGGTAAGTGAAAATCACAAAAATTCACTTAGAAGGGTAGGTGAAAATCACAAAAATTCACTTAGCCAGGTAAGTGAAAATAATAAAAATTTACTTAGCGAGATAAGTGAAAATCGCTAAAATTCACTTAGTCGGGTAAGTGAAAATCGTTAAAATTTTTTTGCCGGGTAAGTGAAAATCGCAAAAATTGCAAAAATTCACATTACTGGGTGTGTGAATATCACAAAAATTCCTTAGTCGGGTAAGTAAAAATCACAAATTCACTTAACCGGGTAAGTGAAAATCACAAAAATTGCAAAAATTCACTTCGCAGGTTCAGTGAAAATGGCAAAAATTCCTTAGTCGGGTAAGTGAAAATCACAAAAATTTCTTAGCCAGGTAAGTGAAAATCGCTAAATATACTTAGCTGGGTAAGTGAAAATCACAAAAATTCACATAGCCGGGTAAACTAAAATCGCAAAAATTCACTTTGCCGGGTAAGTGAAAATCGCAAAAATCACAAGGTAAGTGAAAATCGCAAAAATTCACTATGCCGGGTCAGTGAAAATCGCGAAAATTAACTTAGCCAGGTAAGTGAAAATCGCAAAAATTCACTTAGCCAGGTAGTTGAAAATCACAAAAATTCACTTAGCGCGGTAAGTGAAAATCGCTAAAATTCCCTTTCCCGGGTAAGTAAAAATCGCAGAAATGCACTTAGTGGGGTAAGTGAAAATTGCAAAAATTCACTTAGCCATGTAAGTGAAAATCACAAAAACCACTTAGCCAGTTAAGTGAAAATCACAAAAATTCACATTGCCAGGTAAGTGCACATCGTAAAAATTCACTTTTCCGGGTAAGTGAAAATCGCAAAAATTCACTAAGCCAGGTAAGTGAAAATCACAAAAATTCACTTAGCGCGGTAAGTGCAAATCGTACAAATTCACTTATCCGTGTAAGTGAAAATCGCAAAAATTCACTTAGTCGCCAAACTGAAAATCGCGAAAATTCACTTAGTTCGGTAAGTGAAAATCGCTAAAATTCACATGCCCGGTTAAGTGCAAATCGAAAAAATTCACTTTTCCGGGTAAGTGAAAATCGCAAAAATTCACTTAGCCAGGTAAGTGAAAATCACAAAAATTCACTTAGCGCGGTAAGTAAAAATCGCAAAAATCCACTTAGTCGGATAAGCGATAATTGCAAAAATTCACTTAGCCATGTAAGTGAAAATCACAAAAACCACTTAGCCGGGTAAGTGAAAATCACAAAAATTCACATTGCCGGGTAAGTGAAAATCGCAAAAATTGCAAAAATTCACTTTACCGGCTGTATGAATATCACAAAAATTCCTTAGTCGGGTAAGTGAAAATCACAAATTCACTTAACCGGGTAAGTGAAAATCACAAAAATTGCAAAAATTCACTTCGCAGGTTCAGTGAAAATGGCAAAAATTCCTTAGTCGGGTAAGTGAAAATCACAAAAATTTCTTAGCCACGTAAGTGAAAATCGCTAAATATACTTAGCTGGGTAAGTGAAAATCACAAAAATTCACGTTGCCGCGTAAGTGCAAATCGTTAAAATTCACTTTCCTGGGTAAATGAAAATCGCAAAAATTCCTTAGCGGGGTCAGTGAAAATCGAAAAAATTCCTTAGTCGGGTAAGTGAAAATCACAAAAATTTCTTAGCCACGTAAGTGAAAATCGCTAAATATACTTAGCTGGGTAAGTGAAAATCACAAAAATTCTCATAGCCGGGTAGATGAAAATCGCAAAAATTCACTTTGCCGGGTAAGTGAAAATCGCTAAAATTCCTTAGCCGGGTAAGTGAAAATCGCAAAAATCGCAAGGTATGTGAAAATCGCAAAAATTTACTTCGCCGGGTCAGTGAAAATCGCTAAAATTCACTTAGTCGGGTAAATGAAAATCGAAAAATTCACTTAGCCAGGTAAGTGAAAATCACAAAAATTTCTTAGCCAGGTAAGTGAAAATCGCTAAAATTCCTTAGCCGGGTAAGTGAAAATCACAAAAATTCACATAGCCGGGTAAGTGAAAACCACAAAAATTAACCTAGCCAAGTAAGTGAATATCACAAAAATTTACTTAGCGCGGTAAGTCAATATCGCTAAAATTCACTTAGCCAGGAAAGTGAAAATCACAAAAAGTCACTTAGCGCGGTAAGTCAAGAAGTCAGAATTCACTTCGCAGGGTCAGTGAAAATCGCAAAAATTCCTTAGTCGGGTAAGTGAAAATCACAAAAATGTCTTAGCCAGGTAAGTGAAAATCGCAAAAATGCACTTAGCCAGGTAAGTGAAAATCACAAAATATTCACTTAGCGCGGTAAGTCAATATCGCTAAAATTCACTTAGTCGGGTAACTGAAAATCACAAAAATTCACCTAGCCAGGTAAGTGAAAATCACAAAAAGTCACTTATTTAGGTGAGTGAAAATCACAAAAATTCACTTAGCGTTGGTAAGTGAAAATCGCAAAAATTGCAAAAATTCAGTTCGCAGGGTCAGTGAAAATTGCAAAAATTCACTTAGCCAGGTAAGTGAAAATCACAAAAATTCACTTAGCCGGGTAAGTGAAAATCACAAAAATTCACCTAGCCAGGTAAGTGAAAATCACAAAAATTCACTTAGCGCGGTAAGTCAAAATCGCTAAAATTCACTTAGACGGGTAAGTGAAAATCACAAAAATTCATTTAGCCAAATAAGTGAAAATCACAAAAATTCAATTATTTAGGTAAGTGAAAATCACAAAAAATCACCTAGCCAGATAAGTGAAAATCACAAAAATTCACTTAGCGCAGTAAGTCAAAATCGCTAAAGTTCACTTAGACGGGTAAGTGAAAATCACAAAAATTCACTTAGCCAGGTAAGTGAAAATCACAAAAATTCACTTAGCCGGGTAAGTGAAAATCACAAAAATTCACCTAGCCAGGTAAGTGAATATCACAAAAATTTACTTAGCGCGGTAAGTCAACATCGCTAAAATTCACTTAGCCAGGTAAGTGAAAATCACAAAAAGTCACTTAGCGCGGTAAGTCAAGAAGTCAGAATTCACTTCGCAGGGTCAGTGAAAATCGCAAAAATTCCTTAGTCGGGTAAGTGAAAATCACAAAAATGTCTTAGCCAGGTAAGTGAAAATCGCAAAAATGCATTTAGCCAGGTAAGTGAAAATCACAAAAATTCACTTAGCCGGGTAAGTGAAAACCACAAAAATTAACCTAGCCAGGTAAGTGAATATCACCAAAATTCACTTAGCGCGGTAAGTCAATATCGCTTAAATTCACTTAGTCGGGTAAGTGAAAATCACAAAAATTCACTTAGCCAGGTAAGTGAAAATCACAAAAAGTCACTTATTTAGGTGAGTGAAAATCACAAAAATTCACTTAGCGTTGGTAAGTGAAAATCGCAAAAATTGCAAAAATTCAGTTAGCAGGGTCAGTGAAAATTGCCAAAAATTCCCAAGTAGGGTAAGTGAAAATCTCAAAAATGTCTTAGCCAGGTAAGTGAAAATCGTTAAAATTCCTAAGCCGGGTAAGTGAAAATCACAAAAATTCATATAGCCGGTTAAATGAAAATCGCAAAAATTCACTTTGCCGGGTAATTGAAAATCGCAAGAATTCACTTAGACGGGTAAGTGAAAATCACAAAAATTCACCTAGCCAGGTAAGTGAAAATCACAAAAATTCACTTAGCGCGGGAAGTCAAAATCGCTAAAATTCACTTAGTAGGGTAAGTGAAAATCACAAAAATTTACTTAGCCAGGTAAGTGAAAATCACGAAAATTCACTTATCCAGGTAAGCGAAAATCGCTAAAATTCACTTAGACGGGTAAGTGAAAATCACAAAAATTCACTTAGCCAGTTAAGCGAAAATCACAAAAATTCACTTAGAGCGGTAAGTCAAAATCGCTAAAATTCACTTAGACGGGTAAGTGAAAATCAAAAAAATTCACGTAGCCAGTTAAGTGAAAATCACAAAAATTCACTTAGAGCGGTAAGTCCAAATCGCTAAGATTCACTTAGACGGGTAAGTGAAAATCACAAAAATTCACTTAGCCAGAAAAGTGAAAATCACAAAAATTCCCTTAGCCGGGTAAGTGAAAATCACAAAAATTCACCTAGCCAGGTAAGTGAAAATCACAAAAATTCACCTAGCCAGATAAGTGAAAATCACAAAAATTCACTTAGCGCAGTAAGTCAAAATCGCTAAAATTCACTTAGACGGGTAAGTGAAAATCACAAAAATTCACTTAGCCAGGTAAGTGAAAATCACAAAAATTCACTTAACCGGGTAAGTGAAAATCACAAAAATTCACCTAGCCAGGTAAGTGAAAATCACAAAAATTCACTTAGCGCGGTGAGTCAAAATCGCTAAAATTCACTTAGACGGGTAAGTGAAAATCACAAAAATTCATTTAGCCAAATAAGTGAAAATCACGAAAATTCAATTATTTAGGCAAGTGAAAATCACAAAAATTCCCTTAGCCGGGTAAGTGAAAATCGCAAAAATTCACTTAGCCAAGTAGGTGAAAATCACAAAAATTCCCTTAGTCGGGTAAGTGAAAATCACAAAAATTCACTTAGCCAGCTAAGTACAAATTACAAGAATACACTTAGCACGGTAAGTGAAAATCGCTAAAATTCACTTAGTCGGGTAAGTGAAAATCGCAAAAATTCGCTTAGTCCGGTAAGCGAAAATCACAAAAATTCACTTAGCCAGGTAAGTGAAAATCACAAAAATTCATATAGTGTGGTAAATGAAAATCGCTAAAATTCACATTGCTGGGTAAGTGCAAATTGTTAAAACTCACTTTCCCGGGTAAGTGAAAATCGCTAAAGTTTCTTTGCCGGATAAGTGAAAATCGCACAAGTTGCAAGAATTCACTTTGTCGGGTATGTGAATATTACAAAAATTTCTTAGTCGGGTAAGTAAAAATCACAAATTCGCTTAACCAGGTAAGTGAAAATCACAAAAATTCACATAGCCGGGTAAATGAAAATCGCAAAAATTCACTTTGCCGTGTAATTGAAAATCGCAAAAATTCACTTAGTCCGGTAAGTGAAAATCACAAAAATTCACATAGCCGGGTAGATGAAAATCGCAAAAATTCACTTTGCCGGGTAAGTGAAAATCGCTAAAATTCCTTAGCCGGGTAAGTGAAAATCGCAAAAATCGCAAGGTAAGTGAAAATCGCAAAAATTTACTTCGCCGGGTCAGTGAAAATCGCTAAAATTCACTTAGTCGGGTAAATGAAAATCGAAAAATTCACTTAGCCAGGTAAGTGAAAATCACAAAAATTTCTTAGCCAGGTAAGTGAAAATCGCTAAAATTCCTTAGCCGGGTAAGTGAAAATCACAAAAATTCACATAGCCGGGTAAGTGAAAACCACAAAAATTAACCTAGCCAAGTAAGTGAATATCACAAAAATTTACTTAGCGCGGTAAGTCAATATCGCTAAAATTCACTTAGCCAGGAAAGTGAAAATCACAAAAAGTCACTTAGCGCGGTAAGTCAAGAAGTCAGAATTCACTTCGCAGGGTCAGTGAAAATCGCAAAAATTCCTTAGTCGGGTAAGTGAAAATCACAAAAATGTCTTAGCCAGGTAAGTGAAAATCGCAAAAATGCACTTAGCCAGGTAAGTGAAAATCACAAAAATTCACTTAGCCGGGTAAGTGAAAACGACAAAAATTAACCTAGCCAGGTAAGTGAATATCACAAAAATTCACTTAGCGCGGTAAGTCAATATCGCTAAAATTCACTTAGTCGGGTAAGTGAAAATCACAAAAATTCACCTAGCCAGGTAAGTGAAAATCACAAAAAGTCACTTATTTAGGTGAGTGAAAATCACAAAAATTCACTTAGCGTTGGTAAGTGAAAATCGCAAAAATTGCAAAAATTCAGTTCGCAGGGTCAGTGAAAATTGCAAAAATTCCCAAGTAGGGTAAGTGAAAATCTCAAGAATGTCTTAGCCAGGTAAGTGAAAATCGTTAAAATTCCTAAGCCGGGTAAGTGAAAATCACAAAAATTCATATAGCCGGTTAAATGAAAATCGCAAAAATTCACTTTGCTGGGTAATTGAAAATCGCAAAAATTCACTTAGACGGGTAAGTGAAAATCCCAAAAATTCACCTAGCCAGGTAAGTGAAAATCACAAAAATTCACTTAGCGCGGGAAGTCAAAATCGCTAAAATTCACTTAATAGGGTAAGTGAAAATCACAAAAATTTACTTAGCCAGGTAAGTGAAAATCACTAAAATTCACTTATCCAGGTAAGTGAAAATCGCTAAAATTCACTTAGACGGGTAAGTGAAAATCACAAAAATTCACTTAGCCAGTTAAGCGAAAATCACAAAAATTCACTTAGAGCGGTAAGTCAAAATCGCTTAAATTCACTTAGACGGGTAAGTGAAAATTAAAAAAAATTCACTTAGCCAGTTAAGTGAAAATCACAAAAATTCACTTAGAGCGGTAAGTCAAAATCGCTAAAATTCACTTAGACGGGTAAGTGAAAATCACAAAAATTCACTTAGCCAGAAAAGTGAAAATCACAAAAATTCCCTTAGCCGGGTAAGTGAAAATCACAAAAATTCACCTAGCCAGGTAAGTGAAAATCACAAAAATTCACTTAGCGCGGTAAGTCAAAATCGCTAAAATTCACTTAGACGGGTAAGTGAAAATCACAAAAATTCATTTAGCCAAATAAGTGAAAATCACAAAAATTCAATTATTTAGGTAAGTGAAAATCACAAAAAATCACCTAGCCAGATAAGTGAAAATCACAAAAATTCACTTAGCGCAGTAAGTCAAAATCGCTAAAATTCACTTAGACGGGTAAGTGAAAATCACAAAAATTCACTTAGCCAGGTAAGTGAAAATCACAAAAATTCACTTAGCCGGGTAAGTGAAAATCACAAAAATTCACCTAGCCAGGTAAGTGAATATCACAAAAATTTACTTAGCGCGGTAAGTCAACATCGCTAAAATTCACTTAGCCAGGTAAGTGAAAATCACAAAAAGTCACTTAGCGCGGTAAGTCAAGAAGTCAGAATTCACTTCGCAGGGTCAGTGAAAATCGCAAAAATTCCTTAGTCGGGTAAGTGAAAATCACAAAAATGTCTTAGCCAGGTAAGTGAAAATCGCAAAAATGCATTTAGCCAGGTAAGTGAAAATCACAAAAATTCACTTAGCCGGGTAAGTGAAAACCACAAAAATTAACCTAGCCAGGTAAGTGAATATCACCAAAATTCACTTAGCGCGGTAAGTCAATATCGCTTAAATTCACTTAGTCGGGTAAGTGAAAATCACAAAAATTCACTTAGCCAGGTAAGTGAAAATCACAAAAAGTCACTTATTTAGGTGAGTGAAAATCACAAAAATTCACTTAGCGTTGGTAAGTGAAAATCGCAAAAATTGCAAAAATTCAGTTAGCAGGGTCAGTGAAAATTGCCAAAAATTCCCAAGTAGGGTAAGTGAAAATCTCAAAAATGTCTTAGCCAGGTAAGTGAAAATCGTTAAAATTCCTAAGCCGGTTAAGTGAAAATCACAAAAATTCATATAGCCGGTTAAATGAAAATCGCAAAAATTCACTTTGCCGGGTAATTGAAAATCGCAAGAATTCACTTAGACGGGTAAGTGAAAATCACAAAAATTCACCTAGCCAGGTAAGTGAAAATCACAAAAATTCACTTAGCGCGGGAAGTCAAAATCGCTAAAATTCACTTAGTAGGGTAAGTGAAAATCACAAAAATTTACTTAGCCAGGTAAGTGAAAATCACGAAAATTCACTTATCCAGGTAAGTGAAAATCGCTAAAATTCACTTAGACGGGTAAGTGAAAATCACAAAAATTCACTTAGCCAGTTAAGCGAAAATCACAAAAATTCACGTAGAGCGGTAAGTCAAAATCGCTAAAATTCACTTAGACGGGTAAGTGAAAATCAAAAAAATTCACGTAGCCAGGTAAGTGAAAATCACGAAAATTCACTTATCCAGGTAAGTGAAAATCGCTAAAATTCACTTAGACGGGTAAGTGAAAATCACAAAAATTCACCTAGCCAGGTAAGTGAAAATCACAAAAATTCACCTAGCCAGATAAGTGAAAATCACAAAAATTCACTTAGCGCAGTAAGTCAAAATCGCTAAAATTCACTTAGACCGGTAAGTGAAAATCACAAAAATTCACTTAGCCAGGTAAGTGAAAATCACAAAAATTCACTTAACCGGGTAAGTGAAAATCACAAAAATTCACCTAGCCAGGTAAGTGAAAATCACAAAAATTCACTTAGCGCGGTGAGTCAAAATCGCTAAAATTCACTTAGACGGGTAAGTGAAAATCACAAAAATTCATTTAGCCAAATAAGTGAAAATCACAAAAATTCAATTATTTAGGCAAGTGAAAATCACAAAAATTCCCTTAGCCGGGTAAGTGAAAATCGCAAAAATTCACTTAGCCAAGTAGGTGAAAATCACAAAAATTCCCTTAGTCGGGTAAGTGAAAATCACAAAAATTCACTTAGCCAGCTAAGTACAAATTACAAGAATACACTTAGCACGGTAAGTGAAAATCGCTAAAATTCACTTAGTCGGGTAAGTGAAAATCGCAAAAATTCGCTTAGTCCGGTAAGCGAAAATCACAAAAATTCACTTAGCCAGGTAAGTGAAAATCACAAAAATTCATATAGTGTGGTAAATGAAAATCGCTAAAATTCACATTGCTGGGTAAGTGCAAATTGTTAAAACTCACTTTCCCGGGTAAGTGAAAATCGCTAAAGTTTCTTTGCCGGATAAGTGAAAATCGCACAAGTTGCAAGAATTCACTTTGTCGGGTATGTGAATATTACAAAAATTTCTTAGTCGGGTAAGTAAAAATCACAAATTCGCTTAACCAGGTAAGTGAAAATCACAAAAATTCACATAGCCGGGTAAATGAAAATCGCAAAAATTCACTTTGCCGTGTAATTGAAAATCGCAAAAATTCACTTAGTCCGGTAAGTGAAAATCACAAAAATTCACATAGCCGGGTAGATGAAAATCGCAAAAATTCACTTTGCCGGGTAAGTGAAAATCGCTAAAATTCCTTAGCCGGGTAAGTGAAAATCGCAAAAATCGCAAGGTAAGTGAAAATCGCAAAAATTTACTTCGCCGGGTCAGTGAAAATCGCTAAAATTCACTTAGTCGGGTAAATGAAAATCGAAAAATTCACTTAGCCAGGTAAGTGAAAATCACAAAAATTTCTTAGCCAGGTAAGTGAAAATCGCTAAAATTCCTTAGCCGGGTAAGTGAAAATCACAAAAATTCACATAGCCGGGTAAGTGAAAACCACAAAAATTAACCTAGCCAAGTAAGTGAATATCACAAAAATTTACTTAGCGCGGTAAGTCAATATCGCTAAAATTCACTTAGCCAGGAAAGTGAAAATCACAAAAAGTCACTTAGCGCGGTAAGTCAAGAAGTCAGAATTCACTTCGCAGGGTCAGTGAAAATCGCAAAAATTCCTTAGTCGGGTAAGTGAAAATCACAAAAATGTCTTAGCCAGGTAAGTGAAAATCGCAAAAATGCACTTAGCCAGGTAAGTGAAAATCACAAAAATTCACTTAGCCGGGTAAGTGAAAACCACAAAAATTAACCTAGCCAGGTAAGTGAATATCACAAAAATTCACTTAGCGCGGTAAGTCAATATCGCTAAAATTCACTTAGTCGGGTAAGTGAAAATCACAAAAATTCACCTAGCCAGGTAAGTGAAAATCACAAAAAGTCACTTATTTAGGTGAGTGAAAATCACAAAAATTCACTTAGCGTTGGTAAGTGAAAATCGCAAAAATTGCAAAAATTCAGTTCGCAGGGTCAGTGAAAATTGCAAAAATTCCCAAGTAGGGTAAGTGAAAATCTCAAGAATGTCTTAGCCAGGTAAGTGAAAATCGTTAAAATTCCTAAGCCGGGTAAGTGAAAATCACAAAAATTCATATAGCCGGTTAAATGAAAATCGCAAAAATTCACTTTGCTGGGTAATTGAAAATCGCAAAAATTCACTTAGACGGGTAAGTGAAAATCCCAAAAATTCACCTAGCCAGGTAAGTGAAAATCACAAAAATTCACTTAGCGCGGGAAGTCAAAATCGCTAAAATTCACTTAATAGGGTAAGTGAAAATCACAAAAATTTACTTAGCCAGGTAAGTGAAAATCACTAAAATTCACTTATCCAGGTAAGTGAAAATCGCTAAAATTCACTTAGACGGGTAAGTGAAAATCACAAAAATTCACTTAGCCAGTTAAGCGAAAATCACAAAAATTCACTTAGAGCGGTAAGTCAAAATCGCTAAAATTCACTTAGACGGGTAAGTGAAAATTAAAAAAAATTCACTTAGCCAGTTAAGTGAAAATCACAAAAATTCACTTAGAGCGGTAAGTCAAAATCGCTAAAATTCACTTAGACGGGTAAGTGAAAATCACAAAAATTCACTTAGCCAGAAAAGTGAAAATCACAAAAATTCCCTTAGCCGGGTAAGTGAAAATCACAAAAATTCACCTAGCCAGGTAAGTGAAAATCACAAAAATTCACCTAGCCAGATAAGTGAAAATCACAAAAATTCACTTAGCGCAGTAAGTCAAAATCGGTAAAATTCACTTAGACGGGTAAGTGAAAATCACAAAAATTCACTTAGCCAGGTAAGTGAAAATCACAAAAATTCACTTAGCCGGGTAAGTGAAAATCACAAAAATTCACCTAGCCAGGTAAGTGAAAATCACAAAAATTCACTTAGCGCGGTAAGTCAAAATCGCTAAAATTCACTTAGACGGGTAAGTGAAAATCACAAAAATTCATTTAGCCAAATAAGTGAAAATCACAAAAATTCAATTATTTAGGTAAGTGAAAATCACAAAAAATCACCTAGCCAGATAAGTGAAAATCACAAAAATTCACTTAGCGCAGTAAGTCAAAATCGCTAAAATTCACTTAGACGGGTAAGTGAAAATCACAAAAATTCACTTAGCCAGGTAAGTGAAAATCACAAAAATTCACTTAGCCGGGTAAGTGAAAATCACAAAAATTCACCTAGCCAGGTAAGTGAATATCACAAAAATTTACTTAGCGCGGTAAGTCAACATCGCTAAAATTCACTTAGCCAGGTAAGTGAAAATCACAAAAAGTCACTTAGCGCGGTAAGTCAAGAAGTCAGAATTCACTTCGCAGGGTCAGTGAAAATCGCAAAAATTCCTTAGTCGGGTAAGTGAAAATCACAAAAATGTCTTAGCCAGGTAAGTGAAAATCGCAAAAATGCATTTAGCCAGGTAAGTGAAAATCACAAAAATTCACTTAGCCGGGTAAGTGAAAACCACAAAAATTAACCTAGCCAGGTAAGTGAATATCACCAAAATTCACTTAGCGCGGTAAGTCAATATCGCTTAAATTCACTTAGTCGGGTAAGTGAAAATCACAAAAATTCACTTAGCCAGGTAAGTGAAAATCACAAAAAGTCACTTATTTAGGTGAGTGAAAATCACAAAAATTCACTTAGCGTTGGTAAGTGAAAATCGCAAAAATTGCAAAAATTCAGTTAGCAGGGTCAGTGAAAATTGCCAAAAATTCCCAAGTAGGGTAAGTGAAAATCTCAAAAATGTCTTAGCCAGGTAAGTGAAAATCGTTAAAATTCCTAAGCCGGTTAAGTGAAAATCACAAAAATTCATATAGCCGGTTAAATGAAAATCGCAAAAATTCACTTTGCCGGGTAATTGAAAATCGCAAGAATTCACTTAGACGGGTAAGTGAAAATCACAAAAATTCACCTAGCCAGGTAAGTGAAAATCACAAAAATTCACTTAGCGCGGGAAGTCAAAATCGCTAAAATTCACTTAGTAGGGTAAGTGAAAATCACAAAAATTTACTTAGCCAGGTAAGTGAAAATCACGAAAATTCACTTATCCAGGTAAGTGAAAATCGCTAAAATTCACTTAGACGGGTAAGTGAAAATCACAAAAATTCACTTAGCCAGTTAAGCGAAAATCACAAAAATTCACGTAGAGCGGTAAGTCAAAATCGCTAAAATTCACTTAGACGGGTAAGTGAAAATCAAAAAAATTCACGTAGCCAGTTAAGTGAAAATCACAAAAATTCACTTAGAGCGGTAAGTCAATATCGCTAAGATTCACTTAGACGGGTAAGTGAAAATCACAAAAATTCACTTAGCCAGAAAAGTGAAAATCACAAAAATTCCCTTAGCCGGGTAAGTGAAAATCACAAAAATTCACCTCGCCAGGTAAGTGAAAATCACAAAAATTCACCTAGCCAGATAAGTGAAAATCACAAAAATTCACTTAGCGCAGTAAGTCAAAATCGCTAAAATTCACTTAGACGGGTAAGTGAAAATCACAAAAATTCACTTAGCCAGGTAAGTGAAAATCACAAAAATTCACTTAACCGGGTAAGTGAAAATCACAAAAATTCACCTAGCCAGGTAAGTGAAAATCACAAAAATTCACTTAGCGCGGTGAGTCAAAATCGCTAAAATTCACTTAGACGGGTAAGTGAAAATCACAAAAATTCATTTAGCCAAATAAGTGAAAATCACAAAAATTCAATTATTTAGGCAAGTGAAAATCACAAAAATTCCCTTAGCCGGGTAAGTGAAAATCGCAAAAATTCACTTAGCCAAGTAGGTGAAAATCACAAAAATTCCCTTAGCCGGGTAAGTGAAAATCACAAAAATTCACTTAGCCAGCTAAGTACAAATTACAAGAATGCACTTAGCACGGTAAGTGAAAATCGCTAAAATTCACTTAGTCGGGTAAGTGAAAATCGCAAAAATTCGCTTAGTCCGGTAAGCGAAAATCACAAAAATTCACTTAGCCAGGTAAGTGAAAATCACAAAAATTCATATAGTGTGGTAAATGAAAATCGCTAAAATTCACATTGCTGGGTAAGTGCAAATTGTTAAAACTCACTTTCCCGGGTAAGTGAAAATCGCTAAAGTTTCTTTGCCGGATAAGTGAAAATCGCACAAGTTGCAAGAATTCACTTTGTCGGGTATGTGAATATTACAAAAATTTCTTAGTCGGGTAAGTAAAAATCACAAATTCGCTTAACCAGGTAAGTGAAAATCACAAAAATTCACATAGCCGGGTAAATGAAAATCGCAAAAATTCACTTTGCCGTGTAATTGAAAATCGCAAAAATTCACTTAGTCCGGTAAGTGAAAATCACAAAAATTCACATAGCCGGGTAGATGAAAATCGCAAAAATTCACTTTGCCGGGTAAGTGAAAATCGCTAAAATTCCTTAGCCGGGTAAGTGAAAATCGCAAAAATTCACTTAGCCAGGTAAGTGGAAATCACAAAAAGTCACTTATTTAGGTGAGTGAAAATCACAAAAATTCACTTAGCGTTGGTTAGTGAAAATCGCAAAAATTGCAAAAATTCAGTTCGCAGGGTCAGTGAAAATTGCAAAAATTCCCAAGTAGGGTAAGTGAAAATCTCAAAAATGTTTTAGCCAGGTAAGTGAAAATCGTTAAAATTCCTAAGCCGGGTAAGTGAAAATCACAAAAATTCATATAGCCGGTTAAATGAAAATCGCAAAAATTCACTTTGCCGGGTAATTGAAAATCGCAAAAATTCACTTAGACGGGTAAGTGAAAATCCCAAAAATTCACCTAGCCAGGTAAGTGAAAATCACAAAAATTCACTTAGCGCGGGAAGTCAAAATCGCTAAAATTCACTTAGTAGGGTAAGTGAAAATCACAAAAATTTACTTAGCCAGGTAAGTGAAAATCACTAAAATTCACTTATCCAGGTAAGTGAAAATCGCTAAAATTCACTTAGACGGGTAAGTGAAAATCACAAAAATTCACTTAGCCAGTTAAGCGAAAATCACAAAAATTCACTTAGAGCGGTAAGTCAAAATCGCTAAAATTCACTTAGACGGGTAAGTGAAAATCAAAAAAATTCACTTAGCCAGTTAAGTGAAAATCACAAAAATTCACTTAGAGCGGTAAGTCAAAATCGCTAAAATTCACTTAGACGGGTAAGTGAAAATCACAAAAATTCACTTAGCCAGAAAAGTGAAAATCACAAAAATTCCCTTAGCCGGGTAAGTGAAAATCACAAAAATTCACCTAGCCAGGTAAGTGAAAATCACAAAAATTCACCTAGCCAGATAAGTGAAAATCACAAAAATTCACTTAGCGCAGTAAGTCAAAATCGCTAAAATTCACTTAGACGGGTAAGTGAAAATCACAAAAATTCACTTAGCCAGGTAAGTGAAAATCACAAAAATTCACTTAGCCGGGTAAGTGAAAATCACAAAAATTCACCTAGCCAGGTAAGTGAAAATCACAAAAATTCACTTAGCGCGGTAAGTCAAAATCGCTAAAATTCACTTAGACGGGTAAGTGAAAATCACAAAAATTCATTTAGCCAAATAAGTGAAAATCACAAAAATTCAATTATTTAGGTAAGTGAAAATCACAAAAAATCACCTAGCCAGATAAGTGAAAATCACAAAAATTCACTTAGCGCAGTAAGTCAAAATCGCTAAAATTCACTTAGACGGATAAGTGAAAATCACAAAAATTCACTTAGCCAGGTAAGTGAAAATCAAAAAAATTCACTTAGCCGGGTAAGTGAAAATCACAAAAATTCACCTAGCCAGGTAAGTGAATATCACAAAAATTTACTTAGCGCGGTAAGTCAATATCGCTAAAATTCACTTAGCCAGGTAAGTGAAAATCACAAAAAGTCACTTAGCGCGGTAAGTCAAGAAGTCAGAATTCACTTCGCAGGGTCAGTGAAAATCGCAAAAATTCCTTAGTCGGGTAAGTGAAAATCACATAAATGTTTTAGCCAGGTAAGTGAAAATCGCAAAAATGCATTTAGCCAGGTAAGTGAAAATCACAAAAATTCACTTAGCCGGGTAAGTGAAAACCACAAAAATTAACCTAGCCAGGTAAGTGAATATCACCAAAATTCACTTAGCTCGGTAAGTCAATATCGCTTAAATTCACTTAGTCGGGTAAGTGAAAATCACAAAAATTCACTTAGCCAGGTAAGTGAAAATCACAAAAAGTCACTTATTTAGGTGAGTGAAAATCACAAAAATTCACTTAGCGTTGGTAAGTGAAAATCGCAAAAATTGCAAAAATTCAGTTCGCAGGGTCAGTGAAAATTGCAAAAATTCCCAAGTAAAGTAAGTGAAAATCTCAAAAATGTCTTAGCCAGGTAAGTGAAAATCGTTAAAATTCCTAAGCCGGGTAAGTGAAAATCACAAAAATTCATATAGCCGGTTAAATGAAAATCGCAAAAATGCACTTTGCCGGGTAATTGAAAATCGCAAGAATTCACTTAGACGGGTAAGTGAAAATCACAAAAATTCACCTAGCCAGGTAAGTGAAAATCACAAAAATTCACTTAGCGCAGTAAGTCAAAATCGCAAAAATTTACTTAGCCAGGTAAGTGAAAATCACGAAAATTCACTTATCCAGGTAAGTGAAAATCGCTAAAATTCACTTAGACGGGTAAGTGAAAATCACAAAAATTCACTTAGCCAGTTAAGCGAAAATCACAAAAATTCACTTAGAGCGGTAAGTCAAAATCGCTAAAATTCACTTAGACGGGTAAGTGAAAATCAAAAAAATTCACGTAGCCAGTTAAGTGAAAATCACAAAAATTCACTTAGAGCGGTAAGTCAAAATCGCTAAGATTCACTTAGACGGGTAAGTGAAAATCACAAAAATTCACTTAGCCAGAAAAGTGAAAATCACAAAAATTCCCTTAGCCGGGTAAGTGAAAATCACAAAAATTCACCTAGCCAGGTAAGTGAAAATCACAAAAATTCACCTAGCCAGATAAGTGAAAATCACAAAAATTCACTTAGCGCAGTAAGTCAAAATCGCTAAAATTCACTTAGACGGGTAAGTGAAAATCACAAAAATTCACTTAGCCAGGTAAGTGAAAATCACAAAAATTCACTTAACCGGGTAAGTGAAAATCACAAAAATTCACCTAGCCAGGTAAGTGAAAATCACAAAAATTCACTTAGCGCGGTGAGTCAAAATCGCTAAAATTCACTTAGACGGGTAAGTGAAAATCACAAAAATTCATTTAGCCAAATAAGTGAAAATCACAAAAATTCAATTATTTAGGTAAGTGAAAATCACAAAAATTCCGTAATCAGGCAAGTGAAAATCACAAAAATTCCCTTAGCCGGGTAAGTGAAAATCGCAAAAATTTACTTAGCCAGGTAGGTGAAAATCACAAAAATTCCCTTAGCCGGGTAAGTGAAAATCACAAAAATTCACTTAGCCAGCTAAGTACAAATTACAAGAATACACTTAGCACGGTAAGTGAAAATCGCTAAAATTCACTTAGTCGGGTAAGTGAAAATCGCAAAAATTCGCTTAGTCCGGTAAGTGAAAATCACAAAAATTCACATAGCCGGGTAGATGAAAATCGCAAAAATTCACTTTGCCGGGTAAGTGAAAATCGCTAAAATTCCTTAGCCGGGTAAGTGAAAATCGCAAAAATTCACTTAGCCAGGTAAGTGGAAATCACAAAAAGTCACTTATTTAGGTGAGTGAAAATCACAAAAATTCACTTAGCGTTGGTTAGTGAAAATCGCAAAAATTGCAAAAATTCAGTTCGCAGGGTCAGTGAAAATTGCAAAAATTCCCAAGTAGGGTAAGTGAAAATCTCAAAAATGTTTTAGCCAGGTAAGTGAAAATCGTTAAAATTCCTAAGCCGGGTAAGTGAAAATCACAAAAATTCATATAGCCGGTTAAATGAAAATCGCAAAAATTCACTTTGCCGGGTAATTGAAAATCGCAAAAATTCACTTAGACGGGTAAGTGAAAATCCCAAAAATTCACCTAGCCAGGTAAGTGAAAATCACAAAAATTCACTTAGCGCGGGAAGTCAAAATCGCTAAAATTCACTTAGTAGGGTAAGTGAAAATCACAAAAATTTACTTAGCCAGGTAAGTGAAAATCACTAAAATTCACTTATCCAGGTAAGTGAAAATCGCTAAAATTCACTTAGACGGGTAAGTGAAAATCACAAAAATTCACTTAGCCAGTTAAGCGAAAATCACAAAAATTCACTTAGAGCGGTAAGTCAAAATCGCTAAAATTCACTTAGACGGGTAAGTGAAAATCAAAAAAATTCACTTAGCCAGTTAAGTGAAAATCACAAAAATTCACTTAGAGCGGTAAGTCAAAATCGCTAAAATTCACTTAGACGGGTAAGTGAAAATCACAAAAATTCACTTAGCCAGAAAAGTGAAAATCACAAAAATTCCCTTAGCCGGGTAAGTGAAAATCACAAAAATTCACCTAGCCAGGTAAGTGAAAATCACAAAAATTCACCTAGCCAGATAAGTGAAAATCACAAAAATTCACTTAGCGCAGTAAGTCAAAATCGCTAAAATTCACTTAGACGGGTAAGTGAAAATCACAAAAATTCACTTAGCCAGGTAAGTGAAAATCACAAAAATTCACTTAGCCGGGTAAGTGAAAATCACAAAAATTCACCTAGCCAGGTAAGTGAAAATCACAAAAATTCACTTAGCGCGGTAAGTCAAAATCGCTAAAATTCACTTAGACGGGTAAGTGAAAATCACAAAAATTCATTTAGCCAAATAAGTGAAAATCACAAAAATTCAATTATTTAGGTAAGTGAAAATCACAAAAAATCACCTAGCCAGATAAGTGAAAATCACAAAAATTCACTTAGCGCAGTAAGTCAAAATCGCTAAAATTCACTTAGACGGATAAGTGAAAATCACAAAAATTCACTTAGCCAGGTAAGTGAAAATCAAAAAAATTCACTTAGCCGGGTAAGTGAAAATCACAAAAATTCACCTAGCCAGGTAAGTGAATATCACAAAAATTTACTTAGCGCGGTAAGTCAATATCGCTAAAATTCACTTAGCCAGGTAAGTGAAAATCACAAAAAGTCACTTAGCGCGGTAAGTCAAGAAGTCAGAATTCACTTCGCAGGGTCAGTGAAAATCGCAAAAATTCCTTAGTCGGGTAAGTGAAAATCACATAAATGTTTTAGCCAGGTAAGTGAAAATCGCAAAAATGCATTTAGCCAGGTAAGTGAAAATCACAAAAATTCACTTAGCCGGGTAAGTGAAAACCACAAAAATTAACCTAGCCAGGTAAGTGAATATCACCAAAATTCACTTAGCTCGGTAAGTCAATATCGCTTAAATTCACTTAGTCGGGTAAGTGAAAATCACAAAAATTCACTTAGCCAGGTAAGTGAAAATCACAAAAAGTCACTTATTTAGGTGAGTGAAAATCACAAAAATTCACTTAGCGTTGGTAAGTGAAAATCGCAAAAATTGCAAAAATTCAGTTCGCAGGGTCAGTGAAAATTGCAAAAATTCCCAAGTAAAGTAAGTGAAAATCTCAAAAATGTCTTAGCCAGGTAAGTGAAAATCGTTAAAATTCCTAAGCCGGGTAAGTGAAAATCACAAAAATTCATATAGCCGGTTAAATGAAAATCGCAAAAATGCACTTTGCCGGGTAATTGAAAATCGCAAGAATTCACTTAGACGGGTAAGTGAAAATCACAAAAATTCACCTAGCCAGGTAAGTGAAAATCACAAAAATTCACTTAGCGCAGTAAGTCAAAATCGCAAAAATTTACTTAGCCAGGTAAGTGAAAATCACGAAAATTCACTTATCCAGGTAAGTGAAAATCGCTAAAATTCACTTAGACGGGTAAGTGAAAATCACAAAAATTCACTTAGCCAGTTAAGCGAAAATCACAAAAATTCACTTAGAGCGGTAAGTCAAAATCGCTAAAATTCACTTAGACGGGTAAGTGAAAATCAAAAAAATTCACGTAGCCAGTTAAGTGAAAATCACAAAAATTCACTTAGAGCGGTAAGTCAAAATCGCTAAGATTCACTTAGACGGGTAAGTGAAAATCACAAAAATTCACTTAGCCAGAAAAGTGAAAATCACAAAAATTCCCTTAGCCGGGTAAGTGAAAATCACAAAAATTCACCTAGCCAGGTAAGTGAAAATCACAAAAATTCACCTAGCCAGATAAGTGAAAATCACAAAAATTCACTTAGCGCAGTAAGTCAAAATCGCTAAAATTCACTTAGACGGGTAAGTGAAAATCACAAAAATTCACTTAGCCAGGTAAGTGAAAATCACAAAAATTCACTTAACCGGGTAAGTGAAAATCACAAAAATTCACCTAGCCAGGTAAGTGAAAATCACAAAAATTCACTTAGCGCGGTGAGTCAAAATCGCTAAAATTCACTTAGACGGGTAAGTGAAAATCACAAAAATTCATTTAGCCAAATAAGTGAAAATCACAAAAATTCAATTATTTAGGTAAGTGAAAATCACAAAAATTCCGTAATCAGGCAAGTGAAAATCACAAAAATTCCCTTAGCCGGGTAAGTGAAAATCGCAAAAATTTACTTAGCCAGGTAGGTGAAAATCACAAAAATTCCCTTAGCCGGGTAAGTGAAAATCACAAAAATTCACTTAGCCAGCTAAGTACAAATTACAAGAATACACTTAGCACGGTAAGTGAAAATCGCTAAAATTCACTTAGTCGGGTAAGTGAAAATCGCAAAAATTCGCTTAGTCCGGTAAGCGAAAATCACAAAAATTCACTTAGCCAGGTAAGTGAAAATCACAAAAATTCATATAGTGTGGTAAATGAAAATCGCTAAAATTCACATTGCTGGGTAAGTGCAAATTGTTAAAACTCACTTTCCCGGGTAAGTGAAAATCGCTAAAGTTTCTTTGCCGGGTAAGTGAAAATCGCACAAGTTGCAAGAATTCACTTTGTCGGGTATGTGAATATTACAAAAATTTCTTAGTCGGGTAAGTAAAAATCACAAATTCGCTTAACCAGGTACGTGAAAATCACAAAAATTCACATAGCCGGGTAAATGAAAATCGCAAAAATTCACTTTGCCGTGTAATTGAAAATCGCAAAAATTCACTTAGTCCGGTAAGTGAAAATCGCAAAAATTCACTTAGCCAGGTAAGAGAAAATCACAAAAATTCACTTAGCCGGGTAAGTGAAAATCACAAAAATTCACTTAGCCAGGTAAGTTAAAATCACAAAAATTCACCTAGCCAGATAAGTGAAAATCACAAAAATTCACTTAGCGCAGTACGTCAAAATCGCTAAAATTCACTTAGACGGGTAAGTGAAAATCACAAAAATTCACTAAGCCAGGTAAGTGAAAATCACGAAAATTCACTTAGCGCGGTAAGTCAAAATCGCTAAAATTCACTTAGACGGGTAAGTGAAAATCACAAAAATTCATTTAGCCAAATAAGTGAAAATCACAAAAATTCAATTATTTAGGTAAGTGAAAATCACAAAAATTCACTAATCAGGCAAGTGAAAATCACAAAAATTCCCTTAGCCGGGTAAGTGAAAATCGCAAAAATTCACTTAGCCAGGTAGGTGAAAATCACAAAAATTCCCTTAGCCGGGTAAGTGAAAATCACAAAAATTCACTTAGCCAGGTAAGTACAAATTACAAGAATACACTTAGCGCGGTAAGTGAAAATCGCTAAAATTCACCTAGCCAGATAAGTGAAAATCACAAAAATTCACTTAGCGCAGTAAGTCAAAATCGCTAAAATTCACTTAGACGGGTAAGTGAAAATCACAAAAATTCACTTAGCCAGGTAAGTGAAAATCACAAAAATTCAATTAGCGCGGTAAGTGAAAATCACAAAAATTCACTTTGCCGGGTAATTGAAAATCGGAAAAATTCGCTTAGTCCGGTAAGCGAAAATCACAAAAATTCACTTAGCCAGGTAAGTGAAAATCACAAAAATTCACTTAGCCGGGTAAGTGAAAATCAGAAAAATTCACCTAGCCAGGTAAGTGAAAATCACAAAAATTCACTTAGCGCGGTAAGTCAAAATCGCTAAAATTCACTTAGACGGGTAAGTGAAAATCACAAAAATTCATTTAGCCAAATAAGTGAAAATCACAAAAATTCAATTATTTAGGTAAGTGAAAATCACAAAAATTCACTAATCAGGCAAGTGAAAATCACAAAAATTCCCTTAGCCGGGTAAGTGAAAATTGCAAAAATTCACTTAGCCAGGTAGGTGAAAATCACAAAAATTCCCTTAGCCGGGTAAGTGAAAATCACAAAAATTCACTTAGCCAGGTAAGTACAAATTACAAGAATACACTTAGCGCGGTAAGTGAAAATCGCTAAAATTCACTTAGTCGGGTAAGTGAAAATCGCAAAAATTCGCTTAGTCCGGTAAGCGAAAATCACAAAAATTCACTTAGCCAGGTAAGTGAAAATCACAAAAATTCATATAGTGTGGTAAATGAAAATCGCTAAAATTCACATTGCTGGGTAAGTGCAAATTGTTAAAACTCACTTTCCCGGGTAAGTGAAAATCACAAAAATTCACATAGCCAGGTAAGTGAAAACCACAAAAATTAACCTAGCCAAGTAAGTCAATATCACAAAAATTTACTTAGCGCGGTAAGTCAATATCGCTAAAATTCACTTAGCCAGGTAAGTGAAAATCATAAAAAGTCACTTAGCGCGGTAAGTCAAGAAGTCAGAATTCACTTCTCAGGGTCAGTGAAAATCGCAAAAATTCCTTAGTCGGGTAAGTGAAAATCACAAAAATGTCTTAGCCAGGTAAGTGAAAATCGCAAAAATGCACTTAGCCAGGTAAGTGAAAATCACAAAAATTCACTTAGCCGGGTAAGTGAAAACCACAAAAATTAACCTAGCCAGGTAAGTGAATATCACAAAAATTCACTTAGCGCGGTAAGTCAATATCGCTAAAATTCACTTAGTCGGGTAAGTGAAAATCACAAAAATTCACTTAGCCAGGTAAGTGAAAATCACAAAAAGTCACTTATTTAGTTGAGTGAAAATCACAAAAATTCACTTAGCGTTGGTAAGTGAAAATTGCAAAAATTCAGTTCGCAGGGTCAGTGAAAATTGCAAAAATTCCCAAGTAGGGTAAGTGAAAATCTCAAAAATGTCTTAGCCAGGTAAGTGAAAATCGTTAAAATTCCTAAGCCGGGTAAGTGAAAATCACAAAAATTCATATAGCCGGTTAAATGAAAATCGCAAAAATTCACTTTGCCGGGTAAAATCGCAAAAATTCACTTAGACGGGTAAGTGAAAATCACAAAAATTCACCTAGCCAGGTAAGTGAAAATCACAAAAATTCACTTAGCGCGGGAAGTCAAAATCGCTAAAATTCACTTAGTAGGGTAAGTGAAAATCACAAAAATTTACTTAGCCAGGTAAGTGAAAATCACGAAAATTCAATTATCCAGGTAAGTGAAAATCGCTAAAATTCACTTAGACGGGTAAGTGAAAATCACAAAAATTCACTTAGCCAGTTAAGCGAAAATCACAAAAATTCACTTAGAGCGGTAAGTCAAAATCGCTAAAATTCACTTAGACGGGTAAGTGAAAATCAAAAAAATTCACTTAGCCAGTTAAGTGAAAATCACAAAAATTCACTTAGAGCGGTAAGTCAAAATCGCTAAAATTCACTTAGACGGGTAAGTGAAAATCACAAAAATTCACTTATTTAGGTAAGTGAAAATCACAAAAATTCCCTTAGCCGGGTAAGTGAAAATCAGAAAAATTCACCTAGCCAGGTAAGTGAAAATCACAAAAATTCACTTAGAGCGGTAAGTCAAAATCGCTAAAATTCACTTAGACGGGTAAGTGAAAATCACAAAAATTCATTTAGCCAAATAAGTGAAAATCACAAAAATTCAATTATTTAGGTAAGTGAAAATCACAAAAATTCACTAATCAGGCAAGTGAAAATCACAAAAATTCCCTTAGCCGGGTAAGTGAAAATCGCAAAAATTCACTTAGCCAGGTAGGTGAAAATCACAAAAATTCCCTTAGCCGGGTAAGTGAAAATCACAAAAATTCACTTAGCCAGGTAAGTACAAATTACAAGAATACACTTAGCGCGGTAAGTGAAAATCGCTAAAATTCACTTAGTCGGGTAAGTGAAAATCGCAAAAATTCGCTTAGTCCGGTAAGCGAAAATCACAAAAATTCACTTAGCCAGGTAAGTGAAAATCACAAAAATTCATATAGTGTGGTAAATGAAAATCGCTAAAATTCACATTGCTGGGTAAGTGCAAATTGTTAAAACTCACTTTCCCGGGTAAGTGAAAATCGCTAAAGTTTCTTTGCCGGGTAAGTGAAAATCGCACAAGTTGCAAGAATTCACTTTGTCGGGTATGTAAATATTACAAAAATTTCTTAGTCGGGCAAGTAAAAATCACAAATTCGCTTAACCAGGTAAGTGAAAATCGCAAAAATTCACTTTGCCGTGTAATTGAAAATCGCAAAAATTCACTTAGTCCGGTAAGTGAAAATCGCAAAAATTCACTTAGCCAGGTAAGAGAAAATCACAAAAATTCACTTAGCCGGGTAAGTGAAAATCACCAAAATTCACTTAGCCAGGTAAGTTAAAATCACAAAAATAAACTTAGCGCGGTAAGTCAAAATCGCTAAAATTCACTTAGTCGGGTAAGTGAAAATCACAAAAATTTACTTAGCCAGATGAGTGAAAATCACAAAAATTCACTTATCCAGGTAAGTGAAAATCACAAAAATCCACTAAGCGCGGTAAGTGGAAATCGCTAAAATTCACATTGCTGGGTAAATCCAAATCGCTAAAACTAACTTTCCCGGGTAAGTGAAAATCGCTAAAGTTCCTTTGCCGGGTAAGTGAAAATCGCACAAATTGCAAAAATTCACTTTGCCGGGTATGTGAATATCACAAAAATTTCTTTGTCGGGTAAGTGAAAATCACAAATTCGCTTAACCGGGTAAGTGAAAATCACAAATATTCACATAGCCGGGTAAATGAAAATCACAAAAATTCACTTTGCCGGGTAATTGAAAATCGGAAAAATTCGCTTAGTCCGGTAAGTGAAAATCACAAAAATTCACTTAGCCGGGTAAGTTAAAATCACAAAAATTGCAAAAATTCACTTCGTAGGGTCAGCGAGAATTGCAAAAATTCCTTAGTCAGGTAAGTGAAAATCACAAGAATTCACTTAGCCAGGCAAGTGAAAATCACAAAAATTCACTTAGCGCGGTAAGTAAAAATCACTTAAATACACATTTCCGGGTAAGTGAAAATCGTAAAAATTCACCATCCCATGTATGTGAAAATCTAGAAAATTCTCTCAGTCGGGTAAGTGAAAATCGTCAAAATTCACATGGCCGGGTAAGTGAAAATCACAAATTCACTTAACCGGGTAAGTGAAAATCCCAAAAATGCATATAGTGTGGTAAATGAAAATCGCTAAAATTCACATTGCCGGGTAAGTGCAAATCGTAAAAATTCACTTTCCTGGGTAAGTGAAAATCGCTAAAATTCCTAAGCGGGGTAAGTGAAAATCGCAAAAATTGCAAGAATTCACTTCGCAGGGTCAGTGAAAATCGCAAAAATTCCTTAGTCGGGTAAGTTAAAATCACAAAAATGTCGTAGCCAGGTAAGTGAAAATCGCTAAAATTCCTAAGCCGGGTAAGAGAGAATCACAAAAATTCACATAGCCTAGTAAGTGAGCCAAGTTAGTGAAAATCGCAAAAATTCACTTCGCCGGGTCAGTGAAAATCGCGAAAATTCCTTAGTCGGGTAAGTGAAAATCACAAAAAATTCTTAGCCAGGTAAATGAAAATCGCTAAAATTCCTTAGCCGGGTAAGTGAAAATCACAAAAATTCACATAGCCATGTAAATGAAAATCGCAAAAATTCACTTTGCCGGGTAATTGAAAATCGCAAAAATTCACTTAGCGCGGTAAGTCAAAATCGCTAAAATTCACTTAGACGGGTAAGTGAAAATCACAAAAATTCATTTAGCCAAATAAGTGAAAATCACAAAAATTCAATTATTTAGGTAAGTGAAAATCACAAAAATTCACTAATCAGGCAAGTGAAAATCACAAAAATTCCCTTAGCCGGGTAAGTGAAAATTGCGAAAATTCACTTAGCCAGGTAGGTGAAAATCACAAAAATTCCCTTAGCCGGGTAAGTGAAAATCACAAAAATTCACTTAGCCAGGTAAGTACAAATTACAAGAATACACTTAGCGCGGTAAGTGAAAATCGCTAAAATTCACTTAGTCGGGTAAGTGAAAATCGCAAAAATTCGCTTAGTCCGGTAAGCGAAAATCACAAAAATTCACTTAGCCAGGTAAGTGAAAATCACAAAAATTCATATAGTGTGGTAAATGAAAATCGCTAAAATTCACATTGCTGGGTAAGTGCAAATTGTTAAAACTCACTTTCCCGGGTAAGTGAAAATCACAAAAATTCACATAGCCAGGTAAGTGAAAACCACAAAAATTAACCTAGCCAAGTTAGTCAATATCACAAAAATTTACTTAGCGCGGTAAGTCAATATCGCTAAAATTCACTTAGCCAGGTAAGTGAAAATCATAAAAAGTCACTTAGCGCGGTAAGTCAAGAAGTCAGAATTCACTTCGCAGGGTCAGTGAAAATCGCAAAAATTCCTTAGTCGGGTAAGTGAAAATCACAAAAATGTCTTAGCCAGGTAAGTGAAAATCACAAAAATTCACTTAGCCGGGTAAGTGAAAACCACAAAGTTAACCTAGCCAGGTAAGTGAATATCACAAAAATTCACTTAGCGCGGTAAGTCAATATCGCTAAAATTCACTTAGTCGGGTAAGTGAAAATCACAAAAATTCACTTAGCCAGGTAAGTGAAAATCACAAAAAGTCACTTATTTAGTTGAGTGAAAATCACAAAAATTCACTTAGCGTTGGTAAGTGAAAATTGCAAAAATTCAGTTCTCAGGGTCAGTGAAAATTGCAAAAATTCCCAAGTAGGGTAAGTGAAAATCTCAAAAATGTCTTAGCCAGGTAAGTGAAAATCGTTAAAATTCCTAAGCCGGGTAAGTGAAAATCACAAAAATTCATATAGCCGGTTAAATGAAAATCGCAAAAATTCACTTTGCCGGGTAAAATCGCAAAAATTCACTTAGACGGGTAAGTGAAAATCACAAAAATTCACCTAGCCAGGTAAGTGAAAATCACAAAAATTCACTTAGCGCGGGAAGTCAAAATCGCTAAAATTCACTTAGTAGGGTAAGTGAAAATCACAAAAATTTACTTAGCCAGGTAAGTGAAAATCACGAAAATTCAATTATCCAGGTAAGTGAAAATCGCTAAAATTCACTTAGACGGGTAAGTGAAAATCACAAAAATTCACTTAGCCAGTTAAGCGAAAATCACAAAAATTCACTTAGAGCGGTAAGTCAAAATCGCTAAAATTCACTTAGACGGGTAAGTGAAAATCAAAAAAATTCACTTAGCCAGTTAAGTGAAAATCACAAAAATTCACTTAGAGCGGTAAGTCAAAATCGCTAAAATTCACTTAGACGGGTAAGTGAAAATCACAAAAATTCACTTATCCAGGTAAGTGAAAATCACAAAAATTCCCTTAGCCGGGTAAGTGAAAATCACAAAAATTCACCTAGCCAGGTAAGTGAAAATCACAAAAATTCACTTAGAGCGGTAAGTCAAAATCGCTAAAATTCACTTAGACGGGTAAGTGAAAATCACAAAAATTCATTTAGCCAAATAAGTGAAAATCACAAAAATTCAATTATTTAGGTAAGTGAAAATCACAAAAATTCACTAATCAGGCAAGTGAAAATCACAAAAATTCCCTTAGCCGGGTAAGTGAAAATCGCAAAAATTCACTTAGCCAGGTAGGTGAAAATCACAAAAATTCCCTTAGCCGGGTAAGTGAAAATCACAAAAATCCACTAAGCGCGGTAAGTGGAAATCGTTAAAATTCACATTGCTGGGTAAATCCAAATCGCTAAAACTAACTTTCCCGGGTAAGTGAAAATCGCTAAAGTTCCTTTGCCGGGTAAGTGAAAATCGCACAAATTGCAAAAATTCACTTTGCCGGGTATGTGAATATCACAAAAATTTCTTTGTCGGGTAAGTGAAAATCACAAATTCGCTTAACCGGGTAAGTGAAAATCACAAATATTCACATAGCCGGGTAAATGAAAATCACAAAAATTCACTTTGCCGGGTAATTGAAAATCGGAAAAATTCGCTTAGTCCGGTAAGTGAAAATCACAAAAATTCACTTAGCCGGGTAAGTTAAAATCACAAAAATTGCAAAAATTCACTTCGTAGGGTCAGCGAGAATTGCAAAAATTCCTTAGTCAGGTAAGTGAAAATCACAAGAATTCACTTAGCCAGGCAAGTGAAAATCACAAAAATTCACTTAGCGCGGTAAGTAAAAATCACTTAAATACACATTTCCGGGTAAGTGAAAATCGTAAAAATTCACCATCCCATGTATGTGAAAATCTAGAAAATTCTCTCAGTCGGGTAAGTGAAAATCGTCAAAATTCACATGGCCGGGTAAGTGAAAATCACAAATTCACTTAACCGGGTAAGTGAAAATCCCAAAAATGCATATAGTGTGGTAAATGAAAATCGCTAAAATTCACATTGCCGGGTAAGTGCAAATCGTAAAAATTCACTTTCCTGGGTAAGTGAAAATCGCTAAAATTCCTAAGCGGGGTAAGTGAAAATCGCAAAAATTGCAAGAATTCACTTCGCAGGGTCAGTGAAAATCGCAAAAATTCCTTAGTCGGGTAAGTGTAAATCACAAAAATGTCGTAGCCAGGTAAGTGAAAATCGCTAAAATTCCTAAGCCGGGTAAGAGAGAATCACAAAAATTCACATAGCCTAGTAAGTGAGCCAAGTTAGTGAAAATCGCAAAAATTCACTTCGCCGGGTCAGTGAAAATCGCGAAAATTCCTTAGTCGGGTAAGTGAAAATCACAAAAAATTCTTAGCCAGGTAAATGAAAATCGCTAAAATTCCTTAGCCGGGTAAGTGAAAATCACAAAAATTCACATAGCCATGTAAATGAAAATCGCAAAAATTCACTTTGCCGGGTAATTGAAAATCGCAAAAATTCAATTAGTCCGGTAAGTGAAAATCGCAAAAATTCACATAGCCAGTTAAGTGAAAATCACACAAATTCACTTAGCCGGGTAAGTGAAAATCACAAAAATTCACTTAGCCAGGCAAGTGAAAATCAAAAAAAATTCACTTAGCGCCGTAAGTGAAAATCGCTAAAATTCACTTAGTCGGGTATGTGAAAATCACAAAAATTCACTTAGCCAGGTAAGTGAAAATCACAAAAATTCACTTATTTAGGTAAGTGAAAATCACAAAAATTCACTTAGCGCGGTAAGTGAAAGTCGCTAAAATTCACTTTCCCGGGTAAGTGAAAATAGTAAAAATTCACCTTTCCGGGTATGTGAAAATCTCGAAAATTCTCTTAGTCGGGTAAGTGAAAATCGCTAAAATTCACATGGCCGGGTAAGTGACAATCACAAATTCACTTAACCGGATAAGTGAAAATCACTAATTCACTTAACCGGGTAAGTGAAAATTACAAAAATGCATATAGTGTGGTAAATGAAAATCGCTAAAAATTCACATTGCCGGGTTAGTGCAAATCGTAAGAATTCACTTTCCTGGGTAAGTGAAAATCGCTAAAATTCCTTAGTCCGGTAAGTAAAAATCAGAAAAATTTCTTAGCCAGGTAAGTGAAAATCGCTAAAATTCCTTAACCGGGTAAGTGAAAATCACAAAAATTCACATAGCCGGGTAAATGAAAATCGCAAAAATTCATTTTGCCGGGTAATTGAAAATCGCAAAAATTCACTTAGTCCGGTAAATGAAAATCGCAAAAATTCACTTAGCCAGGTAAGTGAAAATCACAAAAAGTCACTTATTTAGGTAAGTGAAAATCACAAAAATTCACTAAGCGCTGGTAAGTGAAAATCGCAAAAATTGCAAAAATTCACTTCGCAGGGTCAGTGAAAATTGCAAAAATTCCCAAGTCGGGTGAGTGAAAACCACAGAAAATAACCTAGCCAGGTAAGTGAAAATCACAAAAATTCACTTAGCGCGGTAAGTCAATATCGCTAAAATTCACTTAGTCGGGTTAGTGAAAATCACAAAAATTCACTTAGCCAGGTAAGTGAAAATCACAAAAAGTCACTTATTTGAGTAAGTGAAAATCACAAAAATTCACTTAGCGCTGGTAAGTGAAAATCGCAAAAATTGCAAAAATTCACTTCGCAGGGTCAGTGAAAATTGCAAAAATTCCCAAGTCGGGTAAGTGAAAATCTCAAAAATTCATATAGCCGGGTAAATGAAAATCGCAAAAATTCACTTTGCCGGGTTAGTGCAAATCGTAAGAATTCACTTTCCTGGGTAAGTGAAAATCGCTAAAATTCCTTAGTCGGGTAAGTAGAAATCAGAAAAATTTCTTAGCCAGGTAAGTGAAAATCGGTTAAATTCCTAAGCCGGGTAAGTGAAAATCACAAAAATTCACATAGCCGGGTAAATGAAAATCGCAAAAATTCACTTTGCCGGGTAATTGAAAATCGCAAAAATTCACTTAGTCGGGTAAGTGAAAATCACAAAAATTCACCTAGCCAGGTAAATGAAAATCACAAGAATTCTTTTAGCGCGGTAAGTCAAAACCGCTAAAATTCACTTAGTCGGGTAAGTGAAAATCACAAAAATTTACTTAGCCAGGTAAGTGAAAATCCCAAAAATTCACTTATCCAGGTAAGTGAAAATCACAAAAATTCACTTAGCCGGGTAAGTGAAAATCACAAAAATTCACTTAGCCAGGTAAGTGAAAATCACAAAAAATTCACTTAGCAAGGTAAGTCAAAATCGTTAAAATTCACTTAGACGGGTAAGTGAAAATCACAAAAATTCACTTAGCCAGTTAAGTGAAAATCACAAAAATTCACTTAGCCGGGTAAGTGAAAATCACAAAAATTCACCTAGTCAGGTAAGTGAAAATCACAAAAATTCACTTAGCGCGGTAAGTCAAAATCGCTAAAATTCACTTAGACGGGTAAGTGAAAATCACAAAAATTCGCTTAGCCAGGTAAGTGAAAATCACAAAAATTCACTTAGCCGGGTAAGTGAAAATCACAAAAATTCACTTAGCCATTTAAGTGAAAATCACAAAAATTCAATTATTTAGGTAAGTGAAAATCACAAAAATTCGATTAGCGCGGTAAGCAAAAATCGCTAAAATTCACATTCCCGGGTAAGTGAAAATCGTAAAAATTCACCTTCCCGGGTATGTGAAAATCTGGAAAATTCTCTCAGTCGGGTAAGTGAAAATCGTCAAAATTCACTTGGCCGGGTAAGTGAAAATCACAAATTCACTTAACCGGGTAAGTAAAAATCCCAAAAATGCATATAGTGTGGTAAATGAAAATCGCTAAAATTCACATTGCCGAGTAAGTGCAAATCGTAAAAATTCACTTTCCTGGGTAAGTGAAAATCGCTAAAATTCCTTAGCGGGGTAAGTGAAAATCGTAAAAATTGCAAGAATTCACTTCGCAGCGTCAGTGAAAATTACAAAAATGTCTTAGCCAGGTAAGTGAAAATCGCTAAAATTCCTTAGCCGGGTAAGTGAGAATCACAAAAATTCACATAGCCGGGTAAGTGAGCCAAGTTAGTGAAAATCGCAAAAATTCACTTCGCCGGGTCAGTGAAAATCGCAAAAATTCCTTAGTCGAGTAAGTGAAAGTCGCAAAAAAAGTGAATATCACAAATATTCACATATTGAAAATAACGAAAATTCACATAGTGGGATATGTGAAAATCGCTTAAATTCCTTAGGCGGGTATGTAAAAACCGCAAGAATTCACTTAGCCAGGTAGGTGAAAATCACAAAAATTCCCTTAGCCGGGTAAATGAAAATCACAAAAATTCACTAAGCCAGGTAAGTACAAATTACAAGAATACACTTAGCGCGGTAAGTGAAAATCGCTAAAATTCACTTAGTCGGGTAAATGAAAATCGCAAGAATTCCCTTAGACAGGTAAGTGGAAATCACAAAAATTCATATAGTGTGGTAAATGAAAATCGCTAAAATTCACATTGCTGGGTAAGTGCAAATTGCTAAAACTCACTTTCCCGGGTAAGTGAAAATCGCTAAAGTTCCTTTGCCGGGTAAGTGAAAATCGCACAAATTGCAAAAATTCACTTTGCCGGGCATGTGAATATCACAAAAATTTCTTAGTCGGGTAAGTGAAAATCACAAATTCGTTTAACCGGGTAAGTGAAAATCACAAAAATTCATATAGCCGGGTAAATGAAAATCGCAAAAATTCACTTTGCCGGGTAATTGAAAATCGCAAACATTCACTTAGTCCGGTAAGTGAAAATCGCAAAAATTCACTTAGCCAGGTAAGTGAAAATCACAAAAATTCACTTAGCCAGGTAAGTGAAAATCACAAAAATTCACTTAGCCGGGTAAGTCAAAATCACAAAAATAAACTTAGCGCGGTAAGTCAAAATCGTTAAAATTCACTTAGTCGGGTAAGTGAAAATCACAAGAATTTACTTAGCCAGATAAGATGGGTGGGCATGGGCCTATGCACGCGAGGTAACGTCTTTGATTGCGCTCAACATGGCGAGCTGCCAAGGCAATCCTCGTTAGTGCACAGGTCAAGTTGACATACAGCCTCCAAGTGGCGCCCCCTGGATAGCCATCACAACACCCGTTGTATGGTGAACTAATGTATGCAGCGACCCCCTCTGCCCGAGGATTTAAATAATGGGCCTGGCCTACCAGTCCGTGGGTTGTGCGTGAGGGTAACTTCCTCACCACGTAAAAAAATGGAAGTTCAGAGACAACAACATGCCTCGGATAAGGACGGATCAACTGTTGACGACCCCAGCAAACGTTTTAAGGACAAAGATTTTCGGTTTTGCACGTGGAATGTGAGGTCCCTTAACAGGCCACGTGCAGCCCAACAACTTGCGGAGGCCCTTGACAGCTACAAAGCTGACATAACCGCCATCCAGGAAGTGCGATGGGATGGGCCTGGCATAAAAGCGATGAAGAACTGCGATATCTACTACAGCAATTGCTATAGAGAGAGAAGGCAGCGCTTATTCGGATGCGGATTTGTTGTTCGAGGCAGACTTAGGCAAAAAGTCTTGAGCTACGACCCAGTCAGCGAACGCCTCATGACAATCCGCATCAAGGCTAAATTCGGGAACATCAGCCTAATATGCGCTCACGCCCCGACAGAGGAGAAGGATGACAACATCAAGGATGACTTCTATGATCTCCTAGAAAGAACATACGATCGATGCCCCAGCTATGACACCAAGATCGTTCTAGGAGATTTCAACGCTCAGCTGGGAAAGGAGGACATCTTTGCTGGAGTCATCGGTAAACACAGCCTGCACGACAACACATCCGGAAACGGACTCAGGCTGTTGGACTTCGCCTCGGGGCGAAACCTCTCTGTGGCTAGCACGCGGTTCCCACACCTGAACATTCACAAAGGAACCTGGCGATCTCCTGATCAATCAACCGTCAACCAGATTGATCACGTTGCGATCGACGTCAGACACTCCTCCAGTATTCTCGATGTCCGAACCTTCCGAGGTGCAAACATTGACTCGGATCATCACCTTGTTGTAGCCAAGGTAAGAACCCGGATATCGAGAGAGCAACGGAGTCGAGAAAGGCCAAAACGGTTTGACGTCGAAAAGCTACAATCGCAGCTGATTGCTGGGAACTTTGCCGACCGAGTCTCCCGGAAACTCGCCCAGAGTTCGACGCTTCCTGCACTAAGCATGGAAGAAGAATGGAAACGTTGTCAAGAAGCCATCAAAGATGCTGCCACTGATGTGCTGGGTTTCACGTCACCACCCAGAAGGAACCCATGGTTTGACGACGAGTGCAGGCAAGCGCACGCAGCTAAACAAGACGCCTATAAAGCGACGCTGCATCGAACAACGCGAGCTGTTCGTGAACTCTACGAACAGAGAAGAAGGGAAGAGCACCGGCTTCTCAGAAGGAAGAAGAAGGAGCATGAGAAGCGCGCGGTCGAGGAAATGGAAAGATGCTTTGGCAGGAATGAAGTCCGAAAGTTTTACCGAAAGGTAAAACAACTATCCGGAGGATACAAGGTTCGGACCAAGGCCTGCCGGGACCAAAATGGACAACTAGTAGTAGAGTCGCAGTCTGTGCTGAGAATCTGGAAGGATCATTTCTGCAGACTCCTAAACGGCGATGACGACCCAAATCCCGCTGTTAGGCAGAATGTTCCACTCAATTTGGACGATGATAGACAAGCATTCCGTCCCCCCGACTTAGACGAGGTGAAGATAGCAATATCCAAGCTAAAGTCGAACAAAGCTGCTGGAGCGGACGGACTGTCCGCAGAACTATTTAAAGCAGCTGGAGATGACCTGGCTGGGCGCATGCACCAGCTCATCTGTAAGGTATGGTCGGAGGAAAGCATGCCCGATGAGTGGAATCTCAGCGTCGTTTGCCCGGTCCACAAGAAAGGAGACCCCTTTGACTGCGCCAACTACAGAGGGATTAGTCTCCTGAACATCGCATACAAGATCCTCTCTGCCGTATTGTGTGAGCGTCTGAAACCATTTATCCATGACCTGATAGGTCCCTATCAGTGTGGTTTCAGACCAGGGAAGTCCACAATAGACCAGATCTTCACATTACGGCAGATCCTGGAAAAGACCCAAGAAATGCAAATTGACACTCACCACCTATTCGTCGATTTCAAGGCTGCATATGACAGTGTGCATAGAGACGAGCTATACAGTGCCATGTCTAGTTTTGGCATTCCTACCAAACTCGTCAGATTGTGTAGGATGACGATGGAGAACTCTCGCTGCTCCGTCAAGGTCGGTAACGAACTCACCGAGACCTTCAATGTCAAAAAAGGTTTTTAGACAAGGCGACGCACTGTCATGTGACTTCTTTAACATCATCCTCGAGAAGATCGTGCGTAACTCACAAGTCAACACCAGAGGCACGATCTTCCAGAAGTCAGTTCAACTGTTAGCTTACGCTGATGACATTGACGTGATTGGACGAACACAGCGAGCCGTCAATGAGGCGTTTGCTGGCATTGAAGCGGAAGCGGCTAAAATGGGTCTTGCGGTAAATGAGGGCAAAACGAAGTACATGCTGTCATCGAGGAAGGACACACAACATCGACGTCTCGGACGGAGCGTCACACTAGGCAGCAGAAACTTCGAGGTAGTTAAGGACTTCGTCTACCTCGGCTCCGCGGTAAATAGGGACAACAACATCAGTACCGAAATCAAACGCAGAATCACTCTTGCCAATCGCTGTTTCTTTGGGCTCAAGAGGCAATTGAGTAATAAAGCCCTCTCTAGAAGGACTAAACTAGCTTTATATAACAGCTTGATCATCCCCGTCCTACTATATGGCGCAGAATCTTGGACGTTAGCAAAGGCGGATGAGGAAGCCCTTAGTCTTTTCGAGAGAAAAGTTTTGCGTGCGATTTTTGGTCCTGTTTGCGTTGATGGCATCTGGAGGAGAAGATTTAATGACGAACTCTATAGGCTGTACAGCGACATGCGCCTGGTTAAGCGTCTACGGATACAACGCTTAAGATGGCTAGGCCATGTAGAGCGTATGGATACCACTGCTCCGGCCCGAAAAGTCTTTGAATCCGAGCCATTGGGACAACGCAACAGAGGACGACCTAGACTGAAGTGGCGTACACAAGTGGAGAAGGACCTCAACCAACTTGGAGTGCGCAACTGGAGACAGCTGGCGAAAGATCGTGGTGGCTGGAGAGGCATGTTGGTTGAGGCCCAGGTCCACCCCGGACTGTAGCGCCACAAGAAGAAGAAGAAGAAGAAGAAGAAGATAAGTGAAAATCACAAAAATTCACTTATCCAGGTAAGTGAAAATCACAAAAATCCACTTAGCGCGGTAAGTGAAAATCGCTAAAATTCACTTTTCCGGATAAGTGAAAATCGTAAAAATTCACCTTCCTGGGTATGTGAAAATCGCGAAAAGTCTCTTAGTCGGGTAAGTGAAAATTGCTAAAATTCACATGTCCGGGTAAGTGGAAATCACAAATTCGCTTAACCGGGTAAGTGAAAATCACAAAAATTCATATAGCCGGGTAAATGAAAATCGCAAAAATTCACTTTGCCGGGTAATTGAAAATCGCAAAAATTCACTTAGTCCGGTAAATGAAAATCGCAAAAATTCACTTAGCCAGGTAAGTGAAAATCACAAAAAGTCACTTATTTAGGTAAGTGAAAATCACAAAAATTCACTTAGCGCTGGTAAGTGAAAATCGCAAAAATTGCAAAAATTCACTTCGCAGGGTCAGTGAAAATTGCAAAAATTCCCAAGTCGGGTGAGTGAAAACCACAGAAAATAACCTAGCCAGGTAAGTGAAAACCACAAAAATTCACTTAGCGCGGTAAGTCAATATCGCTAAAATTCACTTAGTCGGGTTAGTGAAAATCACAAAAATTCACTTAGCCAGGTAAGTGAAAATCACAAAAAGTCACTTATTTAGGTAAGTGAAAATCACAAAAATTCACTTAGCGCTGGTAAGTGAAAATCGCAAAAATTGCAAAAATTCACTTCGCAGGGTCAGTGAAAATTGCAAAAATTCCCAAGTCGGGTAAGTGAAAATCTCAAAAATGTCTTAGCCAGGTAAGTGAAAATCGGTTAAATTCCTAATCCGGGTAAGTGAAAATCACGAAAATTCACATAGCCGGGTAAACGAAAATCGCAAAAATTCACTTTGCCGGGTAATTGAAAATCGCAAAAATTCACTTAGACGGGTAAGTGAAAATAACAAAAATTCACCTAGCCAGGTAAATGAAAATCACAAAAATTAACTTAGCGCGGTAAGTCAAAACCGCTAAAATTCACTTAGTCGGGTAAGTGAAAATCACAAAAATTTACTTAGCCAGGTAAGTGAAAATCACAAAAATTCACTTATCCAGGTAAGTGAAAATCACAAAAATTCACTTAGCCGGGTAAGTGAAAATCACAAAAATTCACTTAGCCAGGTAAGTGAAAATCACAAAAAATTCACTTAGCAAGGTAAGTCAAAATCGTTAAAATTCACTTAGACGGGTAAGTGAAAATCACAAAAATTCACTTAGCCAGTTAAGTGAAAATCACAAAAATTCACTTAGCCGGGTAAGTGAAAATCACAAAAATTCACCCAGCCAGGTAAGTGAAAATCACAAAAATTCACTTAGCGCGGTAAGTCAAAATCGCTAAAATTCACTTAGACGGGTAAGTGAAAATCACAAAAATTCGCCTAGCCAGGTAAGTGAAAATCACAAAAATTCACTTAGCCGGGTAAGTGAAAATCACAAAAATTCACTTAGCCATTTAAGTGAAAATCACAAAAATTCAATTATTTAGGTAAGTGAAAATCACAAAAATTCACTTAGCGCGGTAAGCAAAAATCGCTAAAATTCACATTCCCGGGAAAGTGAAAATCGTAAAAATTCACCTTCCCGGGTATGTGAAAATCTGGAAAATTCTCTCAGTCGGGTAAGTGAAAATCGTCAAAATTCACTTGGCCGGGTAAGTGAAAATCACAAATTCACTTAACCGGGTAAGTGAAAATCCCAAAAATGCATATAGTGTGGTAAATGAAAATCGCTAAAATTCACATTGCCGAGTAAGTGCAAATCGTAAAAATTCACTTTCCTGGGTAAGTGAAAATCGCTAAAATTCCTTAGCGGGGTAAGTGAAAATCGCAAAAATTGCAAGAATTCACTTCGCAGCGTCAGTGAAAATTACAAAAATGTCTTAGCCAGGTAAGTGAAAATCGCTAAAATTCCTTAGCCGGGTAAGTGAGAATCACAAAAATTCACATAGCCGGGTAAGTGAGCCAAGTTAGTGAAAATCGCAAAAATTCACTTCGCCGGGTCAGTGAAAATCGCAAAAATTCCTTAGTCGAGTAAGTGAAAGTCGCAAAAAAAGTGAATATCACAAATATTCACATATTGAAAATAACGAAAATTCACATAGTGGGATATGTGAAAATCGCTTAAATTCCTTAGGCGGGTAAGTAAAAGCCGCAAAAATTCACTTAGCCAGGTAGGTGAAAATCACAAAAATTCCCTTAGCCGGGTAAGTGAAAATCACAAAAATTCACTAAGCCAGGTAAGTACAAATTACAAGAATACACTTAGCGCGGTAAGTGAAAATCGCTAAAATTCACTTAGTCGGGTAAGTGAAAATCGCAAAAATTCCCTTAGACGGGTAAGTGGAAATCACAAAAATTCATATAGTGTGGTAAATGAAAATCGCCAAAATTCACATTGCTGGGTAAGTGCAAATTGCTAAAACTCACTTTCCCGGGTAAGTGAAAATCGCTAAAGTTCCTTTGCCGGGTAAGTGAAAATCGCACAAATTGCAATAATTCACTTTGCCGGGTATGTGAATATCACAAAAATTTCTTAGTCGGGTAAGTGAAAATCACAAATTCGTTTAACCGGGTAAGTGAAAATCACAAAAATTCATATAGCCGGGTAAATGAAAATCGCAAAAATTCACTTTGCCGGGTAATTGAAAATCGCAAACATTCACTTAGTCCGGTAAGTGAAAATCGCAAAAATTCACTTAGCCAGCTAAGTGAAAATCACAAAAATTCACTTAGCCAGGTAAGTGAAAATCACAAAAATTCACTTAGCCGGGTAAGTCAAAATCACAAAAATAAACTTAGCGCGGTAAGTCAAAATCGTTAAAATTCACTTAGTCGGGTAAGTGAAAATCACAAGAATTTACTTAGCCAGATAAGTGAAAATCACAAAAATTCACTTATCCAGGTAAGTGAAAATCACAAAAATCCACTTAGCGCGGTAAGTGAAAATCGCTAAAATTCACTTTTCCGGATAAGTGAAAATCGTAAAAATTCACCTTCCTGGGTATGTGAAAATCGCGAAAAGTCTCTTAGTCGGGTAAGTGAAAATTGCTAAAATTCACATGTCCGGGTAAGTGGAAATCACAAATTCACTTAACCGGGTAAGTGAAAATCACAAAAATGCATATAGTGTGGTAAGTGAAAATCGCTAAAATTCACATTGCCGGGTAGGTGCAAACCGTAAAAATTTACTTTCCTGGGTAAGTGAAAATCGCTAAAATTCCTTAGCGGGGTAAGTGAAAATCGCAAAAATTGCAAAAATTCTCTTCGCCGGGTCAGTGAAAATCGCAAAAATTCCTTAGTCGAGTAAGTGAAAGTCTCAAAAATTCACTTAGCAGGGTAAGTGAAAATCACAAATATTCACATATTGAAAATAATGAAAATTCACATAGTGGGGTAAGTGAAAATCGTCAAAATTCACTTGGCCGGGTAAGTGAAAATCACAAATTAACTTAACCGGGTAAGTGAAAATCCCAAAAATGCATATAGTGTGGTAAATGAAAATCGCTAAAATTCACATTGCCGAGTAAGTGCAAATCGTAAAAATTCACTTTCCTGGGTAAGTGAAAATCGCTAAAATTCCTTAGCGGGGTAAGTGAAAATCGCAAAAATTGCAAGAATTCACTTCGCAGCGTCAGTGAAAATTACAAAAATGTCTTAGCCAGGTAAGTGAAAATCGCTAAAATTCACATAGCCGGGTAAGTGAGCCAAGTTAGTGAAAATCGCAAAAATTCACTTCGCCGGGTCAGTGAAAATCGCAAAAATTCCTTAGTCGAGTAAGTGAAAGTCGCAAAAAAAGTGAATATCACAAATATTCACATATTGAAAATAACGAAAATTCACATAGTGGGATATGTGAAAATCGCTTAAATTCCTTAGGCGGGTAAGTAAAAGCCGCAAAAATTCACTTAGCCAGGTAGGTGAAAATCACAAAAATTCCCTTAGCCGGGTAAGTGAAAATCACAAAAATTCACTAAGCCAGGTAAGTACAAATTACAAGAATACACTTAGCGCGGTAAGTGAAAATCGCTAAAATTCACTTAGTCGGGTAAGTGAAAATCGCAAAAATTCCCTTAGACGGGTAAGTGGAAATCACAAAAATTCATATAGTGTGGTAAATGAAAATCGCCAAAATTCACATTGCTGGGTAAGTGCAAATTGCTAAAACTCACTTTCCCGGGTAAGTGAAAATCGCTAAAGTTCCTTTGCCGGGTAAGTGAAAATCGCACAAATTGCAAAAATTCACTTTGCCGGGTATGTGAATATCACAAAAATTTCTTAGTCGGGTAAGTGAAAATCACAAATTCGTTTAACCGGGTAAGTGAAAATCACAAAAATTCATATAGCCGGGTAAATGAAAATCGCAAAAATTCACTTTGCCGGGTAATTGAAAATCGCAAACATTCACTTAGTCCGGTAAGTGAAAATCGCAAAAATTCACTTAGCCAGGTAAGTGAAAATCACAAAAATTCACTTAGCCAGGTAAGTGAAAATCACAAAAATTCACTTAGCCGGGTAAGTCAAAATCACAAAAATAAACTTAGCGCGGTAAGTCAAAATCGTTAAAATTCACTTAGTCGGGTAAGTGAAACTCACAAGAATTTACTTAGCCAGATAAGTGAAAATCACAAAAATTCACTTATCCAGGTAAGTGAAAATCACAAAAATCCACTTATCCAGGTAAGTGAAAATCACAAAAATCCACTTAGCGCGGTAAGTCAAAATCGTTAAAATTCACTTAGTCGGGTAAGTGAAAATCACAAGAATTTACTTAGCCAGATAAGTGAAAATCACAAAAATTCACTTATCCAGGTAAGTGAAAATCACAAAAATCCACTTAGCGCGGTAAGTGAAAATCGCTAAAATTCACTTTTCCGGATAAGTGAAAATCGTAAAAATTCACCTTCCTGGGTATGTGAAAATCGCGAAAAGTCTCTTAGTCGGGTAAGTGAAAATTGCTAAAATTCACATGTCCGGGTAAGTGGAAATCACAAATTCACTTAACCGGGTAAGTGAAAATCACAAAAATGCATATAGTGTGGTAAGTGAAAATCGCTAAAATTCACATTGCCGGGTAGGTGCAAACCGTAAAAATTTACTTTCCTGGGTAAGTGAAAATCGCTAAAATTCCTTAGCGGGGTAAGTGAAAATCGCAAAAATTGCAAAAATTCTCTTCGCCGGGTCAGTGAAAATCGCAAAAATTCCTTAGTCGAGTAAGTGAAAGTCTCAAAAATTCACTTAGCAGGGTAAGTGAAAATCACAAATATTCACATATTGAAAATAATGAATATTCACATAGTGGGGTAAGTGAAAATCACAAATATTCACATAGCGTGGTAAGTGAATATCGCTAAAAATCACTTTGCCGGGGAAGTGAAAATCGTAAAAATGCACTTCCTTGGGTAAGCGAAAATCGCAAAAATTCACTTAGTCCGGTAAGTGAAATCGCTAAAGTTCACTTTGTCGGGTAAGTGAAAATCACAGAAATTCACTTAGCCAGGAAAGTGAAAATCACAAAAATTCACTTAACCAGGTAAGTGAAAATCACAAAAATTCACTAAGCGCAGTAAGTGAAAATAGCTAAAATTCACTTTTCCGGGTAAGTGAAAATCGTAAAAATTCACCTTCGTGGGTATGTGAAAATCGCGAAAATTCTCTTAGTCGCGTAAGTGACAATCGCTAAAATTCACATGGCCGGGTAAGTAAAAATCACAAATTCACTTAACCGGGTAAGTGAAAATCACAAAAATGCATATAGTGCGGTAAGTGAAATTCGCTAAAATTCACTTAGTCGGGTAAGTGAAAATCACAGATATTCACTTAGCCAGGAAAGTGAAAATCACAAAAATTCTCTTAGCCAGGTAAGTGAAAATCACAAAAATTCACTTAGCGCGGTAAGTGAAAATCGCTAAAATTCACTTTTCCCGGTAAGTGAAAATCGTAAAAATTCACCTTCCCGTGTATGTGAAAATCGCGAGAATTCTCTTAGTCGGGTAAGTGAAAATCGCTAAAATTCACATGGCCGGGTAAGTGAAAATCAAAAATTCACTTAAACGGGTAAGTAAAAATCACAAAAATTGTTTAGCCAGGTAAGTGAAAATCGCTAAAATTCCTTAGCCGAGTAAGTGAAAGTCGTAAAAATTCACTTAGCAGGGTAAGCGAAAATCACAAATATTCACATATTGAAAATAACGAAAATTCACATAGTGGGGTAAGTGAAAATCACAAATGTTCACATAGCGTGGTAAGTGAATATCGCTAAAAATCATTTCGCCGGGTAAGTGAAAATCGTAAAAATGCACTTCCTCGGGTCAGTGAAAATCGCAAAAATTCACTTAGTCCGGTAAGTGAAAATCGCTTAAATTCACTTAGTCGGGTAAGTGAAAATCGCAAAAATTCCCTTTGCCAGGTAATTGGAAATCACGAAAATTCATATAGTGTGGTAAATGAAAATCGCAAAAATTCACTTTGCCGGGTGATTGAAAATCGTAAAAATTCACATTCCCGGGTATGTGAACATATCGAAAATTCTCTTAGTCGGGTAAGTGAAAATCGCCAAAATTCACATGGCTGGGTAAGTGAAAATCACAAATTCAATTAACCGGGTAAGTGAAAATCACAAAACTGCATATAGTGTGGTATGTGAAAATCGCTAAAATTCACTTTGCCGGGTAAGTGCAAATCGTAAAAATTCACTTTCCTGGGTTAGTGAAAATCGCTAAAATTCCTTAGCGGGGTAAGTGAAAATCGCAAAAATTGCAAGAATTCACTTCGCAGGGTCAGTGAAAATCGCAAAAATTCCTTAGTCGGGTAAGTGAAAATCACAAAAATGTCTTAGCCAGGTAAGTGAAAATCGCTAAAATTCCTTAGCCGGGTAAGTGAGAATCACAAAAATTCACATAGCTGGGTAAGTGAGCCAAGTTAGTGAGAATCGCAAAAATTCACTTCGCTGGGTCAGTGAAAATCGCAAAAATTCCTTAGTCGAGTAAGTGAAAGTCGAAAAAATTCACTTAGCAGGGTAAGTGAAAATCACAAATATTCACATATTGAAAATAACGAAAATTCACATAGTGGGGTATGTGAAAATCGCTTAAATTCCTTAGGCGGGTAAGTGAAAATTGCAAAAATTCACTTAGCAAGGTAGGTGCAAATCACAAAAATTCACTTAGCCAGGTAAGTAAAAATTACAAAAATACAAAAATCGCTAAAATTCACTTTCCCGGGTAAGCGAAAATCGCAAAAATTCCCTTAGCCGGGTAAGTGAAAAACACAAAAATTCACTTTGCCGGGTAATTGAAAATCTCAAAAATTCTCTTAGTCGGGTAAGTGAAAATCGCTAAAATTCACATGGCAGGGTAAGTGAAAATCACAAATTCACTTGACCGGGTAAGTGAAAATCACAAATTACTTAACCGAGTAGGTGAAAATCGCTAAAAATTCACATTGCCGGGTTAGTGCAAATCGTAAAAATTCAGTTTCCTGGGTAAGCGAAAATCGCTAAAATTCCTTAGCGGGGTCAGTGAAAATCGCAAAAATTCCTTAGTCGGGTAAGTGAAAATCACAAAAATGTCTTAGCCAGGTAAGTGAAAATCGCTAAAATGCCTTTGCCGGGTAAGTGAGAATCACAAAAATTCACATAGCTGGGTGAGTGAGCCAAGTTAGTGAAAATCGCAAAAATTCACTTCGCTGGGTCAGTGAAAATCGCAAAAATTCCTTAGTCGAGTAAGTGAAAGTCGCAAAAATTCACTTAGCAGGGTAAGTGAAAATCACAAATATTCACATATTGAAAATAACGAAAATTCACATAGTGGGGTATGTGAAAATCGCTTAAATTCCTTAAGCGGGTAAGTGAAAATTGCAAAAATTCACTTAGCCAGGTAGGTGATAATCACAAAAATTCACTTAGCCAGGTAAGTAAAAATTACAAAAATACAAAAATCGCTAAAATTCACTTAGTCGGGTAGGTGAAAATCGCTAAAATTCCCTTAGCCGGGTAAGTGGAAATCACAAAAATTCACATAGCCGGGTAAATGAAAATCTCAAAAATTCGCTTTGCCGGGTAATTGAAAGTCGCAAAAATTCAATTAGTCCGGTAAGTGAAAATCGCAAAAATTCACTTAGCCAGGTAAGTGAAAATCACACTAATTCACTTAGCCGGGTAAGTGAAAATCACAAAAATTCACTTAGCCAGGCAAGTGAAAATCACAAAAATTCACTTAGCGCGGTAAATGAAAATCAATAAAATTCACTTAGCCGGGTAAGTGAAAATCGCAAAACTTCACTTTGCCGGGTCAGTGAAAATCGCAAAAATTCCTTAGGCGGGTAAGTGAAAATCACAAAAATTCACTTTGCCAAGTAAATGAAAATCTTAAAAATTAACTTAACCAGGTAAGTGAAAATCACAAAAATTCACTTAGCGCGGTAAGTGAAAATCGCTAAAATTCACTTAGTCGGGTAAGTGAAAATCACAAAAATTCACTTAGCCAGGTAAATGAAAATCACAAAAATTAACTTAGCCAGGTAAGTGAAAATCACAAAAATTCACTTAGCGCGGTAAGTGAAAATCGCTAAAATTCACTTAGTCGGGTAAGTGAAAATCACAAAAATATCTTAGCCAGGTAAGCGAAAATCGCTAAAATTCCATAGCCTGGTAAGTGAAAATCGCAAAAATCGCAAAGATAGTGAAAATCGCAAAACTTCACTTTGCCGGGTCAATGAAAATCGCAAAAATTCCTTAGGCGGGTAAGTGAAAGTCGCAAAAATTCACTTAGCCGGGTAAGTGAAAACCACAAAAATTAACCTAGCCAGGTAAGTGAAAATCACAAAAATTCACTTAGCGCGGTAAGTGAAAATCGCTTAAATTCACTTAGTCGGGTAAGTGAAAATCGCAAAAACTCCCTTAGCCGGGTAATTGGAAATCACGAAATTTCATATAGTGTGGTAAATGAAAATCTCTAAAATTCACATTGCTGGGTAAGTGCAAATTTTTTAAACTCACTTTCCCGACTAAGTGAAAATCGCTAAAGTTCCTTTGCCGGGTAAGTAAAAATCGCACAAATTGCAAAAATTCACTTTGCTGGGTATGTGAATATCACAAAAATTTCTTAGTCGGGTAAGCAAAATCACAAATTCGATTAACCGGGTAAGTGAAAATCACAAAAATTCACATAGCCTTGTAAATGAAAATCGCAAAAATTCACTTTGCCGGGTAATTGAAATCGTAAAAATTCACATTCCCGGGTATGTGAAAATCTCGAAAATTCTCTTAGTCGGGTAAGTGAAAATCGCCAAAATTCGCATGGCTGGGTAAGTGAAAATCACAAATTCACTTAACCGGGTAAGTGAAAATCACAAAACTGCATATTGTGTGGTAAGTGAAAATCGCTAAAATTCACTTTGCCGGGTAAGTGCAAATCGTAAACATTCACTTTCCTGGGTAAGTGAAAATCGCTAAAATTCCTTAGCGCGGTAAGTGAAAATCGCAAAAATCGCAAAAATCGCAAAAATTCACTTCGCCGGGTCAGTGAAAATCGCAAAAATTACTTAGTCCAGTAAGTGAAAGTCGCAAAAATTCACTTAGCAGGGTAAGTGAAAATCACAAATATTCACATGTTGAAAATGACGAAAATTCACATAGTGGGGTATGTGAAAATCGCTTAAATTCCTTAGGCGGGTAAGTAAAAATTGCAAAAATTCACTTAGCCAGGTAGGTGAAAATCACAAAAATTCACTTAGCCAGGTAAGTAAAAATTACAAAAATACAAAAATCGCTAAAATTCACTTAGTCGGGTAAGTGAAAATCGCAAAAATTCCTTTAGCCGGGTAACTGGAAATCACAAAAAGTCATATAGTGTCGTAAATGAAAATCGCTAAAACTCACATTGCTGGGTAAATCCAAATCGCTAAAACTTACTTTCCCGCGTAAGTGAAAATCGCTAAAGTTCCTTTGCCGGGTAATTGAAAATCACAAAAATTCACATAGCCGGGAAAATGAAAATCTCAAAAATTCACTTTGGCGGGTAATTGAAAATCGCAAAAATTCAATTAGTCCGGTAAGTGAAGATCGCAAAAATTCACTTAGCCAGGTAAGTGAAAATCACACAAATTCACTTAAACGGGTAAGTGAAAATCACAAAAATTCACCTAGCCAGGCAAGTGAAAATCATAAAAATTCACTTAGCGCGGTAAGTGAAAATCGCTAAAATTCACTTACACGGGTAAGTGAAAATCACAAAAATTCACTTAGCCAGGTAAGTGAAAATTACAAAAATTCACTTATTTAGTTAAGTTAAAATCGCAAAAATTCACTTAGCGCGGTAAGTGAAAATCGCTAAAATTCACTTTTCCGTGTAAATGAAAATCGTAAAAATTCACCTTCCCGGGTATGTGAAAATCTCAAAAATTCTCTTAGTCGGGTAAGTGAAAATCGCTAAAATTCACATGGCCGTGTAAGTGAAAATCACAAATTCACTTAACCGGGTAAGCGAAAATCACAAATTACTTAACCGGGTAAGTGATAATCGTTAAAAATTCACATTGCCGGGTTAGTGCAAATCGTAAAAATTCACTTTCCTGGGTAAGTGAAAATCGCTAAAATTCCTTAGTCGGGTAAGTGAAAATCACAAAAATGTCTTAGCCAGGTAAGAGAAAATCGCTAAAATTCCTTAGTCGGGTAAGTAAAAATCACAAAAATTTCTTAGTCAGGTAAGTGAAAATCGCTAAAATTCCTTAGTCGGGTAAGTGAAAATCACAAAAATGTCTTAGCCAGGTAAGAGAAAATCGCTTAAATTCCTTAGTCGGGTAAGTAAAAATCACAAAATTTCTTAGTCAGGTAAGTGAAAATCGCTAAAATTCCTTAGCCGGGTAAGTGAAAATCACAAAAATTCACATAGCCGGGTAAGTGAAAACCACAAAAATTGACCTAGCCAGGTAAGTGAAAATCACAAAAATTCACTTAGCGCGGTAAGTGAAAATCGCTTAAATTCACTTAGTCGGGTAAGTGAGAATCGCAAAAACTCCCTTAGCCGGGTAATTGGAAATCACGAAAATTCATATAGTGTGGTAAATGAAAATCGCTAAAATTCACATTGCTGGGTAAGTGCAAATTTTTAAAACTCACTTTCCCGACTAAGTGAAAATCGCTAAAGTTCCTATGCCGGGTAAGTGAAAATCGCACAAATTGCAAAAATTCACTTTGCTGGATATGTGAATATCACAAATATTTCTTAGTCGGGTAAGTTAAATCACAAATTCGCTTAACCGGGTAAGTGAAAATCACAAAAATTCACATAGCCTTGAAAATGAAAATCGCAAAAATTCACTTTGCCGGGTAATTGAAATCGTAAAAATTCACATTCCCGGGTATGTGACAATCTCGAAAATTCTCTTAGTCGGGTAAGTGAAAATCGCCAAAATTCGCATGGCTGGGTAAGTGAAAATCACAAATTCACTTAACCGGGTAAGTGAAAATCACAAAACTGCATATTGTGTGGTAAGTGAAAATCGCTAAAATTCACTTTGCCGGGTAAGTGCAAATCGTAAACATTCACTTTCCTGGGTAAGTGAAAATCGCTAAAATTCCTTAGCGGGGTAAGTGAAAATCGCAAAAATTGCAAAAATTCACTTCGCAGGGTCAGTGAAAATCGCAAAAATTCCTTAGTCGGGTAAGTGAAAGTCACAAAAATGTCTTAGCCAGGTAAGTGAAAATCGCTAAAATTCCTTAGCCGGGTAAGTGAGAATCACCAAAATTCACATAGCTGGGTAAGTGAGCCAAGTTAGTGAAAATCGCAAAAATTCACTTCGCCGGGTCAGTGAAAATCGCAAAAATTACTTAGACGAGTAAGTGAAAGTCGCAGAAATTCACTTAGCAGGGTAAGTGAAAATCACAAATATTCACATGTTGAAAATAACGAAAATTCACATAGTGGGGTATGTGAAAATCGCTTAAATTCCTTAGGCGGGTAAGTGAAAATTGCAAAAATTCACTTAGCCAGGTAGGTGAAAATCACAAAAATTCACTTAGCTAGGTAAGTAAAAATTACAAAAATACAAAAATCGCTAAAATTCACTTAGTCGGGTAAGTGAAAATCGCAAAAATTCCTTTAGCCGGGTAACTGGAAATCACAAAAAGTCATATAGTGTCGTAAATGAAAATCGCTAAAACTCACATTGCTGCGTAAATCCAAATCGCTAAAACTCACTTTCCCGGGTAAGTGAAAATCGCTAAAGTTCCTTTGCCGGGTAAGTGAAAATCACAAAAATTCACATAGCCGGGTAAATGAAAATCTCAAAAATTCACTTTGCCGGGTAATTGAAAATCGCAAAAATTCAATTAGTCCGGTAAGTGAAGATCGCAAAAATTCACTTAGCCAGGTAAGTGAAAATCACACAAATTCACTTAGCCGGGTAAGTGAAAATCACAAAAATTCACTTAGCCAGGCAAGTGAAAATCACAAAAATTCTTTCAGCGCGGTAAGTGAAAATCGCTAAAATTCACTTAGGCGGGTAAGTGAAAATCACAAAAATTCACTTAGCCAGGTAAGTGAAAATCACAAAAATTCACTTATTTAGTTAAGTTAAAATCACAAAAATTCACTTAGCGCGGTAAGTGAAAATCGCTAAAATTCACTTTTCCGGGTAAATGAAAATCGTAAAAATTCACCTTCCCGGGTGTGTGAAAATCTCAAAAATTCTCTTAGTCGGGTAAGTGAAAATCGCTAAAATTCACATGGCCGTGTAAGTTAAAATCACAAATTCACTTAACCGGGTAAGCGAAAATCACAAATTACTTAACCGGGTAAGTGATAATCGCTAAAAATTCACATTGCCGGGTTAGTGCAAATCGTAAAAATTCACTTTCCTGGGTAAGTGAAAATCGCTAAAATTCCTTAGCGGGGTAAGTGAAAATCGCATAAATTGCAAGAATTCACTTCGCAGGGTCAGTGAAAATCGCAAAAATTCCTTAGTCGGGTAAGTGAAAATCACAAAAATGTCTTAGCCAGGTAAGAGAAAATCGCTAAAATTCCTTAGTCGGGTAAGTAAAAATCACAAAAATTTCTTATTCAGGTAAGTGAAAATCGCTAAAATTCCTTAGCCGGGTATGTGAAAATCACAAAAATTCACATAGCCGGGTAAGTGAAAACCACAAAAATTAACCTAGCCAGGTAAGTGAAAATCACAAAAATTCACTTAGCGTTGGTAAGTGAAAATAGCAAAAATTGCAAAAATTCACTTCGTATTGTCAATGAAAATCGCTTAAATTCTTTAGCGGGGTAAGTGAAAATCGCAAAAATTGCAAAAATTCAGTTCGCAGGGTCAGTGAAAATTGCAAAAATTCCCAAGTAGGGTAAGTGAAAATCTCAAAAATGTCTAAACCAGGTAAGTGAAAATCGTTAAAATTCCTAAGCCGGGTAAGTGAAAATCACAAAAATTCACATAGCCGGTTAAATGAAAATCGCAAAAATTCACTTTACCGGGTAATTGAAAATCGCAAAAATTCACTTAGACGGGTAAGTGAAAATCACAAAAATTCACCTAGCCAGGTAAGTGAAAATCACAAAAATTCACTTAGCGCGGTAAGTCAAAATCGCTAAAATTCACTTAGTCGGGTAAGTGAAAATCACAAAAATTTACTTAGCCAGGTAAGTGAAAATCACAAAAATTCACTTATCCAGGTAAGTGAAAATCGCTAAAATTCACTTAGACGGGTAAGTGAAAATCAAAAAAATCACTTAGCCAGTTAAGTGAAAATCACAAAAATTCACTTAGAGCGGTAAGTCAAAATCGCTAAAATTCACTTAGACGGGTAAGTGAAAATCAAAAAAATTCATTTAACCAGTTAAGTGAAAATCACAAAAATTCACTTAGAGCGGTAAGTCAAAATCGCTAAAATTCACTTAGACGGGTAAGTGAAAATCACAAAAATTCACTTAGCCAGGTAAGTGAAAATCACAGAAAAGCCCTTAGCCGGGTAAGTGAAAATCACAAAAATTCACCTAGCCAGGTAAGTGAAAATCACAAAAATTCACTTAGCCGGGTAAGTGAAAACCACAAAAATTAACCTAGCCAGGTAAGTGAAAATCACAAAAATTCACTTAGCGCGGTAAGTGAAAATCGCTAAAATTCACTTAGTCGGGTAAGTGAAAATCACAAAAATTCACTTAGCGCGTTAAGTGAAAATCGCTAAAATTCACTTAGTCGGGTAAATGAAAATCACAAAAATATCTTAGCCAGGTAAGTGAAAATCGCTAAAATTCCATAGCCTGGTAAGTGAAATCGCAAAAATCGCAAAGTTAGTGAAAATCGCAAAACTTCACTTTGCCGGGTCAGTGAAAATCGCAAAAATTTCTTAGGCGGTAAGTGAAAGTCGCAAAAATTGACTTAGCCGGGTAAGTGAAAACCACAAAAATTAACCTAGCCAGGTAAGTGAAAATCACAAAAA